>JADMLD010000548.1:1294068-2588136 GCA_017589585.1 Phylloscopus whistleri
TGAAAAAAAAACTAGCAATTTCTTGCTCTCCTAATTTTGAAAATATGTTTTTCCTTTGAAATCTCACTGGCAAAATTCAGGCATCTTCCCAACGTAAATTTAGAGTTTACTACTTCTGAAGCTATGGTCCCAAGTGAATGACAAAAGTAGCATATGACAAAAGAATTGCATGTGCTTTTAGTATAGAAACTCTGTGGAAAGAAACTCCAGGCCAATGCTGGGACACAAAGAAGGAAGTGCTATTTCACAGCAGTATTTGAGATGTGTTTTGTCGTGCATATCCATTCAAAATAAAAGCTCCATGAGTTTGCTTTCTGGATACTAGGGCATTTCATTTCCCTTTTAACAGAAGGGATCACAGATCAAAGGAAAGCAGCCAGGTGGGTCAGAGGGAAACACCAGCATTTCCTGACCCTTGTTGGATACTTGTTTACAGATAAACACCAGACAGCTGTAAAAGTGACAATATGTTTTCACAAGAGCAAGAAGGAAATACAATTGAATAAATCTAAAGAAACAGAAGTATATGTCTAAATTTGAAAGTCTTGAGTTTGTTTAATAATGTTTCTATAGTGATTTAGAATACCTTCAATATTATGTCTCTACCGTTTATTCGTATTGTCTCCTTTATTAAATTCAAATGAAAGAAGTTTTACTCTACAGAAGGTCTAAAGAAACCAGAAAGTCATCTCTATGTAGTTTGTAGTGACTTTGCAGTGAGGGTCTGCAGCAGACCATACCACCAGGTCACCTCATACAACATAGAGAGCAATGACACCTCCACACTGTAGATTTAGACATCCCACACTGAAAGGCCCTGACTGTAAATTCAACACCAAGGTTATATTAAACTCCTAAAATATGCTGAGTGAGGTTCAGTTTCTGAGTTTGTTCCTCCCTCATATTTCATGTGGTATATTTCTCAAACAGGGAACCTGCTCATTCTCTCTGTTTACCAGTATCTGCCTGATAAAGTAGAACTGAAAACACTCTGTTGTGCTGGAACGTGAAGAAGTTCAGAGTTCAAAACAATTGCTTGCTACAAAAATAAAGGGAGGCCTCTCCTATGAAATCTATGAACTCGAAACAGGGATACAGAACTAGTCGTTGCCAATAACTTTAACTTCATTTATCTATATTTGGCAAAAATTGTGCTGCAGCTGGAGATGAAATGCTGAGCTAAATAACTGCAGCGACGTGAGCTTCAAAACAGCAATTACTAAGCTGTGCTGCCTTGTGTAAGATTTTACTTTTATTTATTGTATTTAAAGAAACTCTGTATCTATGTACAGTACAACAAGAACTGCCTGATCAAATAATGCCTGATTGCAAGGCATGTCAGCCCCACTGTCACTATAACTCAATTTTTAGCAAGGAAAACATGTTTTTCATGAAGCCAGACTACAATGCTGTGTGTGGCAGTTTTATAGTTCTACATACCTTTATATTGTCTCTAATTGCAAGGAGTAACTCATATTAAACCTAAATTTGGCTTATCAAAAACGATGAATGTATTTTTTTTCTTACTATTAGAAAAGCAAGTAGTTTTAAAAAGCTGAAAGAAAGGTGCACACAATCCCTTTCTTCATGGAAACAAGAACAAAAAAAATATATTAATAATGTTGTTGGAGGAACTGCTCACCAACACTATTTTTATCATCATTTTTAAAGAGAGAACAAGAAAGTTTGAGGGCATGTTCCAGAGTCATCTCTTCTTTCCAGGCAGATGTTTTTGTTCTCAAAAGGGAAGCCCAAGTAGCTGCAATTATGGGGGTTTTGTGGTGCTAACTCCACATATGTGTCTACTATGACAGCACAACCTCACAGTGGCCTCCCTCTAAAGCACTTCATCTAGGGACATGTTGACATTTCAGAGAAAGAGAAGGAGAAAATGAAGTGACATATGAGTATTCTTCTAGTTGTCCAAGAAAATGGATGCTGACGCCATAAATCTAGCTCCTTCCCAAAAAATAATATGACTGAAATAATATCACAATGCCAGAAAAGCTGACTAATTGTCTGGATTTCAAAACCGACATAATTTTTCCAAGATGACATAGTACTATTAGTAGTATCCAGTCCCTCAAACAGTGACTTTTATGCTCATTGATCATATCTCTAATTCTCTTTCTCTTTACTCTCACAGACAGAAATTCTGATAAAAACTTCTCCCTTCTTTCATTTTCTTGGTCATTCATGAGATTTTTAACCCTAATGAATACAAACTCTTTCACTGTCTCAGTCATTTTATAGATGCAGCCAGCAGCATTTCTTTGGGACAAACTGCCTTTTGGCAGATGGTTCCCAAAAATTTAGGGTGAGTGGATCATTGCTGTCCTTCAAATTAATCAAAATTAATTAATTAATACTCTTATAATCTACTTGAAGGTAATAGAAAAAATCTCAATACATTTCCAAATTTCATTTGCAGATCATCTCCCATGATTCCATTGACGGACCATGAGTCACTGGTGAATACAAATCACATTTTTTATTCATTATCTGCATCCTGCAAATATCTATGTCAGAGAAAGTAGCCCCTTGGGTTATAGTAGGTCATATTGCTTAATTTTTTAACTTCATCAATGTTAGATTTTCAGTACTTAGAGAGAACCAAGCCGAATGTTTATATGTTCTGGAATGCTTCTATATTTATTTCAACATCCTGGTAAAGGCAAGAGATGGAGCTTTGTCTCTTGTCATCTCCTCTTAAATTTGGGGGCTGCCTTGTTTCGTTGAATAAACTCAAGTCCGTGTATACATATGTCTTTTGCTCTGATTTTGTTACTCCAGTAGATCTGGTGATTCCATCCTCTGTTAAATTGCTTCATTTCTGAATAGAAAGGAAATCAAAGCAAGGTGAAGCAAGCCAAGGAAAGGGATAGGAGTCCAGTATGGATCTTCAGAATCTTTGATGGAATTTTCCACCTTTCCTTAGTGGATATAGTCTGTCAAAGCCTGGCTTCTCTCTTCATTTATCCATACTACACATCACTCTTGTAGTTCCATAGACATAATGTACAAATATAGAAGTGTTTCACTGCTAACCTACAACTGCATCACCACCAAGTCATCTGCAAGCTACAATTGTTCTCATAGCACCTGTTAGTATAGGAGATCTTTCAGAATGGAAATGAGGCATTGCAAAGCACATGCACCTAGCAGCCATTTGCATCCCTAGGTCAGCTCTGTTGAATTGACTAAGAAGCTAATTCCAAAGTCCCTCTAACCTGTTATTCCAGCCTGAGCAGGTCAGTGACTAGCTTCTCTTCACAGGCAGGTCCTTGTCCCTTGAAGGACATGAAAACCACATCGTGGTTTACTCTTTGCAAAGTCACTAAGAGGTGGCAGAACTAAACATTTCAACAACCATCATTTTAAACTCAGTAAACCAAACAAGCCAAAGCATTCCAGCATCAGTGTTAATCCTTTTAAAATACAGTTTATTTTCTGTTTTTACATCAGAAAGCTCATACTTACACATACATCCTGCTGAAAGGGAGAGACTGCACACATATTTCCAGGGTAATCTAACTTGTACCAGAGGCTGGTAGGGATTAAGTGACTGGATGTTAAGGATGCTGACACTGTGATTTATGGCTCTCTGCTTCTACTTTAACATCTTACAGCCATCACAAATGTTCAGTGTTGTTTGGGCTGTGGTGTTTCAACATAACATGAAGCAGGAACTACAGCAACATATAATTTACAATGGAGAGTCTACATTTTACTTTCACATATAGAACACATAGAGAATTCTTCCTTTTAAAGTAAAGTTTCCTTGTTCATTCATCACACACCACTAATCACCACCACTTAGGAGTCTTAAAGAAAATGATGTACCATGTATCAGAAAAACTGACAGGGCAAACAACCAAAATTGAACACATCTGTACAAATTGTGAAGAAACTGCAGGACTCTTAAACAAACAATAATAACGGCAGTCACATTTCTTTTCTAAAAATGGAATAATTCCCCTGCCACTTACAATAGTTTAGTATCTATGCACCTCCACAATTCTTCAAACCACTCTTCTTGACTTGTTCAAGGCCTAGATTGTGGCTTTGTCTCTTTGGAAAGATCAACAAGAACATAACAAAATGACATCCTGGCTAATTCTTTGTGTTTAGTAGGATAATAGCACTAAGGAATCTTCTCTTTGCTAACAAGGTCACATTATGTTTCAGGAAGATTTTCATGCACACGGATGTCTGATTGCACTTACTCTTTACACTGAGCTTACCCTCCATTATCTAATTCACTGCCCTGAAGTGAATTAGATAATTATCTTCTGTACCATTCTTAGCTATTAAATAGGAAAGACTATGATGTTGAAGCTTGTGTTAATGTATATGATTACCTTGGTAACAGAATCATTTGGTATCTTCTTCAAGTCACTGATATGCACTGGCTGTTCTTTGTCCACTAAAGAGTTTTCCTCCTCTGGGCTACAGTGTCAACTCTCATGTTCCCAGTTCCTCTGCAGCAGACTGACATAAAGTATATGTCAGCTCCATAACCACTCAGATAGAGACAAAAGACAATAATAAGTCTTCTCAAACAAGGAGCTTCTTCTGGACCAGAAAGCCTTTCAGCTGAAATTCATGCAGTAAGGTATAGGCAACTCATAGTTTCTCCCACTCCTGCCTCAAGCAGACATTGTGCTTTGCCCTTGTAGAGACATGCATCTTCATTCACATGGGGTGCTGACATCCTTTTTTCATAAGATAGCTGCAGTGCAGGTAAATTACTGTCACAGCAGTAAGGCAATTCCCATTTCCACATTCTTCTAATCTGCCTCTGCCTCACTTTGGCTCCTTATGCTGATTTGAGACAGCAATTCTTTCATTTTTATGCCAGCTGAGGGCCAGACTCACCAGCCTCTTAGCTTATGGTATATCACCTCTGTGAAGCTCATGGGTGTTTTTGTTTATACCACAGAATTCACTTTCACCTGTTAAAGAATAACTTAGCTCCACACAGGGGAACATCCTGCATATTTCAACCAAGCACAGCATTGCTGTCATTCTGGCCTGACTGTTGCCAGCGACTGTTCAGACACAAGGCAGTGATAAACCTCATACTGAAGCGAAACTGTCCTTTACAAGGAAGTGTACAACTGATAGCTGGTAATCTGCAATCATTTAAAAGGACCAGCAAAATCTTATTGCACATCATGAATTGTGGTTTCAGCAAGCAAACAACTGAGTAGTTCATATTATTTGATAGCAAACAAGTTAGGACAATAGTTTCTGAAAATAAACTATTGTCTAATCTTTTCTAAATAAGAAAAAATAAAATACGTGAAAAAAAATGTATGAGGTTTACTAGACTCAAGGCCCTCAATTATTATTTTGTTGGTTGGACTGTTGGGATTTTTTGCTTGTTATGGAGATATTTTGTTTTGTTATGGAGACTGCAATATTGTTAATAACAAAGGATATACTGTTGATAATAGATCTGGCCTGAATATCATTCAACTAACTTTCACTATAGGGTCAGAAATAACAGTTACCCTTTTATTAAATCCATATTCTAGCACAAGTATTTTGCTAGCACTTTTCTTCATGTGGTTGACAGGAGCTGAGGAGAAGCAATAGTGAGGGACAATAACAGCGGAGTCTCATTTATCCTAAAACATTGCATAAAACTTAGTTTGTCATTTTCATCTTCTGTGCTGAACTGTTTTCCCCTAAATTCCCAAGAGCAGCCGGGTGAACCAGGAAAGTATAAGAGTGAAGATTAAACAGATTTCCTTTCCTATACTACACTCAGATGAGGAGGAAGGGTTCCAAAAAAATAGTTATTTTAACTGGCTTCTTTTTTTGAGGAAAAAAATAAAAAATTGAGATGGTGCCGTTTAATTTGCTAATTAACAACTTTTACTGTGGAGAATACTGCCAAAATGGCTGAGATTATTTGATAAAGATTCGTTAGAGAAGAAGAAATATAGAAATTAAAGGAATGAAGATCTTAGATAATTCAGTGCGTTCCACTGAAGCCAACAGAGCCAAGAATGCAATTTAGGGTACATAGTTTCCAAATTTTTGTTTCCTGTATTTTCACATATTGCATACTAAAGCAGCCATTATGAGTAACTCGATAGGTGCTGTGGGCTGATTATATGACAAATCAAGATCAGGTGAAATAACACACAGCATTTGCCAAGAAGTATAATTTCGGGAATCCTGAAATTATTTCTGGATTTACACTGAACAAGTGCAATAAGGGTTTGAGAGCTAGATGCTGATAATGTTGCTAACTATCACTCTGGTTACTTACTCTATTCCAGTTGTTACAGCTCAACCCAGACATGTGAGACTGGTTCAATTCTGTCCTTCACTAAACAATTTTAACCCAAATCACTTTTCTCCAAAGAGAATGCCCAAAGACATTGAACTTGGCATGTAGACTATTCAGACGCTCTCTACTGTTATTTTAATATTCCTTGAGTTGACAAGAAAATAGCCCAGTAGCCTAATGGCTACTTAGCCTGTAGGCTACCTTAGCCTCAGGCACTGTTCTGAACCAGTCATAACACAAGTTGAGTATTACATTAAAATCTTTCCTTTTTTCAAGCAAGTGTCTTAACAAGAGACTGCAAATCAACCTAAACACTAACCTCCTCAATCTGTTTCTGGTGACATCTGACATTAATTGGTTATTTATCAGTCCAGTTTAGCTCAGTGGTCAAGGCATTGCTCTAAGAAACTGAGAAAGTGACTTCTCATCCTCTTCCACTGATAAAGTCATTAATGCAATTGAAACAGTAATGACTTAACAGCATTTTTACCAGAACGTCTTGGTAAAAATGGCTCATATTTCCTACTATGATTCAGTCTTCGCTAGGAGAAAAGAGGGAATGTCTCCCACACTGAATAAATAAATGATCAATACTTAAAACAGACTAAGCATGGAGGAAGAAGAGAGGTAAAAAGGAGGTAATAATGGAAAATGACCCTGTCTCAGGTGAAATAGACAGTAGGTTAAAAGTGATATTAAAATTCAACCTCCTGTCAGCCAAACACAGATTCAGTTACTACAAAGCCTTGCCTGCCCTCATTCCTTTTGCTTCTAGTTTTCCTACCTTATCAGACACATTCATCAAGCCACTTCATGTCACCTGGCTTTAGAGCCCAAACATACATTGACAAATTGTCCCTAGGCTCCATTTCTGGAGACATTTCTTCCTCTTAATCTGGGATAGGTTTTAAGGTAGCTGAGGTGAAACATCTCTCCAGATTGTTTGACTAAAAGAGTGGCCTATAGTGGTAAAACTGAGCTAGGATGGCTTCATTTCAGATGCCTGAACTGTATGAAATCTATAATCCAGCTGCCCTGTCCACGTACAACAGCTGTTTACCCTACAGAGGTATCATGATAGTTACCACATATTCCAAAATCTTCAGAAAAGGTATTAAGTATGCACCATTTTCACCACTTTGCAGTCAGATTCAAATTCATTATAGGCTGCTATTACTCTTCAATTTTTAAGAAACCCATCCTAATTTTTTTACAGAAGTTTCAGTTAACAAAGAATAAGTTCCAACCACACAGTAACCATCCTTAACAGCTGGCTTTTTAATGACATCCAAGACAAAGAATAGAAAATGGTTCAGTGATGCTGACCAAAGAGATGTGTCATCCCTTCATGAATAAGAGAAGGGGAAAAGCACTCCACAATTGAGCATACTCACCAGCTGGAAGAGACAGAGAGGCAGCAGGCAGGTGCAAAAAAGCCATTTTGGGGCTCTAGCTGGTTTTCTCTGTATTCC
Organism: Phylloscopus whistleri; assembly: GCA_017589585.1. NCBI lineage: Eukaryota > Metazoa > Chordata > Aves > Passeriformes > Phylloscopidae > Phylloscopus > Phylloscopus whistleri. The sequence goes on from JADMLD010000548.1 coordinate 1,301,845, forward strand.
AAAGGACAAACAGCAGAAGAGCTGTCTGTGAAAAGAAACGAATCTAGATTTAGTCCAGAAGTGACTAGTCAATTAAAAGGGACAGTATCCAAACTCACACATTTTTAAGGATTAAGCCTATCACACACACACTGTTTTTCAATATTGTTCTCTGCAATAAAAACTGAGATTGTTTTCTGAACAGGATGCCAGATGCTTCCTGTTCATGCTACTAATACATAACACTGCCAGTGTACCACATCAAGGGATCCTCACTCTGATCACCAGCCAGCAGAACAAATGCACTATATTAAGTAAATCCTCATAAAAGGCTACAGAATCGATTGGTGTAATTCAGCCTAGTCACACTGACTTCAGCAACATTTTACTCCTGCTTAGGACCTAATCTGATTTGTAATTTGTCTTTCACATGATTAACTAATTGCTGTACACTTATACATAGGAAATCCAATTCTATAGGTTATGCATGGATCACATAGTTAGTCACACTTACGTATTATGTACTCTCAGGTACACTTGCAATGAAAAGGTACAAAAACAGCAGAAACCTTCCTGTGGCATGAGCTGTCGTGGTCTCCTTTGACATAAAGAAGCAGTCTCTGGCCTTCTGCAGCTCTTACTGTGAACATTCCCTTCCCTCCCAAGAGGCGATCTTCCCCAAGAAGCCACGGCCTCATTCCATGTAACTCAAAACTGCTGTTACCATGGTTAATATTTCTGACTTGATTGGCACCACTAGTAATTGAACTGCAGTCTCTTGAGCACAGCAAGCTCTATTCATTAGCCCCTATTGTGTTAGGACACTGCATCAACCCACATTATTTTTCTGTGTAAAGGGGAGAAAATCAGCCATGAATACAAAGTTATGTTGCCACACAAAATTATGCAGTTTTGCTGTTGGATTAATTTTATGAAATTAAATAAAATATTGCACATAAATTTTATTTATGTCAATAACAGTGCAATATGGGAAAAGGCACCTTCATTATGATTTCATAATATTAGGTACATCTAAAACCCAAAATAATTTAGTATCAGCTTTATGAGAAGACTTTTGGTTTCATCACATATTAACAAAATCTTTGCAGATTTCTGTCTCCTTTTCTCCCACTTTATATAGAGCTACACTTTATAAGAATTTGCTGATTTGAGTCAATATGTGATGGAATGCTAAATAAGTAATGAAAAGAGCAATATACCGGAAGCTTTCCTTCTGGTAAGGAAACAGGACTGATAAGCTTTAAAACGCAGATTTCAACTGCCTATTCAGACAAAGACTTTATGTATTTTATATATTTTAGTCAATTCTATAGATGATACTATGGTATATATAAAGAAATTAGACCAATTAGAAATTACTTCATAAACCCTGACAATTTTGAGCTGACAGATTAATAGAAGTAGACAAAATATGAGAAATATTTTGTATTCTGATCCCATAAAATCTTCCATAAATGAATAACCTCCAACATCAAGAAGATGGCCATACCAGCAAGTTGTTCCAGAGTTATCCTTCTGTTCATCCTGCTGCATTTTTAGTGTAATAAATATACACTTAGTTTCGCAAAAGTTTTCATATTTTGTCTGTTTTATTCCTTCTTCCTTTCTCCCTTAGACAGTACCATGAGGTATGTCTGGGAAATATTCATTTGAGAAAGAGTCTTTCCCATGGGGAAAAGGGCAAAAAAAGAACACAGTTAAGAGAAATATAGGTACTAAAGGAAAAAGTTTTGCTTTACTCCATCAGCTTGCCTCGGCATTGTGAGATGGATCTTGGAAGACTGGAGAGCTTGCAGGGCTTCAGAAATGTGAGTTAGAGGAGGGTGGATTCAAAAGAGAGCAAGAGACAATGTCAGATACTGACACTGGACAAACTGCTTCTCATTGTAGCTTGTTATTAAGTGGAGTAAGATATTCTTCACACTCTCAATGCCAAAATTCTCACCTTTCTGCAATTTATACTTTGTGTTGAAAAACACTAATTTATTCCCAATTCCTTCAGTTTCCAGCCTCACCTGAGTCCACTATGTAGAGACAAATAAGTTTACCAAGGGCAAGTCACACAAAACCATACATGTTCTAGCAGAGACACACTCATACAACACAACAGTGCAAAAGATCAGCACTGACAGATTTGCCTCCCCAAGGTTGTGGGATGGGTAGCCTGTCAGTTGTTCTGACTTGTTTCAGCTCTCTCTGAGAATGTTCAGTGCATGGAACATCAGAACAATCTAGTTGTGTCCCATTTTACACAAATGACTATAGAAGCACACAAAATTGGTGGCACTATATATTTAGATCTTTTTCCATAGCATGTAGATAATAACACTTATCTTTCCCTTTATCATTGTAAAACTTACTTTGTATTTGCAAGGTACTTGGTTGATAAGACCCATAGTTGCCAAAAGAAAATTCATGGCACTGTGAAAATTCCTTATCTGGTGCATGCCTGCTGCTGGGACTGCATATGAGCACTAAGAGTGACAAATAGACTGTGAAATGCAGTATTAACTGAACCTGCTTCATTCTGAGTGAGTGATTCTCTGATGCCTAATATGCTAGTTGAGCCAAACTAGCAAGGGTTGGAGGACACACACTATTTCGCCCTTCCCCACATCAAGTTTAGATTAGATGGTCCAATAGATTTCAAGTCATTAGAGAGAGGATTGGCCAGCAAAATACTAATTTCATAAGGAAAAAAAAGTCAAAACTAATTTTTGATCGTCTCATCCAGTCTCTGTCCATGCCATTCAATAACCAATGCAGGCACACTTTGGAAAACCATTTTATGTGATCAAATAATAGTTTTAATAGCACATGTGCCAATGGATATGTCAGCAGGAATGAGATCAAGGCCTGTGGTTCTCACAATACTAATTCATTCACACTTCTGATTACCTCATTTCCCAACTGTAAGTTGTTTTAAATGTAATCTTCCATTAATTTATCTTTGAGTGTGCATAATATATACAGCTACATGTCCTCTTATATTTAGTCTGCATTTTTAGGTTAAACTGGTAATGTGATGCACCAGCCCACATTCAGTACCAATAACTGTGTGCTCCCAGAGCATGGGCACACAAGCTCCTGTAGCTTTCTGAGTTCTTTTGTTATTTCTCCAGGGCTCAATTAGGAAGAGCATTGCCAGCAAGTAGAAGGAGGTGATCCTTCCCCTCTACTCAGCCCTGGTGAGGCCACACTTGGAGTGCTGTGTCTTGGAGTTCTGGGCTCCTCAGTACGAGTGAGACATGGAACTCCTGAAGGAGATCCAGTGGAGGCTACAAAGATGATTACTTGACAGGAGCATCCCTCTTACAAGGAAACGCTGAGGAAGCTGGGCCTGTAGACTCACGAAGAGGTGACTGAGAGTGGGTCTCATCAACATCTATAAGCATATGAAGGGAGGATGCCAAAAAGATGAAGCCAGGCTCTGCTCAGTGGTGCTGGGCAATACAACAAGAGGCAATGGGCAGAAACAGATGCACAGGAGGTTCCACCTCAATATGAGGAAGAACTCTATTGTGCAAGGGACCATGCACTAGAACAGGTTGCCTGGAGGGGCTGTGGAGTCTTCCTCACCAGACATATTCAAGAACTATCTGGACAAAATCCTATGCAATGTGCTCCAGGATGACCCTGCTAAGCAGGAAGGTTGGACCAGATGCCCTGCTGTGGTCCCTTCCAACCTTACCCAGTCTGTGTTTCCTGCTCTTCTTTTCACTGCCTGATCACCATGTGGGATTTGTAGCATTAAGTAGCTCCACAAATGGTCATTTCTGGCATGCATTAACTATACACCCTTGTATTTCACAATTTACACAGTCCTCTTCAAGCTCCTGCTGGGACCACTGCAAGCAAATCTCATGTATGAGCAAACTGGTTATTTTCATGCCCGTCAGCTTTCATTCTTTTTGTTGGCCAACATGCCTGCTACATAAATAATCATGGTTTAAGAATAGAGCTAAATTCTATTTCTCTGTTTGACATGCTGAACTAACTGCAGATATTCTCAGCTCAGCTTTTTAGAGTAGTTTGTAAACAGCACAAAAACCAGATGTGACTCAAAGGACACCCTCATGTAAATACAAAAAGTCATAATTCAATGTACAATGTTAAGTCTCAGTAATTCACACCAATTTGAGCTTTTCACTTCAATGACAACAACCCTGACCTGACAAATACTACTGTGTAAATTTGTGTAAAATTGAGTACATTACAGGGTCTCAAAATCATAGTCACATTATAATGACAGCAGTGGACTTTTCCCAGGAGCCCAGTACATACACACAGATTTTCTAGAGCACCTGAGGAATGTAGGTGCATAGGCACAACTGAAGGTCAGTGGGATTTCCATGGCTAAACCCCTAAGACATGTTGGAATCAGTCCCTTGCAATTAGTAATTCAGGTACCATATAGAGCTATTCACTTCTATATTTTAATATAGATAAAACAATAGGCTTCATTTGGACTGATTCTGAATCACACCTGCTTACACATCTTTAGAGTGAGGTAATACATGTTGGTAAAATTATGCCTAATGAGAAAGAGAGCATCTGAGTCTGGCTGTGGCTGTTTATTTCTTTTGCTTCTATTCTCTTGGGTTTTTTCTCTTTATCTTCAACATTTCCCATTCTCAAGGTAATATTTCATGAGTGTTTTGATATACAAAGTGTTTTTCTTCTTGGCCACACATTTTTCTCTCTGCATCACCAGGCTGAATTCAGAAGGAATTAGTGACTTAGCTGTTTCCTTCCCCAATTTGTATTTACAATCACGATGACAGCATTTGTGTTAACTCCTTCTTGTTTTCTGATAGAACTGAAGCAAAATTAAATGTGCTTGTTAGCCAGACACTAGGGAAGTTTTCAGAGTTAGTGATATGTCTGTGGTACCAGAGCACTGTCAGGGACAAAAGAGACTGTCATACAACTCCTATAACCCTCCACCCATACCCATCCAGATTCACTCTCCCTCACTTTCCCAAACATATAAGTGAGATTTTATCCTGGACAGTCTTGCAGAGCCCACTGATCAGTAGCATTCATTCCACTAGAACAATTCTATCCATTACAGCACAAAATCCATCAGTGAAGGAGCAAAACATTCATATAACACATGAGGCAATACCGTGCCTACATTACAGAAAGGGAGTGCTCCTTGAGCAAACATCAAGTGCTGGGGAAAAACCTCCAGCAGGAGACTGCACATGAGGTCTTCTCCCTGTGAGCCCCTGAGAGATGACAGACGTGGATACAGAACAGTGTATGGGCTAAACAGAGATGTGCACTGGATAGCAGCTGCTTGGACACACTGCTCACTGCTACATATTGGATTCTAGTTATTAAATGGTCACTGTTTCACTCCACAAACGTGAGGAACAAGTGCAGCAGAGTCCAGGTGTATGAATGTTCACTGCACTGACATTGAACCAAAACATTTGAAACTGTTTTGTTTGAGTATTCAAAAAACAATAAAAACAAGTCATTTTAGTAAAATATTACCTTAATGTTTGACCCAGAGTCCCAAAGATATAAGCCACGTGAGGATCAAATACTTAGTGTTCAGCTCCTTCACAACTGGAAAGCAGTAAGATTTAATTATTTTATGGCTGGAAGATAAGTAACAGTCCCTGTAGGAAACTGCAAGTAGTATTGCAAAAGATTAGCCTTATTTGGTTTTGTTTTCTTTTACACAGGGTAACATAGTTGCTGAATCATTATTAATAATTGTTTATGTCATAGTAATGCCTTAAGCAACCCTTCAGGACAAATACCAAAAAGGATAAACCCTAAGCAATAGCTCCAGCAGAGCAAGGGAGTATTTGTTTTCCCTGAACCTGGACCCTCTTGCACCTGCAGCTGAGCTGCTCCCCAAATTGCCAATGCCACCCATGCGTGTGATACCTGGGGTGCTACTGAGCAAGTGGTACTACCTTCCTTTCATCTGCTGTGAAAACTCAATTACCCCACAGATCCTTAAGTCCCCAGGAGATCTGTCAAAGAGAATAAAACAAGCTTGGCATGCACTCAGCTATGATAGTCAATCTGAATAATTCCCTAGCTTTGGTATCAGGCACCATACAGCTCCCACTCACCTCAGTAGGAGGGAGCTGGCCCTGTGCATTGCCCAATTTATCAACATGATACATTAACTCTGTCTGGAAGATAAACAAGGGGACATATTGTGGTGACATACGAACTCTTCTCAAGTTGTGCATCCTAGAAGATAGATTACATGATGAACATGTGCAGTATGACTTTTCCAGCTTGTGCTTCTGAACTGAACTGTGATGTCCTTCCTGAAGAAAAGCTGTGTTTTATCTCACAGATAAAGCTGGCTATCCTTTCAGGAGAAGCCTCTCAGAATTCAGTTCTCAGGTACTCAAGTGCCTAATGAGAAGAGATTCATAACCCTTTGCCTGATGAGATTTTGTGTTGTCTGTCTTTCTCTTTGGGGAGAGGTGAAGTAGTGCATTTCCATTCAGAGGAAGACAAAGGAAAAAGAGCAAGCCTTATGATGTAAAACCATCACAGTCCCTGTCTGCCTCCTACCAAAGCTGTTTGCAAAAGCAAATCCATCTCAGTTCCATGCTTCCCCTCTAATTCACCATCACTTGAGAGAGAAGAAAGAGCAGACAACATAAAGTAATTTTTTAAAGGCATTAGGAGTAATATTGTGACAAACAAGTCAGCAGCATTTCAACACCTCCAAACACAGAATGGCAGAAGTGTGCCTGTCAAAGCACAGCTACAGAACAATTTCTGGACTTGCCATCCACAGTGCAAAGTACAAAGGTGGGAAATCTCCAGGAACCTGAAAGACACACAAAGACAGGTTCCCTTCTCCCAGCCAAATTGATCTAGGGACCTTTTCACTTCTTATGCCTTTGAAAACTTACCCTCTAAATGTAGTGGATGTTAGAGTTATTATAAAATTTGCTACACCTGGACTGCACTATCTGAAAACAGATTATCTGAAGATAGTAATCTTTTAATAGCATCTTTTCAAATTATCTGTTCTCCTCTTGTCAAAGATATGTTCTCATATGCTCAAAATGCATTATAAGTATTGATGCTAAGCTTGTGTCACCTGGCTGGAGAAAACAGATTAGCATGGGAGTTTCAGGAAATCAGTTACAAAAAATAGTCCTCTTAAAAATAAATATTAGTATATGGGGAATATACAACCCAGTCAGCTAGACTAACAAAGAGGTTGGCACTGGATATACACTTAGACTGTGTTTAAGTATTATTTAAAATGCTAGGTGCCTTAATCCAGCTTTTTACATTCACACCAGTTACTCCAAGACAACAGGAATTTGTGTCTTACCTTGTAATCTGTAGGGAATTTGTATTATCTTGTAGTCCCAGGAACAGGCAAAATTCAGTGTCCTGAGACCCCCAACTCACATCAATTCTTTCATCAAGTTGCTTACTGCTCCCTTGCAACCTCGCTCCCCTAATGCTGGGGCCTCTCTGGGTAGCACATTTGTGCTGGTGGCTCAGAGTTGCTCAGACAGTGGGCCAGCTGGGTGCTATCACCAGGTAAGAGCATCCAGACCTGTCCTTGTGGAGTATCCTTTTTCCTTAAAGCATACAATTTAGCCTTTGAGGTCTTAGTCCTCAATGCTAGCCACTGGGCTACCCCAGGGCTACCAGGCTGGTACCTGTGTTTGGCTCTACAGGGCTCCAAGGGAAAAGCAAAATATATTGGTAATGACCTATCTCTGCTCCAGCTGCATCTGTGTTATGCTACAGCTATGCAAATATGAGCCAACTAGAGACCTTTTTCTCACTAGAGGTCTTTCCTTAAGCATGGCCCAGCCCTCATTCACACACAGTGAAGACCTGAACAGGATGGCCATATCCTAACAGCTTTTTAGGGATAATTCTTGTTACGTGTTCTGTCCCCATCCATCTCCAGGTATGTGCTGCTTAAATCCATTACAGGGGCCTTGCTTGGCAGTTTATGTGCACACACTCACATATCAGTCAGTGATTGATCATACACCACTGTTAACCCAGGTTAGATGCAGCTTCTGTGTCTTCAGCTGCCAAGAGAGAGGTTTACCCAACCACTGTTGTCCTGGACTCTCAGCACAGTGTCTCACTGGGGCCTGCTCCACTCAATATTCCAGAAAAAAATGGGTCCACTTTTTCCCCTAAACGCACTCACACAGGGTGCTCAGGAAAGCCTGGGTGGCATTTAACACTGTGGTTGGTAAACTGAAACTTGGAAAGTGGTTAGAATGAGGACTGGCTAAGGTGTTGTATTTTAAGGTGTGTATCACAGCACTCCAAAAGAAGCAAAAGTAATGGGGTCTCCACATAATGGCAATAGAGCAGCCTAAAGGACTAATGAAGCAGAAGGCAGTTTTGCCACTGATACTCAGCTTCCATGCAGCCTTTTAAATCAGCCTCCTCAAAATTCAAACACACTCCCCTCTGCACAGAACCACAATCCACACATAAAGGAATATGCAATGCAATTTGGAGAAACAATATTAGGTTGGAAAATTTTGGACCCTTTCTCTCACAGACACAATCAGTGCCAGTTTTTTGTATCTGTCTACCTGCACGAACGAAATAATTACCAGACTACAGCATTCTGCAGTAATGATCATTAACTGCAGTAGCAATATTGCAGACTCTAGGGCCTTATTGTAATCCCCCTCATTTCAGTGTTAAACTACTCTAACTTCATTAGCTTCACTAGAGATACTCCACTTTACACCTACATAATTGAGAGCAGAATCAAGCCTCCACTGCTGTGGAAAATACTGGGTAGTGCAGCACTTTTCAAATAAAATGTAATTAACATGAAATTCTAGATCCATATTGCAATTTGCAGAATGATCACTGTGGGTGCAACATGACTTCCAACTCCCTCTCTCATCTTAATTTAGTTAGAAATAGGGCTGCTTGTGTAATATTTTCTCCATAGCAGGAAACAGGCATATTTCTTTTCCTATTGTTATTTTTTTCTCTTTATAAATCTTTGTCAACAAAGGATTACTAGCTCACCTGAGAGAGGCAGTTAAAGTCAGATACTTGCCCATAATTAGGGAAACTTGGAATCCTTGACAGTGAACACCTGGCTTCTCATTACTACCTGAATTTTATACTTCCAAGTGTTAATCTCTCCTCAGGGTTTGCCTTGGAGTTTCATTCTGGTATTCAATGAAACCATCAGGTTTTCCAGGCACTGACACCTTTGAAATGTTTTCCACATGGGAACCAATATGAAACATGTGTGATTATTACTGATTTCACTGTGTTGATTTCTATTATGGTAGCACCCTGGAAAAATAGTACAGACAGCAGTAATAAAATCTTTCATTGAAAAACTTTATACAGCAGGAAGAGTTGTGTTTGAAGGAGCTTGTTTGATGGGGGGAGGGGGGTGGGCATTGCTATGATGAATGGTGTTATCATGATTATAACTCGGTTTAGAGGATTCTAAGGACTTGCACATTTTCTAGCCTTGAGAGTAAGTTCTACCAGCACTTCTTTCCTCTTAAAAGACATCACTGTTGCCATTCCTCATAGCTCTAGACGAAATACGTGGGCTAGCTGGAACCTAGCTGGGAGCATGCTGATTGTGAACTCCCAGCTAACACTACAGAGCTACAGCTCAGGCAGATTACTGTGATTTCCTTTACTGAGTGCAGAGTTTTCTTCCCAATCTTTACCAACCTTATGGGCAGGAAAATTTTCTCACTCCCACAAGACTAAATATGCAGGTAACTTTGTACTTTTTACTCCAGACACTGGAAAACCCAGGCAAAAGGGTATCTCTGGGGCTTTTCTTCTGTTAATCAGAAGGATTTACTATCCGATACCTGAATAAGGGTTCTTTAAATCACTCCAGGCCCAAAGCTCTTATTGACTACTGCAAGGCAATAGAGGTAATAAGAAGTCAAAATCCTCTGAAAGAAAAAACACCAAAGTAAGAGTTTCCATGAAGCTGAAACTCACTCAGAAACATGAAAACAAATGTCTTTTAAAACAACAGTGTATTTGGTTTTGGAAAACACCAGGTGCCAATGAGAAGAAAAACACCCAGGTTTTCTTTCCTTGATCAAGTCCAAGCCCTGATGCACTTGACAATTTTTTAAATTTTCAGTGAAGTCAGGGAGAACAGATTTAATGCAGGAATAAGTAGCTTGCTCAGTGAAAGAAAATATGCAAAACTTATTTGAGATCTGAAGTGGAAAGAAAAAAAGGAAACAAAGCAGTGAAAGACTTTGTGATTGATTTAAGCCTGAGCATCTGAATTAGTAGAAAAGAGCAGTTGTCATGGAATCCCAGAAGAAGAATACTGAAGAAAACTGAGAAACCCCAAGTTAACCTATGGTGAGATTTTTATATGAAATGAAGTAGGAACACTAAATGTAATTAAAACATCAAGAACTCAAAAGTGCTCATCAAAGTAATCTTTGTCTTGAAGTTCAGTAACAAAATACGGAAAATGCCTTTGAACTACAAGGTTCAATTCAGATTCCAATGTCTAATGCGTCAAAGATGCTAAAAATGAGCATCAATATAGTCCAGTAGAACAAGAGAGTTTGTTCTTCACAGAAGACACAGAAAATTTCATGTCCCTATTTCCCAGAAATCAGTTACATTTAAAAGCAACCAGAGGCCAGTTCTTACCACTGACAAAAGACACCTGAAATATTTTCCCCTGGAGAATAATATTTTCTTTCTTTAGTTGCACAATTATGATTGGAGTTCTGGATACAGGCCTGGGAGACACTGCTGCATATACTTTGAAAGAGACTACATAACCTTATTATCAGAACTGGAATGCAAGCATGTTTCCCCAGACCTTTTGTGGCGTCCTAGATGCATGGCATTTCCCAAATTCCTTGGGGATATCCAACAGTCTTACCAGTCTCTGGTTGTTTGTGGAGCAGCTACAGAGTACTGACTCCTACTCAGCAGAGCTGAGGTTAAAAAAATAAATATATCTTCATAAATATATGCTTCAGATTATTCAGAAAATAAAAAAAAAAAAAAGTCAAAACCAAACAAACCAAAAAAGGCACAGACCTGTACCACAGGAATAGCATACATTACACACCTATATTTGTATGGCATGCAAGGGAAAGTTTAACCTAGATGCTTCTTCCCTCAACACTTTTCCAATCTCCATTGACTGTTTCATTTCCTGCATTATCCCCCTTCCCCTCAACTCCCTACAGTCTGTTTCTCCTCTTTGTTGTAATACCCTTACTGTCTCTGCCTTTGATTTTATGCAAATTTGGGTTGTCTGGGGTGATGACTATAGAACTGAAAATAGAGTAATACAACAGTCCTGTGCTAGAGCTTTAGAGCTAGCAAACACAGAGGACCACTACCTGCTCTGCTGGGAGCATTTCTGAGCACTTAGTGCACCTTATGCAACTCTTCAGATCTTACTATTTGTCTTAGTTGTGTGTGTCAGGAATTAGTTGCCTCACAAGGCTACAGGACAGATTTGTGCAACAGTCCAGGTCTCTGAGACTGCTGTCTTGCATCACAGACATATGCCCTGTCACAGGAAAGACACAATGCCAGCTTTCCCATTTCTTCTTCTTCTCTTGTAGAGACTAGTTCTCAGTTTGTTAAAAAACCTCTATAGATGAGGTCATGAAATATGTTGTGATGGTGCCTCCTGTGAAGTGTTGGTGACTCTGCCTCAGTAAAACTGACAAACTCGGTTCACTGATGAACTTACAAGGCAAATTTTTGGGCTCTGAAATGTTTCTATGAATTCAACTCATGGGTTCTCACAAGATGAGGAACTGAGGAAATGCTAATCTTAACAGCCATGACTTTACCAATTTTGGCTGAAGAGACTGACTGACTGATGAACCACCTTTTACTGCCTGTCAAGAGAAATGAGGAATAAAAAAAAAATCCCAGAAGTATTTTAGAGATATACACAAAAACGATGAAGGAGAAGGGTCAAAAAACTCATAGGACAAAGAAACATGTACATTCATGTGATGGGGAAGATCTGACTTAGCTAATGGATCACCTCAAGATGTGGAAATGCTGTCTTTGTACAGAAAACAGCAAGAGAAATATCTAAACAGAAGCATGAGTACCTGCTTCCAGCACAAATGATGTACCAAGGGAACAAGGAAAAGGCAAAAACGCATATAGGATTTATCACATTTATCTCATGCTAGTAAGTAAGGAGTAAAAGAAAACCTGAACAGAGACCTCTGAGATAGCATTAATAAATATATCCATGCCACCTTGTATACTTTAAATATAAAATAGTGTGCTCACATACTTGCCACTAGTGATTTCTAGGAAAACGTGTTTAAATTTGTGAAGTCTAAAGAGTTGATGTTTTGTTTAGTGGAGGGAACAAGAAAAAAAAGTTGTTTTGGATGAGAACAAATGTTTCATTTTTTTGTTTTCCAATTCAGTCAACAGCAAAATATACTTCATTGTATATATATACATTCATCACTTGTGAGTTAGGCATCCACACAAGAAAACAAAAAAAACATAGATCTATGTTTTCTGTTGCACTAGAGAAACCCAAAGGGAAATTCTGTTTGACAGGCAAAAAAAGAAAACAGAGAGGAAAGAATTCTTAATTCAAAATCTCTAACTGGATTGAAGTGACAGGAAACAAATGACTACAAGCCTCAGGAGATGAGGACTTCCATCTCTAGGTGTGCTGGTGTTTCTATTATGAGCCTCCATTTCAAATATAACTACAGAGATGAAATTGATTTTCTGCTTTTATGACCTTTTTAAAGGCACATTAATGTTCTACATAACTGAGTATTTGAACAGTACTTTATTATGTGAAATACCATTAATTTCAATGGGAGTTTGTGTAGTATGGTAACGATGTCATTAAACAGTGCTGTTAAACTCATTGGGCTATTTACCATCCTGAATTACACCTGGACACCCCCTCCCCCTGAGCAGCATGGCCTCTCCCACACCTCAGCCCCTAAAGCAGCATGGCCTCTCCCACAGCTCAGTACCTGAGTCATACAGTGTGCCCCTGCTTCCCCTGGCTAGCAGGGACCAAAGACCAAAGCTCAGCAGCTGCAGGTAATGACTAACAGGAGGTTCTGAGACATGGCCCATGTTATATCCATCTGCACAAGAGCAAGATTTGTCCAAAAGACACTTACAGACTTTTACTGTGTGGCTATGCCATGAGTTGGTTTATTCTCACAACATCTTTGTGAATAAGAGCACAAATTCCCTGGGGTTAAACTGATTCACGCACAGAAGATATGATCTGCACACAGCAAATTCCTTCAGCAGCCTGAGCCCTGAGCAGCATCCTGGCTAGAAACTGCTTTACAGACCCATTACTGCTGCAACCAGTTGGAACATCAGTATATGACATGTTTCATAGGCCATTATTTCCATTTTAATCTATGGATAATAACTTGTATGTTCAAGAAGTTGCAAGACTTTGTCCCTTTAATGTTGAGGCATTACACTGGATTTTCAGGAAATGCTTGGAATAGAGGAGTTGAGTAAACTACACCATCTTCGAAGTAGCTCGAGGAAATATTGTGTCCTAAAGTATCCTCAAACCTCCTTCCTGTGTGTGCCAAGCTGAGAGAAGAACACCTGTTTTCTTTACTACCCTATCCTTGCTGGTTGCCTTGAAGAGAGGAGACAAATTGATGCACAGCTAGATTAGGGAATGAGAGGCTGGAGTGCAGCCCTGCAGGAGGAGATCTGAGGCTTTTGATTGATGATAAACTCAATTTGAGTCAACAGTGTGCAGTCAAAAGGACCAACCATACACCTGGAGTGCATTGAGCACTCCATAGCTAACTGATCTAAAGTGATTGTCCCACTATACTCAGCATTGGTGAGGCCACACTTCAAGCACTGTGTGTGGATTTGGGCTTCACCATATCAGAAGGATATAAAAACTTGAGAAAGTGCCTGAAGGAGGGCAACAGAGGTGGAGAAAGGACAGTAGGACATCACTTACCCAGACTGGCTGAGGATCCTAGGTTTGTCCAGCTCAGAAAAGAGGAGACGGAGCAGTGACCACATTGCTATCTGCAACCCCTCAAGGTGCAGAGCAGAGAGGAAGACACTGATCTCTTTTGCCCAGTGTCTGGTGATAGAACACAAGGGAAAGGCTTTAAGCTGCATTAGATGAAGCTTCGACTGGATATGAGGAAACAGGTTCCTCGCTGAGACTGAATACTCCCCAGGGAATAGGTCATTTTCCCAGGCCTGTTGAGTATTCAAGCAGCATTTGAGCAATGCACTCAGACACCTGATTTAAGTTTCAGGTTTCCCTGTATGGAATAAAGAGTTGGACTCAATGATCCTTGTGAGCACCTTCCAACTCAGGATCTTTTATAAATTTATGAAAATACAGACAGCCCCATCCTCAGCTTTCCACTTGATCTAGAGCCAGCATGCCAGAACAGGCCAGAAACCAACAAGGGCCTGGAATGAGGGAAGCTCTCACTTTCCATCTTCACATCACGGCTTGTAGCCTAAATCATCTCTTTGACTTTAACTCAAACTCTGTCATTTTCTCTCTTTCTCAGCAATGGGTTTTTTTCTTTACAATGGTTTCTTCCTGTCCCACTGAAGTCAATGAGAAATAAGATCAAGCTCTGTTTTTCTTTTGGGGTTTTTTGGGGTTTTTTTGGTATCTAATTTGGATTGCAGTTTACTGATTGACAGCACTACTACAACTGCATTGAATTGCTGCCCAACTCAGTAATCTACTTTGCTGTCTTAATTAACTAGAATCAAATTTGAATTGAATTGCTTTTCTTAGGGATCTTTTAGGGTAGTTGTCAATCCAAAGGTAAAGACTTTTATAAAATAGCGGCTGCTTTTTATTTTGTACAATTGCTTTAGATAAAGATATTTTTCTTCATCTCTTACCTCTCAGTACTTGCATTTTTTATTTCATATTTCCTTCTATTTCCTTTTTCCATTTTTAATGTATTCTTTTCTCTCTCTTATTTTTTTAATTAGCTTTCTATTTGAATTTAATTATTTTTTCCCTTTCAGTTAACTCCTGTCTTACATAGAGCACTATCTCACCACCCCCCTTCAATAAAGCTCTGTCTCTCAGCTTCACCTGCCTCTTTGAATTCTCAACTCTCTAATTTATTTTTTCCTTTTCTAATTCACCTCCCCCCAATAATTCTTATTTAACTCATGAGTTTCCATTCCAGACACAGAGCCTAAGTTTCTCCCCTTTTGCTTCCCTTACATCAATGCAATTCTGTGCGTCCCAAATGAGCAATATCAGATCTGTACCCTTCTGGTGTAGAGAAGAGTCAGTCCCACAAAGCAAACCCAGTTAAGAAAACTGAGATGTTTCCCTTAGAACACAGTGGGAAGCAACTGTTCAAAGTATGACAGATAATAGGAAAAATTTTCAAATTTCTGATCCCGTGAAGGGGGAAGAACATTGTAGTAAGCAGATAATAAGTATTCCTTCTCTTTATCCATTCCCTACCAACATTTCTCTTCCCACTCGTCTTCTTTCTACAAAGTTCACATACGATGTCTCTTATGAGCACAGATTCTGATCTTGTTTTCACTGCTTTTACTCTGTCTCTACTGTGTTATTTTCTGTTCACTTCTCTTGAGTTATACAAGCATTAGCAAGAGCAGACTCAGGCTCTCTGTTGGACTGGGATTTTCTCTTTTTTTCTTCTTTTACTTTTTAAATTTGATGTCCCAGCTGATCTGAAGCAGATGGCTTTTTTCATTTCAGAAGTAGCTTAAGTCTGCACTCTCCAACATACAGCAGTTATCAGTTAATGAGATGACTTGTACCCTTGTCCACACTTGCATCACTATGGCTGCTTAAATGAGTTGATGTGCTGCAACTGAGGATTAAACCATCTTTTTCAATCCTGCATGCACTGCAGCACAAGCTACTCACTCCAGCAACCACAGAAGCAATTGCAGTCCTGGGGAACCAAGATGAGCAGAAGCCCTTGTGCATTAAAGGTAAAGCAAATTCAGCAGTAGAAAAATGAAAAGAGGAATATATCCTCTCCCTGTTGTTCAGATGCTGCTGAAATCCCCTACCATTTTCTTTTCAATTATACACTCTTTTGTGTATTTTCACATCCTTTTTTAATCCACCCACCCATGCTTCATTTTTGTAAGGTGGACTTTGAACCTGCCAGAGTTAAAAATGTTACCTCAAAATTCTTGTCTGTAGACCACACCATTCTAAAATATGTTTCCTATGCAAAGAGAGTATATAGGAAAGGTGTTCTAGAAAAAGAAGAAAATTCCTAATGTTGGAATACAGTCTTTGGGACTTCATGCTTCCAGGGTGACGTAACCACTCTAGTACCATGAAACTCAAAGTAGAGCTACTTTTATAATAATGCTACATTTGTTGACACCACAAGGAACTCAGAAATTTTGGCAAAATGGTTACAGAGGTTTTAATCCAAGTGTTGGACCCAGCCTGATATTCAGCTGTAAATGACTACCTGGGCATTTAAATTGGGGAGTTGAAGATAATTACATGCACCTTTTGGTTGTTATTGATAACAGAAACACTACAACCTATTTTCACCCTAGGGCTAACTAGGTTCAGATGTACCCTCTCCTTTCTATGCAGACCGCAGAAAACAAAGATGCTTTAAGGAAGGCTTGAAAACTGGTGTCCACGTGCAAAAGCATCATTTGTTCAGAAAACCTGAATTAATTGTTCCATTTCCCTGCTACAGAGATAAAATTAATAATGTGTCTTCATATGTGAAAGCAACATTTGCACTGACGTGGTTATATTTGTCAAAACAAGAAAAATCCTCAGTGGACGAATATTTTTTCTGTCATATGCTATTACTCCCAGCTCTGAAAAAATTCTGGATAAAACTTCTTTAACTTATTAAAGTAGAGAGCTAAGGCACAGTTCTTTTAAGCAGCTTTATGTAGTACAAAGACTCGGCAAGATCCCAACACAGCTCTAAGCGCTATGCAGACACCTACAGAAAGATAAATCCATATACCCACTCAACCCTGAAAGATATTTATACCAGTGCAAAATGTATTATACTGCCACTCTGGTTTGATGGTAACTGAGGTCCATCAGCTAATTAATTGTGTGCAGCACCAAAATAGGGCTGAGGGACACAACAGTCCCCGCCCCGGCGGCCTCACAACTACTTTCCCATCCATTCCTTGTTACACTTGTGTGAGCTCTACACACAGACACCAAATCTTCAGACTTAGAAAGGATTCAAAATAAAACACACCGAAACAAAAACCCCATTGTGTACTTTCTGATTAATTTTTGAGTGCACCTGAAGCAATTACAAGAGTAGTACTGGTATTCTTCATAGAGTCTGTCACTTAATGTGCACCATAATTAGAGGAAATTTGGATCCCAACAGACATGGTCTCTAATGACTTGAGAGTGGTGAGGGAGGGGGGGAGTAGGGGGACAAGGAAGGTCATTAAACATAGGCAAGACACCTCTGCTTGCCCCTCTCAGCACAGACCAATGCAAATATACAGTCTGAAAATTAACACAGTTAGGAAGGAAACATCCCACAGGGAGAATCAATACCCAGCAAAGGATAATGGGAACCCTGTGCAAGCAGCTGTGATCTGCCCTCTGAACATTAGCACCTCTCCAGGACAGCAATCAATGTTGGTCAATGGGCAGCTCTCCTTACAGCTCAATTCACAGTGATCATTAGCTGGAACCAAAGTGGTGGCACCTCATGCTGCCAAATGGTGTCCCTTTCTTGCTAAATGCAGACAAACAATGACTTCCCCAAACAATTGGCACTGATCTTTTTAATCTTCTGACTTGGCTTTTTGCACTGTACAAGGGGGATCCATAGAATCCACAACTAGAAATTAAGTTATTCACCTTGATTTCAGAATGTGTCAAGGCATGACAGGCACTTCAATTCAGCCACAGCAAGGAATTTGGGTTTAAACATTTCCATCAGCTCCATGTTGGTCTTGTACTTTATGATTATTATTAATGAACATTATTTATTACCTTTTCAAGAACAGTAGAAGAGCTGAACTGGAGGTGCTCCACACAGGTTGGTATTAGAATTATTCTCCACAGGATAGAGAAATCTTGCGGGCAGTGACCTTTACGTCTGAATTGCATCACTGAAGACTGCCTTGTCATAGCCTTTGTGCACATCTCCATACAATCACACTGCAACATAGTAAAAAGGGGGGAAATGGATGTAAGAAAAGAATCATCTCTTTCATGAGGTCAATTGGACAGGATGAGGAATTAGCCTGATGTCAGCAGCAACAGGTCCTGAGAACCTTTCTTCCATTCAGAACCTTCTTGTCTGTGGTACAAGTAATAACAAACAACATCAAGGCCTGCAGAGTTTTTAGAAATTTTAAGCATGTCATTTTGACCCATGACTGTATGAATCCTCCTAATAGTCTCCCAAATACTGCTGTACTTCAGTCTCCTGAGATAGTGTGAAATACGTGCAGTAAACTGAACTCCAAGGAAACCAAGGCCTCATTCCTCTAAGTGCTATGTGGCTACTCACATGTTCAAAACTAGAAGTGTGCTTCATTAGGAGTCTGTGAATCTTCTTTAAATACTAAAAGCCAGAAGAACGTCTCCAGAAGTTTGCAGGAAATCATAATAGCCACCAAATATTACTCCAGATCTCGTGATTCCCAGTCCCTCGCTCTCAACATAATAATATCCTGTTTCCCACTAGAGAACCCAGTAGCATTAACACAGAAATGCAGATTGAGCTTACTGAGATGCCAGCAAGGGCGCTGAAAGGTAGACAGCTGAGCAGTGTACTGGAAAATGACCAGATATATTTAAACTGGCACCATCCAGTTAACTATATTCTGAACTGATGCCAAAAGTTCAGGGGCATTGTGAGCACATCTTACATAAGGGACACACGTTTCTGCCATCTACTCCTGCTACTGAGCACAGCTGAGTGGAGAGCAGGGAGCAGAGGGCAGAGGATATCCTAGATTGTTCTTTCAAACTTGACACAGATTTTCATTTTGTCACGTTCTTAGCATGTGTGTTTATTTTCCTTGAATATTCAAGCATTTGGTGCTTTACAGTTGCCAGAGCTTATGAAAAGTGCATATTTAGCTCAAAGAGTTCCCAGATGTGAATTTCAAAATGACACTGTGTTGATTAGCTATAGAAGGCAGCCAGTCAAAGAGCAGGAGCAACAACATGTGACTTGGCATTCCCCAGCCAGCCAGAAAATAGTCACCCATTTAATTTTTCATGAATTTTCCAAAATCTGGGAATACAGCAAAAGTTAAAGGCAGGAACAAATGTGTCTGTTTTCTAATCTGTACTTAATGTCTTACCTTATCATCGCTACTATTTTAACCTCCTCCTTTTGGTAAGGTCTTCTTCATGAGAAGACCTATGGGGTCACTGGAAAACATTTTCCAGTACTTAAAGGTTCCTCCTTAACTAAAGTTATCCCATTATGAAGACACCTGGGGCTCTGCCCCACCTCTGGGGAAAAAATGAAATTACAGTGAAATGCCTTTATTTTCTCCTAATGTTATGCATTGTTTGCAGCTGATCATTCATCATCACAGCTCCCCCCATGAATGATTCATGAGGGGACAGCTGTTCCCAGGGCCTCTGCTCCTGAGCTGCACATACCACAGGAGGCTTCCACAGGCTGGTTATGCCAGAGAAGCTGAGCACCTGAGAAGTGCTAATGCTTCTTCAGCTCAAAGACCTTCATTTTTTCAAACGAAGGCAAGGCCACAATGCACCCTAACAGTTCAATTAAGGAGTATGGAATGGGTAAGTAGGTTATATAGAGAAATAAAAAAATGTTTCAAAGTGTACAATAAGCCAGACTGCTGGAAATACTGGGATTAAATAGCCTGTAGAGGATTCTTCTAGTTTCTGCAAAATGCATGCATAAAGCACACAAAACTGTGTTATAGTGTTGACATGTTCTGCGGATATTATTTGGTTTGTGTCTTATTTTTCAAGAAAAGGACAGAATTTAAACTGCAGGCACTACAAAGGACAGAGTAAAGGTAGTTTTCATATCCAATTCTGATTTTTTTCTGAGTCTTGTCTTTGTCTAACAAGCTGTATGTCTCACCATTTCATGAAGAGCTTATATAGTGCTTTCTACTACAGGCAGGACTAAACTTCTCTTAATGAAGCTTTCCTGCTTTAAATTAATGGTAGCTTAAAAACAATATCTTTATTACCTCAACTGAAGAAGAAAGGCTTAAGATAGAGTTTTTAAAAATCTATTCAAAAAATCACAGTTGATAATATTACAGTAATTGTTATCATAAATCAACTAATTTTTTTAACAAAATTATAATTTTGCCCTAAGAAAATAGGAAACTGGCAGTAGAACTGAAGTGGCGAACAATTTCTGCGCTGTCTCTAATGTTGCACAAAGCAGAATCATATCTGATACTTTCTTCTTCTCCTTTGTGTCCTTACCCTTTAAAAAAAAAAAAAAAAAAAAAAAAAAAAAAGGATAAATTACTTCCAGCAGGATTATATTCTACTAGTAATTTTAGGAAATCCCTAGATCCCAACAACTGCCCTGAAAAAAGAGTGATGCAACTCTTTCAAGCTCTACCAATAAAAAAAATGGAAGAAAAGAAAAAATATTAGATTGCCAAAATCTGATGCCATTTCTAATAAACAGCACAGATGTTTAAAATACAGGGAAAATGCTACTTAGAATTTGGGATTTGAACTCTTTGAAACTGCTTCAATTGAAAAAAGCATCATACACCAACATTGCAAAATAATAATTCCTAACTGGAAAGATTCAAAATCTGCAGCCCAAGTTTGGAATTCATATGTCACTTCCTTCTTTAAGGAAGAGTAGTTGACAACAACGCAGAATGGGATTAACTATTTATTTTTAACCACACAGCTTTTGTGTAGGTGTTCTTTATCCTTTTTGGCTAGTGTTTTCTCTCAGCCTCATTCCGACCTTTCACTCTTACCACTTAGACACTCAATCTACTAAGTATTGAAGGTTATTTATATCACAATCATTTTTTATATAGAAGTGGGCAAGGGAAACTCAGTTGTTTGCATATGCAGGAGGGCAATTTAAAATAGAATGAATTTCAGATGCAGTACTGGCATTCTTTACTATGTCTTCATAAGAGATGTACAAACCACTTAGTCTGCAGTGAACAAGGTTACAAGTCACACATCATACATACACTGGAATTACATGGTTTGTGGTAGACCTCTCTAACAGAGCCAAACTCTGTTCCCAATCTCCGGAGACAATGGGCTTGTGTTGATATAAAGTTGTAGAATTTGACTTTAAATCAGTAAGCAGAAACACCAGACAAAAAACAACAGGCCTCTGCAGACATATGTCATTGATCAGATATCACTTGCACATGGAATTTTTTTTTTAGTTACCGAAGAAAACCGTTGCCTCCAGAAAGACCAATACTATGTCTAGGCAATCAAATGTTAAGTATGCCCCTGAAAGCAGCAATGGTCACCTTTGCTGTAAGGGAGGAGAACCACGGGACGGTTTCATCAGGAAAGAGGCAATGTGCCCAGCCACCTTTTTTCCCCTTAACAGTTAGTGCAGTTCAAATTCCTCATCACAGAGGCGTATGGCACCAACACCATCATACCTGCCTGCAGCTGGCCACCAGCTGCTTTTGACTCCATTCCTCACCTCTCACTGAGTCCAGATGTCCAGTCAGACTTTACCCAGTGGGCAGTGCACCCATCTGAGCCTTGAGCAGACAGCTTCTCCAGGAAATGTTCTGGGAAATTATGTCAAAGGCTTGTTTAAAATCCACATAAACAACACTCTTCCTCATCCACTGATCACCTTCATAGAATGAGATCAGGCTGGTCAAGAGGAGCTGCCTTTCATAAGGCAGCCTGATGGCCTCGTTGTCCTGCACATACCACAGGACAGCACTCAGGAATATCTGCTCCATGACATTCCTCAGTACCTAGGTCAGGCTAATAGGCCTGTAGTTCTCCATATCCTCCTTCCATCACTTCTTCTAGGTGGGCATCACATTTGCTGAGCTCCAGTTAACTGCAAGTGACCAGGATTGCTGACCAGGACTGCTTAGAAATAATTGAAGGTGAGCACTTTCACCAGCTCCCTCTGTACACTTGGGTGGATCTCGTTGAGCCCTGTGTGTGTCTAAATGGTGTAGCAGGTTGTTAATTATTCCCACTTTTATTTTTCACAGGATTACAGGGCTTCATTCTGCTCTCCATCGATGTCTTCCAGCTCAGGGGCCTTGTTAACCCTGAGAACAAATGGCCTTATGCTAAAAACTGAGGCAAAGACATTATTACCTCAGCCTTTTCCTTATTCTTTGTCACTGTGTTTTCCCCTACATCCAAAATCCATGGAGATTGTCCTTAGCCCTCCATCTATTGCTCATGTATTTACAGAAACATTTTTGATTGTTTTTTATGTCATTAACATAAAAATGACACAAGTCATTACATTAGGTTCTAGCTGGGCTTTGGCCCCTCTAATTTGCTCCCTACATAAACACATGACATCCTTGTAGTCATCCTGAGTTGCCTGCCCCTTCTTCCAATGGTCATAAAATCTCATTTTTTACTTGAGTTCCAGCTAAAGCTCTCTGTTCAGGCAGGTCAATCTTCTTTCCTACTGACTCATCTTTTAGCACACAGGGATGGTCTACTCCTGTACCTGTGGGATTTTCTTGAGGAATGCCTCTTCTTGAAGAAAGTCTTCCTGGACTCCTTTACTCTTCAGGACTGCTTTCCAAGGGAGTCAGTCAACCAGGCTCCTAAACAGGTCATGGTCTGCCAAGATCCCCCGCTTCTGCTGATCCCCCTCTTTACTTCTCAAAGGAACCAAAAATTCTATTGTTTTGTGATTGCTGTGCCCTAGATAGCCTCTGACCATCACATAACCACTAGTCCTTCTCTGTTCATGAACATATTTTCCATTAGGAAACCTTCCCTAGTTGGTTCACTCATCAGCTCTCAGGAAATTAAAGCAACCAGCCCAGTTGTAGACTTCTATACCCATGATTGAACTGTTCTTGGGTGATCTAAGAGAGATCCTACAGGGGTTTCCTCAACTGGAAATTGATTAAGAAGAAAGAAAAAAATGCTGTGTATGTAATGGGCAAGAATGGAAATTCCTTGAACCAGTTAGCACCACAGCATATTCATAGTGACTTATCACTATGTGATACATCTGTGAACTTTAAGCATTGTTTTATGGTGCCTAATAAACCTTATATGTATGACAAAATAAATATTTGAAAGGTTAGTTTTCCTTACAGTAACATTCACTACATTTTTTCTTTGCAAATCTTAGATTTCAGTTCCCACATTGAGTACTTTTGCATCCTTACCTGAACACAGCAAATAGTTGAGAAAACATTGAAATAATTCATTCAGACAGATGCACATGGCAGAAAAAAAAATCCAGGTGCATGAAGGTCAGTTAGAAAGGGAATGATTTTGTAGGTGGTGTTGATCACTACCTAAAACATCACTTATCTTTCTGAAGAACTTGTCCTAAAATAATGCCAGACACTTTTTCCATAATACTAGTAGGCTTCTATGCATATATTTATATCCAGAATGTCATCTCTATGTTCAGTCATTTGCAGAGATGTTTGCGTGCTGTGGCTCTTTTAAAGCTACTAATTCCTGCAGCATAGCTAACCCACTGCCCACTAACATACTGCCAAGCATCACTACGGGAGACACCACCTCACCACTCACAGCTGAAACTACTTCAGATCCACTCTGCCTTTATGAATGTACTTTCTGTACAGTAAGTGGCAAAGAAAAGTAAATCAGAGATTGGACTAAATGACCTTCAAAGGCCATTCCTCTAAATATATCACAGAATCACAGAATGGCTCAGGTTGGAAGGGATCACAGTGGCCATCTGGTCTAACATCCCTGTTTTTGCAGTCAACCCAGAGCACATTCAAAGGGCTGTGTCTAGATGGTTCTTTAGTATCTCCAGTGAGGGAGACTCCACAGCCTCTCTGGGCAATCCTGTGCTTGGTCACAGCACAGCAAAGTTCTTCCTCAAAATGAAGTGGAATCTCCTGTGTATCAGTTTCTTCTCTTTGCCTCTTGTTCTATTGCTTGGCACCACCAAGAGGACTCTGGCTCCATCCTCTTAAGAACCTCCCTTCAGATACTTAAATACATTTATGAGATAGATTCTAAGTCACTTCTCGAGGCTGAATAGGCTCAGCTCCTCAGCCTTTCCATGTCCGGTCCTTAATTTGTAGCCTCTGCAGGACCCAGTCCAGGAGTTCCAGGTCTCTCTTGTACTGAGGAGCCCTCCCTCAACCTTCTGGAAATGCTCTTCCTAAATGCACCCTTCTAAGCCAAAAGGACACAGTGCCAGCTCATGGAGAGCTTGTTGTCCACCAGGACCCCCAGGTCCTTCTCCACAGAGCTGCATCCCAGCAGGCCAGCCCCAGCCTGTGCTGGTGCCAGGGTTATTCCTCCCCAGGTGCAAGACCCTGCATTTGCCTTTGTTAAATTTGAGACTGTTCCTCTCTGTCCCTCTCTCCAACCCGCTGAGGTCCTTCTGAAGGCCTGCTCAGCCTCTGGGGTGTTGGCTGCTCCTCACAGCTTTGTGTCATTAGGGAACTTGCTGAGGAGGCTTCTGCCCCTTCATCCAAGTCCTTGATGAATAAGTAAAACAGTATTGACCCTTGGGCGACACCACTAGTGACAGCCTCAACTAGACTCTGTGCCATTGGCTGTCCTCTGGGATCTGCTGTTCACTCAATTCTCAATCCACCTCACTGTCCACACTTCCTGAGTTTGCCTGAGGGGATATTATGAGAGACATGGTGGCAATGCAGTACATGAGACAGGAGATCCTCTTCCTGGAGAAACCTGAGGATTTACTGTTTGTTATTACTAGGCTGTTGTTACAGTTCTGCCATCTGAGGTGAGGTAATGCATGGGTTCACATCTTGATCATGTGAATTGTCTTCCTCTAATATACTTTTCCACATAAAATACGAATATATGTGTCTTTATAATTAATATGCTTGTAAATTATAAATAATACAATTCATTATATAGTCCACACAACAAAGTCTATTGAAGACAGTGTGAGCTAAAATAAACCCCAAGCAAGTCTTCGACAATTTAGCAATGTCTGTGCACTGTACTACATGTCTTAAGCAGAAGCCCACACATGAAAATAGAACATGAAGCACCTTTCCTGGGGCTTTACAGCAACAAGGGTTTTACTGCCAGGAACAGAACAGTTCTCAGCCATGTTCAACAGTTGTGCAACATTGATTTGGAGCATTATCAGAATGGGATCCCCGCTTTGTGACAAAAATAGGGCTGACAAAGTTGTGGAAGGTGACAAAACTTAACAACAGATACAGCATGTGGTGGAAGGGAATGCTGCTTGGAGCATAGCGTAACACTCACAGCATTGCTGTTTGCAGGAATAGAGATGTTATTCCTGCCCGCCCCCCCAACACAGACACACTCACACGTTGTAATGAATCACAGATTAACCACTACAGGTTCCAGCAGATTCAAAGGACTGTTGAGGAGTAGAAGGCTGTGGGGGTGGTTGTCCTGCTGCTAACAGTGCCAAAGAGTTGCCTCATTTCACTTGAGGGAAGGCATTCCAACATTACACGAACAGAAGGGATTAAAAAGCCTCTTTTCCCGTGTATGCTGTGCTTGCTATCATGAAGGCAGGTCTCAGATATAAACAATTTCAGGTTATTTCAATTAACAGTCCGCTACCTGGTGTGCATGGCCAGGCACTCAAAATCCACAGAAAGATTCAAAGAATGCACGCTTCAATGGAGAGACATGCCCTGACTTCCATCCTGGCTCACATGGGCTGAGGGTCAGGCTCTAAGAGTCTGCACATGACTGGTAATTTTTAAATTATTACAATGAAAGGAAAGACTGCCTTTTTAATGTCCAAGCACAACAGCTGCATTGTCATTGAAGTTGCATTCTGAGATGCTCCTAGACTGCAGCCCAAATAAGCATCTTAATGATACTTTGAAAATATGTAAAGCACTTCTTTTGTATGCAATGATAATTCTGTCTGGGCACATTGTCTGTTTGTCCAGCCAGAACAGAATTAGAATTCATGAAACAGATTCTACTCTGATTCATACAGTGTGCAGCTACAGTTAAAAAAAAAAAAAAAAGAAGGTTACAGTGTGTGTAAATAAGGGGAGCCTTGGACTACTTTGTTTGTGACAATGAACTTACAATTAGATAACACCTTTTAACCCCATGGAATCTCCAGGTTCTCTGAAAAGTGATGTGCTACACAAGTCTCTGCTTTATTCACATGCATCTAATGTTTAACAGTTCTTAACCAGCAGCTTCAGAAGTTTCATACAACAATAAAACCTTTTATTAAAACCACAGAAATTGTAGGGAAACAAACTACAACTACCTGTACAGGAATTTGGGCAGTATGCAAGCACTTCACCTCTACTCCTGTAAGAAATACCTTTGGAGACTTTAATGATCACACATAATGGTGGTCTTGTCTTCTTACCATATAGACAAGACAGCTTATCTGGCGTAGTGTCACAAAGGTGAGGACACAGAGGTGAAAGAAAATAGTGGTCTAACAGGTGTATTGCTGACTCAAAGAACTATCATCCCTTAGCTGCAGTAATTCTTATGTATAGTAATTGTATGTATGGTAGTTACTAATTATGCCATATTGAAATTCCAATATATTAGCATTTATATAGTATAAAAAACATATGTGGTGCTAAACCAGTAACAAAATGTAGGATAGCTTCCTGTCTTTAAAAAAGGATAAATAAAATAAGTTCATAAGGGTGCACGGCTTTGTCTACTGAAGGGAACAGGCAAGTTCATGCAAGTTAGTACTATTGACATCTCAAAGGAAGCAAGTGATGACCTAAATGCAACATCAGAAGAAAATAATGGTTGACAAAAGAGTAATAGCTGACTATATTAGTGGGAGGTGAATTAGGAACAGACAAATGAGGTAATATTACTTCCAGCAAATCTCTCATATTCCAGCAACCATTATACTAGACCAGTGTAAATACAGCAGCATCTCAGGAAATATCTGATATGTCCCGAGGTTATAATTGCTGTCACTGGAAGACATCTGGCTTTTGTGGGTTCTTCTAGAGCATGTGAATTGTTATGAAGGAATATATGAGCTTGTCAAAAGCTCTTCCAGTCTGAAAGACAATCCACCGCTAATTTATAAACTCATAAAAGAAAAAAGGAACAGCTTAATTCCAAAACTCTTGGCTTTTTGTAAGTAATGTCTGGCTATATAAAGTAAGACAACCTAATGAATGATACCTGCTTGTCAGCACTCTGCACATTCCCTCATACTAATAGATTGATTGAAATCTGGAGATCAGAGAAGTTTGTAGCTCCTCTCCATCCTGGCCTTTCACTTGGTTTTATCTAGGAAAGTTAGTTGTCCATTTTCTTCTTCCTTTCAATGACAGTTCCTGTACTTAAAATAAGACCTGGGGAACAGAGTTCAGGGGAGAGGGGAAGGATGCTAATATATATAGTACTAATATATAGTAATATAATAGTATATGCTGATATACTATTATATGCTATTAATATATACTAATATAATAATATATGTTAATATAATAGTATATAGTACTGAGAAACATTAAGAGGCCTCAGCTGCTCATTAGGTGACATCTACACAGCCACCAGTGTGCAGGTGAATAAGGGAGGTATATCTTAGGGACAAAAAACAAATCAAGTGTGAGACTCCAGCAATCAGATGGAGAAGAGGCCCCTGGGAACTGGCAGCATGGTCCTTGATAGTAAAGTGACTTCCATGAAAACGTATGGATGCCAGCATATGGTTATGCCATCTGACTCTTTATTATATTTTAAAGGACAGGTCTGGTAATATCATGAGTTTATAATGCTACAGCAGTCCACAGCATATGTGCTTCTCCCCCAGTAATACTTTTGTCTCTTTCACACACCTATCAGGCTGTGTCTGTCTGATTGACTACAGCAAGTGACTTTGGCAGGGCAACACACAGCCCTGAGGAGGAAGGGCTATCACATATTAATATCAGAATGTAGTTGATTACAATATAAGCCATGGGTTGAAATGAGCTGACTATAGCACAAGACATGAAGAATGTGGCTGTCTGCAGGGTCCCGCCGGGAGAATGCATCTATCTATACCTACAGTGTGTGCCTGACCCCAGGCAGCTGTCATGCAACCAGAGCAGTCTGATGGAGTTGTCACCTATCAAACCCTTGCACTGCCATCATTGTGGGTTTAAATACACCTCCTGTTGGCAGCTAACTAGGCTTTCTCTCCTACAAGCGAGGAGGAGGAAGGAGTCTCACTGGGTTTGTTAAGTTTGTGAATCTCCACCTTGACAGAAAGTTTCATCCTTCAACTGGCAAATGCCATTCAGCTCTTGCATTCAAGGGATGGATTCCATTATTAAGAATCTGATTTATTTTTAATAACCCTTCTGCTGTTTATATAGGAACACTCTGAACATTATAATCTAAAAAAATCCCTAAGGGTAATTTTTTTTTTGGAATAAATATACTGTTTGGAATTTTTTAAATAGTGAACTGTTATTAAATGAGGTGCATTTTCTATCTGATGTCTTATAAGACAGCACTGAAGTGTATGGAGATTTTGTTTTCTGCTTCCAAAATACACAAGCAGCATTTAAATAATAAAGCATTACAAAAAATAGATCTAAATAAATTCTTAATAAAGAACAACCAGTCCTGCAACCAGACCTATCAGGCCCATCCTTTCTGAAAGCCAAAGAGTCCACCTGCTCTGAGCTGACTGCTATATTTATATCTGTATCAGACTGGGATTTGCCAGTTACTCTCTGCCAGTTGACAGAGCTCAGCCCTGCATGGTCTCAGAGAGGATGCTTAGGATAACTCTGCGTGGGGCTGTGGCCACGATCTCCAGCTGGTGCAGCATGCCTTCCCTTGCACAGCTCCCCTTTGGAGCAGTGGGCCCTTTCAGGCACTTATCTTCTCCTTAGTGGAGCAGCCCACTGACCTTCAGGTCTCACCTTCCCTGTCCAGATCTCTTGCCCCTAAGGTTTCCCGAAGAAGCATTAGCTGGCCTCACCTCACTTTCTTCAGCACTGGCGCATGGGAGTCCATTTAAACATCCCCAGTTGGAGCTTTGGGTATCACCCTCCATACACATGGATCAAGAATTCTGAGCTTTTTCCTCTTCAGCTGTATGAGCTATTAGTATGTGAATGTTTTGTCCCTTTCTTCCCCTAAAAAAGAAAGCTTTAAATGTTATTTGCTTTGGATTCTGAGAAGTACAAACTCTACCACATGGCAGACACATGTGAATCCATATGCTAGCATGTCTGTAAAGCTGAGAGAGATTAAAGCCTGAAGTTTCTATTAAATGCTCTCCTTTTTCTCTTGCATGCAACGTTTTTAGATCAAGCTCTAAATGTTCACCAACTCTTGAATATTTTCAAGCCAGCTCTGTGCACTGTGATAAATCATACTGCTTGTATGTTGGTTTAATGACAGATAGTTACCTGAAAACTTCTAATGTAAAATAGTTTATGACCATCTGAGGGGAAAAAAAAGTCTGTGATCTTTGCCTGACTGCTGGAACAGTATGACAGAGGAAACATACTGTATTCAAGCTCCACAGCGTGCCAACTTTCTTTCTTTCTTCTAGAAATGGACAGAACTGAAAGGAAAATGACTGCTGGCATATTGTGAAAGTACTTCCAAGCTTCAGTGATAGATGCAAACACAGACAAAACCCTTCATAGGCAATGAAAAGTTTTGCAAAGAAAGCTGAAAAACATCCTATGAAAGAAACAGAACTATCATGTTTAGTTCTTCCAACAAAAAGAAACAGACGGTCTCTAGGCTTATGTTCCAGAGTCAGATTTATTGTAGTTGCTAAGCCAAATATAGATATTAAAGGATGTTATTCACAGTGTAAAAATTGCATATCATATTTGAAGCAATGTAAAAAACCCCACGAATTTTCTTCTTTTACAAGAAGGCCTTTTACAAGGATGGCACTGTCTCCCAGAAAGCCACTTACCTTGAATCACTTCACATGACCATGGTGCATGACCAGCAGTTTTCTGACAAGGTATACCCTGCATGAGCTGCCCTGTGATAGCAGATTGGATGTAGGACATCTGTAAATGTAGGGCAGTCTCATTTAGCTGATCCCTATTGGCCATCAAATTCAACCCTTAAGTTAGAGGTCCCTCTGGGATAAGGAAACAGTTGTCTTCTGTTCAGGGGAAGAATGAGAAGAAAACTACCCATAGACACCAGAGAGTTGATATTCTTCCCCATGATGTTGACTGAGCAGCAGTAACTTTTACTGGAGTCATCATCAGGTGTCTCACATGTACCACACCTGTGATAATGAAAACAGACCTTTTGCAGTTCTTCCTCCACCAATCCTTTTTTCCTAAATCAGTCCAATGTGCCAAGTTCTTTGTAGAAAAAAGGCATCTCCCAGTTCTGGAGAAATATGAAAATTCATTCCTTTGGGATAGTAATTTAAGAGGCAATGGAAAAAAATTTTCTCCCACTGCTGGGTGGAACTGCATTAGCATAATACACGATTTTGCACTTAGCCTAAAAAAATGTGTTTCTTTTCTTGATTAGGAGTAAGTCACATTACACCCCCACAGCAGGGGGTTGGAACTAGATGATCTATGAGGTCCCTTCCAACCTAAATCATTCTATGATTCTGAGATAGTTATAGAATCATCATTAATACCGCATCACTTGGAATATTTCAGCTCTGAGTTCTGAGTAAGACCTGATAAAGATTCCTTGCAGGGTGAAAAGAAATTTCACTATCTCTTTGAATGATAAAAGTTCTCAAATGAAGACTCTTTTATCCAAAAGAATTGAAGGAATAAACTATCAATTCTGATTTTCAGTGAGATCTGCACATTAACTCCCAGTAGATGCCTTTGAAAATATTAGTCTGAAGAGCTCAGCCAAGAGTGAAATTTTGCCCAGTAAATCCATAGAACACCACTAACATCAGTTGCAGTTGCACTGAGTGGGAAGGATGAAGGGTAATTACAGCCCCAGCTGCCAATTCACCTCAGTTGCAAGTAATCATGATTTGCACTGGAATTAGGAGATGGGGAGACACAAACACTCTGAAAATCAACCCACTTTTTTAAAATACTAAAACACAGACGTAAGCACTTCATCTGTGTTTGAAAATCTTCACCTCAGTGACTAGGGAAGGTCACTAAATCTACACAGGGATGTGAATGACACTAATATTATTGTGATCCCTAACAAGCTCACTATGCCTTCTTTTTCATTAAAAATATCATAAAGTATTTTGGTCCCTACTCAGATTACTACTTTTGCATCTTTTATAATTAGATAATGCTAACAAGGAACTTCACATAACTACCATATTTTTTTTACATAAAATTATATGTATTTGTAGCAAAAGTACTGTTGTTTATGACACAATTATTACCATTGTTCTTTACTAAATTATTGTTTACAACAACAACAACATGTATATGTTGTTCTTTTATACATATCTGATATCTAGTTCTTTTATACATATCTGATAAACTAGTGTATTATTAAAACAGGCCTCTCATAGAAAGTGTTATTTACAGCAGATTAGACCAGTAATCTACCACCACCTGTAGCTCTTAGGGAACCTCTGCAGGGGTAAAAGAAGGCACATGTCTCTGCAATTGCAGCAGTTCATTCCTGCCTCCCAGTCCTCTGTAATGTCCAGTGTTTTCCATGGAGGTTCCCTCCCAAAGCCCTGTTGTTCAACACTCCAAGCAGGTTCTCAAACCAGCCCTACAACAGCCGCCGCATACAATTGCTGTTCTAATTTAGAGGAAACTCCATCCTGGAGTATTCATTATAGTAAATAAGGAGACAAGATACTTAAGGCAAAAAATAGAGCTCTATCATGTCACCTACCATTCTTAGCATCAAAAGTCATTTTCTTGCTATACCACTAAACATGACTATCCAAACAGAAATGGCAAGTGGAATCAAAGAAATTTGCTAGGGAGAAAAATCAGTTTTTCAGGCAACATTTCTCTCACACCATTCTACACATTTATCAGAATATTTTCAATAGAAAACACTCTATTGCTTTCACTGACCTGAGGCCAGCTTTGAAGCAGGCATGTTGGCCTTACTAAGCAACCAGTATCTTACCGATAATCACTCAGACAGCTTCAGTCCAGAGCAACTTATTGTTCTCATAATTGTCATATCTGATCACCTTTAAGAGCAGATTATTTGGAGGCAGTAGGTAAGATTAATAAATTAATGCCTTAAGTAAACACACCTGTATTTTCTCCACAGCAAACACTGCTGATCACTGATCTGTATCTAATCTCTTCCTTTCAGTGAAGCATAAATTCAGCAATGATTTGGATCTCAATCCTGATTTGAAGGTTAGATATTTAATAGGCCACACTAAGTCCATGATATGCAGACATTTGGAATTCAAGAAAGAATATGACTGAGAACAATGCTATCTCTTTTTAACCTTAGCCCCCCTCTTTGTAATTTTTTCAGTTTGACAGTTTCAATCTGCCTCAAAACCAGTCACCATAGAAAGCAACACTTATACCTATTACTGAGAGTCTTTGCTTTGTATTCTTGAGAGAAGAGAAGGGAAAGGGAAGGGGAAAGGGAAAGGGAAAGGGAAAGGGAAAGGGAAAGGGAAAGGGAAAGGGAAAGGGAAAGGGAAGGGGAAAGGGAAAGGGAAAGGGAAGGGGAAGGGCAGGGGGAGAGGGAGGGGGAGGAAAGGGAAGGGAAATTGTTTTCCTCAGAGTCATCTAATTAAATTATCTCCCTACAGTAGCTGAGCTAATTGCTTTTCACCTATGATTCTGTATTGTCATTTCACCTTCACTGACTATTATCTAAGCATGTTTCTTATTCATTTCCCAGAAAAAACATTCCACCACTTAGAGTGATGTAGTCCTTCTTTGAAGGAGAGGTAAAGTACCTTGGTGCTTCCCCAGAGTGAGTTTTAAGCATCTGAAATGCACAGTTTAAGAGCACTATCCCTTATTCTCAAGGAAACTATCCTACAGTGGAAACTATCCAGTGGATAATTATGAAGAGTAGGTAGAAAACTCCACTTTTGGACTCTCTGGGAAACAGTTCATTACATCTACCTCTTAGGCTTCTCTGGTCACAGGCATTTATCTAATATTCCAACTTAGCCATCAGTCATAGATTTGAAGCAGGAACTAATTCAGGTTAATTTAGGAACAAAGTCAGGAAAAAGGAGAAAATCTATCAAAGGTAAAATTGGATTGTCGTGATGGCCAATCGTAAGTTTAAAATACACAATTTTAAACCTGTTGTCCTGAATTTTTATATAATGCTGTCACACACTTCCTAGCCACAGAGATCATCAATATGTACTATCACTCAGGTACTCCAACAATTTATTATCACATGGAAAATATTACAGAAAAAAATAGCACCTTTTTATTAGCCAAATAAAACTCTGCAAAACTCTCCTCAACCAACTCAAGGGAGAGTGGCTTTAAGCTGAAGGAGAGTAAGTTTAAACTAGATATTGTGTAAAATGTATTTACTGTGAAGGTGATGAGGCATTGGAACAAGATGCCCAGAAAGGTTGAGAGCTCCACATCCTGGGAAGTTTTCAAGACAAGGATGGATGGAGCTCTGAGCAACCTGGTCTAGTGAAAGGTTCCCTACCTTGGCAGGAGCTTGGAACTAGATGATGTTCAAAGACCCTTCCAACCCAAACCATTCTATGATTCCATGTGCAATATCAAGCATGCTGTGACAGGAAACATTCAGACATGTTTACACAGTTCCACAAAGAGTCATAGTGAAATCAATATATGTGACATAGGGACACATGTAGACGTTACTGTTCCCCTTTCAGGCACATATTAGAGGCTTGGTCTCTATGCAATCAGCACATCAGCATAAATTTGTCTATATTCCCACTGCACATTTTCCTGGCTTTCTGTATACAGAGAAAATACACATCTAGTTTAGATCTAAAGTCTTCAGATTATTATTTTCAGACTAAATGTTGTTGTCTGGATTATGTGCAAAATGGGGAAGAAAATCCATGTTATTTCTATATTATAACTCAATATGGATGAGTCAGATGATGACTGTTTTCTAATAGCTGCATGCCTTTTGTCTTTCTAGATTTATACAGCACCATGGTGATTTAAGGATCATGGTGATTTGCCAAGGACCATTTTTATTATCAGAATTTAAAGACCAGGCCCAGCAACAGGATCTCAAGAGCAATCTTGGGCACACAGACAAATTTAGTGAATAACAGATTAATAGATATAGAAATCTAAGGTTAAGAAAATGGAAATTCCATTCAATCATCCCAATAAAAAAAATTAAAAATATTATGCTTATTTGGAAATAAGCATCTAATAAAATTTACTAAAATCCTCAGAGAAATTAAAGGTTATACGTTTCAGTTTGCACCTCCCCCTATTATGAATATGCCAGGATACTGTCAAAAAAACACCAATACAAAATTTCCATTTTGCAGGTGGGGTAAATTTTGAGTGCTATCTTGCAGGATAGGAAAAGTTTGGAGCATTACTGCAGTTGCATAAGCCTTTAGTAGCCTGCATGGCTGAAATCAATTGGCTTAACTCGGACGTGTCTAGCTAATAAGTGCTCAGAGTAGTTTTCTTTCCACTAGTGTAGGGTGCAGGTGTGTCACATCCTGTTCTGATGTGACTAGCTGGGCACAAATGCCTCCCATAAAATTCATCCATGGTTGTAGCAACCATAAATCCAATTATCCCAAAATGGCTGTTGTGCTTATGAAGTTCAAGCAAACAATGCCAGGGGAGTGCTTCATGAAATCTCTTCCCCCACATCAGGACAGTCTTTCATGAAGTACAAAGAACAGGTGTGCATGTGAGCTAAGTTGTCCCTATTGTTTTATAACAAGCTCTCTCATTTTTTTGTACTTCAGCCCTGTATCCATTAAATGCAATTCAGTGGGATCATCAGAGCTTGAAAGGGCAGATCAAACAGCACTGAGAAGCCCAGCTGTGCAGGCCCCAGCTCAGAGTGAACATTAACCTAAGCATTCAGCACTAATTTATTCTACTTGATACAGGAACATGGTCTATTTCTGTGTTGTATGTTGGCCCCATTTATTTTTTTACTTCTGAAAAAAAAGTTATACAGAGAGGTAGAGAAAGAGAGAGAGAGATTTATGTCATTTATGTGTGACAAACTAAAGCAACTTTTATATATGTACACACAAACACATGTGGCAAGGAGAATTATACATCTATCTCCTGGCTAAAGTTGGATATGCACAGGGCTGGACTAGTATCTCACAAGGCCCTTCAGCCAAGCAGGTTATTTTTGTTGTTGTTGTTGTTGTTGTTGTTGTTGTTGTTGCTGTTATTATCGGTCAACACAATGATTCTACAAGCTTGTATTCATGTCTCTGTGGTGAAACCTGATGGCTAAGGCTGAGGATTGTTGTGAAAGCACATTTTTTAGGCAAAAGATGCTGATCAGTGATTGTACTTTGAAGGTAAACAGTGAAACAGTGTTGAGTTGGGTTTTTTCTTTCCTCTTTATTCCACTGTTAGCTAAAGTTCCTAGCAGGCTTCTACTGGAACCTGAAGACAAGAGATGTGCACAGAGTATTTTGTCAGACAGGCTGCACCTCATGTGACAAAACTATATGCATCTCTCTCCATTTTGCAGTGTATTTTTTTAACTATGAGAGATGTACAGTGGTAAAAACCTTAAAAGCCAGTCCAGAACCAAAACCTGCAATTATCCCTCAGGTAAAGGAAGGCAACAGTATAGGGATTTGTGTCCATGCTCTGTACCAGATTGTGCTACATGAAACATTGTGCTTGTTTTGATTTTTCCTAAGTACTGAAGTTTATTTTGGATCAGTGAGGTGAAAAACTTCTGAAAGGCTCATGAGGCTCCCTAAGCCCGAGAGTC
Source organism: Phylloscopus whistleri (assembly GCA_017589585.1). Taxonomy (NCBI): domain Eukaryota; kingdom Metazoa; phylum Chordata; class Aves; order Passeriformes; family Phylloscopidae; genus Phylloscopus; species Phylloscopus whistleri. The sequence goes on from JADMLD010000548.1 coordinate 1,337,849, forward strand.
CAGCATTTGCACCTGTCAGGACCACGGTTTCCTTCAACAGATTGCTAACTTGGAAATTTAACAGACACGTTTCTGCATTTATTTCCTTCCCTGCCTTAAAATGAAAAGAAACAGTATTGTGTAGGTAACGTGTAATCAAAGGTTTCACTTGCCAGATTAAGTGGATTGTGATTTTTTTTTTTGGAAGTGAAAGAAAGCTGCAGCAAACTGTCTGCACTGCACAATCCCCTAGGTACACAGAGACAGTAGTTAGTTTGTGTTAGAGAATGTTAGAAGGATTAAAAGAGTACATAAAATAGGAGGGGGGGGGGAGGAGGAGTTACTTTGATTAATGAAAGCAATGGTTTCCTGTGTGTTTGTTTAAATCTTCACAGTCACATTAAAAGCCTAATTACTTTTTAGTTAAGGATTCAGGTTCTAGTGAGGACAAGAACCATGACATTAATTAATGCAAAATATTCAAAGTCATGGAGCACAAAAAACTCTTCAATATCCATTTCCCTTAGACACATTTACATTAGTGAAAGGTGCATCCAATAACATCACACAAATTTCTTCCACTGAAGTATTGCAACACTACTTCTTTTCTCCACTCTTGCTTAGCTTCAGAAATAGATCTAGTATTTAATTTTTATTTAATACATATATTTATAAAACAGAAAGCTAACAGATCCTGGGATCTGGACATTTACAGACACCATGTATCACAGCTACAGAAAGATACAAACAGTTTTCAGTCTGGAGGTCAACAATTTCAGAACCTCCTAAGCTCGTCAACAGTCTAAGTTCCACAGATAAGCCCTGCTTTGAAAAGCAAGAAAATAAGAGCCTAAGCTTCACCAATAAAGTGAGAATCAGACTCCTAGGTCACTTCCAGAAATCAGGTATAACTTTATTTGTATTTTTCAGAAGTATTTCTGCAGTCACGAACCATATTGGAAAGTAATACTGTGTACTACTGGAAAGTAATATCAGCCTTCAGAAACCTACCTGCTTTTTAGAATACAGAGCTATGGCCTCAAAGCATCTTAACCTCACCTACAGGCTGGCTACTTCTGAGTCTTGCTTAACTTGGTGCTGCTGTCTGAAAGGGCCATTTGCTTTCTCTTCTATCAGAAATGCTCAAAAGCTGTTCCAGTTACTGCTTGGCCATAACACTGTAAACCAAAATCACAACCAATAGTCAACATGAACGAGTGTGAATGAAGCACCACATTGTCTCCCCCATTGGCTTCTCCCTTTGGACAACCACCCCTTTGATGTCATCTCAGTAACACTAAGGAAGAGAATTGTAGGTGCCCCACAGCAGCTCATCATCTCAGAATTACATTTATGCTGAGCCAGATCCTCCAGCTTTCGTGTGAGTTTATGCTGACAGTGCAGAGAAAAGCAGCTGCACAATAATGGAGACTCCTGCCCTACATTTCTATTTCTATCTAGCCCACAGGAACCATAAGAGGATGACCACATCAATCATAAACAATCCAAATGTATTTTGATGCATACTATGAAGTTGGATGAATGTTGCATTAAAAAGGTTGTGCCTATTTGTTAAAATAGAAACCATGGATGCAATTACGTTCTACTTCCTGAATATTCAGTAGTTATGTTGTGCTGTTAATATGTTCAAAGGATGCATTGAAACACTTACAAGCACATTTGTGCTAATATTGATGGAGGTAACAATCTCACTGGCCTCTTGACATCTCTTCATCAAAATTCATTTCCCCAAGTCAGGGGGCAGAGACAATGGTATGTGTGTTTCTTATGCTCTCTAGTACAACATATAAAGCCTTGAGGTAAAATGATCATGATAGCTAAAGAGATTGCACAGACTGTTAAACAAAGGAAAGCAATAAGGGAATTAACAAATATCCAATAAAATATAAAGGAAATTCATAGGTGAAGCATGAAAAATTATTCCCTAGAGTTAGCTGACACATTACCATTCCCAATTCATCATAGTCATATCACAAAGATCTAGAAAACTTATCTTCAATATTTATATTTACAAGGGGTACCTAAAGCAGCAACCTACAGTGAGGGAGAATCTCAGTCTTAAGCAGCTTTTTTGTCCAAAATGAGCAAGTAAGTGAGTAATAGGATGAAGCCAATGTAGATGCATCCTGTGGATGCTCACACTGAATCATGTTTCAGAGGCATGTCCCCAGCCCTGTGGAGATGCCTGTTACAGGATGGCTCTCCCCAGCTTTGCTCGGCATGGAGAATGGTAGCAGGCTGGGATCCAGGCCAAGAAGCAGAAAAGTGCTCGCACCTGCCAGAATATGCTACGGGTAATTGACAACTGGGCGAGGAGAGAAAGCCCCTCCAGCCTCTTTTCCTCTTGTAAATAGAAGCCTAGGTAAGCCACAGAGAAGTGATTTGTCCATATAGTCCTCCTACAAATTTAGGAAACCCCAGGCTTCCCAGCTCCCAACACACTGTGCTTTATTAAAGCCTATTTTTCCCAAATGGTCTTTTGAATTAACGCCACACTGAAAACCCAGCTCACAGAATGTCGTGTATTAACAGGCCGTACATCCATCCCATCCATCTTCCCACCCTGAAAAAAATCTTTTTTTGAAAAATATATTCCTCTGTGCCTTTGAATATCTAATCTATAAGAACTGTGAAGGGAAGCTCAGATTGAAGGCTACAGATCTTAGCAATAGGCTTGCATCAAGTGTGAGCCATGCATTCCTTGTTGCTGGCCTCTGTTTCATCACTGATTCATGCAGAGGTGTACACAAGATACACTCACTCTTGAGAAAGCTGTTCAATTGCCACTGGAATCAGCAAGAAGCTTTGAAGGGTTAAGCATGGACAAGTTTTCTGAGAAAGATGTTTTTTGCTGAAGAAAGAAAATTAACATGGCAAACTGGCATCCAAGTACAATATGAACCATGGAGCATTTTATTTCCTAAGTTGCACATTTCATGCTGCCTACCAGCTTTTAAAGGTCAAACATGTAAACTTAAGAAGGTGTGTGAGTGTATACTAGTTGCAAAGCTCTTTTTTTTGTCAGCTCTATGGAGCAATAACCCATGAAATATAGTTGATATCTCATGGGCACATTTCCCCATGCCTGCAAACATTTAAAATTGCACTTGTGGTACATAAAAGATTTATAATGATCTCACCCACAAATATAAATTTCATCCCACATAGGACAAAAAGACCTAGAAGCAGAAGCAGTGAACAGCTGAACATGAGCACAGTGTCATAAATTCATAACACTTACAGCTTTTTAACAACCAGTCATAAATGTGACTGATTTCAATTTAATTTATGAGACTTTGAGATAGAACCAGGAATACCTCCTCAAAACTGTTTTAAAACAGAGTGAGTACAATTATGGCCTTACTAGGATATTAGTTGAGGCAAACAGGATTGGGGTGGCCATCTGGAAGGTACCTGAGCCATGCTGCATGTACAGGGTCAGACAACTACAGCTGAGTGGGCAGTGGAGATCCTACTACCACTCCAAGTCAACAGCACATCCCTTCCCACCACAAATTACCACAAAGGGACACATAAACACAACTTAAAATCAGCAAACCTAGTGTTCCTCCTATGGGTACAGCTGGGCAATAGATGGCCAAGTCATTCATCATGGTAGTGTTGGGACTATTTCTCGTGCAGGTGACAATCAGATTCACCCCATCTCCATTGCTCCATCAAATCCCCCAGATATTCACAAAAATCACATGTATTTAGGCAGCTTTGTTTGGACTGCAGATTTTCTGGCCATTTTTCGGAAGGAAAGGCTAGTTGGGAAGGGACTTGGAGATAGGAAACAGCATCAACTAAGACAACAGGGGATGAAAGAAGTGAAACATTCTTGCTCAAGCTTGCTTCCTCAGGCATCACTAGAACAGCTCGTGTAAATCAGATACTGTAAGTTAAAAACCTTCACTTTCCAAAATGTAATGATATCTTTCTCCCACAATTGTATTGTTTCAATACAGAATCTATGGTAAAAATAAAAAAAAAAAACTGAATTTCATTTACATGAATCTCATAAAATCTCCAAGACTAGCCCTGATATCTAGCAAGTCAACAGAACTGTTTATTTTCTTGGACATAGAGGTTGAATTTTATTTTGGGTCTGGCAAGAGAAATTTTTTTAAATACCCTGGGGAGCCAAAGTTTGCCTCAGCTCTCTCTTTCTGCACCTGTCAGAAATTTGATTTATTTATTTTTTTCTCTACTGTACATATTGGCAGCTTGGAAACCTAACAAACAAACAACTTGTATATCTTTCCTGTAACTTCATCAGGATGAAAACAGAAGGGAGAAAACATGTTTTACTACCTAAGCCTTTTGCTTCCAGTTTTATCTTATGTTGCACTTGTTCTTACACATGGAAGATAACAAACAGTCCCTTGTGTTGCCTATGTGTATGAAATTGAAGGCAAAATATTATGCCACAGTGTGAAGTTGTAATATTGTGCCTATTAAAACAGCAAAACTAACTCAATATAGAAAAAGACATGATGAGGTCAAGCTGCAGATGTATCCATAAAGGAATGAACTAAGGAGGACACTTCAGTCCCAATTATTTTTAAATGTGTTTTAATAACTAAGCATAGTTTTTCTGAAGGATAATATATTTGCTAATAGGTGATGGCTATTAGCATTTGAAAAGGTAAAAGTTGGGGGTTTTTAATTGATTTTTTTAAAAAATGTAAAGCATTTAGATTTTCTTATCAAGAAACTAATTGACCAGTTATGGAGACAAAACTTCTAAGGACTGACAGGTTAGTGATATTTATTAGTTATGGGTAAGTACCTTAGACAAACTAAATGGGAATCATTAGAGAGACACATTTAATCTCTCTTTAACGGTGGTCAATGTGACAGTGATCTGAGTTTCTTGCATAAAATGGTACAGAAATAATTGTCGTCAGTCCTGCATCAAAAATTAATGCTGAATTCTCACAAAGCTTATAGTAATGCTTAAGACAGTTTGGAAAACAACAGAGATAATGCTTACATTATCTGTAAGAATTAGAAATTCTGTTCTGTAATAAAGAGTTAGAAATATTGGTGTGTGGAATCCCTGCAGAATCACACTGCAACATTGGTGTACCACCAAAAATGTAGTGGTGTCAGCACTGGGGTCTGAGGAGATTATCTGTGCTTTAGGAAAGGTATAGGAAAAGAAAAGGCAATTCCAACTGGCAGGACAGACCTGAATAGCTTGCAGAGTTCTTTGCCTTAAAATAAAGTGGCTAATATGAAGAGCTCTTCAGTCTCTGTACCACACAGAAATCATGGCAGCACTCAAAGAGTCCAGATACATCCTGAACTGGGGTGCAAAGTTGCAACAGCCAAAAGTTCCAGTCATGGCCTAAGAAACCACTGATCTGATAAAAGATACATACCTGTCTTTAAATATCCATTTCAGTTTATGTTCCTGAGACTGTCGTGGTTACTAAGCTATTGTTTCAGGTTCAGGGAACAAGAACACTTTTGTCTCTGAGAAGAGCAAGAGAATCAATACGCATTCAAGAGTTTCACTAAGAAGCAAAGATTTAAACAAACAGAATAGAATTTTTTTACTTAAATAAGAAATAACATTATCACCCAAAATACCTCACCTTTCAAAGAAGGTAAAGTAGGCTCAAAGTGATGAAGATATACCACTGGAAACCTCACCTAGGACTGTTAGTGGGATCTTTCACACAAACACAATTTGGGCTGAGTGATACTCCATTTATCTAACCAATTTGGAAGCTCTTTTAATAATTTTCTGCAAGTATTCTATGATTGCTTTTTTGTCTCCAGCTTAAGATGAAGAGGCTAAACCAAGAAGAAATAGAGTTGTTTTTGTAGTCAGCACGTCAGTGAGCTGTGTCTTGCTCTGAGCGTGGCTTCTATTCTAATGGTAGAGGTGTAATTCTTTAATTTTCAGCTTCATCATAAAAAATATCAGAAAATTATACTTTAAGACAGCAGAACTAGAAGACTTCTTCATCTGTGTTTAGTCTTCCACTCATGACAGTTTGGACGTTAAAATTACCATTGTCTCGTTTAAAACAGAGTGACCCTTAGGAGAGAGAAAGGACAGGTATTTATATCCTAATAGATGCAGGAACACAACTCACATTTACACTGGTGCTTCAGCTATTAACTAAAAATTAATATGAATTCCTTAGAGGCTGAGGGGAGCAAAGGATAATCTTTTCTTCTTGAATCAGTGGCTTGGAGGAATGATTAGAGAAAATGGAACAAGAGGTTTCTATAGTTTTAGTTCTTCATGTCAAAATATAGTGAGTCATATTTGTAGGTATTTTCAATAAATTCTTTCAAATATGACAGTTCCAAAACCACAGTTCTGATGTAGGCTCATCTCCATTTGTATCAAGGAAGGAAATGTGACCATATTCAGGGAGGCTGTAGCGGAATATCATATGCTTGAGCATCTAGAGCATCTACCTTTAAAGGGTTTGGTGAGGCATCGGTGCTTACTGCTGTCACATCCTGAGTCTCCGTTCACTCTCAAGGAAACAGCAGCCACAGCCATCAGACTGGACACCACTGTAGACAGTCTGAAGAGTATCTCATGCATGCAGTCAATATTTATTCAAGAAGTTTTGTATGTGCCAGAGTAAAAATAACAGATTCCAGAAAAGCTTCGAAACTGTAAATATTAGGTTTATCAGAGCTAAACAATTAGCAACTGAGTCACACCAAAAGAGCAGTTACTCATGTGCAGAGTACAACTTCAGTAGCAGATCCTAAATCTGACCTACTATAGTAACTAAAACATTCTATCTATTCTTTCAGAATATTATACGATTGCCATCAATGTTTACCCACCCCAATCAAAACAAATATTCATCTTGGCATTCCAATTACAGGTAGTAGAACAGCTGTGGAGTTGTAAGAGAAATAGCCAAACATAGTTTTTCAGTACTGAAGTGTCACTGTTTTCTCCTTTCTTTTGGATGCATAACTTTACTGATCCTGTGATGCAAGGCTTAAGCTGAACTAGTTCCTACTTTGCCATCAAAATGATAAAGTATGATTTTAAATGATTTTTTGACAGCCTAGACACAAAACTTCCCAGATAAGAACCAGGGAAAAATTTTAACATTTATTTAACTGTTCCACAGCTCTGCCCATTTCAGCTGAAAATTCATGCAAGCTTTTTGTCATCCAATGCAGAATGTACTTATAGTTTCGTCATCATGCCCAAATTCTGCCAGGTATTTTTTGTCAGAGAAGGTAAAATAGACTGGGGAGACTTAAAAAAAATAGATTAAATTAATTAGTTAATTAGAAAATTAATTAATTTTCATTGTTTTGTCTACTATCCCAGTACCTATATGCCTTTTACATGCATATTTATTGTGTGATCTTTTTATCTAAAGATACAAAGGTATAAGCCCAAACACTAAGCATATCATATCTATAGGTGATCATTAACACATATTTTGAATTTACTTGATCTTCTTGGGATTTTTCCAGCCTTTTTTCATTTCATTTGGAGACAAAATGAATGGCTATACGATGATATGCCAAACTATCTTTTTTCCATGACACATGAGGCACCAGGTAACAAAGTACTGAAGACTCCAGGATCCAGACATTTTTTGATTTAAAAAATTACTTGGTCCATACAAGGAAGCATGGACCAGCATCTCAGCCAACAACTGGGAAGCAATAAGAGACACCAAAGGTGGTGGTGATGAAATTCATGACATGTTGTTCTCCTCCTGGCTCTGCTACTGGCTTACCTTACACTAAAACTGGAAAAGGAAGGTAAAATGTTGCAAAGAACAAGGATATCTTGGGGAAGAATAAGCAAAAAAGAGCCAGATAAAACCATTATTCTGGCACAATAATCATATAGCCACTGGAACATATTGAGTTACATGGTCCTCATGTGTCACTTGAAGAGCTATCAAATCACAAAGCAGCTATACCCTGGAGAAATAGCTTTAGTTGTCACATTGCTTCAGGGCACCATGGGGGTTTCTAAAAGGCAGCCAGTATTGGGGAGGTCACCAGCTCCCTCACAGTTTGACAAAGAGCAGGGGCACACGTGGCTCTGAATTGACACCAGAGTGTATATACATAATGCTGCTCTTGACCACACTGTCATTTTTCTCCTTATGCTGATCCTTTTCATTTTCCAGAAACTAACTTCCTTCCTTCCTTCCTTCCTTCCTTCCTTCCTTCCTTCCTTCCTTCCTTCCTTCCTTCCTTCCTTCCTTCCTTCCTTCCTTCCTTCCTTCCTCCTCTCAACCTGTCACAACATGAAGATGTTTCCAAACTGCATGGAGAACACTGTCAGGGTAGGAATAAACCACATCTGTAAAGGTAAGCATTTCCATTTTTCTTGTTTAACCATGTAATTGCAAACAGGAGAAAAGGGGTATTAGACATACGTGAGATTTTGCTGTTTCACAAATGCTTTTCTTCACCTTCCCACATGCACAGTAGGCATCCAACTATATTTTAGTCATCTATCCTTCAGCTTGTGAGGAACAGTAAACTAATCTTACTGTTCTGAAAATGAATGGGTAGACCCACTAACGTTAGACAGACCTTGGCTAATGTAGACCAGAAACAATAAAAGTCCATGCAATTTACTGCTGGTTTAATGAAACATATTCACACTGAAGAAACGCCACTTCTTTTCTTTTACCAGCTCACTCACTTTATTACACAATCTTCTGTGCCTGTGTCATTAAATCCACCAACTTTCTGGACCATAGCCTCTACAGATATCTTCCCTTGGTTAATGAATATCTTCCAGACAACATTCATTTTATTGACATCCATAAAAGTCCAGGGTTATTTGCCTTGCAAAAGTTAGATTTTATTGGCTGTGTATGCTTCAGTTAGTTAATTGAGAAGTAACCAGCAACAGCCTTGGCTTATCTTGATTTTGAGAACTTTGTCTGGGTCAATTTCCAGTGCTTTAACACGTCAGTTTAGCATGATTTTTTTTTCCTGCACATTTTTCATAACCTAAAACAATGGCTAAAAATCATTTACTATTATTTCTTTCTATTCTAGTCATGCCTGAAGGTTCATACTCGACTGTGCATTTTGTATGTCTTCCAATACCATGACAAAAAAAAATACCATGCTTTCCAGAAGCTCACAATACAAGAAGGTGGCAGTAAAAATTATATTTTTAATGAAACATTGACTGATAAGGTAACCTACTCATAAATAAAATTTAGAGCCTGTAGAAAAGACACTGAAATCAGAAAAAGTTTGAGGGCTTTTCTTCTGGTTTCTATGTTAATAGACATCAAATGTTAAATGGATTTTAAATCCTGTAAAGGAAGTTCATAATGCTGTATCTAAAAAACAGAAAGCATGTTTTAGGCATTAAATATAATTTGTTTGGTGAGGTTTTTTCCTCCCATATTGGGTTTATTCACACCTCTGAGTATTCACATATTGATGATCAAACAAGCCTAGTAACAAAGCTCAGCCTTATTGAGTCTTCATGGTGTTCATTCAGTGATCAAGAAACTGAACTAAACAGTAATTTTTGATGGTCGCTCGTGATTACCATGTGATGCCATTGCAGGATCAGGCCTCCAGGAAACTCACTCCTCTCCTTCAGGTGCAGTGCAGGTGATTAGCAGGACTGGGATTTTTGCATCAGCCAAGGGCCAGGGTCAGTGTCTGAAGACAGAAAACCTGTTTGTGTCAGGGACACTTGCTAGCAAACTACAGTGAGACACAGCAAATACCCTTGCAGGATGAGGGCTGATCTATTCATCAAGTGTTTCCAAAGGGCACAGGTGAACAGGAAATTTATTGTGATTCAAAAATGTTTTCTGACAGTGCAGAAGAAAATACTCTTGGACAATCTGACTGCACATTTTTTAGCAGCTTTTCCATTTGTAACTCCCATCCATGTGCAAAATGAAGGGCCATTTTCTATCCCTATAAAGTATATAATAGAATATTTGTCTGTTAGGCAGGTCATCCTTTTGCAGACACTTCTTGAACAAGGGTATTATATACTGCATGAAATTCTTCTACTTTGCACAGACTGATCTTTTTACAATATAGATTTTGTTCAAGGCTCATGGAGTCAAAGCAGAGGACCTGGGACACATTCAAAGCTCTCCTATAAAACACATGGTCCATGGTATTCTGTGCTGTCCCTACAGCACCATCTTCCCCAGCCCATTTTAACCTGATGATCTTTGCAACGTAGAAAGAACCCAAAAGTTTCCATTAGATCAATCTTTTTTCTTATTATTACCTCTTTATAAGAAAAAAGTACATTTGCTGACCACAGTCAAATATCTCCATGCCTCTCCTCCTTGACTTGCTTTTGGAAAGAAGGAACAAAATCAAGCAATGTATTTTCTTGCCTATTTTACATTACTCTAATTTAGCATATTTTGTTGAAATACTGCACTGAACAAGAAGCATCTCCCTGTCCCCAGAGGGCATTTGTGATGCACTGATATACATGCTAAAGAAAGATTTGTGTTCCACATGGACCATGGCTTAGAAAATAGCAGCATCTCTGCAGTACAAAAGGTGCATTGCTCAGAGGGAATGTTCTGCAGTCAATCTGATGACTTCTGTGACCTTTTTCAACGAGATGAGGAAGATCATAAGACCCAAGCATTGCCCTCTTGGTCCTCAGCCTCAGAGCTGTCAATGCCTTGGTGAAAGCTGTAGCTGCACATACTTCCCTTGTAGCAGTTGCTATCTGACACAAAAGATGACTTTGAAGATAGAGCCAGACCAATCACGTTGCCAAATCAGCACAGGTCTGAATAAAATTTTAGACTGATAGCTGTGTTCTGATAATTAGAACTATTAAAATATTTCCTGAATTTATCATTAGAAAAAGTAAGTCTAAAAATACTGATTCTTGCATGCAGTGGTCCAGAATTTTAAAAGGTAAGATAAAAATCCCAGCAATCATTGATTGCACATTGAGAGTGAAAGATGTTTAATGTCTAAGAAGAACAGCTAAGACATCTGGGTTGTTTTCTAAGCTCTGCCACAGATTTTTTGCATCTCCTGAGGCTGGCTACTTAAACTGTAGAAAACTGCTCAGCAGCTGCAGCCTGCAGCATGCTTTGGAGCCCCGGACCTTCACTCACTAAGAATGGGGATCCAGCTGGGACACACACTGGGGCTCTCTTATGGCCTTCAGGGCAAGAGGAAATTTCATCGTCCCACACAGCTTGGAGTGAAAGCAAAGACATCATCTGGGCAAAGTGTGCCTAAGCTTCTCCAGTACTGACCTCATCTAAGAATACAAGGATAGAGGACAGGAAAGATGGGAAAATCTCCAGCTCCAGTAGGTCCTAAAGCACTTAAAGTCTTCACATTAAAATGACTGTAAAAATACAAATAATTATTGTCTTTGTATTTTTATATACACAAGATGTTACTGTGTCTTTGTGGGTTATGCTAAGGGAAGAATGTGTTGGCTGAAACACATCAGGAACGAATGCTAAAGAGAGGCTTGCTTAATTTAGGAAGCTGAAAAATATAATAAGCAATAATACACCCTCAGAAAATTCCCTTCATTCACTTGCTTGCTTGAACTGTGCCCCCAAAACCTGTACAGAGGTCTGAGTAGAGTCTTAGATTCTGACATTTCCAAACTTTTAACTGACAGAGAGCAGCAGAAATGCCACTGGAAAAGGGAGCATCAACAGATGAGAGAGGAATATGGGCAATTAGGCCTTCACCTTGACACATTTCCCCAGGGAGGCAGGCTCAGCAAAGTCAGAAATGTTGCTTGAGCAGGGTCTAGGACCCCAGTTTAATGCAGAAAGCATTTAAACAAGGTGCTTTTGATTTGAACAAGACTTGACCAGATACTTAAGTGCAGTTTGATGAACTGATGCTTGATGAATGATTGCAGAATAAGACCTTTACATTATTCAGTTCAAAGCTGCTTTTAAAGACCCTTCACTTCAGTGTTTATAATGCTCTCTTCTAGAAAGATCACTATTCAATATAAACCTTGATTATTTTTTTCTTTACAGTGGCATTAACTCCTGAAATTAAATTAATTAGTTGCTAATTTTCACTCTGTAAAAATGTGTTGACACAAGGAGTATAATAAACAGTGGTTGGGTCAGATAAATAGTGAAGCATTTACCTGACCCCAAGCCATTATTGTAATTAGCTTCCTCTGACACATTACAGTGTGTTCTTCAATCTACCACTCACCAAACATCCAAAAGGACATCCACACAGCAGCACCAGTTCACAGCTCCTGGCATACTGAGGAGAAGTGCTTTCTGTCCCATAAACAGCATAGCAGAATGCAGTGTTAAGTATTTCCAAGGCTTTAAGCACTGTGGGCATGGCTGTTCTTTCAAGTTTTACTGTTTTTCTATTTTTTTTTTTAACATCGTTTTACAGTAGAGTTGGACATTCAATTTTCTGTCAGAACAAATAAAAAACTTCGACACCTCAGGAGTAACAACAGCAACAAATATCCAGCACTCATACAGAACTGCATCCACAGTGGAATCCTACAAGCCAACTGTGTATCGTGCTTATTGCCCTTTGTCATGAATTTCCTCTTATTTGAATATCTGGCAGTATTATGGATGAAAAAAAAATAAAAAAGATTCAATTTAAAGAAGATTATCAGCTGTTCTGAGTTTTTGAGTCAAATGCCAGATCTTTCCAGTTTTCACTATAAAATACAAACAGGTTATTTTTATAATCCGAAGAATTCTTGATTGGTTTTTTCTCTTTTTTTAAAAACAAAGGAATACATGATGTCATGGACAAACAAATATTGTGTTTAGTTTGTTTCTAATAACGGACACATTTTTTAAAGTAAGGATAACAGGAAAAAAACAAGATAAAAGGAAAAAAGATGAAGTTAGTGTTGAATGAATTAATAGCAGGCAGGTGGCTGGGTGGGTGTCATGGCAGATAAACACTGAGATGAAGCCAAGGTAATTATAATTATAATCTGGCTAGTAATGCTGTCAGCTGAGGGTGTATAAAAACCTCGGTAAGTTAATACAGAGATGATCAGATCAACCTCCTTCCTGCCTGATCCCACAAAGCACAATCTCATATATTCAAACTGACATTTTATGCATTTTTATTTTCTGAGTATTTCATGTATGTTTTAAAAGAATACGTTTTAAGAGAGCTATTCTGTTGTAACCAGAGTTTAACCAACTTTCCACTCTCCTCATGAAATCCTGGAAAACATGACTATGTAATCAGCTGAGTCTCCCCTGACCTCCATGTTTTGCTGGACAGAATTCACCACTTTCTATCATTCTCTTTCGCAGGCTTTCTCTCCCCACTGTGCTATTCACGGGGGTATAAAATGCTCAGGCAAACAGAAGTCAATGGCAGATGTGTCGGCAGCACTTCTTTCTGCAATTTTACTAAATGGATGTAGTCCATAAAAGCAGCCTTAATTAATGGAAACATTTTAAAGGCACTTATAATAAGCTGGGAAAACAGTTGCCAATAGCAAACTTTATTTAAAAAGAATGTTAAAAAATTATGTTCCTGAAGGTGACAAAAGATTTGTGGTGAGTTGACCTTGGCTGGGTGCCAGATGCCCACCAAAGCTGCTCTATCACTGCCCTCCTCAGCCAGGCAGAGGAGAGAAAGTATAATGAAAGGCTCATGGGTCAAGATAAGGGCAAGGAGAGATCACTCACCAGTGACCATCATCAGCAAAACAGACTCCACTTGGGGAAATTAGTTTAATTTATTACAAATCAAATCATGGAGAAATAAAGCCATATCTTAGAACACCTTTCCCCCAACCCTCCCTTTTTTCCAGGATCAGCTTCTCTCCTGATTTCTCTGCCTCCTCCATCCCAACAGCATAGGGAGAGGGGGAATGGGGCTGTGGTCAGTCCACCACATGATGTCCTTTCTGCCCCTTCCTCCTCAGCAGGAGGACTCATCACGCACTTCCATTGCTCCAGCATGAGGTCCACCCCACAGGAGACAGTCCCCACAACCTTTCCCCACGTGAGTCTTTCCCATGGGCTACAGTTCTTCATGAACTGCTCCAGCGTGGGTCCCTTTCATGGGGTGCACTCCTGCAGGAACAGGCTGCTCCAGACTGTACCCCACGGGGTCCCAAGCCCTACCAGCAAACCTGTCCCAGCATGGACACTTCTCTGCACAGGGACACAAGTCCTGGCAGGAGTCAACTCCAGTGCAGGCTTCCCATAGGGTCACACCCTCCTTCTGGCATCCCCTTCTTCTCCATGGGCTGCAGGTGGATCTGTGCTCCATCCTGAACCTACATGGGCTGCAGGGGCTCAGCCTGTCTCACTCAGCTCTGGCACCTAGAGCAGCCCGTGCCCCTCCTTCTGCACTGACCTTGGGGAATGTTGGATTGTTCTCTCACATATTCTCACTCATTCCTCCAGCAGCTGTTGCACCCATTTGGTGGGGTTTTCTCCCACTTCTTGACTATGTCATCTCCCAGGCTCCACCATCATCACTGAGGGGCTGACCCTTGGCCAGCAGTGGGTCTGTCTTGGAGACAGCAGTCATTGGCTCTGCCGGACATGGGGAAGCTTCTGGCAGCTTCTCACAGAAGCTACCCCTGGTAGCCTCCACCTCTACCAAAACCTTGGCATGAAAACCCAATACAACATTTTATGTGAGCAGTATTTTAAAAAATATTTCAATTCAAATACCTTAAAAATCTTGTGGGACTCCCATTTGGGACATGGCACGTTTTCAGGAGGATGAAACTGAGACAGGACAGCTTTCCTGCTCATGTGTGACAGGCAGGAAATGCTTTTACTGTGCCTCAAGAGTCTTTTATTATTTAGAGACCTGAACCTGAAAGGTGCTGAGTGCTCTCAGCTCTCATTGACTTCAGTGTCACCCAGCCCTCAGTTAGCTTCAATGGGATCTGAGGGAACATCACATCCCATAGCAGATGTTTACCCCACAGAGCATCTCCTCTAGGGCACCCCGAATACAGAAACACCAAGGCTGCAGTTCAGATCCAGCAGAGCTCTTAGATATATGCTTAAGTCTCTCCTTAGTCTAACACTCTTCAGCAGGATTTAGCGACATGTCTAAAAATGTGTTTAGTGTGTGTTTAAATATCTTACCTTCTTGAAAGAAGATGGCAGACTTTTTTTATTTTTTATGAAACAGTGACAATACGTCCTTTATGTAATTAGTCATTTTTTTTGATGAAAAAAACACACAGTAAAATGTATTCTCAGCAGATAAATAAACTGGACAAACCTCTTGTCATTTTCTAAAGCCATCACAATCTATTTTTGCAGACATACACTTAGCATTGTTTTGTTGTGGCAGGTATTCCCATGCAGAAATTGAATAAGCCCCATGTTCTTGTTGCACCAAAAGAAATGTCTTTCCTTAGGAAAATGCCCCCTCACACACCATCTGACACTGGCTTTCCAATCAAATATAAAAAGTAAAAGCAAACTGTCCCCACCATCTGTGACAAAGTCCCTTTAATTCTTCAAACACTTCTCTGTAAAATGTGGCTATTAGTAATAGCCACACATTTTGCTGCATTTGTATATTAGAGCTGTTTTCTTTCATTCCTGATTGAGACAGAATCATTGTATTATTAACCCAGAGAAGTTCTCTGTGCTTTTTAATTCCAGAATAATGAAACTCATTGGAACTTGGCGGCATTGAGTCTTGCTGACTAATCATTGGCATTGGCTAATGGCAATTTTTAATCAAATCTTATTATTAAATCAGAATATAAAAGATTTAGAAAATGCAAGGTTGCAGCTAGAGGTCATTAGTCATGAGCACAAGAAGTAATCAATACAATTATGGTTGCTGAAATTGTGTTGGATGGGCCAGGTGGCGCAGTGTGATAATGCGTTACCCTTTCACCCCGGGTGTCCTGCCGGCATCGCAGATAACGGCGGCTGCTGCCTCCCATCTAATCTCTGGTGATGCTTGAACGTGCAGAAACCATTAAAAGGCATTCAACAAAGTGGGCTAAATTCAATTCCTGGTCACACTGGTGTAAATTTTCAGTGGAGTTATTCCACATTTAATTTTGTCCCATTGCAAGTCTTTTAGCAGTCTCTTTTCAAACTAACATATTGTTTTGGGTAATAGGGATGAGATGGAAATGCTCATTTTACAATGCCATCAACAGTCTAACCTACTGTTATTCACTGTAGTGCCAGTATGAAGTAATAAAAATAAAGTCATTGCAGATTTATACTAAAGCAAAGTGCAGAGCTGTTTGTTAAGTGCTTTCTTGCAGTTCCTTTCTGTTATGAGAATGTGACACTGAGGTTGCCTTATTTTCTTTGTTTTAGGAATGTATTTAAGAAAGAATCCTCAGGAAGAAAAAGAGGGGGTAGGAAAGGCTAAAAATTTTGAAACTCTAGGTAGCAGGTGGAGCTAGAAGCAATCTGTGAAAAAGCTACACTTCATCCTAATAAATTATTTTATCTCTAAAGGGTGAGATGGCACAAGAAAAGTTATACTACTTGTAAATCTGGCCCTACTAGTGAGCGTTCAAGCAAAAGCATTACCATCTATAAGCATTTGCTTTCCAAAAGACATGTGTTTCTTTATCTCCTTTTGACAAAATTATTGGTTCAACTCCAATCTTAGGCAATTTTTTTAAGGATTTCACACATGCATCTTCCTGGACAAGGGCTGCTGGTCTCCTGGACCTCTCATCAGAGAAGAGTGAAAAATGCTTAGTTACCAGTAGAGATTGATATCTGGGGCATTCACACATCAAGAGTATTACCTTCTCTGACAATTACAAAATTTCCCCAAATATTTATTTTGGAGTCCTTTTTCTCTAACAAAAATATCATTAGTTTCACTTTGTGTCATTGTATTCCCTACATTCATCTATATATCTACCCTCTAATGCAAACAAAAGGAAATTCGAACACTGTAAAAATCCTGTGTTCATATGAAGGTGAGATTTCCTTATAAAAGACCAACAGGCCAAAATAAGTACAATACTGATTTTTTTTCTCGATTTTTTGCAACCAGTGAAAATATCTCCCTTTTTATACATAATGTTTCATCCTGTGAACCTTCATATATGTATGAATAAGAAATAAAACTTCACACAAGCTAACTAACTACCAACCATATAGACATAATTGCTTTTGGAAATATTGTACTTGAAGACATTTTCATGTCAGCTGTATGTGTTTGAGTATCATCATAACATGGTGTTTACACCAGATTAATACCATATGCTGTGTGGGAATTATGTCAGGTTATAAATGGAAATACAGTATAATATCTGAAATTCAGGAGTGCTTCAGAATCTGATTTCTGTTAAAGTGCTGCTATTCTAGAAGAACATAAGTTTGAATAACATTACTTTTGATTTACACCAGTATAATGTGGATAGAAACCCATTCCAGCTGCCTTAAATTTTGTTAAACAAGTGCTAAAATTATCACCAATTAAAACTGTTTCTACACACTGCTAGTGGATTCATGACCTCATTAACGCAGTCAAGAGTGCTGCCACAGAATCACGGTGAGACCTCAGATCTGATGAGAGTCATTTTTCTAGCTTTTCTTCTCCCAAAATGATGCCACTCTCCCATGTCTCCTCTAGGCCTCTTGTGAGTCCTGTCAACACATTTTGGCTCAAAGCTGAAAGCACTTCTTTAATCTGCATTTTACTCACCGCCTAAGTAATTTAACAGTTGTCGAGCAGGTCAGGAATAGGAATAAGAGTACAAAATACAAAAAAGGGGAAAGGTGAGGGGTGTTTAGAACACAGCAGAAGTGAGCCTAAATAGAAAGCAGTTAAAAACAGAAAAGAAAGGCAAATTAAGGAGCAGAGCCAGAGTACCAAAGCCAGTAAAGTCCAAGGGAGCTTTCCACAGATTTTAATCAGACCCCCTGGGAATGACAGAGAGGAGAATAATGAAGGACGTGGAGAGAGATGGCATCATTACGGTGAAAGGTTTTAGCAGAAGGAGAGCGGATGCTGACAGCAAGTGAAGGTTTACCCAGGGAGCATCTTCCCACACTGCTGAGGAAGAGGCAGCAGGCTCCTTCCTGGGCTAAGATGACCAGCTTCAGGAGCCAAACGGCCCCATTAAGTCAGCATCGCGTTCCAGTCTCGATTCTGCTCTCCACGGAGCTCATTATCCGCAGCACCAGCACCACGCTCAGGCTCCCACACGCAGAGGTTTCCCAGCGAGCCAGGGCACACAGGGGCAGAGCAGGAGTAGAGCTGGGTCACCCCCATGTCTCTGCAGACCTGACCCACCTTTGTTTCACATTCAGGCTGCTCAAAATTAGGCAAACACCTGACCCCTTGGACAGCGTCTTAAATTCAGACCCAACTTCTTCTGAGCAGACCACATTACTCAGGTCAGAAGACTGGAAAAAGGAAAAATATCAGAAAGTGCCCTGAGTTTAAGTAATATTATATTATTAAATGTACAACATTGTATGAGAAGCTTTCAGAAAATTACAGTATCTGAGAGAACAAAAATAAAGGATGTATTGGTTCCTCAGAAAACAAAATTCAGGTGTAAAGATATTTTTTAATTTAGAGTGTATATGCATGCTAGCATCCCAGCTTCTCATATAAGGACTAAAGTATCTTCTAGATATTCCATGAAATGCTTTCTGTGTGCTGCAGTAAGTTCTTCCATGCATTTTCCACTAAAACATATTCATGTTATTCACTCAAACGTTATTTAACTCTCTTAGGGATGACAGATTGCCATTTTGATTAAAAATTTAAGGGTTTGCTGTTGATTTGACCCCGATTCATACACTGAGTAGGACGTGATATCTTTCATGCTAATCTAGTCCCAAGCAGATTTAAATATATATATATATATATATATATAAACATATATATATAAAAACTATGTTGGAGGATTGAATGTAGAAGGAGAGCATTAACTCTGTCTTTACACGGGACCTATTAATATGAAAATTATTGTAATATGATTAACGGCTCCTCTTAACACCAAAGAGAGTGAGTCTTGAGAGATTATTCTGCAAGATGATAACATTTCCCTATCCAGTTTGTAACCCTAGGGAAAACTGAAAAAATATGGATTTTGACTTGAACAATAATGAAATGGTAAGTGATATAGCTTTGCTGTCTTATAATGACTGTATTAATTTGCAAGCTGTAGTGCTAAACCAGAATAGAGGTGCTTGAGGAGATATGCCTGTTATCTAGGCAACAGTTAATATGATGAAAATGCTATTTAGAAGCAGCTCTGTATTTTTATCATAAATATAACTTTAATTCCTTGAGAGTCTCCATAAAGTCCTGGTAGAATGTAATAAATGCAACATAATCTAAAAGAGAAGACTGTCATTTATAACCATTCCCAATATTAGTTATGGATCTTTTAAAGTTTAAAAGCACTTTCTGTAAGAGAATCTGTCTTATATATTCCATCCCATATTACTTCCCCAGTTTAGAAAAATGACTCAACTGTGATAAAGAGATTCAATTTTTACCTTTTGCTTGCTTTTTTGAGTTAGCATGGCAGACCTTATCTATTAATTTGCCAGGGAGAATTTCTCTTCAACGATGCTCTTTTCCCCCAAAGTGAAAGTCTTTTAAATTTTAATTTTAGTGTGGGAAGGAAGTACTCCACAAGCAAATGACAAAATGGAACTATATACAGACTGATGCTTTATCACCTTTTCATCAGGCTGGAAGTGCAAACTTCTGTGAATGCAATTCTCTTACAATTGTCAGAATTTTATATTACTGATATTTATATATGACTAGGCTGAATAAGCCTTTTTATTCACCGGTGAGGCTGTCCTGTCCAGATTTCATGTCATGTTTACTGAAGCTGAACTTAATTGACAAGACCATAAACCACAGCTATTTTTTCTATGACAATAGCCCAACTTCAGCTTTTGGGAAACAATATTTTTAAGGTTTCCTGGAAGTCAGCATAGTGGTCTGAGAGCTGTAGGACTGAACCAAGCAATAAAAACAGGGTCATAACAAGTAGCATACAATTACACAATATGCAGTTCAGACATCAGTCAGAGCCTCTCTTGCCTGGCTTCTCCAAGGAACTGATTTTGTCTCGTCTCTCCTTGTATCACAGTGCAAATATGCTGGCACACTCTACACACACCTTTGGGCAAAAGATACAATGATGGGGCAGGATGAGAAGGAGCAGTGGCCTCTACATGCTGCAGTACATCACCTCTTTGTACAGTGCTGCAAAGGGCTGTCCTCCTTCACAAGCCACTGCTTCAAGTGTTTCACCCCTGAGGATCCATTTTGCAGTAGTACCTAACATAAGCTAACAGTCTGATGTTCATAAAGGCAGAGTATTCAAGATAGCATTGATAGATGTTTGCTCTTGCCTGGCTGCATAAAACAGACAATTATGCGCTTTTTTTCTCAGTTTTCTTACGGAGTCTTGAATTAACTTTAGGCTTAGACATTGTGGGAAGATCAGTTCAGCAGCTGCATGTTCCTTATGAGACAGGTGTCTGCAACAGGCTGAAGGATGTGATGTTGCTGCAAACTTTGTAGGCAAGAGTGGTGTTTCAAAATACTTAGTGGTACGATGGGGTTACCTGAGGATCCTCAAGGATGGGGAACACTTAAATCCTTCTATATAAGGGACAAAAAGAAACCCTGCTTTTCAAGGAAGGATTGGCTGTTCTAATTCTGCTTAAAGTAAAGAGAGAGAGAAAGTTGGGATTGATCTGGTTCAGACCATGTCTGCTGATGTTTACCTGTGCAGTAAATTATCAGGTTTTTTCTCCATGTGACAGTCCCATCAAAATGTTCTGTGACATGTTGAAGCAGACTTCCATCTCTGAAGGAGAAAAACATTAAGGGGAAAAAGTATAGGAAATGTATTAAAATGTGTATTCTAAGATTTTCTTCATCAACTATAAAGTACCTCAAACAGTTCATCAGTCAAACCAGCATCTGATTTATTATAAATGAGAATGGGAATATTATGAGACAAGATTCTCTCTGCTTACCATCCACATGAGCAGCTGCTCTAATAAGTCGTCTTTCTTTCTATATATTCTACATGTTAATAGATGTATATTCTACGTGTTGATGTGTGATAGCCACAGATTTCTGTATCACTAAACACAAAAGCCTTCACCGCCTCCTCCTGAGATAGAACTGACAGAAATTTATAGGGAATCTGAGGGATATTCTCCCCACACTGGTATTTTCCTTTAAACATTCTCATTTTAGGGGAGCAGGGAGAAAATTCTTTTATTCAGCTTTGGTGTGCACAGTCTCAGCTTCTGTGCAGACTGCAGGATGTAATGGCATTGTCTATGTCAATATTGTCTGCATTCTTAAACTCTGTAGCTCTGAGCAGGTAGGATTCTGTCTGTACCTGAATGATAAGACTGTGTCTACTATAAATATAATAACATCATCCACACACACATACAGATGGCTAAAAAAGAGTAATGAGGCATCTTGTTTTGCCAAATATGCAACCTAATGAAAGAAATCAGAGATGACTTTTTAGCTCTTGAGACTTTTAATCTTTAAACATTTGAGTTCAAGTTCCTCTTGGCTCTGAGAATATTCAGCTTTTTATTATATTATTTTGTTCTTCCTTCCCCCACTGAAATCCTTGTGCACGATTTAATTACAAATAAGAAGCTTGGCACAGGTTTCAACTTAAAGAGAATTTTTTTCTACTAAATTTATGTCTTTTCTTCAGTGAAGGGACAAGTTTAAATTACAACAGGGAACACAATCAACCCATAAAGGTTTGGAAAAGCCCTCATTTTCTTCTAAAGCTTAAAATACTTTTCAAAAACTCACTCCCAGCAAGGCTCTTTCAACACAGCTATTAAAATATGTGACCATTTTCATTTAGGTTTATGCAAAAAAGAATCTATTGTCATTTAAGTCTACTGCCAATTTCTCAGCTGGTATAAATCACCATTATTCCAGTCTAGTGGAGTAAAACTGCTGTACATCCAGTCCAGGATCTGGCTCCTGTTTTCTATTAGCTCAGATAAAGGCTACCTGGATGAAATTCTCTAGCCTGAGTTTTACAGGTAGTTAGACTCCAAACTCTAATGATCTCTCTTCTGCCTTTGAAACCTATGCATCTAATGAAAATCGTGTGCATGTATCAAGGGGAAAATATACCTGTTTACAGCACAAAATTCTTGTGCCTCATTTCACAAGACACAGAAACCTGGCTTTTTCTTAAGCCAGAAATTCTTTCTGCAGTATTGATAATTATATTACAAACAGTAATTAGCACATGAAATTAATAAATCTTTTGCTTCTTCATTTACACCAGTTTCCCATATTGTATTAGTAACCACACATTAGCTAATCAGCAGGTTGGGAGGGAAAGCTGCCAAAAGCAGATCTGATAATTGGCAGCAGTCAAACAATCATAGCAGGAAACTTTACACTTCCTGCGGACAAGGCTACTGATGGAGACAACACTGAGATACAACATTAGGGGAAAAAAACCCTAGGATGTTTAGTTCTTTCATGTTTCATTATCTCTTGTAAAACTGGATTCACATATCACAGGGAGATACAGGCATTTGCACAGAAACCATATAGATAACCACTACTGGTTAAGGAAAACTTGGTAATCTAGTGATCACCTAGAAACATTCACAGATTTGTCCTCTGCCAAATTTTACAAGCCATTTAATACACAGTTTTATCACTCTAAGTCCATACATGGTACAGTTATTACTGTAATAAGGGATCATTTGACACATTTCACTGTCCAACATTGCCCTGAGATAAATATTAAAAAATCCATCCTCTAGCAAGGAAATTTAGACACTCATCAGCTGAGTTTTAGACCCAATCCAAGATTTTAGATGCCTCAGATAGTATTTAATTCAATATTCTAAATTTTCCCTCATCTACTGCTTAGTCTTTACACCATCTGAAGTTCTTCAAGTGTTAAGACTAAAGTTTCTCTAGTCATCTCAGTGATTCTTCTTCTACACATAGATAGAAACACTTCAATTTTACAGTATAAAGAACCCAGGAATCCAAAATAGCTTTGACTCCAAGCATTATCCACAGCTTGGCATCCTTAATTTATCTTCTTCCTGAAGGCATTCTTGCTTATGTTTTACATCAAATATCCCCAAGATTAAATACAGTAATAGTATCCCAGAAAAGCAGAGCTGAAGAACTCCCACTTCTGCTCATACATAGGTGACTTGGTCCCTCTGGGCCACCACCTCTATAAGTCTCTTTCACGAGGAGGAACATTTTCCACAGGAAAACATCAGATTTCCTCACTGCAAAATGGCCTATATCTGGACAGGGAGGACAATTCCAAGAATTGCACTACAGGCTTTGACAGAAATAACTGATATTTATTCACTATATAAAGCAAAGAGGCAGGAGAAGGCACAAGATTATGAATCCTAAGATTTAGCTTCCTATATCTTAATACACATAGTGCCTACATACCCACAAGGCAGGTATTTAAGAAACACCCTTGGCACTAGCAGTTTCCACCATTTTTCCCTACTACTGAGAGCTAATCAGTGCCTTTCCTTAAACTGTAGCTACCCTCATGCCAAGCTGTCAAATTAGGGACCAAATCCTAACAAATTTCTGAATGCACAGAAAGTCAATCTCTTTAGGCATCTTTTATCTTCCCAAAGATAAAAAAAAACATGTAATGTCATGAAACAAATGGGGAGCGGTAAGGCTGAAAAAAATCCTGAACTTAAAATCATAGCAAAACACAATGAAAGAATTTCAAATGGTAAAGGGAGAGGACACATAGGTCACGTATCTGGTCTGCCTAAATCCATCTGTCCTATTCACTGTTTTTACTGTCTTTTACATTGGTTTTGGGCTATGTTTCTAGTCCATGCATATACAGGGCCCCAAACACAGGGTTCTCAGCTGCACCAGTTTTCAGGCAGGGAAAAAATAAACAAACACAAATTAATATAAACTAATGACAGAGAACTAACACCTGAAGAACAGTCAGTGCACTGCACTCATTTTCAAGCACCTTGAGATGATAAAGCTTCAAAAAACAATATGAAGAGTCCACTAAGATGTACAAAAAGAGACATACAGAGTAGGAGCCAGAAGAGCAAGATCCAGTCCAGTCTTTGAAACCAAACTGTCTTTGCTGACAATAAGGGTATATACACTCCTTGGAAGGTGTGAGTTTCGAGAAGAGATTTGTAATACTTCTGCTGTGTAGGAATATGATCACCATCTGCTCAAATCTGTTGAAATTTGTCTCTAAGATTTCCTTTACAGATCTAAGATGGAGTTCTTTGGCCAGCAAATTCTGGGACTGCACATCCTACCCTCACCTCTGATATCTCAAATATACAGAAAATGAGTCCACAAATTTGCATTGCTTCCTCCTATTAAGTGCTGAATACTTTAAGCTCTCAAGCATAACAGGACTTCAAAGGATATTGTTGTTACTACCAAGTACCAAAATCAGAAGGAAAATGCAGGGTAAAATGTCATCCTTGAGGTAATTCCTACTCTCCAAAAAAATCTCAGGAAGCTTTGCTTTTACTTTCAGTGCAAGCAGATCAGGACCCTGTGGTAAACCATGTGTTTTGTGGATTAAATGTTCACATTTCCAAGGTCGCACAGCAAAAGGGAATGATAGTTTTCCCCTTACAAATTTCAGATTTACCATTTAATTAATTGACTTTGGCAGTTGGCACACAACCTTTTTAAAAAAATTCTGAAATGTCAGCCTTGAACAGGGAAAAAAATAATTTGATGAATTTAATCGAAGTGCCAACCAAAGCACAAATGTTCCCTGTGGACCCGTTACAACACTGGAGTTCACAACTGATTGCTTGGGAATGAGCAAACTAATGCAGCAAAATATTTACTAGCTAAGTAGATGTAGTTTAACATATACACTCTACTTGCCAGATATTTATACCTGTATCCAGTAAAATGCTGAAATTTTCAGACTTGTTAAATTAATTAATTTGATTAAGGTA
Source organism: Phylloscopus whistleri (assembly GCA_017589585.1). Taxonomy (NCBI): domain Eukaryota; kingdom Metazoa; phylum Chordata; class Aves; order Passeriformes; family Phylloscopidae; genus Phylloscopus; species Phylloscopus whistleri. The sequence goes on from JADMLD010000548.1 coordinate 1,362,790, forward strand.
AATAAATAGAAATACCGGTTGCTCTTTTACCAAGCAAGAAGTTTCACTGATTGAGGGTATTCATTTATTATTTCTTTTTTTGTTGTTTTGTTATTTTAAAAATGCAAGAAACCACAAAAAATTGTTCTCCTTCTTACTCTACATACTTTTCATGTAAATTATATATAGTTTACTGGATAGTCTTCAGAAATGAACTTCAGGTACCATCTGTATATTTTTCTGGCACTATTTATTTGCAATTAACCACGGCCTTATGTTTTATCCTCTGCAACTTAGAGTCTTAAATCCTGGAGGAGGTAAGTTTAGCAGAAGGGAATATTGAATTCAGCATCAGGCTTTCTTATGAGCAAAACCTATGCCACTATTCCATATTTAAACCATTGTGACTGAGAAAGACTGTTGTTCCTAGGTAAAAACTTCTCTAGAAAACAAAAACAAAAACAACAAAAAAACCACCCTAGTTCTAATAGCACCTGCAAGTGCAGATTAAACTATTTGTAATGATTCATTAAACTTGATGGCTCAGATACTACACCAGTGAGAACAAGCTCCACTGATTTCACCAGAACACAAGGACTTAACTGATAACTGAGACACTGTAGCAATTTACCCCAAGTGACTCAAGGTGTCCAGTCACGTAATAACCTTCTCATGCCACAGATCTTCTCCTGAGGTCAGTGTTTAAAAAGCAAAACCTGCGAGAGCAAATATTCATGAGGCACCAGAAACTTTATTGGTGCTGGAGACCGTTTCTTCTTCTCTTCTTTCAACCCACCACACTCATCCCACTCCACCCACAGAAACCACACATCTTGAAACTTGCAGATGCATTCATCTATCAGCAGAGACACACAGCTTTAAGAGAACACTTGAGCAAAATGCAGCAGGCTCAGAAAAATCCCTTTATTCATAAAATCACCCAAAATATCTGTGTGCAGCTTCCCATATGAGAAGTACTAGTCAAAGATACAGCAATGAGGCAGAGTTATGAGCCATACCAACATTTTCCAGAAAGAAATAGGTAGAAAAACACAGACAACTGCATCACCTATTAGCTAAATCACTTCTCTACTTCTGAACATGGAGCAGGCAGCAAATAGTTCATCACAACATGGTACACCCCAGCTCTTCGTAGCACTGCTTTCACTAATGGCATCTCACTGTCCTGAACGCTGAGTGCTAGGTGGTTTAGCACTCTTCCCAGAAACACCCACCTGTGATTGTAAGATTGGTGGAAATTACTTGTGAGGTTGAAAATACAAACTTTTCATCCCAGTCATTGGTCACATTCTCCTAAGCTGAGTGAAATTCTCTGAAACCTTATAGTATGCAAGTACATCTGTGTGTGAGCATGTATCAAGGCAAGTGAGGGAGTGGGTGGGGAAAATATGTGTGGTACAGAACAAATAAAGCAGAAAACCCCAACCTTATCTCTTGCTGTGCACAAGGAAAGTCTATTTGTGTCAGTGCAAATAATTCTGAAGCAAACAAACAAGACAAGAAGGAGTAAATGACCGTGTTTCCCTCCAGCTTGTTTTTTTTATATCATCCCTGAACACTGGTATCAACACATTAAGGAGAGGGAACTGGTGAATTTTACAAGTAGGAGAACATGAATAAACATCAACATAAAACAGGGAGCTAAGAAGTGATGACGATTACTGAAATTGGGCTGCCTGGTTAAATTAAATCAGGACAGGGGAAAAATAATGTAGCCAAACCACAAAATACTGGCCTCCCCATTTCATGAAAAGAATTTTACCATTTCTTTTACAAATTTCCTGGAATCAAGTAAGAAACACAGTCTGAATTCCCCTCTCTCTTCTCAGGTTCGTTAGCACCAAAGGACACAATGAGGAAGCTGTGACTGGGAAGAAGTGGCCCTGGTCTGAGCATCTCCCCATTGTGGTCACAGAAACTGCCATCAGCTACCTCACATATTCACATGTGGGCTTTCACATCACACAGATTACAAAACAGAACAACAGAAAGTACCCTTCAACATGAGAACAGTTTTGCTGCATGAGACCAAGAGCACTTCCAGCCTTTTATCTCATTTCCAGCAATGGAGCTAAGGAAGGGCAAAAGAACAGGGCAAATATATACTCACAGTTTCTTGGTTTACTCACCCCTTCATGATGTGTCGTCAGAGACTCTCTGATAAGAAGATATTTTAATGGTTCTGTGGATTTTTATTCCACAAACATGTTTAACAGCTTTCTATGCATGTCTATACTTCTTTTGCACTCATGAAATCATGAGATTCACTGCTCAACTATGCACCTGGTATTTGTTTCAAACCTGCTATCCAGTGGTTTACATGTGGTACTTTCTACATCCAGTGTTACCAGAAGGGTTAAATAATAATTCTGTATTCACCTCCTTCCTCCAGGATCTCAGGCATTCCCTTCACCTGTTCCTTTCATACCTAAGACCCACAGCCTATTTTATATCTCCATCTGAAGAAGCTGTTCCACACGCTTGACTACCTCTCTTGCCTTCATCAGTGTTGAGTTCTGGGCTGATGGTTTTGGAGAACTCATATATTCCTTCTGAGTGATAAGAGCCAGTTCAAAAGCCACTACTGTGTATATAAGGTTAACGCCTCTTTACACTTCTAATTACTGAATTGCACCTGACATTTTGTCAGACAGTCAGTCAGTATCATCATACTCCTCTGCAATTCTCTTCAGCATATATTTTTTCTAATTGCTTTATATTATTTGAAAACTGTGTTACTTCAATATTTCTTTCTCCAATCTTCTACTGACTGTCTCTTTGAGGGACTTTGATGATTTTCTGTTGGAAAAGCTGACAGTTTATTCTTATGCTTTTAACTAGTCCTTTTGGAGAAGCAGAAATGCAGAAGAATGGGATGAAATAAATATTAAAAATTAGTCTGTTAGGATGAAGTACTGCAAGTTTCATTATTGGTGCTTGTTGTGGTACCTGTGTTATAAAGTTTACAAAATAAAAGCTCTTCCTAAAACACACTACAGAACTAAGGATCTTTGATCAAGCAACTGTGTCATAACGTTAATAGCTTTTAGCTGAGAACCCTTCATTAAACTTCTCATTAATAGCTCTGGAAAGATTTTTGTATTGGGATACTGTCAGTTTTCCACAAAAACATATACTTCTTCTGGAAATACAATATCTGAAAACAAATCCCCCAAACCCAAAGTGCTTAAACTTGTAAATGGTGCCACAGTGGTGACTAGTATCAGCTGTATATGATTTGCCTTATTCTCTTCTCTCTGAGCAGGGCACTCTGGCTAGGTACTAAGATATTATTTCTCAGCACACAATATGGCCACAAAATTCAATGATGGAGCTTCAATATTCAGACCCTAACTTGCCCTTCAAATATGGGCAAGATACATGTAGAAAAACTCAATCATCTCCCACTATTTTCAATTCTTGCGCTTTTTAATTTTTTTATTAATATTATTAATTTTTCTTGAGCTGAGTAATTTTGGAGTTCAGAAGAAATCCAATATCAGGGCTTCAAATGCTACCAAGCAGTTTAACAAATAATTTAGATGTACATTTTTAGAAATTCTAAATGCCCTATTTCCCTTCTACAGGAAGTACTGGGGAATGTTATTATCCAACCCTTTTCAACTGCAGAATATTTGTAATTATTGATTTTTGCAAATGATAAGATTCCTTTGGAGGCATGATATGATCAGTAAGCTGCATTGGCAAGCCATAAAATGATACCATAACATAGATTGCATTTCAATAAACATTTGTAAATGCAGAGGATGTGTGTATCTTAGCAGGTTGTCTTGTATTTTACAATATCATTATTATGTTTTTCTTTTCATTTACAAGGCTAATGATCTGCTTTTGCTCTGTGTATCATTGCCTGTAAAGGTCCTTGATCCCTCCACATGCAAGGTTCATACTCTGCAAAAATCGTGGTTCTTCTCCTCATGTCCAAGTCTTTGAGATGAGCCTAGGTGGCAGGTAGCTGACCAGAAGTTATCTGGAATGAGGTAAGTTAAAAACATGAAAGAAACACATCTGTGACTTCTGCCTTCTCTGTACCTTGCTTTTAATTTTATGGTGAAACACTGAATTTGTGTTTATGGGTTGTTTGGCTTTTTCAAGAAACTTTTCTTTTTTTATATTGCTGACTTCACAATATTCTCTTTTGAGTGGGATGTTTCATCCCTCTGACATTTGCATGTCTTTTGCCAGAAATGAAAAAAAAAGAGGAAAGGAAACTTGGTCTTTTTGGAGGTAAGGTAATAATATGTGTCTTTTGTAATTCAAAAGACACATATTAACAGCTCAGTAGAATTCATATTTTCTTAAGTTTTTTGGATTAGTCTCCATCAGAAGTGGTCAAAACGAAAAGGCCTGGTATGAGATTATTCATCTGGTCATCCATATCTGAAACAAAGCTATAAATATTTGTGATAGGCCATGAGGTGATAGTATGGCAATCCTTCCATTTTCTCCTTTGTCCATTACTCAGAAGTTTTTCGACTAATCATCAAGGTACAGTGACAATCCCTAGGAGCAAGGAAGTCCAGGAGCCATTCCTGATGGTGCCCAAAACTCAGGGCAAAACCAATCCAGACAAGAGGTGAGGTTTTGAATATATGGTTTTCTTCCACACATTTCTACCCTAAACCATGTCTTTTACATTTGCCTTGCCAATCACTTTCCCAAATTCATGGAAAACATAATAAGAACACATAACATGACCATGGAAAGCTTCTGGATGAGATGGGTTCCTCCTCCAAGTCTGTCACACATTAGATTTATTTGTGAATAAGACTTGGTTGGAGCCTGCATTGCTATCACAGCAGTTACATGTGCTTCCAAGATGCTTTTGCCAGACATGCAGGGTCAAGGAGAGAAAAACTATGGGTAGGTATTGGGCCCAAGAAATCCCTTGTGAAAGGCTATTCACCTATGGCAGACAGATATTCTTTCCTTCTGCACATAAAAATGGACAGAATGGACTCTAAATAGTCTGGAGGTTCTTTCATAAATTTTATTTATGCTGTCCTGTTATTGGTTTCTTAAGTGGTCCGTTTCATAAAGCATTCTTTTAACTGCAAGGACTGGACTTGGCAGAGCAAGCACTTAGTCCCTGCTGCTCTATGGACTTTACTGCCAAGCCATAATGCCATTGATCTGTTAAATAAAGGCTAACTTTGAAAAGAAGTAGTACCACTTCCTCTTCACAGTAATTTTTAATGAAATGTACTTTTCATGCAGCGATTTAATTTCAGTAGGACTAGCTCAGTAAGTAAGGTCAAGACTTTGTGAAAACTAGAGAGGCTAATGTTGCTGATCCTGACAAATTAGGTAGAGTGTCATAGCATTACTCCATGTATTAATTTAGGAGGGCAATAAAATCAGTGCAAGAGATGGAAGGTTAGGACATAATATTAAAAGCAGTGTTCCTGTAGTTATATATCTAATACAATGTTTGGAGACTTGAACATGCAATTTGGAAATGGGAAAGTACCAATCTCTATTTCTTTCTTGGACTGCAGTGTTTTATGTAGTCTTGAGGACCATCTGCCCTTACAATAGTTTTACCTATTCCATAGAGGTGCTGTGAGCATTAGCTAATGACTCCTAAGTGCCTTGAATGCATAAAGCCCCATGCCTCACAAATATGTATATATTATGAAATATAATTACATAGTTATTGGAAAAGTCCCCGACTGTCTCTAAGAAACAACTGTCATGCAGCACTTACTATACATAGGGAGTGACACATAATGATGAAGTAGTTAAAATGATACTCTTGCTTCTAGACAGAGCATTTGCATTTTTGGAGAAATTTCTTGTTTCTTTTCAGGGATTGGCATAAGAAGCTTTCAGAAATGCTAAAAATATCTTTTTATATTAACTAGCTTTCCTTTTCTTTGGGCTAAGCACACAGAGGTGCAAAAACAGCTTTGATAGCTTCTGAATAATGACACTAAGGTTAGAAAACTGAAAATCATAGTATGTTATATGAGCCTATTTTATGTAGTAGTAGAGAACATTCATTACCAAAGAATTAATAAACTCTGAAATTATGATTGTATAAGTTGCCCTTGGGCACAACATATACCCATAGTATTTCACCCAATGACTTCTGGATAGACCCTATAATTTCTAGTCAAAGTAGGACAGCTTTTAGAAAAGACATGTTTTGAAATCTTAAAATTACTAAGAATTCAACAATACCTTAAAAAAAAAAAAAAAAGAAAAAAATCTGCTACAATCTCAAAAGTGCTACATCTTGTGTGAATTTGTCCAGATTAAGCATTCAATCACAGGACCTTGCTATGGCTTTTGTCTGCTAAATTAGAGATTCCCTATATATTGGAAAACTGTTTCTCTGCTTGGGACTTTGAGACCATGATCAAGCCACCTCTTAACCTTCTCTCAGATAATCTAAGTACACTGATCTTCTTTAATCTCTCAATGTCAGGCAGGATTTTCAGACTTCCAATTGTTCTTGCTCTTCTTTTCTGCAACCTTTCGAGTTTGTCTTAATCCTTCAGAAGTAAGGATATTCAGCAAAAGGATTACAGGACTCTGGGATAGAAACCCATGGGAAACACCCGCAGCTCTGGAGCATCACTGATGGGAATAGTATTAAAATCAGTGGCCATCAGTTTTTTGCATGGCTCCAGATAAGTCAGGCTGGGAGGCTCTTATGATGGAAATTGAAGAATTCTCTTGACCCAGTGGCTAGAAGTGAGAAAAGGCAAAAACTTTGAGAGCCAGAGCCACTAAAACTTAGCGTTCAGCAGGAAAATTTATATGTATGGTATTTTTCCAGTCTGAATTAGAACCAAACAATTTTTTTTTTAAGCTCAGAAATGTCTAGGAAATTGATTCAGCTTTCCTCACACAATTTTATTAAAGATACTAGTTTTTGGGGTTTTTTTTTAAATTCTTCATTGACTTAATCCCATCACATTTTCCCTGTGATCGGGAAAATATCTCTTTAAACTTTGCAGATTCTTTTGTTAAACCAAGTGGATTTCTATTACAGTCAAATATTAGCAGACCAGACTCCAGTGACTATATACATTAATATATACATATACATTATGTATCTATTAATATATACATTATATTACATTATATACATTAATATTTATACAACATGGTTATGAAGCATTCTGAGTATTTTAAATTCACCAGTTAACCCAAAACCACCTTGGTGATTTAGACAATAGAAATCTATTGCACCTAATTTATACATGTGTGGTTTAGCCAAAATTGTACTGTTGCACAAAATTGAAATTCCTGCTAGGTACATAGAAAAAGAAAACAGAAACAAGTTTTGTTGGGAGAGATCTGTGTACAGGTGATCAAGAGTCCCCTTCCTGGTAGTTCTGACTTCCTGATAAAATAAATAGCCATTAATAGGTTAAAAATAGAATGAATAACCGAAATGATTAATACTGTCATTATCCTTATTCTCTCCTGTGTAATCTGTAAACTGTTGTCTAGGCTAATTCATCATTGCCCTAATGCTTGTTTACTTGTTACTGGAATGTGCATATAAATTGCTCCTAAAAGAGAAAAATGCATTGGTGTAAATCAGGTCACATGATGCTCAACAACAGTGAATGGGGGCTTGGGTTTCTGTTCTTTCTCTTCTTCCTACTCCTCTTGTCAGAACCCACCTGTGCATGCTGAATCACCCCAAAGGGATTTGGCAGTAACTGTGTCTAATGCTAATGACATGCACTCCACAGTGAGTGAAGAATCAGGTGAGATGCTGAAAAGACCCATTAGGCTTCAGCCTTTCTGCTGACATCTTCCTCTCCTTAACCACCAATCCTCCTCCATCCCTGAGAACCAATGCAGACAACCCAGCCCACCAGCCCAAAACATATACAGCAGTATGTGTTCTCCCAGTTTAAATTAGTTCTCTGAAGTCCAGACAGTTCTGTAAGCAATAGAGCAATCAGCCAGCACTTGGAGCCATTTCTCTCAGGGAAGAAATGTAAACAACAGTAAAAACAATGCAGGTGTATAGGTCTTCTGCAAAAAAGTAGCAAGTCTTGTTATGTCCATTGCTCTGGTGGGCATCCTAGGCAGTGTGGAATGTCTGGGGCAACAAATGCTGGCTTCAAAATACAGTGGTGCATTGTGTGTCTGAAATACTCATTATTATTACTGTGCACTTAAACACAGCTCTAGGAGAGTTCAAGGTCCCACCTGAGGAAAAGCTGGTTTAGGGTCTTGGCCAAGGTCAGCCTGCACTCAGAGGAAATCCTAAGAGGCTCCTTCTCCCGGTGGGAGCATAACCCAACTTTAAAAAGTAACTCTTAATTTCAGACAGAAGCTCTAACACCCATTCTGCTTGTTATATGTCAGAGGTCAGGATAAAGGACAGGAAAAGAAAACTTCTGTTCCCTTTGTTTTCAATGTACTTCTGTTTATCGCTTTGTTGTATCATTCTGTGAGACAGTTTCAAAGCTTTGTAGGCAGGCTGAATATTAACCATCCACTGCGATCCTCTCAGTCACTCCTGGCACAGGTTAATCCCTGTATCATAGGCTGCCACCAGTTTGCTAAGCAGCTTAAAAGGACATGTTATAACTTTGACAATGACCTGCTAATGGTTTTACATTTCTCAGAAGTATTATGAGCTATCTTTGTCATTTTTATCTTCTAATGAGATCAATAAATTTAGGAAGCAGACATAGATGGTGCAAACTGCAATGCCACAGCCAAGGACGTGGCATGTATAACTGTTAAACTATAAATAATAATGCAGGAACTATAATCAAACCTTGACTTTTACAGAGGAAAATCAAGTTGCAAGTGCCACAGCATTAAAAAAATCTCCACATTTTTTAGGAAAAGTATAACCCTTTTTTTCTTCTTTCATATCACACTGTATCAATTCTTTAATGAAAAACTTCACACTGAGAAGTATGTTTCACTTACTGATTTTTTCCAGGGGTAAATAGCAGTTTGAACCCTCTGTCTCCGTCTTTGGTGACACTCCATGAAATAAGCATGTCAGGTAAAAATTTTTACACAGCTGCACGGCAGATCTTACTGTTTCTTACACATGTATCATTAACTCTCCTTCTTCCTTCCAAACAGCTATGAAATGTTCTAGGCTTTAAAAAGGCAGAGATTGCAGGTTGCATTCAGTGCACAGGGGGGCCACAACTTGGGGTGATATCAGTTCACATGTCCCACATGTACCTGTTTACACCACACCTTGGGGCTGGGATCCTGGGCCATCTCTAAGCAGCATGAATGCCAGAGAGGTTCCTTTGCAGAGTCCAGAAGTCCCCAGAGATAACAAACCATTCTCAATATGTTTGCAGAAGGGGTAGTTGCACACAGCACCTGAATAGCCTGGGAGCAAGGTATCTTTATCTTCCTCTGAGCTTTACACCTGTGGTTATCCTCTCCAGTTTGGGCCATACTGACCCAAACAAACATGAAAATAAACTAACATTCAGTGACCCTAAGACCCACACTTGATTTCACTGTGTCTTCATTTTCTGATGAATTAATCAGATGTTTAAAGCCAAGCAGCTGCACCACTAGATGTTTCTCCAGTCAGTAACCACATGCACAGAAAGGTATAAACTGCATGGCAAAAAAAATGTCCCTGGGAACACATGCCCTTGGGTATAAGAGTCCCAGGAAGAGAAACACCAAGGTATAAGATAGCTAAATATTTAACTGCTCCTCATTGCTGCTGCATGCAAGCACTTGTCACGCAGTGGTTGTATTAAAGACAGAAAAAGAAAGGAAAATACTATTTTACAATACATCAGCTGGCTACAGCTTCACATATGAATAAAATAGAGTTTGCATTTCTGAGAGTGGGAGTCTGCTTAGCCTACTATAGTTTTTAATTTTACCAAACTCAATGTGAAAAATACATTATGGCAAACCATTACACATCCTACCTGTCTATTGTGTACAGAAGAGTCATCCTCTTTAATTGGGTTTGGATCTGTGTGCTAGTCAGATATAAAAATTCTTTCACAATTAAATTTGATGATTGATTTTTGCCTTGTACAGTAATGATGTCTTTATAGAGATCACCCTTGACAATATTTAGGAGATATTCCAATAGAGCAATAGGTACTCTTCCCCATTTTTAAGCACAAAATAAACAGTGCTACGTGATTACAGAGCCTTACTCTGGAATACTACTTAAGCTGCAATACTGTTAAATGTGGAATGAGATCCATACCAGCTGAATATGTGTCTATAAACAGAGGACTAGCTACTAATCCAAGTACCCCAGGAATGCATGGCTTGATTTGAAAAAGGTTTTCCCATTGCAAAATGGAATGGTTTGGATTTTCTTTTTTAGCAAATGATCACAGGCAATGAAAATTAAAGCACTGAGCACCTTTGAAACACCAGCAGTTCCTGACTCAGTGCATTGCATTGTTGTGATGTCAGGAATGAGCCCCAGGAAGGCTTTCAGTGGCACTGCAGCCGTGCTGCTCTAAGTGCTTACTGCTGTCAGTGGCTCAGATGAGCCCAAGATACATGTGAGCAGAAAATCCATTACAGAAACCAGAGATTGGGGAAGGGAGAAAAACAAGTCTCCAGTTAGCAAATACCTTTCAAACAACTGTACATTCACAAACCAAGAACACATTTTTTTCTGCCAGCTTTAGAAAACACTCTTTCTGATTTGGACGACAAAACTGGATTATGTTTTCTATTAGGTGTTCATGGTGCCAAAGGTGGACATGGGTGCCCAAATTACTGGTTTGTGCCTAAGAAAAAGCACAGAGTTCAACACACACATTGTCCCTCAAGCATATGTGAGCAGGACTAATGCAAAGATAACTGTGGAAAATTTAATGTAGAATTTATTTCTCCAGTAACATCTGCATTCTGCTCTTCACCTGTTCCAAAAGGAGGTTAATGAGGGCTCCAAAATGGAAATTCTGGTCCCAATTCTGTACACTTCCTCACCAGATGCAGCAGCAAAATCTCTTTGATATCAAGAGAAAGAAAATAAACTGCACTGTTTGATGGGAAGTTCCTGTTGCTATATTCCAGATAATGTGAAAACCCACCTGGCCTTTTGTGGAGGGTTTCTCTCCTTTTTGATTCACCAGAACAAAACAGCTCTTTCAGACCCTCCCTTTGCAGTGGAATGGGTGAAAACCACGTGGTGTGTCTCCAGCATGATCAGAGCACGAATCACCTCACCTGTTTCCAATTGTTTATAAAGTAGGTGTTTGTGCCTGATGCAGCAGGCTAGACTCCAGTCATTAGAGAGGAACAGAGGCTTCACTAATCTGAAATCAGATGTCAGCCTCAGGGTGACACCAATCACACCCCAGCAGTGCTTAGGTCTCTCTGAGGACTGCTAAGTATGTCTAGAAAATGAGCTTAGACTTTGAGGAGTCACAGTGCACTCATCTATGGTCTTCCATGTCCTTCACCAATTTATGTTCCATTTTCATGGACATTGTTGCTGACAGCTCTGGTTTTCTTGCATCCTTACTATTTCTAGCAACAGTTTTAATTATTGTCTATGTCCAGGTTCCATTATACATCCAGCTTCCACTTTGCCTGGAACCACACACTTTTTGAGACATCCCTCTACAAAGGTAGTGGTTAATCTCACATCAGCTTGGAATCTAATATAATTTGATTAGTGCACCATGTCTCAAAATCCTGAAATGACAATGAAAATCAGTTACTTTCTGCACGCAGATGAGTAGGCCAGTGGAAGAAAGACACTACAACTTGTCTCCATATCACATCCAGCTTGGCTTTAGCATTTGCAGAGGATTTTAAATCCTAAAGTGAGAATCACCAAGCTGATACTGTGGGACATCCAAAGAGCTGAGCGAAACAACACCTACTTTTGATGTAATAGTCTGCAGGAGTGGAGGAGCTGTGAGAGACAGAGCCTCTGGATATTTCTATACAAAAACAGACCCAGGAAACTGATAGCAAGGAGACAGAAAGGATCAAAAGGTTTTACAGCTATTACCTTCTGCTGCTTTTCAACTTGTTTCCAATATTTTATCTCAAAATATTAATCTCATTTCTAGTAAGAATGCTGTCTCCTTGTTAAATATATGTATTTTAATCAATTACTTGCTGAAAAGGCTATATGGGATGATGTAAACCAGAAAGCAGAGTAAACAAGTAGTTAATTCATACTGTTGGAGCATCCTTGGTACATGGAGCTTTTTGACATGTGAACATTTAACATTTCAACACAAAGATAAGAATTTATGTTTTATTTATGTTTTACAATTGCTTAGAGCATTGCAAAAGCACTTTCCAGCTTCACTAAAGACAAGCTAAATACAAAGGCCCAATATTATTACAATGGATGGAAACTTAATGTCCACTGAAGCCATTGACCTAATTAAACATATAGAGCCACCTAAATGTATTAACAAAGGTCTACCTTTGAAAATGATATTGCAATGCCTATTTGAGAATATAAAACATGCTCCCACACACATGGAGTGTCAGTGACACTGATGAATGAGTATTAGCATTTCAATGATGAAATGAGGAGACATGAGTGAACACCACCTGATACTGTAAATAAGCATGATCCAGAGAGAGGAGGAATAATTTTCTATCTACAATCTAATCATGACCTCAGTCCTGACCTGAAAAGATCACTTTCCTTAGTGATTAGATCAGAGTTAATCCCACTGTGGCATGCACCCAGGTGTGTTGAACTGAGCTGAAGTGGTTATGTGACAAATGCTGAATTTTTAATATTCAAAAGCAGAACCAGGCATATATTGCAAACTAAACTCAATTTGGGCACTGCAAGAATCCATTCTTTTTAAGTATTTTAACCAACCACACCTGAATTTCATGCAGCATATTTTAATACCTTATCAAGTGTTCCAATCCACTGGGTTTCCTATAAATATTATTCATTATTAGAACTGATTTGTCAACTTTAAAACTGTTTTTTCAAGAAGATATACATGGTGCTTTATGTGTTCAGATAATCAGAACACTATTGGGCTGGCAATAATTCTAGCAGACACTCAAACCACTAGACTAATTTTGAAAACAGAAATTGGCTAACATGAAACCTCTACACAAGTATCCAGCATTTTTGCTGATAAAGGCACTGCAATGGTAATTCACAGTCCAAAACCCAGCCCTCCAAAGACCAAACACCATGGTGACAATGCAACTATGGCTGTTGCCTAAACTTGCTCCATATAAAAGTACATTTCCTCTGTTGATGCTGTTATCCATCACCACTAACTCAGCTACACAATTTTCAACCACCTGACTTGAGACTTTTTTTAAATTCACGCACAACAATAATCTCTGATCCCCAGCAGTAATACACTTCAGCACCTGAAATGTTTATCCTTAAAGCATGAAGTAGAAAAGAACTAACCACATGCTGCAACAGAGTGAGTGAACAGAGCAACCTCCTGCAGTCATTCAGGAGGACTGTGTTCTCAAACACACAAAAAAGTCATCTTTTAAGTCTCAGATCTCAGCCAGACAAGCCTGTGGTAATACATACAAGGTCTAAGGTTCAGCAGAGTACTTAGGCTCTAAAATCAAGGATAAGCATAACAGCACCAAATTGTTGCAATATCTTGATCCTACAGCTGATCTTGATCCTACCGAATCCCTCCCTTTTCTGCACTGACCCACAGGGCCATGGACCTGCCCTTCTGCCACATGCAGAATCTGTAAGCCTGGTGCTGGCTGCAGGCCTGACATTTATATTCCCATATAGAATCATGGAATCATTGAGGTTGGAAAAGACCTCCAAGACCATCAAGCCCAATCTTTGTCCAAACACCACCAAGCCAACTAAACCACTGTACTAAGTCCCGTCATTTCTTCATCACTTCCAGGCATGGTGATTCCACCACCTCTCTGCGCAGCCTTCAATTTTTGACCACCCTTTCAGTGAAAAATTCCTCTTGATGTCCAAGCTGAACCTTCACTGGCACAGCTTGAGGCTGTCTTTGGTATTTATTAGCATTTATTCATTGAGATGCTTGCAGATGTAAATCTCTCACTATTTCAATGGGATTTTGTGCACCCCTATTCTACCAAAACATTTAAAAGCAGTAAGTGCTCTTTGAAGAGTCTCGCTCATGCAGCAGCACTCAGGTTTGATGAGAACAGATTTTAATAAGAGGTCACAAAGTGGTTCTACTTTAAATGTCACAGTGGCACAAGAAAATCAATTGTGATGAAGCATCTGCGATATATATGTTCTAAGGGTCAGATTTAAGAGACACAATCTCATCTGAGATGAATTAACACATACCTTTTTTAAGTACAGGAATTTTCCCTAATTTTGCACTAGTCGTCAATTTGCTTTCAATATTACACTCTATAACTGGATGGGTGCAGTGATGGGTCCACTCTCAGGAAAGAACTGAAGCAAGTGCATTGACTTGTGGTGCAGTTCTGCATACCAATAAAAACACTGACTGATGGCAAGATGAAATTTTAGGTACCTAAAAAAGTATAATAAAGTACCATTCTTGTCACTGTAGTTCAGGCCTGCCAGACACAGTATTTAATACCATAAATATTGTCTCTCTCATATCAATGTGAAAAGAAAGCTAAGTCCAGAAATATTGATGATATCTGGGGAGGAAACACTTCTCACTCTGTACCTGAACACTGCTACTAACCTTCCCTCTGGCTCTGCATCCTTCTAACTACTGTGAATTGTTCATCAAAATCACAAACAAGGAACAAGTCATTTACACTCTTAGAGCATAAAGCTCCGAGCCTTGATTGCATGTGCAGGAGGAATATTTACTTTTTAATCAGGGTTGACTGTGGGGTGTGGAGGTAGGGCTATTTTGAAGATTAATTAGTTAATATTTGTACATTGCTTTGAAGATGCGAGATAATAAGTATTTTTATGGCACCCAGCTAATGGCCTTAACTCTTTCAGCAATGCTGATGTCAAGGCCTTGAAAAGGGGCCCATCTGAGTTGTTTATATAAAAACCTTTGGAGGCTGTATCGATAAAATGCAATGACAAGAGTTTTCAGGTTTGGTCCCAAACCCTCTTTCACTTCTGCCAAATCCTGTCAGCAAATGATACATTTTGAAAATACCAGTAGAAAAGGTGAGTAGTGGGATAACATACATTTTTATGTCCTTCTGATTCAGCATTTGGGTTTAACAAAGATTAATGGCTTACATGTTACAAACATGGCACATCTGTTCTTACAACACCCCACTGAAGAAAACTATGAGCTTCCATGTTCATTTTGCAGATGAGGTGCTCTAAAAACCTTAGGTTTTTGAAAATTTGGACCTTTCTCCTATCCAGGTGGCTAAATCCCACAGTGGGATTTAGGTGCATAAGTATTTTCTGGATCTCAGCTTGTGTGACTTGCACAAGGTCAAGCACAGATCATACCTATACTGTAAAGGAAGAAAAGTGTTACAGGGTGTTCTAACCACTGCTTCATTCCTCCTTTCCTATAACAGACAGATGAGCTCCCATGTTTTGCATTAAGACAGTCATTTTAAAATAAGAGTTAAGGAGTTTAGCTTTATTTAGTCTCATCAAAAGTCAAATCCATGCAGAGGATCTGAGGTCATGAGAAGACATAAACAAAATCCCTTTCTTAGGCAAGCACAGAATGTAAAATCACAGGGGATATTCAAACCTTGGGATGTACCAACTGCATCCCTTTTGTATACCCCACAGCAGCTGGCCAGAGCACAGCATCAAGCCCCAGGAGGAAAATGGCTATTCTGACAGCCACAATACTGGTGTGCATCTGCCACTGTGAGAAGGGGAGATTATGAAAGCAGGAAAAACAATAAAGGTGGCACACTGGTGCCAGTCTGATATTCCAAGATCCATCCTCACGAAAGTTAAGAGGCCTCTTGGCATATGGCTTCAGCTGAGACCCTGGGTAAAATAAAACCCCAAGGTCTCCAGCTGAAAATACAAATGACAAATAAAGAGAAATTTCTGGAGGAGGGAGAATGGAGTGAGCCACCATGCATATAACTGGCATTTAAATTCAGAAAACAAATGGGAATCTTGTTATCATCAATTATGACAAAACATAATGTCACATAAAAGCTCAAAAATGTAAGAGACAAGGTCCTTTGACTAAATATGCTCTAGCTGCATCCAGCACAAATTACACAGGCTGGAAAACTAAGCAGATTCTTACAGGATCAGGTATTATGTGAAGTGTTCAGGATTTAGGTTAATGAATACAGCGTTCTCCAGATGTTCCATCATTGTTCCAGAGTGGGAGGAAAACTGGCTGCAGACCAAATCAAATTTTTATACTCCTCTTAGATAGTGCCAGACACTAAGATTTCACCAATATAACATCTGAGGCACAGAGACAACACATCATGGTTGGATAACCCTATATTCAATCAATTTTGCTGAAGACAGGACAAATAAACTAAGAATCAGAACATTCAATGAGTCATATCAAAGGTATAAATTGAAAGTCAACACTTGTACTGCATATAATCTAGCTGAAAAAGAATTTATAGTCTGGAATTTCCCATTTAAACATTGCTGCTGCTTCTTGTAGATATACTCCAAATGCTAACTTTAAACACTGCCAGTCCTTTTGAGTTGGGTTTTCTGCTTACTTTGTAATATCTTCAGGATCCACATCCTTCTCCAGAGTAATGGAGAGTTTGAGAAAAGAAATTAATTGCTGAAAATGCCTAGCTCACTTAGAAAAAGTGCACCATTTAATGTTTACTAAGGAGTTAAAAATCATCTTAATTTTTTTAAACATTTCATTTATTTTTTGTTAACAGAATTAAACAAGAAAGTTTCTGGGACATGCAGAAATAGAGATTACTAGAGACAAATAAGGCAGTCAGCATAACACTCTAGAAATGCCTAAGAGATGATGACAGGAATAGAGACAACATCTACACTGGCCAACAGAAACCCACTACAAGAAATAAACCAAGTTTTTCAAAAAATACACAGAAATTAATAATCCTTTGCAAGTGCATTTTGAGCACATAGCTGATCCACGTGCTGAGCAATAGGAAAACTGATGTCAGGGAATAGGGTGTACTTGGGCAATGAGTTTCAGTTTTGAGACTTAAAAGCAGAGAGGATGAGGTCTGTGACTGCAAAGCGAAGATCCAGTTCAGTTACTCTGATCTGATTTGGTCCACATTTGTGCTTAAATTGATCACTTACCCTAAAGGACCGAAGGTAGGTGGGGAGGGGGGGTGCAGGGATGTACATGTGTGCTTGCTTCTGGGAACACATCCATAAGACCTAAACACCTGCACAGATGTTTTTTACACCCTCTGAAAGCAGGTCAGCAGTGAGCATTCACTGGGCATGAAACAACATTAAACTATAAAACATTCCCTGCCTGGTGCTGGTGAGGATTTCAGTTTTGTGGCACAGGCAAGTACCTGGGAGTACTGTAGATATATTCACTATGAGTATTTAATGTGCTGCTTCCCAGGTGGCCTTTCTCTACTGGCACACATCTGGGGGTCATACAACAGGAGAGAAAACAAAAAGGGAAGAAGATGCCATTGGACGGCTGCCCAAGAATAGATCCTGCTGTGGTCCTCTTAAAGCCCAAGGGCTGTACCAGGGTGTGATGGTTAACCCATGACACAGGGGTGCAGAAAAAACTTCTGTGGCTTCAAGGACACAGCAGAACCTGGAGGCAGGAAGCTGCTGCACCACGGTGGATAGGTAGATGAGACAGGAGGTGTGGGCCGTCTGACTGAACACCACAATGGAGCACATGTCAAACTTAGCTTGTGCTAAGGCTAGGGCTGCATTTTCTCCAGATTCAGCAACAACCTGGATCAGGACAGTAAGAACTGAAGTGCAGTGACACCATTGAGAATTCGTGGAAGTGTATCTTGTTTGAGTACACCAATACTGAAATTCATCTAGAACATTGTGCTTAGACCATATTCCCTTATAAACCAAATCTAACCAAAGAAAACAAAATAAAACAAATTTAAAGAAACCCACCCAAAATGTTTAAACTTTAAGGAAACCAAGAAATTCTCACCTTCATTTATTTTGCTTTTCCCTTCTCCAGTTGCAGAAACATGTCATGTAAGTGAAACAGTAATGACTGTTTCTTAAAAGGAAAAATTATTTGCATAATACAAAGTAATAGTTTTGCAAAGCCTATTTTTATGTGTGTAAAAACATAGCAAGGTGATAAAGAAGGTGCCATAGACTTAGAAATTCAGATTTCAGGTCTTGTTGACCTGTAGGTGAAATATTTGAACTGTATGTATTCACCTGGGGAATATCTCGTCTTTTAAACATAAAGCATGTTCTCTTCTGCCCGCATTTGCCTAAATAGATCTTGAATTTCCATTCAACTGTAGCTTGTTGGTTTATTTCTTTTTAAGTAATTATTTATCAATTAGACTTCTTGAGAGTAAACTATCTGAGGAGTTACACTCCCCTCTCTTCAAATGTATGTGATAGATCTAATTATTTTTCTGTAAAACTACAAACAGCCTTCTAAATAATGACAATCATTAGAAAACATTAGGGTCTGTCACTTGTAATCTTTGCCAACTGCTGATAACATTTTATTACTGCTTAGAAAGGTTGATTAAAGCTTGTAATAGATTTAGTGAGGGTGAAAGATTAACAAAAAGGTATTTATGATAGAGACACTAAAACATAATATGTTCTCAGTAAACACTCGAAAAAAAACACCCCTGTGACATTTATAGAGGTTGCTCAAGATACAGTTTTTCATCTGCACAATGAAACCGATAACAAGTTCCTACATGCTGGGGAAAAAAAAGAGACAGAAAGGGAGAGGAGCACATTACCTTTGCATGTCTCATGTCAGAGCAAGTGAGAAAGTGCTCTTCAAAAATAAACCATCTGAAACCCCTGAAGGAGCTCCTGGGAGTGCTCTTTGACCATTTGGACAAACTCCTTTGAAACTACAGCAATGAAAATTGAAAACCAGGCTGGATAAGAAGGCAGTGTCCAAGGGGTATATCTTTAAGCCTGGCCTTGGCCACAGCCCACCCCCCCACACCCCAGCATGAGATGACAGACCCTGGTGGGGCTGGGCACCACAGAGCACAGCAACTGAATGCAGCCTACCTGGCACTTTGTGACAGGCTAGCAGGATGGACATCCAGGTTTTCCCCCTGCTCATCATTCACTGGGAGAAAGTGCTGCCAAAAACAGCCCAGCATGTCTCAGTGTGGAGAGGTTACTGAGGATGGAGAGAACTGCAAGAGCATTTGGAAGTAACCACATCCTTCAGCAGCACTGATCTGGTGAGAGATCCCACCACCCTCTGGAGACGCCAACCTTGCGGTGCATGGCAAAGACTCTGAGAGGCTGGTGCCTCAGGTGAGAAAGTGCATTCCTGTGGCATATTACAGTCTCCCTCAAACATCTGGTCATTTATCCAGTCAGAGGGGCTATTTGCAAGTATGGCAAGTACTCAATGGATGGCAGGATCAGCTTGCTCCTCACTTCAGAACAGCCTCTGCTGAGGTCAGTGTGAAGGACCTGGTGCAGATGAGAAGCAGGGCCCCAAACTCAGCAGTTACAAACCCAGGCCAAGGATGTGAATGCAGGTGTCACAGCAGAGATCTTCACTATCCTAGCTCAGTCCTGACCTTCAGCTGCCTGCTCTGCCTCTCTCTGTGTCCCTAGCCAAGGAGATGGAGCAGGAGGGTTCATCCGGTTTCCACAAGCCTGCAGCTCACCTCTGTGAGATAAAAGGAGGTCCATTCCAATAAGATGTGAGTCACAGCATGCTGAGCATCCACAGTCAGACAGACATCAGGGAGCAGGACAAGATACCAGGAGTGAGCTGCAGCAGACATTGGGAGGACTAACTGGTTCAGATTATCTACCTTAAGGCAAAACAGCAGGACTAGATGACCTGGCAAGGCCTTTTCTGACCTGATTCTGTAACACCCTCCATAAATAATCTTCTCTGGTTTTTTGAAAACAATGGGACAATATTTAACAGCAGTCCACAACTGACTATCTGACACCACAAAAATCATTTACCAGGAATAAATCACCAGCCAGATCACAGTCAAAACCAAACACAATTAAAAAAAAAAAAAAATTCTGTGCTGTGCATGCCTTGACACATCTATAGCCAAATATACATACACAGTCTACAAACACATTAATGTGTGGCTCATCAGAGAGGTCAAACAGTGGTGAAGCAGAATGAGCTTGTGGTTAATCTGAGCAGAGAGCCACTGTCTGCAGCCTGTGAAAATGTTAGTACATTAAAGCACTGCAAAATGGATGATAGATTGTAGAACCTGTGAATGCAAGTTAACCTGCCCCAAACCATTCCTCAAATGCACTACACAGGCAACACTCATTTCAGGGCTGACTCACGGCTTTCATGTTGAAAAGTGGAAAATTATTTTAAATGTCAAGTGATGGTCAAAGCTAAGGCTGTTAGTTATACCAGAAGATGTAAACCCAAACCTGCCACAGGTTTAACTGTATCCTACTGTGTCACAGCCAACACATAGCTCAAACACAACTTCTGAGATTAGGTTTTATACTGGTATTTTTCTCTTTCATTCTTTCACACACTGGAAATGAATAAAGCCTTGAAAAAATATTTTCAGGCTATGTAAAGATACACAAAGAGTAATAAATGTAAACAAAAATCTCATGTTTATGTGTTGATGTAGTGAGTCAGAATAAACATGACAGCTTTACCTGAGAAGTTAGAGTCTGAAAACAAATGTCTTATGTTTGGCAACAGGCACAGAAGATTTTTGAAAAGAAACACCAAAAATAAACTTAGCAACATACTTTACAACTCCCACAGGTAAGCCTCATTCACCCAGGCAGAATCACCAAAGTCAAGAAAAAACAGAACCCTGTAATGCTGGGTGCTGAGCATCCCTCAGGCCCTGTATTCCACATGCTGCCTGTATCCTGCACAGCTGCCACTTGAAAACTGTCCCTACAGGGCTAACCTGTTCAGACAGCAATCATTGTCCTGAGAACAATAACAAATCAGAAGTTCAGCAAAGGCTAGCATAATGAGCTAAACCCACAGAGCCCACATAGGAAAGAAAGAGACTGGGATAAGCACACTTATTTATTTCCAGCTTTTATACACTGGACACCAGCTCAGGCAGGAAGTGCCACATGGCACTATGGCAAGGACTTGAACCTCATCAGGGAGTGCTGTCAGCCTCTATCTCTTTGTTAATTCTGTTCTGACCTCTGTGATACCTGAATTCCTCATGTATGATCTAGAAAGATGATTTTCTACCAGGGTAACAAGGAAGACAAGGGGATTGTGAAAGACACTGCTAACCCTGGACTGTGGTAATGGAAAGTTAATTCCACATAGTCTAAACCATTTTGGAGTAGACAATGGATAGAGTACTTCCACCTGGCAGAAATTCCTGTTCGACTATGACAAACCTACTCATGGAAGAAATAGAGGGAAATTTTGAAAGCTGGCTATTATGAGTAACAGACAATTAGTCAAAGAATAGATAAAAGAACAGAAGGACCATGAAAGCCACAAAAACTTCCATACTGTTAGTGTCTGAACAAAGATAAATATCCTGAGTTGTAGTTCATCAGATGCAAAAGCATAAGATTAGCAGAGAAATCTGGATAGGTTGGATTTAGTAGGATGTCTGGCCCCAACCTCAGATAGAAGCAATATTTCAATTTTTACCTCCCAGTTAGAAGGTACCACAACACAAATTCACATCATAAACATTGGTCTTTTGTCTGTATCCACTGGATTCAATAAAACTATAATGGTAAGGTATTTCCCCCTTACATTTAAAACCAAAGGTTAGCAAGTCAGAGGTTAAACCATGAGTTTTTTAATCAAGACTCTTTGCTCTTGAGTGCCAAAGCATTGTTTCCTTCTAGCTTGGGACACAGCTGCAAAGGCAGAGCTATGGCTTGTACTAACCAGTCAGAGAAATGGCATCCTGCCTCTTTTATTTCTATTTTTAATAGTACAGTCATTTTAGGAATATATGCTAAAATAAATACACTCAAGAAGAAACAGAATAATTACCCTTCCCAGGGCTATGAACCCTAATTTTTGCCTCTTCTAGTGTAGTATCATTTCTTACACCTCAAGTATCACACATTCACACATTGATTAATGGTGTGTCTCAAGCTGAGGAAAGGGGAGTTAAAACATGGTTCTTCTGTGTTATATCTGGTGGGTTTTATTAGAAAATAAATGACACTGTGTTATACCTGGTGGTTTTTCTTAGAAAGCAAACTAAACCTTAATTCTCTAAATTTACTGACTAAATAACCAGTTTTATCCTCCACTGAGTTCAGTTTGGCATCTTTTGAGGTCAGTGAGAGTTTTTTCATTGAATGTTAAAATACATTATAATGAATCAATAATTATCCACAGTTGTTTGATAGATGGGACCTCTGTTGTGTTCCACAGATATTAAGAGAATTTTCTGCTATGTTACTCATTTTCACTTTTTCCTACTGCCCTGTGTGGACACTCTCTGCTTGTAGCCAAATTTCCAGCAGAATTGTTTTCTGTTTAATGAAAGTGAACGTTCTGCTAGAGAGGTTTCCTTTCTCTTGGTGGCATCTTAGCTGTTGACAAAGTCAGTGTTCTTTGAGGAGTCAGGGCTCCACACCTGCTACGCTTAGGGTGGGAATAAGCTTCCTAGAAAGAATCACTGCTGGAGGTGATGAGACAAGCCCTGGATGGTAAAAGTCCTTCATTTCCAGCTTAGAGAGTCCCCTGCCACTTCTAAGCCCATTCCCTCTGGCGTTCTTGAAGCATCATCTCTCAGTGTTACTCACCATTAATCTTCTTCCATTTCTGCTTGAAATGTCAAAAAGCTGAAAAAAATTTGGTGGCCCTATTACATTTCTTGAGGAAAAATCATTTAATTTGAAACGTTTCCTCATTATTACTTCCTTTCTTCAACTTCCTTCAATGTCATGAGTTAAGAGTACATAACTTTAATTCCTGACCTTGAAGGAAATCTGATCCATTTGCAGAAATTTTATCTATCTCCCTCTTGCACACACATAGTACAGAAGCATATTGGTCAGAAAAGAACAGAAGAATGTATATGCCTATCAAATATGTTCAGGCTTGCAGGAGCTACCAGATATTTTTCTATATACAAGAGGCAGAGTTCTTTAAGGAAAGCTAGAGCATGTCAACCGTGTTTTCTGTGGTCCCCCAAAGCCCTGGAAAGGAACACTAAACTTGAGGTTCAATGTACTTTTTGTCACCCTGTGTGTACACAAGACCCTCCTGCCTTGTGCTGATCAACAAAATATTTTACATTAGTATAGTTCTCCTGCTTTAACAGCTGCCTTTCTGTCCCACAGTATGCACAGGTGGCAATTTCTGTTGGTATGGGAGATAACGAGGACTTAGATGTTACTACACTGTGCCTATATACCAGTTTTCAGAGCAGGATTTTTATGCTAGCCAACATTAGAAATCATCCTCAGCACAAGCCAAGTCAAAAGCAAGGAAAATACGTATTTATAAAATCCAAAATAAGCAACAGAGTTGTAGAGATTTTTAACATATGGCTAGCAAAAAGGAAAGAAAACTTTCTCTAAAATCAAGTCCAAGAGGCCCACTATCATCTCTTTCCTTCTTATCTCACTTTGTATCTAACTGCCAAACAAGATCTAAACCACATCTGACCCACAGGGACCATGTCTCAGAGCTGGTGTACACCCTCCATCACAAATATATATTAACAGAAGGGAACTTGCAGCCAAGGAAGAAGGCTAATTTATAACCCTGTACTCCTTCTTGGAGTTTTGCATGAGGGTTCATTCAAATTCATGTCCTCTCCTTCATTCAGGTGTTGGCTTCAATGTCATCTCCCTGGATTATTTACTGGCCTAACATTTTCAGATGCAAATCTCCCTTCAATAGGCCAGGTGCAAATATCTCTTATCATTAAATCATTAATCCACAGAGGAGCAAAACACTCCCACTTATCAGGACAAATCTCAGTGTGAAGATTTTCCAGGCTCCAAATTTCTTATTTCAAATCAGCATATAGATAGACAATCACAGCTGATGCTAACATTAAAGCATGATCTGTGCTTTTGGGGTAGAGGTCTGTGGGATGACTAATGCACTCAAGCTTCTCCCTGAATATTACCATGGGCCCAGTGTGACATGGTCACCAGGCCTGGAGCAAAAGCAGAAAGAGTCCTTGTTGTCAAGTGTGAGAAGGACAAGCATTTAATAGTCCTTCAGAGTTTTAGGCTACAGGAATCCACAGCATCTGCAACAGAGGATCTGAATAGATGTATTCTTCCAGCAGATTCTGACATATATTTATTAATACAACATGAAAAAAAGAGGGAAAGCCACAGCAGAATCTAAACCTAAGAATGTCTTAAGCCTCAGCAACTCCAAGTCACCTTATAAAAAATGCCAGAATGTCAGATGGGCTGCTGACTTGCAGGTAACCCTTAGAAAGCCCCAGAGCACAGCTCCTGCCTGAAGCTGACCAGAGCAGGTGTACTGAGTATCAAAAAGCAAACCCTGCTCAGCTGTGCCTGCATCAGCACCTCAGCCCCCACACATCACCTGGCCCTGCTCCAGAGACCAGTTATCTGAAACCAGACCCTGCACCAAGGCACGCTGAATGTGGAACTGTGGTGCTGAGTCACTCTATTTGGGGCTGCCCCCACATTTAAAAACATTTTGGTTATTGATCTAAAGAGTCATGACTCACAGGCTCACTGTAGTGCTGAGTTTAAAAGACTGCTTTGTTCTTGGAAGTGACACATATGGTCTCCTCAGGGCAGCCACCCTCCTCTGCGACACCTGCTTCCTCAGAAGAAACTCCACAAGGAGTTGAAGAGATGCACAAAAATTAAGAGGGGAAGTGGGTTGTGCAGCTATCACTCCATCCATACACTCTTTTCTAGCCTGCAAGGCTCAGATGTGGCAACATTATCCATTCTGTGGTGCATCACAGAGGATTACCATAATGTCTCTTCTCACTTCCCAGGAGATGAAACGGAGATCTCCAGGACCATAAGGGATCATTCACTATGTGAAACTGTCTAATTGAACAGCTTTAGACCAAAAGAAGAAATCAAATTTGACTCTATACAACTAAAAATGTGACCTTGACCTAAAGAAGCGCTCTCTAAATCCACAGAAATAATTAGGGGCCAAACTTCAAGGATCTCACCACATTCATATACGGAAGCAGCAGCAGCTGCAAGTGACTTTGTTGGTGCTCAGTCATGTTCAGAAAATACAAGAGCATACTCTTTCATTGTGCTCTAGCATACTTTCCTTGCCTGGGGAAATTAATTTTGAATGTGTGATGTCTCTTTGAATTAACTGGCACGAGTTTTGTAATCAAGCACTGTTGAGCCAACAGGAAGACAAGGACTTACGGTATTTTAGTGTGGAATACACACAAAAAAGCCAAAAAAAAAGGCCCAATATGCTGTAAAAGACCACAATACACGCATTCATTCATACAAAAATTAAGTATATAATCACATGATGAGCAAAGGACTTCATATGATGGTATACAAATTTAAAACACATACAACCCTATTTAAATAAACTGCACACTCTGCTAGATTCCAAAAAAGATGAAGTTACAGTAATTGTCACTTTCAGTTTTATATAATTTTCCAAATAAAAATGTGATAGTTGCCATTAACTAGTACTGACAATGCACATACAGTACACACATTTGTCAATTTCATTAACCTTCCAAATTAGGTATTCACGGGCAGCTAATGGCAGCATAACACATCATTACAATATTCAATGCAATTTCATGGATATTATGTATAGGGAGAAATTTTAGGCTCTCTTGTTCTTACAGCTGTTAGAAAATATTATACTTTGCAAATATCACATTAGTGATCGGCAAATGCTAAATAGCAGAATCTGAATAGCTTGAATTATGTCCCACTCTCCCGCCTCTCCTCATCGGGAATGGGGGTTGCCTCTATTTGTGTCACATTTGGCCGTAAGTAAGTGAAAATCATCTGCCTGGACTTTCCATTCTCCTCACCATTGCTATTATAGCTTCCACAGCCCAAATTAGGATCCACGAGATTTGCTCTTAATTTATCCATTAACTTTCTTGATGACCTTGGGCAACGCACTTAATTTCTTGCATCTGCAACAATTTCTTCTTCACAGGGCACAGTGCAGATAAAATCTATTATGGATCATGAGGGTCTAAAGTACTGGAGGAAGGGTTAATTTCCTTCTCATAACTCATACGGGAGTTTTACTACAATGGGAGGAGGAGGTCTTCCAGCTGGAAATGAGAGTGGGAAGGCACTGGATATGAGAAGTAGAATGTGGGCAGGTGTAGGAATAAGAAGAAAACGACAGATACTTTGAATTATCTAAATTAAGGTTTGTTTGGTGACGAGCTGGGATAAGACAAGTGCCTCTTCAGAAGAGAAGAAAAATGAAAGGATCTTAAGTAAAAGGAGTATTCTTAGGAAGTCAGAACATGAGGGAAAGTAACTTTGTGATGCACAAAATGGAGAGATGGGTCATAGGATTGTACATCTCAAAAAATAACATGTTTTTACCATCAGCAAGGGAATATGAAAGGATAAGATTGTCCTGCAAGGCGAAAGTGGACATGAATGACAAAAACCAGATTTTTCAGCTCCCTTTTTAAAGGGCTTTCTTTTCTAGACTTCTTTGAATTCCTCAAACCAGTATTTATATTTGAATAAAGTCAGCAGGACTGAACCTGATGGAAATTGCTCTAGCTTGAGCAGAAAATCCTTGATTCTAAGACTTTTACCTCTTTTGAATTAGAAAGTGTTTAGAAAACAAATAAGGCATAGGAAATTCTCAATATTTTTCCTTCTGATCAGCATTAAGGTGTTTATAAAATAAAAACCATCTGCAGTTATGGCAAAATAAACACACACCCATGGGTAATCTAGGAAAACAACAAATTCCCATGCAAGCCATCCCCTACCAAAATGGTCAAGGTTACCCAAAGCAGTTTTAATTGAGATTTGCCTTCCTGCTTGATGCTGTTTTCCCTGAAGACCCTACATAGAGCTCAGTATAAGACCTGTTTACCTTGTCAAACAGGACCAGAGCTAAATGCCCCTATAGAATTCCTTACCAAAGGAAAGTGGAGTTCTCCATGGGTGGCAGCATGGTGGGCATCACAAGCACAGTTTCTAACCCAGTTCACTATGTTTCATCTTAAAATATCTGAGGTTCTCTATTCATGGGAAATGCTTTGGATGGACCAGCTTCACAACAGCCAGCTCGTGTTAATTTGAATCACTTTGGTTTGCTTTTCTCACTGTTGCTCTCACTGCCAAGGGCTGTCAAAACACATTGTCCTGCTTTCAGAAAAGAGCCCCATACTGTGTCATGGAGAGATACAAAACACAGCTGATAAAACTGCACAGAAGAGTTCAGCTGTCCTCCCAGTCTATGTATTTAAATAGCATTCTCCTATAGACGTGAAGCAGTTTGTACGTTAATTTGTCTTTCTTCCCTTCCATATGGAGCACCTGCTTCACTTAGCCACCTCATTTTGTATTTACTTTTTTTTTCTTTTAGTTCAGTTTTCCATTTTGAAGACTTGAGTACAAGGAAAGTGAGCTTTTAGCCTTCTTCCTCTCAGAAGAGTTAAAGTTATCCATCCAATCAGTTCTGGGGGTTTAAAAAATGCTGCATTGGCAGACTTTTATTGCTCAGTGTCACAACTTCCTATTGTAACATACAGAGAAAATATAGAACAAGATGGGTGACTCTGCATCTCCAATAATATGTAGGAAAAAACAAAGTAATGTTCCAGCTTCTTTAAATTCTGGCCAGCCCAGCACAAAACTGTCTGATAACTAGGAAAAAAAATAGAAAACTATATAAAAATAGCAAAATAAATAGCAACACTTTTTTCTTATGGTTGGAGATTTACTACAGACAGAAAAAGAGCAATCTTTGACACAGGAGAGAGGGAATATTTTAATAAGGTGCCGTGCCAATTTGGCTTGTTATTCCTATGCATAAAGTATCCTGGTGTCCTTTAAATTAAAAAAAAAAAAAAAAAAGTTCAAGCCGGACAGAAGTGCCAGCAAATGTTATAAGCCAGTGGATAGTGGGTGGGTGGTGTGAAAACGTTTCATAACTGCTAACAGCAACCCTGTTGTGAACCAAACAGCTGTGCACAGAACACAGGTGTGCTGCACAACAAGGGCTATTCATGCCTTCCCACAGGGTGCTGGCCAGGTTTGTGGAGCCACAGCTGACCACATAAAGCATTGAGGATGGAAAAGGCTGGGAGTGAAATGTCCACTAAAAGTGTAAACACCGGACACCACACACACACACACACACACACACACACACACACGTACATTTTTAGCACGTTTTGCTCACTGCTGAACGAAAAGAGGTAAGGAAAGCCTATTCTACTGTGGGAAGAAGAGAATATAATGACATAGGAAGTTAATAGGAATGTTATGTGCATGAAAAAATAGGCAAATAAAACAGAATTGGGATACGACACAAGCCAAAATAGTCATAATTTAACTGAACATGTTGTTCCAATAAATTCTTTCCTCAATGTATCAAAGACATTTGTAATTATAGAAAATGTAGAAGATATTCCAAATAATGCCAGCACAGGGGTTACAGATTCTCTTTCCTCCTACAGAACCTCCAAGAGAGAAGACAAATTTCAGGAAAGTAAAATATTATGGTTAAAAATTAAAACCATTTCCCTTTCATACGCTCTGCATAAAGTGTTTTTGCAGCTTTTCTTCCACAAATATCAGTGCAGTAAATGTTGGGGGGATGGTTGGGTTTTGTTTCCTTTTTTTTAACAGGATTTTTAGGAAATGATTTAAAAAACAATTCAAGTGAAAAAGGAATTATAATCAGGAACACTTGAATTCTAATTCTGGATATAGAAATCCTGTGTTGGATATCTCACTTGAACACACAAGCAAATATTATGACTCAGTTGCAAAAGGTGGAGTACCTCTATGTAAAAGCAAAGGACTGCCTGCCCAAGCAGATCATCTCTATCTATTGTACCTATTATGAAAAGGTAATTATTTGTTAAAAAAACAGTCTCCAGATACAATATTTGCAGCCACATAGTACACATGAGGAATGAATGCTTTCCAGTTGTAGGTACAACTGAAAAGCCACCTTTCATGAAAAAAACATGGCGATGAAAATGTAGCATACCATAACCATGATGCTGACTAATATCTCCACATTTAAAATTCTCACCAGCCAGTTCAAGGTGAAATGCCAGACAATACCAGCTTTGACACAGCAAAGCCCTGTCTGATTCCTACTGCTGGTATTCCTGGCTACATTTCTGCTTTCAAAACAGACTACCAAGTTATTGAGACGGAACAGGGTTGATGTGTCAGCTAATAAAGTGACTGACTCTATGATACAAATATCATATATCTATACCAAAGCAAATAATTCACCCTATAAACATAGAAAATCTTACAAATCTCCAAGTACCCTTCTGCATGAACACAGTGAAGAACCCTAGTTCCTCTTTCGCATGATAGCCCCATTTCAAAGACATTTAAATACTGAACCAAAAATCCTGTTCGTTGCAGATGTAGGGCCTCAGCACAGCAGTTACAGATGAGCAAGAGCAGCACCAGAGATAGGTTCACCGGGTGGCTGCAGCCACACGTCTTTGGCTCCTGGCGGCAGAGGCCTAGATGTGTATCTGCCCAACGCTCCGAGTGTGGCTGTCCCACCCCATGAGCAGCAGCTGGTGGTCAGCCTCCTGAACCACACATCAGAAAACAGCACACACGAGCCCTGCTGTTTTTGCATTATGGCCACAATCTGGGGTAAACTGAACATCCTCCCACTAACTACAAAGGTCTAGAGAAACACTTTAACACATTGGTTTTTTTTGCTTTCTTCTAAGATGGCCCCACCTGACACAGGAAAATAGGTCCCAAGATCAACCAAGATCAGCAATTTGCATGTTCGTTTTTGATGCTGTTTGAAAAGAGAATTAAAAATCCAGTGTTTGACACCATTAAAACATTGCAAATGAGAAATGGCCTGCAGGCCTTCACTCATCCAGTGAGCACCAGCAGCTGTGCTCCAGCGGGACACGCATTTCTCATTAGTCACAATTTTGCCCATAAATCTCAAGAAATGGAGCCATCTCAGGAAACCAGACTGTAGTTCACACTCTACCTCTATTAAGTCCCTGGCCTCTCTGCCAAGCTGGTGGAAAGTGCCTGAAGTGGCTGATCACCCAGATTTGGGCTGAGATTTATCACCCAATTTATCACCTTTAATCTAAGAAATATTTAACATATTCAATCAGAGGAGTTAGTTCTACTTCTTCTCACTGTTATTCCTACATGAGTCTACTGATGTTGCAGGTATTTAGTCACACTTTCTTGTCTATAAAATATGCTGTAGAAATTTAAGTAGTGCTAAGGCAAAAATAGTGTAAAGACTGTCTAGCAGCTTGTAATTAGGAACATTTCATTCGTCACAGCTTACTTAGAAGTGATTTACACTTGCCTCAAAATGTTGAGCAAACCTGAAGCACATGCTCACAAAATTCTCAGATTCCTTTTGGAGATCTCTCTACAACTGACAAACCCAGCTTCTTTCCAAAAGTACCAGAATCTGATGTCTAACAACTGAATTATGTCTATCTGTCTTGCAGCACTGCTGTAAGCCACCATATTTAAGGAGTCACTGAGCAAGTTACAGAACCAATGGATCTATTGTCTCTCAGTAAGTGCTGGTGCTATACTGGAAGTAACACGTTTGGCTTATATATGATGTAAATTGTTGCAACAACCTTGAGAAAGGTTTTCAAAAACTAGAGGAGAGGAGGTTCTGGACTCTGGTCATATTTGTCAAAAAAAGTTGTGTAAACAATGGCACTGGCTCTCCATTTATTCAATTACTACAGTTTTACTCTAGCTATGCCTGAGCAAAAGCAAGACCAAGTCCAGTCCAAGCAGACCTAACACCTTTAAAAGGAAACCTTCACATTGACATTCTCAAATTAAACCTTCCAATCAATCTTACAGAAACCCTATTTTTGTGCTTTTTCATGTGGAAATGAATGACTTGCTGTTCTTTTGTGTGATAATTTAGCTAAGCAACAATTATTACTTTGTGTCCTCAGCTGTGGAAAGGACGGAGTTGAGTTACTTCAGTTCATTTCCTTTCCTCTCTCTTTGGAATTATAAGTTATACATTTTTGTCTTTAAAAGAAGTTTGCAACCAGAAATAAATCAAATTCATCTGAATATTTACCTTACCTAAATGTTACTATAGAAATTCACTTTCTAATCTCAAACACAGATAAAACTTTGCATTCATATTGTTTCTTCAAAATTGTTGAGATATTTTTTACAAATCCAGATCAAATTTTGCCCTTCCATTTCTTATAGAGATTTGTACGTAAGGGTTAAGAACAAAAAAATGAACAGAACAACTGCTGTGTAAAGGAGAGATACAGGAAAATCTTTGTTCATAAGATCATTTTATTCAAGAACTGTGATTTTATAAAGTTCTTATAGCAAGCTTCCAGATAAATTAAATAATGGATTAATATAAATTATACAAGTTATCTTTACAATAGATTAGTATACTATTAATTCACACATTATCTTCTCATTATTTATTACAGTGATGAGCCCAGTAGCACTGGCATAGCTAATGCCACTGCAAAAATTCAAAGCCCAGTGAAGCTTTCCATGTACAAGTCACACTAATCACTTCTTAGAAACAGATTACCTTCAAATGAGAAAATGTGAAGAAATTGCACCAACTGCAGCAAACAAAAAACCCACTAGTTATTTAAAGAAAATTGCACACAGCAACATTGCCAAGATGTTACAGTGTCTATATCACAGCTGGAGGTGGATGGCTTCTGTAGGCTTGGGCAATTCACATTTCAGATTCTTTTCCCACTGCCCACATGTTCAATTTTACTCAACAGCAAGCCCTATTTCTCCCTTATTTACCTTCTAAAGCAAAGCCTACATTGGTGGGAATGAACACCGAAGTGACACTTAGAGAAAGCAAAATCATTTGAACAGCTGTAGACAGTCTGTTATTTATCAGAAATTTTAACAAAGGCCAAAGGAAAAAAGCAGCAGTTCAGCAGAGAGCGAGTCCTGCCCTAGCACAGCTGTTACACAAGATGCAAAAATTTCAAAATGAGAAAGTAAACATCACTCTATATTCTAGAAAAGAGGTTTCTTGGGAAGATGTTTCTTCCCAGTCCTTGGAAATAGCAAACTTAACACTAATGAAATTCAAACATCCCCCCACCCTCCAGATACAAAAGCTGGGATCCAGTTGTGATTCTTTCCTTGTGGAATTACTTTGCCCACACTACTCACAGGGTAAAAAGCTACAGATGCTGGACAGACCCCCAGCAGCAGTAAACCAGGACTGCTTCACTGATGTTCACATTCACTGCTCCCAGGAGTTGCTGGACAGGCACAGAGCTCACAGACAGACTGTGCCTTTGTGTATTGCAATTTGGTAAAACACACAGGGGTAAACTCTGCCTCCACAAACCAAATTTGTTAAAAGCAGTGCAGAAAAATCCTTTCAAGGGTCCTATAACAGTTCTTTATTGAGGGCAGGAACTGATGCTCCTGTGATATTAGTATTAAGAATTCCAAACTGTCCCCATATTGCAGGTGGAGACAAACTGATGGTAGCACTAGCATGAGAGTTTGATTTGGCTCCTCTGTCATTTAGAGGCTTTCGCTCCTCAGTTTTACAGCTAAGATGGCAAATGTACAGAATGAAAGAAAACCCCAAACTTTCCCTTGAATGAAGATGGTCCATAAAAACACCCTCCTCTAAGCAAAGGGCAAGCCAAGCACAGCCCAGCTTTGCACCAGTAGTGCAGGTACTATACAGGTCTGCACAATTGGAGCCTGACATACAAAACAGCCTTACATGGAACAGTGTGGTCCTCAAAACACACAGCCAACATGTCAGAGAGGTGAAGAGTGCCCCACTGCTCACTCACATGGATTCAGGGCTGAAACTAACTCCTGCAGACTCTGTGGGAGCTGAGCAGTGCATGGAGGGAGCAGAAGGTCCCACCACCTGTGCTTTGGTTGTCTTTATAGGGTTCTATCAGCAACTGTCACCATTTTTCCTGGTTCCTAAAAAATAGCTGGTTCCAACATAAAACAAACACTTGGAAAGCTGTTCTGAGTTACACACCCTGATTTACCAAAGGCAACATCTCAGGCTGTCAGAGCATTCTAAGAAGTCGAAAGAGGTAATTTTTATGTCCTGATCTCTGTAAAGAGAGGTTTGGGGCATCAGCATCTTCCAAACAGTGTATAGGGAGGTCAGGTGCCTGACCTAAGGCTAAAAACCCTGCTGTGGGAAGCAGACACCTTATCTTCACTGCAGAGGATGATGGGCAGGTCCAAATCTGCCCTATTTCAGATCTCAGACAGGCGACAGCCTCAAGAGATGGCCAAGATCTATGTCAGACACATCTACTACAAGGTGATCCTCCAAGCAAGAGTGGTGCTGGCCACCCCTGCAGTGGCCAGGAGTCCACATGCGTACAGCGGTACCACAGAGCAAACTACCCAGAAATGCAGGAGATAATATGAGATACAAGGGTGGCAGGGCAGGAATTTCTTTGTTTAATTGTACTATTGGCAGTTTTCTTCTCATTGTTATGTCTGGGGAAATCAGGGAAATGAGCTCTGGCCATCTGGGCATCTACATGAGCAGCTGTGTTGTACAGACACCTGTGCCTCGCAGGGCTGACACCAAAAACCAGGCACGAAGCAACACGGGCTCTGTAGTTCTGAGCACCACCAATATACTTTGAATATTTTTCACACAAAACAAAAGGCAGCACACCATGGGAAAAATCATATTTGAGGCATCTAGAAGTCAGATACAGGCTGGATATTAAATCCTAATCTTCTACCATCCTTTGAATGTCTGAATTGCTAGTACAGGGGTATTCTGGGATAAGCACTATCCATCTTCCTTGTTGGAATAACTTCATTTTGTGTAAGCCACAACATATTCCCTGGAAAGGGAATCCCAGTCATCATCTTCCACCTACTATGGAGTTCTTCATTATATAAAGCCCCTATTTTTCTCTCTGATTCCTAAAGGAACATTTCCATTCAGGGAAGTGAGAGACCCATGACAAAAAGGCTCAGGGGTCACTTCAGAGAACTACATCTTCTGCCCACCTCTAAGAACTGAGCTGGCCATTATTCTGGGGTACAGGCTGGGGTAGGTGACTAGGTGATGAGTTAAGGCATCCTGGGGTTCCAGCAATCTGACATTTGCCAATGAAAACTGTGTAGTCAGAATTATTGCTGACCATCATTCCCCCTGACTCCATTCTACAGCTATTTCCCCTGGTTATTCAGTAAGCAGAAAGCTGCTGCAGTGCTCTGAATGCTCTGTGCCTTATATCATACCCCAAAGGTCCAAAGCAATACGCCAAAGAAATAACATTCTAGCTGTGCTCAGTTATAACACCACGGACAATGGAAAAACCTCAATTTTCCAGTTATTAATAGAAAAATTAGAAACTTCTGAATTTTTAATAATCCACTTGCAAGATTTTCCTTTTTAAAACAAATAGTCACTTTTCTAGGAATTGCTGACTACTGTGTTTATAAAACGGAGCCCATTTGTGCTGTGTCTGGGGAAGGATAAGGAAAACATGATGCACAAACTAGAAAAAGTGTAGAAAAAATATTGGCTGCAAAGTCTGTGCTCCTGAAGACAACCAAGGATAACATTTAACCAGAAACAGGTTTAGGCATTCAGCTGTCAGTATTTCCCTTAAGCACTGGAGACTCTCAGTCTGCAGATAAAAACCTGATTCATACAAATGCTTATGCTAAAGAAGTGTAAGAATCAACCAAACCTTTTCAGAAAATTTAATGAGAAGTAACCACTTAAAAACTGATGTGCATGCAAATTGGTACATAGATTTATATTTATATTTACATATGTTATATATAAATATGTTATATAACATATTTACATATGTTAAATATAAATATGTTACATTTATATTTATATTTACATATGTTATATAATGCACAGCTTCATACCCTTCATTTCACTTTCAAAGTAAAATCTAATTGTTATTAGGAGAGCAGGATTAGTGTACACCCGTTAGCCGGGTGTTTACAGAACTTGCCTGTATGAACTGTGAAAGGTTAAAACCCATTTATACTACTCACACCCACAGCAGCATTTCCACATACAACCTCATATGTGTTTCAGCTTTGAAATTCAAAGCACATTAGCTCCGTGTTGACTTAGGACATCAATATCTTTATCTGGAATAAGCTGAAATACTTTTTTAAATTTTTTTTCTTATCCATCAGCTGTTCACTAGAGATCCAATATGTATTTTCATGTTCACAAATTGTACCAATTGAAATACAAAAGCTGCAAAATGCAAGAGGGGAAAACAAAGCCTGTAAAAATAATTTATAAGGTTTTTTTTCAAAAATAATACCAAAATAATTCATAAGAATTTATGTAACTCTCTCACTCAAATTTAACAGGCTTCAGTGGCATTTGAAAACTTGTGTCTTCTGAACAAATTTTGTTTAGCAGAAAATATAGCCTCTACTAAAATAACTTCTAGGTTTTCTTTTCAAAGGTCTCCCCTGTTGCTGGTAGGTAACTCTGATATACATATTTACATCATACTTAATGTTTTCCATAGCAGAAAACCTATGTATATATTTTTGCTCTCATACAATATACTGACAAAATTCTATGATCCAGTACTACTAATACTTCAAAGGATTCAAAACAGAGGAAAAAAAAAAAAAAGGTTGTCTTTTTCTGAAATTTAAAATCTAAATTTTAGCTAAGATATAACTAGGGACAACCAACCAAAGAGATGAGGCCACAATAATGCCTTCACAAGTTTATAGTTTAGGAAAAGGAAAAAGAAATGCCATTGTCACAGTTATTTTAAATTTATAAGAATAGGGGACAAATGCTACCTAAGGCAGCAGAAAGATATGTAATGGCTGCAGTGGTGCTTTGGATAAGAACTAATATTTCTATCCAACTGAAGCTGAAGTTACAAAGCAACTTAACTTATTCAGATTCAGTGAATCTTACATTTTGCAAATGCCTGATGAATGTTCTGAATCAGGTGAGTTTTAGGAAGACATTTAAATGGATAACAGTAGTTTTTCCTTGAAGAGCACATTATTGATGTGAAATGCACCAGCTGCACATTGCTGGAGGATGGGACTGCACGCTGTGGGAGTGCCCTGCTCCTGTACCGTCCACCACCATCTCCTACCATCCTCTGTCAAAAACAGACCACCAACCTGAGAACCTTTGCCTAAAATGGCCTTTGAACCACTTTATGCACTATACAGAAAATCAAACAGGTATCTTTGCAAAACTTCTTCCCTCCCCACTTTCTCACAGTTACAGCATTCACAGTCATCATTCCTTTAATTTTGTTTTCAATTTTTTTTTCATTCTAAATCACTGTCAAATTAAAACCAGGCTCATAGGATCAGTTATAGCCAAGTGCAACAAGCAAGTGGCTTAAACTTACTTCTTCTGATAACAGGGCAGTGTAGGGCTCTCCCTACCTAGCATTTTACTAGAGCATCTTTCAGAAGCACTAGCAGAAGATTACACAGTCCTTCTTGATTATCTCAGACCTTAAATTTATTATGCCCCTATCACACACAGCTATTATAGTAAACTGCAGGCTTGTAATTGCTCTCAGTGGGAGAAGGTTCAAGCCCTTTATTTCTTCCTCAGAAGGATATTGGGCCTGATCCAATTCAGGCCAGATTCATACTGTTCTCTTCTCTAAAATTCTATTTCCTATTTTTTAAGATTAATTCAAGCTACAAGATACTATCTTTCTCTCTGGCCCTTGACCTTCTAGATAACCTTTCTTTACACCAGAAAATTATGTGTAGGAGAATGTAATATTAATTTAAAGGCAACATACTTTTACTATCAAATAAAAATATAATAATATTGCTGAAGAAAAAAATCTTGACTGTAGTTCATCACATAAACAGCAAGTGAAATCAAAGTGTAGCTGTGAGTCAGTATTAACAACATAAGCATACTCCCCTCTGATGCAGATGCAGTCACTCAGTTGTGTTATCACTTGAATGCAGGGGTGGGATCCTTGCCCACTCACAAGTAGTTTTTGTTTGCCCCAGAATCCCCCTGAGGTTCTGCCAACAAGCTGAGAAGGAAAAGAGCTACTCACTCTGGAGGTCCCCTCTGTGGCAACCCTGTTGCACGAATAACATGAGATATCCACCCCTCACCCCTACACACACCTATACATCACCTGCAATTGTACTCTGGTGAGTTTGTGTCTGGATATTCTCTTAAAGTAAGAGATGTTTGTATTTCCTGTTAGTTGTTCTCTGTGAAAACGCAAACTTTGATGATCTTTTTTTTCCAAAGCTATAAGAAATATTGTTCATTATGAATGAATATGCGTAAGAAAAAAAATGCAGCTCAAAAATATTGTAGGAGACCGAAATAAATAATAGTATTTGCAGGGGAAGGTGGTACTTTTATTCCAACTTGATGGTGTTTCCAGCAACTCTGAGCTTAACAATAGCTCAATAGGGCAAACAGTCCACACATACACTTGGCTGACACATTATGAGTCTACAAAACCTACCCCTCCCAAAAGATTTACTACTGCTCAAGATGCTCCACTCTAGAATCCCCCACAAAAATTGCTTCCAAAGAGGAAAATCAATGGAGTTCTTCATCGGACAGAAATATGCTATAATCAGATTCAGAAAGTGATTAGCATTGAAAAGACTGCTGATTTAGGAACATTAGTGACAAGTCCCCTAGCACTTAATTTTGTTCATAATCTGCACCACAAAGGCTATTACTCTTACTCACATTGAGTTAAAACAAGGAAAGGACTAAAATCAGCTTACAATATTTGCCAATTCTGCCTGCTGGTTTTGTCTTCTGTTTAAATGCCATTCATTTCTCCTTTACTACATTTTCAGCAGAAAACATTCAACTCTATGAAACTCAGATTTGGGACCAATTCTATATTTAGAAATATTTCAAAGCTGAGAGCTTTCAGATAAGGAATTCTCATTTAATGAAGGATTAGAAAGTAACAAAATGGTCATGTACCTATATCTTATAAAGCAACTAAGCTAAGCTGGAATATGAATACTGAAATGCCTAACTTTAATTGGTGAATTAAAATGCTTAACAGTCAAAATCCAATTGCATGATATACAGCAAAGTTAATATCCTTTGAATGGATGTCATAATTATGTATTTTCATAGCCTAAAATGTTTCATTTTAGTACTAAATTTCCTGTGCTACATACTTGCGTAATGTAGGGTTAATTTCAATACATGTACAATGTATGCTCTGCTTATGTTACTAGAACATTCTGTCAATTTTAATTGAAATTTAACATTTTTTTCTACTTCAGAGTAAAAATCAGTCATTGTTTTCTCTCAGTGTCTCCAGTCAGCTGCATAATAAAATACCCTTATGACCTCACATATTGTTGCCTCATAAGGCAAGTGTTATAGTATTTTGGTTTATATGTACTGATGACATACCTGAGTTTTTACATTTAAGAACTTTGACATTAGCACTGAACTGAAATTTGGACAATTTATGTGTTGAAATGTCAGAGACTCTCTGGGAAGGCAAAGCTCTGCCACGATGCTGTGGCATGACACAAGACCCAGACTAAGGATGTTTGTGAAACAGCTTTCATTGAGCCAAAGAGATTTTATGAGACTTCAGCACAGTGAAGCATTATTATGGCAGGATGATTAGGGCAGCTCACTGTTTACCCAGAACAGTCCTATTTCTGGTGTATGCAAAAACAAGTGTGAAAATAAAGACTACTTAGACTACAAATACAAAATCTATTATCCCCAGAAATGTAGGGACTTTTCACTGTTTCCTATAACAACCTTGTCACACTTTTAAAGAATTGTCATAATAAGGAAACACTTACAGCATTGATTTACTTAAAACTTTGTTACTGAGAATGGTCCACTTTACAAATTGCCAATTAGTCATGTTCAAGTAGTTGCTACTAGAAATTTCCTGGAATAAATAAGTAAAATAACAACTGCTTTGATTTTTTTTTTTCATTTTTAATCTACTGGAACTTGACCTTTGGGAAATTGAGATTTTAAAAATGCTCTACATGCTGATTTAAAATATGGAACCTGGAATTTGCCCAAAATGATGATATCCTCATAAAAAGGCATGCTGGTCAAATTTGTTAGTATAAAGCATAGACATCCAGGCTTTAAAGACCCATGCGCTGAGAGAGTCTCACATTGACATGGCTTTAAAGGTCACATGCATACTCTGCCTCAATTGAACCCCAAGGGATGCTGTGGCTAAGCACACAAGATGTTCAGACACTACAATCAGGTTTAAATGGGCATATGGCAGAAGAAATCTGTTCCCATAGGAGGAGGAAAAGGAGAAGTAATATCACAAGCGAAATTAAGAAAAATCAGGATGACAGCATATTACTAAACTAATAGAAAGGGTGATACAAAAGGGAGGAGGTTGAGTAGCAGAGAGACACTAGAAATTAAGAGGGTAATTCTGGGAGCATGGCAATGCACTCAGTGTTCTTGCTGACCTTCAGCTGGAGGAAAGTGTCATTCCTTTTGATTCACTTGGGTCTTGCTATATTTCATATCTATCTAATGTTTTCAGTACAAAGCAATCTAGTCTCTAAAACAAAAAAAAAAAAAACAAAGAGCTTGGTTTGAAAGCTTAATAAATGAGGGAATTCACACAGAACAAAGAAGTAAATGAGGGATTATGGTTTTTTCCACCTGTTTAAAGAAAAACTGCTTTCATACACTGGCATCTAGACCTCAGAATCTTTCAGACACTACTGCCTCTGTCTGGCAGGCCTCACTTACAGAGCAGAGGTCAACC
Source organism: Phylloscopus whistleri (assembly GCA_017589585.1). Classification (NCBI taxonomy): domain Eukaryota; kingdom Metazoa; phylum Chordata; class Aves; order Passeriformes; family Phylloscopidae; genus Phylloscopus; species Phylloscopus whistleri. The sequence goes on from JADMLD010000548.1 coordinate 1,402,750, forward strand.
TTGGTGAAAAGTTTGGACCCAAATCTGTCTATTATACTTTCTCCTTGGGTTTCCTTTCCTTGGGCTAATACGACAGAAATCAGCCTCAGAAAGAATGAACATTTTGTGAAATAGTTTTCCTTCCTCCATGTCCGAGCCCAGCTCTAAACATGAAGCTGCAAATGCAGAATGGCTCATTAGCCTTCCAAAAATGCATTTTTTGATAGCACTTAGCTCTGCAGTATCAATAAAAGTGTAAGGGGCAGGTCTGTGAGCACCTCTGTGCTATGGGCACAGGCGTGCAATGCATCACACTCATTTTTCACATAAATTATACAGAGGAACACAGATTTTTAAAAAAAACTTTCATCATACCCTTATTGTCACGCATATTTTCAAAAAACCATAAAGCATGAAAAAATCACAAGACCTTCCATTTAAAAATCTCCTCAGGTCTACAAAGTTTCCTTTCTCCACCTGCCTGGAACAACATCATTTTGGGGAAGACTTTTCCCCATGGAGATATGACAAATGATGCAAAAATCCTCTTCTGACACCTTTTCTATTGTATCCAAACAAGGCAGGGAGTCTTTGGTAGCCCCCATCAGTCTGGGAGCTGGCTGCTGCTGGAGCTGAATACAGAATGGAAGGAAGGCAGTCCAAAAGAGGCACCACCAGGAGTATGAGCAAGAGAGGCAAATACCTCCTGGACCTGGCCCCCAGTTCAAGCTCTCACTCAGATGTGGACTCCTCCCAAACACAGTGCAGATGGCAAGTGCCTTTGCAGTGACTGGAAGGACTGGATAAGGTCCTTTTCTCCATGTTTCAATTTTTTGTGGTTCATTTGTTTCCTTTGTTTTCCTTAACAGTACATTCTAACAATATTTTAATTAAAGTCATATCTATATACAACTTTGACTGCATCTTAATGAAGGTTTTATTGTTGATAGTTTAGGGTTGGGTTTTGTTGTTTAGCTTTGGGTTTTTTTGGTCTGGTATTTTTCATTTATAGTTAAAATATCTAATTACCAAGGAAACTATAATGAAATCCACTAAATGTGAAACAACAAACAGAAATTCCAATTAGCAGGGGGACTGATAAAAGAATTTACATTTCCAAAGCTGTAGCCAGATACTTTTTCTTATTACATTACCTGTTATTCATTTCATGCTATCAAAGCTCCTTTGCACAACAGAGAAGCATTTATAAATTCCAGCCATGATTCTTCACCCAGATAAGCAGCATGTGAGGGAAGGAAGGAGTCAGCAGCAACAAAAGAAACCTAGGAAGTTTCAGTGAGAGTTTGTGGTGAGGCAATTATGAGGTTTTTTCCTTTTCTATTTTTCTCACCTGTTTCACCTTCAGGAGTGCACTTAAATCCTTCAGATATTTTTGCAAATTTTGACTTTAGAGCCAGTAGAAAATAACAAAATTTCCTAAGACGACTGTAAAATACTTCACCTGCACACAGGAAAAATTATGTCGGAGACATCTGACTGACTGCTGCTTTCATTGATTTTGCTCCCAAGAAGACTAATCATCTACAGCAATGTCACTCAACATCCCTCTGCTGAGAAGCTGCACCTCAGCTTTTGTTTACAGACTTTTTTAATTACCGAGCATGTCTCCCACAAATGAAGGAACTATTATGCACAGAGTAACAGCACTGTCACCGTCACTGCATTCAGGCAGAATCTGGAAATGATTAGCCCAACATAATGTTTTACAAGAATGAATTGCAAGTTATCCATCAAAAAAACCAAACCAAACAAATAAACAAAAAAAAACACCACAACACCAAACCTCTTCAACACAACATTTAACAGAATTTAGGTGGGAAACAGCAGTTGTAATGACAATACTTCAGTGTTACTAATAGAAAACTCCTGTCTAAAAACTCAGATGTATGGCAAATTTTAGCATTGTCAAAAAAAAATTTCAGCTGATAAAAAATCAGATAGATGTAGGGATTTTTCACATTTCACCTTTCAGTGCTAATAGCCTGAGGAAAAGAAAAGGTATTATTTCCTAAACTTTTACAAAAAAATCCAAAACATTTTGTTTAAAGAAATAGAAAAATATAGGATTCCGGAGGACTGTTGGTTTTTGTTCAACTGTTTTTGTGGGAAACCCACTTCTTTTTCCCTCTCCATCCGTTTTTGTTTTGTTTTTTTTTTGGTCCCTCCTTCTCTGGGGGGACTCAGGCTGGAGCATGGCAGGAGATTGCCCCTGCATAATGGCAGCAGTGAATTTGGATCCAGGCTCCAGCTCCATGAATCAACTCTGTTGCTTGACACTGGGGTGGTTGGAAGTGGAGTAGGTGGCACAAGGAGCCAAACTCACCCCTTGTTTCAGGAAAACCAAGAACATTCTCTAAAATAATCACATCTGGCCAGGGTATATGTAGCCTAGCACCCTTGTATTAGGAGGCCTCTTTGTGGAACCTCAGACACACAGGTGGAAGGGCTGCAGAGAGAAATGGTCTATGAGCCAGAAACAAGAAGCAGTGCCCCGACAACCTTGACCAGGTCCAGAGAACTAGGATCTTGACAAATATTTTGAAAGTCAGCTATAGTTATCATTAACAATATGCATCATGAGCTCTGATGTCAGCATCAAAGAAAACCATGGAACTGATTTTATCCTTTTCCTCAGTCCTCTTTAAATTTTAATTTCAATATCTGCTTCATCTTTTCCTATTTTTCTGTTTTACCTCCTTTTTATTTTCTGCTTGCCACTACAAAATATTGAGTAATGCCTCTGTGTACTGATAGGAAGATGTTCTGCTCCCCAGAGCTGCCTGTAATTCAGTGGTGTGGGAACAGATTCATGTGGCCATATGTAATTTGTATAGCACTTTGGGACCCTTTTGGAAGAAAGACACTATAGAACAGTCAGATCATTTGCATTATAAAGGTTCTGGTGCCTGTTTCTTGGACTAGACACTTTATGTTTGTATAATCTTTCTATATCAGAAGAAACAGGAGTCAAATTGGGGAAAAAAAGTCTTTTCCCTGAAGTCAGATATCCATTCCATATATTAAGTAATTCGATATTCATTATTCATTAGGATACTGATTTTCATTTTGACTTCCAAAACATACTTCTTTTCCAGATTCTCTTTCATTGTTTAAAAACAAACCTTTGGAACATTTAAATTAAGGTGTTGCTTTTTGAGTTTAACATAAACATTGCTCTTTCCCAGCAGCAAACCCAACCTCAGAGGCGATTCCAAGCATCCACCTTCCCAGACCATTAGATGAAAGAGCACAGTCACTCTCTTTGATGGGAGAGTCCTCCTCTCACAGCAGGGAGCATCAGTGCTTCCTACAAACCCGTATCCAGGAAGAGCCAATAAGATTATCCTGAGGCAAAATGTTGTATTGCCTCTTTCCTACAGAAAAACACCTGGAGAAAAAAAGGGCTGAGAAAAATGGGAATATCTGAATGAAGGAAACGTCATAAGTAAAAGAGGTGTTAATATAGAAAGAACTGTAAAAATACTATTTCTGAATCCTCTGCCCTAGGTGTATTACCAACAAAAAACAAGATTGGCTTCATCGACTTCAAACCCCAACTTATGTCAGATAAGAATCTGCCTGACTGAATTTTACTCCTTACCTTTTTAAACAAGGAAGCGACAGTCTCTATAGATGTATCTTCAGCAACAGGTGAGCAGAACAGATTCTGTACCAATAATAAGAATCCGTATTTTTATATAGCTTTCAGATTCTCCCAATAGTTTAAATATGCCCCACAGAATTTTTTTACCCATATTTACACCAATTACTTCGCTGTACAATAGGCTTATTCCAGACTTCGTTGGAATTACTCCAGATAAATTCAAATCAATGTACAATCAACTCAGGATCCCTCTGACCAAATTTATATATATGTGCCATACAGTCCTGTGCCAGCACAACACTAAACTGTTATATTTTTATGTCATTTCATTTAAACAGAGCCTTTTCCTTTTTTAACCAGTATTTTATAGTGAAGAAGCTGTTCTTCTGAGTGGGGGACACAGTCAGAGATTACACTTTAACATGTACAAAAAGAGCATCCTATTTTAAGCCGTTCTGAAGAACTCCTGCAGTTTATATAATTGTAGTGTTAGGACTGACTGGATCTGCTTCTTTATTGCACGACAATCTAATTATTCTGCACTTTCTCCCACTTGGAGATGGACCAAAAGTCCATTGCAGTTACAACAAATCTAGCTTTGGGTCAGGACCTTATTTCATAAGAAATAGTTTGTCTGCAGTTGGACTTACTGCTGGTGCAAGCAGCTATTCAGTGTGGGTATGAATGTCACAGTCTGGTCCTGAGAATTTTTTTAAGAATCCTTCCATAACTCACTGTGCATGTTCTAAAAGTTTGAGCAAAACCTATAAAAAAGATGATGCTACAGCAAACTACCCTAAGGAAACTACCCCAGTAGCAAGTGTGACAGTGTTATCAAATAAAACAAGATAGACATCTGTTATTTAAGTTATTACAAAGCATTTGGTGTCATACTCAATAAATAATATTCCAGGAAGTTTAAATGTAATCCTGATGGACACTTAGCAAAAATAATTTTAAAATGAATAGCATATGTGGAGTATATCTGATGGTTTTCCACTCTAAAAAAATGAAAGAGAGCTATTTGTGCCAGAAATTGACACTCTTCCAGTTATCACTGTGCTCCAATACAGTACACTGTGTGCATAAAATATCCTCCAGTTTAATGTGCACCAGAAGTGTAGAGGGGGGAGTGAAAAGGAAGAAAAAAAACCACCACTGCTGCAGTTAGGAATTCCAGGCTGCTGGTTATTAGAGTGCCCTTCGTTCACCTGCTACATCCAAATCACCAGTGCGGTGATTGGCGCTTGCTCTCGTAAGTGGGTATTGTGTGAGCAGTGGGCAGCTGGAACCCTCCGAGAATCTTCACTTGTCAGAGATGAATCAATCATCTCAAAAGATGTCAGCATCTGCCCAAACCATTTTATATTAGAATAAATGGCAGATGGTGGTGTTTTTATATTTAATCAGTTCCACCAAATGCAGTTTCATCTCTTATAAAACTAAACCATCTGCAGTGTGTAGGTGTACAAATCTAGCTAAATGCCCACTGCAGAGCCTTTCCTCTTAAAGGTAAACTGTACATGTTTAATATTTGTGGATGCTAAGTTCACTAAATTTCAAAAGCTTTAACAAACCACCCTGGTTTTATAAACACTTTTATTTTATTTTTATATTTCAAATATTTAATATGAATGGTCCATGCCTAACTCTTGCTTTTGAATCTTATTATGTAAACTGATCATACTTGACAGTATTAAAATACTTTCTATGTAAGATCATTCCTTCGTTCTTTCTATATAACTTCAGGCCCAGCTTCACAAAGCATGACACAGAAAGAGGCTTAGTGCCTTGTCCAGGACAGAAGACTTCAACAGTGGTATAACACAGGAAAAAAAAAAGGTCTCACCCGGCAGAATCAGACCTGAAAGTCTTGGCCATAGGGAGGCTTTCTCTTGATTTTAGCCTGGCCTTTAACATCATCTCCTGTAACAGCCTCATAGACAAACTGATCAAGCAACAGACTAGATTAAATGGGCAGTGAGGTCAACTGGGAACTGGCAGAACTGTTGAGATCAAAGGGCTCTGATCAGCAGCACAAAGTCCAGCTGGAGACCAGCCATTAGTGGAATATTATGGTTTTGATATCTGGACATGTACCGTTTAATTTCTTCACTAAAGACCTGGATGATGGGGTCACAGTGCACCCACAGCAAGTATGCAACCAATGGGAGTGGTGGATGAATCAGATATTTGTGCTGCCATCCAGAGGGATCTCAACAGGCTTGAGAAATGGGCCAACAAGGAAGCCATGATGTTCAAACAAAGGGAAATGCTGAGTCCTGCAGCTGAGGAAGAGCCTCATGTGCCAAGATATGCTGGGGGCTGACCAGACTGAAGGTTGATTGGCAGAAAAACATCTTGCTGAGGACACAAAATAGAACACACATTCGCAATGCACCTCTGAATAGAGGAAGGTGAACAACTTCTTGGGCTGCATCAGGAAGAGTTCTGCCAGCAGGTCAAGAAAGATGATCCTTCTCTGCTCAGCACTGGTGAAAAATATCTGATGTGGTGCATCTAGTCCTGGACTCCCCAGTTCAAGAGAAACAGATTTACTGGTGCACATCCAACAAAGAGTCACAAAGATGGTGAAGTGACTGGGGTCCAGTTGTGCAGAAACTACTGTTCTTTGACTTTTTGGTTTTGTCACAGTTTTTCCCTTTGTGGCTTTGCTGTCAGTAGCATGGAAACAACATACAAATTTCAAACAATTTCTCCAACAGAACCTGGGTGAAGCCTGACCAACAACTGTCTGGATAGCTGATTTCAAGTACATTTCACAGGATTTGATGGGGCAGGAGGGGCAGCAATAAAGCAGTTACATATCTTAGCACTGTCTTCAGTCTGAGCTTTTTTCCATTTTACTCAGTCAGTGCTGATGCTGGTGTGCAACAACCAGCACAAATCAGAACAACTGACATATACTGGACTCTGCTGAGATGAAAATTAACAGTGAAATCACTTAGAGATCTAGAAGTTCCCCTACTTTCATGAAAAAAAGCTAAAATCTCAATCAGAAAAAATACAATCCAACAAAGGAAAATATTAAAGATATATCTAGTTGTCTAGTAACTCTACAACTTTGGAAAGTGATGTAAAAACCAAAACTTGCCATAAGTTTAGAAAAAAGATTCTTTTTTATGCCATAAACTTGCAGTACCAGATATAATTTTCCTCAGGACCCTGGCAATAAATATGGTGTGAGGTTTTTGTGCAGTTAAACTACCCTTACTTTTCAATCAAGGAGTAGCTGTGCATTGAGGAATGGCTACAGACTACAAGAAATCAGCTGGTGTGGGAAGCACTTCGTAACCTTTCTACTTTTTCTAAAAAAATAAAGATGTGAAAAAATTAAATGAGACTGATATATCCTTGAGAAGGTACTTCCCAAGGAGTCCCTAGAAATGTAGGCAGAGAAGACACAAGTGAGGTCAAGCCAATGGCTTGCATGGAAATTTGCTGCCCACATAGGCTGCACAACCCAATCTCAGCAGGATGGGGACAAGATATGCCAAGTGCACCTTGCAGAGGAAAGAAAGATCTCATCTCAGAATGCTTTATACTTCCCCTGTCCTCCATCCCACAGGGGAGAGGAGCAAAATGTGGTTTGCGTTTGAAGGATAGTTCCACCCCAGTGTTTTATCTGAGGCAGAGCTCTTTACTCAAGGTTATCTCCTATCCTGCTAGTCCACAGGGAGTAAACAGACCGGTTGCCCCAGCTGGGAAGTAGGGCACCCATCTAGGTTAACACAGTGGTTTCCACTTATAGCGATTCATGGAAAGCTCTTCTTCAGTTTCAGCCCAAGCGCATTCACAAACAGTCCACTCTGGTTTCAGTTTGAGTTATTCTGTCAAATACAGCTCATCTGAAACCAAGTGACTCCTGAAACTGCTGTTTACTGCATGAAAATGAAAACTATCCCTATGCTGTATTGTTTAAGACTTCGGGGATTTTAGTAACTTGAGAGCTCAATACTCAAAACTCAGAGGTTTTTTCTGAGTTACTAATTTAGTCTGGGCCTTTAGTCCCCCTAGGTCAGTCTTTTTTCCAAAAGCTTCATATCTGTCTCTAAGGAGTCATTCAGGACATGTCTACACACTGTACAAAAGCCTAGCTTCAGTGTAGGCATCACTTGTACTTTTATGTCCATCTGTCTTCACCATACCTTGGTTCATTACAGTTTGTATTAATAAGCAGGGAAGTGGGGCCAAAAAAATCTGTCATTGAAAAAGTCTCTTGTAAGGGTTATTGTCTGGGCACAAGGGCAGAGCACTAAGAAGACTCAAATCTAGGAAAAGGCAGAATGTCTGTACTGGCTGGCAGAGCTAGAGCCTGGGAATTTTCCTACAGGCAGAAGAATGAAATAAAGCATTGATACAGTCCTACAGAAGCACATACTTTGCCTTGATAAAATCTCACAGATTAAGAAGCTGGGAAGGGCAAGCTGAGTAAGAAAGAAATCAAGACAAAAAAATGGAGAGGGCAGTGGGCCAACTAAGGAAGTAGGAACCGAATGACACCAAGCCCATGAAGAGCTGTGCACCACAGGAAGGCTTGGGCATAGACCGCTCCTGAAAGCAGTAGGGAAACAGAGGAAGGAAAAAGCAAGGAGCATATATATTCTTCATTTTAGGAATATACACATACAAAGTTTTGTGCATAAATGCACATTTTTTTGTTCACAAACATTCATGTACACTTATATATCCTTACATGTACATGAGTGCATGTGTTACTTCTTGTGCTGTTTCATAAAAAAAGTTACTGGTGTGCAAAGAGTGCAAGAAGTGTTTGTCTGTTTGCTATCAGCTGTCACACGCCCAAAGAATAAATTGTAAACTGACTTTTCCAGTAGGACCAACATGCTCAGCAAAGATGAGCTGACACTAGTCAGGAGCTTGGTGGGGAGGCCAAAGGGGCTAATACAGCTGTGAAAGCATAACAGGCTGCCAGACTGTTTATTGGAAAACTGCCAGAGAAGCCAAAAGAAGAGCCCATGTTTCAAACCATCCAGTCAAAATGGAGCTTGGGAAATCACTGTAAGTCTGAAAGCTGAGTTAACACCAGCTCAGAGGTGCCCTACCAATGCTGTGACACATTTTAAAAAACAGTTTGGTATTTGTATAAAATTCATGCTTGATTCCTTCTAAGCCACTGACAAATCATCATTCCAAAGGGAAAGTCTCTGCAACACTAATTTAATCAAAACTGTTATTCAAAATTTCCAAACAGATATTTCTCCCAGAATCACACAAATGCATAAACACTTTATCTACAATATCTACATGTTTAGCTGCAAAGGACTGCTGTAATTAGTCTAGCTGCAGTTCTTGCCACAAAGTATGGTCTCAGGCCCTGTCCTCACATCATTGATATTAGGATACATTCAGAGTTTTTTATTATGGTCTACAGGGGTCCTGTACACAGCTTTCAAAAGCACAATGCTACAAGAACAGTACTGATCTTAGCACACCCAACATGTATAAATATATAGCACCCATAACAAGCCAAAATAAAATCTTTCATTACTCAAAGTCCTAATGATATAGATGAGGAAGGCACAAAAGATATGGTAGATGAGCAAAGAATTACTGACACACAAGAGCAGGAGGGTTTTTTGGGGAAAAAATTGTACCAGGGATAGAAAATATATGGGAGAAAGCATAAAGGTGTAGCCAGGGAACAGATATGAAGCTGCTAAACTAGTACAGGAAGGTGACCTGGGAAGATCTGTAAGGCCCTGAAGATGGGGTTGGGAATATTTCATGTGGGGCAGCTAAACAGGAAGACAATGAGTGACACAGAAGGAAAACAAAGCTACTACTGGATCACTTAATCTACTGTCATGCCAAGTCTCAATGCAATTCACAGATGAAGATTTACCAGCTAACACACTCCTCACTGCAAATTCATAACTGAGCCAGCTGTACAGAAGTTTTCAATTTGGCTGCACCAAGAATGCCATCTTGTTCACAGCACGGAACAATGCACGAGGAGAGGGCTCTCCTCTTCTGTGGCTGTCACTCTACAGTGTTCAGTGCACTGATGTGGCATCCTGGCTGAAATGCTCGTGCCTTGTGCAATCCATGAGGGACCCAGACAGAGAAACAGCGACATGGTCACGCTCTCCAGATAACAGAGACCAGTTGTGTTGTGGTCATCAACAGTTTGCCATTGGGGAGAGGAAAAGGGACTGTACCAATTGCTTTGCTCCAGCAATCTTTCTTCCCAGCCTATCTACAATGCGATTTCAACTGCCATAGAGGACACATTATTTGGCTGCCCAACTTGGGGAACACAACTAGCAATGAGGGAGCAGGAGAAACTGCAGAAGTAATGGAAATCATAAAATATATTCTGCATCATCTTAAGCAGTCTCTTTTGTAACTCAGAGTAGTACATAGGAGTAGAAAGGGTGAATTTTGGGGCTCAGTGTATTAATCTGGAGTTAGTCTCACCCACCAAATGCAAATAAATTTCTCTTGGAGAAGTGGATCTGTTCTGCATTTATACCAAAAATAAATGTGAGCAGAGCCTCATCCAACATGATAACTACTTCTTCTGCTGATTTCTTTTGGCTTGTTTCTTTCTAACCCCACAAAACACTGTGTAATGGGCAAATTAACATGGAGTTCTCCTGCAATAAATTAGATGAGTGAACAGAGGGAAATCAATTTCTTTTATGATGGGTCCTAGTATGAACAAAACCAGAATGCCTAATGATTGCTAGGACGATGAAGTTTGAGGACAATCTATTATTAAATTATGTTAAACTAAAACAGCTTTGTTGACTTCAATATATTTATTCCAAATTTTGCACAGATAGAAACTGTGACGGGAATATACAGAGTCTACAAAGTTGTGGAGTAGGCTCTGGAAATCAGAGGGATTTCTGCTTCTTCTGACAATTAGAACTAAGCTGGATCAATCTCCAATTACACAATACATAAGGGAAAAGGTCTAGTATTACTAACATGGGATACGACTGAGGAATTAGTAGGAAGTTTCTCTAATTTATGAGTTTTTAAAAAGAAATTCCTACCAGGGTTGGAACTAAAGACAGAGAAATTAAATTTTACAAGGACTTTTTAAACAAATCATATCAAAATAGCAAAACATCCTCTTTCCCATAGTATGTGGGTGATCAGCAGAACAGATATGTGGAAGATATTCTCTAGCTGAGAGTTTAATTAGAAATTAAAATGTCACACACAACAATTATAACAGGTGTTCTCAAACTTTTTCTAAACATTTCCCTTGGAAGCAACAGTTTGCTTACCTTGCCTTATACTCTTCATACCCATTAAACTAAAAATGTATATACCTAATTATGAACAAATTCAGACTCTAACTCTGAAACCCTATTTCCAGCAGAAATGGGCTGTCCAGTGGGATTCTCCATGCCTCTCACAGTCCCCACCAGACAGCCTACTTTAAACCTTATAAATCATGGGACTATAATAATAATTTATCAGAGGTACATTAAAGACAGAATTAAAAAGGATCATCCCATTGCTACACAGTGATGTTCTCTGGCAAATCTGAAGATAGGCACCAGGCCAGAAAGTGCTCTTATCTGGAGCACTAATTATTAGAGTGCTGTAAAAGAGCACTGTTCAACTAATGAACTTCTTTTGTAAGAGAGCACCTTACATACCAATGCTAAAGGAAAGTGTACAAATGCTTAAAAACTCAGGAGCCATCTGCAGATGTCAGGATGGAGCATTTGAGTCACTTCAGCAAGTTACCAATTCTGTGACATTCTTCACAGTGCATATTTTTGGGAGCAGAAAAGGATGACCAGGTTCTCCAGTGTGCTCCAGCTGTTGCTGCCAGTGATGCCAATGGCACATTGAAGTGAAATGAGGTCCTGTGTTCAGCCTGCAAACAATTTTCTGGAGCAGACTTCGCAGAACTCCACTAGCAGCAGAGCTGAAGATGGCATTTCTAACTTGCATTAGGGTCCAATGACAGGGCACCCTCCAAAGTGCTGATTCAGGTCTATATTTCTAACAAGGTATAAAAGAAAGACTTTATCTCTGATACTTTTGATCCCTTTAGTCTGATTCCATTTCTTTATTGCATCCTACAGGGTAATATCAGCAAAAGAGGGAAGCATATCAAAACACATGTGTCTTTATTTATTCATTTATTTCACATTTTTACAAACCCAGGATCTTGGAAAAACGACTTTAAAAAAGGAGCGTCTGCCTGCAGGCATATGGACCCTGAGGGCTGCAAATGACAGCACACTTTCTGAATTACAATTTTTTCACTTAATTTTGAAACTGAAATGTCAGTCTTCAAAAAAAATTTCTTTTAATATCCAAATGTTAAAAAAACCAAAAACTGTTTCTGCTTAATTTATACCTACTCACATGTTTAGCTTTTATTTCAAAAGGGACGCTTAAACATCCTGCTAACTGTTCACTGGTAGCCGTGGTTTCCAGCAATACCTCTTATGCCAGTTCCCTCATGAGTAAGAAAGGAGAAATCTCACACCATGAACCAAACTTTCATGACTAATTTTCCCATTCAGAGGCTCAAAGTCGAAACCCAGTTTTGCAATGCATGTAAACCCATATTTAATTTTAAGCTCTGTTCCCACAGCATGCATTTAAAGTTTAAAATTTTGCTGAATGGTGATTGCCATAAGTACATCTTTAATGCTCTGTTGAATCAAGTCACAAATGCTGATTAAGTTGGAAAACTAATTTGTATCACAAGGAACTTGAATACAATCTTTAAAGGCATCTACTTTTTAAGGTCAGACTGCAAGCTCTGATATATACACTTTATATCTGCAACATCTCAGAAAATGTATAAACACATCTGCCAAATTGGGATGCATATCTGTGGCCATCCTGGTTACTAGACAGGCTATCAGATTCACATCACATATGCATGCACGTTTCCTGGCTCCCTTCAGTACCTGACCTACTTGAGCTTCCTATGTGGACGGGTATGGTTTAAGAAGCAAAGGTCATGAATTGCCCTCTTTATACTACACACTCTGCCCACAGACAGCAGATGTAAGCTCCTCTGGAACATTCCGTGCTTGCAGCCATTGCAGCAGACATTTTGAAATAGGTTGTGCAAGCCAACACCTATCAGAAATTATAACCACATTTGAATAATTTTAAATGTCCAGAACATTCCCTTTGTCAGTTACAGAACACAAAAAACTCTCCTGTGATTTTACCTCAGTGTCATACCCATTGGCTTAATGAGATTTTACAGCAAGCAAAACACCTCAAGGCTGGACTCAAGATCTGTAGGAGGCATTCAACGTGTCAGCCCCCACAACAGGAAAAAGTTTTCATCAGCTTTGCAGGAGACCTTTGTATGTATCACAATGCCTCCTACATCACTGGACAAGTCTCTCCTATCACCTACTGCATATATGTAAAATGTACACCGCCTCCTGTCCTCTGAGCACAATTTGAGGAGCAAAGTCATCTTGCCTTCTGTCAACCCCAACTGGGCAATGAAACCTCTTATTACCTCACTCCTCCCTTGGCCTCCTCAGAGAGCAGTGTTCACATTTTTTTCTCTGTGGAACTACATCAGTCATTATCAACCTTCAACCTTTGCTAGATCTACTACACATCATTCTGTTAATATGTTCACAAAAATTACTTTCCAGCCCTGGTCAGAATTCAATGCATGTCAAGAAGTCCTATAAAAGGAATAGAGCCATCAGACACCATGTCATTCTGAAACAACCCCAAAAAAACAAGTTGGCTTTTTAGAGGAGACAATAGTCTTTGAACTTGGTAATTACCATCTCTTCCTGATGATTCTACATAAGAAAAGCCACAACCTCCCCTGTTCATGGAGGCTGCAGATGTAAACCCTTCATTATCACTTCTGCTATATAAATGTTCTTTTGCTTTTTCATGTATTTAACCTTTATAATGGTAAAGAAACTCAATGTTTAAACCAGCTTTAATTATATATTTTCCTGAGTGTTGCGACAAGGTCCCTTGAGTGACTTACTTGTCTAAAAGGCAGAAAAGTTTGCACAAATGGGTTTTAAAACACTACTTCTGACCCACAGAACTATGTCTCTCACAGGGCACAGTAGACAAAGAAAGCAGACAGAGTGTTTGTCTCACAAAAATAAAACAAACAAAAAAAAAAATAGAAACCGTTTTCAGGAATCCAGTCGCAAAACAATTTTTTTGTAAAGATTACAAATGGCATTGCAACCTGAGAGTTCTACATAGCTGGGGCAGGCCCCTTTCAAGGTTATGTACCCAAATTGACTCTAGTGTCCAGGACAATGTAAGATTCATGAAACACAAAGCCACTTTTGCTCAGCCCCCACAAAATGTGCTACTTGTGGTGCATTAGATTTTACGTGTAAAATGACTGTATTTTTAAAGACACTTAAGCACTTTAATCTTCAGAAAACAGAAGGCCAAATACCTTTAAAAGTCTGGCCCATTATCAGCTGGAAAGGAATTGGTAAAAGCAATTTTAGTCCCTTGTTTCTTTTCTCTGTTCTTCATCAATATATCTTTTTCATATATTGGCCTAATTTAGACTGCTATGTCTACTGAACAGGGAATATTCTATGTTTTTACATTTATAGAGTGCCCCATAAATTTGTGATACTAGATGTGTTTTTAAGTAAGGGGAAAAATCAATTATTTCAGAGAAATTATACTTTCCTCTCTCAATTGATATTAATGCCTCCAGCAATAGCTGATATTGCCTTTATCAACAGCAGAACCTCCAATCCAAAAAATCCTGAAAATTGTACATGTGTGTTTCCATAGTGTGTGAGTTTGGACTCTTGGAAAGTAATAAAGCATTTCAGTGAAGGATGTCTCTTTACTCCTTGCTTACATAAAGGCACTGCTTTTCAGTGCAACTTCTTACATTCATGTGGCTAAATCATTAGTGAATCTCACGAGGTTTAACATCACCAAGTATAAGGTGCTGCACCTGGATCAGGGCAACCTCCAGTATGAATGTAGGCTGAACAGATCCAGAGCAGCCCTGCCAAGAAGGACTTGGAGGATGCTGTGGATGAGAGGCTGGACATGACCCAGCCATGTGCCCTTGCAGCCCAGAAAGCCAAACATGTCCTGGGCAGCATCCAAGGCTCTGTGGGCAGCAGGTGAGGGAGGGGATTCTGCCCCTCTGCTCTGCTCTGGTGAGACCCCACCTGCAGTGCTGCATCCAGCTCTGGAGTCCCAAGCACAGGAAGGACATGGACCTGCTGGAGCACGTCCAGAGAAGGGCCACCAAGATGACTAGAGGGATAGAGAAACTCTGCTATGAGGAAAGGCTTTAAGAAATGGGTTTGTTCTGCCTGGAAAAAACAAGGGTTAGGGATGACCTAATTGTGGCATTACAGTACCTGAAGAGAGACTACAAGAAAGATGGAGATGGACTTTTTACAAGGACGTATAGTGATAGAACAAGAAGGAATGCCTTCAAACTGATTTTAAAAAAAGTAGGTTTAGATTAGGTTGAGGAAGCGATTCTTTACTGTGAGGGTGGTTGAGATACTGTAACAGGTTATCTAGGGAAGTTGTAGATGCCTCATTCCTGGAAGCAAGTCAGTATGGATGGGGCTCTGAGCAACCTGGTCTACTAAAAGGTGTCGTTGCCCACGGCAGGCAGGTTGGAACTGGATGATCATTAAGGTCCCTTCCAACCCAGGCCATTCAACAATTCCATGATAAGGCCATCACATCAAATGGTCAGGATATGCACAAGTAAAGCACATGCAGTGTTTGTTTCACCATAAATTTATTTGAAAACTTATATAACCACTGTACCTACCTTTATGTAGGCCTTTTGTTGTCTCAGCTTTTTAAAGTGCTTCTCTGGCCCACATTGCATGATACATAAAGTGTGGTTTTATGCATATAGCACAGGCTCTAGTGGCATGCATGTAAAATGAATGCAAAAAATGCAGCCAAGATAAACTCTGGCAGATCCAGAAAGCAGAGCAGAAGAAATCACTTTGTTCATTACCTTTAAAATCTCTTCCATTTGATAATTATATAACCAATAGAGGGAGAAAAGCACTTTTCCTTGCCAGACGTGCATTTTCCTGTAATTGAGCAGAACTTCGCAGGATGCCTACTCTCTATTTGAATCCTTAGGAATTAATTGCTTTATTCACCCATTTCCATAGGACAAGGCCACTAAATAATGAGACCCATCAACCTTTAGAATTAAGGAAAAATGCAGATAACGTAGAAACAGGCAGGGCTTTTGGTGGCATGAAAGGACACCTCTAGCTAGTTAACAGGAATAGCCAATGTATTCCTGATCCTAAGTGCAACGATTTTAACAGCTGGTCTCAAAAATAGATCCCATGATTAATACATTTGAAACAAACCTGAGTTGCTAGATTAGGGCACCTCTGTTCAGCAGTGGGAGCATTCGTTAAATTGCGCATCAGATACCCATTGTCTGAGCGTGGTCCTGATAGTCCCATTGTAAAGCTGATTCTCTAATATTCTTGGGATGCAATGTACTGCATTTTTTTCATCATTCCCTCTACATGTAAACTGATCTCCTGCGTTGAAGCAATACTATTTAAAACAAAAGGGTTTGATTTATAGCCAGTCCCCAGCCTCATAAATCACACCTGCAGTGTGGTGCTCTGAGCTCCCCGTGTTCTGCCAGCATTTACGTTTTATAAATGATTTGGGTTTACCTCCCATTGTGATGGAGACTAATACAATTGCATTCTACTCTCCCAGCATTCACTCTTGCTGTTGCTCATTATTCCCACTGGGAATTCAGACCTAGTTTTTGCAAGCTTGTCAGGGGGGAAGGGAGTGAAAGTGGTGTGGGTTGTTTTGTTTTGGTTTTTTTTTTTTAATTAAAGAATGTTGAATTAAAAATTTATGTTTGCATTCTGTAGCTTTTTCTATCACTAGATATACTATGCAGTGGATTTTTTTCCTCCCTATTGACTTTGCTTATATTTAGGCTCCCATTTGCTAAACTAATGATTTGGAACTTAAGCAGGACAGCAGCTTGAAATGTTCAATATGCAGAGTATTTGACCTTCAGAGTAGCCCAGGTATGCACGTCAGCCTTTCTAAAAACTGCATAAGGAGCTTAAATGATCATTTAAAAATAAATAAAGAATGAAAAAATAAAGTTCCCCAAAAGACTAAGTGCAAAGATTTTATTTTTAATTCTCAGAATCTACTGAAATGCCAAAAGATACTTATATAATATATTGCAATTATGTTTAAAGCTCTCAACCATATAACAGTTCTAGTTGGTTAAGCACAGTTCAGACACTTGCAGATAACAAGACTTGCTTCTTAGGGCTGACAGCCTTAAGTCTTGACACAAGGAATTATTCCTAAGTCGTAGTACCATGTAAGTGAGATTGATGGGATTTGTGCATTTGTGCACATGCCTTTATTTCCTCTGTATCAAAACAATCAATGGTTCAATTTGTTCAATTAATGACTGCTATCATCACTGCCTCTTTTTTGGTTAACTACTGCTATTACTATACCCATAACCAACAGAGAACCAATTGAAGCTTGAGATTGGCAAAAGCCACAAACCTAAGTTATGCTTCTGTCACAAATACTCACTACAACTTCAATTCGGTTTTGGAGCCCAGTCTTCTGAGCATTTCAATTGCAGCCTGTTATTTGATGAGTTAAAAAATTTAGACTTGAGATTTGAAAGGCTGCAGTACATATCAATGCACGCTGAGATCAAACTTAGACCTAAATAGTTGCAAAAATATTTCTAAAATTAATAGCAGTTATTCAGAAAAGCTACTCGCTTTCCAACACGATTTAGAGGTAGACTGGTATGTAGACCTGTTTTAGTTCAATGAAGGATTAACCAAAACACTACTACTAAAAGTAGATTAAGTGAAACCAGAAGACATTTTGATTCCTGAATTAGAACTGTCCACACATGCACTTATGCAGGAAGAGCTTTTGTGCTTTAAATGCAAACCTTACTTTCATCCAAATTAACTTTCAAATGAAGGCAGCAAGCCTTGAATTATTGTGCCCGTTGTCTGAAAATTCATATAAAATACTTGTATGAAAAGTAGGATACTGAAGTTCATAGTGTGGGCATAACGATAATCAGGTGTAACAATCCTTGCTCGGTAACAGCTAGCCTAATTTTTAGAACCTGTTTAGCCTTTATGTAGCAACTGATTGTATAAAAAACAGTGATTCTGACAAGTGTGTCCAGAACAGAAGTCAGTGAACTTACATATTCTGAATAACTGCTTTATTTCTCTAGCTGTTCAAAAGTATACTTTATTCTGGATCAATTACTGAGAAGTAAACACCAAGTTTTTAATGCCAAAAATTTGTTACCTCAAGTTTAAATTTCTTAGGTTTATAATCAAAATATGATAGACCAATGAGAAGTGACAGTCACTCTGTGTATATTGTCCATTTGTTATTTTACCTTATTGCAGGACAAGGTAGCAAAAACACTGCCTGAACTTCCCCCATCATTGCAATTATTGTTTGATCCACAGGTTAGTTTTACCATCAGATTTAACTGCAGTAAAAATTAATCATGCAAATCCTGGTACACATGCATAAGGTGAAATTACATCTTGCTGTATAGACTTCTATGTGTAATTCCATACACTGTAAGAAGTTCTCTACTATGATTTGCTTTATGAAGCACCTTCATATATATATATTCAGAAAAGAGGTCCAGGATCATGAGCTTCATTCTGAAGTAACTTCACATGAAATCATGTCCACTGAAACATTAGAGAATTTTATTGCAGGTTTGGTCCATTATTATTGCAAGTCCATTTGATCCAACTGCATGTGAAGCTGCATAGCCGTGACATATAACATATCCATATACATTTGTTTCAGACAAACCTAAAATTCCAATGTTTCTTCCTGAAGGCAATGTCTTTATACAAGATGCTATCAAAAAATAAACCTGCCATAAAAAATGTTTACATTAAAAAAAAAAGAGGTTTTGGTTGAACGCATAAAACCTGTTCCTCCACCAAACTAATCATTTGAGTTAATTTTGAAGATTGATTTAAATATTAGCAAAACTGAAAAATTTATTGCCATCTTTACACAAAGCAAAAAGGCATTAAATGTGCCCCAACATCTTCAATGAATGGAATTCATTTCAGTGAATGTAGCTATGTTTCAGTTAATGGCTTTGTTTATAATGTGAAGCAGCGACTACAAGCTATATCTAGAACACCCATAAATTCATCCAATCACCTCTCAGATATTGGCACAATCAATTTAAAAGAAATTACTAAACTTATGTTTCCTAACTTCCATTTGCACACACAGCAGCAGTAGCTGAAAATCTGTGGTGTGATTTGCACCCAGTTTTGAGTTCTTCATAGACGTTTCTGAAGACAGGTATCTAGAATTTTGCTGGAAATTTGCCCTCCTATGATTCCCTACATGGTAGGATCCTTGACAGAGTCTATCCATCCATTTTCTGAGCTAATCCCTATATAATAAAAAGTCTTGAAATCCACTACATTATTGGAGTCCAAATGTCTGTTCCAAATGCTCCTGTAATAAAGCTGATATTTTGAAAATACATTTAAATATCCAGATCTAGCAGAAGAGGACTGCCTATTTCCACTTCTGCAGCTCATTTACCCCTGGGATAAATCAATAAAGAAAATTTAACCAAGAAACTTGCCAAATAAATATCTGATAGATCCATTAATATAAAATAATAATCAATAAAGAGGGCCTTCCTGGCAGTGAATGACTAGCTGGAAGAACCATTAACTGTGAGAAATTTCCAATGCAGAGTGCAATCTGATCCTGAAAATAGTTATTCATATTATCAAATCTTATTCTTACAAAATAATCCTGACTTGGATGAGCCAGATGTAACATCCTGTTTAAGTACCATTACATACCTATTGTTCCCTAGGTACATTAATAAAGTAGCATTTTTAGGCCATTTGTTAAGTTCTGCAAATACTACTTATAAAATTACCTTAAAAGAAAAAAAAAAAAAAAGAAAAAAACCCCACAGTTTCTTTCTTAAGAGCTTGTTAAAGTTGAGTTCTACGTTCCCATGGAGACACTGCCTTGGTCCTATAATGGTCTTGCTTCAGCACAGTAAGCAGCAGGGAAACAAGGCTAACTCCCAACATTTCATAGGCTTAGAGCACCTTTGTTAGCTAAGTGCTGCTCCAGTGCTGCCCAATGGAACACACCTTTTTTTATCTTTTTCGTTCTGAGAAAGAACTAATTCCTCCTATGGGTCAAGGCCCCATAGTCGATCTCAGCATAAAAAAAAAATGCAATTGTATAATTTCTCCCTAATACACCCCAGGAGCATTTCTCTGGCTGGTTCACACAGTGCCAGGTGGTTGCAAATTACTTATCATTACCCCAGCTCATTTGTACAAAACTAAATATTGTCACTGATCTCCCCCCCAGAAACATGAAGTTTTCAGCTTATACACAGAATCCCATTTTCTAGAAGAATTCCTAGAATGATGGAATGGTTACCAATGTAAATAACAACCAAATACCTCTGCTCTGAAAAAATTAGTTATTGTGAGACGTTGCATGAATCCCATCTTATCCAACTGTACATGTGAGAAATAATTCTCTGATGCTACCGCTTGTTCTGCTTTCTTGTTCTTTGATGAAGATGATCATTATGGTCCCCCAGATAAATCTCAAAGACATTTTTAAGGGAAGTGATCAGTGAAGAGAGAGCAATCTTGGAAGAAAAAGAAGCTATTAAAAAAAGATAATATTCTTTAGATGCAAAGGAGGCAGAGAAGGGTTACTAGTGGAGTACACAGGTTTTCGTCTCTATATCAATACTTCAGATATAGACAAGGTAGTCAGTGATCAGAAGTGGTGAGTCTGCAAATGCTGCAAGACATCCAAGAGGCAGAGATTATTAACAGCAGCATTATAAATGCAAAAGATGGAAAATAGGGTTAAATTAATATTAGCTTTCAAAACAACATTAAAACAACTCAAGAGAGAATACAGTTAAGAGAAATCCTATTTTCAGGGTGAGGTGAACTAGTGACCTAACAGCTGTTTCCTACAAGATGTTTTCAGATGAATAACAGGTCCATTGCTGCACTCAGGGCAAATTAAATTTTCACTAGACTAACTTCTAAGATTGCTGCTGATCTTTCTAACATTCACCAAAACTCCCTTCTGATCTGTTTCATAAAAAATTCATCATCTATGTTTCCAGGTTCAGAATGGTCAGCAAAGTTCATCATTAAGGTCTTTTTAATTAAAATATTATTGTTAAGCTCAATATTTTAAAAATCACTACTAAATTCACAGTTTAGGGTGTCCCAAGTGATGCTGTATCTAAATGCCTGTGCATCCTGCACCACCATCAACACCATTGGTTCTGTTGTTTACTGTCTTTTTTCAAGTTTCACATAGGCTCCCCAGCCTTGCGGCTATTATCACCCAAACCAGTTCATTGGATTCTGATGCTGCCTGAGCTTTCAGGATGCTGTGCAGAACAAATCATGGCCAATATCTGGAGAGCTGTGACATTGCTAGATGTGAGTTTGGCTCAGTGACTCCATTAGCCCCATCAATACACATCCAATGGCCACGTGAGCAGCTACGTGATGTAGTCATTTCAGAAGAATCATTGACTGACTTACTGCCCAGACACAGAACTGACAATTAAATGAACTAACAGCTTCAGTTTGCTTGCCATGATCAATTTAAGCTACAATGAAGTCATGTGGGGAAAAGTTAGGAGCAGCATGACCAAGCCTAAACCATAGCTCCCAATTTGTGACACAATGTCTTCCAAGAGAGAGTTTTTCTGTCAAGGGCAAATAAAGCATCTTAAAAATCATTTTCATTGGTTAATCTTAAAGGTGCACTTTCCGATGCAGGGAAATATATTTTGACCAATAAAAGTATGGAACAACTAAGTGGAGCAGCTGCTTAGTGGGCTGAGGATCCTTTGCCCTGAGCAGGGAAACTCCCTGTGTCTGGAAGGGAGTCTACTGAGTATTTGTACGTAACCCATACCTGGGTCTAAGTCTTTGCTGTCTCACATAATGGGTATTTATATCCATGCAAAGACTGAAACATGATTGTCACTCTGAGCAGACTTCTACAGCCACTTTGCAGCCCACAGAGCAGGACAATGGAAAGCTGGTCACCAAAGCCAGCACTGCAGATTTTACTGCAGTAAAACTTCTATTTACAGCACCCTTTTCCATGCTCCTCTTAATCCACTTTTTTTTTTTTTTCCTTCATTACTTTTCATATCCCTATCGTGTCTGAAAAGGTACATCGCTCTTTAAAACTGATAAAAAACTAACTCACACTGAAGTGGTTTTGGGAAACTTATCCAAGTTCTTCAGTACAATTGACATGTTTTCCTTTTAACATAGATATGGCAGAGTTGAATAGACTCCCTGGAGACTCCACAGTTATTTTCAGTAGCAACAAGAGCCCATCCCAAACATAACTTCCAATCTGTCATCCCTCCTTGAATACTAAAAAGAGCCTCTTCCCCTTATAATGTACTGAAACTAACTCTGTATAACAAAAACACCTCCAACAGTCCAATACCACCAGAATTATTTTCTTAGATACGTATTCTAATGCCACAATTGCTCCCATCAAGATCAAGTCAGAAGGATTGTGCACTGCCTTTTCTCAAAGCCTACCAGCACAGGAAGTTCCTCTGTGAGATAAAAATTTCTGCCAAGGGCAGTACATAGCACCTTGGAATTTAAAAGAACCACTAAGGAGGAGAGGATGCACACAGAGGGAAACAGAGATTTAATGCAAGATAGAAAGTTCGGGGAGTCCCCTCAAAAAAAATTAATTTTTAAAATAAAGCGCCAATTCAGTAGTAGTTCTATGTAACAGCAAAAGTCAGAAGTTACAACAAAAAGAATTTATACTTTTTTGTTGGCCAGTGACTCACATTTTTACAGGCAAGTAATTAGGAGCATTTCCCATCATTAGCCTTTTAAACCATTAGTATAGATATAGGATCTCTACATTTTTGGCACAGTTATGGTTATCATGGAAGCAAGAGCTTCGATTTTATGACAGTAACTGTCTGTACATATTCTCATTAAACATCAACAATAAAGTTTGGAAACTGTTTTCATGGTGTTCTTATTATTTCTTGTAGGACTGCAAGACTACTCTAAAGAAAAGAAAACAATTAAGATGCATTGTTTGAATGTGAGCAAATGCATAATTTACAGAACATATTCACATTTCTCATGCTCCAAGTTTATGTAACAGTGTGCTCCCTTTCCAAAAATTTGCATGCAAGGTCTGAAAAAATTTTCTCCTACTAGGAACAAAATCCTACCCACATACATATTAGAACCTTTTAAATGTCTTTTGAAAAAGAGATGGGTCTTGGGATAAAACACAAGACATGAAAGGCCTGAAGACTGCATACAGCTCCCTTGTGAAACAGGAGACATGGTGCTCTGACAGCACCGCGGCCCTGAGCATTGCTGTGCGTCTGCAATCCAACCTGCGCTGGTTCCCGCAGCACAGCTGCAGTCCCAGGGGGCCCTTCCCCTGAGCCCAGAGCGCCAGGCCTGTGTCTGGCTCTGACATCCCTGGCACCAGCCCTTACACCATTCCTCTTGTCTCAGCCCCAGTGCCAGGGGCTGAGCAGCCACAGGAGGACCCAGCACAGAGGTACCATGACAGCACCTTGAATGGAAACCGGGATCTGAAGCTTAACTTGCCCTGACAGACAACAGAGACAATTAAAACCAGTGATACGATGTGCGTGCACCTATACAGAAATCATGGCAAAGGAAGAGAAATGCAGTACTATCCTGCTATCTCTGCTCAAAAGAGGACTTTTACCAACTTTGTTGGGACTGTATCAGTTGAAAAGTAACAAAGACATAGTACTTTGTTGGCTTAAGATATTTCTCAGTTCCCTGGCACATGCACACAAAAGATAACAAATTTGGTTTCCTATTACTATGAATGCATTAAGCACAGCATCAAAAGTATTCCTGAAACCATTTTGTTTATCTTCTGGCATTGAATTTGATATGACTAGAAACAATTCAAAATTTGTTAAAATAATTTTTAAGCCAAATGTTATCATCATCGAAACTCATGCAAGTGCTCATGGCCATGCACTGGAAAAATAGGAATATCATATTATATTTGTCATGATTATTGATAGTAAAATATTTTAGGACAGGTTGTAAGAACAATTGAGAGTGGTAAGGAATAGTTGTATTACTAAACTTCTTAATTGGCCCAGTGAACTTAAGACAGCAAGTACACAATCTCTTTCTAGTTTTTAAATTAGTATTTGTATGGACTTAGCTGTCCTCTATTAAATAATGTCATATAACCACTGACCAAAAAAAAAAAAAAAAAATCAATCAGTTGAACAACATAGGAAGGTTTATCATCTGTATGCAACATTGCAGACTTTTTTGCAGTTTGACTACCCAAAGTGCCATACAGAAAAATGTGTTGCCAAAGGAAATTAATTTGGATTAATTTAGCTGTCTCATTCTAGGATTGCAGCCTAATAAATTCTCCCTGACGTCTTCCTATTCCTTCTGCTCAGTGAGGTCAGACAGGAAGTTCAAGGGGACAGGTAATTTATTTTGCAATCAGTATTGACTTCTTGGTCTACAGTTTATCATCAGTTTTATTTCAATGGGAGTAGTGACCAAACAGAAGACATGACTTCGTGTGTGACCAGCTCAAGAGACAGTTCATCCTCTGACTACTAAACACAACATAGAATATTAAGAATCAACTTTTGCAAGGACCGGCTGATAAAGTCTTTGTTACAAACTGCTGTGAGTTGGACATCCCCAGTGTTCATACTACCAGCCATTTACTAGTGTTCATCCTACTTCCTGGAATCTTCGCATTTCCTCCTGGGAGAGGAAGCCTCAATACAACCTTTCTTCCTGCACACTCAAAAGCTACACCACCAAGAATTAAAACAGTTCTCTCACCTATTCTGTACTGAAAGAACTGTTAGTTTCTTAAAAAGGGCACACGACCAACTGCTAACACCAAAAGCAACATTCCCAAAACTAAGACTGGGCAAACAGATTTTCTTCAATGCCTTTAGGCCTTTGAATAACAAGATGTCAGCAGCCTGGTCAAGCAGCCACAGAATCAGTCACAGAATGGTTGGCATTGGAAGGGACCTCTGGGGGACATCTGACCCAACCACCTTGCTCAAGAAGGGATACCTGAAGCAAGTTGCCCAGGACCATGTCAAGATGGCTTTTGAATCTCCAAGGATGGAGACATCACAGCCTTCCTGGGCAATATGTGAGTGACCACACTCACCATGAATAAGTGTTTCCTGATGTTCTGATAGCACCTCCTGTGCTCCTGTTTGAGCCCATAGCCTGCTAGAAAGATGGCAGAGAGAAACTACCTGGAATACTATGCAGAGTTGGAAGACAAGAAGACTTTGTTAAATGAGAAGACTTTGAACATGTCTATGAACAATTATAGGCTTCATACACATAAGGACCAGTTTTTCCACTCTTTTAGTGGTCCTGTTATGAGCTTTGTGATACAGCTTCTGTGACAAGCTCAAATTACAACCTTCGTGCTCTTCGGCCTCTATCAAAAGATCAACCTCACTCTCTGCAGTGATGGACACACATAAATAAATTGCAGTGAAACTTCTGTAAACAGTCATCTGAAAAGGGCCAAGAGGTCTGATTTTCTTCATTGCAGAAGCTTTGGGTAGGAGTTTGAATTTTTGGTATAAGTTGTGGGGGGTTTTTCCTGGAAAAATATTAGTTTAATGTTTTTGAGAAGATTTTGCCTTTTTTGGTGGGCATATCATCAAAGCATATTAGTCTAATACTTGCTATCATTCATTTACTAGAGAAAAACCATTAAACACATGTCACTTCAAAACTGCGTGACATAATATGAAATTGAAATGACCTTTATTTTGGCACACTAGTGCACAGAGTTAGAGTATTACGAAGTCCCAAGTGTTGCCTGTTTACAAATGCCAGACAGACTACTATAGATTTAATGTGCTCAGAGATTGTGCAGCCTATGAGCGACTGTAACTAACTGAAAATAGTGAATTAGCTTTGGGGGAAGATTCACAGCTTACCAATGGGAAAAGCCACTACTTCGAGAAAATGGTTTGATTTATATTGGAAATTTGACCAAATAGAAGTGGAAATTTTGACCAAGTACTCACTTTTGTTAGATACTGTTTCAGTGTTTGGCCTCCTGTCTTGCAATCCATAAACTTGCATCTTGGGTCTAGGATAGTTCTTCCCTTCCATATGGTTCTCACACCAAGTCCGTAAGAGTGACAGCTGAATGAGTCACAGTCATGCTTAACTTCAAGCACAAAGGTGTGTAATTCTTAGTCTTAAAAATGCACATGACTGCATCATAAAAAGCCACAGGCTGCTGCAACACAGATCTTCAAAGCACTGTTAGGGAGTGCACAGATGTGTATGTCAACCCTCCGCACCCACTGCGCCATTCTCAGGACTCAGGATAGTCAAACAAGAGTCAGATTTCCACTCATTTCCTAAAGCTGTTCAACAGCATCTGATGTATGCCGTGGATCACTAAGATTCTGTCCCCCGGACCTTTTAACACACATTCAGCTATCCCCTCTCACATCAGGGGACTTCTCCTGAAGAGGTGCAGCACTCCAAGACAAAGACGTGACTGATTCTTGTATCTGTTCCAACAAGGAGCACCATGGCTAAAACAGTTGCAGTGTTTCACTGTGTCCAACTGAGGTCCTTCTCCTGAGGCCTAACAACACAAAAGGCATTTTGTAATAGCTCCCTTTGAAATCAAATTAGCGACGTTTCAAGGCGTGACCCGTAAAGGGCTGCTGTCCAGAATGGACATGTGTTTGACAGATACATGTTCCACCTAGCAGGCCTCTTCAAGAGTACAGATGGAATCAAGATGTGTGAACAGAGCTCCAAAAGGGGAGCCATGGGATATCAGGATATACAGCAAAGCACTCTGCCTCAACAGATAAAAAGGAAACAATATCAGATACAGTGTGAAATAGCTCACTCCAGCTGGTAGGACACATTCTGACAGAATTATATAGGTATGATTATTGCAGAGAAAGATGCTATTTCATATGTGCAAAAGCTAGCAAAATATAGCCCAAATTAAACTAAATAACTTTGTGCAGACTCCTTATAAAAGTCATAAAACTTTTAGTCATAAAATCATAAAACTCCTACTTCCATTTGTCTATACTCTGCAAAATGCTAAAAGTTATTGTGGGCTGTAGCTCAGAATACCCATGAACACAATTTGGAGACTAGGAGTATCTAGAAAGCAGCCTATTTTTACCTGTCTAGCTATAAAAAATAATAGAAAAGTTAGGAAAGAAGATGAACTTTCAAGTTTGCCACAATGTATTTTGTATTTGCTTATGTGACAGAAAACTAACCACCCCCTTGTCCTGCAGGTCAATTTCTCTGGAGCAGGAATGAAGATGAGAACTCCTGTCCATAGTATAAAAACAGGGAAGCATTTGGTTGGGCTTTCCAAACATCCAAAGGCCCCATTTGACTGCAGAGAAAATTAATTTAAAGCACAGCAACTTCCTAATGCAGTCCAGGCCTCAGCTCCAGAACTGAGAAAAAAATCATGCTAGTATATTGAAAACCCCTATAGCAACGAAATCAAAAGAAACATCTGCTGTCAGGAACTCCATCAACTACTCCTTGTTGTGTCTTCTGTCTGAAAAGGGGACAGGACAGAGATTAACTATGTGTATTTTGCAAGATGAAACAGAGTCCAGGGCAAGACATAGGCTGTGCATTCTTCACTATGTGCCAGGACCAGCCACTTCTGAAAAAACCCAGGCACTTTAGGCCAGGACTAGGAGCCAATGCTAAAATACCACAGTGCCTGTGGATGACAACAGCAGACTTCACTGATGGTAGAACTTAACCTATATCAAACTCTCAATGGCTCATTTCTTCAATGATCTTCAAGATCTGCCTCTGCTAATAGGAATGGCAACTGTTTCAGGAAATGGAACCCATTTCTACCTTCTCACAAAAAGGATAGTGGAGTATGCCATACTCTATACAATTCAGACATAAGGTTACAGCCAAGATTTGGCCCAAGTTCTTGTGTATCTATCTTTTTAGCTGCATTTAATTACTTAAAAATCACTGACTAACACTTGTGATTTTCATATTATTTCTTCAGGAAATTACTTTAGAGAC
Organism: Phylloscopus whistleri; assembly: GCA_017589585.1. Lineage (NCBI taxonomy): Eukaryota > Metazoa > Chordata > Aves > Passeriformes > Phylloscopidae > Phylloscopus > Phylloscopus whistleri. The sequence goes on from JADMLD010000548.1 coordinate 1,430,575, forward strand.
CAGGGAACTGTCACAGCGATCACAGAACTATATGCAAGTGCCATCCTGATAAACTCACCATCCCTGAGAGATATATACAATACAAGATTCAAATCCTGATATGAAATGCAACCCAAAAAAGGTGAGAATTCAGCTTACTCTCCATGTTCAAGCAGATCTCCTTCCTTGGACTGCAGAGATGGTCAGTTGTCAGATCGACTTTGATCATTCCCTCAGGGCAGGAGTGAGGAAACCAAACTTCTACCACTAGAATTTGATGGTGAATGACTTTGCATATGAATTCCAGTGTGGCCACAGCTCTTTCTCATGGATTATAAACCTAGTTACAGCTTTGATTAAGGAGTTAGTAACTGAATGGTAATAGGATCATTCTCAACTATGCCTCTTTTTCAGCAGCAGAGTAACATCCTCCTATTGTTTCTGAAGCAGTAACTTCATGTTCTCCATGTGGACTATAAATGAACTTGGCCCTGGAAAGTGAGCTGTTGGAGTAGTATTAAAAGTATTAAAAAAAAAAAAACCACATTAAAACACAGACTAAAGCTCAAAGGCAATGATCAGTCTGCCCTGTCACCCAGGTTAGTGAACAAGAGCCAACACTTAGGCTGTGAGTTCCCCGCTAGAGTGGTACCTTCTCCTTTTCAGTCCATCATGACATATTTGCAGCTTTGTCTCTCAGCAGTCCCAACTGAGACTCCAGGGATCTACACTGGCCCATCATGAATGTTATTTTCCTTGTGCTACTACTGTTAAGAGCCAATAGAAGAAGAATTCAGGAAGGAATTAAGAGTCTGTGTTAATGTGATTTCTGTCATCCCCAAATATCTTGGATTAGGTTAAACATACTCTTTCTCCACTTCCCCATTTCAACACGGCTTCCCAATGTGCATGCTACAGAAATAAGTTTGCATTAGCTCTATCTGCACCACAAAAGTGAAAAACTGGAACAGTTCTTCGGATTACAGCTACTATCTGCAAACATTTCCTATTCATATTATTTAACCCTCTTCACCTCCAAGACAAGATGGTCAGGTTCAGAATGGTTTCTGGGTTGGAGCTCATCCCTGAATCGTGCTTATAAATTATTTGAGAAATCTAGTTGGTCCAGGTCTAAAGCCTGCCAGGGACTCTTCTAACACTTAACTGTAGACAATGTGGTGCTTGGGGATGCTTCCTATCAGTTTTCTTTAATAGTATAGATATTGCTGTAGACAACAGGAAAAGAAACTCAAAATCATACAGAATCCAGTGACCAGTGTTCTGGTTTTACTGTTGCTTTCTTTTGTTTTCATTTAAACTCCTCATCAAAACAGCCTTCTATAGATTAATATCATACTCTACTCATTTACAAAACCATTCAATGCTCCTATGAACACCTTGATTAGCTGTCAATATATTATCAAACTTAAAGCATTATATTAGACACTGGAAATATGGATACATAAAACACACCCAGAAATTATACAACCCTTTCAGACCTCCACAGAGAAAGAGACTGAATTTCTCTTCAGGGGGTACCCAATCTGCATTCAGCAGATCTAAAACAAACTGAGTCACATTACAGAGCAAGCAAGCATTTACAGGTCTCTACTCTAGGACGGAGCTCCCCATCTCTTGTCTGAGTGTGACAGCTCCCACGTGAAGGTCACTAGTTTCTGAGTTATTCAAGCATTCAGTGTTGATGTAGAGTCGATCTGTTCCCACTCAGTTATGCAGCTAGGACACATCACCCCTCAGTTTCACTGTACATTCTCAAACACACAGACAGACACAAGGACAGTAATTTTAAATCCTTACAGAATGGAAAAGGTCTTCCCTGCTCAGAGACAAAAATCCCTATCTCTCCCTGGCATCATTACTTGGTAGCAATAACTCCAAGGTGTTGAGACCACATTTAGCTTTACGGAATAAAACATAACAAGCTGTCAAAATGTGCATAAATAAATTAGAGTCATTATTCCAGCTTAAGGTTCTGGGGACATAAACAATCCTCTTGAAGTTCACAGTGACATTTTTTGTAGCAAGAGCCAAGCATTAAAATTACGTCCTGTATACAGAGAGCTGTAAATGCATTCTGTCTTAGGGCCTGGCACTGCGGCACAGAAATCAACAGGCCTGCCTTGGAATAGAAAATACAGCAGTTCAGGGCCAATTCTCTGCCCCTGAGCACAAGTTTTATGGCACAGCCCGTGTCCATATGGCTAAACTCTGTCCTGCTCACTCCCCAAAGAGGAGCTCTCATCCATATCTGCCTTCTTGGAAGAGTCCCCAGTTCTTGCTGCTGCCCTGACCCATCTCTAGGCCCAGCTGCAGAGAGCACTGGCTGGCACAGGCAGAACCATGCCCCAGAGTGTGCTAACACCCAAACTCCACAGGTCACCAATGCCACTGCTCCTGGCCCTGCTCAGTGTACCAATACAGCCACAGCCTGGGACTTCTGCTAGGATATTACCCTAAGTGTCTACCCTTTTGTAAGTGCCTTCCAGTTATATAATAAGAAATGCAGAAAGTGAGACCCAAAAAAGACACAAGGAATGAAGCCATACACACATTTTGTGTGTATAGGGATATAAAGGAGCTGTACCAGGTTAAGACCACATATCCATCACGCCTGCATCACCAACCAATTAATAAACTTAGGAAACAGTATGATATCAGGGTAAGCACACAGTGATACCTCCTCAGCACAGTCTCCTGCAGCCCTCTGTGACTCAGAGACTTCCTGAACAAAAAGTGGTACCCTGGTATTTAAAAGCCTTCTGAGAATTCTTTGCAAAGAAAATGAACTCTGGAATTAAATGCTATATAATTAAAAATCCCGTGAAAATAGGCTTCAGCAACTTGAATTATAAACAAGGAGCAAACCCATTCATTCAGAAAACACACTTTACATCAAAAGAACATCAAAACAAGGATGAACAAGAGTAGCATCGTTACAAGAAAGCATCAAGCTGAAAGCTACAATCTCTAAGAGCAAAATGACACCGACATTATGACAGAAGGCTTTTGCATGAGCTCAGTGCACATAAAACGCAACAGAATCAAATTTTGTATTGTATTCAAGGCAGAGCCTGCTATGGGAGAAATCAAAATAAATGGCTAGTAACTCTGGGAAAATGCAGGGTCCCTCCTATTTTGCAACCAACAATTTTTAAAGCAAATTTTTTCTCTAACTTTTTTTGTATACCCCTTTAAGGATTTGAAAAAACACCGTAGTAACTGCATCTTTGGGTTCTGAGGGGTATTTTTGAGCTACTTGCTAAATCCATATTAGGAGCTGAGGCAGCTGTGGCAGTATGAAGGATTGTTCCATTCCTGAGTGGGAAACATTCTTGCATTTTGTCCAGCTGAAATACTGTATTTCCACTGAAAATGCCATACTAATAAGCTCACTGGTGATGTTTATCTAGAAATTATTGAGACAGAAAAACTTTTCATTTCTCTGTCTCCTCTTCGGTTTCTCTTCAATGTGGTATCAAGTGGGTCAAACCAAAAATCTAAATGCATTTTTCCCCCTCATAATAAAGAAAATGGTATTTCGTTACTTTTGCCTTGATGTATCAAAATATACCAAGGTACAATCATCCTGCTTTCCAAAACTTTTTGTTGACCATTGAAAGGAAAGACTCCCTAGAAATTCATCTAGCACAGAAAAGTTCTTGCTTGCTCTGTGCTTACTCACAGTGTCACAACAATGCAGATACAAGCTTGAAGATCCATGATCTGACTCCTCCAAGATTTCTCCTCTCCTCCATCAACACTGTAAATATGATACAAACACAATCCAATATTTTTATTTGGGAACTCATGGAAAGTTACAGAAATTAATTTGGAGCAGATGAGAGAACAATTCTGACTAGGACAGAAACCAGGAAGAATACAAAGTCTTCTGCCAAACTTGGGAAGGAGGTAAAAAGACAACAGAGAATTCATGCTTCTATAGATCACTATCTAATGTATATTAGAGGAACGCTGGTTATATCATCCGATTCTCTTCTGCCAAAAACTTCCTCATCTGCAAAATGATGACAGCAGTACTGCCAACCTCACAGGGATCCTGTGAGGACAATGATCTGTTTTCCAGTGTTCTTACAATGGGCAAGAAATAGATGAAGGACAGAGGAGCCCACCTCTACCCTATGGGCTCCACAAATGCCAGAGAAGCATTATAGGTCTCCTATAGCAGAGCAGACCTATTCATGTGATCATTTTACCTAAACCAGCATTGGCCTGGATGCCTCAGATCACTAATCACCTTCAACTCAGAACATAACCACTACACAAATGCAAGATAAAAAATACAGTGCTTACAATTATATGTGTAAGATCAAATTAATAGAGAAACAGAATAAATGAATCTAACAATATCAGATCAGAATATATTTGGGTTGCAAAGAATTTAAGAAGAAAACAAAAGGGGAGGGGGGAACCCCAAAATGTAAAATGATCCTTCAGACTAACCAGCAATTCTAGTAAGCCAGCCATATAGCAAGGGCTCAGGGATCAGCTTGGTAGGGAAAATAAGCACTCTCATGATGTGTAAGCTGGAATGAGAGCAGCGGGGGTGACACAAGCCCCTCAAAAATATTCCATTGTCAGTGCAGCAACATCCTCTCAGAAGGAACAGTTCTGAAAAATGACAGTGTCCCAAATTCAGAAATGACAGTGTCCCAAAGCCTCTCACACCCCGTTAGTGACCTCCATGTCTTGGAACATATTATGGGAAAAACAGAGGCATCACTACAAGACATCCCTGGAAACAGATTAAGACACAGGAGAGGCACAGGAAAGACACCATGAGGCTCCCCATTTCTTTTTTCTCAGCCTATGTTGTGGCAGGATAAAGGACACACATAATAAATATGGGAATCACAAAAAAAAAAAAAAAAAACCAAATAGGAAACGTTTTTCTAGAAATAGCGTGTGTACAAGATTATATCCTACTTCTTTCTACTCTGGTGGTTACAGTCCAGCTTACATAGGCTTGCCTTATCACTAAAGACAGGCAATTAAATATGGGAACAGATGTCAAGACAATGGTCTGTGTTCTTGTGAAACTATTTCACCATTCTTCCACAAACTGGAAAATATTTAGCAAGAGGTGTGCAAACTGAGCCCAGGTGCAAGAGAGTGCTTGAAAGGCAAGTATCATCTGCTGGAAGCAGATCTAGACAGAAGGATTCAGCATGAAAAATATTTCCTTATATCTCCAGACATAAAATTTTGTTCTTCTGGCCTGAAAATATTTGCTACTTTCATTTTGAAGCCTTGAGTTTTCTATTCAAACTTCCAACAACAAATTGTCAACTGCTGTTACAAAATTTATAGTGTTTCACAGAAAAACCTATGAACCTCAGCAAAATATTCTTCCACTTGCTCACAGAGACCAAAGCATTTGAGCCATTGGAAAACACAGCAGAGAATAAAACATTCAGCCATTAAAACTCACTTATCCATTTAGTTTTTCTCTAACAGCCTTTCAGAATTTCAGTTCAGTGACAAGAAAACCTCTCAAATCTGGAAAGTGGTCAGTGCAGAGAAAGCACTTTCCAACAGCTTGATGTCTCCTGGTGAGACTGCATTATTCCAGAAGCCCCAGGGATATACACCGTAGCAATATAAGGGCTGAAATTTGTCCTTATATTTTCGTACCACTAAAATCCAGCATAATCCTCATTTTGAAGACTTAAGTGAGACTTAAGCAGTACATAGCCTCATACCAAGTCTTCTTTGTGTTGGCACAAATTTCACCCAGGCAAGACAATATTTGCTCAGGTGCAGTACCTTGGGTGAGAGTTAATCCCTTTCATTTCTGACACAATACTTATTATGTACAATAACTAATAAAAGCCACTCTTGAGATCGACAACCTACACATTTTCAATTTCCTCTCATGTACTGTAGTCTTTCATAAGCTCCTTTGATCCTGTATAGGTGTCAAACTTTGCATGAATATAGGTCACAAGAAAGTTCATCTCATGTTAATAGCCCAGTCACCTTCAGATACATTGATTTTAAGCCATTTCCATTTCCAAATTTCAATTTATCATCTTACTTTAGTTATTGCATTCTTCTCGAAGATATGAAGTAACACAGACTGTGATTTTGCTTGGACCTGTATTAAAAAGGAAAAAGTCATGTCAAATACCAAAGCTTCCTTCTTGTCTGGCCAGTTGGAGACACACGTGCACACTGTGCTCTCCCCTATCAAGGGAAAGGTGGCCCACCTGAGGCAGGATTTTTGGGGCCTACTGGCTCTGGAGCACTATTCCTGAGACAGCAATTGGTCTGAAAACACACAAAATGCAGAATCAAATCATGTGGCCTCATGAAATCTGAGCTGAGGACTCTGAATCTGGGGAAAGGCACAGGGCTACCTGAGGCAGGCACTCCTAGAAGAGCTCTAGGAGTGCTCTTCTCTTCCTCCAGCTCCAGACGCTGCACAGCCCTTCACAAGTGCACAGGCCGGATCTTGCTGCAGCCTGAAATTCCCTGCCCAAAGCAAAACATCGTCCATAGCTTTTTTCTTTTTATCCACCAGCCACCAGCATTGAAAGTTCTGCCTTCTTTGGTGTTTCAAACAGGCCCAGAGGCTGCCAGTGACAGAGTGCAAGACAAGAGGGCCTGGACTTAATCTTTCCTGAGAAGGCAAACCTTACAGAAATGTTTGTTTTTGCTCTGCTGTTCAACATTCCAACTAGTGGGAAGCTTCAGAAACTTGTTCCAATGGCTTGTTTCTCCTGCTCCCTCCCATGGCAAATTGAAATCAATATTTTTAGATTCTTGTCATTCCCTTGAAGGCTCTCTCTCTCCCTCCCTTTCCGAGGTCACACAAACTTTGCTTTGGACTCCAAACTATTAATTTTTCACATTACTCATTTTAGGTGTCTGAAAAGCTTCTTACTCATGAGCCCATAGAAGGAAGTGTTCTTTTTCTTTTTTTTTTTTTTTCTTTTTAAGACAAATAAGAGCTACAGATCTCAGCGACAGAAATTAAGTCTCTTCCATGCCATAGCAAGATGGTGTCTCCAAGCCTGACTTGAAGTCCCCCCTCCTTGGCACACACTCTCTGGCTTTGCTTCACGATCAGAGCACTTTGCTTCCATAGGCACAGGGCACAACAACAGCAACAACAGAAAAAAAAAAAAAATCTGTGCCATTTAAGGAAATTGGAAGTGCTTTTCTAACCAGGCCAAGTAACTTCAGGGGATCTTAGTGAAGTTGAATTCATTTCCCACAAGTCACCAAACACAGTGTCAAACAAACAATTTGGTAGCCATGAGCATGAGCTTAAGTTAGGCTTACACCCCAACCACAGCTTAAGAGCTGCATAGCCCAGTGTCAGCTTCAGGAGCTCAGCAAGGACTCCTGTCAGCTATGCCTGGAAAAGAAATGAGTATGTAACAGGAAGTGGCCTGTGAAGCAAGAAGCAGCCTTCCTCATTTACCAAAAGTTCCCTTTTCTGCTCAGCTCCTCTTCCAGACTCATTTGGACTAGCAGAGGAATATACCAGTGCAGTCCTACCTATCAGCAGGGAAGAATGTTTGTGCATCTGATTCCTCTATCTCTCTACCAGAGCTTTGCTCCTGGATCTCCTGAGGCTCCTGATAACCTCTGATATTACTGCAGCTGTTTGTTTAACATAAGCCCATAAAATTCTTGAGGTTGCCACATTGCCCTTTTCTCCTGTCCACACCCAGGATCTCCTCATCTTCTTACACACAGTAAACAATTCCCCACAGGGTCCACATTTGTTCTGATAACTCACCAGCCCATTCAAACTTCACCTCTGATGCACAGAATGCAGCAAGATTGTTCAGTGCTGTCAGGTAAGACTTTGTAAGACTTTGCTGATGCACACAGTCTTTACCAATAAAATAATATTTGTGTTCTCGAAAACATCTACTGAAGTCCCCCTGAATGCCGTAGCAAGAGCTACAAAGTATTTTAAGGAAAAAAAAAGAGAGAAAATATTTTTCACCATAGAGATTTCAGCAAGTCAGCTTATGTAGACAGGTTGGAAAGCATTTTGCAAAGGCATAAAGACAGTTTTCTTTTGCTCACTTATACAGTTCCTTTGGTTGAGTACAAATTGGATGCAAATAGTACCATAATCAAGTATTTCTGGTTTTGTCCTCGAGTGGGCAGAATACAACTGAAATCCACATGATCTGCATTTTTTACATCAGGTAAGCCAGGATGATACACAGTGCAAAACAAACCAATTTGCAAATGTCCCTATCCAGATTTTCAGTCTGAAACATCTGCTGAGCTGCTTGTGCTTGTTTGGAAAAAGTCTTAAGCCTAGATCAGCAAGAAGCTGATCAGCATTGCTTCCTGCTTGCCTGGGACAAGGTCCTGTGCAACTATTTCTGTGCTCAGGATGTCTGTTTGAGGTGTGAGTCCTAAGTCTCCACCCCTGCAGACTCGAGAATATACTCTGACAGACTTTACTATGCACGGTTTCTTCATTCAGTTGTCTCTTGAGATTCCCTTTCTGATAAACACAAAAGTCTAAATGTACACAAATGCGTAGCATACACAGCCAAAAGAGAGAGAATGAACCCATTAGTCAATGAGTATTAACAACCTTTGTTTAATACTAAAATATCTGGAAGCATTTCTTTGTACATACCTTTCTGGAAGTCCACAGCCTATTTCCCAATTAAAGACAACATGTTGCCCATGCAACAGCAATAAAGCTGTCACACCGCCTTCGGCTGTAACTAGCAATCTGTCCATGTCCAATACTTCATTGAAAAAGAAAAAGGTGCAGGCCCTAAATCTGGATGAATTGACTGGCAAAGGGCTGTGTACCTAAAGTTCAGCTCACGTTTTTCTCGGCAAAACCATTTAAATCCTCTAATGGAGATTTATGTCATTTTGTCTGGGTGCCTTTCCCACAAAGGTTTCAGAAATTAATCATGCTTCCTCCACAATCATGGAAACGTCCTCAAGTTATCATGAAATTACCTTTCAAAAAATTTTATCTCATTTTTTCCACCTGTCTCTCGTCACCAAAACACCTGTTCTGACTGAAAGTATCACATACTATATTTTACACTTATGGAGAATTGATCTGTGATAGTTAACAAGATTCTACAAATTGTTAGGACTGTAACATCTTCAATGTTTCTTAAATTGTTTTACAGACTTGGCTGCTGTTTGATCAGACTCACAGACACCTGTAAATTCAATATCTTTAGAGATATTTTCTTTTTTTGCAATTTCAAAGAGCTCCAGATTTGTGGTTCATTTTAGAGACAAATGACCAGCAATAAACTACTCCCTTATTTATTATTTTTTGCTGTATTTCATGTTTCATTAGAAGATGCAAAGCACCCTGACAAACAGGAACTGAAAAATAAAATATTGAAGCAGGAAGCTCTGTTTGTAAAGATGTCTGTCAGCTTATGAAAGATAATTTATAAAACCTATTAATAAAAATATTCCCAGGCTAAACTAAAGTTAACTGCAGTGTTTCTGGTCTACTTTAAACAATGTTGGTTTCATAACTAATTATTGCACAATTACTAATATTTTTCCTTGATGAACTCTGTGCTGCCTCATCCTAATGAAAGTGCTGCAAGGTAATACAGCAGTTACATGACAATGCAAATAGGACCCATTCAATTTGCACAAAAAAAGGTTGCAAGGAGCAATTAGCACTTCATTAATATGATATAAAATGCTAATTTGCCATATATCCCAAGCGACTCAAAACTCCTTTCCATCCATATGTGCAAATAATAGTTAATATGATGCAGTGTGTGTGAACCAGGTTCATGGTGCATTAGCTGGAATCCCTGTGTCAGTTTTCAGTATAATAGCTATTAGTTAATATGAACAGTAGCTCACATTTAACCTATGACAGCAGTGTTAAATGATAAAAGGATCTGTTGGCAGCACTATCTCATAATTCCACCCTGGTAAAGTTCTCCCTTCCTTGCTATCCAGGATGAAGTATTGGAAACTGACTTCTAATCTAATTTATAAAGCAGATTGAAATGAAGTGCTGGTAGCACTCAGCTCTGCTGCTCAGCATTTTGAGAAGCAAGATCATTCCTGGTGAATTGCACAGCTCAGGCGTTCAAGCACTCACTGGCAGCTTCTAATGATCAAAGTATTTGACTTAAATAATTGATTTATTTATACCAGTAAAGAAGCTCCAGGGGGTTGTGAATATTATGAGATATAATCACACCACTAGGGAATTAGAGACCCTCAGATGTGCCTTGTGCTTGCTAATGCCCTACGGGTGTGATTAGGATATCACACATCAAAGGAATTTGCTCTAAATTTTTTCATATAATAAATTAATAAAAATAATTTATTTAAATAATTCCATTGATTTAACGGGACAGATCTGATGCAAGATACAGTATGCAGAGAAATACAATGAAGCGTGTTGATCTAGGACACTACAGAAGCCCTGACCATCTTCCATTAACACCCAAGCACCAGCAGGATCATCTGGCTAGCGGGTCCCTTACGAGGCATTATCATCACCTCAAAGCTTACTGTCTGCAGTGAGCATTCCCAGATATGTCAGTCAGCCTGCATTGTCTGAGATGGAGTAAAATGGTGCTCTCTAACAAATCCTTTCAAGAAGGGAAATGCTGATTAACAGTGACACACTGGGCGGTACAGCATTCTGGCACAGTAGGCAGAGCATGGGCTGCAATACCTCATGGAGAACCCAGGCTCTTCTGGCCAGATTGTGTATTCAGATATTTTAACACCTACCTTAATGGCTTAAATGGTTTGACCATTGCAGACTACAAGGATTTTACAGTCTTTATGCACTTCTTATGCCAGCTTAAAAAAAAACATTAGGGAAGTGTTCTTGTGTCAGTTACAAGAAATTGAGTTACCCAGAAACCAAATAACCTGCTCAAGGGCATACTGACAGTCTGGGCAGACCACAGGATTAAACCTGTACTGACTCTGCAATACACTTCAGAAAATTTCAGAAATACACCAGTTTTTCCACAATGATATTACAGCAACAGGCAATTAACATCACGTTATCTAACCTAGTGTGCTGTAAGGGAAGTATTTAGATATTCCACTTTCAGAAGTACAATCCTTGTCTTTATCCCAGGACCCACAGAGAAGCATTTATGGCAGTGACAGGAAAAACAAAGGCATCTTCATAGAAAAGAATTGTGAAAAAACCCGTGTATATTCTTTCAGAGCCATAGAAAGGCATGAAGACAGAGAGCAAAATTTGGGAGCAATTTGTGCCTTGGACAAACTAGTACTCCAGGTGCAAAATACGATTGCTGTTCTTGGGTTGCAGAAAGAATGAGTGAATGAAACTCTTTGAACCCATGTCTTAACCTCCCCGGGGCCAGGCCTAGTCTGTTTTATATTGCTTTAGAGCCCTCTTAAGATGTTGCAAAAGAACTCCAGCACACTGCAATGTTGTTTAAACAAGCCATGCAAGTTCTAAGTGAAGAAACCAACCACAATTATAAATTCCTGCAAAAGCAACATCTCTATCACTAAAATTAGAAAGGGAGAGGCATCAAGAGATTTGTTCATGCCTATGAGAAAAGTCTGAGATTGTGTTTGACTTCCTCACACTAAAGCTTCATTCCCATCCTTGCATATGTGTTCTGATTTAGGAGCAACAACCACTGTATGTGCTGGCTAGGCCCATTATCAACTTACGCCACAGAATGAGATACTTGGGCACATCACAAATCAGACATCCATCAAATGCTTTTATTGCAAGGATCACATCTGAAATCAACTTCAAATACACACAAAATTCACTCTCTCTCTTAGTGAGTTCAAAAGAAACTCTCCTGTCTTGGAATTTCAGGATTTGAACTGAGCCTAGATTCATGCAATCCACTGAAAATGTTATATGTAGCATGGTGTGTTGAAAATAAATGTACACATTTTTCTATATTTATACCCCTTTTCCTTTCTTTACCTCATTTTTCCAATGTGCACATAATAAATACAGACTGTCCTACAGATGCAGCTTCACTAAAGTGCACAAGGGGACTTTTTGACTCCCTAGCACTAAGGATCCAGCACTGTGCACTGGTTGGGCTGTGGCAGAACTTCACCAAGGGTGTAGACCCCACATTTAGGTAGGGCTTAATCTGCCCATATGGTCTTGTAACATGATGTGTATTTACTTATGTTTCTCATCTGCCTTGGTTCTCCCATGCCAATTTATCCTTGTAGAACTGAATTTAATACAATTACCATGAGGAACCATGAAAACCCAGAAAAAGTCTTTCTATCTAAGCTCACCTTCAAAAAAGTACAAAATGTTTGTATATCCTTGACATATCTGTCATCATTAGAGACAGTCATGTCACCAACTTTGACCCCAATTTCAAATTCTTACTATTTGTGAGACTCCCAGGTACAGCTTCAACTGATCTGAGCTACTGATCTGAAGGAGTCCTGTGCTGACTGTGAAATCTCAGACGTGACCCCAGTTTAGATTATAATAGAGTTTAATAATTCTGATCCTAGTGATATCCCAGTACGCATCCCATAATACGGCTGCCTGTTAGTTAAGACTGAAAATACAAACAGTCTACCCTTGAAGCAGACTGTCAAGTTTACAAACAGCCAGCAGAGATCAAGGATTATTAACAACATTGGATCTCAGAACTGAGGGTTTTTTTAAACAATGTCTGTGTTGTTATCTATATCATCCATGACCTGTGTGTTCTTCTCAAGGATAACAACAGCTACACCACCTTGAGCAAACCAACTTCTTAGGAGACCAGAGTAGTGAATCACTAAGAAAGAGCTTACAACAGAAAGCAGCCCGAGTGTCTCAGCAGTGAAAATACCTATTTGTGACTGGAGACAAAACTTGAAAGCCAGTGAAACAAAATAGTATTAAAAGCTGAAGCTTATCAATACACTAGAATTTTCCATATTTATTTATAACTGAAAATATTATTTATATCTATACAGGATTTAAAATCTCTTCTCCTTGTGTACAATGTTTGCTTTAGCTTTGCTTTAGCTCCAGTTATGGGTGGACAGCATTTCTCAAAACCAAACCTCAGCAGAACAATACCCAACAAGGAGGGGCCCAGCATCTACAATTAACATAACAAGAGCAGGCTGACAGGCAAGCCACGGCTGAAGTCAGAGGCAAGAAGGTAACTGCATGCCAATACAGCTGTATGAACCACAGGACAAAAGGGATTCAACAGGAGCTTTCATGAGCAGGATCTGACCTTGAATGTTCAGCTGTAGTAAATCAAGAATGGTGTTTAACACATGGCTCTTTGCACAAACTTGCATCCATCCTCATCCTCCATTGCAGGAATTCAGTCTGAAGGTAACAGAGACATGAATTGCTCTGCCAAATCACATCCAAGTGGAATACACAAGTAAAAAAATCAGTCAGGAGAGAAACACATTGGGGCATAAGAAACCAAGAGTGGACTCAGCAATGGGAGGAGTGGGCTTTGTAATTTAAAAGCAGGGCATAGTTCTCCTAGGAGCAGCTTTCCCTTCTGCAGAAAGCCACTCTTCCCCAGTCTCTCTCAGCGCATGAATGCAGTTAGAAGACTTTCTCCTTCATCCCAGTGGTTGTGTCCCAGGCATTTTGAAATATTAGTGCTGTCAGCATTTGCAGCTGTAGGAAGTCAGATACAAGCCCTAGTGCCACAGTATGCTGCTGGCAATGGAGCCTGGTAGCCCTATCACCAGCTAGGGCACTCAGCACACAAAGAAAATAAACCACAGACTTGGTGATCAACAAAAGACCTGCCTGCTCATTCTGCCTGGAAAGGAAATTCCCTTCTTTTAAGCTGGCTGTTAAAGTGCCACTCTTCTCTGAAAAACACCTGATGTAACATGACATCCTCCACCCAAACCAACAAAGCTCCTCAGCAAAAGTTTCAGATCTGGGAGTTGAGATAGATAAGCGAATCCACACTAGCCCCCCTGCAATAGAGAAAAGGATTTTTAGGGGCATTGATCACTCAGCAGCTCTGAGGACAAGCAATATGGCATGTAAGGGCAAAAGTGAGGCACTGCAGCTCAGAATTATCTCTCTGGGTACTGACTTCCTGCTCTGGACACCCTCTATTCACAGAAGGAGTTACCCTTGCATGGCTGCCTGCTCTGTATTCCTCCTCCCCATTTGGGGGCCAGTTGGACCTTCATTCTGAAGTTTGCAAATTGAATAAACAAAATGTTTTCAACTGCGAGGCCACATTCAGTCCTTGATGTATGTTTGTAATGATACAGCCAAAGCTATCCAGGGAGGAACCCAATGACATGTTTTCACACGAGGGAGAAAGAGCATTACTTATCTTTCCAGGCCTTTGTATTGTTCCTGATAAAATCAGTAGAAAATTGTCTTTGGTGTCAAAGAGAGTAGAAAGCTTCACTATACATCTAAAATTGAGTTTTCAATGTATTTAGGGTTTTTTTTAACTCCTGCATTTTTCAATAAACTTGCAAAATGGGACAAGCTCCTTTGCCACCAATTGAAAAAAAAAAAAAAAAAAAAAAAAAAAAGCCACCACACCAAAAACCAAAAACACAGAGACCTCACTACTCCTTAGCAGCCATTGTACATCACAGAAGCACTGTTTCTTAAAGGGCATCCCCCTTCCAATAAAGAACTGCAATGCTTTCTAGTAAAATGTCTAAATCCAATTCCCCATTACTTCAAGTTCCCCACTCCGTGGCCAGCCTGACAGCCTTGGAGCCTGTGAAAGGAGGAATGTAATGAGCATATATATTAATGTTATACACTTTCCATAGTTCTTGTTCTGATGTGACCAGATTTATGTATGGAGTAGTTTGAATGTAATTCATCACGATTATACATAGCATTGACTTCAACATTTCTGCAGGTAGCACCGTCTCCAAACTCTCTTGGCCACGTCTGTATAAAGGAACTGAGAAGTCATGACACAATGCTCATTTGTTTTGGTGGCAAGACTCAAGTAAAACAACATAGCAGAGTCTAAAAAAATACTAATCTGTGAAAAATGTGAAAGTGAGTTAAGTAAAACCTTCAAATATTCCCTTGTTCATGACAAGCTGTGTGGGCTGACAGCTTGTCCCAAGGGAGTGAGAGGTCTTAGAAAAAGCCCTGCTACAAAAGGACTGGCTGCTAAGGCAAATCCCCACCAGTCGGAGCCCTGAGGAGGGTGAAGCCCAGCTATTAATGCCCAAACACAGAGAAGACATTGTGAAGGAAATATGGGGGATGAGAATGGCAGTGGAGGAAACAAAATAGGGACTGCCTCCCACACAGGGGAACAACAAACCTGTGAAAATAAGGAAGTGCTTTGTCACTAGGCAGATTTTTAAGGAAGAAAGACATATCCCATGACTCTCAAAATGCTACCTGGGCCATTAGCGATCTCCATGCTACCACAGCTTGAGGCGTGGGGGGAGACAAGGAGTCAGATTATTAAAGTAAAATGGAAATACAAGGAGGGTTCTTTTCAAGTGAGAATCAATTCAGTTGTGGCTACTTTCACAGGGGACAAAAAATAATAAAGTGATTTCAAGTATTACTGACTTCCCATTTTCATCCCAAGTTCTGCAATAGCCAGTGTTATTCCCAAAGCACCAGAGTCCCCAGGCCTTGTCACCAGAGCTCTCATTTCTCAGAGAACTGCAGTTCAATGGCACATGTTCCAAAGCCTTCTCTGCCCACAGACAAGCTATAACCATGAATGTAATGAAAAATGTTAGAAATACTCATTTTAGACAGTCTCAGCTAGGAGTAGGTGAGAGAGAGGAAGAAGAGCCATGTAAGGAAATTTGAGTCTCTGAAGATGAGAGTAGCTTCACAGAATGAGGACTGTTGAAGGAAAGCAAAGGTCTCTTGTTGGTTTACACTGTCCAGAGCCATAAATGGATTATAATTGAAAACAATAATAGTATTTTACAGTTAGAAAGTGCTTATAATCAAAGAACTTAGAGGTGATTTTACACATTTGCATTTCTCATATGCTGCTTCACCTCTCTTTGTAGTTACTCCTATAGCTGTTTCATGGTATACTGTAAAGGAGTCCTGAAAGCCAAAATGCTATGCCCCAGGACACAGTCAGAGCAGCTAACAGGACCACAAAATCCCTCCTCCCAAGCCCCAGGTCTCACCAATATCCCTAAGATATCTAAACAGGCAATGCTGGTAAGTGATATGACTATAATGACTGAAGACAAAAGAAAACATTGAAGAAAAATTCAACACTGAAGAAAGACACACTTTCCTTATTAAGTACTCTAATGTTGTATCTCTAAGTCTCTTGTTCAGCTCCTAAGTTCTAATACTTGAGCAGTAAGAGAACAAATGACAAGAGGCCTGCACATGAAAGAATATGTCCCATCTGTGAGGTTGGATTTACTTCCCCAAAATTTACTCCCCAAGAACCTTCTCACATGAAGAAAATCCACTAAGGGAGAGGAATCTATTTGCAACATCCATTCTTCACAGTGAATTGCCTAACATGAAGGTTGTTCCCACAAAGTAAGCAGAGTATTCAGCTGCGGAAGCATAATTAAAAGACATTTGTGCAGTTCTTGGAGTTCTCAAAGAGAAGATGTGGCCAGCAAGACCCAGGACAGCCCATTAGCAGCCTGATTTTCTCACGACATGAACTTTCTTGCATACCCCATGGCAGTTTCCACTAAGAGCAGTATTGCATTTGTTTAAATTTGCATTAAGAACAGAAATACTTCGTTTCTTAGAAGGCAAAATCCTCACAGCAATTACTAGATGAGAATCTCTGCATTCATTTTAAAAAATAAAAGAAGCTGTCTCTGGTGTGTGTCAAGAGCTGCAGAGACTACATGGAGCTTGCGACACTCAATCTACTAAAGAGGTTCAAGGCTGCTCACAGGCCTAAGACAATGCCAGCAGGGCACTCACCGGGAGGTGACAACAGAACAGCCACATGGCCCTGCAATATCTCAGACAGCCCTGCCCTGAGCCTCTGGTGGTCTCCAAAGAGTCTGTGAGAAGGGATGCAGCACCAATAAGCGTTATTCCTTTCTTTTCCCATATTCTACAGCTCCTGTCAGGGCCTGGTAATGCTGAAGTTCATCTCTCTGAGTACAATCAAACAGAATAAAATACCAGGCTTAGCTTCAATAATGGCTAAGACAGCTCTCCTCCAAGTCTCCCACCAAGCTGCACAGCCCTGAACACGATGATACCCCTCTCACTCACAGAGCAGGCCTTTGTCTTGAGACACGGACACCAAGCCAGGAACAGTATGTACCATGTGTTGCTTTAGCATATTCAAAGTTTCTTTTGGAAGGTTATCCTGTGTTGGCAATTCTGTGCTCAGGAACTGACAGCAACAAAAAGCACACAGCCCAGCTGAAGTGATGCTGGATGGGCATTGTGAAAATTACAAATTCATAACATAGTGCTGCTTAGGAGCTGCATCCACAGGCCCCACAGCACTGTGAACTCTAATAAATGTGGCAGAACAGATCATTAACTACCAGACCTATGACAGAATTTCTTGCAGAGGCACCATATACTTGTATCAAAAATGGGTGTGCTGCTTTTGAACAAATTACATGGAGACAGCAGTGTTTGTTTGCAAAGGCCTCACACACCAAACTAACATTATCTCCACAGAGCTACCTTAGCTGACTACACAGCAAGCATCTTTGTTGATGCCGATACAAAGAAAACTACAATAACATAGGGAGAGTTTGGGAATCCCAGATCCTCTTCCCCCAGCTCCCAGTTGCTACTTGATGTCTATTCTCATCTCAAAATCCTGGAGAAAGACCTGGGGATTTGAAATATATTATCAATATTATAGCAACATTTGTGGAACTGGGATGTAAGTAGAGAAGCAGTCACAGGGAAGAGTTCAGAGGAATTACTTGAAACTTGGTCTGTGTGCACTGCTGGAATGCTTAATGATTCTCCAACAAAGTTCTAGTTTAGTTTTACAAGCATGGCAGACTTTGCACATTAGCACACGTTATGTGAAACATCACCCCACGTTCCCAAAATAGCAACTCTAATGAGTTTCATGGTAGCTCTCCTGCTGATCAAACGTGGGTTTATGAGCAATATAAGGAACTGATAGGGTGTCCGTGCCCATGCATTGGCCCAAGTGCAGCCACACTTCAGAATGGCTTCTGCCTGCACAGGCACTGTGTGCTGGCTAATGAACAGGGAGACATAAATACAGTCACACCACAGTTCATTAATAAGTTCAGATTAAGTAGTAACAACCTTTTGAAAGTGTTCAAGAAAATCTTTCAAAAATGTAGTAGTCTGGATACACCTTTTTATTGGGAAACAGAAGCTAAGACTCATTGGTCTTAGCTGATGACAGATGACAAAGGTTAAGCCTCTGTCCTCCAGGAGACCTACAAGAGACGGAAGGAAAGAGACAAAAAGATAGAATGCTTTCCATGCTCTCCCTTCTTTCACTAAATGCACACAGGTCCCTCCAGAAGCCAGCAGTAAGCCTGGGCTCCACCTGAGGGCATCATCTTGACACGAGGGCACACATTAGGTTTGTATGCAGTACTCAATCCCTAAATGGGAATATTGATACTTTTCTTCTGTTCTTTAAGGTTCCTATAACAGGGCATAAGAGCTGGGCAAAGCAATATGGCTCATCAGGAGATACCAATCATTGGTACAACTGGAACTTCAAGAGCCTAGAGATAAATTTCTCTGGCAAGGTGGGTCACATTGCTTCTGTGGAAGTATGAAAAGCAGTCAACATGCTGTAATCCCAACTCCTAATATATGATCAGAGACATACTAGTCTTCTATTCAAAACATCACTATTTTGCCACGTGACAAGAAACACACACAACCAGAGAGAGAAGTGGAATGACAAAAATGTCATCTTGGTCAACGACCAGGGTGAAGGCACATGGCCATAGCCTGTAACACAGCTAACAGAGATCCTGATAATTGTAACTACAGCAGAAACATCTCGAGCACACAGCTGTAAATCCAAGAGCCTTTATACCACAGAGTCCAACATAATGCCATCGTAGAAGGAAGGAGTTTTTCACATATGACAATTATACAAGAAGGAATGCCCCATCAAAATACCCAGGCAGTCTGCAAATCACTCCTATCTACAGCTGCAGGGCCTTTGAAGCAGCATGTTTCTGGCCTTGAGCTGGATGTATTGATTAAACAGCCTAAATTATATATATATATATGTATAAAATAGTTTTTAAGCTCTCCCCACCACCCAAAGAAGCTCAGCAAGGTGAACTGCTGTGTTCCCATCGATTTCCCCCTACAAGATCTATTTCCCAGGAGGCAGGAACCAAGCCTAGTTAAAATAATCAGGTCCC
This sequence comes from Phylloscopus whistleri, assembly GCA_017589585.1. NCBI lineage: Eukaryota > Metazoa > Chordata > Aves > Passeriformes > Phylloscopidae > Phylloscopus > Phylloscopus whistleri. The sequence continues at coordinate 1,449,889 of JADMLD010000548.1, forward strand.
AGCTCTTAAGATCTTGCCCTCCTTTCTGCACTGGGAGCATATTTACCCTGGTATGCATTTGCTCAGCCTCTCACTATCACACATACAATTAAGTACAGCTTCTAAAAGTTCTACCTGTAATTGGAGCCAGCTGCAAACTTTCTGACACATACTAATTGCCAGTAATGATTTAAGTGCAGTCAATTCACATGCTGCAATTGTTTTAAATAAAGGAATCACTCCTACCTTTTCCCTGAGAAAAATCTGTTAATCTTTGCTGCTGACTTATCAAATCCTCCAGTCACCTGTTTGCCATCATTTTCATGAGCTGATAACGTGTTTATTAGAGCCATAATATGCAGGTGGAAGCATAAAGGTCTCATTTGGTGGAGGTATGAATTCTGTCTCATACATCTGCATAGAAAAGCTTGGTTTCACCCTTCAGCTAAGCCTCAGAAAAGAATAAGTTCCAAAATAGTATCTTTTATTCTTTTCAAATGAAATATTAGTTCTTTTAAGCTCAGTACATATCTCAAAATACCATTTGGATCTGTATGACAGGTTGGTTTTTGTTAAGCTCCAGGTATCATCACTGCCTATGGTAAATCTATCTAGCCTTAGTTAATTTCCATTTAATTGTATTCTCCTTTTAATTATTTTTCATATATAAAAGCAAGTTCTACAAAATAATAAAATGTCATGTGGATTCTCTAAGGCTGGTTTAAGAGTGCTTCTCACAAATTATTGGAAGTTTTGCTTTCCTTTCCAGAGTGTTTGGGGTTTATGGTTGGGGTTTGAGGGTTTTTTGAGGGGCTAGATATTTTATGGGTGGAAGCATCTGATTGTTTTTAAGGCATGCTAGGGAAATTACTGCAGTCTGTGCCCTGGGTTTATTGGTCTACATTTTCCACTGAGTTACTCAGAGTGTACAACCAGAGAGCAAATGGATGTTCTGCTGCAGCTGAGTTCCCTGGCCTTTTGTCTGGCTTATGTGTGTGTTGTACTGAATGCAGTTTGCTCCTGGGGCAGCATATACTAAAACCCAGCTTTAAATGGTGTCTAAACCAGGTATCTGCCATCTCCAGGAAGACATTCATAACCCTTGCCTCACCTGTGAAATTCTGCAGGAGAAAAAAAATGTATGGACCAGAATCAAAGCAAGGATGTTCTGCCAAATATTTTTAACTATCTAAAAGAGAAGAGAAATAAGTGAAAAAAAAGAAAAGTACTGACCAGCCACTCAAGGAATCAAGGCAGATTTTTCATGTGAAAATAAAAAAAAAAAAAAGCCGTAATCAAAAGGGAAAATGAATAAGAAAGGAAAAAAAAGCTGTAAACAAGAAGCAAAACAAAACCTAAATTATGTTTGGAACAAACTTTCCAAGTACATGAGGAATTTAATCTGAGTTAGCATTCCTTGAATTGGCTCCTGAAAATGTAAAGTAGGGGTCTAATTCTAGGACAGTATGTGGTTTACTATAAAACAAATCTAGCATATAATAATTTCCTTCCACAATTCCCATGACTTGTGGCACAGACCCAAACCCTCTTCCATAATTCACGTCCAAACCTCCCAGGAGAGATGTGATGGTCAGATTGTTAGTTTTAGTGTATGAGTATTTTGGGTGAAATGACAAATGCTAGCACTCAGTCATACTGTGGAGAAGAGATGACCACAGTTATGAGCAAAGGGCAGAGCTCCACTGGCAGTTTATTATTAGCATCTTGAATATGCGTTAAAAAGTTGTGGGTTTTTTAAGGTAAATAACATTTTCCTACCTAACTGGCCAGTCCTCAGGGACAATTTGTTAGTCATTCCACAGCATGAGCCAATTCCTCTTTTCCAGAGAGGAGAACAGAATGTCTCAGCAGATCCAGTAGTCTACTGGGCTGATGTTCCGAGGCGCCTTACGACTCCTAAAGACTGCTTCCTATGCCCAGTAATCTCCTGAATCTGCATTTTACATGGACTCTGAGCCAGTGCTGACCATGCCCAGACTAACGCCTCCTGGAAGAGCCTTCCCTACCGCTGAAAACCTTGCCAGAGTAAATAATGTACCAGTTTGCTGATGCAGCCTATTCCAGAACTCCTCCTAGCTTTAACCTTTCCAAATAGTCCCTAAATGTAAAATACAGTTAATCTATGCCTCTGACTCATCAGATTATTCATTCCAAATTTTATGTTTGTTGTTAATTACCTCCTTTTTCTTCCTGTTTGCGGATTAATCACAGATCAATCCATCAAAACATGTGAGAAACAAGTCCCAGTCTCATGGTCTTTGCTCACAACCCATTGCTCCTGATACAAGAGTGATTATTTCTACCACATGTTATTTCCTCCTTGTCCCTGACTACTTGGCTGAAGTTCTTGAATTGAGGAGAATACTGACAAGTATCAAATAATGTATGAACCTTTGACACAGCATTGCAGAAAAAAAAAAAAAAAGGCATTTCTACTAAAATTTGTGAACATTCCAGATTCACCAGTTTTTCTAAAAATATCTCTTAGATACCCCAGTATTAGCAAATGAAAAAGAACTGGAGAATGTAAAGAAAAAACAATGAAGAAAGAAATGGAAAAAACCTTGCAACATTTGACTGTAAAGGCTATCATTGGAGAGATCATATTATGCAGTTAGCTCTATCTAACCACCTCACCTAAAACTTGTGGCAGTTAGAGATAATTCAACAGTGGAAAGCAGAAAGGCAGAGGTCTGCCTCAAAGGGCAAGCAACATCCTTTTTTTCCTCTCAGAGCAGTTCCTACTTCATGTTTGGTGTCCCACATGCCCATTGGACCACAAGCTCTAAGGAGGAGCACTAAGCCAGTTATTCCTGTTTTTGAAGGGGAAGCGAGGGGAGAGACAGAGGAGGCAAAAATGGTGGTGACTGCTGGAGAAGCAGAATCTGAAAATTAAGATTTCCCAACTGAGATTAGAAGAAAAAATGACTGAAAAAATAACTATATCTCCTTGGATATTTTCTGACACTTCCCAAAATGTATCTAAACAACACTGGTCTTATCAGATAGGGCCACTGAGAGATGGATGTGAGCCAGCTGAGAGCCATGTAAGTAACGGAGGGCAAGGGACAGCCAACATGAAAGCTCAGGCTACTGCAGAGCAGGGGAAAGCATATGCAGCTACTTTCCAGGCTGCCCCTTAAGCATAGAGAAAGGAGAGGAATACCACAGAAACAAAGCAGGCCATGCCCAAACCCCTGGGTGATAAACATTTAGGGACAGGGTAGAAAAGAATTGCTTGAAGCCATTAGAAACTCAGTGCCGAGTTCAGCCTGGGCCAAGGCACTCCAGCCCAGGTTGCCAAACTTGGAAGTGGCTCCATACAAACCTAAGCAGCCTCTTACCTTCCTATCTGATGGGCTCTTAACGCAGTTCCTCCATCTCCCACGTGTGAACAGTTGTAATGTTATGTTCTTACTTGCTATAGGATACCAGAGCTGTAATAGCAGGGGAAAGGCTGGGGAGAAATCAGGATAAGAACCTAGGATTAAAGAAAAATTTATTAATTGTCATTAATAAAAAAAGCCCTAAACAGAGTTGCAAGTTTCTGTATTTATCATGCAAACTTCCCTTGAAAACAAACAACCCCTAGTCCCCTGAGGACTTTTCCAGCAGTCACTGAAGATATCTAATGAGGCAATATTTAAGAGACCTAATTATAAGAAAAAATAAACCTTGATAACAATCTTATCCCACGTACAGCTCAAATATGACTCAGAGTTTATTTTAATAATCTTCTCAGGTTAACATAACACAATCTAAGCTACACTGTAGCAATGCAGCTACTGAGAGATCATGAAGAGGAGCTAGGAAGTCACCCACAACAGGATGCCTGACCAAAGAGAGGTGAAAGATCAGAGATGTGCTATGGAGGGCTGCAAATAGCAGCCTTGAGAAAGCAGGGCTTTGCATTGCAAACTCATGTCACTATATCAATTTTGGCCACTTTGCTCTGATCACCTGTGTCAACAAGGCATTTCCTCTGTTCTGTACCTTGAGCCACATTGCTGCACCTGCCCTTGAGGGAGGAGTTATTGGATTAACCCAGCTTCCTCTTATCTGTGTTTACTCACCAAAATTACTCTGCAGAGAAAACTCCCTGAAATCAGTCCCGGAGCTGCAGTTTCACTCATATGCAAAAACTCAGATGTAGCATTAAGCATGCAGAGCCTAAAAAAAAAAAAAAAAAAGAAAAAAAATTAGAAAAAAAGGTTACCTCATTGTGAGTAACCACCACAAGCCAAGCTGGGTGAAGTCACTGGGGATTTTTCTTTCCAGCACGCCCACACCGCTGGGACTCTTTCAGAGGGACAGACACCTGCAGTGCTGCTGGGCAAAGGCAAACCTTTTTTCCCCACTTTCCCTGAACTGGAGAGGAAAGTGGGTAACCACCAGAATAGACAAGGAAACAGGTTCAGACATGTTACTTTTACTGCTTGTGTTGGGCCAATAGTATTAAAAAAAAAAAAAAAAAAAAAAAAGAGTCATAAGGAATTCTGCTTGCTAACACTAGTGTTGGCTTCACTCCAAACCCATGACCCATATAACATGTCACTATAGGATTTCTGGGCAAGCTGCTAGAGTCACTGAAGCAAGAGAGAGAAATCCCCAGATTTCCTACTCTGTGTAATTCTGCATAGCAAGAGCTAACCATAACCCCCCTGAGATACCTCTTGGTTTTAGTCTCAAAATGGCCCCAAAAATACATATACACACACACACACAAAAAAAAATAGAACTACACAACATTTATCTTTAAAGCAAGTAAATTCTGATAGCCAAAGACAAAAGACTCCTGCAACATTTTGTTACTTAAAGCAGCCTTCCAACCCTGAACTGGGAATAAAATCTCAGAGCTGTATGCCCAATTGCTGAGATGGAGCAAGATACAGCTCCTAATGAGTCTTCCCACTGAACAATCGGCTTCTTCAAGGTGAGCAGAGATTTCAACTGAAGGATAAACAGGAAACTGTTAATGACAACCTTAAAAGGTTAGATAAGAAAACAGGTTCCAAAGTACCTTATATTTATCTACTTGGCTTTCACCTGCAGATACTTGTCACCACTTACTCCCTCCTCTGCAGGCCATTAATGACCCACCATATTACTTACAGAAGATTTCACAGTAATTTGAGTGAAACAACTGTAAACTCATATACTTGGGAAAAACTGAAAATATTCTCCTTAAAGGCAAAGGAAACGGGCTACTTCTCTCACCTGTAAATGGTAATTTGCCTCTGCAGGTTCCATTCTCTAATAGTGACTTGCATCTTGAACCCAGGAACCCCAAAGATACTCCTTCAGCACATCTCCTGAAACTTCAACATACTGTTTTCTAAGGAACTGCATTTTTTCACAGCATCCTGAAGCTCAGGAAACTCTCATTATGACATCAGAGAGAATTCAAAATTCAATGAAGACGAAACATACCAATGTAACTGATGCAAGTTAAAGTTGGATCTTGCAGCTTTCTAAGCCCTTGTGCCACTTCTGCAGACAGACAAGCAAATCCTGGTCAAAACCAGCCTATACCCACAACTATGCCAAGCTGCAGTTTCAAAGAAGTATGCCACCATTTTGCAAAAGTGAGAAGGAGACTAGGGTATCGGCACACTGAAATATTTTCTTAGCCTATCTTTCTAAGTACTTATAGCAGTGCTTCTGAAGTCCCCTTCTTCTGTCAAGTGGAAAATTTCTGGGATTCCAGAGGCCCACATGTGACTTGGCTAGAAAAATGCAAGGCCCAGCCTTTTAGCACACAGGCCACCCACATGAACAGATCACTCACAGGACCTGGGATAAGAAGTCTGAACTCTCAAATAAATCAAGAGTTTGACCTTGGATGGGTTTAGCAGAGCTTAGAATCAAATCTAGGGAGTCAAACACACATGAATGCTGTGGCCTTTTGCTGCTACAGGTTCCAGATAGGAGAAGACAATGATCAATGTTGAAGAATAACTCAGTTAACAGGAATGTGGAGTGTTGACAGAGGTATATTGGAAAACTAGACATTTCAAGTCATAGGGAAAAAGAGATGGGAAAACACAATTTCTCACCAGAGGAAGGAAAATTAGAGCAGAAATTAAAAAGAATATTTGACAAATAGCACTCTCAAATACAACCTGCTAAGCTGAGAGGACCTCCATACCTACAACACATAATGTATCTAAGATATTGTGATGACTTGGTACCACATCATTTTCTGGTTGTTTGTGAGTTTACATAGCTGCAAGACAATCATTTTCCCCAATAAAATCATTCAGCGAGCAGGTTTCCAGTGATTCACTCGACTTCTAAAATAAACACTATCACAGCTGATTATAAGCACTTAGCCGTGCTGTAACTGCTGTCATGTTCAGATACACAGGAGTATAACACTACCTTCAACAACAATACCAGAAAAATGACATTCATTTTCTAAGTCAAGCAAGGTCTTACTTTCAGCTCGAGGGCATTCAGCTGTCTGCCTGTAATATGGGAACTTTTCAATGTCATCTCCAGGCAAGCCCAATGTTCAGGGAAAGTTCTACAAATCAAAGCACAGACCATATGATTTTGATGACAACCCGCTCACCCAAAGAGAAAAGTGCAGGATGCATGCAATCCCTTGCCTCTCCCCAGTCAAACCAATACCTTTATTTCCCCCTGCAATGGTTTATATACTGAAAAGAAAAATAACAATGGCTATTAACCATCTGCTTCTCACCTCATTACAGCTAAAATGTGGTCAACTGAATAATTTACTTCTTTTTGCTCTGCCTGGGAGATAAGACTGGTGGGAAGGAAAATTATATTCCCAACTCCTAGCACAGGAACAAATAAGGGACCTTCAGCAAATGAGAGAGAGATGAGAGAGAGAGATAAGGAGGCCCCTATTTTGTGTTAGATATGGAAGTAGGGATATGCCAAGCACAAGAAGGCAAACCTGCAACCAGCAGGAATGTTTGAAGAAGCAGTAGGTGGGAGAGGAGCCTGGAGAGACCCCCCCAGGGGAAAAACTTGGTGCAGGGAGTTCTCAGTGCCATATTCAGGGCTGTAGAATACACACCACATGGTGATTTTCGATACTATTACAGTTTTCTGAAACTAGTTAACAGGGTCCCCCTGACAGCCTGAGAAGTTTTTATGAGACAGATTTGGTGAAGTGGGTTGAAATAAATTCATGACAGATGCTGGACTTCCTCTGAGTCGTGAAGAGCACTGGAGAGGCAGAGAGAGATGGGGTAGGCAAAGGTACAAGCTGACTGTCACACCTGGGAGCACGGTGTTGGCCTGCACGTACACTGAGGGCTGGTGCCTGCTGATAAAGAGGCAGCATTTTTACCTCAGGGTAGCCAACATGCATGTCGAAGTAAAATAACAGTGACAATGAGGCACTGCAAGTTTTACCATGAGGTGACTTGCCAAGATGAGTATTGTACCCTGCCTGGGGTTGACCTGAGGGAGTTTACCTCATGGTAAAACTAATGTGTGTTGCCTTTGCTGAGATTTCTTATTCAGACAGTTGACATGTATCTTTGTTACCCTGAGGAAAAACCACTCAGGTTTTTCTGACAGTGAAAATATGATGATTCACATCTTGGTGCCCTGTTCAAGAAACTGAAACCATTTTGCATATGCTCTGAGTGTCATTAGTAATTTTTCTTCACTTACTTTCACTTAAAAGCATATAATTTGACCAATACACAGATGCATGTGCTCACCAGACAGGCTTCTGCAGATTTTGCAAAGATTTTTTTTTTCATATACTGCTTTTCATTTCTGCACAGGGCCATGTTTCACCATGTCATTTTCTTGCAAACATTTAAAAGGAAATTAACACAACACAAATTAAAATTTTAACCAAAACCACTCTGGAGGAATAACCTATCTTCTTCTTTTAATTAAAATAAACCTTATTGTTCAGCATTTAAAAAAGGAATTAAAAGTCAACACACAGGTGAAAACCCTTTCATGCATATATAACTCATTATTCTGCTCATGTGCCAGTATCACAACACACCAAATAAATACATATTAAACTTTTCACAACTACTAATTATTGAGAAGAAAGCTAAATTCTTGCATGAATATTATTAAAACATTATCAGAACCTTCCACACTAAACTCACTGGGGATCAGTTTCATACTCCTTGCATCCCTCAATACATATGCTGGGAAATAACTGTAAGCAATTTAGGGTAGGCACAGCCCTTCCTTGTTTAAGAAATGGTCACTATTGTATATAATTTCACTCCTACTTCACTGTAATAATGATCTGTGACAATTAATAGCAATCTTAATGGTTTATAAATCCTTTATAAAGGATTTTAGAGAGAGGCCTTTTAATTAACCTTGGCCTCTGTATAGAAATATAGCATAGGAATTGAATTGTTTTTAAGGTGTCTCCTTCAATCAGACAAGATAGAACAGGCTGGTCAAGTTTTCTCTGACCCTCTTCCACACTCTCCTACCCCAGTAAAATGACCTTTCCAACTCCACGGTACCATGAGCAGCCAGCAGATGGATACAACTGGTGGATGCTCTCCCATTACAAAACTCTACAAGGTTGTGCATCTGCACACAGCAGTCAGAAACACGTGGTGTGCCTGCATAAAGCGTTTTGTACTCCATGGTAGATAAGCTCTCAGCTGCTACCCCTGGCATTTCCCACCAGGATAACAGAACACATCTGCAGGCACATCCTGGCCAAGATCCGACATCTCATGCCCTGCACCACCATTTCGGGTGCCTCTGTGTTTTGCATGATCACATTAGGACTGCAAGAATGTGGGAGACCTACGCAGCTACATCAGTCTCCATGATATGTGGGCCACATATCAGGCAGGAGTTAAGCAGGCACACGTGAACATCTAGATTTGGGCTTAGATACTCCTCTTACTTAGATACTCCTCTCAACCCTCTCAAAGGACTAAAGCTTTCCAGGCTTCCAGCTACACGAACACTGAATGTCTTCACAGAAATAATTTTGTGGTCACAACTACTGCAGTGGCAGCACACTCACGAGCATAAAAAACACCTTCTTATCCATCTGTGTTTTTCCACATGATTAATTTGTTTTCACTATAGGACAAATTTATGGATTACGTAGTTGCTCTGAGTTGAAATATGCAAAGATAGTATTAGCAACCAGTGCATTATACAATGCAGTAAAAGACAGCCCAGGGTTTCTTCTATTTCAGAGGTTTGGGTCAGGCTTCCAACCTTTATTGTACTGATAGAAAGGTTAAAAAATTATTATCCTAATGAAAGCAAAGATTCTCATTGCCATTACTTTCATTTGGGAGCTAGGAAAATGTCAAATATTACAGGAATCGAAATGCAAATCACAAGGGAAAACAACCAACAATCCAAAGGAAGACCAATCTGCCATGCCACACCAGGCCAACCCCTCTTGTCCAGCATCCCACTCCTAGCAGGAGCATTTAATCACTGCCTCGGATTTCAAGAAAGACAATAACCCCATAATGCACCTGACCAATTACAAAATGCTGTATATGGATAAGGGAAAATCCTTCCTGATCCCTACAGAGACTAGCCAATGTGCTCAAATATGAGATTTAATTAAGCCTGTATTATTACTTCAAATGTTACAACTGTTCATAACGTTTTCTAGGCCCTTTTCAATCCAGCATGGCATTCACATTTACAGCCTCCCGTGGCTCAGAAGTCTACCAGCTCAGCCTCATGCTGTGAGGCACCTTCTGTGGATAAATAAAATTTACTGGCCCTTTTGCATCATTTTCTTAATACAACACCATGCCAGGCAGAAATCTACAGCTTTTTTGGTGATGTCGCCCACCTCAGGCAGTCACCTCCAAGTCCACACAGAGGTTGGCTGGGTGATAGAGTAGGGAGGTTGAGAGGAGGAAAGGAAATCATTGAAAAGGTGCATCAGGACTAGCAGCACAATGCCTTCTCGAGCTTGCCTAGCCACCCTGAGTTTGCCTGCATGTGCAAAATTAGGATTATATCTACAATGGTGCAATTATTAATAAAAACCAATAATTAACTATATTATTGTTACTTCAACCTCCCTTCTAGAACATATTCTGCTTTCTGCCTCTGCAATCCCACAAAAATTTACTTTTAACATGTTGAAAGCAGCAGATAAGAGAGAAACAAAACCTCAGGTCCAACTATAAAGAGAAAAGGAAGGAAGGAAGAGGGAAGGCAACAAGTTAATAATTGTTCAGAATCTGAAGTCTACAGTAAAGAGGGAAATAGTTTTGTTCTGTTAAACAAACACCTTACTAATGACAGAGTCTCCTGCCCATTTCCTACAATCCTCTGGATATTTTTTTTTTTTTAAAGGATATGTAGGTTCAGTCTGTGCCTTCCAAAAAGCTGATTCTGAAGAAAATTTCTTGGAGGGAGAAGGAAAAAGGGGAACTGACAGGGAAGTCAATTCGGAGAAGAAAATGTGTTTTTGGAAATTCTCCCTAAAATTACACAGTACCTCATTTTGGAAACTCCAGAGTAATACTTCAGCTGTCCTGGAACAGAGTGAGACCCTTGGCAATGCCACCTGACAATCTGCCCCAACAGTGGCTGCAGAGCCGGCGAGGCCGGGAGCCCCACAGCCCATCGGCTGACTGCCGGGGCCACATCTGAACTGGAAACAGCTTTCTACAGGGGAAACAGGAATTTCCAGTGGAAGTTTTTGCTTTTGAAGGAATTAGGTGTCCTCCTGTAAACCTATATGACTGTAAAGCAGCTTATCAATAAACCAGAGTGAGTTCAGCAAAAGTCTACCCAATGTGCAGAGGCTGAGGGTGGTGGGCTTGTCCAGCTTAAAGAGATGGCTTTAGAAAAACAGCAGCTCCCCAATGCTTATGAGGATAACCAGCAAGGAGACAGAGGCATGTTCTTCACAGTGGTACATAGCAGGAGGGCAGTGAGCATAAGTTGCAAGTAGGGTTCAGACTGGATTTGAGGAAAATATTTTTTCACAATAAAAGCCTTTGAAATCAAGCAGGGGAACAGGATGTCCAAAACGGTTATGCAATCTTCATTCCTGGGGTTTTCAATACCTGACTGGACAAAGTCCGGAGCAAACTGGTCTGATTTTTAGCTGACCCCTTTTTCAGTAAAAGGTTTCACATGAGGCTTTCTAAGGTGCCTTCTAACCTGAATGATCTTAGGATCTTAAAACTCTCTGCCTGCTCCACCATACACAGATTTAAGAACTGGACCATTTGGAGTAGATGAACTCATTCAGATGCAAACCACACTATCCCCTTGCATCTCCTTTAAATTGTGTTAGAAATCATTCAGCTTATCATCATCATCAGTGCCCATCTATCTGCAGTTTGTGTGACTAGAGAGCTCATCAAGTAATTCTGTTATCTGACACTTGTTTATAAACCTTTCTACAGCATTTACAAATGCTGTGCAAACAGTGCACTGACGATAATGAATCAAGGCTCCTGTAACATCCAGACCACACCCTGCAGCCACCGATTCCCTGCAAGGCTACCAGAAGCTCCATCCCATTCTTTTAGCTGTTTTAGTTCTGAGTCTTTATGAATTTTATTGCCTGTCATGCTGAGGGGCCTGTTTGCCCTCCAGCACGGCATCACTAGGCTTTACTATCATTACCTAACTAAAAGTTTTGAGGAGCAAGCAGAGTAAATGTAGCAACCCCTTTTAGGTACTAATGCCTTTCGTCCTGTTAATGTCACACTGGTGAAATCTGTCAATATCAAACAAGCATATAGTATCTAATGAAAGACTTTGACAGGCTCTCAGCAGTCTTGAGATCAGCCTCTGAAGTGTGAGGACATTCAGCACACAACAATAAATGCACTGGTCCATATGGGTCCTAAGGTCATTAAAGTCCAACACAAAGTATATGAAGTCACTGCAAAGATTCTAATAAAACTTTACAGGCTTTGGAACAAGCAAACAGAGCAGGAACAGCAGATTGCTATGATTTTGGAGAGCTTTGTGATTTCCCCATTTGGCAAAGCAAAATGTTAAGAATAGGAATCCAGGGAAAAACAAAAGTATAGGCTTCAAACTTTTCACTTTCCTATAACACAGTAACATCACGCTCTTCAAAGTACTCATCTCTGCAACACCTCTGCAAGGTAAATACAGCACCCCTGTGTTACAGATTCAGAAGTGAGGCACTGGAAAATTAAGTGGTGTGTTGAAAACCATACAATGAAGAGAGAACTGAATCCAGGTCTTCCAAATCCCAGGCCATTATCTAAACCTGGTAGACATGGTTAACAGATATTTTCTTACAAAAATTGAGGAGTGTTTTCATCCTCAGAACATGTCTGCAAAGATTTTCTAAAACACTTCATCGTCTCTCAATTTACCAAGATTTCAATTTTTCAAAATTCAGACAAACATTTGACTGAAATGTTACACAATAAGTGTTCAAACTGGATCACTTTTGAACACTGTGAAGTGGGCTTACCTTAGAAAATTTTAATTGCATGTGCTTTCCCTACCTTTTTATTTCTATTTTTGTACAAGAATAAACCATTGCTGGTTGAAAAGATGCAAAGACTGGGGTTGTGGTGTCTAGAAACTACAAGATTAGACAAGTAAAATCTACCACAACACCTGCTGCTCTTCTAGATGCCCCACACACAGCACTTTTAGCAAGAATTACTGAGTCAAGAGATACCTAATTAGCACTTAGTCGGCATCTGACCTTCTGCATCTGACCCAGGTGCAGAAATGAATATGATAGCTGAAGTTTCAGTTTTCTAGCTTTCTGTTTTTAATGAAAAACTGTTCTTTTGTCAAGAAAGAGTTTAATGGAAGTTTGTTTTTTGAACAGTCCCATTGCCAAGTACTCTCAAAGCCCATTAATTCACCCAGTAAGGGCATTTAGTGTCTCTAAGTGCTCAATACTTTTGTACTTGACCCTCTGGGATCAACATAACATGATACTCAAAGGCAGAAAAGTAGTTCCAAGTAGCGCAAAACCTAAAAGTGTCGATGCACATTCACTGGCAAATTTAACTGGGATGGATGAAGCATTCACCATTGCCAGCTGTAACCTCCGTCCCTCTTTTGGAAGCTACCATCCCAGGGAGGCTTTAGCAGAACAAGTATCCCTCTTGAGTCAGCAGGATTTACAGCCTGAGTCAGCAGGAGCTCACAGGAGGACAGCAGGCTCTCAGCTCCCTGGCCAGGGTGCAGACACACATCACATCCCAGCGGCCCATGGCAAGGCACAGGGCGGGGAGGGAAGGGAGCTGGGAGCCGTTTCTCCTTCAGCTGCCTCTGACTGAACTCTCACCAAGCATGAGTCAACACCCAAAGCCGGTTAGGGGGCTGCCAGCATACAGCTCTGCTGGTTTATAAAAAGGAATGACCCTATAAAAATAGTTAGGGCTCAAACCTTCAGCATGCACATCTGCTCTTTGAGACAGACTCTAAGGTCACTTTGAATCACGAAATGAAATACATGGCTAGTGAAATCCAAGAAAAATGACTGCCTTTCCCCTTGAGTCTGAACTTTTATCTGCTCATCTGAACATTTTGAAAAAAAACAACAGAAAACCTATTACAAAGATTGCTGGTGCATGAAATGATTGAGAAATATTTGCAGTTTGAAAGCGGTTTCACTTCCTGCCTGATACCACAATGAAGCTTTTTAATAAAGTTAACATAGCTGTTGTTTTACATCTATGTCCTTATTTTGTCTGGTTTATATTCCTTGAATACTTACGTTAAAAAAAACCCCTACATCTCCTAAAGCCAGGAGTTCCTGAGTTTTCATTGTAAGTCACTCTGCTGATAATGTAATAATGTTTCTAATAATAATACTTTATGCTTACACTGTAGAGCAGCTTTCATCCAAATACTTCAATGCATCCTACCAATTTTAGCTCAGCTACCTAAATATAAGCATACTATTTAACAGCTGGGCAGCCTGAAAGGTTTTGTGACCCTCTTTCCACAAGCATAGAGGCTAAAGAAGTATGTTATGGACTTCTGAGTTAAAATACTCCAGGAACCATTAAACTATACTGTCTGTGCAACACCTATTCACAGTAGTTAAGCTCCAGAGCTGATAGAATACTAATTAAATTAATTTTGCAAATGCTTGTGTGCTGCTATTTGTAAGGTTGTGTTCCAATATGCAGACAAGCTGTTAGATAGTCATAAAATGTATTTGTGAGTTGTGAAAGTAATGAATTTCAGCATGAATAACTATCTAAAGACTGTCCTACAGAATAGAAAACATAACAAAAAGCTATCATATGTCCCCTACTATTATTTTTGGTTACTTAAAATGTTTCAGCTGCCCACTCAAAAAGTCACATGAGCACTATCGTAATCTTGCAGGCTCTGTCTCTTTCTAGAAACTACTTGCACAATGTCCAGAATAAAAAAGCTAAATTTGTCCATTACATTTTAACCAATACACTTAAATACAAATCCAAATACCATTCTGACCCACAAAGGAATTGCTACAGGGATGGCTGGCCAATTGTTCTTGCTTTTAGTTCCAAAGGAGACTCTCTGGTTTCTTTGACAGCCTCTTCCAAGGTGGTATAATTGGCAGTGGTAGCACGGCCATCACCCCATTAATATCCCACAGCCAAACTGGTAACACAGTGATAACCCAGCCCATGCACTGCACTGCCTCAAAGGTCATGTTTCTTGCATCTTTTCCTGAAGCCATCTGAGAGCACCTGTTGGCCATTGGACTTGCTGGACTCAGCTAGTCTTGCAGGATGATGGACATTCTTATATAACTAAATAATGTGACATATATGTTAAAAGTCTTTTTTTTTTTAACCATTTTCTTCCTATATGGAAAGTTAAACATGCATATTTAAACTAAAGGCTCTTATTTCTATAGGGCTAAATGAGTTGCAAGACCCACACCAAAATATGATTATGGTTAGTGACAAATGTGGGAAATACGCAGTAAGATAGGGTGTGAAGGGCAGGAAGCAAAGATAGTATCTGGGTGATTCATGTGTGCCTATGTCTTCCAAACAAAAAAATTATTGCCCAGGGACAATCCCAGAGTGAGCTGGTGTGAAACCATCATAATATGTATATTCCTTCTGCCTAGATAAACTTGTGTACTTTAGATGCTTCCATTGCATCACACTGGAAAGTTTATGCACCAGGACCTGAAACAACTGGAAATAGCAGAAATCCTAGAGAAAAGCTTTTTCTGATGTGAAGAGTTTTCCTTCCGCTTCAGGGAGCCCTGACAACAGTCTGAGGCTTACACTGTTCTCTGTCTCAGCTGGCACATTGCCCACTGCCCACAATGACACAGGGAAGGGCTGAATGGCCAGCGGACACGCAGGGTTTGCAGCACATGTTTCCAGGTGGGCAGTGTCACTATGGGACCTGCAGAATCTCCAGTGCTTTGAAATTCTGCTTTTATCCTTCCTACTTTCTTTAAGCATACTGTTTCTTTTTTGTTTCCTGATCTTGGCTATGCACTCAAACACACAGAGATCATCAGGTCACCAGGGCAGGGCTGGGCTGGCAGTGTCCCTCTGTGCACGCAGACTTGTGCATGCACACGCCTGGCAGGATGACCATGTTTCAAGCATGACATCAACAGTGGACAACAATTCAAATGGAATATATGAAAGGAAAGGTGGAAATTGGAGGACAACTTTTCCCTGTTTCAGCAGGAAAAACAGGGTCAATTTATAACAAGAGATAAGGTTTCATAATGATGGAATTATCACTGTACACTTTTTTCTGGTAATTCTCAGAATTCCTACTGTCTGTGTGAGGATATCTTCTATACCCATACCCCTCATCCTTGCATTGCAATCCACTAACCTTACTCCTTCCCAATACCTTCATATCCACCACTCCAGCTTTTGGCTGTAAAAACTCCATACACACCTACATACCTGGAACATACAGAACATATAAATCTATATTTATTTTCAGGCATATAAAGAACATTTAGGACATGCTTCAATTCCCTGAACCTCCTGTGTTCTTCAAATCCTCTTCTCTGCATTGCCCAAGATTTAGGACAAACCCTTGTATCTCCTTTTAAAAACAGACAAAGGCATAAACTGCAATGTTAAAAGTGTTGGGAATTCCATCTCTCCATACCTATTTTCCACTAGAGTACTTGTTCCTTCAGCATACTAGCTTGGCTTCTCTTTGCTCCAGAGAGGTCAGGCTGTATTTCTTCATTCTGTTTAGCTAACATATAAAATATATCTGCATCTATCATATGAAGAATGGATGTTACTATGTTGATGGGCACTGTAATAAATCACAGGTTTCACAATAAAACAAAACAATGACCCATGTCATAGGAATAACAATTGGTAAACATACTGTCTCCCTTTTTATGGAGCATTTCAGATTTTGTCTGGGTTTTACTGCACTGCAAGCAACATTTGCTTTGTGTTAGGTTACTCTTCTCTTTTATTCTCCTTTAAAAATCAATGGAGATTTGCTCTACAGTTACCAAATTTTTGTTCTTATCTCATATACCACTCCACTATCCACGTAAAAGCAGCAAGATCAACCAGACAAGTGCAACTAAAGCAATCTTGGAAATAACAGGAATAAAGTGATATATTCCCCAACCCTTCCTTCAGCACACAAACAAAAAGTTGCTAAACTGTACAAGCCAGCCAACATGAAAATCTCCAGCATTGTTCTCTTCTTCATCCTGATTTAAAAGGAAAAAAAATGGAAAATATGGGAGAGGGAAAAAAAGGCATGGACAAGTACAGTTATAAGGACAAAAAGAAATTCTCATGTAGGACATTGTCTCAAATTTCCAAAGCCTTTTCTGGTGTACACCAAATACCTCCTCATTGATTCAACTAACAGCGGATATAGCAGTCTATTGATCCAGCTAGCATAGCTGCAAGTTGTATGTGAGTACATAGAAACATATTAAACACATTTTGGAAGCAAAAAGTAGTTTTTAGTACATCACCCCACTCAACATGGCTGTAGCAATGCTGCCAATTGTGCTGCAGTTTAATATAGATATCCTATGGAAATTAATTCCACATGCTGAAGGCTTACTGGTTAATGCCTATGAGTCACTCATTTATCTGTTTTGCATTTATTGACTGTCAATGTCACAGAATAACCCCCACCTTCTCTTGTTATGAGACAGTGAATAGTAGCTCCTCATGTTTCCTCTATTCAGTAGTTTCCAATAATGGCCTTATGCTTCTCAAGGAAATTTTACAGTGCATTATACATGCCTTTTTATACAGGCTTCCTAACCAGGATCATTACACTCTTATTTAGTCTTTTTTCTCGTACAAAGTTTGTGAGGCAATCAAATATTTATTGTATAATTAGTAACCTCCTAAATTGTAGAGTATATTGTTAATATTTTCCTTATCAATCTGTTTCTTTGCAGATAAAAAGCAGTTGTTAAGTGAAGACATGTAAACATAATTGCTAAAATGAGAGTGGATGTTGTGTATTTGCTTTCTCCATGTGATCTCATGTAATTCTCTAGGGGTGACTGATCATTGTTAAGGTTGTAGTTTGGTTTGAGATGGAGTTGTGCAAGGAAAGCATTGTTAACCAAAGCTGGATCCTCTTATTCTGGTTTTTATTCTATTTTATTCTACTTCAGCAAGATTTCACCTGGGAAATTTGCAGCTCAGAAACAGCCTGAAGTCATTCTTTCACATTAAGGAAGCATATCTAGGGAGAACAATTTCCCTTCTGTATTATCAGTGCTCTTCATGTAAGTGATAATTATAGGTCAGGGCCTGATTCTCAGCTTACCGCAACAATTGTGAAACTATTAATGTCCACTGAGTTTCTCCCAATACAGTAGAGATTTCTAAACCCTGCAATCAGTTGAGATAAATATTACAGTTTTGTAAATGACCTTCTGAGGATCCTGGTGACCAT
This sequence comes from Phylloscopus whistleri, assembly GCA_017589585.1. NCBI lineage: Eukaryota > Metazoa > Chordata > Aves > Passeriformes > Phylloscopidae > Phylloscopus > Phylloscopus whistleri. The sequence continues at coordinate 1,467,751 of JADMLD010000548.1, forward strand.
ATGCTTGAATCCTAACATGCGTATCAGGCATAAACATCAGCACATTATTTTCAAACAAATTATGAAATTGGTTTTGTTAAAAGCAACATTTGGTAAAAAGTCCTTTAGTGAATGAATTTCTGCACTTAACAGAAAACACGAAAACAATTGTTTCCAGTAATTGGACAGTTTGATTAGAGGCAGGTGGTGCAGAGCTGAGAAAACTGGAGCCATGAATCCAATTTTAACGTCAAGTACGCTTCCTTTTCTTTAGGATCCAGAAGCATAACATGCAAATTGCTTCCCAAAAAAAAAAAAAAAAAAAATCAGTTTCTATTTATTATCACTTCTGGTACTCTATCCATAGTAGAAGTTTGCAGCTTGGAAAAAGTTGCATACTTTATGCTCATCATACACAATGGTCCAGGTATAAAAAGAACAGAGACTTAAGAAAAAAAAAATCCAAGAAAAAAGAAAAAGTGACTTTAAGATTTCCTTGAAAGTGCAGGCAAGAGATGTGGTGTTGTGGCAAGGACCTTTTCTTGTAAACCCCAATTCAAACAACAGACCCTCACTAATTATCAACTGTAGCCATTATTACTTTTATTACCAGTACTCTGAGGAGTCCCAGTGATGAACCACCATTCTAGGCAGCATAAAAAGAAGCACCTTGGACTGCAATAGAATTAAATTTAATTTGGTTCTTGCTGAAATTTCAATGTGTATCAATCTCAATTACCACACAAGCAAATACAATAACCAGACTCATGGTTACAAGCCAGACACCATGTCTACTCAAGAAGAAACTAAAGTCCTGCCACAGGATGGGAAAGAGGTTGACCATTTTATATACAGCTGATTTAAAGTACACAGATTACTGAACATTGAGCTGAGATAGAATTAGTTTTCTTCTTCATAGCCCACTTCACACTGATCATTCGTAAGAGTATGGTTTAAACAACTGAAGGATAAAAGCCCCAGGGACAAATTTGCTGCTGGTATAGACCAACAAATAACTTTGATCAGTATTTGGTGTAAAAAAAAAGTCTGACCCAAAAGAACTTCCTCCTCAGAGGATGACAGCACACCAGGAACTGCCAGTACCACCAACCTCTCTGGAAGCTGACTCCTCTTGTGCTGAGGTGGGAGATGCTCATCACTCCCATTCTGACATGGTAGAGAGGACGTGACCTCATCCCACCCGCCTCGACCGAGAGCCCGCTGCGCATCTTGCCGGCAGGCGAGAACAGGAAAAAAGCCCTGCGCTGGGCCCAGCGCGTGGGAGGAGGAAGCCGCCTTGGTTAGCTGTCACCCAGCACGACTGCGAGCAGCTGCACACTCCCACTCCCACCACCTGCATCCTACAAGCGACCTACACCTCTGATCTGGACTGAGACGCTGCGTGAGCACAAATTTACCACCCCAGTGCTGCCAGGAAGGGGTAGGCCTGTGCAAATAAATGGTGGCACTAAACCACTAAGCATGGTGAGCAATGTGGTGGCAGGAGGGAGTTTCTCAAGTGCAAGGCAAAACTTGCAAGGGCCACTCCCAGGCTTGTGAGCCTTCCCTGTCACACTGCTCACAGCTGGGCCCAATTCCTCCACCTAGCCATGAGTGTGGGAGTGCCTTTGAGCAAAGCTTCACCCAGAAGCACCATCTGGTGAGGTACATTAGTGGAATGCACACATCAGGTCAGAAGCATCAGCACTGTGATCACAGGGAGGGATGACACCTGTGCAGAATACAGGTGGATGACTTAAAACATGTGACAGGGTAGAACAAGCCAGCCCGGCTGGCGCTGGAATGAGAAACAACTAACACACACATAAATATGTTGGTACTATTACAACACCAATATTTTCACAAGGAAGATAAGCACTGAACAATATCTTTACTGTATACCAGGCACAAACTTAGCTTCAATCAACATCAGCCATGCATGACCTCTTCTCCATCTATTCTTTCTCTCAACAAGGTATTTATTACAGGCAACAGCAAGCATACTTGAAGGGCAAGTGACTTTTTGCATCAGTACTTGCACCTTTTAAATGAGGGTAACATGCTGTATATTATATCCCAAATATTTACAAGTTAGACTTAGTAACAACATAAGAGTAAGGGATAGCAGAAATTCCAAGTGGTTGCTTAATGCCAGGAAAAATACTCTTTATTAAAGAAAATCACTAAATCTGAGAGACAGAATTGAGGCTGTATGAAATCTAGGAGTATCTACGTGTCTCTAACACACTTCACTGGTCAGTGCTAGTAACTTGTTAGTTCCAGCTCAAAATATCATCTGTCTTTTTCTTAGTTGTCCCAAAATTGTCCTTACTTTGCCATTAAGTCTTGCAGAGCAATCCAGCCAGGATCCAGGATGATGGTTGTCAAGCCCGGCATTGGTTCAGTAGTGACCAGACAAAGGGATTTGATACAATAGGAAGAGTCATTACCTGCAAGATGGGAAATTGAGCACTTTCTGAGCAACTCCTGGAGCTCATGCCTTCCTTGTCAAGTCTCTAAGACACCCACTAAGATGAGAGGAAAAGGAACTGTTCTGAGCATAACACTCTGGATGCTGGTCTGGAAGAGGCTCCCTAAAACTAGAAACCTGCTCCTCAGCACTGAATAAGCTTGATCATCCTGTGTTACATTTATAATATCCACTTATTACATCCAATTTGTAAATTTAATTTTAATCCCAATATCAATCCACCAAAATTCTTTCCATTTCCTCAGAGAAGTCAAAACAAAAGAATTTCTCTTTGGTAGACACAGTATTTCTCAGGCAATCATGCTGACTATGGATAATCCAACCACACTATTTAAGCTCCCTCACTGCACTCCTCTTCAGGTTTTCCAGCCTCCTCCACATGGATATTTCCTCTTTTAGTACTAGAGTATTTACCTAAGTGATGCAAAACACAGGGATACACTGGAATAAAGTCAACACAGATTTTAAAGATGTTTAGGCGTTTAGCTCCCCTAGCATTAGGAACAGGACATCTCACAAAATCTGGTTGTTAGAGTGGGACTGGAACAAAACTGCATTGCTCTCTGCAGCTGGAGTCTGATGGTCATGTTTGAAAATGATCTTTTATCACCCAAGTGGAGAGAAAGCAGGCACAAATCAGCTGGACATAACATCAACAACTATGCAAGGAAGGAGGAATTCCTGTCCTTATTTTGTTAAATCTCCAGCAATTCCAGTCTAATTAGGCCTAGTCCAGAAGCAACTGCTACTGAGAAATGCAGTCTCCTCACCAACCTACTGTTTTCCAGTTCAGGTATAAGACATCTCTCTCAGTTCATCCTGTTGCAACAAATATTCTACAGTACACACACTAATAACAACAAAAAGATTCTACTAAAACAAACCCCTCCAAGAAATGCTGTCTCTCCTGGGAGGAGAAACTGAGAGAGCAAAGGCACTATGGCTGTTTTTACTGAAGGTGCTCAGATACTCCAGCAATGAATGTGATGCAGAAACTCAAATTAAATAGAAATCACCCAGCTGACAAGACTGATGTTCTTGGATTCTCTCTAGGTCATCACTGGCATTGCACACTCTTCCCAGTCCTCCAGCACCTCCCAGTTTTCTCATGTCCCAGTTGTTTCAATTGCCTCAGAATTCAGAGAAGCTGGTTACCTAGGCATGGGTTATATCGACCTTGAGAAATTGAGTTTTCAGGCATTTCGATTTCATGATCACCTGTGCAGGTCTGATCCTGATCTTCTCTAGTAATTCTCTCTTCTCCCTTGGGAAATTTCTGCCATCTGTTCCCTTATTCTTTCCTGAAAATGAAGGAAAAAAATATAGCTTCTAGCAACACCCTGAGTAAAGCTTTCACTTTCTCTCATAGGCCATATCATCCCTTTCAGTAGCCTGTTATTCCAAATGCACTGCAAGCAAATACATTTAATTGTATTTCAAAGTGAGCAAAGGTTTCAATTACCAGTTTCATTCTTGCCCAGTGCATATATTTATTTCAAACACTTATGCATGTTTCCTTTCATTCACCATCTGTCTTATTTTATTTCCATTCATTCTTTCTGTTATGCATTGTCATCTAATGCAGAGAATTATAATGGAAGTCAGGTCTTCTAATTCAACTGCTTATCCCTCAAACTCATGGTGTGACCCTGTGTGTGTCATTAAGCCTTAATAAGACTCATTTCCTACCTTTAAAAAGGACGTTGTCTGTTTGAACCATCACATTAAAATTGTTTAATTTAATCAGAGTAGCAATACTTTATAAATGTTAGGTACTATTTCCATTTCATGCCAATCATTCCACCTACATTAATAAACTCCTCTGTGTTTGCTTCTGGGCTCACACATATGACAGAATCTACTCTCAGGCTCTGGGCCCACAGTGAACAGATAAATTCCACTTTGTAGAAATCTGTCTTGCTCCTGAGCAACTTTTCCTTCTCAGCAACTTTCCTCCAAAAATTATCCTCCATGAAAACATACAGAGAAAACCTGCTAAAAAGAAATGGAATCTTTAAGCCAAACAACAGATAATGTAAATAATTTGGTCTTCTATTCTGCTAATTGCTGTCTTTTTTTAGTAAGAATATCTGAATGTACACATCCACCCAAAGCATTTTCAACAAAATGCAATCACCACCGAAATGAGGAACGAGACCCTAAGAAAGATAATTTAGGGATGGACCCCATCTGTTTTTGTGTGGCTCAGAGAGGTGCAGAAAGCCTGTTACACTCAAATAATGGTAATGAATTGAAAATTGACACAATGTGTTTTGCTTTGGTTTGGGGCTTTGTTCAAGTTTGGCTTTTAAACTCCACTATGATATAACTCCAAACAGCTGGCAGAGATAGGTTACTCTTGTTTTAGTCCTGAAGTGTCTCATTAATATTTAGCTCCAAAAATTCTAGTTTATTTTGCAAAGCAAAAATATTTTTCCTACTCAGAGTAATTCAACAAAACCTCATTTGGTTACTGCCACTGAAAACTTTGCAGTCACAAGTCCAGGTGGCCTTTGTGCTTCAGGCAATAATTTGCTAACACTTTCTACACGTCGAGCCCCAGCTACATTCCTGACAGGCTCAAAACTCCTCTAAACATCATTTGCATGTTAGAACAATCAAGAAATACAGAATCCAACCCCAGGACAGCAGAGCATGCGTTGTACAATTTACTGGGGTAGCAACCACACAACCATCATTTGTCCTTGCTTATACGAGATTATATCAGCTCTTCAGGTCTGGTTGCTCTAGCAGAGAGAATTGCCTATCAGTTGCTTTCTATTAAAATGTCAGAGAGTGTCTGCTCTGGGCACCTTCAGTAACACACATGGGTGGGAGACAGTTTATAAGTGGAAGAGTGTGGGGATTTTTGTTATTCCTTTGAAGTATGAAGGCCTGGTCAATGGTTTGATCCTAGCCATTGAAAGGAGCAGAGTTGAGTGCCTATTTCATGTCTGATATTTCCCTCCTCTGACCAGATAAAAAGGAATAGGGAGAAAACACAGTCATGACACTTTACCTCACCTTACCTAAACCTGTAAGGCAAAATGACTCACATTTGGGCATTTAATGCTCTGCAGCAGGAGTAATCCAGGAAACTTTAAAGCTCTGAAAACCACAATTTTTTCTCTAAGATGCACTTCACTTCTTTTTTTTTTAGTGATTCCTGACTAGTTGTTACAAAGCTCATAGTTACCATATATATCTCTGTAAGAATGCAGCTACTTTTCTGTCCTGGACCCTTAAATATTTCCCCTCAGCCAACATCCATGAGTTTTTTCTAGGATTTTGTTTTCTAAAATTTTCCTTCTTCCTACAACATCAAAGCTATCTATTTTTTAGGTCACCTGGTGTCTCAAGTGCTCACCACTAGTTTGTTCCTGTCTGATTGTCTAAACCTCCTGCAGAGATCTCTGCCCACTAACCACTATTAAAGAGCAGGTAGGAGCTGCAGATCTGACACCTCAGCAACAATTTTGTTTGTTCTCAAAGACTAAGTGACTACTATCTTACATTCATCACCCAAAGATAATCATACACATCTACCAGCCAAAACAGTACTGCTGCACAAATACAAGTGTTAGCATTACACAGATTGTTATATACATTCAAGATGGATACCATTTCCCTGTTGTCTCCTGCAAGTCTTTCTTTGACTTCAGGACTTAATTTTTCCTTCTTCCCTACAGGAGGAAATTTCCCCCGTGCTCTGTTTCACAACAGTACAGCACTTCCCAAGAGGTTATGGATTTATTTGGCAACATCAGGCTCTTCTACTCTGTCTTTCCCACAAGTTCCTTACACCTAGAGCTCAGTCATCAGCCTGCTGCAACTTTCACTCCTCAGGCTGCTCCATCTCCAGTCCACTTAGCTGGCTTCTACGTCCCATATATCTACTTGAGAAGTGCTGAGTAGCATAACTTGCTCGAACCTCTCACTTTTGCACTCATGCAGCTTTGGAGGCTTTGGAGGCCTTGTCCTAAGGCACATCTCCCTGCAGTGAAATACCCACTTCTTTAGACTCACACATGACAGACTCATCCCGCGGAAAAAAAAAGGGAAAAGGCTTGTTTCACCTACAGCTCAGCTGATCCCCTGGTAGAGGAAGACATTTAGGATATGTATTGCTGTCATAAATTGTAGGTAGTTAAAAGAAAAAAGAACCCTGTGGAGATATCTGAAATCTAATCTCAGACAGGCAGCAATCTAAAATAAACTACAGCTGGTGTTTCAGCTTTGATTCTGCTGCCACCAAAGGCAAATGGCACAATTCCCATTGATTCCAATTAAATCATAGACTAGGTCCTCTTCTTACTCATCTTTCTTTTTTTTTTATGCCTCTATATGTTTTTCAGTTGTAAATTTCCCTGCAATACTGCTCTCAGGACCATAAAAAATTTCGGAGAAATCCATACAAGTGCAAATCTTGGTACAAATTTTTTAATAAGAAAATAGGGAAGATTTTTATCTCTCCTAATTAATGGCATGGAAGAAAAAGCAGCATGGTTTTGTGCTAATGGTTTCGTTGGTTTCAGTTAGGGCTAAAATTTGTCCTAACAACATACCAACATACATCTCTATACTGCAGAAAAAAGCACTCTCTTTTGACAGTAAACACATAAATGCGAGAATGCAACTGTTAACCATTTTGCAGTGAAATGGGTGTTTAACCCTTTTGCATCTAGCTTCACCTTGATATGCCTTATCTCACAGCAGAACATGCACACACTTGTTTTCAGGCTGCACTCGCACACGTGTACAGAGGAAGCTGTGGTGCTGTGCAGCATCCCTGCATTGGTGCTGCTGTTCTTGTGGGAGTTGCATTGCCACAAGTTGTGCAGCTTTTTGCTTCTCTCACTGTTCTTACAAGGACAGCCAGAGGGTCTCCTGGTTTCCACTTCAACAGTGACACAGAGCATGACACTGAATCTATGCTGTGGGCAGTTCAGCTGCAGCTGTTTTGAGACACTTGGGGGCAAAGTTTCAGGGTTGCCAGCTCCCACATTTTGCTGGGTTCCTTGTCCTCTTTCCTGGAGGTCTGCCCTTGAAACTCTGGCCTTCATGGTTGCAGAGAAAAGCCTGAAAACACAGAATCTTACAGTATTTTTAAATGTGACTCATGACTTTTTGCCATGAAGGGCACATACAATCCCCTTCTTTCAACTTCCCTTTGTCTCTTTGCATGCAGCCGCACCTGCAGATGTTCAGGGAGGAGTGCCTGCACTCATCCACCCTAAAAGCAGCTTCTGTGTATGCAAAAGTCAGCACCCGCTTGCACAGGTGTCACTATTCCCAACGGGCGGGTGCAGAGGTTCTGCTTGATGGGGCTACATGTGCACAAGCAGTTGCCCCTTTGAGCAAACCAGTCTCTGAACATCACATTTTAGCAAAGCAGCACAGCTTTTTCCATGTGTTCCATCCACAGAACATTTTTTAAGTAGTTTTACAATGTTAGATATACAGATATCTATCTCAGGCTTTTTTTTCCACTTTCACTATCTGACCTTTGCAGTTATTTCACACAAAGCCTAGAGCTCAGTTAGCTGTTTCTAATGGCTGCTGCTCAGAGTGTTCAGCTCACAGAGGAAGAACCAGCCCAAACAAACACCGGGGCACAAGGGATTAGAAGTGCTCACCATCACCACCACCACTTCTCAGCTTTCCCCATGGTCTGGGGGCCTAGGGATGCAAGGCCCTGGTACCACAAACAAAGTGGCTGGGATGCTGGCAGGCCACTCGAGGAACAAGCCAGTCTGCCCTGTACTCTCTCCCAAAAGAACATTCCCTCCTGACTTCATAGCACATCAGGGTCATATAGCAACACAAAACCAAAAACCTTTGTAATTTAAATTCATCTTAAGATAGATTTAAAAAATATATATCAACAAAAATGTCAAAGAGGTCAGTCATTTTTCCTCAAAGACAGCAAAAGAGGTTTGATCCTTGCAAACCAAAAGGCCAGAGCCTTAACCTCCCAGGAGAATGCCATCCTGGGACTCTGCAGGCAGAAGAGCTTCTGCAAGCTGGCAACAAGTTTTCTGTATCAGACAGATCACCCAAAGAACCTTGCTGCTTTCAGAGCTCTACAGAGGGAGCACGGACCCTCATTTCTCCTTAAATTCCCTGGATCATTTAATGAAGAAATGACACTGGGTGATGTGCCATGTGCCCACACCACAGCAGCCCCAAGGGAATCTGCCCAGGAATGGCCTCAGACAGCTTCAGCACAAAGCTGCCCAAAGAAACCATCTCTACAGATGCCTTCAATAACAACGCCTGTGACTCAGAGAGCACTCGGCAATGAGTGTCGAAGGTAGCTGAGCATCATTACCCCATTCAGATGGGGAAAACCAGACTCTCTGGGCTAAGTGATTTGCCTGCAGCCCCACAGCACCTGGCAGACCTCAGAGCAGGAACTAGGGCTAGGGCCATGGTGTGCTAATTCACGGCACAGAGCCAGCGCATCCCACCTGCCTCAGAGGGGTTACAGCCCACTTACTCCTCTGCATGCATGAGGTGAGTGTGACCCCACAAATTCTTTTGCCTGGAGACAGGATGGAATATAAATTTAACTGCCTATTGTTGCCATTAAATGTTCCACCAGCCTAGTCCCACCATATCAGTATGGAACACATGAATACAGTGCAAAACAGAATGTTAAAAATTAAAGTGTAAGTGGCTGAATTCAGTAATAGTTGCATTCAATAAAGTAACATGTTTGTGATTATGGAATTTTGCTAGACACATTCTGAAGATAACATCTTATTTGTACAATGAATGGTTAGGCTAGTCAGAGCAAGGGTTTAAATAGTCTTAAGTATATTAGCATAATCACTCATGAAGCACATGTAATTTATAAATGAATTAACAGCTACAAATTAAAGAAATGTCTGCTTTTTAAAGCATCTGCCTTTTTTTATTATTATTTTTTTAAAGGAGAATAAAAGGAAAGTTGGGCATTCTGATTTTCAAATGCTCTCAGACTGTGCAGGGTAGAAATGCCTGCTTGCATCCTCACTCCTCAACAAGCTCAGCCCCCCAGGAGGATCCAGGGGCAGCTCAGAGGAGGTAGGACTCTGTGCATGGATGAAGCTTTGCAGAGCCCAGGAACTCTCATCAGTTCTAACTCATTCCAGTTCAAGATTTTTTACGTTGTGTTACGGTTAAACTGTTTTAGGTTTCTAAAGTGCTTGTACCTTACCAGACTTTAGAAAAGCTGTATTTTTATTAACAGGATGATTTTACAGACCTATTGAGTCTTCTGGAGTGAACAGGATACATGGTTCTCACTCTGTTCAAAGCAAAAGGAGGGAGACTTCTTCACTTCTCCCTGAGGTCAGACATACCTCCTGACTTCCCATTTCCCTTGGAGATGAGGAAGAAAAGTGCCTACATGGCTGCTCTACAGTCAGGGATGATGCCACCTTAAGCCTATACCGAAGAAATCCCAGCTGGAAAGACCCTCTCTAGCCCCATATCACAGCCTCTATTGAACATGCAAAGGCACACACATGATGGAGGTAGAGATGTTCCCATTTCCTGGTATAGAAACTGAAGGGGTAGGATTATTATAAAAAGTGACATAGGAAGGGGAATAAGAAATGGTGAATACGAATGAGAGACACAAAATACGAATGAGGAGACAGGACCAAAGCAAGGTTCTTCTCAACAGAACTGGTAGTGAAATGGAGGAGCTGTTGCCAGAGAACATTGCAAATAGTACATGGTTTCAAGATGCAGTTACACAAATTAACAAGTCAGATATACATTTGGGTACTAGACATAGACTTCAGTGGCTTAAGAAGGCAGGAAACTGATAAGGAAATATTCCTGCTTTTGCCCTATATACCCTTCTCTAGGCATCAGGCTGACCGTTGTCAAAAGACAGAGCTGGACCAGCCCTTTTATGTTCTTGTGGTTTTTTCTCCAGAGTGACACAGGTGGAAGTTAAGAACTGCATTTTCCAAAGGACAAAGCACAGGGGAAAGTTTTACCCCAAGGAGACAGGCTTGTCCCTTAGTCTCTTGCACAAGATCACTTGAACAAGCTCATTCACCTCCTTCCTTAACACCCACCCCACCCACAAAACACAGCAGCAGTGGGTGTGATGGGGCTGTGCTAAACACCTCTCATCCCCTCACCATCCAGCCCAGCCTGCACACAGCCCTGATGGAGGACAGCAACAGGCTCATGAATTCTTCTCATGATGCAATTTTGTTGTGGGCAGTTCTCTTGTGGGTAGAGCAAAAATTTAGTAAACACATTTCTCTTTTGGTTATACTATCACTACTACCATATTTAGCCCTTCACACACACCAAGTCTTCAAAGGTGAATTTGCCTTTTATTTTGGATGGATTTTTTTTTTTTTTTAATCTTCCTGACTGTCTGGGAACCACTGTAAGACAGTAATCAGGAGACTTGCACTAGAAGTCCAACCTTCTGGTCAAACTCCTTAGTAAATGTACTGCTATTTTCATCTTAGATTAAGGGCAGCCCAGCCAACTCTCTCACTGAGAAGTATTAAAAATACTTCCCTCAGTTCTCAGAAAGAGAATAATCTAAACTCTCAAACTAAATGAACTGAAAAAGAAAAAAAAAAAAAAAGAAAGAAAAAAAAGAAAAAAAAAAAAGAGGAAGCCATAGCGTGAAGAGCTATTATTATGTCTTCTCACATTTTGCTGTAGCTAAAAGCATGAGTTGTATATATAACTAATGCACCACCCACCCAAGCAAAAATACTTGCTTGAAAAAGTAAAGGCATGCCTGTCAGAACTCATCCTCTTCCATTCAGTCTCCATTGTATATTTTTGTTCCTGTGATAAATTAGCCCACTACTTCTCAGGTGATTCTGGCATTTCAAATTTGAACACAGGACATGCTCAAGTAAAATCATATAGTAGCTTCACTAGTAGTCTGAACTTACAGGGAGCTAGTGCTCTGCAAAGCAAAACTGAAATGTGAATGTAATGGGGTGAAAGTTTGAGGCCTGCCCTCCACTTGCACTCACTCACACACATTAATGTTTCCATCCTGGCAGCTATAAACACTGTTTACCATCAAACACCTGCAACAGATTTCCAATACTCTCATGCTTGCAGTCTAGGTTTGCATGTAATCTGTTTTGTATGCTAGTATACAGCAGAAACCCGAGACTGCCCTGCAGGGTTATGGTTTGTAGGTGGAGCTGCCTGGTCACATCTTTCTTAGTGTTCTCATTTCTATCTTTCTCCTTCAAAATTCTAAATGTCCTCACTGTCAGCGTCGACTGGAATTCTTTTTTTCGTTAAGCATAGCTAACATCCACATCAGCCTAAGCTGTAGTCATCTTCTGGTTACACAGGCAGACTTTCCAGCCAGTGAATAGGAACACAGAAAGGTACACAGAGACATCTCTCAGTCAGTCAAATAGTGTCTTTGCACAAACATCTTGCAATTTTAGTTCTAGAACCAGGTTTGAAAAGATAGAGAGGAAACCAAAGAGACTTTACCTTATCTTTTCATGAAAAGATGGCACAGTCTGTGACCAGCCATGCTTTTGGAAGGCAGTGGTGACAAATTCTTGGAATTTTCTTGAATTGTAAAACAAGGTTGAGAATTTCTAGGCAAGACTCAAAATATTTAGCAACTTTACAGGTGGTTTTACAAGGATATTCCAGTAGATCTTGGACCTCTGCTGTATACCATTACTAATGTCAGGATAAATAACAGGTCTTCTCACTAGTTCTGCCGCTTTCAGGATCTCAAAACAAACTCAAGTTCACTGTAGTTGGCTCAGATCCTAACTTTCACACAAAAGTAAATTATTATCCTGTAACATAATGTGCAGGAAAAACCTTAATGCCGTGCATTATTCCTGGACCAGGTGACCTCCCCAGCCATCATCTGTTTCTCCATCATGCCCTTATGATGTATCCTAATTCCTCTTTAACAACCCGTGACAGAAACCTGGGTAGAGTGGGATGAGAACATAATTTCCATCATTTCTCGGATAACTGTTCCTCCAGTATATCTGACACACACGGCAACGTTGCCTGGGCTTCAAGGGAGAGTTTTAATAAGTATCTAGACTGAGTTAGAGGTGAACAACTTGGGAGCAAGATGCTCCAGCAAGCACCATTATATACATATTTTGCAACTTGTAGCTGAGGTCAGCCTTAACACATAGACATAAATAACTGCCGGCATGCAAGGACATAATAAGACATTCCAGAAGATCTCTTTTAAGATGAAGTATTTGAGTCTGCTCCCTAAGCACTGGAAGGTATAATTCAGGTATTTATGAAGTTCATGAAGTTCAAAGCCATTCCAAGGCTTTGCTGGGTCACAAGAAGTGATGGATGTGATGATACAGTAGAATAAAACCCTGATGCAAGACTTGCATACTGATTTGATATGGAACCACAGACAGAGCTCTGCTCAACATGGAAGAAATCCCTGAGATTATTCCCTGAGTACAGTTTTGCCATACAGGGCCTGTGTTTCCTAGGCTTGGGGTGCACAGGAAGGCCCATGTACTACTGAGCCCTCCTGAAAAGTGGGGTATAGTATTCCTCTGCTGATTTTTCTGTTTGTTATAAGTTTAGGGCTTCTAAATCATGCTAATGTGTCTAGAGATTGCAATGGGAGTGTGTTTGAGAAATCCAAAAATAAAATAATGTAATGCAGCCAAATACTTAATTACCAACATGTGCATCTGTTGTCAAACCATACGCTAAGTGAGTGGCACTGCTCATTAGTTCTGCTTTCAGGAGCTACCAGGCGTTCGTGTCATCGCTACCAAGAGTCTTCTGAGTCTGAATCATCCCCGGAAAGGACAGATTCTGTCACTCATGCAGTCGCTGTTAACAAGAATGCTGATGGCGTAGCAGGTGTTTCCTCCACTTCTCTAAACCTGGAAAGGTTCTGGCACAGCTTCCCTCCAATTTTCCCTCTTCAGAAAGGAAAAACAATCTTTCTCTCCTGGCTCACATGAGCAGGCAGGCATGTTCCAATAACTCAGGTATTGGATACAATTGCTCCTATTCACTCTGTTGCCTACAATACTGTGTGATTATCGTGCTCTGCTAGGTCCTCAGGAAAGAATGCTGGTTTATCCAGTCCAATCCCTTTTCATGCAATAAAACTCTAGCCCAGTGAAACAGAAGGGGGTCTGTGACACACAGCAGTAAAAAAGGGCCACTTACTATTTAGCTGACCCTTTAATTTGGCAGTAGCTTTGAAATGCTTTTCCGAAGTTGCTGACTGATAAGTCCTTTCAAACCTGTAAGGGCATCTGATATTCTGAAATGGGCTTGGAAAACTTTCTGTGCTTTGTCCACATGAAGCAAATGCCAGCTGGGATCTAAAGAAAAGAGCAGAGTGTTACTACCCTGAAAACAACACACCAGTGCCAAAGAAAGGATAGAAAGGATCTGAGCAATCCCAAATATGGGTCGCAGCCTGATAAGAAATTACAGTAAAAGCTTTACAGAAGTGGCTGCTCCAGTAGACACTGAATGTACGTCCTGGTCAGCTCTCACAGCACTGAGGGTCTAGGGCTGGGTCTCTCCTTTCTAGGGACTGCCCAGGAATGGGGCTGACCCCCACGTCTCATGCAGTCAGTGTAGCCTCCCGTGGTTTCAGGTAGGCTGTAGAGGGGCACTGCTTGCCTCACACCTCACTCTGGCCACTCTCCTTTGGCAGCTATCCACCTGTCCTGGTGTGCAAGTGCTGATCCAGCCCACGCAGAGGATGCAGCAGAGAATCAAGGAGCCATAGCTGAGCTTCATCCCAGATATAGCTTGCTAGATCCCAGTTACATCCCAGCCCAGATCCACTCATTTCTCCCCCTTTCTCTGAACCAGAAAGGCACAACTTAGGTCTCCTCCCTCACTTTTGAAATTACTTTTGGCCTTTTAGTCAGGGTTCTTTATAAAGGAAAAACTCAGCAGTTAGCCAACACTGAATGTGTCCAAGCCCAAGCTCAGACAGCGGCATTTGCACGGGCACAGCAATTTGAGGTTCTCCCCAGGTTGCTGCTACAGAGCTGGAGATGGCAGGAATTCCCCTTCCTTCCCTGTGCCCCACTTTTCTGTGGAACAAAACAGCCAAACCAAATCCTTCTCTTTTTTTCAAACAGCTGAAGATGGCCCAAAGCACTCCTCTCCACTCATAATCAAACACACATTTTCTTTTTAGTATGGTGGCTCCCAAGAACTAAAGTTCAAGCTGGAACATTGAAACACACAGCTTAAATCACCAGTAGGACACCTCCAGTGCTGACACTGATGTACCCAGCTTGGAGCTGTTCAGGGCTTGGACAGTACTGGCTCTCTGTGCTCCAGAATTCCCCTCTGCAAGCTTTCCTGTCACTGCCAGCTGCAGTAACCAACACTGCCTACAGCAAATGTGTCACATATAGGTAGGTCACTAAATGTCATGCCCAAATGCAACATAGGACCAGATGCCATTAAGAAAAAAAAAAAAAAAAGGCAAAAAAAAATCATGTTGATGTAAGCACTATGCTTTTACTTCCCCAAGTCTGACAGGCCTCCTACACAGCCAGCAGCAAGTAGCTATTTCCCTTGTAATATCATCAACTTCCAGTAATGTTCACTTGCCTGTTTAATACCCTCTACAGCCCTTCTACCATCCTGTGATAAATCCCTTCCCCTCTACCATTTCATAACTGTCCAGATCTTTTCCTCTCTCTCCCCACCACATCTGGCTTCTAGACCATACTCCACTTCTTTCTGTTAGCATTTTCAAAGCTTATCTAGGGCTCAACAGACTTTTTTTCCCCTTCTTGGTGGTGGAGGGAGGAGGAGGGGGGACCTGCTGTTTAGCTGGCTTTGGCAAGCCTGGGCAGCTCTAGCTGAACTCCCCAGCCCTCTGCCAAGAACAGTCTAAATAGGAGCACCAGAAACATCTTTTAATGTCATTTGTATTAATATTTTTGGAATTAGGCAGACTTGAAATTGCTTTAAAAACATTTAAAAACAGAGGGAAAGGGTTGGCAACCATGTGAAGCTCAAACTGTATCACACACATTACTGTCATAAGAAAGTGGCTATAACACGAGCGTCTAAGCCATTTGAACCAAGGGACTGTTTTTCCATGATTTTATTTAACAAAGATGTTCTTAAAACAAGACTTCTCTCAGGTTTTGAACAGAAGAAACAATTCCTCCCTTTGTTTATCCTAAGCAGTGTTCAACAACAGTTCAATGTATGACATGCACTTGAGAAGAAGAAGACCCTGTTCCCTCAAGGTATATCCAAAAGGCAAAAAAGGCAGACCAGGATGAAAAGGACCTTTGTGCCTTTTGTCTCTCCAGCTCCTTTCCTTAGTCATACATTCTTCATGCCAGAGAAGCAGTGTGAGCTTCAGAAAGGCCCCTGCCTTGCTACCTACTCTCATCATCAGGCCCAAACAGTTCCTTAGAATTTCACTCTGTGTGCCTTTATCTTTCTTCTGTGATTATCATAGATTTCCTCTGGACTCACTGAACCACCAGCTTTAACATCTTACAAGATCAGGCAAAGGATCTCTCAACCAGCATTTTGAAGGAGAGTTAAAGTCAGCCAGATTCCTGGCATCTTCCTTCCTTCACAAACTTTCGTTTCAGAGGGGTAGAGACAATACTAAGGGATAGATTCAAAATATCAAAAATCACCTTTAGAGAAGCACAATCAAGGGTTTAGGCTGGTTTTCTGATGTCCAAAGCAAGTACAAATTAGGCCATGAAAACTTCAGGTATAAAGGAGCTGGAGACACTTCTTACGTAGAAGTGGAGCTGGACAGGGAGAGAGGTTGTTAAGCCTTGGACCTTGGGCACTGCGTAGGTCACAACTTAATGACACCTTCCTCTTCTTCATCCCACACACAATGCAGCACAAAGGCTTCAGACAGTTCTGCAAGGATGTCACATAAGTACCCCAGAGAGACAAACTAGATGCCCCCAGTAACAGTGGTCTGCCACTGGCTGTCCTCAGCTTGGGTTTTTGTCTCTGACATGATGATCACTATGCCTGAACTTCAGTATGGATACAGCCAGCAGGTCTACTTTGGGACAGTATCCACAGCAACTTGCAACCACAAGTGAAAAGCCTCCTCACAATAACAAAACATAAGTTTAGAAGCATGAAAGAAAGCAAAATAATCTGTAGGAGTAATCTAGATATATATGCACACTTTAAGAGAGAAAACAGATAAGAATCTTTCAGGTGAATTAGAGGGCATACACTTGCATAGGAATAATGCTTCTTGAGTCTACAACAATTTCTTGATTAACATCTGCTTTCTTGGCCAAGGAATGCTGGTTTCTATTTTTCCATAGCCCAACCCTTGTTCCTAGCTTCTAGACGGGTTTTTGCATTTTAGTTGTCTCAGTAGGAGAAATCACACTCATTGCAACTCAGCTTGCATTTAATAAATTTCTCAGGCTCTTATTTATCCCCTTAAATTTATTCTCTCATTTAAAAATACAAGGAATTAAAAATTGCTAGCTTTCTGCTAGACTTCTGATCATCTCTCTCAGTTGGTATTATCAACATGGATCACAGCATAATTCATTTTGTCACAGGCAGAAGAGGAGTCTGTGCATTTCACAATGATTTAGAAGTCCCCAAAGCTTGAAAGGAACTTGTCAAAGTCTTTAAAATGTTTTTTCCCTCATCTTGTGATGTCTCTTTTCTGAAGAGAACCTTTCTGAGGAGCTAGCAAGACTAAAAATTTCCCTTTTTTTTCCCCCCATCAAGATGAACACCTTTCTCCTAAAGAAAAACAAATAGTGCCATACAACAAGTGTTGTTATTTGAAGGCTGGTTTGGGATAATGTAAAACTCTTCTTTGGCTTCTATGACAAAAGGCAGCCCAGTCCTGGAGATCAGTTAAGTATGTGCCTCTTTTACAAGTGTGACCTGATAATCTGCAGTACTGAAAAGCTTTTCTTTCTAGGAAGATAAGGTTGTACACTCAGACTTCTCATACTTCATGGGAACTGGAAGAGCTTAAACATGACTGACACAGTCTGCACTTTTCCAGAAAGCAATGAGTTTTTTAATTTCTTGCTGCCATATGCTAAATGTGACTTATCATTTTACATTATTATAATATTTTGAGTTGGCTTGATATGCTGTACATTGTTCCTTCTGTAAAACAAGATCTATGCAGGAAATTTGATAAAGTAATTTTATGTCTTCTATTCATTGCTACTACTTTTGCTTGCTGACAAATTAAATTCCAGTCATCTGAGTCAGCCTCCTATTTTAGATCATCATCCCATTCTCCATGTTTTGTCAAATAAATACATTTGTATGTGTAACTAACTACACATAGAAATATACAAAAGATCTACATGACATTCTCTTAATTTGCAAATTAGAAGAAATTAGTCCTAGAGTAAGTTACTTAGGTTTCACAGTTGCTTTCCATCCCACTTTTCAAAGCTATATCATTACCAAACTTCTGTTGCCTTCTGCATACAGAAGGTATTTCATTAGCTGAGGCCCACTTCCTTGCTTCAAAGTTATTACAGCCAAAGAGCCTGGCTATGAGTGGGAAGTGACAGCTCAGAGAATAGCCCTGGGAATGCATCCACATGATGGTCTGTACCAGCACAAGTGTGTGTGTGTGTGTGTGTGTGTGTGTGTTGAGGGAGGACACTGACCCCTTTACTCTTCACACACCGTCCAGCCAAGCAGCCAGCCCTGCCCTTCCCACGGTGCCCAAGGACTGCACAGCTCCTCTGCTCATTAAGCAGCCAGTGATGGACTGGGTGAGCTGACCTGCTCCAGAAGGCAGCTCAGATCCTGGCAATGCTGTTCTGAGACAAACAAATAAAACAAAAATCCAAGCCAAGAACTCCAGGAAGGGCTGAAGGAACAGTAGGATGCGGCCAAGAGTCAGAGGCATATGGGCTACTGCACTAGGCAACCAAAGAGGGCCAGGGCATGGGCCCAAGCACTGGCACAGCATCACCCACTGCTCGACTGTCAGTGCTGCCCTTGGCACAGACTTGTTCCAGGCAACCAGCTCTCCCTCACACAATGCCTGGACACTTTCAGCAATAAGCAGGGACCATTCCCAATGCGCAGTTCGGATGGGCCACCTTGTTTAGAGCGGGAGAGGAAAGAAGTGTCAAAAGCAGTGACACTCCAGTGGCCACCCCTTGTTGCCAGTGAGTAGTTCCCTGGCCTATTTTATTCACTAATGTAGAAGCAATCTTGAATACCACAATTCATTCAGCACAGAGAACTTGCCAGGATGGGAACTGCCTCTTACTAGCCCTGCCCCAACCACCTCAACATAGCAAACTCAGCTTTTTTTCTATTCTTTTTCTCCCTGAGACATTTCTGTAGAGTCTATTTAATCTCCCCTCAGTCTTCATGCATTGTCTGGGCTGATTTTTAATTGACCAGAAAATTACATGACTGTATCTCTTAGGCCAAAGCACTTTTTCACCTTGATGTGGCCCTCGAACTGAAATTGTAGATTGCATCTCCAAGCAGCAATCTTCTACCTTACAAAACCCTCCTCCTCTCTCATGGTCATTCCACCCCTGAATCTAAGCTTCTCCTATTGGATTCAATTCCAAATACATTAAGTACAAGCTGAGATCAGCAGAAGCAAGTTATAGGAAAGATAAAGATCCTGTTTAAAAGAAAAACAATTTCTGATTAAAGTGATGCTACTGATCAATTTCTCTTCTCAAAGAGCATTACAAACATGAAATAATTTTTGCAATAGCCAAGGGTATTAGATATATAAGCATTGTTATGCATCTTGTGCAGAAACGGGTGGTAAACAAGAGGACAAAATCACCTGCTAATTTAGGATTTCTTGGGTTTTGAGCCCTTCCACTCCAAACAGAACTGAAGCGTCTCACATCACAGGCAACATGAAAAACACAGCTTTCTTATCACTTTTCCATGACACCATTGTCCTGACAAAAGTTTCCACTGCTTGACACATGCAAAAAATACAGAACAAGTTAGGAAACTGATGTTTTCAAGCTGAATTACCTGTCCCCAGGCTGAATCTTCTTACCTTTTGTGAATGTAACTGATGTCATCAGATAACTTCTACAAAAGGAATTTATGTCATTTTCTCACCTTTTGTAAATGTAACTGTCATCAGATAACTTCTACAATAAAACTTGCTTAATAAAAAAAATACTTTGTGTCTCAAGCATTGCATAAGATTATGTTACACTAATAGATATGCATTAGGTAGTCAGAGGATATGTATTAGACAGGAAGGTTCATGTAAATTTTACTGTATAAAAGATGTAACTTTTTACCCCTTGGTGTGCTTGATTTGTGGAAACCTCCACCTTTCACCCTGCACAGAACAGTGTCACCTTTCTAAAACTAGACTCTGTGTCTGTGTTTAGAGAGCTCCTAAAATCAGCAACAAAAGGAACCGGGACAAGACAACATCAGGAATTGCTGGCACAGCCTACAGCTCAAACCACTGGACAGCATTGCTTTTCACAGCTCAAGAGATTCACAGGTCCAAGGGGAAAAAGGGCAAGCATGCACTAGAGCAGAAATCTGCCTGCTGCAGACCACAGAGTACATCTGCATTAGGTAAAAGAATAGATGTGTATAAACACTAAAAAAAGCAAGTGGCTAGACAAACACTGACTAATAAGGATGAGAGAGGTTTCTGTGAATGTAGCCCAGGTGTTTTTTGTAAAACTGATCTCATAGGGACTTTCTTATATAGTATCAAGGTGAAACAACATTCAGCTTAAAATGGGTTTTAGCAAATTCAGATCAATAAGTTTTCCTGCTTGGCTGCTTATCATCTTCCCTTTCTATGGTTGCAGTGATTCCTTCCACTGCTCTGCCCCACCTCAGCCCCAGAGTTCTGCTTAACTCTTTGCTGCCCTTACCAGCCCTGACACAGTCTGGTGTTTGCAACTAAATGAAAGTGACCAACACAAACTTTCTGCAGACCTTCCTTCCTTTCTTCCTTCCTTCCTTCCCTCCTTGCTTCCCAGGGCTGCAACCTTTCCTGTGCTGCAGTCTCTTGCTCGCCCATGGCTTGAAATCATTATGCACTAGTTGCAAGCAAATGTGAATAAATTACAGTAATATTCAAATAAGGGGAAGAAGAAGAGGAGTAACAGAGAGGGTGACTAGGAAACCAAGGAAGAAATGCTAATTAACTCAAATAGATTGATTTGCCCTGCTTGCTCAAAAAATTAATTACCAAAAAAATTCGTAAATTAAGAATTAAAAGCTCACAATAAGAGGAGCCAAAAGGTTTTTCTCTGGAATCTATTATGAGTCTCTGAAAAGGGATTTTGTCTAATTAGATATTATTTTGCATCAAGATGACCTCATATTATAATTAGAGATATGCTAAATTACTTGGAAATAATTAAAATTATTGGATATCCTCCATGACTGCCAGTTTGGAAGCTTTCATGTTCACATTGATCCTACACACCTCACTTTCTCTTGGCTGGGATTTGGATCTTTAGCAGGTATCTAACATGCAAAAAAGCCAGCAGTCTTCAAAATCTCCATCAGGTGACAGACACTTTAAAAGACAAGAGAGATGTACAAATTTTCATGTAATAAAACCATGATCTAAATGTGGCAGGTACTCAGCACTATTTGTACTCTAGTTCCTAAGCATAACATTCACAATGCAAACAAATGTTACTAATTTTTATCTTTAATATATCCACAAATACTTTGGGCTTCTAAAACATACTTCTCTAGGATATCACATATTGCAAAAATGTTAGCCCAAATTTTACCAAGTGTCAGTTGCTACTTCAGTCCTCTGGACTGGCTCGGTGAGTCAATCAAACTCCAACTACTTCAGTGGCTACAGAAAGGGAGGGAAGACACGTCTAGCACCCTGGGCTGCAGACATGCTGGGTTGTGTGATGTGGGTAAGAAAATGCCAGTCATGCTAGAAAACACTCACAAAGAAGCTGGGTCAGAAAGTCAGGTCAATGGTAAGGCAAGAAACTGAAATAAGGTAAGGAACAGGAGATCCTCCTGTATTTCAGCATCTTTCTGATCCACATGGAGATCCACATGGACACTGAGATAAAAGGGAGCCTGCATACTCTAAAGTGGAGCCTGAGGAAAGGAACAGCTTCAAAGTTGCCCACAACTCTTTGAAAGGCACAAAGGATTAGGTCTCGCTCAGCTACATCAGCCCGTGCAAGGGGGCAGCTGCAAATCTGTCTGGACAGAACAAATACAAAATCTCCTCCAGAACAAAAGAGCATGCAGTAGCCTTCATGTCAGTGTGGCAGCCAAGTGAGCAAGATGGGAAACTTAGTTTTTGTGGGAACTAAGGGTGTCCTAGACTGGGTGCAGCTGATATAACTGATCTTAGGAAATATGATTACAACATATCTTCCTTCTCAGTGTCCGCTTTTGAGACTGTTCCACAAGGCATGGATGTGGATCTTCCTGAAGGCAAGCACACAAAGATGGCCAGCACACAAAGGAAGGCAAGAAACTCCAGCAGACTCGCACCACCCAATACTCAGCAAAAGTACAGGTCCACACAGCTCAGACCTGCAGTGGTACCTGGATGCCTGAGTATCCATGCAGTTCTGTGCCCTGCAATTTCAGTATGCAGAGTAAAAAGTCCTGTGATTTGTGCAGTTGTAAAACAGGCTAGCATCTGAGCTGGGAAGAGAAGGTACATTTCCCACATCCAGGCCCACATCCCACAACCACAGGTCTCTGAGTCTCACCACTGGACATGCGTGGCTGGTGGCACAGCCCAGCCACCATAGCCTCACTCATTTCCAGAATGGCCCTGTACATCTACATCTTGGCTGCTGCAGAGGTTTAGAAACAATGTTTTTAATATTTTGTGGTATTGACTTACCCATTCATTGTGTAGTGACATTAGCACACATGAATAATCATAAAATAAAAAAAAAGGATAATTAATATTTAACTTTGCCAGAGGGATGTACTTAAGGGAGAAACCATGTTTTAGAAAGAGCAGCTGATATTTGTCAGCTGGAGAACAGGACTAATTAGATGCATCAGGCGGTGGTGACACGAAGTTGAAAAACAGCTTGTCAACTCTGAAATGACTTATGGCAAATGATTATATATAAAGATGCTTTGTTATACTCTCACACACAGGTGTGTTCCTCATTTTCCAAACACTTCCTGTGCCTTTTGTTCCTATAGTAAAACAGGTGCAAAGCAGATTGCCCACTCATATATATACCATAATTAGATAGAACAGATATGTGGTCCATTTCTTGTGCCCAAACCAACAAGATGTTGAACACTGAAGTACCCTCCATTCTCACTGATTTCAGTGGAAGATGGTCAACAACTTAGAGGATCAAAGGCTTGATGTCTGAATCGCATAAGGAAAGTGATGTAGGGGATGAGGCAACAAACCAGGAGGCCAAATTCATGTCTGTTGTAATGTTGGTTGACTGCAGCCAGACAGTTCATTGATCATAGCAAAGGATTTGCCCCAGGGTGTTTTAATTTAAAACAGATTGACATTAATCTGAAGAACAAATCACCCAAATCCTAAACTCTGATCTGATGCAAGTCAGATGCAATATGACAGCAGCTCAATCTCCTGGGCAGCAGAGCTGCTAGCTTCAACTTCATACTCATTTCCGAACGGCGTCTGTAAGTTCTCGAATGCTGTTGGAATAGGCCCAGCAAGGAATAATTTATCCAAGGTAGAGGTACATATCCTTCAGAACACACAAAAGCTACCAGGAAAGTGAAGCTTCAAGGGGGAATGGAGTGCAGGTGCTGAGAAGGGGAAGGGGCCACTTTAGGAAGTAAGTGCTTGATTAGTGAATGAGCAATGCTAATGCTGAGCAAACAAAACAGAAGCATAAATTCTGAGATACCAGTTAAACTGCAATCAAGAAGTGCTCTAAAAAGCTTATTAACTTACCTAGGAAACTGAACACAAAATAACTGTTTGAATTGAGCTGCTCAAACAATAAAAACATTTGAAATGTCCTGAAAGTAATTTGTTTAACACAGTATTTGAGCTGTCACAAAAACAAAATACAGTATTTCTCTCCATCCACGACAAATTCATATCAGTACACACACTCTGGCACCAAAGAAGAATATTTAAAGCTGTATGTAGCTGTAATACATTGCTTGTATTTATAGTCCTGGTATGATTGGTTTCTAAAGAAAAATTATGCCCACAAACAGCATGTTTTTTTCCTCCTCATTACTCATATGCAAGAGTGAAAGATCTATTACAACATACTCTTCCTTCCACCTGCTTTGATGAACTGCCTCAAAGCTCTCTGGGGAGACTGCTGCAAAGCCTGTGACTTACAGCTTAGACTCAGACAGCAGATACTGGATTGCAAGAGCAGACTCAAAGGTCAGTTCAGAGCAGCACAGGCAGCAGATTGCAACTCCATTTCTAAAAGCAAAGGACACCACTGTGGTACAGGTGATTCCCCTCAAGCCTATACCCTCACAAAGGAAAAACTTAACAGATCTGCCTTTAGGGACAAATGTAAAAAGTTCAGCTTGAAACTCTAACACCTGTTTCACAGAGACTTCTCCATATTGCATATTATTTAAAAATTGCAGTTCACCTCAGGACCATTTCTCACTAAGTCAGTTAATGATTTCTACGTCTGCTCAATTTTCCTAAGAGAGTGTTTTGTTCTGCTCAGGTCTATGTAGCATGCCCATCATTGTGATATCTCAACACCTCCCTGCAGTGTGACAACCCACTTCCCTGATGTGCATCTATCACACCTTGATCTTTCTTTTTTTCTCTTCTCCTCCCACGGAGAAATCTTCATAGATGAAAATAAATATGAATATATTCCATTCACTTTTCAAAAATAGCTATATAATGTATTTATACTTTCATATGTATAACTTTTTTATAGTATGGTTATTGATGCTTGCTATTATCTCTACTTTCAGTACTGAAGGCAGAGCTGAAGAAATGCATCTTAGCAAAGTACCCAGGTTTCTGGTAGGTCATACATTTTACTGAAATTTATTCCACAGATTTGTGTAAGAACCTGAGAAATTTTAGCAGAAGAAAAAAAAAAAAAAAAGAAATATTTGTTACAGAGCCTCAGACAATCTATCAGGTGTTCATGCAACACATGTTGTAGATAAGCTCTGAGATCTCAAACTGGACACAGCAGATACCCAAACAGAGAGGAAGATAACATTGTGACTAACACTGAGCTTTGTACTCACCAGAGTACACACCAGAGGTGTGACTACCCTGATTTGCTGATGGCACTGACCTGGAGAAGCTGAGTGCTTTGTCCTTTGCCCCATGCCAGATCACTGCAGCATTACGAACAGAAACTGGGGCATTAGGACAGAACCTCCTGGTCTAATTATGTGGTAACCAGCATCTTGCTTACACAGACTTACATCCATCTGCAAAGAGAGGCAATTGACACACTTCCCATTGCGTTTTTTGCAAGCACACATGCAACTGCAACACTGAATGTGCAGCATCTACACATGGCTTTGAGTATTTCCTCAAATCTATTTTTCTTTAACCCTTTCAAGCATTCAGCTGACTGTTGTTAATTACAGCTTTAGAGAGAAACCTATGAAAACACAGCAGTATATTTCCTAGAGATACAGAGGTTTCAATACACACATCTGCACAGCATTCACTGATTTTCCTGAACGGTCCTGCACAAAACAGCATTTCTGTCATTACATTTTTAATATAACAATTCCCATGGGAAACTGTTGATGAGGACTGGGATACAGATGAAGAGAAAGCAGAAAGATTGCAAGATGAAGGGCTGTTTTCAGCCTACAGATGAATGATGGTTCTTGTAGGACCTTATCATTAAATACAGATGAATGGTAGATTCTGCCATTTTTAGTAAAAACTACTAAACCAACAGGAAGGCTGGATTTGATGGAGGAGTTTTCTAAGTGAAGAACTTCCCTGAGAATAAGAAAATATTTCAGGTGTGGAAATCATCAAGGTCCACGGATATTTCTGACAACAACCAGAGCCAAACTGGCTCTTTTAGCTCCTTTTCCCACGACTGGATCGGCAGAGGAGATCTTGGAATATCTACAGACCACACCACTGGGTGGGTAGGGAAAGATTTTGACATAGGGACACAGGACCATCAGATATTAAAATCCTGTGGTAGCTTAGATAATCAGATTGAGCCATGGCAAAGCTATCCTAATGCCCTACAAACATGTTTCAGGGAAATCTGTACTGTCATGTACACCACTTGTGAGCAGGAGCACGTATTTTGTGAGTTTTGACAGTCCAGTTCACCATCAGTAACTCATTAACTCAAATGCCTGCAACTGTCTGCCCACGACATTATAGTCTGACCTTGGGAAAACCACTCTCACCTGATTGTGTTAATCTATTAATTGCTCCCTGGCAGGTGCTGATCCTCCTTGTCTTTTTCTGAAATGGAGACGTGGTGGATTCAGGCTTTACACAGCATTGTGCTTCAGATTCCTCATCAGAAAAGTGGAGATAGTAACATTTACATACCTCAGCAGGTAGTTTGAATGCTTAATTAATATTTTCAAAGCTCCTTAAAATATAGATAAGAAGTTAAAAAAACCCCAAACTTTTAATATAATTTTCACTGTGTAATTAAAAAAAAAGTACAAAAAGCTGTTTTTTCCAAGCAATAAATAGCTATTTAAAATAATTCAAAACTTATTGAACTATTCATTACTTTAAGACCTGGTAAAAAAGAAAGACCCCTTGAGTACGGTTTTAATCTGACCTGATGTTTAATTAGAACAAATTCAAAGGCAACAACTCACTCATGATTAAAATAACATGATTTCTGCCATTTCTCTTTATGAAATTCAGTCAAACTTCACATTTTGTAGTTAAAGACTTTGATTACCTGGGACCCTGGGAAATACCAGCCTGTTGGCCTCACATCTGTGAGGGAAGATCATGGAACAGAGCCCTGGAGAAGTTATGCTAAGGCACATGAAGGACAAGGAGGGAGTTCAAGACAGCCAGCACAGCTTCACCATGGGGAAACCCTGCCTGACTTTCTATTATGAAGTGACTGCATCAGTGGAGAAGAGAAGAGATACAGATGCCATTTATCTAGACTTCTGTAAAGCCTTTGACATGGTTCCCCCAACATCCTTCTCTCTATATTGGAGAGTTATGAATTCTCTGGGTAGACTGTTAGATGGATAAGAAAGTGGTTGGACACTCAGATTCAGAGGATTGTGATCAATAGCTCAGAGACCTGATGGACATCAGTGACCAGTGGTGTCCTCAGGGGCCCACACTGCCGCCAGGGTTATTTAACATCTGCATGAATAACGTAGATGAAGGGCTCAAGTGCATCCTCAGCAAGTCTGCAGATGGCACAGAGATGAGTGTTGACACACCTGAGGGATGGGATGCCATCCAGAGGGACCTGGACAAGCTCAAGAATTGGGCCCATAGGAATCTCATGAGGTTTAATATGACCAAGGGCAAGGGGCTGGACCTGGATCAGGGCAACCTCTGGTATCAATTCAGGCTGGGTGATGAACAGATCCAGAGCAGCCCTGCCAAGAAGGACTTAGGGGAGGCTGTGGATGAGAGGCTGGACATGACCCAGCCATGTGCCCTTGCAGCCCAGAAAGCCAAACGTGTCCTGGGCTGCATCCAAAGCTCTGTGGGCAGCAGGTGAGGGAGGGGATTCTGCCCCTCTGCTCTGCTCTGCTCTGCTCTGCTCTGCTCTGCTCTGGTGAGTCCCCACCTGCAGGGCTGCACCAGCTCTGGGATCCCAGCACAGGAAGGAGATGGACCTGCTGGAGCAAGTCCAGAGGAGGCCACCAAGTTGCTCAGAGGGATGGAGCACCTCTCCTGTGAGGAAAGACTGAAATTATTGGGATTGTTCAGGCTGGTGAAGGGAAAGCTTCAGGATGACCTAATTGTGGCCTTCCAGTACCCAAAAGGAACCTACAAGAAAGATGGAGAAGGGCTATTTAAGGGGGCATGTAGTGACAGGACAAGGGGGAATGGCTTCAAACATAAATAGAGTAGTTTTAGATTAGACATTAGGAAGAAATTCTTTACCGTGAGGGTAGTGAGGCACTGGAGCAGATTGCCTGGAAAAGTGCTTCACCCCTGGAAGTATGCAAGGTCAGGTTAGAGGGGGCTGTGAGCAACCTGATCTATTCAAAGTTGTCCCTGATGATGGCAGGAGGATGGAACTTGATAATCTTTAAGGTCCCTTTCTAATCCAAGCAATTCTTTGATTCTGTGACTCTGTAAATGCAATTTAACATGAGCCTGCTCAACGACAAAAGCTGCCTGCACCAGGAACTGTCATTGAGACACAGCACTAAAAGTATTCCCATATACTATGCAAGACATGATGTGCACCTTGGTAGGAGGTCATGGCAACGAACAGATCATTTGCTTGGTTAGTCAAGGTCACACAAACTGGCTCAACTGGAATCCAGAAAGACTTATGCAAAGAGAAACAGTTACAGGCTGTCTGTCTGCTGGAAAGGCTGTCATTCAGGTCCACACCCGAACTGCACCTTGGCACCATCCAACAACCCTTGGCCACAGTAAGAACCACGGAAGGTACTCACAAGGTCCTTTGTGCCAGGAAAGATAAGAATCATGAGTGAGAGAGGACACAGAATGGAGACAACCTTCTCCTGTTCCAGGAATACATCTCAGATAGTCCCATTTCTCCAGCTAGGTAGCTGGATTATAGAATCTGTTTTGCTTTGGTTTTTAGTCAATCACATCTCAGCTCAGAATGCCCCATGAAGGTCCAGCAGAGCATTGGTAATACAGCCAGTAAGGGATTAAGCCTGTATGTGGAAATGAAAGTCCAACCTTAGTTGCAGAGGGTGGACACAATACCAACATCTTCTGAGAAATACACAACCCACCCTAGCAAAAGGCACCCTGTGACTTTTTAGCCATTTACCCCTGTGTTAAAAAAAAATACAAAAAACCTACTGCTTTTCCCTGATGAAGTTTTACATCTAGATTTCAAAGGTATGAAAGATTCCACAGGCGTGCAGCACTAAATACTCATGGCCTATATATTTCTGATTAGCTATTATAATACATAAAAAATATTTTACTACCTTGACAGACTTTATTAGTACAGAGGTTAATTGCCTTTCTCTGACACATTTTCACTGCCTACATCTGTGTCACAACACTATTTGCTTCATTAGTTTTTAAAGTGGAATAGCTAAAACTCAGGTTATTGAAATAATATGACTGTGCTTCTGCACCACACTATTTGCTTGCAATTCAGCTGATGAATCACCTATATTTCAAGCAGAGCTGGCCTTGCATTTGGAGGAATGCCAAGAAAACAGGTCAGTGTTATCAGCTGTAGGCACTGCTACCCCTCTTCATTTCCCTTGCCATCTTCCAAAAATGGTTTTTTCCTGCAAGAAGGTATTAAGAGTTAAGATGACAGCTGCTGAAATATTCCCTTCTCTTTATTGGGAAGCTTTATTTCTTATTGCACCTATTTTTCGAGTTTGATTTGTGGTTTTAGCAAAACACAAGGTTTGGCTAGAAGTTCTGTTCTTTAGGCCATTACTCAGAGGAACACATTGGTGCTGACTGAATGATTAAGTAGGAAAAGGATTAGTTGACACACACCAGCACCTACTGAGCAAAGGACAAAACAGAAACATAGGTTTCCTGCTGTGAAAATGTGCCTGTCCCACTGGAACATCTCTATCTTGCAGCTGATGTCTGAGAATGCCAGAGGATGTGTCTGAAGTGCTGATGTGATAGTCTGTGTGATACTGGCCCACCACAGTAAATGATGAGAGCACAAGACCACGGCTGCCTCAAGCAGCCAACAATCCAATTAAGGCAGTAAGAGAAAGCAGATATACAAAGACTATAAGGAAAAGATGAAACAATATGGGCATAACATTGCTTTTTTATTAATACTATGCTTGATCAGGAATTACAGTATAAAATAAGAGATATTGAGTATGCTATGCCAGGAGTTTCTTCCTGCCCTCTGTTCCCATGTCAGATGAAGGCAAGAGTCATGTGCAGCACAGCTGCTGCCCAACTGGGGCTGTGTGTTACAAAAGGGATCGCTCTCACGCTGTGGATGAATGTGTGAGTCAGCCCCAGCTTGTCCTTTCACTTTCTGTCCTAAATGTGCCTCTGTGCACAGTTCACTACCTAACTCAGACACACATTCATTGGGTATCAAGTCCCACAAAAAATCACCCTTCACCACTGATGACAAAACACCTTTAAGCACTCCTGACTTTGCCCCCTTAATTTTCATAGCCCACCTTCCTCCCACGATTTCTTCTCTCCTTTCTCTTCCTCACTGCATTCCCTGTTTAATGTAAGAAGGATTCTAGCAACATTTCCTGACCTTTTGTGCCTTCAGTAATGTGAGAGTACAGAAGAAAAACATCTGGAGGAAAGCCCAGGTGTAAGAGCCTCAAAAAGGTGCCTCCAGACCATGTGTGTGGCTTGTCCTGCATGGCTCATGGATGGGGGCAGTGTCAGCTCTGTGCTGGTCTGCTCACCCTGGGCTCCAGCTCTGGGCCAGCATATGAAGGGACAGCCAGCCACAGCCAAGGGGAACAAGTTCCCTCACTCCTACACACACTCTGCACAGACTCAGCTCACTCCGGAGCAAACAGTGTGGATGCAGCAAGCCCATCCCAGACTGACATCACCCCCAACAGCATAGATGTGAGCTAGTCTGCAATAACTTGCTGACCAGATGAGGCTTATTCTCTGCTGCTGGTCACAGGGTTGATATGAGCAACCCTGAAATGCCACAAGCCAGAATGTCAGTGGTCTCATCCCAAGATATGCCTCAGCTTGCATGGCAACCTTGAGCTGGTTTGTACAAGCTCACTGTGGCACAGGCTAGGAGAATCCCAAGAGAGCAGCAAGGAGCTCACTGCAATCACCTGCCCAGTTTTGTTCCCAATTCTGAGCAGCTGAAACACAACTACACATTGCTATGGCTACGCTGGGTTTGACACCCAGCTCAGTGCTTCCTTGAGTGCACCTTCAGATTACAGGAGAAACCCAGCACAAGCTGCCTTTTGACAACAGCTGCTCCCCGTGCAGCTATTCCCCTGCACATCCCTTCCTCCCCCTTCCACTCACTGCAGAACAAAATCACTGAGTACAGTGCACACGGGCAAGAAACATAATTACACACACACACACACAATATCTTGAGCCCTTCATAATTACATTTTAAATTGGTTTACTTAGAATCCTTTCAGCTAATCATTTTCACCCAACTCTAATAAACTCTAAGCACTAAAATAAATATACAGCATCTTTACCTGGTGTAGCCCCTCTCTTCTGCCTTAAGCCCTCACTCCAGTTTGTTGGGCATTGGGAATTTGGATGTGACCAGTTTTAGGTTCAACTTTCATTATGAGCAAGCACTAGGCTTTCATTCTAAGCCACCAAAATGCACTGGCAAAATTCACACGTGCAAACCAGTGGCTGCTTCCGTCTCTGTGGAATCCCACAAATATTTTCTTCACTTTCAGTTCCCGCGCCTCTGGATAGCTCATAAATGTATGGCTGAAACAGGATGCAAAAACTCGATCCAAACAGATGCCTGATTCTCATTCAAAATCAGTAACTGGATTACTTTCCCTTACAACTGAGTCTGAACCAAAGAAGCTCAGTCTGCATCAAGGGAAGCAGTTCACAGCTTCTTACTTGCTATGTGAAAGTTCTTACACACACAACTGTAAAATCTGCATTTTCATGAGCAAGTCAGCATTTCTTTGAGCTGTCTCTGGCCTACACTTGCCTGCCTGCAGCTTGCATACACAGTTTAGAAAAGGAGGCTCAAAAATCCAAGTATCTTCAATTTAACTCACCAGAGTTGTGTACTTCCCATACTCTTCTAGCTGCCTTTCATGACATGACCACTTTCTCTCTCCTTTACCTTTCTGTGTAAGTCCTGTGTTGGCTGGAGCCAGGCAGCTGGTGTAAAACCTTGAGAACTGTGAGGGAGAAGGGCAGTCATTTTCCCTCAGTTCATACACACCCTTACTAACTCTCAGCAGCACAGCAGTGTGAATCTAGCTCTCAGCAATGCTTTAATAGCAAAGCTGAAGGTGTGAAGCTTCATTACTTTTAAAATATACTACACAGTTCTGCATGTTCACTGGTATACATTATGCTCCATCTTACAGCACAGAGTGCTGCTTTCCAGCCGCCCAGCCCCGTGATTTATTCTTTATTTTTTCCCAGAATTCTGTAAGACTGCCTACTATTTTTAGCTTCTCTTTGTGGGTGGTGAGGGAGAAACCAAGAGGTTAACTGCTTTGTTTGGTGGCTCGGCATGGGCACCATCCTCTACCCCCACAGGGCTGCCAAGGTCTAAACCCAGCAGGAGTGTCCTGGTCCTTAATGGCAGCTTCTGAGGTTTTCACTGGTCTGGGGGAGGTGGTAGGAGAGGTGGATTGCCATGCTCCAGAGACAGAAAAACATGTCAGTATTTTAATCACTGGACAGAAAAACAAGTAAGGAGGAAATTAACTTTCCAAAATACTTTTTTTTTTTTTTTTTTTTAATCCACATCATGAGTCGCCTCACCTGCTACCAGCTGGCTCACAGGGATTATTTGCCCTTGGGCTTTGCCTTCTCTTGCCACATGCCCTCCTCAAAGCAGCTGTGACCACATCACCCTCCCCTCAGCACTGACTCACTCCCTGCCTCTCCACAGGACCTGAGCAAGCTATTTGCCCTCAGTCAACTCTTGTTTATGGGTTCTGATACAAAAGACAAGTGTTCATGTGGCATACTGTATCTAGGAAAATGTCATGCTTCATACATTTAGTTATCAACCACTATGCCAAGTGCTTTATGTTATCTACAAAAAGCAGACTTCAGAGGGAAATGAACTACAGCAAATCAAAGTCTATTACTGGGAAAGAGAGGAGAGTTGTAAGCCAGGCTTGCAGCATTCTTCCAGCTGCATAACTTTCTAAATAACTTTACCCAGCTGAAGAGTCAATAAATGGTCACCCAGTTGCAATCAAAAATAACAATTCATGTACTGTTACCCAGAGGGGCTTTTCTAAGCCCCCAGGACACAACTGCAGCAGACAGCAGCACACTAGGTCAGAGACAGCAAGAAGGGTGAAAAATGTCTCACACCTCCCCAGCAGCTGGGAGGGAAGCAAGGAGAAAGACCCACTCATCCCACCAGTGTCTCCAGAGGCCATTGCCACCCACCTCCAAACTGAAAGCAGGGCAGCACTTGGGCTGACCCTCCCACCTCCATGACCAGGACTGAGTGCTGCTGCAAGTGACTGCTCAGCAGGACAGGGTGCTGATGTGCACAGCCTCAGCCCTGATGCAATGGATTCATTTCTCCCCACTGTTCTGTGATTGTCCATCTGCCCTTACAGATACACATGGCAGCAGTGCCTGGACCAAAGTGCTCCCTACCTGCAGAAATTCCCTACTCTCTGCAGTCTCCAGTTCTCCAACAGGTTTGAGCCCTGCACGGGGAGCAGAGGACAACCAGCCCCCTCCACCAGTTAGCTCTGTAGCCAGGCCCACAGTTACCAGTCAAAATATAACCCAGGTATTTTCACTGTAGTACAAAACCAGTTCATTCCTGATTCACAGGAATGAAACAAATGGGATTCTTTTTTTCTGATCTTGATTCTCAAAGACTGGGAGCCACTGAATAAAAGATGGCTTTGAAACATGCCAGCTTTTCTGGAATCGGAGAGAAGGAATATGAAATTCAGAAATTAAACCTTAACCCAATCTTTATAGCTGTTCATTTGTATTGGGTCAAGACAAAATCAGGAGCCCACATTCATTAAAACTTTGTTAGTTTGGACATTGGACTTGCATCTGGATCTGTCAGCGTGGGTGTACATATATCAGCAGTGAGGAAATTATCATAGGAAATTAAAGGCACCAACACACAAATCTGCAGCCAGTAAGAACAATAAAGAGGAACTGTTTAAATTTATCAGGAACAAACAAAATCCTAACAATGGGATAGCTCCACAGCTAGATAGGAATCTCAAAATTGTCAGTCATGATTCATAGAAGAAGAAATATTCAATAAATATTTCAGGTTTGTATTTGGAAACTAGGAGGATGATGTATTCTTATCTCATAGTGATAAGGAAACACTTTCTATTCCATCAGTTACTTAAGGGAAAGTTAAACAGCCACTATCAAAACCGAACATTTTTCAATCAGCAGCACTTGCTAAGTTGCACCTCAGCATACTAAAGAAAAGTGCCAAAGAGTTTTCCAAAATGTTTGTGTTGATTTTTCACACATCTGCGACCACTGGAGAGCTTCCAGAAGACTGGAAGAGATTTACAGAGAGTACAAAAAGCAGGCTGGGCAACCACAGGCTGACTAGCCTAACACTGATCCACAAGTCAAGCAGATTGATGTGAAGGATTAGTGAGAGAACAGTCTCTACATGACTTTGTAGCTCCTGGCCTGGAGATGACACAACTCAGCAAGTCCCCTCTGCCTCCACGTCTCATTTGCCTTGCACCTTCATCCTGCTCAGATGGCACTTGTGGGTTAGAGTTGAAAAAGGCTTAAAAGATAGCATTGTAATTAATAGTCATCAGCATGACTTCATGGAAATGTCTTGTCAAATGAGCTCGGTGTTGCTTTTTAGTGAAATTACCAGTTTAGCTGATAAAGATAGCTGTGTCTATGTCATGGGTTTCAACATCTGTGAGGCATTTAACTCAGTCCCACATGACATTCTGATTAAAATAATTAGCACTATCCAGAATTAATGTACCTCTTATTAAATCGATTAAAAGCTGGTGAGCCAAAAGTGAGCCAAAGGCAATCCTAAATGAATCATCCTCGTCTTCAGATGATGTTTAATGGGATCCCCCAGAAACCTCTTAGCCCAGTGCTGCTCACTATCCTTAGCAATTATTTGAAGAAAATGAAAAAAATGTTGCTATTAAAAGATAGATCTCATTTCAAAATTGCTGGAATAGTAAATGATGGAGAGAAAAATAGTTATATTGGCAGATCTGCATCACTGGGTCCAGTGGCTTCACTGGAACCCGAGTTTTAATAAGTGCACAAATGCACCAGTGCCTTAAAATCTGCAACTCACTCAATACATGGCAGGAGCCCTGCAGCAGGAACAGAAAGTCATAATGGGTAATTTCCATCTTAGCATTCTGTGGTGCTCAGTTGAACTGGATTTTTCCTAGGCATGTCTACTAAATTTACCAGGAGAGAAGGCAGCAACGGTGCTGGGCATTGAACCCAGAGTATTCACACTTGCTGGCTCCAGGACAGTGAGACAAGCCTCTCCAGGAGTCCTCAATGTATTGCTGAGATTGTCAGGCTCCTTCAAAAGGTGTTTCAGAACAAAGACACCCCCCTCACCCCCAGCTATCATCATTAGGTTTCAGAATGAATGTTGAATGGGAAAGGATGGACACAATCTCTCCTACCACTTTGCAGGAAGACCTCTCTGCCTTGTTTCTCATTTGAGACACTATGGTGAGCATTCAGTCTCTCAGAAGCTCAGCAGTGAATTCCACCATGTGGAAATTTGTGAGACAATTTTCTTCTTCCCCTTGATTTTCCATGTGATCTGCCTCAGCCTTTGGCCCAAGCACTCCTGTTTCCAGATGTGCACTTAGGCTGCATGGCTGAATGGGACATGGACACAGCTTTATCTATGCCTTCCCTGTGCTTAATCTTACAGAACCTGCTACTGATGGTGTGCATCTGGGCTTAGCATACAAGAAATCGCAGGAACTCCCACTCTGTCCCATACCCCAGTATAAGGATCTATTACATGCTGACTCATAAACCTCATAAAGGTTTAAAGTGATTTAAAAAAAAAAAAAAAAATTTGGGCAAGTCTTTGAGCTCTTCTCCTTTTGCTGTTTCAAAGCCATTCTTTTTCATAGGCTGGAGCACCAGAGTCTCTCTAGCCAATTTCTGCTTCACTGAACATTCATCTCATTAGGGCTCACTCAGGTGCTCCCAGGAAGGGGAAAGTCAAGGCAGAAGGGTGGAGAGCAAACCCTCAGTTAATAGCCCTGAGCTCCAGTGACTTGGTTCCTTCAGAACATGGGCCCAACAGTAAACCTAAACCTGCCCTGACAGGAGCAAGAGGAACAAGGGACATGTCCATGAATAGTAGCCCTCCACAGCTGCTGCACCTTGCTGTGGCAATTGGGACACCTCCAAACTGAGCTCAGTATGTGACCACAGTACCATCAGCTCAGTCCCAGCTTGGATAACAAGGCCATTTTCCAAAAGGCTTAGGCAGAGGAATTATGTTCCTGTAAAGCACCAAATTCAGGATTCAGAGCAGGGACTTGTGCCCTCAGATGCTTTAACATTTCTGTGAGACAACTTAGCAAACGAGGTAAGAAGAATACCAAATTCTGGGCTTGTGGGCTGATGAAGTTAGTTATAATTTTTGCTAGAAACAATTTTGTGCTTTCAAAGCCTCAGCCATAACACTGCAACAATGCTAGAATGGAGATAAAACTGATACCACCTGACAAATACAAGGTGTATTTCTTAAGAGTGGCATTCTTTTATTGCCACGGCACTACATACAAAGAAATCCTGTACACAAAACCCAGAGCAGCCTTTGCAGAGCCTCCATCCAAGAAATAATGCAGCACAAGGTTCAGCAAGCTCACCATTGCCTATGTGCCTGGCGGAGCTGACTGAAAGACCAGTAGCAGCTGGCAGGAAATGGGTAAGAAAGCTGACCACAGATAAACTGTAGGATGCTGAAGAGTAGCAGAAGATATACTCTGGGAGAGGAAGCCAAGTTGTCAGGTCACACCGTAGTCTAGTGCACAGAGTACATACAGTCCGCTATTGACGTATGCGGCCAGCAGATAATGGTCAGGGGACACAGCTGTCAGGCAACGATGAAGTAACTCCAAGGAGCCTGAAGCACAGTGTGGTACAGCTGCGGATGTTTCTGTTGAGCAGGATAAAGCCTGCCTGTCTCGAGGGTACCACAGCAAATGCAGTGTCATGTGAGCAGTACTAAATAATTAGGTTCACGATGCTTATTCAAATCATCATTGATCGAAACAGGATACCAGCGAAAGCTCCTCAGAGCCAGGGCTGATCAGAGCTTGTATTAGAGCACACAAACACTGCATAGCCTAAATAAAACAACGTTCATGTTTCACACTCGTTTTACAGGTAATGCTCCTGGCAGCTCAGGGAGGGTTTTTCCTCTGTGATGCAGATTTGGGAAGTCAGTGGCTGTGCGGAGGCGGGTGGGGGATTTACCTCCACTTCAGCAGGAGCAGGACAGGGCCTCAGGTATCATTTAACATTGAAGGCTGTGCCCAGGCTGAGTGCTGGTGTATCTGCTGTGGAGATACTGAACTTTATTCATTACATGATGAAGGTAATTATGGGTCATTAACCTGCTGGGTGGGAAAGAGTGCAGCATGCTGAGGGGATCCAGGAGAAATGTGATGACAGAGCAGGGCATGTTTTGCTGGTTTTGCCGAACAGCCAGAAAGCAGCTGCTGGATCATACAGGGATCAAAAAGCAGGAGTTTAAAATACACCAAGTAATGGTTTATAAACGCTGGTTCTTAGTCATGCTGCTCTCTAGGAGACTTTTTCAGATGATCCATTGGCTGAAAAATTATTTCAGGCTCATGAAGCTCCTAAGGTAAAGGGAAAGATCCCCATCCAGAGCCACAGATGCGTGTTTAACAACAGTTGCTCAACGAGAGAAGGCAGGACCCTGACAGGCAGCACTGGCCTTTAGACAGCTCTAGGAGACGCCTACGCTCACCCCCAGTGCCCGAAGGAAGAATTAACTCTGCTCCAGCTGTGCGGAGATGTTTCAGCACGAGGGAGCGCCGCTGCCGAGGCAGCACCACCGCAGCGAGAGGCAAGGGGAGGGCTACGAGCCTGCCGGACAGCCACGGGCAGAAGCTGCCCTTCGGCCTGGAAGCAAAAAGCAAGAGGGGCAAGCTGCTGTGTGGGGACAGATCACTTCTTCCTTCTCACCCTTCAGTACAAAAGGAGTTGACGCACTAACTGATCTGACATTTGCTTTGGTGTTTTGGTTTGTTTTTTTTTTTTTAATTCCAAGCATTCTCTAAATAATGGGAACAACGGGGCTTTGCACCTGGGAAGGCCGTTGTGCATTTCTCTCCGATAGGCAGGATATCAGGGTTAGCTAAATATGAGTTCAGCTGCGGGACTGACTCACTGCTTGTTCCTGGAACTGTCTGAAGGAGGGGAGGATGCTGTGGGCAGGCTCTAACTGTATCATCTGGGTTAGGGCCGGTAGCAGATGGTCCTAAAAACATACTTCCATGTGGGTTTAAAATAGCACAGCACCCACAATCAGCTGAATGGGGAAATGTGAAAAAGGCTTGTCACACAAGGAATGCTGTTGTGAAGATCTGCAGTCAGGAGGGGATCCAAAGTTTCACCAGCCCTCACAGCATAGAAGTGCCCAAGGCTGTCTCCTCGCTCACATTGGCTCACACCGCTGCCATGTCCCACCAGCCCTGGCAGGGGGATTCTGGCCTTCCCATCATATTTCATGCAAGAGAACAAACTTCCCCCCCCCACACCATAAAATAAAATGAGGAAACTTTCTCTTAAAACAGCTTTTCTAGTTAAGCAGCACTCCCTGTCCATGCATAAGCTCAAGCCCGAAAAACTGCACTGGAGAAAAAAAAAAAAATCCCTTGTCCTTTGTGAGTCAACCTACTGTAGTGCTGGTCAGCAGCGACAGCCCTAAACACTCTGAGACTATAGTTACGTCCTGCTGGCTGCTCTGATGCCACACACAGAGCAAAAGAGGTGGTGACGGGAGGAGTTGGCAGACGGCTCCAAGGCCTCAAGCAGACGGCTCTCCTGAAGAGGCAGCTGAACCACCCCGGGGTCAGCAGGGAGCAGCCCAGGGAGCCTCGGAAAGGTGCCCCGAGTGCAAGCCTTACCTGTGTCCACACCATGCAGCAGCCCAATGAGAATGTCCAGCTGGCCGGGGGAGGCACAGCAGTGCAGGGAGCGCTGCAGGGCTGCCCTCTTCCCTGCCCCAGCCCATCCGAGGTCGACCTCAAGCAGCCAGCAGTGGCTGTCCTCACCTCGGAGGTGCACATTTCCTTAGCTCCCTCTACAACCAGCCCAGAGACCCCTTCCTGCACACCTCCTGGGACTCTGCCAGCTGATGTCTTCTACTTGAAGAGTGATGGGGTGATTTGCTTCTCAATACTCAGTTTAACTCCCAAAGCTCCCTGTGCCTGAGGGAGTGGGATGAAGTGAAAACTGAGGAACTGCATTGCTATTGTGTGCCTGACTTTCTTAGGCTGATGGGTACAGAGACGCTGTGGAGAAAAGAAAACACTTCTATTTTCCCAGTCCTCCCTGCTGTAAGGGCTGTTACTGACCAAAGAACCTGATTCCTCTTCATTCCCCATATTTGTGTCTCAGTAGGTATGCAAATACACCAGCAAAGGTTTCTTGGTCCTTCCCCTCTTCCCCACCTCCTGCCTTTTTGCCATGCAAGCACCAAGAGCAATCTGGCCTTGTAACCTTTAGAGGAAGAGAAATATCACAGGCACATCTGTTTTTACAGCTAATTTGCTACAGTTTTTGAAATGGGCAGAAGTAGCACAGATGAACAAAAAGAGTTCCCTGAGAAGCCCTGGCCACTGTGGGAGCCTGGCTCTAGCTCCTAGAGCAGTTCATCGCAGGTCCCACTAACGCCAGAAAAACACATCGAGGTTTGCTTGTGATTGCACCAGCTCCTGGTGGAAACAGGTCCAGCCCCCTTTGCTCCGCTGGAACTTGCATGAGTACACAGCAGTGCATTTGGTCCTCTGTTTGAAACACGTTTCGAAAGCAAAGATTTTCCTAGGCGTTACCCCAGTCTTAAAAAGTAAACACATGGTGTCTACACCTTGCACTTAGTTTCAACATCTCCTGTAAACTGCTTTTAGCACTGCAAGAAAGCATTTCAGAATGCATTTTAAAAAAATATTTTCTGTGTTTCACTTGACTGGTTTTTATCAGCACAGAACTATTAGTAGAGCACTGGCTTGTTACACACTGCAAATACAATAAAGGGTGTAACGAGAGATGTTTTAGATGAAGATTATTTATTTCTGCCAATAGTTGCAGAGAAAGTGCTCATTTGGGCAGAGTGGGCTGAGGGGAGGAAGGGCTGTTCTGGTTTTTGCTGCAGCCTTCACTCATTACTTTTTTCCAGAAAGCATTAAGCTTCCCGCCTGCACTTGCAGCTCACATCCCACAATTTTATCTAGACTGAGCAATTTTAAGAGATTGGAAGCTATTTGAGTTCACACAGGGTTGCCCTTTTCACCCATGTCTTCACATATTGGTTCTAGCCAGCATCAGTAAAGGAGCTTCCCTCCACATTCATCACTACGCAGCCCTACAAAACAGATAGAGTGACACAGAAATGGTCACTTCTTCTGTTTAGAGTTGCACAAATTGGGCAGGGCACTTTCTAGATGCAGAGAAAGACACAAAGGCACAGTCTTAAAATATCTGAATAGCACTTCTGTTTCTGCCTCCAAGTATACATGGAAGAAATTCTCCAGAACCAATAAGATAATCTTTTTTCTTATTGCTTATGCAAACTATATGCCCCTTTAACTGGAAATGATCACTTCCCCAGGATCATGCTTAATTTTACTGCCCCTCCATCTCTCCCCAAGAATTCAACATACAATAGTGAAATAGTGAGCCTAGCATATGCTGCAGTCTGAGTGCATAATATTTTGTAATAAATGTAAATTATATATATATAAACAGAAAGAGACTGACTGTGAGAAAGAACAACCCTACCTACTTCCCATTCATGTTATGCAAACACCTTTCACATGTGTCTTTGCTCACTGAATGCAAACAGTGAGTATGCATACAGCTATGCCCACAAAGCACACATTCCTCATTAAAACCCATGCAATAAATTTGTATCTGATTGACTTTTAAATCCTTCATCTTCCCACAGCTACATCTTCCCCAGATCTAGTGGTCCAAATCCTGTTCACTTCTTCAGGCAGTCTCTTGCATCCAGGGTCTTCTGCCTCCATTAGTGGAAAGTGTCCTCCCATTCCTGGGAATGTTACTGGCTTGAATGCCAGGACTGGCCACATCCAGTTTTACACCATCAGCAACAAGGTGAACAGGTGATACGTGGAGTTTGGTATCGTGCAAGGGGAATAGACTGTGCTTTCCAACAAGGCAATATTTTTATGGAAAGTTAAGGCACACAAGGACATTAACATGCTTCATTTTCACACAGGGGAAAGTTTTTCTCAGATTATTTTTAGAAAGATTTACTGGTTTTAATTTTGGTAGTTGGATCCTAAAAAAGGAAGCATGGCACATGGCCTCTTAAAAAGTTGCAAAACCCACTCTCAATAAAATTTAATATGCCCTGACTTGGCTTTCCTTTAATGTGCACTGTGTGAAGTACAGTGGTATAACATTTTTAGCATCAATCATTTCAGCACACTTCTGAGTAATGTGACTACCTCACACCTCTGCAGATAGGACGTTTATTCCACGTTATTTTCTCTGCACTTTGTGCACGTCTGCACACACACAAATTGTATCACTGGCAGCTTTTCCTTGCTCTCCAACATTACTGCCCAGTGGAGGAGTCGCTAAGTGGACGGAGATCAAGAGAACTGTGCTGACACAAAGTCACTTCAGCAGACCAGATTGTCATCCTAGCAAACCAGGAGTGCTGGTGAGTCCATGATACCGTGTTCTATGAGCACTGTTGTGTCTGTGTGTATGTCTAGGTAAATTTCCCATCCACTAATCCTTGATGGAACAAAAGCAGCCGAATCTGCTGCTGCAGGGAACTGATGGAGTCCCTGTGTAACTTGACAGGGCTGGAACAGATCACACCCAGTAAATGGTTGGCTCCAGGAAAGAATTTTGCTGCCGTAGTTATTATGTGAAAGCAGCACTACTGTAGGTAGTATTATTTATTGCATATTTATTTTCATTGGTGCAGTCAGGAGAGTGCAGCACAAAATGAGGAGGAGCAGGGCCACCTAGCTCACCAAGTTCAGTCCCTACAAAGTCATATCAATAGATGTTCTGCCCAGAATGGCCTGTAAACACTGTGAGCATTGTCGCTGTCACACCCACACCCCCATGCCCCACCTGAAATAGATAAAAAGTGTAGAGTATCACAGTGAGCATAAGACATGAAAGTGTCCATGTTCTGGGCCCCAGAAGTAACAAAGAATTTCCTCCCATCCTCTAAAAGAGCCCATTCAGGTACCACCATATATACTGAATGCCACAAGGAGCTTTGGCTTTGTGAAGTTCAAATGTGCACAACAGAGGAGTGCACCCATCAGGGTTGAATATTTATTCAAGTAGATGCTGACCGGTAACATTTTGGCTAACAACACAGACTTCCTTCAGCTGCAAACCAAACTTTCTACAGGGTGGGTCAAACACCAAGACTGTACGGAAGAGGACTTCAAGAAGAAGCCCTTGTTAGTCAGTATGTCCCTTGTTAATCTTGTTAGTCAGCCATGTCATTGCAAAACACATAAATAAGACCATATTCCCCACAGGCAAAGCTATAAAGTAGCAAAGTGAAAACTACTGCTGATTTAAAGCAAGAATCCCCATTTTCCTAAAGCTAGCTTTCCTCTAGGAAACATTTCTCATAAAACACAGAGATCCAGCACATTTGGGTTTTTAAAAGGGACAATCAGATCAGTTCAGCTTTGAACTTCTCATGTGAGATATTCACTAGGCTTTTCAAAGGAACAGGTCGATTTGAAAGCAGAATTAGACACTTCATATGTAATGGTCCAGTTACCACCTAAGACTGATTTTCAAAAGTTGGGTATGAATTGACCACAGGACATGGTTAAAGGGAAGTTTGTAGAAAGAGACCACGTGAAATCTACTGCCAAAATACATATGGCCCAATTTAAAAACAGGATTAAAGGAAATTCACAAAGTCATTTTGCTGCCAGATTTAATTAGTATGTTTAATATGTGAGATCACCTGAATCTACTTCTACTTGTTTTGTGTCCCATTAGGAGTTTCACAGGAGCAGTAATATGATTGAGTTGCCCCTGTGAGGGATGAAGCTTAGGCTGCTTTGAAACAAATTGAATTAATTTGAAATGATTCTTTCCAGGTATGACATTCTTGGAAACAGATGTGGGGATAAGGAGGGAGGGCACCAAAAGTACAGATATATAGACCTAAAACTGTACCCACATTTTTGTATAAACATCAGCACCTTTTTAAATATTTCCAGAAATATTGTAATGCTAGAAAACCTGTTCACATAAGATTACAAGTGATGATACTCCACAGAATTAGGTTACCATTTGAGAAACTACAGTGACAAGGGTCCTCACACAAATTTTCCATCCCTATCACTTCTCTAAAATGTGAAAGTTGTGGAGACTGGGTCATGTGACCTTTTTTGGTAAGATGATAAAAGAGTAAATTTGTACCCAGACATTTCATGGTGAGTGAAACAGGCCAGATTCCAGTTTGCTGGCTGAGACAAGGCCATTGTGGAGGAAAGGGAGCCTTATTTTGAGTGGCATTCACAGCCCTTCCACTAGATTTCACTATTGTTGATTGATTTTACATGGAAGTCACTCAGGGGTTTACATTGCTGAGTAGCAGTGCGAACTCCTAAATAGGGTAGAGCAGATTTATACTGTTTCCCAAACAAATGGTATCATAAATGCTTTAAATAGTACAGTTACATAGCTAAAATACTATATAACAGCAGAGGAGGTGGAGGTAAGGGCAATAAGGATAGTATCAGGAGAAAAAATATTCTGAGACTGAGAACATCTAAAATTTACACCCAACTCTGTAAGCTACAAGTGCTCAGCTCGCCTGAAAACAAGCCCATGCATATGCATTCTCATTTTAACCTACAAAAACATTTCAAAATCCAGGCCCTGATCTGGCAAGATGCTGAATGTTTTCCCTTTTCATCAGACAAGCCTCTAAAGAGATACTGAAGCGTGCATACTGTAGGAGCCGAAGCGCAGCCACAAAGGCTAATTTACCCAGCCAAAAAGCAGTCATTGCTGCCACTGCTATGCAGACATACCCACTGCCTTCAGCAAAACTTTAGTGAAGACTGAGGGCACTTGTCACTTCACAGGGAGCACTCAGTGTCTTCCAGGCTCACATTGGGTCTACATATGGATGAGCCGAATATTTTTCACTACAAACACTCTTCCCCTTCCAGGCCTCCTTCGCTTTCAGTTCTGAAGGGTGAATTCATTGAAAACATCTGCACTACTAGAAACATTCTGTGCTTTTTCCAAACCTCATCCCCATGGTGGCTCTGTAGTAATGGAGAATAGACAGAGCTGCATAACACGAGCCTGCAAGCAATGAACTGCTGTAGGGAGAGGATACCAAATGCTGGAGCTTTGCCTCCGGTACCTAGGTAGTACATGGGCTCTGCTCACCTTCTGCCCTCTGCCATACAGCCAGAAAGTTTTCCCCTCTGCCATACAGCCAAAAGGTTTCCACAGCAACTGTCACATCCCACCACACCCCTCTTACTTCCACTATATGGAACACAGCTTAAACAAATTCCACTTAACAGTCTGTCATGTTACCTTCTGCATACCTAGGAGTTGCTGCAAGCTTCCCTTGGTATCAAGGCCAGTTCTGGAATTGGTTTTGGGATATTTTACATACTTGTTCTCTCTCCTTCCTTTATCATTTTTCCTAAATTTCTTTAACTTTTCAGACTTGCAGCACCAAAGAAAGGGCTCTGTAACCACGTCATAACAATATGGTAGAGGCATAAATGGGACTGATCCTGTGTCATTCACAAGCAGCAGCAATGTACTGGGCTAAGACTGCAAGAGCATGTTTATGGCAGTAAACTTTAATGAGCCAGATGAAATCTTCAAACAAGGGAAAAGGAAAGATGTATTTTTGTTTGGGGAATAAGAGATGTGGACCAACCTTCAGCAGGCCTACCAGGAAGGCATGTGTAAGGGCTTGCATGGCCATCTGTTTCTCCTCCTTATCAGCACTCCAGTGCCAGCTGCCTCTGTGGCTGAGCCATCCCACAAGCAGGTCCCCTGCCCGGTCCTGTGCTGCCTCTGTCTACTCCTCACTAATCCCACATAGCTCTGTGAGCTGCTTCCAACCGGCCCTGTTTGGCCCCACCCCACTGCAAACCCCATATAAATCACAGGGGGGAAGCTGGCGTCTCCCCGATGGTGCCTGCTAGCAATGCTGCTCCTTTCCCTGAGCAGTTGCTGAGGCACATGAGTAGATGCTGTGCTTGCTTTACTTCCCGTGTTCTTCAGCCTGCTGAGCCTCCATTTCCTGCAGTGCCATA
The DNA here is from genome assembly GCA_017589585.1 of Phylloscopus whistleri. Lineage (NCBI taxonomy): Eukaryota > Metazoa > Chordata > Aves > Passeriformes > Phylloscopidae > Phylloscopus > Phylloscopus whistleri. The sequence continues at coordinate 1,512,572 of JADMLD010000548.1, forward strand.
GAAGTGTGGCCCAAACCATGGGATTTATGTTTGCTGACCTAGCACCCACATCCCAGTGCTGCCGTGCCCAAACTGCAATTAAAGCTGCAAAAGCAGCCCAGAAGTCGATACCCCGGATAGACAGGCAAGATAAGGACCTAATAGCAGATAGACAGGCTGATAGGGGAGTTTGAAAGCTGCAGCCACCTGGGAGCCGTGCACGGTGAGGCAATCCAGCAGTGGCAGTTGCCAAAGTCGTTCTGACAACAGAGGCCAAGGGTGGGCAGCGCGCCCGCAGGGGCGCCGGGGAGGGGAGCTGGGTCCATCTGCGCAGAGGTGTGAAAAGAGCAGAGCCACAGCCAGGCTCCCTTTGGGGCGTCTCGCAGCGCTGGCAGCACAGCACTCCTCTAAGCCCTGTGCTCAGAGACCATGAACAACCGGGATTGAAAAAATATGTGTAACCTGGCTAAAGGACAGCAGGCTGCTGGGGGAATGGAGGGGAAGGCAGGAGAGTGTGGTAGGCTGTGTGTATCTGGGGGATACTGACCCCAGCAAGGGTATGGAGGCCAAGTAAGAGGGCAAGAAATCATCTAGGATGCTAAGTTTTGCATTACTGTTCCCTGAATGAAGTACTGGATGAAATTAGGAGAAGAACAATGAAACCCAGCCAGGCAGGACAGGCTGGCAGATGCACTGGCACTTCATCTCCTTTGCATTCCAGCACCTCCGTAAGCAGGGTAACAGGGACGAAGGCATTGCTCCCACAGCTCACCCAAGGCACAGCAGCCAGACCTGGCCTTCTCAATTCACTTGCAAAGGTGGAGAGGATCCATCTCTATTGTAATATCTTTCAGCCCAGGAGGCATGGTCACAGACCAACCATGAACACAATTCAGAACAAAACAATGATGCCACTCCCCAAAGAATTACCCGTTGATCTAAGCATATGAGAAGTAACAGCAGTTGGATGTAGTCTCTCCACCAGGGACTTAGAAATTTACACTGAGTTGCCACAGCACTTTCACTAGCTTTTCAGTCTTCTCCTTAGCTTTACTGCTTTCCAGCCAACAAATTAGTCTATACAAAAGCCAATACTGAATGAGATTTCCACTTTAACCTACGTGTTGAACTTCAATGTCTCCAGTGAACCCAGGGTTGGAGACGGACTGATGTAGTTTGCAGGATGGGTTTATAAACTCAAATCTGTCCCCGATTATTACAGATTGTTGTTATTATATGTATAATAATATCAACTTCATAATTTAACTGTTTGTCTCCAAGTACGACAGCTATTTCCTACTAGTTCCCAAACACTGCTACCAGCACAGCAGGAGGTGCCTTTGCCACAGACTCCACATCAAGACTAAGGATGGTGCAGGACTGACAGCTGAATTGCAGTGGGAAGTACTTGCTCTTACTTCACTGTTGAGGGGCCGAGCAAGGCAACACAGCAAAGGTCACACCATTATCACCAACACTGGCTTCCAGAACTTCCCTTCCCTGGGCTGTCAACTGAACTAGTTATTACAAACCTCTGACTACCTGTTGGAGAAGAGTCAATAGTCTGTACAGCCTATTTCTTATTTTACTTTTAAATGATTATTTGTATTACTAAACAAGGTATGATCCCAGTGTCGTTGTGCTAGGTGCTTCAAAAAGTTTTTTGAGAATTTTTTTGCAAAGAGAACCTAAAAGCTAAAACCAAAAATAATTAGGAAAAGAAATGAAATGGAGAGAGATGTTCTACCACTGTATCAAACCTAAATTCCTATTGAAGAATACATTCTCACTTGAAGAAGTGATTACAAAGCCTACTGGAGTTTCTGTGGCTTTTACTGAGACTGAACACTAGAAATATGAATTATTTGAAACAGGCTAAAACTTTCTGACCAAACACCCTAAACAATGTACAAATGTGGATTTGAGTAAGATATGAATTCTGACTGGATTCACTCCCATGAAGGTCAATCCCATGTCATACAGTACAAAGCAGAATTCTAAGATTATAGAGAACTGAAAATAAATCCTTGTTCTGCTTTTGTAATTTTCATTTACAAAGATGCAAAGTACAGATATTTATAAACAATATTCCTACAGGAATTGGGGGGTATTCTTCCTTTTCAAATAATTACTTTTAAAAGAAATTTTGAGCTCACTTAAAATGAGATGCAACATGTGAGTAGGCATAGCTTTGTTGGAGAAAATAAATATTATTAAAAATAAAATTAGCATTGGAAAACCTCTGCCACTAATCCCAACCAATCCACCCGGCAAGCTTGAAGGCAAACATGCAAGAAAGTCTCAGATAATGCAATGATGCAAGATGAAAAGAATCTGCCTGCTTGGGTAAGATAGAAGATCACTATTTAACACCACTAAGACAACACCTCCAGGCTCTTTTATTTCAGTACTAAGCTAAGGTGGCTGCATTTAGCTCACAAAGTGTGTTGGGACCAGATGATGATGAAGTCAGAGGCAAGATAACTGGAGATTAAATTTTACAGATATTTCTGTTCCTGAAATTACTTCCCTTTCTATACTCTGCTAGTGGCTCTGGCTCACAAGTTTCTTATTCCCTCTTAATAAAGTTAAAAACAATTGAACCAGCTGAGGATCAAATCCTAAAGTTTTGTTACTCTGTTAGAAGAATGTAAAATTAATGGTGCTTCTAAAGCCTCCAGAAGGTCAGCAAGAGGTGCATGGAGCACACTGTGACCTAGTGTTAAAAGGAAAAAAATCCAGTCCCAGTTTCTTCAGCCACCTTAAGTTCAGAGGTGCAGAAGGAATCATATACCTCCAAAATGCAAATGAGGAAGGGGATGTGATGGACTGCAGGGCATAGGTAGTTACTCAACAGTATAAAGAATAAGTAAGAAGAAAAGCTTATGAGAACCACAGTGGAAGAGGTGCTTCAAAAGTGCAAGGAAATGCAGCTACAAACCCACTGAGCTATCCGTGCTGTCTGCATGCTTCTATGGTGAGTGTTATTCTGAGGAGGTGAGGAATGCAAGGCAGGGGGTCTGTGGTCTATGGTTTGTTTTCCCATCAATACATATGTCTGACTTCGAGTAAAAGATTAACGAGACAGCTAGCAAATGTCCTAGGAGACAAATGGGTAAAAGGCTGTTTGTACATGTCAGTTGAGGGAGGGCTCATTCTCGTCTCTCACTCTCTGAATGAATCTGCTAGGATGCACACCTGCACCAGGAAGACTTCCTTGACAAGGTAACCCTTTCCTCTGCGGAACACATGAGCATGTCAGCATACAGCTTACCTTACACGTACATTCTTTCACTCAATGTGGTTTGGAAAGAACCTTCCACCTACTTTTTTTCTGCATGTGACGTACATTACTGTATGTTACAGAAAAGCCCCAGGTAAAGTAAATGGAAACTCTATCCAGCAGCTATGCACCTGGTGTTTTTGCATTTCCCAACAGATATTACAGTTGCTGGAATGATGTGTGAATCTTCTACAACACCTCCTATTGACAATTTATTTTAGGTGTGGCATGAGAGAGATCTGAGATATTGATACTAATGACCCGCAGCCTGTTGCCAAAGAGAAGGAAGAAAGGAACTGAGGGAATTTATAGTTAAAAAAAAAAAAAAGAAAGGAAAAAAAAATTGCCAAACTATAAACCCACACAAATATTTACATTTTACTACTTTTGACACCAGCCATTCTATTACAGACTGAAAACACTGCAAACAGGCATGCTGACACTTTAATATTTCCAGGATGGTCACAGTGGTGGGAAGAACAAGTAGACTGTCACTAAAGCTCACCTTTTCTAGGTATCAAAAACTCTGTTGTGTTTTCCTGTTCTGTTGGCAATCTGTGCTACTGGTGATCCTTCAGAGTTAATGGTGTAATGGTGTTGGCCTGAGTCCCACTGCAAGGAATGCAGTGGCACCCAGTCAACCACCAGCAGTAACCACAATCTCCCTGCAGATCTTAACTAACCTGGCAGGTCAGCTTTGTGTAGTAATGCCACAAAAAAATGGGACTCCCTTTTCCTTTCCTCACTATCCTTCTTTTTTTGGTCTTTTTTGCCCTTTTCTGGAAAAGTCTGAGGAAGTTAAGCAGATTCCCTGAGAAGTGACCCACCACTTGTAACACTCACAACCTTCAGCATCTCTTATGTTCTGATTTCTGCTTTACTTGAAACCTGTCAAGTGTGAGTCACATCCATTTCCCTTATGCCATGATAGGGAGGAATGCTGATATGTGGGAACTGACAAAGAGACATGAGGGAGCTGATGTTCACCTCTTAAACCTGACGAAATTTGCTGGTGAATCATAGGGTAAGAACTTGACCTCACCCATGAAGTTTTGCGAAGATTAAAAGAACTTCCTTGTACCTCCTTGCTGTGCCTCAGACTACCAGAGTTATTGTCTGGAGATGAGCAGTTAAACCTACTAAGCTCAAGGAGAATGAGTTCAAGTCCTGTCAAGAGCCATCTTTGACAACCCAGCTCAAAATAGCATAAGCTATCCCTTTTGATGAGTCAAGAAGAACCAGTCCCTCTATTGAACACATCGGACAGATGTGGTTGGCTGAGGAAAGGAGAATACTGAACCATCCCAGGCCCTTTCATATCAGTGACATCAGATATATTTTGGTGTGAGAACTTTGGAGCTTTGAATGAGAAGGTGATATTGCAGGAAATTAGTCCTCAAGCAATGTTTCTATCTCACTTTAGTCAGATAGCATGCAAGCAAACACAGGATAAGCTTATCCAAAAAAGCTGAGAAATGTTAAAAAACTGTAAGACCATCTACAACTACCCCTGAAAAGCAGGAAAAGGAAACACCATGAAATGAACATGCTTTGCTATGAACTGAACAGCCTTCTGTAGGCAAGGTCCTTAGTCACCTGGGGATTAAAATGATCCCAGTACTTGAGCTTTCTTTACATTCCTGACTGCAGCTCTTGAACTGAGGATCTGGCCCATAGCCACTGCCAGGGTGCTGTGTCCCTCCTCCCTAAGAGTGCTGCCAGAATGCAGGAAATAAGACATATGTTGGTCCATCCTGTACTGTACTCTTACTTCTATTTTTTTCCTTCTTTGCAGCTGCAAAATACAACTGAGCAAGTTAAATTCCACTTCCCTTGAACACGGAAGCCAACAGTGCATTTTGTCACATGGTCACATCAGCAAACCACAATAACAAGCACAGTCACCTGGTGAAACAATCCACACAAAGATTTGGAAGGAAAATTTCCTTTGGGCAGGTGACACTGGACATCTGGCAGTCCTCTGCTTCTGTTCTGAGAGCAACACCCAAGTTGTAGGGCATGCTGCCAGAAGCTGCACCCTCCTGGGATGCAGCCAGCCCAAGATGAAAGGGAGCACCAAATCCAGAAGGGTGATTAGCATTCACTGATGTTATTCAGGACACAAGTACCTGGGAACATGCTAGTTCCCCTTAGGTGTTCAGTACTGCACAGAAAAGTCAGGGAACTAAGAAAGTTAATCAGGTCAGAGCCAGGCTTGCATATGCTTTCTCCACAGGAATTACAAAATATTTGCCAAATATTCAGATTGGGTAATTGCTACCCGAACTACTAAGGATATGGAGCCCAAAAGAAGATAATTGCTCAGAGGTTCTGATAGATTGCATCACCCTCTGCCAAAGTATATGACAGAGTGAGAATTATCAACGCATAATGTAAGGATACAAGCCTGTGCATACAGCAGAGCTGAACCCATCACGGCTGGCTGGCTGGCTGAAGCAGAAAAAACTCCCAGACTGTTCATAGGAAAGCAATATTTTGATCCTGAACTCCAGAAGCTTTTGTGGAATCCAGAGATTCCCTGAAATTCTTAGGACACAGGGGACAAGCATTTATCCCTGCTCTGTCTAAAATGTTAATTTGACCAAAGCTAACTTCACCCCAGTGTCTAGTTACGAGATCATTGCTCTACCAGCATACAAGTTTAGTCTCCACTGCTTCATAATTTATGACCAAATGCAACTTGGAGCAGAGTCTGTACTGTCCATCAAGGGTGCTGCTGTGTGATTAAAAAAAATCCATCACCCATTGTATTTAACTATAAAGCTTTGGTGAAAATCAGGCTACTTCTAACAAAAATCTTTAGGTACTAGTAAGATTAGGAAATAGAAAGACTAGGCATCCAAAACACTACAATCTAATTATATGTGAGAGTATGAGATTCCTGAAGCATTTCAGAGGCACTTTTCTTCTCTGCAACCAAACAGCAATATAGTCCAGAGAAGAGAACAGATATTTATTCAAATTTTCACTATTCCAGTCAGTCATGCATACAGTGCTGACTCAGGAGCAAACATTAAAAAGCAGGAGCCATGTGGGAACTTAGAAATCTAATTGTACATCTCCCAAGGGGAATCATTACAACAGTGTCAAACAGCCTTAAGCAGGAGGAATGAATAGGTGAGGGGGAGATGTGACAGCAGGGAGAAACAGTGCTGGCAGAAAAGACCCCCATAACAACAGGTACAATCGACACACACAGCCTCAGATTGAGGCTTTTAAGAAGAGAACTGATAGCCCATATTAAAAGTAAGTAAGGAAGACATGGTACAAATATAATAAGCAGAGAGAGCACATTAAAATATCCCATGCAGGCCCCACTTCTGAGTGCCATTAGGAGATTATACTCCTCCTTGTTTTCTTAGGTTTATAACTGAAATATTAATTTTAGACATGACCACAAACAAGCAAATAAATTCAAAACTACCTCTCTAAGAAAACTGGAAGTTGGCAATATTATTAGGGCTTATTCAAGGTACAACACCTAGTCATAGATTAAATACTAATTAAGTACTAATTAAAGGTTGAATTCAGTACCTTCAGGAAATGGCTATTCAACACAACAGGGGTGTTTTGCCTAATTGTGTAGATTTATTTTACTATGCATAGTAAAATAGCCGAAAATGTTAGTGTAGAAAGACCACAGAGCTTTAGTGATGGGCTGAAACTTAGGAAAGGCATGTGTGTATTAATATTTGACTTCAGAAAATATGTAAATCGCTTCAATAACATTGTGTTTGTCTTCTGTATAAGATAATGGATAGTCCACACCCTTTCTTTCATTGTTGGGTGGATCATCAAATCAGTGTCTAAATTAAGGATCTGATTAATCTATATTAATAATTTGTCAATACAAGTAAAATCATTGCAAATTTAACATAATCACATTTCTGTTGGGATTTTTTTCCTCTTATTACCATTATGAATAGGGATTTTTATCAATGCCCAAAACACAGCTCCCTTAAATTGCGAGGTTTCTAAAATTCTGATTGTGTACATGCCTCTCTCTCTCCTACATACTAAAAAATACTACTTCTTTATCTATTGTGAAAATATCTTTTCTCTTGAGATAGGAACTACAAATTCCACTCCTCCCATTCACACCAAAAAGAACATTACTCCCTAAACAGCACCACTTAATCCAAAACAAACAGCAAGATATCTAAAATATCCTTTCGTTTACTCAGGGATGTAAGACTCAAGAGACAGAGTACCTCCTTCTTGGAACAAAGGAAGGAGAGAGGGTGGATTCAAAAGAGCTGTAATCAAAAGGGTCTAACTCATCTCCAAGTACCATGGTCAAATTTATGAGTGTTTCCACAGGAAAAAAATGTGTCAGAAGGACATCCTGGGTTGGAATGCAGCAGAATTGATTCCCACAAGCCCAGGAATGTTGCTGGTTTTCATGATAGAGCTGTTAATCTTACAATAAAGTAACTTTTGAATATATTTTGCACTCAGTGATGAGCTCTACTAGCAGTGACCTCAGTGTGAGCAGCCCTCCCCAGTAACAGGGCTGTGGAAATATTGCTGGAGGCAGGTCTTGCATTGCTTTCTTTTGTCTCTCCACTTAAGCTTTGCAGAAAGATACTACCAGAAGCACAGAAAGGCCATAAAACTGAAAACATCATTTTAAATCAAAAAGCTTTTAGTGGTTGTCTTAAAGGGGCTATCTGTGTTCCCAATAGTGACTATAGCAATTACATGATGAAAACATCTAGGCAGGTGCATAATTTAAAAAGAAAAAGGACATCCTCCCCCTTTAGGAGAGGTCAGGCTTTATATTTCAGTAGGTCTGTTTCAGTAGGCTAACAAAGGAGAAAAAACGAGGATAGAGTGGAAGGAGGAGTGGAGCAGGATAGAAAAAAAAAAGAGGAGATGAGAGAAAAGAATGGGCAGCAGAAAAAACAGCAGGGAAGGAGGATGAAAGAGAAGGATGACATCTGACTTGGACAAGGGGTGAACCACAAACCTAGTCATTGCCAGTGTCCAGGACAAAAATAACTCGTTTGTCCAGCAGCAGCAGGGCAGCTGCCAGTGCAGCAGGACAGCGTCCCCCCCGTGCTGCTCTGCCCAGCACATCCCAGCCCACTTCCAGATCTGCCCCTTTCCCTGTGCTGTGTGGCAAAACTCAGTGTGTTCTCGCAGTCCCTGTGGTTGTGGTTAGGAAACTGCCGCATGATGGGTCTCAATAGAAAAAGTATTTTAATACAAGAAAAACAGGAAACTCGAGCACGTTTTGAGTCTAATTCAATTTCAGTTCCGTGATTCCTTTATTTTCTATGGACAAAAGGCATGTAACAAAATTATGAACTGGGACGTGAAGAAAGCAGAACTGTGCACATGACAGATAAAACTGGCTCATTATGTGAAAACTGAAGCCATGCAAAATGAAAATGCAGAGCAGATTAGAGCACCTCTCATCCAAAAACCAGTTAGAACCAGTCAAGCACATCATAGCACCTGGACAGAGTTTGAGCAGAACATATATGAACTGGCACAGGTCACAGTTTCACAAGAGGAGACCAGGTTATGAAGAAATGCAAATATTCTTTCTTCATTTTAAGCTGAAAGCAACCTCTGGCTTAGGAATCTTCAGAGACAATGTACAAGGTACCAGTTCAATGTCAGCTGCCTCACACTCTCTTTGCAATATCATCAGTGCATTTTAGTGCTAATGTACTAAAGCATGACACTAGCTAAAGATAACCACATTCTATTGAGAAACATAACAATAGAAATAATGGAATAAGCACTTCATGCAATTTGCTAGGAATGTAGTTTGGACACCAACAGCCAAAACAAACTAAAATGGCAAATGCAAGGACTCTATTTTGAAAAGATCTGCAAACAGACTCAGCAGCTTTACGGGGGGTCATATTTTCCACAAGGATAAACTGTCCTTGAACAATATTTTCAGTGTTCTGGGCATTAACCTGCTTTCTTTTCATATGGATTGTTCTCACCTACCTCCTTTTCCTCAAACAAATATTTACTGTGACCAATAAAATTCTGCTCTCCATTTACGAGTTAAATAGCAATTGCATTCCCACACACTGCTTTATATATGTATGCTTTATATACATTGAGCATACGTGCCCACAGAAAATGACATCTCCAAACTACGTCTGGTGGAATTATTTTTAAGCAATCATATTCACTGTAGATTTCAGCCCTGATTCATCAATACATTTAATTCGCTGTGGTATTAGATCTGTGAGCAAGAGGAATGAAACATTCAGCTCAAGGAAGAAGGTGACATATTTCACCAGCAATAAAGCATTTCTGTGAGTATGTGAAAGAGTGATGCCTGATGCATTGCTCATAAGCATGAGAGTAAACACATCATCTGCACAGAGAACTTAGTGACATGTCTAATTTCAAGAAAGCAACAAAAAAGTATTTTTAGTGAATTATTCATACACTTCTAAATGTGTTCAAGGGTTTTACCAGGTCAGAGTTAAAGTGGACAAATTACAGCCAGCAAGATGCCAGCAGTCTGTAGGTGATAAGCATGCTGGACTACTACCTACTACTTTTATTCATTCATTTTCACCTATTATTTTTTGCTGCTCCCTGTCTTGAAAATTTCAGTAAATAAGTCAGAAATTGAAAGAATCCTTAGATGTGAACTACAAACAACCAGCACAAACTGTGTATGAAGAAAAAGGGTGAAAAATTCACAGGTTAACCTATTTAAATCTAAGCCTCTTTTCTGCCCGGGGGACAGACCCTCAGCAGACCAGGGCCCACCAGTGTCTGTGCTGTGTTTATATTGCTTTGGGGAAGTCAGGGACTGTGCTCCACATGCAGGTCCTTTTTGCTGAATTCCCCTCCAGGGGCGCAGGGGTGAAGAGGAACACATCTCTCATGAACACCTGCAACCAGCAGTTCCTTCCTCAGACACTTAAATAGATTTTCCTCACACTACAGTAAAACAAGATATTGGCTGTTCCCCTTCATACACCCCAAAATATGAACAGTTGTACTAACAAATAAAGAAGGTGAGAGCTGCAGCAGGTTAATCTGGGATGGAAAAGTAGAGCTATGCTGGGCTTGGGTTTCATTTGGAAATTTAATTTGGCAATTGTAGATTCTCTGCAATGCCCCCCAAAATAGGCTGAGGTTCAGACTGCATAGCATGCCTAAGCTCTATCACAAGCACACTGACACTTGTATACCTCATTTAGAACTGTTCCTAGTCTTACAGATCTCTCTCAAGTCTTCTGAGACTAGTGGTATCTGACAAAGTTCAGTACTGTGCCCAGTATTGTTTGACTTACTCATCAATGACTTGGATGAAGGGGCAGAAGGCTCCTCAGCAAGTTCCCTAATGACACAAAGCTGTGAGGAGCAGCCAACACCCCAGAGGCTGAGCAGCCCTTTAGAAGGACCTCAGTGGGCTGGACAGAGGGACAGAGAGGAGCAGTCTCAAATTTAACAAAGGCAAATGCAGGGTCTTGCACCTGGGGAAGAATAACCCCGGGCACCAGCACAGGCTGGGGCTGGCCTGCGGTGATGCAGGTGCCAAGAGGGTGGACCAGGCTCTTCTCAGCAATAGGACAAGAGGCAACAGGCAGAAACTGATGTACAGGAATTTCCCCCTCAATATGAGGAAGAACTTCTTTAGCGTGCAGGTGACTGAGCACTGGAACAGGTTGTCCAGGGATGTTATGGAGTCTCCCTCACTGGAGATATTCAAGAACTGTCTGGATGCAATTCTGTGGCACAGGTTTCAACAGGAAGGTTGGACCAGATGACCCACTGTGAACCCTTCCAATCCAACCCACTTTGTGATTCTGATCTTTACAAAAGAGGCTCAGCAGCCACAGACTGTGAGAGAGCCAATCGGATGGTCTCTTGGTGGAGAAAGAGGTGCACCCACACAGGCACCAACATTAATACATTGTGTATGGTCTCCTAACATTTTGACTAGGATTGGACCTAACTTGGCTTAAGGCCTATCTAAGCCTGATGTGTGCTCTGTTTTCTATTTTATACATGTATTTGGTTTTTGTCAAGATAACTATATTTCAGGACAAGTGATAGCCACAAGGCAACCAACCACCAAGCTGAGCCCAATGGCAAGGGAAGCACCAACTTCCCTTGGGTGCAAGGAGGAGTAATATATCAGCACAGTGCCTTGGTTAAAGCAGAAGAGGGTGAGAATTCCTGTCCAGAAAAGAGATGTCTGTCCAGAATGAGGAAGGACAGGTTAAACAGCCCATGCTACCTGCTCTGTACTAGGAGATGCACTCTGTACAACAAGCCCTCAATGGCAAGCACCAGTGAAGCATTAAGCAGAGAGAAAATTAACTCAACCACCAACATGCTGGCAACAGCAAAAACTATTGGCTTTGGCACATGTGCAAAGTGTATATGCCTGGGCTGACTGGAATAGCAAGAGATGCAAAATCCAGGACTGCCAGGATTGTCGGTGAGAGGGAAGGGTGACATGCTGCACTGCTGGGCAGAAAAAAAATATATGATCCCACGTGCTGATCTCAAAGGAAATCCAGATGGTCTCCTGATAATCTTGAGGTGGACAGTTTCAGATCCATCAGGCCAAGAAATGGGAACTACACAGAATCACTTAGGTTGGAAAAGGCCTTTATCACCAAATCCAACCATAAACCTAAGACTACCAAGTCCACCACTAAACCATGCCCCTAAGTACCACATTTACACATTTTTTAAATACCACCAGGGATGGTAACTCAACCACTTCCCTGGGTAGCCTGTTCCAATGCTTAACAATCTATTTGGTGAAGAAATTTTTCCTAACAGCCAATCTAAACATCCTCTGGTGCATCTTGAGGTTATTTCCTCTTGTCCTATCACTCATTACTTGGGAGAAGAGACCAACTCCCACCCCAATACAACCACCTTTCAGATATTTGTAGCGTGTGATAAGGTCACCCCTGAGCCTCCTTTTCTCCAGAGTAAACAACTCCAGTTCTGGCAGCTGATCTTCATAGGACTTGTTCACTAGACCCTTCACCAGCATGAGACAGTCATATCCCAGTGCTGAGGAGTCTTTCTTGTTCACCAAGTTGCTTGTTTGTAAGGTATTTTTTTCTCTTAGCAGCAAGCATGTTCTATATTAACATCTGCTTGACAATTTGATATTTGAAAGCTGTGTCATCTGTAACCTTATCTGGCTCATTTGGGCAAATTTATCTTATGCCATACACTAAAGATCTTTGCTTTTACTTTAAGATGACCTTATTTCCAAATCTGTAAACCCTGCTTTACAGAGAAAACATCTTTTCATCTGTTATTCGGCCACTATCAAGCATTTAGCAACAAGAGCATAGAACAAGTCACACTCTTCTGCACACCATGCAATAAAAACAAGAATGTCTCTCTTTTAAATAGTCCCTAATTAAGCCACAGTGCTGGTTTCAGAGGCTTTTCCAGTACTTCTGAGAAGAGACAATAGGCTGAGTTAGACAGCAATGGCAAGCAGCCAATGTGCAGGTGAGCGAAGAAAGGGACCCCAACTTCATCTCTGCCCAACATTCCCACATGCTTGACCCCTTTCAGCCTCTATAAATAAGAATTCACTGATTTTTCTTAAAACAAATGCTACTGGGAATAACTAGGAAGTCATTAAGCACTGTAAATAGCTAAAATATATAATATTGTTGTAGAAATATACTGATGAATTGTGATTTATGATGCATGAGCTTTGCTGTGCTGGGTATGTTTACTTGATAAATTGCAAAATTAATTTGGCCACAAAAGGTCTTCCAGTCAACCATGCAAATTAGCACAGTTCTGTTGAAATGCATTAGATTTCAATACTGCCTCTAATCAGATCTCAAAATATATTTGTGATCCATAATTAATAAGACATATTTCCTTGAGCTATGCAAGTATGATTATATCATACACTGCAGTAGTCTCATTGCACTTCTCCACAACTCTAACGCTGTACTATTGTATGAGTGGGCTCATATAATAGCAACAAGCTTGACCATTGCCTTGTTTCTGTTTTATCAGAGTGCTAGTTATGTGAACATGTGCATATCCATGTGTTGCCATCATTATTCTTTCCCTCCCTGTGCAGGTACAAAAGATACAAGTTAGTGGGAAGATATAAACTTGCAATGGTTTTTTCTCAAATGCCTGTTTCTTGCAATTTTGCAGTGGGATTCTCCAAAGGAGAAGCAGCAACAGAAAAGGGAATGTGTTTGTGTACTATGTGGATGCGTGAGTGACAAATCAGTACATCACACAACAGAATCATGTAGCATCTGAGAAGCAGATAGGTAAGCCTAAAATTTATTATTCAAAAACTGCATACCTAATTTTTCTTGCTAATCACGCAGAAGATTATTCATGGTGAAAGAGATCTAAAAATACTATTTAGTTTTAAGCATGTATTCTTATTTAAAGACTAGAAGAAAAGTATTATTTTACAGATGGTGATCAGACACCAGGAGACTTAACTTTCCCACAGCTGCATTGTGAGTCTGTGCTCACACTGGCAGTTGCATCCACTCAAATTGCTATTAATTCTGCTTACCACATCAGTGCCTAAGAACTACTGCAAGTGTAGTGCCTTCACACTCTGTGTGCACACAGGCTGCAGGCAAGGCCCTGCCCGGAGGTCTCACAGCCGAAACAAAAAATGGAGGAAAGGCTGGAGGACAGGCAGTACCACGATCAGCAAATTGTGCAGGCTTTAGATAAAGTGGGGTGTGTGGAACTAAAAGAAACAAGTGACTGATGAGGAAAGATTTAACGAGAAATAGGTCAGGAGAGTTGAAGATAAACCAGAACAGACAAGGAGCAAAAATGAAGTGAAAGGTCTGCAGGGAGTGGTGACATGCAGAAAAGAGAGAGACAGAGCTTCAGCGAAAGAGGATGGGGTGCAGAAAACGCTCCAGAAGTGCAGCAAGCTCTCACAGCATCTAACAGTCTCTATTTCAGCAACTCTGGTAGCTGTTCCTCTCTGTGGTTCAGGGGAGGCATCACTTGTGTCCTAACATCCTCTGAGCAAAAGAGCTCCCTACACAACTCAGCAGTGAGGGAAGGGGGAGGGATGGGCACTGACCAGAGCCCGTCTACTTCCCCATCTCCTCACAGCCAGCTCAGCCCTGACTGCCTCTGCAGCTGCTCCTCCAGCTAAAGAGCTCGGCCGCAAGGCCAACCACAAGCCCAAACTTCTTCTCCTCCTAGTTGGTTCACCACTTGAATCTCACATAACAGGCCTGCTCTGAGCATGCTGAGAATGCATTGAACACTCCTGCTTCTCTTCCATATCCATACCATTTCCCTTCCCAACTCACACGAGCAGAAATATATATGCAATAGATGAGAGAGGAGGAGAGGAAAGAGGAGAAAAGATGGAACTTTCTGGCTCATCACCCAGATGGCTTTTTAGCCAAGTGTACTGACAAACATGCAATACTGCTAAAAGCTGTTCCTATTAAACCCAAATGAATTTGAAGGACAGACCTGGATCTGTATTATTTTTTTCTGAAAGCTGTCAAAACCCCCAGATTTTGAAGTCTACTGTAGCTGATGGTTATATCATGCACCTGTTTCCTGCAGACAAAAGGACACGGACATACAGCAGATCAGGGTTTATGATGGGTGGAAATAGAAGATGGGGGCACTGGCACTTACCTCCATATCCCTATCCCCTTTGGGAGGAAGTGGAATTCCAGGGGATGGATGCACAGCCACTTCCCATGGTATCTTGCCAGTCCTCTGCCCTGAGTCTATTATGATTAATGCTGATCCACCACCTGGAGCCTGTGTTGGCTGTTCATACTGTTTTTCATGGCGAGTAACCATAGTAAGCATGTGTAATAGATCTCCACCCACATTTTTGAAGAGTTCTGGGATTGCTAGAAAGATGAAACAAAGTTAAACTGGGCTCCAGACTGTACCATGTAACTGAGTTCCCTGTGGATCTACTTTCTGCTGACGGGCTTGTAGCAAAGGCTTTGTCTCCCTTGAGGGTATATTAGGAGCAGCAAGAAATGACTTACAGCAGGGTCACTTCTCAACAGGCAGCAGGTAAGAGAAGATATTTTTTTCTCCTAAGCCACTCTGAATCCTGCTCAGAAGCAAGTTTCTCTCCAGAATCCTTCAGACATTGTGACACAGTTCACTGCTTCTAAAAGGCTGACCTTCAAACAAAAATATCAAAGTTAGGGCAACAGGTTTCTGAAACATTTCAAACAGTTTCTTGTGAGCCATCATTAAAATGGCCATTTGTAGGTAAGAACAAAATCCTGAGCAAAGGTTACCCCTCAAATGCTTTTGAAAAGCCATGTGCTGTGTTAAACAAAACCATTACAACACAAGCTGCAACCTATTTCCAACATCCCGAGCCAGAGATCATATAAAACGATCAGATTAGATTTGTATTGTAAAGTTTCTGCTAAAATAAAGTCATGCCTGATCACACTGATATACTATACCCTATACATAGGTAAATCAATATTACCATTACCCTCCAGAGTGCAATACTCCAGCTAGGTTCGGTAATTAAAGCAGACTGTATTTAACAGAATATCAGAAATATTTATGACGTCTTTAAACAACTGCAAGCCTGAAAGCTAGAGCCCTGATGATTCAAAGTACAAAAGCAGGATTTTGACAGCAATCCATTGTAAGAGAATTTTCTTTCTCCAGTTGGCACACTACCATCAGATCCCCTGCATGCAATCCAGCCCCACAGTAAATATCCAGGCCACATACAACACACGAACACACGTGCAGGCACCCCAAGGTTCGGCTGTTGCAAACTACCATTGCTTGCTTGACTTCAGCACAACTGTCTGCAGCACCTAAGGATCTGGCCCAAGGAACATATTCCATCAGAAATTGAAGAGCACCAGTTTTAATGTGCTTTTGACAGATTAATGAGGTTGGTGTTGTTTTTTAAATTGACATCCTTTAGTTCATGAGAAGTCTTCAGCATTTTTGTATTACAACAACCCTCTGAAGCTCATCTGCAAGGTTTCAGGCCAATGCCAACAGACAGTAGTGCCAGGCACTGATGTTTGGGGCTTACAAATTATTACATTTCAGTCACCAAATTAAAGGCCTAGAATCTCATCTGAGATTTCAAACTTCACCCTTCAGAAGTGCAGGTTATGAGCAGGGACTGAGACCGTGGCTGCAACTGAGAGAGAGCCCAGCTTCACAACTCACCCCACAAATACCCATCCTCACCACACTTTCCCAGATAAGATGCTTTGCTTCCATGTTGAGACTACTGGGAATGTGATGAGCAGGCTCTGGTTGAACAGCAGAGTATTCATGTCTTTCTGTCCAATCACTAAAGCTGGTAGATCAATAGGATCACAAGTTTAGTGAAGTTTACAAAATCAAATCTGCTATTAATACAGTCTAGGTGGCTTGGGGTTTTTTGTTGTTTGTTTGTTTTTTAACTAGAGTAGTTCATAAGAAGACTCATCAACTCATCTGCTCACTCTCAAGAAATGGAAACTCCTTAATTCACTGCTCTTTTAATTGGAAAACCCAGGGCCCTGTGGTGTATCCTGAGCCCTCCCACCCAAGGAAGCACTGCAATTTGATGACACATTAAACAGTGTCAGCAACTTTTAGGTATAAACATTGAAAATCTTTACAAGTAGTGGTCAACTGCTTGTTGAAGAAACTGCTGTACCCCTTCAGCTGGTTGCTACCATCCCTCTGCCAGTAGCTGCCCACACCACAGAGCTCCTCTTCATTCCTATTAGAAAAGCTAGCTGGTTAATTTAACACAAGAAAAGCTCTTTACTTTAATCTGGCTGACATTACCCTGAAGCAGATTCTCACTGTCTCTTTCCACATGGCTTTCAGGGCAATGGCATTACAAAAAAAAAAAAAAAAAAAAAAAAAAAAATTGGTAACCAGCAACAAAAAGGAAAGCACATCTGAAACCAGTGTGCTGATCTACAGTGGATGTCTACCACATCCTAAAACACAAAACATCAGATGAAATCTGCAGGCAAAACCAATCTTTGCATGCCAGTCCCTTTCCTTTGAAAGAGATTAAAGATAAAAGTAATTGCAGTGAAAAACTACTTTACCTAAACAAAATCTGGGGAAGTTCTAGGAACACATACCTTGGAGAAAAAGAATACATTCTGGAAATTATTAACAACTAGTTGACTTGCCTTATGGTAATGTTAGAATTTGAAGCTAAGGAAAAAGACAGTAAATTTCAGCAGATAGATCTCAATTTCCCTTCTCTAGTGCTCAAACCTGAATGTTAACATGATAGCAAATTTGGGCCACAGCGACTTTTTGCCTTGCTTTTTATTTCTTTCCTGTGAAACTCTGAAAGTGTTTTTATCTTTTTTAATTTCAGTCTGGTTTATGTTCTTCAGATTTTATTTTTCTGTATAACTGCCCAAAATGCTGAGTGTTATGGTGATATACACAAATTTCAAACTCAGTTTCCAAGGCTTTCTTCTGGAAAATGCCAACTTCCTCTAAAACACTCATTTTCTATGGAAAAAAAATTTTGAGCTTCTTGTCTTTTCTCAGGAATTGATCTCATTTCAAACTTGCAGTGATTTGTCACCTTTTCATCCAAATCTTATCCAAATATAATTCAAGATGATTTTCCAATTAGCCAGATCTTGAAGTAGAGTGGAGGAGGAATTTCTGTGGAGCTTGCATTGGTCTGTAGGTTCCCCCTGTAGCTGTTGACGAAAATAATCTCTTGATAATGGCAATGAAAGGAAAGGAGGAAAGAAGGCTTGAAAGAGTGGGAATACCCAGTAGAAAATAAAAACCTTTGCAAAGAATTTAAGATTTCTATTCCATTCTGTCCTTATTGCTAGCAAATCTCAAAACAAATATAAATAGTGCCACTTAGCAGTAATATAACTGACTCCCTCATGCTCCCCCATCCTTTTGTTAATATAAGTCCTATGGAAAATGAAACCCAGTAACTTCTGATCAGCCTAGGCATGGAAACCAATGCTGCATTATGCAGAGAAGAAGGATCTCCCTGATTTCAAAGAGGAGTCTGAAAAACCAAGCGAGACCAGTCCAACAGAGCCAGTCCCTGGACGAAGCCCCCCATGCCCCTCCCAGATATCCTTCAGCCAGGACTTGCCTATTCCCTGCTGCTGCAAACCTGGGTCTTTTCACACCAGAACACAGCACTCATGCCAAGTTGTGAAGTGGTTTTACGAGGTGGAAAGGCACCAGCTAGGGGCTAAAGAAAGGCCAATAAACTCCTCTAACTTGTAACAAAATAACAGATTTAAAACCGGGTCAACTGAGGTGAAGGGCAAGTGCATTAATCGCCTGTATTAACAAGGCTCTGTGTGCCTGCAGCAGCTCTCAATTGGAAAAGACAGTACATCTTCCTGTAAATAAGACAAATAAACAGCAGCTACAACAACAAATCTTCCCCCAATTTCTTTTACTTTTCATTAAATGAGTAATCTGACTTTTATTAAGTCCTCTTCAAAGGCCGTGCAGGCCACTCTTTGTAACTGTGCCTGTTTACGCCACATGTATACTCCAAGATGTACATCACAGCCTGGTGGATGCCTGGAAAGGAACCTCAGCCAGTTTTGTTCTTAAGTGATAATCGAAGAAATCCTCTGTCACGTGTTGCTGCAGTGTGAGTTGGCCATACCAGGACGAAGAGTCATGCAGATGTTACCCAAATGCTTCCATTAAGTTAATCTTCCTCAGAAGAGCCCTTCTGCTGCCAAGTACTTAAGAGTGTCACTTGGGATTTAGATGCCATTTTTGTTCACTACTGAAGACTGGTCATGTGTAGGAATCTGCAGCCTTGATAATAGGGTTTACAGAACACCATGAAAATAGATTACTGACTGCTGAAAACATTTTTAAAAGACAAAGTTACCTTTTTTACTAGCCTTAAGTGCTTTCTGGCATGGAAGACTTAATGGTTGTTTACTCCAGTATGTTTTCTAGAATGTCAGCTTAGAACAAAATAAGGAATCATCATAATAATTAACTGAGATGCTGACAATATGAACCAAGAGTGGAGATCTAAATGCTTTCCTCCACATCTTTTTAAAAAACAAAACTGTATTTCTGTGATCAGAAAATGCATCAAACTTTTTCAATTGTCCTAGCATATGCTGTTATCTCAGTAATGAAACCAGTTTTGCTTTTTTCCTTTTTTAACTCAGTTGTTATGTGGGAAGATGTAGTAGTATAAAATAGCAGGAAATAGTATGAGTAAATTTAACTTGAAAAGTTTAGTATGTGTTTTAGAGAAAAGATTAACAAGACCTATTTTTTAGCTGTCTTTTCATCTGTTTTTTTCATCTTGCATTTGCTTCAGCCAAGCAATTCCAACAGTTCAGAAGGACAGATGTTCTATCTCATTCTATTCCCAGACAAGTCACTCTGTAAAATTACATTTCTTTTGAAACATTAGTACAACAGTTTAAAGACCATCAGAAGTTTTAAAGGCAAATTGCAGAGGAATAATCAGCAATGTGTTTGGATCTAGTTTCTGTACTACATTTTTTTAGTTGTAGTACCACTCCTCAGTGACACAGTTGCAAATTTATTTTCCACCTTGTGGTTCTTCCTGGTTTGCATCTATACAGTACCACAAACCTCAGTGCAACCTGAGCAGAGTATGTGTATTTGTGATATTCAAGGGTGATGTGTTCAGGGATGTGTTCAGTGAACCAAGGCATACCAATACACATCACAAGGATAAAAAAATGATTTAAAATACACTACTTTGCTGACTGGCTAATCAAAGCCTACTCAATAAGGACATTCAGATCACACAGCTGCATTTCATATCATCACTGTTAATCTGCTTGTGCTGATACATTTCTACAACAAGGCCAGAGAGGTAGAAACCTTTGATCGATGCTCTCAGGAACCACACACCTGCACTGTCTCTTCCTGAACAGGTTAGTGATGGCACAAGAATACAGAGTCTCAAGAAAAGTAAATTGGGATTTAAAAGCAGTCACTTAACGAAGAGAGCCAGAAATCAATACATGTGGGTGCATCTGTACTATTGCTTTAACTGGGATCACAAGGACTCTTTTGAGTCAAACCTACCAATCATCCCCATTTACTGCACTGGGGCTCACACTGCAGGGTGGCCTCAGAGCTAAAAGAGAAAGAAATGTTCCTGAGAGCCCCTATTTACTCTTTGAGATTGCTGACATTCAGTCCATGGGAGTAGACTAGCATCAGCCTGAAGCACCCTCCTGAAATGTACTCAGAGTGGGTGCCAGGTCCAGAGGACCGACAGCTCCTTCCTGCCAGTGTGCTGCTCTCCATCTGCACTGCTGGCTAATGTGGGCACACAGTCTGTACTGTGTCAGATGGAAGGCACGTTACTGTCAGGGCCTTAATTTCCAGGTTTTTCTCCAGGTATGAACACTGATGCTTGTAAAATGGATATAATGCCTTACAGGCATCTTATATGGTTTAAGTCAGACACAAGCTTCAGGAAAGTACAGAATTAGGCCCAGTATCTCAAATCTTAAGAACAACTGATCAGATCAATTAAGTACAACTCATATGATACATTAAATACATATTTGATTTTAGCATATAAAAATAAATTTCAAATTAGACCCTTAAAATCCTATTCAATGTAATGTCCTCCTAGGCCAATTACTTCTCAGAAAACAGAGACTCAAGTTTACTAACACTGCCAGTGTGAATTTGTTGCTTAAAGCCTGCAAATACACACAACAACTTTGCATGTGATTATTTTATGTAACCCCAGTGTTGCCTACATATAGTAAACCTTACCACATACATTATTGTTACCATATCAAGACATAATCAAGACCAAGAACTTCACAGAGAAATACTTGTGCATCCTTGTATTCTGTTCCCAAGATGAATTCACCATGTGAAATGGAGATAGATGAGCTCAGGCCAAAATACTCAGTTTAAGGCAGTTCTCACAGCCCGACTTCATCCACCTTCCTGTATCAGATGCTGCTTCTTCAAGGCACACTGAAGATCTGGACTCCCAGCTTTTGAACTGCAAAGGCACCACTAGAGATAGTGGCAAAGAACTTTAATGTTTGGGCTTTTTCTTCTTTATTTGTAGCTATTTTGGAGTTAATCACCTAAGATTACTGTCAATGGAAAGGAACTGGCCCCTTCAGGGTATCGCCCTGTTGTGATCTGAACCCCACTTTTATGGAAGGACAGCTGCCTATAAAAAATAACCAGGTGCAACAGTGGAAAATTCCTGCCATCTTAATGTCACTAGGAATTTTACTATCAATTTCAACTAACAAAGTGAGGTTTCATGGCAATTGTAGATATCCTTTAGTTATTTAGCACTATTTACAGCAGCAGTTTGTCTACTCCCTCTAGCAGGAATTCAAAAGGATAAAAAAAAGATGCTCATGTTTGAGTGCAGAAATAGAAAATTTTATTGTGTTAAGCTCCCTGAAAGCAAGATGGTACTCAGT
This sequence comes from Phylloscopus whistleri, assembly GCA_017589585.1. Classification (NCBI taxonomy): domain Eukaryota; kingdom Metazoa; phylum Chordata; class Aves; order Passeriformes; family Phylloscopidae; genus Phylloscopus; species Phylloscopus whistleri. The sequence continues at coordinate 1,534,286 of JADMLD010000548.1, forward strand.
GAAGAGTGTATTAGGTCAAATCCAATTATTTAGTTACTCCAAAGAGGTAAATGGAATTGCAGCACAGCTGAATTTGGTCCAGCACTGAAAGTTAAGAATATTGAGCTAAATTCTGCCCAAGGAACATGCTGAAGTAAGACTACACATTTAGCAGACAGGAAAAAAAACGAGCTTACACCACACAGGGATCAAGTCATGCTTGCTCTGGCAGTGTAAATCTCTTACCAAAAGCAGTGGACTTATACCTCTAATTTGAAGAAGAAAGATTTGGATTTTTCTTTTTACAGTTACATATAAGAATGTGATCACATTAGGAAGATTTTCTGTCATCACTTTTCCTTCAATTACAAAACAGAATACAGAGGGTAGGGGATGTTATGAAATCACAGTATTGGACTGAATCCCAAAACAAGGATTATATTAAATAGAAAGGGGAATTCAAACTTGTTTCATGACTGTGGTGCTTCAGTTTTACTTAGATAATTCTAACAAAACTAATACTCTGATTAGTGTCTGATTTACAAATGTGCACATACCAAATATGGAATGGAAGATCTTAGGAGCTTTTCTGGAAAAACGTGGAAAATAATGGACTAAGATAACCTCCAATCACACAAATAGCCCCTTTTTCCACTTAATTCAGTGAGTTAGACTTCCCTTTCTACCAAGCAGCTAGAAAGCCAAGCTTCATCTAATATTATTGTTCACTAGTTACAGCTAATGCTCTATGCTTAGAAATTGCAAAACTACTTTCTTTATCATTAAACGTAAAATAGCTTTTAGACTTTCAGAATCCTGCAGGTATTCTTAGGACTTTGCATAACTGGAGATGCAAACTGGGATCCTCATATCTATTCAGCTGCCCAGTTCTTGAATTCCATTGAACAAGGTACTTACCTTCTTCTGAGGATGCAAACCCCAGTTTCCCACAAGAATAATCCATCAACATCACAGAAAGAGGGTACCAATGTGAGCTTTTCAGGCTGAGCCCTGAATGAAAATATGAGAAAGATTTAAGGAAAAAACTTCATGCGTAATGATAGCAGTTTAGCTTTAAGTATCATCTGCTTTTTAAATTTTCAGACACTAGAAGGACTAAAATATCACATAAATGTTACATTTTAAAAAAGGAAAGTCCTGGAAGTAACAGAAATAAATGGAGTTCTCAGTGGCAAATTCTGCACCCTTTCCGTGGGAGTCAGCCTGAGGAAGTGGGAGTAGAATCACACTAATTGGTAACAAAGTCATTTGGTTCACTCCTAGACTGGTGCTAATTTCATTATTACACTGTACAGAAATGTATAATTATTTACAAATAATTTCACAAACAAATTGCCTGAATTTACACATGAGTAAATCAGGCCAAAGTTGGGTTTTGCTCTGGAAAAAGCGTCTTTCAGCAGCTTATGAGGGCCCAGACTTTAAAAGAGGGAGCGACGCAAGCAGTGCCTCTGCACGTTGTGTTGATCTTCTGTGCGAATTGGTTTAACACTAACGATGCGCGGCACACAAAAACTCGTACGGCCTGAACATTGCAAGGCTGCCAATTTAATTTGAAATGACTTGACAGAAAATCTCTAGGCCACCAAATGCTATTATAAAGCACTGTATTCTCATTAAAGGTCTGAGCCCTTTTTTTTCTCCCCGAGGGCAGGCTCCTCGTGAGGCTGTCCCTCTGGCATAACATGTGATAGAGCTAATCTGTCTTCACTTGGACAGCACTGCGGATATGCAAACCCAGGTGGCACTAATAGGTTTACAGTAATAACTATGGAATTGGATACAGTATGTTACACTGTGAGAAATTCCCACAGATCAATTTTTGTGGTGAAGGTTAACCAACAGACATAGAGCCATAATATTCTTTTTTCATGGGTCTGTTAACAATTTTATGGTTTTAAAAATAAAAGAAGAAAGACTCTCCCACATTTGGACAGAATATAAATATTTAACTTTTCAAACATATCTACAATATATGTGCATAAGAAATGCTCTCTTGGAAACACAACTTCTGTTGTCAGTAATTCCAGCACAAACCTGGAGTAATTCCATTGGTTTCAGAGAAAGATACTACTCTAAGTGAGAGCAGAATATGCCCCCAAAATATATGTAACATAAGACTCTGTCATACAATTTTGTTCATACATTTTAGTGGCAGTATTGTAACTTTATTATTAGAAATTACAAGGAGAATAAAATTAGCTGCATAATCATAATGCACTATACAGTTGAAAATACCCTTGTTGTAGTAAGGCATTATAGCCAGAGACACAAAATTGTGATCTGACCATTTGTGGTCATTAGAGATCCCATGGTACTCTTTGTATGATTAGGGGTTTTAATCTCAGGGTGCTGGCCAAATTCCAGCAAGGGTAATTACATTTCCTCTACCTAAATTCCCCACATTTCACCTAAGGTGGTTGCATTTCCATGGTGCATGAAGTGTTCTTTGCATGTGGACTTTAAAATTCTGTACCTGTTTGTGTAAAAGGTGTTGTAAAACATGTGATACTCTCGTTACAATTAAGTTAAAGTACATTCATTCCAGAAAATAGACAGAGCCATCTGTCAATCAACTGCAACATTTAATGTACTGATTAAAAACATCATTTCAGCTCAAGAGGCACTCCTGTATTGTGGTATGTTATAGTCTTTGCAGTCATAAATTCCATACCCCTGTTAGCTACCACAGATGGAACATATTGAGAAGTTAAACACACAGCATTGGTGACTGAAGAGGATGTATACAACTACACTGCAAATTCACCCAGCTTGTCAGCCCCCAAACAGCACTATTACCAGCTCAAGCCAGAGCATCTGTCTCACTTGAGACCAACAAAGAGATCTCCTAAAGGCAGTACAATCATCTAGGAGGGGGAGTTCAGAAACTGAAAACAAAGCCAGACAAAAGAAATACATTTCTCAATACACAGCCACCTGAGCACTTCCAAGGCAGGGTACCTGTCTACCTGCAGACAGGATGATGGGCGACCGCCTCCCCAGGCAATTTATTACTCCCTCAGATGATTCAGGTAGTGCCTCCTACTGCAACACCTACTCATCCTCACTAGTAAGCAAAGACATATGGAAAGAGGGATGATGTACTCTGCAGCACTGCGAGATGGTTTTCCAGCCCAGAATGCCACCTCATGTGTGCCTTGTGCCTATGATTTTGTCAGCCATTTTGGTTCATCTTCCACAAAAAGAAATGGACTGGAAGTAATGTAGCAAAGTATCACAAGAAAAATAGTCATGAAAAATCCTTCCAAGCCTTCCTTTCACCAGCATCCCTTTGTCACATTTTTGACAGTCAGATTTTCAGTAAGAAACTTGAAACTCCTCAAGCACAGAATGAAATCATTAGATTTGAGTTTCATGACTTAATTCATTTACTAAGGAGTAAAACAACCTTTCAGGATTGTTCTAATAATCGATCCAGTGAGTCATGGGCCAGGTCTGGGATGCTCAGTCTAGCAGAATGGCATCATCATTTGGACTGAGACTGTTGCACTGAACCAAGTCATGTACAATTCAATAACTTCTCAGAGCCTAACCTGATGAAACCAGACTTAAATATCTATCTATCTGTCTGTCTGTCTGTCTATCTATCTATCTATCTATCCATGCTAAGTGCTTAACAAACAAGTCACTTGTGTTGAGCAGTGCCATGTGCAATATTGAAGTGCAACACTAAGTGCAGTTGGAAGCAGGAAATCACTGATTTTCAATTGATATTGATTGTTATTAGGCAGACACTGTTGTACTGAATTAGCACAAAATTATCTGATACATGAAAAAACTACCATTAATCAAGGTAATACTATCTGAACTTAACTGCAAACTTTAAACAGTTTTTCTCATTTGTTTGAACCTTCCACATCAATCTACACAACCTACTTACACAAGATACAGTTTATTGCTAAGATGAGTATTTTCTTCCATATTTACAAAAATGTCTCATGTGTGGGCCTTCTCATCAGAAAAAAGACTTTATACAGCAGTTTCTCCTAAAAGGTTCTTTGACAACTGATACCATGCAACTGCACTGCCAACCCTCTTTTCCCCTAGAGAAAAGTGGAGGTATTTCAGGCACAACATCTGATAACAATTTCAATAGCCTGTCTTTTAAATTTTGAATCTTCAGATTACCATACTATATCAGCATCATTTTTGTTTTGATGTGGGATCATATTCAACCTGTATGTGGCTAACTTAGGGATCACAACCAGTGCAGTCTCAAAGTTCAAGAGAACAGCATTCCTCCAGATCACACATAATCCAGAGCTTTCAGACCCAACTCTGTAGGCAGTCAATGAAGAGAAGTTAAATCAGAGTTGTGGAATACAATATTCTGTATTTCTGTTTATGCTTTGCATTGCACAGACATATTAAAATATGAACTAACCCTATACAACATAGGCATCTCTGTGAGGTATCCAGTTGGAATACAGTCTCCCTTTGATGCATGTCTTGCCAATAAGGATAGAAAGACAACTCAACACAATAAACAGATGAATGAACAGAATGATGAACAGAAATAAACTGTTATGTCCATTAAGTACAAAGAAATGACACAGAAATGCTGACTTGTCCAAAACCCCAGCAAACACCTAAAGAAAGGTAGAAATGGTTCTCAGTTCTATCAAGCTCTGGCTTGGTATCTTACTTGTATGATGCCTTCTTACCATATGTGCTTCCAAAACTCAGATTCCTCAATGCTTTATTGATCAGGGCCTTCAATTATAGCAACATCTTTGAGTAACAGAGGAAAACAAAATTATTTTCCACCAAAATATTTAAATAAAATGTCAGTAGATCTTTCCTACTTTACCTCTGAGAAAAAGGCCTAGCTGAATCTTCTAGCTTTAGAGAAAGGTCTGAGTGAGTTTAAAGCCAATTAATAAATTAGTTAATTAATAAATTGGCAGCTTCTGAAATGGTTACCACATTTTAAGTTACCCACATCTAAACCCAGCCTTTTATCTCAATTCTTCCTCTTTCAGTGAAATTTCAGTGAAATCTGTTCCTACAATATCATACCATCAACTTCTGAATTTTCTTTATCTCAAACAGATCTCTTTTCTCAAAAAAGTTATCCTATCTTCTTTGTTACACAGACTCTCAAAACTACAACTAACTCAGTTTTATTCTACATCAACTCATCTCCACCTCTTCTTTTCTCCATCCTCAGACATCAGCAGTCCTCATTTTCCCATTATGCAATCCACATTCCCCAATACAAATCACAGCACTAAAATCACTGCTCTGCTTTGTTCTCTACCAGCTTATCTCCCTCTACTACTCCCTTCCCTCCCTCTATCATATCTGTCAAACAGCACAAGTTTCCCAACCTCTTTTTCCTCCTTCCAAGCTATCTCTGAATTGCCCCATGTGAATCCTATTCCTGTTCTCATCTTTCTGCCCCTCTCTTCTAGGCTTTGCTCTCTCTTTTGTTATTCACCAAGTTACTTTTCTCCTCTTTTGTCATTCACTTGCAGTGTATTTCTCCCACAAAGTATCTTCATCATAATACTACAGAGAGATTTTTAAATCTGCGTTAATAAGAGAAGTGGATATTGAACCCGTGTATTTCACACAGCTCAGTTCCTATTGTCTCACTCAGCCAAGCCTGTTGTAGGCTCCATGGGCAGTAGCATTTTCCTTGTATGTCTGTACAGTACCAAGTACTCTCCTGGAGCCCGGCAAATAATAAAGCAGTTGTGTATCTTAAAGGAACAAGATAACACAGTAATAATGATCATAAGCATATGCAGTAACTTTTCTCCAGATGGATCCCAAAGCACTCTATACCATTTGCCAATTAACAGTACAAAATGAAGTATTTACATAGGAATAATTTCACCCACGAACAATGGCATAATGCCAGCCATGCCTTAATTGCATGAAGTTACACAATACAAATTTAAGAGAGGAAGTGAAGACTAACGTCATATTTCCAGGGAGAATTAAGGCTGGAGTATTATAATTACCAAAACTAGTAGTAAAATGCAATAATGAAATAAATTCACAATAAAATAAATTACACTTATTTCTAGAATTGTGGAAACATCCTAACAATTTTTATCTGTCAATGATGAGAACAGTTAAACCCAACCCAGACTCTGAACACTTTCAAAGATTCCTGCAATTAAAAAAACAAACAAAAAAAAAAAAAACAAACAAACAAAAAAAAAAAACCACTGGTGTACTCCTGAATAACTTTATTAAAAACTGGAAATGAGCTAGGACCTGAGACCTCTTTAACAATAGTTGTAGTGATTTCACTCATCATAAACTGAGACTTCAGATGACAGGAAATACCATGTTGTGGGAATCCAAAAAAAAAGCCAAATTGACTGTGCATTCACACATCCAGAGTCACATTTTAATTTAAATTAATTAGATTAATAAAAACTGAAGTAATTCCTGCTCATTTTTTTTTCACACATCGAAAAAGTCACAGATAAATTTACCACTAATATTTAAACCAAGGTTCCATAAGTAAATGTAACAGTTCTCAAAAGACTTTGAATTGGGTGAAGTTCTGGCATTGGTCAAATCACTTAGAATGTTTTCACTAACTTTAACACAGTCAGAGTTTCACACAGTCCATGGGATAGAGGAGTGTATAATGAAAAAAATATTTTGAATAAATTACTCAATGATTGCTCAAAATTTATGAATAATTTATTTGGAAAAGAGTATTCAACCATACATGAAGCTCATCAAAGAGGGGCAAATATATTTCTGAGTCATTTATTCAACAATTAATGGAAAAAAATACTCACAAATGTCATTCAAATAAGCTCTAGACTATAGAAACTTGGTTTTCAGATGACTCAGTATGCCTTTTAGAAAAGTTCCAATTTTTCTGCACACTAAGCTTGCTCTCATTATTTGAGATCCTCTTGTTTCTAATTTTCCCTCTCCCCCAGCAAAATAATAATATATCTTTTTCCAGTACCACCACCACTATTGCAGGCCTGACTGGCTTTGACTGCAAGCCCAATTTCCAACTCTTATGAAGTGATCTTTCCCTTCACCAAGAAGCCAGAAGTAAAGAAAAATGAGCATGTGTCTACATATATTTCTATATGTTTACATTTCAGAGTATATCTACTAGGTGGCAGGCAGAGAAGAAATCCACCTCAAAACAAGGGCATGACCCAGAGGAAACACAGAAGAGGTGAGACAAGAGTTGGTAGCTGCATTCCTTCAAAGCCTCTCTTCCAGCCGTGTCCATGCTTGGACACATGTGCCTGGAGTGATCCAGGAGCACCAGTGCACAGCCAGAGAGGATTTCCCTTCTCAAGCCACAATATGATTCATTGCAACCACTGGAGAAGTAGGTTGCTCTTGAAAAGAAATCCTGGCATTTCATGTAATTATGCTTTCTTAACTATAGAAAACTTCGATGCAGGAAATTCATGTTGTTATCATTGTTTTTCCAATATGCATTTAAAATGTAGCATTGTAAATACTGGCTGGTGTTCCTGCCTCAGTGGGATTTTCCCAGTGCTTTGAGCACAGTATAATGAAGTGCACTCATCTTTCAACAACTTGACACTTTTTTTTTTTTTTTCAAATGCAACTTAAACAATAAAGGTCATATTTAAAGACATAGCAAGACAAACAGCTCTGCTTTACTCTTTTTTTTATATGTTATTCACTAGCATTTAATGATAATTTCAATCACCAAGAGAAAATAGGAATGAATGGCTAAGAAGAATTTACCTGAAAAGGAGGGAGAGGTAGAAGAAGGGCTGTATGATGCTCTGATAAATATGAATAAGTACTCTTTGTACACAATGTGTGCAGAAATTGGTGACTTATTTCTTGTGCTCTGAATAAGAACAAAGGCAAAGTGAAAGAAGCAGAAAAGATCAGAGTGCAAGGCTGTACAATAGCTATTCCAAAGCAAAACAGACACTATTTTTCAACCAGATCTGCCTTAAAATAATGGCTCATAGAACTAGGTACAATTTTTTTTTAATTTAGAATTTTATAATGCAATCTGATTTGGCAACTAGAATATATAATCATCACCAGAATGTAAATGCTATAATCCTCCTGACATCTATTCTACCTACTCTTTTTGATGCTATTTTAGCTTGACTCTAAGAAATTGTACCACACCAAGTATTGCTTTAATTAATAAAGGTTAAGCATAGCTGAGTGCTGCTTAGCAAAGACTTATTTACCTGAGTAAATAACTGCCTAGAAATGCTGAATACACACAGCAATGTGCATGCTTTCTTTTCCAGATAACATACATCCATTAACTCCCACTGTGCATTAGAGTTATGTGCCCTGTATCAAGTTATGTGCCCTGTATCAACTCGAAGAGATTTATTTAACAGAGCATAATTTCAAAGGTAAGTTTTGAATCCTTGGACTGTTTGTTGGCCTATACCAAAGAAGCCAGGTCTGGAGCTGGAAAGAAGATAAAAAGTACGTGATGTGGCTTATGGTGAAAGTCACTCCTTCATTTATCCATCCGAGTCCCACCTGAAGCCACACAGTGCCAAGGACAAGATACCACTGCAGGTGCTGCCTTTCAGAGGAGATGTACACCCGGTGTTAGCCTACATGAAACCAGCAGAAGGATGAGGTCATGGCTGGGAACAAAAGAGGCAATTTGGGGAACCTGCTGATCAGTGAACAGCCCTGGGGCTTAGCACAGGCTTGGCAGGATCTCCAATCCTCTGACCTCGCTGATTAGCAAGATGGGAGAAGGGAGGAGAGGGAAGGAGTTTGTAAGGAAGATGAAAGAGCAATTGAAGCCTGACAAAAACAACCTTCCTGAGACCCCTGTGTCTAATGTCAGCAGCTAATTTGCATTTTCACATTTAATTTGGACACTGCTGGACCAAAGCCTCCCAGGCACAACCTGTCACCATGCTGGTTTCAACGGTGTTAAAGTGGGATACATTTGTCCTGTAGACTACTTATTAAACTACCATCATCTCTTTATGCTTGTAGCACTGGACTGAGATTGCTTCTTGACATTTATTTCAAGCAGCAGCCTCGCCACACATTGCAGCATTAATGCCCCTGACCATTTAACAACCAACACTCTGAAAGAAAAGAAGCCTCTTTCTTTTTCCCCTCCCCTGTCCAGCAGATCAATGTTCAGGTCCCATCCATTCTCTGTGGAAATGACCCCTCTGTAAATATCCTGTTACCTAATATTTACTGCACTGGCACAGAGTCCCAAAGGTAAACTTGAAAAGAGGTGAGTTCAGCCCTCATAAACAACTAACCAAGAAATGCTCTGGGAACAGCAGGCACGTAGGATTCCTTAGCTGCAGCAGGGCTACAAAAGCCATTCACAACACCCTTTTTGACACTGCTTTACTTCTTCAGGATTCTGCTTGCTAATAAAACTGCAAAAGGATTAACCAAGGAGGTTCACAGAAATCACCACAAAATGTCTTAGCATTTTAAAGCAGAAAACCCTTGGCATCGATTTTACAGATGACATACTGAAAAGGTTGGGGTTTTTTGTTGCTTTTTTTTTTTTCCTGTTAAAGAAAATAGGATTAGAGGTAGAGGCTTTTATATACCACCACTTCTGAGACATATGTTCTGCTCTCCCACCAGTTATGAAGTGATTACTGGAGTGGCACAAACAGATTTTTTTAACAAAGTAAAGGTGTGATTTTCTCAGGTTCTGTGAGAACATGCACACTTATTTTTACCAACTCAATCTGTTTTCCAGTAGTTTAATGTCCGCAGGGTTTATAAGGCTATCTTAGGTGTTGGAATCAACGCAGTTTGCAGGGTGCTACCTGACTATGGAAGTTTAAAGAAAAAGACACAGAGAAAGCAGAAATTATATAAGTCTCAAAGTAACTTGGGGACCAATTTAAATATACAAAAAGATTGACCTTTTTTTGCTGTTTGCCTTTATACAGTACTCTAAAGCCTGAAGACCTTCATATCATAAATACTTGCTTAGTTTTAGAAACCTCACTGAAGACCTATCCCTAAATAATTTACATATACAGACTTTCAAAAGTATTATTTTTAGCCCACAAAAAGGAATTTGATCTTATAAACGCTTACCACCAGGAACAGCAATTCCCACGTGGAAAGTGGGACTTGATTTCTTGCACTTTGTCTATTTAAGCTGGCCATAAAATGTTACCAAAGGCACAGCTGAAGAGATCTGATTTTATATCCATTCACACCAAGCATATAAAAACCCAGAAAAGGAGATTTCACTATAAGGCAGCGTAGAGAAAGCGTTCACACCTGAATTGGGCGGCTCACCTATTCCAGATTCTCAGCCAAAAATCTCTAAACACACCAACAGAAGGCAATGCTCCTCCAAGAGGCCCTTAAAGCTAAATTTTGGTCTGTTACACTGGGACAAATTTAGAATAACCACTCCAAATGCAGTGAAGATACTCAGGACCAGAGGAAGTGAGAACAAAATTTGGTAGGGACTGTACAGGGAAGTAGTCAGTTAACATTTAATCCTTGATTAAAATCTTCACGGTTGAGTGTCCATAAAAGAATTTACACTGGTTTAAAAACCAGTTTATCTGAAAACCCTTTAATGGAGATATTTCAGGCTACCATACAGCATCTTAGCTCATAATTTAGCAACTGATTTTCAGCCTGGTTGAAATCTATGCATTTGAAATTCTGCAAAGTTTTGATGCCATTTTAAGTATAACATTTCTGAAAAAAAATTCTAAAAACTCCTTTTCTGAAACACTGAGACTTTACAGGTAGATAAAAGTCTTCCATAGGACAATATCCCTTCAGTATTTTTCTGCTCAAATGGCTTTACTTTGTCAAGACTCTTAAGACAAGAGGTATTTTGTTGACACAAGATAGCTCAGCCCTCCTAATCAAAATTTTTCAGAAAAACAGTCTTCATCCTTAGCTCTACACTGAGGGATTGGACAGTGAGGTCAAAGTCATTAGTCCCTGACAAAAGCCTTAGCAGGTCCCACTAAGAATGCTCAGTAGGACTTTTTTTGTTGTTGCTTGTTATTTTGGATGAAAAGTACCCCCTCCTTGAAAACTGGGATTTTCAGTGCAGCCTCATATGACTCAGTCTGAGCACATTCACAGGAGCAGAGAGTTCTTGTGTTCACAGCAGCACAGGTGGTGGAGACCCTTTGACACAGGGCAGCACCCTGCACTTGGGGCCCCTTTGAAATGCAGCTTTCGTGAAATCAGAAGTTTGACTGTAAAGTTGAAAGGAAAATGGAGACTGGGAAAAACTCCATACATCAAAACTTAGAGAACAGATAATCCTTTTGTAGGAAGTACCCAGAGATAGCTCTGCTCATTTCATTTAGACCTCTTACAATGCCAAAGGCACTTGTGACATCCAAGTTGTTCTTATGGCTTTGTTTTTCCCTGCTTGCCCATTACAGTATTTCCTGCTGCTGAAACAACTCCTCAGTGTTGGATTGGTGATGTTTCACTCAGGTTTTTTCACATAAGTTATCTCCTCTTACCCCACTCCTTTATTTCCTATTGGCTGTACCAAATCTGTATCAGGCAAAGCTATGAAAAAATAGAAAATCCCATTTTAAAATTTACTATGTATAATGTTTATCCCATACCTACACAACAATAATCTTAAACACCTTGCATGAATTATAACATGGTATTTTTATTTACTTTTACTATCTGCTTATTACCATTTAAAAAAAGAAAGAAAAGTGCAATAATCTATGGCAATGCAAATATAAGTATCCACTTTAGATATACAGAGGCAAAGAAATTATAAGAGACTTAAACTCTGAACTAATGCTTCATCTCTAATTCATTCTCTTGTACCCATATATGGAACACTCAGCACAATGAATCTGTGAAAAGACACATTAATGTGTGGTAGAACTGGTGTACAATAAATTGATGGGGAAATTAATGTAACTGATCAGAGATTTCAGTGATGAGTAATGCCGGGCAAATAATTTATATTTTAATTCGGGCTTTCCTTAGGTGTTTTTTTTTTTGCTTTTATTCATACCCCAAATACTTTTGAGGAAGAAGGCTTCTGCTGAGGCATCCTATACAAGGTACTGAATGCTTGACATCAGTCAGTACTTTGTGCTTTAACTGCACTGGTATTTCTTAAAAGTAAGAGGTCATATGTCACAAAGCAATGTCAGGGTCTGAACCTCTCCTCTTAAAGATTACTAAAAATTATTAAATCCCATTTGCAACAGGAAGAGCATACTAGTCCTAATATTGCAGAGTATGTTTGTACTCAAAACATGTTCACAAGATCTCATAATCCCATATTCTAATGAAGTAAAAATATCTTACACAGTATTAGCATCAAATTGAATTGAAACTCATGCTCTGTGATAGATTATTTCCAAGAAGAAAAGCTTGCTTTTCAAAATTCTTCCTGTCTGAAGCTTGCTTTTTTAGATTTGCTATGAAATCAAACAAGATTTTTAAAGAGTGGAGATTTGGAAAAAATACAGAAACGATGTAATCTTTCCACTGTAAATACCCATGTTGAACTGACAAAGGAAAGTAGAAGGTGTATGCAAAATCACTGCAAATAAATTGCTACATGTGCTGTATCTCGTAGAACTGCTGAACAGTTTTTATTACATTTTTGTTCATTGGAGATTGCTATAGAGATCTCTGCATTGCAAGTAGCCACACCATTTTAGTGCTTTGCTGTTTCAGAAGAGCAGATTTTCTTGATTAATAACAAAAGGTTTTGTTGGGATCAGAGCTGTTTCCCACCATCTCTATGCAAACCCGGCAACACAAACTGTGTACATTAGCATTTCAAGGAGCCTCCTATTAATGATGGCAAGAAAAGCTTCTCTCGGTGGGTAAAATCCATTTTGTCCTCTCTTGTGACATCTGTTCTAACTTTTAAAGCCAGAAAGGAAACTAGATAATGCCAGAGAGTCTTTTGATTTACTGTATTGGCACTTGTGATGATGCTTCAGACTATAAAAGCATGTAACCCTAGTGGACATACATGACTGTGTAAATGTGAACATCTGCATATTCCCACAACATAGGGTGAATTGAACAAGTAATTCCAAAGTTCTTTGTTAAACTTTTAACTATCTTTCTTTTTTCCAAGATTTCATAATTATACTTTCAATTACTTCTATACCATACAAAATTCAACATTTTAAATTGTATTTTTATGTAAATGTTTACTGCTACATATGTTTTTTTAATTAATTTCATTTCCCAAAAGCTTTTCTTTTTCTTACATTTTTGTGAGTGAAGACATTTAAGCAAATAGAGTTGGAGTTACTGAAACATGGTTAAAAAAATAAACCCCCAAACGGTGTAGAATAAGAAAACGTAAACTAAACCCTGCAGATTTCTTACCTCTTTACACCATCTGTGCAGTACTGCTCTTAGGCCTTTTACATTGGTCATCCTGGGAACAAAGCTGAAGGCAGATTCCAGCAGTTTTTCCATTCACTATTCATTCAGAGGTTCATCAGCTCCATATGGATCCAGCCAACTGCTGTGTTAAATCAGAGCCTTTTCCCAGAATTGACATGGTAATGAAGTCATGGTATTGCTCACAGAAAAGGCCTCCATAGGTATTTTCCTCTCTAACAAATCCAGCCTTTTCACCCCATTCACTCCCTAAAATTATCTCATAACATTACAACATCTGTGAACTGGGTTTTTGCCTTTTAATGTCTAGCATGTTTTATTACATGACTATGCATTACGTACTGGTTAACAAGACTCCTACACAACCAAGGAAATAAACTTGCACTCTTCCCAGCTCAGATTGTTTCACCCCCTTTTAATTTATATCTATATTATCTATACATATCTATACTATATTTGTTTTTCTGCAGACAGAGCTGTCCAAATGATTGATATACAAGATGAACTTTATTTTTTTATTATTTCTATCAGAAAGTGGCTTCAGAAATATTCCAGAATGAAAAATTGTTTAACCACAAAATGGTAAATCCATCAATACAAAAAATTGCTAAAGACAGTTTGCATTAATGGCAACTGTGTTCTAAAAGTTTCCTTCAGTTCATCATACGTATGAGCTTTGCTTTAACAGCAATGGTTTAAGATTTTTAAAGGAATAAATATGAGAAAGTTTATTTCTGCAATACTTCATCTGCAATAAATATGTAGATACTGCCTTGATATGAAAACACAAGGTAGTTTTATTGGAAAGCTATGTCTTTCTTGTAGAAATAATGTACTTGAACAAATATGATCTATAAAATGGGTATCATTACAGATGTGTATGTGTGTCCAAGGTTAGCCATGTGCTGACTGAAGACATTAGTCTGTTACTTACAGTGAGTGTAGGTTTTTGAGATGGTCTGTCAATATGTCTCACTTCTGGTCTGCATGTATGCTGACTTTTTTTTGTATGAGTTAACACTGTGTCCTGGTAAATTCTGGCATTTTGGAATGGAAAGCAGAAAGATGCAGAAAGATAAAGCACACACAATTCCCCTTCTGCACCTCAGCATAACATCCATCCAAGTGCCTCAGCCAGAGGGAAGCAGTATGGCTTACAAATGGCAGTGGGTGCATGGCACAAGTGACTACAGGCTCTTCTGAGAGAAACTGTGGTATCCCTCCTGACTACTCTTCACAGTGCTGGTCCCAGCACCTCAAGGCAGATATGGTAGAATTACTGCATGTGCAGACAAGGACAACTAAAACAATCAAAGGGATAGAACAGTTGCTCTAAGAAGAAAGAAGTGACTAAAAAAAGATTAGAGCTCCAATTTGATAAGGAGCTAACTGGGAGAGGGAATATAAGTAAAGTTTCTAGAATCACAAAGCAGAAGTCTTCAGCAGCTTTTGCAGTTCTATAACTAGGGGTCACTTGATGAAAACAGTAAGTGATTGACTTAAAAGCAGTAAAAGCACTTCTTTACAAAGCATCTGCTGAACTTCTGGAGCCTGCTGATGCAGAAGGGTGAGGAGGGAAACTGCAGGTGTAGGATCATTAAGAATGAGATAACCTGATGGACCACGAGTCCATAAGCAAATGCTGAAAGGGCTAAGCAATCTAACATCCCTAGCACAACTGCTCCAGGTGTGGGAAGGAAGTGAAGAAAAATGAATTGCAGAAATTGAACAGGCTAGTATGGTCTCCCTAAATAACATTTCCTGTTCCTGCTTTCAGAGACACAACACCTGGGCAGCTGGACACTGATCTGACCCAAGTAGTGTCATTGCAAAGTTCTTTTTTACATCTTGTGAATGTCTTTCAGCCACCACTCAATGAACTTAGTGTTCATTCTTCTGAAATGACTGCCACACTCTGCCACAACTGGCATCAACCAGAGATCTGCTATTCAAAGTAAAGCCATCTACCGATGGAGCATAAGACCAGGTCACAGAGAACAAGGAACTGCTTTGAAGCAAAAAAAGAGAGATGTCTTTTTTTCATCTGACACAGAAATTTCATAGTGTGTCCAGTATCAGAAGACACACTTTATCAGTGAGTGATAATAATGGTTGTTTTAGGGAGGGGCTCCAACTGAATATCAGAGACCGCATATAGTCACTGACATAATCTGTGCTGGATTAGTTCCTGGGGAAAAGTATCCTTATCTGCACTTACTGCAGTAGATGCACCATCATGATGCTTGAGATGTATGTTACTAAGTCAGAAAAGGAGCAACAAAAAATACTGGTAGAACACATATGCTCCTTATGGGTAAACTAACTCATTATTAGTGGGATTAGCCAAGCAGACATGTCTTTAAGTCTGTGATGTTTAAGAATACAAAGGTCCAAGTCTGAAGATATTCCTTCTATACTTGTAATTCCAGAGGGCTAGAGAGCTGTAAATACAGTGACAGCTCCACCAGCACAATTACTCAGAAACACTATGCAAGGGGCATCCAAGCCTGACTTGGGATAAATATTAACAGCCCCAAGAAGGGTAAAGAAGCACTTGATGAACATGAACAACATCCTTAAAATACTTCTGGCAATTGAGGAAAAAAAACCTTGCTGCTTGTATAAAAATAGAAAGAAATGAAGAATAAATAACATCTGCAAAGAAACACTGCACAAGAAAAACATATGGAACTCTATAGCAGATTATGCAAAAGAATACCCTTTACACGATAAATTTGTTTTACCTATCCATGAAAACCAGCTGCTGAGTCAGAGCCAGCCCACTCCATTTGTTCATGCTTTGGCTTTCAAGTTAACTAAAGTTTCTAGCAGCTAACACAATGCTAACTGCTGACACAGGGCATGCAGAGCAAAGACAAATACCACTCTACCTACAGGCCTCCCTGGTCCCTCCGGATTCAGACAGGACTCCCTCTTGTGAAGTGATACTGGGCCTTGATGCAACAACTGCTGCAGGGAAAATGTGGAACTGAGAGCAACGCCCAGGCAAGTTTCAAGTCCTGGTTAGAAAATCCTGCTGTGGCAGCCTCACACACCAAAAGGATGGTTTCTACCAAGGTTTTCTGCTTCCTTTTGGCACCAGGCAGTTATGAAGAGGAAATGTTCTCACTATCCTCAAGAAATCACACACACTGTCTCCACAGCACAGTATGTCTCCTCCTTTCCAGGCAGCAGCTTCCAAGCTGGTTAAAGCCAAGCTGTCCTGCATAGCAGAGAGCTGAGGTGTTGACTGACCCCTTGGAGAGAAGTGGAGAGAAGGGGGAGGGGACACAAATCCCCAGTGCTGGTAAGGAAGATGCACTTGCTCTGACTCTGAGGACAAATGCTAAAGAAGTTGGCCATTCTCTGTGTTTGGACACCTACTGACAACTGATCTCATCCTTTCTTGGAAAGAGCTTTTTAACTATTCAGTGCACTTTAGACCTCTTTATTCACAAATAGCTGTTTCAAAGTAGCCTGGGGCATGGCTGTATGGCATTGTGTTGCAATTGCCTCCACAATATTTGCAAAGGGATTGTTTATCTATTAGGTATTATGCCTCTCCCCCACTTGCTTCTTCCTAGAGGCTGCTATGAAGAACAATGCAATTGTGCTTGAAAGTCTTTTAACCCAGTATAAAAACAACCATCTCTCTGCACAGCTCACACAATGTATTTACAAAATTACTACACCTAAGATTCTGAGATTTTGATGTAGTATTTCGTCTGCCACGGATCTATAAACCTGTGGAGATGTATGCCAAAGGTAACGGTGATGGAGGGAAAAGACTGCTGGTTTGAAATGGGACACCTGCACCTGGTCAGAATGGTGTTCTTTCCTTGGTCAGAGCTTCTCAGCCCTGCTCTCATTGCATGACAGCCAGAAGATAAGGAGGAACTAAAGAGAGAAATCTGTCTCCTCAGCCAAGACTTGCAGGTGAAAACCTGTATTCCAGCTCCTTCTTGCATGCCTGCAACAGTGCTTTCCACTGCAGCTTCTGTATGGGTACAGGCTGTTTGATTCAGTGACATTACACGAGACAGGAAAAAAATCCCTTTTGCTCCTCAATTACATTTATTATCTTTGTAATAAATAAAAGCAAATGAAAACATAATTTTGTTTGAATAAGAAACACCCTTTGCAGCCTTGTTCAGTGCATCCCACCCTGGATGAAACAGCATCTATTTCACATCTACTCAGGGATTTGATGCAGCAAGATAATCAGTTAATTCCAGTTACACTAATGAGCTGGAAAAAAGTCTCCAACATAAAGAACAGCTTTGCTAGCCACTCAGAAGAGAGGCTGCCTTAACACAGAGGTTTGCTGCCAACCCAGAGGCCTGCATTTGGGATGTCACAAAGAGGCCTCCAAGCCTGGCAAAAGCTGAGGATTCATGTAGGATCAGTTGAAGCTGTGACAGATTCTAAAATATCAGAAGGGACTTCATGTCCCTCTGAAAGATATTGAAAGGATCTGGGGCACAAGTAGTGTTCTCTTCTATCCTCCCAGTAGAGTACTGGGACCCAGGCAGAGTGAAGCAAGTGCATAGGGTGAAGAACTGGCCATAAGACTGGTGCCATGCTCAGAGCTTTGGGTTCTATGGTCTGGGATGTGCCTTCAAGAGACTGGGCATGTCAACAGCAGATGGAGCACACCTGCCCAAGTGGGGTACAAGTGTTTTGGGGAACAAGCTGGTGGGACTTATTAGCCAGGCCTTTAAACTAGATTCAGGGGACGCTCTACCAGGTGTCAGTAAGGAACCAGGAAACAACAGCCCTAAAGCAGGGAAACACATACAAATCATCCCAAAGGAATTGGAGAGGGCCCCTCCCAAAAGATGAAGAGATCAACAGCCCAGTTACACTAATACAGGCAGCATGGGTAACAAGCAGGATGAGCTGGAAACCATGGTGCAATTGGAAAACTACAACCTAATTGCTATCACAGAAACATGGTGGGATGAGCTGATGTGTTTGACTGAAGCATGGCAACAGAGGCCCACAAGCCTTTCAGAAGAGACAGGCTGGGAAGGGGGACCAGGAGGTTTGCACCCTGTGCTAAGGAGAGGATAGATTCTGAAGAGCTGCTACTGAGTAAAAATCTGTGACAGGACCAACAAAGGACACCTGGTGATGGGGGTCTACTCCAGGCCACCTGATCAGGGGGAGCCCGTTGCCAAGGCTTTTTTGCTTCACATACAGGAACCATCACACTTGCAAGTTCTCATCCTGATGGGTGATTTCAACCACCTGGACATCTGCTGGGAGAGCAATACAGCTGGCTGCAAGCAGTGCAGGAGACTCCTGGAGTGTGTAGAGGACAACTTCCTGGTCTAGGTGTTAGACAAGGCAACCAGAGGTGAGGCATTACTGGACCTGGTGCTCACCAATGTGGAGGAGCTCACAAAAGGAATTAATATTGGAGGCAGCCTGAGCTGTGGTGACCATGCTCTAGCCTGGTGAGGAGCAAAGTCAAGACCCTGAAGCTCTCAAGAGTGAACTTCCAGCTGTTTGAGGAGTTGGTGAATGAGATCCCCTGGGCAACTGGCCACAGGGGCTAAACAGAACTGGCAGCTCTTTAAGGCCATTTTTCTCATAATACAAGAGCTCTCAATCCCAATGTGCAGGAAACCAAGGAAAGTAGCACAGAAACTAGCACAGCTGAGCAAGGATCTGCTTCTCAAACTGAGGAGTAAGAAAGAAATGCACTGCCAGTGGATGCAGGGACAGGTCACCTGGGGAGACTACAGATTTTCCCAGCTAGAAGTAGCTGGGTTTTGAGGCACAAAAGCCCAGAATATGAAGGAGATGCTGCTGTTTCCAATGGAGGAATGAGGAAAGACATTTCAGAGTCCTCAGTCCTCAAATTTTCCTAAGTATAAACACCCAATTTACAGAATGTAAAACATCATATTAATCACGTGTAAGTTTAGGACCACAACATGATAAAAACACTGATTTTTGTTTTCTCCATAGCTCACAGCTATGTTCAACACTGTTCTGATAAAACCAGCAGATACCTTTGCCTTTTTCTTTCAAAGGGCAAACACGCTTTTACTCTCCCCTCAAAGGATCCTTTGACTTTTCACCTCCCTTGGTTTTAGTTAAGCTTCCAACAACACTCATTTAGGGATTCTTGGTAATCAATGGTTAGTGTACAACATTTCTAATTTTTATCTCACTATTTTCAATCCTTCCTGCCTATTGCTGGTGGGGCTCGGGGGTTTTTTTCATTTCTGGGCAAGTATTCTCAGCTTCCCCCTCATCTGTTCCATTCTGGCATGGCTGCTATCCTTGCCACTTCTTTACACTTTTGCTTTCCACTTGATGTTTGTGTTTAGGCATATACTTCATCCACACTGTTTCAAATCAAACCACTGCCTGCCATTTTTGTTTCCATTGACCAACAGCTCCCTAATAATTGCTGCCTCACATTTAATCC
Source organism: Phylloscopus whistleri (assembly GCA_017589585.1). NCBI lineage: Eukaryota > Metazoa > Chordata > Aves > Passeriformes > Phylloscopidae > Phylloscopus > Phylloscopus whistleri. The sequence continues at coordinate 1,554,087 of JADMLD010000548.1, forward strand.
ATCATAAACCACAGAAGATCCTTAAAATTAAGATTGCAGATAATTTTTAGGATTATAATCCACAGATACATAAACCAATAAAGAAATTTAGTTCAACTAAAGGCTACTCATACTTCCCAAACTAAAAATTAAACACCAAAGTAGTAAGATACTTCACTGGTTACTTCTGCATTTATCTTCCAGGTCTCTTTTTTGGCTCTCCATAAGAGCACGAACCATTCAGATAAGCGTTAGGGCACAGGAAAAGAACACATCCATAAAATAAGGTACTCATTAAGAGTAAATTTCAGCATCCAGATTCCTTGCCAGTATGCCAAGAAAATCAAGATGAAGGACTGGCAGGAATTTCAGGCCCGCTGTATATATTCTTCTGTAATTTCTTTTAAGATGAGGTGGGAGAAAATGTGCTTAGTTGTTTGTAAGACTCTTTAAAAAGAAGAAAAGTTTGCTTTGAAGTTCACAAACTTGCGAATATTTTAGCTCAGGACTGTTATATTGAACTGCTTGTTAAGTGCAGCAGGAACAATCTGTTGCACTATTAATTTAAGAGATCTATATACCTGCACTACTAATGATGCTGGCATTAAGAAAAGGGGGAGTGCATCCTTCATAAGACCTGATCCTGCAGTGAACTTCACGTTGGCAGGTTATGCATCAGTCTGGAATTTGCAGCCAGACCAAGTACCAAGTTCCTACTTTCTCTTCTTTACAGTTTGTTCACAGCATTTGCAACTTGCTTAATTTCGTGTCAATTTAGAAACTTTAGGTGATCACCAACTGATCATTGAGTTCAGTCAGAGGTGTGTCAACAAGATATTTGCAGTCAGTTTACTTAGCCACATTAACTGCAGCCATAGCAGAACCCAGGTACAGAAACATCAGAAACAGAAAAACAGACAAAAGATTTTGATAAGCAAAGCATCTGAGAACCTGCAGGGTGTTACACAGCACTGGAGCAGGTGCACAGTTGGGTATGCATGGGTCTCCATTCCTGTGCTGGGTGCACAGGCCACTCTGGAAAGGCATAGTATAGCAAAAAATTATATAGGGTGGAGATCAGCTGCTGGAATAAGAGAAACAGTTTCAGTGTTTATCTGTTGGTGTCAGTTTTTAAGTTAATGGTCAGTGACTGCTGAGCCATGGAACTGACTCAGAGGCAGACATAGTTGGGGACTCTGGTTCAACACTCCCTAGAGACTGAGCTTACTGATTAGATGTTCACTGACTACAACTGGTGTCGTTTGAGATGCTAAGAAGATGAAAGCAGGCTCTCCTCAGTGGCGGCAACAAGAAGGCAACGGGCACAAATGTACAGGAAGATGCACAAGGAAGTTCCACCTGAACATGAGGAAGAACAACCTTCCTGTGCAAGTGACCAGAACAGGTTGCTCAGAGAAGCTGTGCAGTCTCCCTCACCAGAGATATTCAAGAACTATCTGGACACAAATCTGTCCAACGTGCTCTAGGATGACCCTGCAGGAGCAGGGAGGTTGGAACACATGACCCACTGTGGCCCCTCCCAACCTGACCCACTCTTTGGTGTGCCTCATCTGAATTCCAAAAATCCTGCTCCTGAATGAGCAACTCCGCAAGGCTCCATTTGAGTCATCTGGACTTTGTGAGAGAAGGAAACACAAAAGCATATGTCCTACCACTGACAACAGACACCCTGTGTGACTGCAGTGCAAGGGATTTGCTACAGAAGGTCTTACGGATGTTTATGGAGAACAGAAAGGTGCACTCTGGAAAAACAGACAAAAACTGCAAACCAAATTTGCTGGGCAAATTTTACAGCAAAATTTTACAGATTTGTCACAGATACGCATAAATCAAGGCAGCCTTTGAACTGCATGTTATATGCAGCAGGCTGTTGCTGATGAGCCTCAAACAGGAAAGCAGTGACAGATCAGGCAGCTTCTCCTCTAGTTAGAAACAAACCTCAACTGCTTTTGGGCAAAAAAAGCTCCCCAGTTCTTTCTCATTGGAATTCTCACAATTAAGGCTAATCCTTAATATGATGTTTACCCAGTTTACTGCTTTTCTGCATTCTGCATTGTCCACATCTGGCATTCCACTTTGTATTTATTTTAGTCAATATACATTTATTCATCAGCTGTGTTCATTCTAGCTGCAGTTGAGATGGCAATTTTATTCTAAGTCTCCACATACATCAATGGATACATTACCTTTCAGCTGAACTTTCTCATGCTTGTTCTCAAGCCAGAACTTGCACATTTTTTCTGAAAGTTAGAAGTAAATATGCACTCCTTTCCTAACCTCTCATATTTAAATGTGAGAACACAACATTTTAACAAAATGCTTTTGATACAGCATGGTTTATTTCTCTTTATGAGTCTTTCAATTTTAAAGCAACTCTGAAGTTATAGGAACAAGTGTTTCTTTAAATGCTATCACAAATGCAAGAAAGGCACAAGACTGTCTAGGAAAGGTAAGGTTTGTAAGGAAAGGGAACACCACCAGTCTCATTTGTGCATGAACTCCAACAGGAGGGTGAAGCACGTGACTGTGAGAAAGTTTGAGTCACATTTGCATACAAATAGTTAAAGAGCACTCAAATGAGTCATGAAAATTCACTCTGTTTCTAAAAATGAGTGGAAATGCTAATGCAATGGTAAGGCTGAGATTTCAATTGATGATAAGCAAAAATATTTACTGTTCTGGTTTCAAAGAGACTCTAACTTCTGCTCATTATTCTTACCTACTATGACAGCCCATGCAATATTCATTCAACTCAGATCTTGCTAGTATTTATCTATATACATTTTTTAATTATTTGAGTATTTTTTAAAGGAGAATGGATTTTTTTTGTGCAATACCACATTATTTTTCCTGCATTAATGGTGAAGTCCATTATATGACAAGGAGTAATAGCAAAATCTTATGAAAAAATCATAAATATACCCAAATTCTGTGCCCTGGTAAAAACAGAATGGTCTAGGATGGTCTAGTGTGTTGTTCAGGAAAGCAAGGAAGGTGTCAGTGTTGGGATTTGTGCAAAGAGAAATATGGGAAGGGAAGAGAGATAACCTTTTTTAGAAGAAGGTGTGGAGTTATGTAAAGGCAGTATTAGAGGATGATGGAAAGTCAGTTAGGATGAGTACAGTTTTCTGTCACTACAATGACAAAAAAAATTTAGAAAGTTAAAAATATGTGAGTGCTGTTCATGTCCAGGGCCCAGGAGACAAAGCAGCAGGCTTACCACAGCTTGAAGAGCTCACTCTCCATTTACAAACATTTATAAAAGCCAAGGTAATGCAGCAAAGAGCAGAAAGTACAAAGGATTTTTCTTTCTCCAGTACTAAGTGGAGCAGCTGAACAACACAGAAAGATGACTCTCACTGACAGCCCTGCTCCCATACCAGCTATCATCAACACCCATCCACACCACAGGTAACACTTCTATTGCTCTAGGGGAATACATCACGTGAGGACTACAGGAACGAAGTACTGCCTGACTTTTGCATCTGTCATCCTCACAAGCTGCCTGGTTTTAAAACATTAGCAAAAATGGCAAGGTAACAGCTTGTGTTTGTTCTGTCATCCCCCCACTTCAAGACCCCTGACGCACTGAGAGACAGACTGCAGGTCAGGTTCTGCTCTGCCCCGTTCTTTCTGTCGTTATTTACACCTGAACAAACTGAGTGGAAAACATGCAAAATGGTACCATTTTGTTTTGATAGTGTTTTACCCTCACTTCACAGGGGTGAGAATGAATAGACAGGGTGCAAGGCAGTGGAGAATCAGGGATTCTGTATATTAAAAAACAGTGCAGACAGCCACAGAAAGTGTCAAACACCATATAAAAGGACTGCTCGTGCATTCATGCTCAGCATCTGTGATCTGGACAGTATAAACAGAAGTCACTGTCTTTGGGCCATGCAGATTTTACAGATTTGGTTTTGTTTATATAATCTAAAAATCAGCAGACCTGCTAGGCTGAATGTTGCAGGATGCTTTGCAAACAGCAATCTCACCCGTTACAGAAGCTTCTGGAGCTTACAAGAGGAATTCCCTCATTATTGATAAATGGTGAAGGTTATTGTCACAAGACTGACACTGGCTCTCTGCCACATGATGCTGGAGCGTACAATATAAATTAAAAACCCTTAAACAATTTGAAGAATTGCCTGGCTGAAGCTCTGATTATCTAGAATGCCTTCCCCTTCCATATGGAGTTGGGCAAGTAATATCAACTAGGAGGGAAGCCTCTCTGCCACTCTGAAGGATTAAGATCTGTGGCTTCATATGCAAGAAAGTCACCTCCTCAAAAGAGACCTTTGATGCTTACATCCAAGACATGCTAACAAAGCCTGAAAGGGTGGACTCTGCCTTAGTCCTAGGTCAGGCACCGGAGCTGAATTTGCAGATGTGCAAGAGCCAGGAAGGATGGAAGCAGCACAGTGGCTAAAAGCAAACTGGGACAGTTGGGAGGGAAGGAGAGGGAAGGTAACAACCAGCAGAGCCAAGGGCTCCTGTCTGTGTCAGCTTCCAATGACAGCTGATGGTCACCAAAATGCCATCATGGCCTTGTCATGCCCAGCAGGAAAGGGTTGACAGCAGACCCACAGTAGGAAGAACATGAGCATGTTTTCACACAGGCTGCCTAGAAAACAAGTTAACTTCTACTCTGCCCAGCTACTGTCAGCAAAACCCCACAGACATGAGGGGCAAGTGCATCTTAAGGAGTGACTTGAAGGTCAGTGGCTGGAAAGAATTTTCCAGACCTTTGTCCCACACATGAAGGATAGAACAGAAGAAAACATGAAGATACCTGTGCAGTAAAAGGACAAACGTGTGATACAGGCCAGAGCAAAGGTTGTGTCCAGCTATGCAATAAGTTACTAGCACTGGAAAGAGCGGATAAAGAGTCCAAAAAAAGAGCAAGGGTTTGGGTTTTTTTTGCCTGGAGCACAGAGGATGTTAGGTGAAGTTAGTGGTTGTAGATGCAGGTTTTCCTCTTTAACCATCTGGTTTGTGAATTGATGGCAGTTTTTGTTGTTTGGAAGAAAATCTCATGCATTCTGGGATTTTGTTTTGGTCTCCCTCACACTGCAAGCACTCTTCAGAGCTATTAAGTTGAACAGCCACTAGTTAAGCACTTAAAGATGGGCTCTGACAGGTTTCCCAAGCTGCTTCTGAAATGTATTTGGCAAATAAATTCCTCCTCATCTGCTAATTTCAGACTTTTAAAATAATTTAGCTCTCAAGTACATAACATAATGTTATTATCTTGTTCTTTACAATCTGAGGGCAGAATCTATTTAGAACGTGAGCAGGCTGGCTATGTGCAAGTGACAAGCTTTAGATAAAATTCACTTGCCAACCCAGAGCAGTGAAACAAATTCCCTCTCTGCTCTCACAGGCACCTGTTACAGTAGCCAAAAACCAGCCACATCCCACATACACATTCACAAACACACCTGAAGCTGAATCCAAAGCTGTGACCTGACAGGGAGAGTTTTCCCGGGTCTCACTGGATTTGCATCAGGCCCCATAGGTGTAAAGCATGAAGACTACTGAGTCCCCATCAAAGGAGTTTCCACTGCCTGTTTCATGTCTTACCCACAGCCACCCCCATAACAGCTGATTCACACAGACAGCCTGCTTATTCTATACAGGAATGTACATTTGCAGCTTATATACATGTGCTTCACTCCACAAAACACCACCAAAATAGCAGAAAAGAGAGAAATTGGCACACTCCAGACTGCTCCTTAAAACAATTCTGCAAGGTGTGTTGCTGCTCTCAGTACAGAGCAGAGAGTATCATGTCCCCAAATAGCTATGCCTTTATCAAGTTTAAAAAAGGAGCATCTGCATTACAAAAAACCACCCAGTCAATAAAAAAATTACCAAAAACTTTCCCATGACATTTTTTCCTTCACAGAATCTATAAAAGCACTTCTGAAAACAAAGCAGAAGCTCACTATGAAGAGAAATACAATCACGTTTCAGAAGAAAACCGAGATTATTCTCCTGAACATTTTATCAGGAAATTCTCAAAGAAGTGGTCTGATGCTTACAAGGCCTGTCAAAAACCAAGGCTTCATGTCCCATTCTTCCCAGTTCAGACTGCAATTTAGAATTTCCATTGCACCAGGTGAATGTCCCAAATGACAACTTCTGGAGTGTTTCTTATCTGAGGATTGTAAGAACCTCACTGGATCAACCCAGAACCTCTGTCTCCCATAACCTAGGAAACTGATTTAACTTGGGCTAAAATCACCACAGCTTACCTCACAAGTTGTCCTAACAGGAGACAGAAATACAAGAAACTTCTTCAGAAGCATTCACTTTCTGGATAGTGTTGCTTATTTTAGCTTGACATTTCAAATGAAAGAAGTTTAAATTGATGAAGAAATCTGAAACTTGAATTCTCCCTCTCCCTCTCTTTAATCCTTAGACTTCCTTGTTCCTGCTCCAAGTCCTCATCCAGCTGTGACTGGTACTTTCTCTGGTCTCTGGCAGTCACCCTACTGTCACTGCACCCCTGTGTGATTTCCCAGCTGGAGAGCAGGAGGTGGAATCTCTCTTTGGGCCCTGAAAAGCTGGAAAGGACACCAGAATGCCCCCTACTAAAATTATTACTTCTGCCACCCCAGAATCTTTTCCCACATTTATTAAAACACATTCTGTACTACCCTCAAAAGAAATACTCCCTTTTCAAGAACAAGAAGAAAAAAAAAAAGAAAAAAAAAGAAAAAAAAAAGAAAGAAAAAGAAAAAGAAACTGTTATCTTTAAACCAATGGTAATAGGTGAAGCAGCTGGTCAGAAAAGGTACTGGCTACTAACTCTAGTTCTGGCTGCCAAACTCGTGATTGATGGGACCTGTTACTTCAAGTGGTGTTTTCATCATAATTTAGATCTTTAAGGACAATTCCCATTGGATTAATGACTTCCCATGTGATAAACAGTCTCCTGACACAGGCCTGCTCTAAGTGACTTGTACATTATCTCACATAAAAAAAGAATTGTGGCAGAGACATGGATTAAGTCCTCCAGAACATAATTCAGCTGTTTTAAGGAGCATCTTCCTTCTTTGTGTGCCTTCTACAACAACTGAGGTAAAGCTTCCACAGAAAGCAACCTCCCTCACCATGTCAGTCCCATCTATCCCACAAAGGAATACACAGCCCTGCTGCTGTAGATTGCACAGATAACAACAGGCAGAAATGCACAAAACTTCCAACTATGAGCATCTAGCCTGGAGGTTACACACTGTGGACTGCAAACCCCAGCATTCCACCAAACCGCACTCAGAAAAGCTTCTTGGTCTAAATCTATTAGCCACTGCTCATTCTTCTAAATGCTGTAAAACATGTTAAGTCACACACACACGCAGGCTCACATACAAAACAAAACAAAACAAGGTGGAGAATTGTCAAGGAAGTCTGAGAACCAACCCTGACATGGGACATCCTCATCAAGGCCAGGGTGTCTAGTTAAACCACATGCTGTCTGGGCTAAGGACAGCTGGACTCAGAAATCAAGAGAGTAGCAAGGATAGAGTTAGGCTTTCACACTTCTGTATTAGGTAGAAATAAGTCATCATAGAAGCAACGATTTTCTCAATTGTCTGTAAACTGAGTCTTTAAAGACAGGCTTAGATGCAGATATCAACCAGACACAAGCCATAAATCAAGTGAGGTGAATCCCATCTCCAGAACCAAGAGACCTGTGAAAGGGAATAAGGAACACAAAACTATGGCTAATGAAGTGAAAACAAGCAGAGTGATAAGGCAGGAAAAAAAATAAACTGCTTAAAGTCCAAATTCTGATTGTTCAACAGAAAACAGTTGAGATGCTCGGCTAGGTGTAAATGAGCTGTTTTTTTCTGGCTCAAAGTATTTCAACAAGTTTGTGCATCCTTTTAATATCTTCAGATCTCTTGTCTCTGCTGTAAACAATAGCTCGAGGCCTTAAATAATTAATTTTAGTCCATTCCAAATTATTTTTATATTGCCAAATTTAGATATATACCCTCTGTATTTTGATAAAATAAGTAGAAGAGTTTCTCAACCATGTGTTTGGAAGAGTTGAAGGCATTCAGCTTTATGGAGTGATTGACATGAACAACGTCATCTCCAATTGTACTCATGGCTAAAAACCCATTGGGAGAACATATTACTGTAATTTTGCCAAACTGGACACTTATTTTCCACAATTGTTTCTACAATCTAAAATTTGCAAAATGACTGGACAATAAGCTTTTGGTGACCTTTAACTAAAATTATCTTTCCCTGGAATCATCCATTTGCAAAGGATATGTGTGCACCAAACTCAGGCCAGCACAGAAAACACTTGCACTCCAGTAATCTGATAAGAAAGCTGGGTGACCTTTTGCTGATCTCTGATGAAACAATGAAGTGCATAGTTGGGATTTATGCTGCAGTACACCACAGCACTATTCCACATTATCAAAAATGAAAAAACTATAGGTTTTTGAAACTGAAAATTACAGACTCATCTCTTCAGAGCTGGTATTAAAGGTGATATTTTTAAGGGGATCCAATCTCCAGTTTTAGAAATTAGAGACAGTTTTTTCTGGGTATTCAAGTGCATCAAATGCAGTATACACATAGTCCATTTTCCATAGTACTTCACTTTCTTTGATTTAAATATGGAGCCTTTCAGCTTTCTGAAAATCCCAACTGTAGACCTGTAATATCTTCAAACCATTTTTATGCATATTTTACACATCTAGCTTCTCCCTTAGAAGCAGTACGTAGTGCCTCAAGTCAGTTAGACTGTCCACAAAAGAAGCGCACAAAATGACATGTAATGGTTCCACACTTACATTTCAGACCCCTGGCACCAGGATCCACAACTGCAGACTAGGGACACACATGGCCACATGGCCTTTAGGCTCCACAGGCTCAGCAGTCCTTCACCCCAGGATATTTCACCCCAGCTATCCATGCCCAGCCTTCTAATGGAAGGAATGACCATGATACAGAGACAGAACTCAACTAACTTTGACTACATACCCAAATTTTAAAGACTAAATTCGGGTATGATGAATCAGAAAAATTAGTCATTCACAGTGGAATACACCTCACTTGGCATCTCTAAGTCAGGCTTCTGGCTGAAATTGGTTGTCTGGCTCCTGCTGAGAACTGATGGCGAGCAACGGCCCCCAGCGAGGAGATTGACTCCATCCTGAGAGAGGTGTCAGATGGGCACAGAATGAATCACTCTCTGCAGGTGTCTCTTGTTCTCTCTTCCCACTGACTATAGAGAGATGAGACATAAAACCTCTAAATAGCTAAGATAAGGTGAGATGAACCTCACCCTCAAGAACGGGTGAGTCTGCCAGGCCAGCAGGCCCAGACTTCAGGCTTCTTGCCATCCAGGCTTTGCCTTTACCCCTGAGCTACAGTGTTAGGCTCCCTCTTGCTTATAATGCCTCTGGCCCTCTGAAATTTGCATCTGTTTCTTTACTGTGGCAAGCTTGAACAGGATGGGTGGGTGTCCTCCACCTCAGCCTTATCTCTGGTCGTTAGGGTTGCTTTGCAAGCAGGAGGGAGTTTATATCACCTCTGATGAGGAGAACATTGAATCTGCATCACTCACTTCCAGGACAAGTGCTCTCATGAGAAAAATTGCTTATGAGAGAGCAGCAGTTCTTTTCCTTCTTTGCCCCTGAACCTTCCGGCAGCTCCAGCTGCTGTGCCTGGTGCTGAGCTCCACGCTGTCAGGGCGCATTTAACCGGGATCCTGCGCACACCTCCTGGACCCGGCCTCCCCAGAGACTTAGACACATACCTAGTTTGTGTGTCCCAGGTGGGTCTATGCAGGCAACAGTCACTGAGAAAGTCAGCTTAACCTAGATAATGCTCATTCTGGGCCAATAAAGAAGCAAAGTTTTAACAGCCTAGGAAACTTCACTGGAACTCTCGTGGTTCAACAGGATTTGTGAGGGTGCACGCGCATTTGGGATGCTTGTGCACATATTTTGTTAAACTGCACTTCCAGTACCCAAACCCTGAGTGTTATTAGGCTTTCCTGACCATACAGATTTTTTTCTGTACATTAGTTAGAAAGGACTGAGAATGCTGTGGGTCCTGTGTTGACATAACCTATAACAATAGCTCTGGAAAAGTTAAATTAGTACTGCCTGCTTAATGTTACAACGCTTTCCACCATGGAACTGAGGTATTCTTCCTGAAGACGACAGGAAGGCCAGATTGACTAACAATTAGATGCCAGTTGCAAAACAGACTCAATTTCTCCTCTATGTTCATGAAACATTCTTATTATTGAGGAAAACCAAAACACACAGAGCATACTACATAAACACACTTATACTTGAAATTATCATAATTTTACAGTTTGGGGGGTGGAGTGGGGTGTATGTACTTAAAACCATACCCTGAACAGATTTGCAAAATCTTCTCCCACCAAGCCAATTCCCAATGCCTCCTTTTTTTTCAGTGAAATTAAGCCAAGCGTTTTGTGATCTTATTCCCACAGGCCAGTACCTAGGGATCAAAATTGGGCCAAAGTGGGAGACTGAGGGGAGCTGGACCAGCCAAACAGATAATTAACAAAAGAACAGGCCCATTTTTTACTCCTTGGTTTACTCTTTATTGCATGTGAGGTACCGTCAGTAATCTGCTGCCTGGCCCCTTCTCCTTTTCCTATCCTGAATAGATTTTCCAGAGAATTGGTGGGGAGTGCAAAATCTGCAACATTTTAGACCTACATTAATTTAAAGGTATCACTAGAAAAGCTACACTAGATGAAAACCATCTGCTACATAAGCCATGCACTAATAAGTGATTGCTTGATCCCAGATTTTAGCACAACCATGCTAAGTTAGAGAGCCACCTAAATGGTTCACTATAAGCACTTACAGAGGATGATATATAACTTAATTAAAACATAGATGTTGCATTAATAAAATAGTTAAATATTTTTAAAAAAGAAATGTATTCAGCTTTGAGTAAAAACATAATAGTTAATACATGGATCTAAAACACCTTATGCCAGTAGAACTTACTATGCCAGAGAGATGCTGCTCTCAGAAAGATTTCACAGCAATTTTCTTCAAGTAGAATCAGGTGAGCAATAGCCCTTTGCAGATAGTTTATGTAGCAAAGCCTTCAGGGCACTGGTCCTACTTACAAAAAAAAAGAGAAATCCTACAAAACAGAAATAAGCATTAGAACTAAAGCATCTGAATTTGGATTTGATATAAATGTTGCAGAAAACCATGCAATTCACGTGGTGACACCCCTCTTTGCAGGGTGGTGCTGGAAAACACAGTTTGAGTAAAAGTCATTTTACTGCACAGCAGCAGTTTAGGAATATGATCATAAAATGATACACATGTCAAAACAGAATCCAAACAAAGGCCTGGCCTTCCTATAGTCCAACACTTCTAGCCAAAATGGAGATGTTTCAAAAGAATGAGAAAACATTCATGTTTTGCCAAAATACTTCCAAAGCATCCCAACAACACACGGCTTGGGATTAACAGCAGCAGATGAGAGATGCTTAAAAGCCGGATTGAAGGGAACGATACTGTGCGAGAGCAACATTATTCAAAAGCACAGTGAGGAAAGAGGAAAAGGGATCTTAAAAGTTGGTGGATCTGTGGCATTTGCAAATACGGCCCAGAAAAGGATGAAGTTTGGAAACGGGTCTGGGAGAAGGTGCATGCATACGCTCCGTGAAGCAGCAGCCGGAGGGGCTCCGAGCGGGGTGGGTGGAAACGGAGGGCAGGGCAGGGCATTCTGGTGCCCAGTGAAGGACTCGGAGGCCAGGGAGCTGCGGTGCCAGCCCCGGTGCCCGAAAGGCGCTGCGGGCAGAGCGGGAGGCGCAGAGCCCTGCCAGGGGCAGCACGGGGCTGCCGGGAAGCAGGAGCGCTGCTCCCAGCAGCAGCAGCACAGCTGTTCGCAGACCGCCGCGGCAGCGGGAGATGTCACCCTGCTGCTGCGGCTCCCGGGCTGCCCACGCAGCCGGAGCGCGCCGGGGCCCCGCTCCGCAGCCGGGGACAGCACAGCAGCGCTGTCCCACCCACGGCAGCCGCTCCGCCGGCCCGGGTGACACCGACTGCGGTCGCACACGCGCGACACGCGCGAGGCGTGGGACAGTGGCCGCAGCCGCGCCCCTGCCAGCCGGGTCTGCAGCGCTGGGGCCGGGGGCACGGGGAGGGCTCCTGCCGGCGCGGCGGCGAGTGGGGAACAGGGAAAAGTAGAAGGGAAAAAAAAAAAAAAAAGTCCCTTCCCCCAAGGCAGCTGCGGAGTGTGCTGAAACCCCCTTTTAGGCACAATCAGCCCCGAGCATCTGGGCAAGGATGAGGTGGGTGCAAAGTGCATGGGGAGGAAATGTGTCAGCTGCAGCATCCGAGAGCAGCGGAGCAAGCTCAGACGGGAAATGAGCTTGCGAAGTGCACCCGACAAGATGATCGCGGGGATAAGTTGCTTCTATGGAAACTGCAGCCCGATGAACCAAAAAACAGTTTGATGGCAAAGTTTTAGCAGGAGCCGGCTCATGCCTGGTTTCAGCTACATTCCCCACCCCCTGAAGAAAAAAAAAAAAATGAAGAAAAAGCTGCACAATGTGTTTCTTGTTATGGACAAAAAAAAAAAAAAAAAAAAAAAAAAAAAAAAGGAGAAAAAATGGGGACACAGGTTTTTTCCTGTATGGGCTACATCATATTAAGCTGTAAGTTTAGTTCTGGACAAACAATCTCTTGTTGCATCTCTGGGATGGAGGTTAATGAATTCCCACAGATGATGTTGGCCAAACAGTGGTCGGCTTGTGACTTGATTTCCAGCATCATGATGTGAGGGGATCAGTATAGAAAAGCACTTTGAAGGGAAGAGGCTGCCTACAGCAGGATTGTTTCTACAAGCTAATTGTACTGAGTGCAGCTGCACAAAGCTGGATCAACAGTAATAGAAGGCGGCGCAGACTTCCTGACGCCAGCCCCGCAGAGCTCCCACCAACAGCCTGGCAATTCCAGATTGTTTTCCAGACCTTATCTCTCCCCCAAGTTTTTTTTCTTCTTCTTCTTCTTCTTTCGCCTTTTTTTTTTTTTTTTTTTTAATTTTGTGACCGGAACAAAAGTAACAGGAAAATCCTTTGTGAAAGTAGAAAATGCTGTTACAGATCGGTGCCTTTCGCAGAAGTTGTAACTAAATATTTTGCATGCATTACTCTCCCTCCCGCTCAAAAGAAAGAAAGAAAGGGGAAGAAAAAAAAAAAAAAAAAAGCCAACCCCCAAACTTCTACAACTTTGAATGAATTGAAAACGTGAGGCAAACAAAAGGGAGCGGGTAGTTAAAAGCGGCCGGGTTTAGCGAGATATTTTACCTGGTACATTGAAAACTCCTGTATCAAAATGTATTTGGACACCCCGCTTGGACAGGCTGGATGGTGTCAATGACTTGGAACCGGGCCAATTTTAACAGATTTTTTTTTTTTTAAGTCTGGTTTGATGGCTTAAATACGCGGCAATTAAAGCTATTTACATTATTACTGGATGTTTTAGATAGGTTTCATTAGAGGCAGGGGACAGGGCCGCGAAGGAACGCGCCGGTCCCCGAGGGGGGCGGCAGCGCCGTCCCGCAGGTCCTGCCCGGAGCCCCTGGCCCCGCACACGCACGGGGGGAGCCTGGCCGAGGGGTGACGGTGTGACCCTGGGGCTGGGCTGAGAACACTTCAGAGCCGAAAGAACAGGCAATCTTCAAAAAAAAAAAAAAAAAAAAAAAAAAAAAAAAAAAAAAAAAAAAAACGTGAAAACACACTTTTTGGCGGGGTGGGAGGGGGTGCAGCAGGACCGAACCCCCCCACATCGGAGCCCGGGAAGGGCGGCCCGGTCCTTCCCGCCCGGGTCGCGGCAACCCGGCCCCGCAGGGCAGCCCGGCTGGGGGGCGAGCGGCGCCGGCTCCTTTCCCCCCCTCGCCCATCCGCGATTTTGCCCGTTTCACACTTTCCTCTCTCCCTTCTGCGGGCGCGCCCCCCCCCCCGCCTTCCCACATTCCCTCGTCCTCCCCCCGCGGCATGGCGGGGCGTCCGGCGGCGGCCCCCGCTGCAGGTGCGCCCGGGAGGGGGAAGCGGGGCCGGGCCGCCGCCGCGGGCGCAGCCCCGGTCGCCATGGCAGCCGCCTGAGCGGCGCCGCCGGGCCCGGGCGGCGCGGGCGGGGGGGGCGGCGGCGAGGGGCTGATGTCACGGGGCTGGCGCCGCGCAGTCCGGGCCGGCCCCGGGCGCGGGGCGGGGCGCGGGGGCGCGGGGGGGGGGGACGGCGCCCCCGGGGCGGCCGCGCTCCCGTCGGCGCTGCGCGCACCCAGCGCGGCCGCGGGCGGCGCCGGGCGGGGGGAACCCGCGGAGCGCAGCCCCGAGTTTGCGATCCCGGGGGCGCGGAGGCGAAAGGGGCGCTCTGTGGCGGCGATTCCTCGCAGATGTTTGCGGCGGTGGCGTTTCGGGGCCGGGAACCGGCTGTAAAAGTTCCGGCTGAAAGCTAAGAGGCGGACGCACTGCTCCCGAGGCACTCGGAGCTGCCTGGGACGGGTGCTGGAAAAGCCCCCGAGAAGCAGCTCGCAGCCCCCCACCCCGCTGGTTTCGGGCTCCCCCTGCCCCACAGCCCCCCGGCTCGCCAGGCAGCGGGACCGCCGCGGCCGCGACACCGCTGGTGGGGCCCGTGTCAGAGCGCAGGAACTCCCAAAGCTAGCGAGCCGCTGCCAAGGCTTTCAGTGGTAAAACAGCAGAACTGAGGGAATGAAATGGCAGGGAAAGCCACTTCAGCCGCTCTCCTGGGGGAAGCGGAGCCTGGCTGCTCGCCGGCTCTGCTTCGCGTGCAGAAAGCGCACATGACAGTCATCTGATGACAGAGCAAATAGCCAGGTTAGCCTCTCTACACAACTTCCCGGTGTTCCAAAAGGCGTGCTAAGCCCTTGGTGCGGAAAACCGAAAGCAGTAATACGGGGTCCTCTGCAGCGCCCGGCCGGCCGGTGCTGCTGCGCTGTCCAAGAACGACCAACAGTGATGGGAGAAGCACTAACATATTTACGTTGGCTATTATTACAATAAAACTAATCAACATTTCTTCCACTGGTGCCTTCATTAACGCAAACATGTTGCAGGACCAAACCCTGTAGGTTTGACCCGCAGGTCAAGTACCACCACCGATTGGTATCTCAGAGATGTAAGGGCTGAAGTCGCCCTAAGTCGTGATTTTAAGTAAGTTGTTAATTGGCAGGGTGTTTTTTTATTATTATTTACTCTCTGTAACTGCACTTGAACAGTGTACTTGTCTTCCTATCAGATTGAACGTCGAGAGTCACTTTCACCTTTCGCGTTTCAGAACGCGTTGAATTGTGCTCCTGTCAGCCTCGGCACCGCCTCCAGTCCAGCCCGGAGAACAGCCCCGGGACAAACACCCTGGTGTGACAGTCACCAAAGTGCCCTGTTAAAAGAATTGCCAGCCACCAGCTCAGGAATGCCACGTTAATTGGAAAAAAACCTGATGTGGCTCTTCGCAGCTTTGTCTCCAAGTGTCCGCAATGTTTCTCTCTCACAGCCCCGACCCCCTTCGTGTAGCTATGCAACAACCGCGCAGATAAATCCAGTATTTGTCTGCTTTTCATATTTATGATTGGCAGCGCAGTCCTCACTGATTTTATGGATGTATGCGTTTACTATGGGTTTTGTTTGCAATGAACACTAACGTGCTTTGAGCATCTGTATGGTTTTACAATTAGAGAATTGCTGCGATTTGTGCAGAATTTCATTTATATTGGTTGTGTATATACGTTCACGCTTTTGTAAGTTGAACTTTCCTTAGGTGTGGAAGGTAAGGTGGAAGCTGCGTCCCTTTGTTATACAATCGGTAGCATAAGCAAAATATAGGAAAATACAATGGAACTAAACTTAATAAAAATAATCAAAGTCACTTCTCCAGCTCAACAAAACAAAACGGAAAAATCCCGAAAACTTTTCCTCTGGAATGTTTCTGGAAGATGTTTCATTGGCTGCAACCAAAAGCTGCTAAAAGTACAGCGTGTTAGTAAGCATTTGCATTTGTCACCAGAAACAATCTATGCATAATTAATGGCAGTACTGTGTCAGGAGCACTGATAGGGCGCAGATGAGCAGCCTTTCAAGGGTAATACATGTAAATGCACTTCCAGTATGCAGATTTGCTTAATGATCTCCAATTAATAGCATCATCTGAAGTAGCCCTGTTCTCAGGAAGCAGGGCGCTAGGAGTGACGCCTGCCTGGCTGGTAGGATGCTCAGTGTCCCGTTCTCACCAGGACAGAAAGTTGCAGCGGGGTTTATAGGCTTATTTTATCTCTAATCTTGATTTATTTCGTTCCTGCTTACAGCCGCAGCCTACAGCGCTGGCTGCAAACCCGGCCATTGACTTTGGCTGCCGTGTGCCCAGTGGGGACACGCGAACACCGCCGGGATGCCCCTGGTCACGGTGACCTGCGGAGGGCTCAGCCCTCGCCCCCCCTCGCTGCAGCGGGAGCTGCGCATCCCGCACCGCGCTCCTGGCGCGGCGCCGCCAACCCCGCACAGCGGTGCGAGCCCGCGCAGGGATCGGGGGGCGGCGGGGGGCGGGCGGGGATGGAGGGGGGCCCGGGGGGAATGCCGGGGGGAGATGCCTGAGGGCGGGGGAGATGCCTGAGGGCGGGGGGGACGCCCGAGGGCCGGGCGGGAGCGCGGAGCAGCCGCCCCGGGCCGCGCACAGCTCCGCGCACTATTTACTCCCTCAGCTGTGCGCGCGGCCCCGCCCCCCGCTGCCATTGGCTGTCCGGGCGGAAGGCCCCACCAGTGAGGGCGCCCCGCGGTGATGGACGTGCCGGCGGCCACCAATGGCAGCGAGCGCGGGCCGGGCCCGGCGGCGGCCGACGTATAAGAGCGGCGGCGCAGCGCTGGCCCTCAGTGCGAGCTCCGGCAGCGCCAGAGCGGTAGCACAGCGCTCCGCAGGCTCCAGCCCGCCCGCCCGCCGGAATCGCGCTCTCCGTCCGTCCGTCTGCCCGCCAGCATGAAAGCCTTCAGCCCGGTGCGGTCCGTCAGGAAAACCGGCCTCTCGGAGCACAACCTGGGCATCTCCCGGAGCAAGACCCCCGTGGATGATCCCATGAGCCTGCTGTACAACATGAACGACTGCTACTCCAAGCTGAAGGAGCTGGTGCCCAGCATCCCGCAGAATAAGAAAGTGAGCAAGATGGAAATCTTGCAGCACGTCATCGACTACATCCTGGACCTGCAGATCGCCTTGGACTCGCACCCCAGCATCGTCAGCCTGCACCACCAGAGACCCGGGCAGAACCCTTCCTCCAGAACTCCTCTGACCACCCTCAACACAGACATCAGCATCCTCTCGCTACAGGTAAGTGTACCCCGCGCCCCGGATCGCCGCTGAGCCCGGACCGGCGGGCTCGGGCGGCGTTAGCGGTGTCCCCGGCGCGGGTGGCGGTGTCCCCGGCGCGGGTGGCGGTGTCCCCGGCGCGGGTGGCGGTGTCCCCGGCGCGGGTGGCGGTGACAGCGGCCGCCGTGCGCTCCCTCTCCCGCCGTGGGGCCGGGGCCGGACGCGCCGCGGGGGAAGCGCTGCGGGAGCCGAGACAATCCGCTCCCGCCTCCCTGGGAGTGCTCGGCCACCTCGCCCTTACCCTGCTCTTGTTCTCTCGCAGGCGTCCGAGTTCCCCTCAGAGCTCATGTCAAGCGACAGCAAAGCACTTTGTGGCTGAAACAAACGGTGAGTGCAGTGCGCCTTTTTCCTAAACTTCGGGTAAAAACTGCCTCCCTGGGGAATGGGAGGCGTGATGGCAAGTGCTAAAAATAGGTCCTAAAAGTTGATTAGGAGATGCCTTTGTAATCAGTAAGAAAGGAGACTAATAACTGAGTCTTGAGGTCCTAAGTGTGTGTGTGTGTGTGTCGCTAAGGTTCACCCAGCAGCACAGGCTCCTCTGATCCTGCTCTCTGCTTAATGCAAATTCTTATCTGCTCTTGGAGCCTTAACTTCCTGGGCCAAAGTGACTGATTAAGTTGGGAATCTTGGCACAGAATTCCTTGAATTCTGTGATGTGGGATTGTCTGCGCTATCAGTTAAATAAGCGACTGCTTTTAATCAAATAATTGCTCTAAGAGGCAGACTGGCGCCTCTGAACATTGCGTTTACAGAGATCTAAATAAAGATTGGACTGAGAATCCTCTTTCTAGCCTTTCCCTGGAGTGTATGTTATTTTTATGTTCAATTTGTGCTCTTGAGAGCGAGTGTGTGAGCTTGTATGTGTTGCATCTGGACGCCAGGGTTTGCCCAATCTCTGAGTGTTTGGTTAAATGTTCAAACTGTGGCTTCCTCTCTGGCGCCAGTCTGTCCGGATCTCTGCCCTGTTAGCATTCTCCTAAATATGCCTCTTTTCAATCTCTTGCAGGTGTTCCACTGATGAGATTTTTTTTTTTCTTTTGCACAAGAAAATGTCTACAGGATTTTTTTTTTTTTTTTGAGGTGCTGAATTTATTTTTCAGCTCTATCTGGAGGGGGAAATCCACATTCAAGAAAAAGGACCTTTTAAAATGAATAACGAAGAAAAAAATCAAGATTGATCTTTATCCCCACCCCATTTTTCAACTTGGACTGAACCTAGTTATTTATGAAGAGACTCTTAAATACCCTTTCCCTAGTTGGAAGGCTTCCTTTATATACTATTCCCAACGTGGGGAGCGAAACAAAAATCTCACAAGGAGTTGCCCATTTTAAAGCAGACTTTGCCTTTTTCCAAAGGTGGAGCGTGAGTACCAGAAGGATCCAGTGTTCAGTTTTTTAGGAAAGTCTGTGGTCAGAAATTACCTTTTTGACACAAACCTAGGACTGAATGCTGTGTATATATTTATATATAAATATATATATATGAGTGAAACCTTGTGAACTCTTTAATTAGAGTTTTCTTGTATAGTGGCAGAAATATACATTTCTGCAAAAAGTGTAATGATGTACTTAATCATGCTAAACTTTTTATAAAAGTTTAGTTGTAAACTTAACCCTTTTTATACAAAATAAATCAAGTGTGTTTCTTGAACTGATTGCTTGCTTTATTCTTTGGGGACCAACTGTTTGCTGGCTTTGATTTGTGTTGTTTTTGTTGTTGGGGTTTTTTTAATACTTATACATTGTTATGAATTTATCAAGTAAAAATTCAAATATGTAGAGACTATAAAGAATAAAATTACCTGAAGTGAATAATTCTTGTAACTTGGAAAATCTTATTTGAGTGTATATTGCAATCTTCTCAGTCATCTGTCTGTAAACAGTGTGAAAGGAACTAGAAAAGGAATTTATTACACAAGGGATGCTATTGACAACAGTGCTTGAAATGTACAAAAGCAGTTAATCCTGAGGCATTCCCATGGAGTATCGCCTTTTTTCTTCCCTCCCACCCCTCTGAATGATTCAGTTCGGGGTAGTAATGGCCCAGATCTGTTAATTTGTGCTTAGAATAATCACTCAGAGTTAAGGGTTGTGGGTGGTTATTAGTGCCCCAACTATTAAATTTCTCTAAAAAGGCTTTGAATGTGAGAGTTGGTGATGCGTTAACATGGGCTCTAGAATGATGAAGTGACTGCTGCCTTTCCTCACTGGAATTTTCATGCTTCCATGCAGTATTTCAATGAAATGGGCTTTCTAATCAGTTGCAGCAGCTTCTCCATATGACTAAGATACTGAGAACTGAGTTAAATCGCTGTTGTGTTACTGATTAAACTTTGGCTGCTCCTACAGGGACTCTCTCCATAAGAATTAAATTAAATTTGAAATAGGAGTCTAAATTCCTGAAAGCCAGAAACGCTTTATTTCTTCTTTCTCTTTTGCCCTCAGAAGTGCTGCAGTATCCCCTGTTATTCCAGGGACACTTACTGTACCCTGTGGAACCACTGTTCATTAAATATGTGTAGTTGTCATAAGACAGTGGATGTGGGAACCGTGCCTTATCAGATGACATTCTAATTTAAGCGCACGCATAAACTTCCCCGAAATGAGAAGTTAAATTGTGGGTCCTGCTTGGGAATTTTAAAGAGAGTCACTTTTAATCTGAAAGAAAGAAACTTCAGTGGTGCTTAGGGTAAGTACAGCTCCGGCAGGCGCTGCGCTCTGGGCCTGAGGGAGCGTGTTTAGGGTTTCTGTGCTCTGGGGACTCTTAGTGTGAAAGGCCGGAGCCTCACCTGGGGCCGGTAACACTTTCCCTAGCGAACAGGTGGGTGGGTGGTGCTCTGGGGCAGCAGCAGCTGCCTTTCCTTGCCCTTGACACCAAATCCATTCACGTAGGCTGGGAGAAAGCCAGCCCTGATCTCTTAATGCTGACGCTGCCCTGCCCGAGCAGCAGCGCGCCCTCTCAGAGGATCAATACAGGCAGGAGACAAGAAGGGTTAGCAAAAGCTGGGGCGGGCCGGGGGGTGGGGAGAGAAGGACACGGCCCAGGGCTGATCTGCATCTCCCCGTGCCCAGCCCGCAGGGATCAGGGAAAGCTCCGTGCAGCGCACACCGGCTGTGCCTCCTGTGGCCAAACCTCGCTACTGTCCCAGCGCCCGGAGCGCAGGGCTTGTTCCAGCTCCGTGCAATCAGCGTTTAACCCTGCCAGCCCGGCACTGAAATACTTCATTGCCGCAAATCAGCACGCCTCAGTCCCCAAAATACTCTTTTCTGTATATTTTTTCCCAACTCTTAACAGCAGCCCATTCGGGGTTGTAATCAGAGTATTGAGATCTTCCAAACCAGTAACAATCCAATGCAATCGCCACCAAATTTCACCGTCAAAACTAATTTTTCACCCTGCTGCACATTTCATTACTGTGAAACAACAGTAAGTCACTTTAAACCTACAGTCATTTTCCAAAATTAAAGAGCTGCAACGGTCAGATCACTGTAATTATTTAAGATCAACTTCTTTAGAAACTACGGCGTTTACGCTTTGGTATTTTTAAGCTCAGGATGATTAACACACTTGTAGAATGAAACCGATTTTCTTATCATGCATAGCCAAAAGAGAAATTCACAATTTACAAGGCGTGGGGAGCTGAGCAGGAAAACAAACAAACATGTTTTAAAAAATGTAAATTAAGAAAGGAACACATTTTTCCTCTTTCAGAATTAACTAATTCCTCGACTTGACAATGCAATCTTACGATCAGAACTGGGGGCTCAAACTGGGTTCTCCCTTAGAGAGTCACTCTTTGGTTTTGTTCTTAAGATTTTGTCATTTAAAGATAAAGAGCAAGGTCAAAGCTAAGTGCCCAAAGCCTTAATATTAGTTCTTTAGGTTTCCTTGAAGATGTGGGATTTCTTTATTCTACACCATTGTCATTGTCCCTCCAGAACACAACAGAAAAATCTGTGACACTTTCACCACTTTCCCTGGCCCATTTACTGTCTCTGTACACAGCTGTTGTCCATAGTCCCGTTAACTGAGTAGCTGAACACAACAGATCAAGACGACCTGCAGTCAAGTATGTGACAGCAAAATAGTTTTGGTGACAATCATATTTAAACACCGCTCTTTTTTTTTTTTTTTTTTTTTTTTCTTTTTTTTTTCTTTTGAGTAGGCTATGCGTGAAAGTTGCAAGTGCACCTACAGACAATTCCACAAGGCTGTGGGGGGGAAACAGAGACACAAGAGGATTCTCTCATCTAGAAGAGAGGTTTCCAAACCTGGCTGTTCTTGTGTATCTCCCTTAGTAACACATGGCCCAGCTCCCAATGTTATCCCAGTCAGAAATGGACAGGCTCACACCCACGGGCGGTAGGAGCCCCTCCAGCCCATCTGCAGGTGAGGGAAACGCAGAGAGCAGGCTGGGGTTTGTTTACTCACCCCCGGGCAAACAGCACTGTGTCTATCGCACCGAAACCCTTCGGGAGCCACTTGCAGAAGCGGTGCCAGTGTTCTGCCAGAGCCGTGCCCGAGGGCGCTGCCCGGGAGCAGGGGCAGGACGCGGCTCGGGGCTCGGGGCGCGGGGCGGGCGGTGCGTGGAGGGGCAGTGCCACCCTCCGGGCCGGCCGCGCACGGCACCGCGCTCCCCGCGCCCCGGGAGGGAAACGCCGCGCTCCCCGCGCCCCGGGAGGGAAACGCCGCTCCCGCCAGCTCGGCTCTCATATTCGGGGCTGCGGACCTCATTCCCAAGGCGTGACACGGTTTGTAAAAACCTACGGGGAAATCTGCTTTGAAACACCAAATACTTTGCTCGTAATGCAATGAGAAAAGAACCGTTTGATAGAACTAATTTGTATTTGACTCTGGAAAGTAAAATACGTTCTCTAAACAGGCTAGTGTGTGTTAAGGATTCTTCTGTAGAATGCTTTGCAGTCTGGATCAATTAATGCAATATGGGAAAGAGATAAAATTATGATTTGCTAATGAGAATTAGCTGTGAGTAAGAATCTCTTCCTGTGTTTACCACTGCCCTTGCTTACTTACAAGAAATGATTTACAGCTTTTTCTGGCAGCTGTAAAGAAGAGAGATAGCATAATGCAACTGTTGCATGGCAAAAGAAAACGCTGGCATTAAATTTTGTTCAGAAAAAGGTTTTCACAGATGTATGCTGTAAAACTACTGTTTTGCAAAAGGATCAGTATTTTCCGATTCTACAGATAAATTCAAACGTTGGATCCTTGAAATCAAATTTGGTTTACCCACATTACCATATTCCTCTCTAGAACAGCCATTAAGTTATCATAATTCTAATGTGTGGGAACCTAATGCAAACAGTATTTCAATAAAACAAGCTGATATTGCAACAGCCACTGATTGTGTGAGCCACTAGCTAAGGTATATTAAAGGAGAAAACAAAGGACGAAACAAACCAATGCAATTACTTTTGGAGTCACTCATGGTAACTGAGAGGAATTTATATTTCAGTTGATTGCTTGTCTTGAAAAAAATATTTTAAAAGGGTTGTCACTGCACTGGGCAAGAACTATAAATAGGACCAACCTGAGAAAAATTAATTGCACAGGAAGTGCTGCAGTGGACTTACTGCTGTTAGCTGCCCTAGAAGACAGCACCTTACTTGCTATTCCACAAGAACACGATGAATGGATAGATAAAATGACATTATGTGAAGCAACAAGGCCTATCGAGGTTTGAAACAATTAAACTAACTGCATTACTTGCCAAGAAGAGTACTTTTTATAATTTCTGTAAGTATCACCACAAATTACACACTGTCTGTGACTAACGGTTTTATGAATAGATCAGGTATTTCTCCTTAAAACTAACAGCCTGAAACAGCTCTTAAGTTTTACTATTGATGGCAGAACTTCAAAAGCTCACACAGTTGTTTGGGTTTTTTTCTTTTCTTTTTCAGAACTAGACTGTAAACCTGATGAATTTCTCTTTCATTTGGACGAGAACAAATTATTTGGATACTTACCATTTGCATCTGAGCAGACACAGGACCAGCAATATTGCCTCACTTAAGCCCACCTCTTGCTAACAGCTGCAGTATCTGAGGCTGATGGAAGAGTGCAAGATCAGCTTTGGGTGGTACTTCCTCCATGTACTTTCATCATCTCACGTGCTCCTAGAACAGCTTTCCTCATATTTTTGGCATGGACATTCACTTTGATGCACTGTTTCTCAATAGAACCTGCATATCCTATTGGAGTTACACCTGTCACCTTATTTTTCTCTTGTCCTGAGAAGAGACGCAGTGCTCTGAGGGAGGGAGAGGGGTAGGAAGAAAAAAGGACAGAAGTAACATAAGTATCTCCTGCATACTAGACTGTAAAAGATCAAAGGAGCGTATCTGGCCTTTAAAACACAATGAGGCTGAAGTTTGAGTTGTGTTTTCAGTTTTGTGCAGGTTTCTTTCAGCTGGAGTAGAGAGCCCAACCTTCATCCCAGACAGACCCTCTCACTCAGGCACCCCACAGAACTGAGCTGGGTTGGCTGCATTGGGTACCAGCACCACAGGGAAATCCAACGCCTTAGGAAACCTCTGGCAGTGTCCTTCAGCCTCATTTTCTGTCAACCTCATTGCCCATCCACAAAGCCCTTTGTGACCCTTTAGAATCTGTGCAGTACTTGAAGAGAAGGAATGTGATAACAGTCTACTGTAAACCAATGCAGAGAGCAGAGAATAGAGAAGAACTGGTGCTCCACAACAGATGCTGCTGCTGCTGCTGAGATTTCTGCCTTGTTCACCAGTAGCTTCACACCCAGCTGTAACATATTAATGCCTCTAGAAAAGACATTCTCACACAGCAGCAGAAAGACACACAGGCTTACCTGAGTGGAACAGGGAGCAGATGTTTCTCATGGACATCGTTATGCAGGAGGTTAATTGCTAGAGATTTTTATTTCCCATTCATTGTGGGTAGGAGAGGTTTGCTTCAAGAATAAGAGTAAACAAAACCAAAAAAACCCACCACAAAATCCAAACCAAAACAAACAAAAACTCCAAACAAAACAGAAACAAACAAACAAACCATCCCCCCACCCCCCCCAAACAAAAATAAAACCAGACCAAGAATATTAATATGTAAGTATTTTTTAAGGTCAGATTCAGTGTCTACATGAGTTAATATACAGGAATGAAGAGATGGGCAGGCTATTTCAGGGAGACTGGTCAAGCTACCTAGCTACATTTCAAAACTTCTTGGAAAAGTATCTTCCTAGTGCTTTTGTATTTCTCTCGGTAAGTATATGAGAACACAGTGCCACTGCTAAGGGTTTGCTTCTTTGAGTTAAAAAAGTTTCTGTAAAATTCATTAGGTAAATCTCCCATTAGTACTTTTCAACAGATGTAACAGTTAGAAGCTGAGTAAATCACATGCCAAATCTCTAATCTCAGTCTAGTTCTTGTTAGAAAGCTGGATATTTCCACCCAGCAGATATGAAGGTGCTACACATGTGGACACATTTTTTACTAATCTTCACTAATTCCCATTTTGCTCTCATTATCACATCGTTGCACCTACCACTCTTTCAGAAAAAGCAGGAAGTGTTGGTTGGACCTCATCCTGTAAGTATCAAGACATCACAATACCTATAAAATTAAATTCTAAATTCCACTGTAAATCTGATTCCTCAGTCATTCAAATTTTAAGAGTTCCTTGGAGATTTAATTTTTTTGACTGAATTACTTTAATTCATGCACCTATCTAAGTTTGAAAGTTTAATTTAGAAGAAAAAGCTATGCTTAGAGTTAAAAGGGGTAGAAGTTTGGACCCTTGTAGTAAACATACACATAAAAACTGTGTTATGTACACACCACATCCAAAATGCAATTAGCAGTTTATTGACTGCATGAAAACAATTTTTCTAATCTGAATATCTGACACAGAGTGTCACTAATATTTAATGGTATGCCGGTTTTTGGCAGCTTTGAATACTTACTAATATTTTTATTTTCATTTTACAGGGCTTTGAGGTAAACAGTATTTTCAAAAAAGATAAAGGTGGCTGAACACTACTTGTAAAGGGAAAGGGAGCACTTCTGGAGAGATATCCAAAGGCAGAAGCTTCCTGGACTATGGCAGTCCTGGAAAGAAGCAGATCTGTTGGTTATGAGCCTAAAAATAACCAACATTTTTCAAACAGAGAAAAAGAAACTCAGAAGCCAGGCATCAAAGTGAGAAAACAAAGCAGATACTTTAGGATTTATTGGTCTTCCACTGAAAAATATGATGTAACAACACTCTGCCCCAAAACAATGGAAATGTGACTACTAGTGGAAGAATGAGACAAGAGGGATATGCAGAACAAAAAGAGTAAGTGATATCATGTACACACACACACAAGAAAATTCTGAAAAAAATTATTCTGCCAGGGGTAGGGAAGAAAAGTGGGTTTTATGCAAAGAATCACAGGTAATGAAAACATGGAAAACACAATGAATGAGGTAAAAAAGTAGTGTCCATGTAAGAAAGAGGCAGAACAGAAGAAAGCATATTTGCAATGTAGAAAGTGAATGCAGTCACAAATTCTACAAGAAAAAAAACAAAACAGAGCTATTAGAACAAAAGTATGTAAAACTTACTTGTCTCGTGAACTCAGGAAGGGTTGTGGACAGATTTATTCTTTAGCCTCTCTGAAGAGTTTTAAGAAACAGCTAAAAATCCCTCTTCTAATTCCACAGTATTTACAAACATAAAATGCTAGTTCTAGCCAGCCTTGTGCCTCAATCAGAAAAGAAATGTTGTGGTTTTTTTTTTTTTTTTTTTTATCATGGGTATTATTCACACTGCATAACCTATGGGAAAAAAAAAAAAAGGATTTTAGTCCTTGATAACTATATCTCCCATAATAGAGTAAATTTAACATTTTCTAGGGGAAAATAAGACAATTAGCTGTAAAAGTGTTTCTTTAAAACTTCTTTTTGCAGGTTCAATTGCTAGGAAAATTATGAATGAATCACCTTCAGTAACACAATTCCTGCCAAGCATACAGTAACAATAAAATATTATCATAGGAAGCATGTAATTCACTAAAAGCAGGGAGAACAAAAAAGTAGGTCAGCTTTGAGAGCTTATTTTTTTCTTAAATTCCATTCTGGGGTTTATTAGATAGTGTTATTTCTTATTAAATCCTGTGTATTTATATCATTTATGACCTCACATATGATTTCAGGGGGTTAGCAATAAATATGTAAATAAATAATCAGGAGCATTTTTTATATTGTTTACATTAGGAATAAAAGGTGAGGATTTCTCCTTCAGTATATGCAGTAAGTCATAAAAAGGACTATAATTATGTCAAAAATAATAGACATGGTGAACAGAGTTTAGTAAATGACAGAGGAAAGGAGGACTGACACTAAAACCAAGAGTTCTGTGATCTAAATTTCTCCATCAATTAGATTTTCCAATGAAAGTCACTCACTAAGAAACAATAACAGCAGGTTCTTTTGATACACAAGTTTCAGGCTTACAAAGGAAAAACAGCTCTGTAAGTGCTATTTTTGAGGGCAGTAATTAATGCAGTAACTCAAAGAGAGGGAGTGGATGTTGTCCTGGGGTGATCCACCATTTTTCCAATCCTGAAAAATGATACCTCTGCAGTACAAGTGGGAAGCATGACTACAGTACGTGAGCAAGACCTAAGCAAACTTTCATTCTCTTAAGTTGGGTACCAACACCAAAGAACACTGACCAGTACAGACATCAGTGTAGAAGGCAGCCATGCACAAGGCTCTACTGACACCTAAGTCTTTGCAACCTGATGGCCCCTGATGCTTCAAACAGCTTTTTCAGTCATCCTCATCACCTGCATGAGCTGACCTAAAGGCATCAGAAAACACTGAAACATAGACATACCCCAAAACAAAAGCCTAAGGGCTTCAGTGGAGGTATACTTGGAATTATTACATGATATAATCAATTACTAGATATCTGTCCTTAAGACAGTGTCACAAGGGACCTAAATGTAAATGTAAGGTAACTGTGTGGCAATTTGATGTAATCAGCACAGGAAAAGGTCTCAAAAGAAGCACAGTTCCAAAAAGATCTTCAGAGAGAGATGCCTCTAAGCAACTGAATGTTTTGCTGAAGAGATATTTATAGACATTCTTCTGTTTCCTGGAGAGAAATATAAAGAGTTTTATAGATGTAATAAATTTCAATTTTCAATAATTTTTAAAGTATTAGTTTGCTATCTCTTAGTCTCTGAACTATGGCTGAAATGTACTTCTAATTTTTTTGACCAACTGATGGCTTCCACAGCTCTCTTAAACACTTAATTACAAGGCAGGAAAGAAAGTTAATTTCATTAGATTCTTATAGAGTTGGTGAATGATTTAAGGTATTCATGAAAACACTTATAAGCCACAAAAACTTCCTACCTTTCCCTTCAAAGCTCTAACATTTCAGCAGCTCAAACCAATAATTTATCAGCTGTTGAAGGTGATGAAACAGGGCTTCACTGATGTGGGGGGAAATAGGATCTTGTGGTTAAGACCTTGAACTGGGAGACACAGACTATAAGACATAGCTCTTAGCCCAAATTTCCCACAGACTTTGTATGCGACCTCTGCAAGTCATTTCACTCCTTCATGTTTCTATCCATCTGTAAAAATGGGAAATATCATTCTCACTCTCAGGTATTCTTATGAACTAGCATGTCTCATGCTGGGCTACCTTTGTAATACTATCAATGGGAGCATCTTGGGCACTAAAATTGGTCATTTGTCATGTGAAATTGTACCTGCCACACACTCAAACAATTGTCAGTCACAACCTGGGAGTTACATGGCCTGGAAGTCCCCCCATAGTATCATTATGTTTTACTGAGTATCAGTATCAATAGCAACAGGAGAGATTCCATTGCAATAGGTCAAAGAATGGTCCTTATGATGCCTTAAGTTTTAGCTTTCATATTATCCAGATTCTTTACTGCATTGGCATATAACTCTGAACTTCATATAAAGTGTGAGCAAGTTCTCCTCACAGCTTAGTTAGACAAAACAATCCTTTTCCAGCCCAAGAACACCATTGCAGCTTCAGGCTCAAAAAGTATAAACAACAGTGAATTGAGGAGAGCAATCTGGGAAGATGGGACTTCATAACCTGAAGCTGTAATTGGACAATTAACCCAAATATGTAAATGGACCAAAACTTATAAAAGTGTGAAACCTCGTGACCAATGGTCCATCTTGGGCGTAGTCTCAGCCGTGGTCTTGTGCTGCCCAAGGTGTATCCTTTGGAGGCATTTTAATAAATACCTACTTTATTCCTTTAACACTGTCTAGCCTCTGTTCTAGGTAGCCTCTCAAGGCATCACTTATCCTGGAAGCATTAATGTAGGTTTGAGCCCTGGGTTTGTTTATATCACTAATAAAAAAGAGCCAGGGAGAAAGATCTGGGCAGCCACAGATCTCTGGGTGAAGTAAAAGCAGTTTCTTTGGCCTGAATGCAAATCAGGTAACATGATTTTATGTCAAGTACTTGAATTCTTCCAAGATTCATACATTTAATTATCAATGTTAATAATAGTGTAACATGAATGCAAACACCCAACATGACAATAGGCTGGGCATGAGGTCACTGTGCAAAATACAAGAGTCATACATGTGACTGGAAGTCTGACCATCAAGAGCAGGAACAAGGAGCTATTAACCTGACATGCAAAACTTACTGGTTTGCTCTTCCATTTGAACTGACAGCCACTGTATCCCATACAACTGGAATGGTCTGGGTTATTGTTATCTTTGCCTCCAACAGTTTGTGCTGCCTGGCTCTTTCTATTTCAAAGCGAGACCTTTTGCATTTGAACTTCTCTTCATGGACCTGCTCCAAGGGGGAATTTGGCAATTTTTTCTCTTTCATGGGTATTTACATTGAGGCCTACTTCACTAATTCATCAGTGAATTTCCATGGAACACATACAGTTTAGCACATGCTGTTTTTCCTTTGGGAGTCCCATTGGCGCTGAACGCAGTGACGGCTGATGTTCTAAACAAACTTCTGTGCATTTTGCAATGTAAAACCAAAAACTGCAAACCAGAGTGGCAGGAGGTCATCTTATGATCCGTTCATTATACTACTCTAAAACACTACCAGTGAATGAAATTCCACAACTTTGCATCACTAATATTGCTTTACTAGAAACCTTTTATTTTCAGAATACTAGGGAGGGATTTCCACCACAAGAAGCTGATTACTTTGAGCTTCACTGATGGAGCTTATAATCTTTTTGTAACAATAATTTACATCTGAAGAAATCATGTCCATTCAACCTTCCTCTAAATCCAACTCTTCCAATACTACATAGTGTAAAGTCATATTTTCTGTATGTTTTTGCCATTCTTCTCCATTGCTTATTAAAGTTGCTCACGTCTAGACACAGTACACCTTCAGCAGCAGGACATACCTCTCCTGGGTTGGATAATACTCCAATTAATTTACCCATCAGGCAGTTCCCTTCTTCCCTCTCACTTCCACTGTATCATTTATCTTCTTAGCTTACTACTGGTTTAGTAGCCACACTAAAACCCTGTTGTCCTCTGCAGTATTTCAGTGGCTTATAATCAATTCTGTATTTGTGGATTTGATTTCACTTTCATAAGTGCAATACTTTATACTTTACTGAATGTCATCACGTTAATTTACAGTCTTCTGTGTATCAATAATTCTGTCCTTTGAGACAAGGCAGGTTCAGACAATAGCAAACTCTGAGATTCCATCAATAAGGTTGCTAATTGAGGTACTGAACAAGAATGGACCAAAGAGATCCCAACGTGACCCTACTGTGACATGAGATAACTGATGATCACTCCAGGTTTACCTTTTCCAGCAGTCTGCTTTCACTCCATTGCTTGATTTTCTCAAGCTTCAATGATAAAAGTCTTACTGCAGTCAAACACACCACATCTGCTGTATCCATATTCTGCAGGTTGGTTACTCAGACACAGGAGGAAATTGGAGCAATTTGATAAGGGTCATTCCTGAAAACTGAATATTAACTTTCAAACTTGCAGTTTAAACACCTGATGAATAATAAAAGCTTGATAAATAAAGTTCTTCCAGATGTCAAAGTAAAGATAGTTCCCCAGGCCCTCCCTTTTTGCCTTGATTATGATTCCAGATACTCCTCTTCTATCTTGTAGTAGCTGTATCTCCATTATACAGCTGTCTCTCCATTTCTCCAAGAAAATTGATCATGGTTTATAGATTGTTTTGACTGGAACCATAATTTCAACAGAAAGCACAGCTTGGCCATACTGACTTGAGGCAATCACTGAAAAAAAACAAGTACGCTTAAGTTACTGTCTGGACAAAAAACTCTTGGTATGCTAGATAGGTCTAAGTGTTCAGAACCTCCCATTTCTGATCTCAAAAGTTTGTTTGTTTTTTAATAATTATTGATTTCTTAGTATTGCAGAAATCCCCATAATAATTTAGCTTTGTAAGATAATTGGGAGACAAGAAAAATATACAAGCCAAACAGTTATGTGGAGTCGATTTATCTTGGATTTTTTGTCTGTTTCTGTTTGTTTATTTTCAGAAAGCATTAAAAAGAAGGTCTTACAACAGATAAACATGAATGAATTTTGAAGAGAGTTTCTTAAGAATTTTCAATTCTAGATAATTCTAAGATACCTGAATTTAATACATTTCAGTGCTACATAGCATCAACATGGAAGATTTTAATGACCATCCTCAGGATTTTTTTTCCTGAATTCTCGCTTCTTTAGCAGTGATTTACTTTCTTAGAAGTGTTGTTCATTTACATATTTATATTGTAATTGCACATGTTCCCAGGCAGTTAAGAATTTTCAACCTTTGCACTACCCACGGCGTGTGTTCACACCACATCCTCACACATTCTTCAGATACAGGTGCTGTGTCATCTCAGTCCTGGCTCTGCTACAGAACTCAGAGTTCTCAGAAAGACTTGCCCTTCAGTGCAACCTATGAATATTTTTTTCTCCATTTTTAAATGTATATTTAAACCTCTCCGTGCATTACTCTGACCTGGAAAGAGGTGTCACAGTCCTCATTTTAAGACTGACAGATCGATCTCAGAAGCTCAGCAGCAACCCCCAGATTCCTGTGTGATGCCATAACTCTTGCTGAATATCAGCTCAAAGCCTGTTGGCGCTGCTCTCAGCAGAGAAGAGCTTCACAACAATCTGCAGTGGAGACTCTCAAGGGTTGCCAGAGTTCTGATGAATTGCACCACTATGGGCAAGTTCCACCACAGACATGTCACAAATCATCATCCTGTTTAGCAGCCCTTACAGATAGCGTTGCTTTGCTACTGACATGATCCTGACTTGATCCCGTGAAGACAAAATCACCCCCTCTTATCATCCTGGTCAGGAAAGAATGGTCTAGGAATGGGAAGCTACATAAAACTGCATTCCCTAGTTAAAACAGAATTGCTTGGGAAGAGGGAAAGCTATAGGATTTCACTTTATCCAGAAAGGTGACAGTGGCAGTGACAGTCCTAAGTGTGGATTTCACCTGCTCTCCAAACATGTTACAATCTGAAGAGACATTATCATGAATGGCGATGCTGTAAATTCCACTGAGGTTCTGTCCTGCAGTCCTAGCCCTGATCATTACCTGGTTTGTTTCTGTTGGTCTTCCACACTGGAAACAATTTAATTCAACCTAGAGATCCTTTGAGAACACTGAATTGAACATGTGTGGCTGGTGCACCAAGGTAATGCTGCCAAATGAATGTGGACCAGACAACAGGAGCTTCTTTTGCTCCAACAGAGAGTCCAAAGTCTGGACACTCAGCCAAGAGAGAAGAAACAGAAGGCTTTTTAGAGCATTCTGGCATAGAGCCCTTTATGCTCTTGATAAGGATCTCTCCCATAGCATAGGAACATCAGTACCCTAACCCTGACAGACACCCAGTATTCATAGGAATGGTGAGTGGACTACAATAGGTAAAGAATTCTTCATCAGATCAGAGATCAGACAGAGATGGTATTTTGAGATTTGTTACTTACAGATAGATATTTTAAAAAAAAACAAACCCTGAAGGTTATTTTTCCAGAAAGACTAGAAAGGAGCTCTTCACAGTAGGAGGATGACTGTCTAAGTACTCTGTCCAACTTTCCACAGGCTGAAAAGATTCCTGAAGAGAAAAAAACTCTATAGGTTTTTGCCCTCCTCTGAGCTCCAGGGGCTATTTAAATATAGGTGATTTTTTCTTTCTTTTCATCTACTGAAACAAAACAAAATGAAACAAAACAAAACAACAACAAAAAATTTTGAAGAAAAATAAAGTAGCTGACAGAACCTGAGCCAACTGATCTTATGTTTTAGAAGCAAACTGATCTTATGTTTTAGAAGCCAGTAACTCAAGGAAAAGAGTCATGGTCCATCTCAGATGAGCAGTGGCAGGTCTCTGCTATAAGACAACTAGTCCCAACAAAAATAACCTGCATTTTTTCTGGAAGTCCAAATAATTTCAAGGATGAGAATAAAATAACTGTCCCCTTCCTATACTGGAAAATTACAGAAGTGGGATTACTCTCCTGAATTTGAGTTTTAAGCATAAATACCTTCTCTTGCAAATCTAGGATGAATCACCATTGTATTTTTTGCTTGAGAGTAAAGGGTCTATGCAGATAATTCTACGGATCTCAGTTTTGCAAAGCACCACCAGGTGCTTAAGAAATTACTGTACAAAGAGACCTGAAATTTGGTGTGAAGACAAAAAATGAAAAATAAAAACTACTGAACACCGTAGCCATGGACAACAAAATTAAAGACTCTGGTTCATATTAGCATATAAAAAGATCTGATGAAGCTGAGCTAGTCTGTCATCAGATGGAAGAGAGGCAGAAGGTAGCACAGATGGTGAAAACAGAGGAAATTATTCATGGTTCCTCGTCACACCTTGAAAGAAGCTACTGAAAAGATGATGTTGAAAATTAAGACCAGAAGGCATCCTGGAACAACAAAACCTCTAAACCCTCCTTTATATTCCAAAGGTGTAAATATGTCCTGAGGTTAAATAGGCTTATGGTTTGATGATTTGTCTTTTATTGAAAATGAAAAAAATCAAGATTTCTTTTTATCTTTCAGAGTAGAAATAACTGAACACCAAAGGTTGACTCTTGAGTCTTTAAACAAATGTAGAACCTTTCAGATTCTTCAGATTACTTGAAAGCAAGTGCTAAAATGTCCTGCACATAACACTATTTGCAGTGCCACTCAGACCTGCATCATCACACATAACTTAGAGAACCATGAGGAAAATTAACCCTTCCTTGAGAAGGGTTAACCCTTCCTAGAAGAACTATAAAGTTCTTCTAGAATTTTAACAGACTACTTAGAATGCAGATGAGCTGACAACTGTCCTTATCCTATGAGCAACATTGCCTGATTATTTACCAGGAACAGATGCAAGGAAACAAAGAAGCAGATTTTCCCCCTATTAAATAAAGTTCGAACGTTTTTTTCCATTGGCAGATATAAATTAGTGCACCTTTTTTAGTTGTGTCCACAATACCATCCACAATAAAGATATCAGATAAAATGTATTTTAAAACCAGCTTTGTGGACTGTGGATATGTAGATCCTGTGAAATTTCCAAGACCTGAGGAAGAGGATGGAGAGAAGTGAGAGAAAAATTTATTGTAGAACTTAGAGCCTACTTAGGCTGTAAAACCTTCCTTGGGTAAAAAACCCCACCAATTAAATATCCTCATCCAAGCAAAAACCACCACCACTGCAGTGCAACAGCATTTTCTGCCATTGGTGAAGTGGAAAAATTTGCAGAGTACAGCAGTTCTGAGGTTATCACGAAAAAGTTTGGGAAGGTAAGTCACACTGTCAGCAAACAAAGCCCCAACTACCAGTCAGGTGTTGAGGCAGAACTGAAACAGTTCCAAGTACACGATGTTCTCCTGCACCAAACACAGGGAGTGAGGGCAAGACAGGACAGGAGCATGTCCAGCAATAAGGGAAAGCAAATATATACCCAGGCCCAAATGACAATTCATGCAGAACCATTCAAAGCTAGAATCTTAGGTTTTGCCAAAAGGAGAGGATCATAAACAGGCTGCAAGGTTTATAATCAAACAGGGAACACAAGGAGGATGGAAAAAAAAAAAAAAAGCTGGGTAATGAGAAAAAAGTCAACTTAATAGGAATCTTCAGTTTAGATTTCAGGACTTCTTATTGTGTCAATGAATATAAAATAATGGTAGTCTCTCAACAAAAGTCCATTTTGACTGGCAGATGAAAGCTCAGGACTCTCCTAAAAAATACATATAATTCTGTATTCTACCACTGCTGCGGTGGGAAACGTGTTTTCGTGTCTAAAATGAACCTAGGGAAGTTTTGCTGCCTCTCAAAAGTACTACAACAAATGAGGAAGATTTGATGGTACCGCAATATGTAAACATTTTCAAGAATATGGATTGCTTTTAGCCAAGCACAAACCATTATATTATTTCAGAAGAAATATTCAAAACCAAAAAAGTTAAATCTCTGCTGAATACTTCCCTGTGGTTTAATTAGCGAGGCAAGGCAGTAAGGCATCACAAAATTTCCATTTTAGTTTAACTGTTCCCCACAGTCAATATTTTATGCCTTTGTTTTTATTTCTAGGTTCCAGGGAGATATACAAACTATCCAAACTTTTCCTTTTGTTTTCTACCATGAGAAATCCTAGAGACAAAGAAAAATCTTACAATGGACCACTAGCATTCCTTTCCTCCACTTCTTTCATAAACAACAGACTTATTGTACTCCAGTAATGATATACAGACACTCTGGTTTACTCACAAAGATAATTCTGCAATCCAGGTTACTTCTGTGAGAAGCAGCCAGGATATGCAATTTCAGTACTCAGACCTGAAACACAGAAGAACCCTGAACACTTTGCTGTGTAATGGCAGCTCTAAGAATTCACATAACAAAAAGTATGCTCCGTTGCTGGAATCTCATTTTTAAAAGAAATATACACCAACTCTCTGTGAGAGACTGAAATGGTTAATGGCTTAAACACTGTAAAAATCATCAGAGGACTTCTGCCCACTCTAGCAAACAGCAAAGAAGCTGCTCCACCCCACCCCGATTATGCCTACTGATGGGAGTTTGGAAAGTGACAAGCACTTGAGATAAGATAAAGGGGTGCTATTGTCCAATCATCCCGGGTCTGGGAGAAGAATTTATCCACAAGTGATCCTGGAGAGAGACTGGAATGCTGATAGCTCAAACATTCAGGGGCAAGCTGGCGAGGTACAAAGTACCCGCCCAGAGGGTGATCATGCTAACCTACAGGCTACACCTGGTGTTGAAGAAGATAAGGAAAGAGGCAAACCCCGAGGCTCGGGGAACTCTCATCCTTACTGAAGTGAATTCAGCTGTGGTAGCTCCCTTGCCCGGGAAGTACTGGGACGTTCGCGCTCAGCCTGAAGGTTCTCATCTCTGCTGATGGGCCATTAGGGACTCTCCTGGGGCTGACACAGACAGCTAATAGACAGCTCTAAGGTCTTAGAAGGTTTCAGAGGCTTCCAAAGTGTCCCGTGAGCCACATCATTAATCCACAATCATCACCCAGCATGAAACTCCCCACCCCAGGAGAGGTACCCGGGTGTTCCCATTCCCACCTGAACCTTCGTCCATAAAAACTCCACAGATGTAGTGTCTTAGGGGGTTCTGTGACTTCTCCCACCACCTGATGGTCTGCAACCACCACTTTGACCAACAGACATCATAACTGCAGCTACCAACTGTTGTAAGGATGCCTTTTGGTCGTGAGAATTTTCTACACTTGTCCCTTCCTTATACATTTTTAAAGCATATATTGTCATATTAATATAGATAATAATAACCAAAGTGGCTACATACCTGCTTTCCATTGCAACCAAACTGTTCTGCAATAAACCCTAAATGTATTTAGAAACACCAACCATTCAGTGTCTTTCACTCTAAGCTGCCCCAAGGCATCCATGAACAAGAATCTGTATTACCCTGGACTTTCTGGGGATGGGTTGTAACACTCTCAGTTATAACCTTTTACTACATAAAATGTCACTCAATCTCTCATCTGTCTTTTGTTTCCTCCAAAAGACTTTGTTCGTCTAAAATATCCCAGGGACTTTTTTTCCTTCCCTGTAGAAGAAGGTGACCCAAAGATCACGACAAACTAAGAGAAGGAAATTGGCCCTTTGGAAGTTTATCCACTGTCACCCCCACAAGAATTTGGGGGAAAGAACACCACCCGTTAATGCTTTTTAAGGCCCATTTGGTGGTGTCAGTATCAGTCTTCTTAAAGAACTAAAATCACTTGTGATTGCAAAAACCATTGCTAAGAACCCTGTAGCTCTGAGCCTTACTTCAATGGAAGACAGGGCATAAATTTCTAAACCAAAACTTCACCACAATATTAACAGTACCACAGGAGTCAGACCCACACATGAAAATATAGATGTTAGACTCCAAGCTTGGAAACATAGTGTGATATTATTTATACTACGAATTTTTTCGAGCACTCACCTTCCCTTTTATTTTTCTGTTAAAATTCAGAAACCTGTGAGAATATGTCAATCTTATGAAACTGTTCTGTATTCAAGGAGAAAGATTCTAAGTAAAATTTTTATCCATCCTGGCCTTAATCTAATGAAATGGGCCTTAAGAAAGATTCTAACTGAAACCTAGAAAATACAATGCACAAGGCTGCCAGAAAACAGCATGTAAGTTTAGCACAGTCTTTCCAGACTTCTCTGCTAACTGGAATTAGAACTTTGCTCTAAGTTCTCCTCACTACAGGTCCTAAACAGCACAGAAAAGACCAAAATCCCAAAAGCAGTCTTTATCTCACACCAATTACTACAATGCTTTTCTTTCGTGTGTGTAAAAATTCACTAACTGGTAGGAACATTTCTATTTTACCACTATTGTAGTTTTCATTTATGAGACCTCAAATATTCAGGTATTAATTTTCTTTGGCAATTTCTTAGTAATATATTTAGAAACTTAAATAAACCTGTAACAGATGATAAAGCTGATCAAAATTATTGAAGCCACAGGCTGAACGGTGGCTCCTCTGCTTGTGTTGTCTTGTAGCCGTACAGAACTTCCCATATTCTTACAGTGAGGTCCAGAAATCTTCCCATGAGAGCTGCACATGTAAAAAAAAGAGGCTTTGTGGATTCTG
This sequence comes from Phylloscopus whistleri, assembly GCA_017589585.1. Taxonomy (NCBI): domain Eukaryota; kingdom Metazoa; phylum Chordata; class Aves; order Passeriformes; family Phylloscopidae; genus Phylloscopus; species Phylloscopus whistleri. The sequence goes on from JADMLD010000548.1 coordinate 1,591,687, forward strand.
TGGACAGAAGTGAACAGTTGAGCCCCAGACCACAAAAGAAACCACCTACTTTCAGCATTCTGTATAAACCCATGCTAAGTGTGTCTCAGGAAAATTTCCCAAAGATTACATAAATAAAAAAGGGGAAGAAACCAAAAAATTTAACAGTATTTGAAAAGAAAACTTTAGAAAGTTAGGGTCTGAAAACTTAACAACATCCCGTACCTATTCTGCTGTGTGGGCAAAGTCTCACGTGGTGATCAGATATCCCAAAGTGACCAGGACAGACACAAACTAGAAACTTTTTTTTCAGATCTCCAAGAATTTTACCAGACCATAATTTTGTTGCAAGTTATACAAGCGAAATGTAAGAATCTCCCTCTCTCACTTCCTCAGAAACTGCAACCCAGGAAAAGGCTGGCAAATAGCCACAAGAGTCTCATATAAAACCTGGAATGTTAGTTGCATCCAATTTTTCCTTCCAAAAGTGGTTTATTTTCACCCTACCATGCAATCTTATCCAGGCATCATAACATAAGGACAAGCCAAACTGTGCTCTTAAGATTCAGTTAGACAAAGTAGTCATGGTTTCAAGTTCCTGTATGTTCAGCCATCCAAAATTAGAGTGGATACATAAACTATCATTACAAGAGTTCTGGAAAGTGGTGAGTACCAGAAATAAGTTTGCAGTTGTCTTATTGTTTTATACTTTTCATTCATTTCCATTTTCCATGGAGCTCTTGGGTTCCATGATTCCCACAAGTCACAGAGCTAACAGTAAATATTTCAACACTGGAAAATGTTTATGGTTTCTTAACTTGAAAAATTGTGCAACTATGCAAGCAAGTAGCCATAGAAACTGTGGTAGAGAAAAAGAAATCAGCTAGGAAACTGCAGTGTATTTTTAATTCTTGCAAATGTTATTCCATTATATTCTACATGTGTAAAAACCATTAAACATTTACAATAACTAACATATATTTCTGTTATGTACTAGAGGACACTTGCTACTCTGTTGAATTAAGTATTCCATTTCCTTCTTTGTTTTCTCCTCTCTCCCTTTATCATGCTACCAGTTTCTTCTGTTAGCTTATGAACATTTGTATAAAAAAATCTTAAAAGAAAAATTCACTCTGTCTAGTTATTTTTATGCAAGTAGATTCTGAGAGTCAGTTATATTTACTATCCTGTTAAAAGCCAGCTTTTATGGCATGCTGTTCTTAAACTGTGAAGCATTCATATTTCCCAATTCTAGGAACTTTGCTAGGAAAGCATTAAATAAAAAGTCTATGAACACATTTGATGGTACAGACTACAGCCTGCATTACTCTATTAATGCAGTTAAAGCAGTCCATGAAACTGGACAGAACCACTGTTTGGAACTGAAATGACTTGAGGTACCCACATCCCATGTGTGGCATGGATCAACATACCCAAAGGGAGAATTGCATCAAGTCCTGTGCCACCTTACACAGAAACTTTCTTATAACTATTGCTTCCTAGTGATGGTAAGCAATTCCACTGGTATTAGTGAACACAAGACAGACACACCGAAAGTTTTCCACTCAACCACCTCTTTCATCCCAGTGTAGGTTTTTAATCACACTAGAGGGATAAAACTTTCAGGAAGAAAAATACCTCAAAACCACATGACAATTTGTCATTCATCTATTTGGAGGACTGAAGATAAAATGATTCAAAGTAATTGGTATCTTCTGTCAATACTCTATGTCTAAATGAGGAAGGCTACGCTTGTCTTCTCTTAAAAAAACAATTACATTTCTGTCAAAAGCTTTTACATCCCAAAAATGTCTGAGAGCAGAGTAATATACTCTTCAGATGAAGAACCCAACCCAAAGAACTGTCCCCAAAGCCTTGGCAAAGTATTATGAAGCTACACAGGCACTGGGGGCTTCTTATTTTGTTTTGGGAGGCTTTTTGGCTGAACTGTTACTCTAATAGTGCACACAAGTTTCCAGTACTTCTGTAACACTCTGATGAGTAAATTTTAATTCAACCAGATAACACACCAACCAAATCCAGAAATGTACAGATTACATCTGCAGTCCTGTAAGTATAAGTCATCCATGGAATGAAAAAACAGAGAGCCTAGATAAAGGCAGAAACACTTCTGTTGACTCTGGCATAGAAATGCGTCCTCTAGATTTGGAAAACAAAGGCCAAGACCACAAGGTCCTTTGGGAAGCATCTGCTTGGAGATGCACTGGGACACAAGCAAAGCTGTGCAGAGTTACCAGCACATGTGACTACCAAAACAGCAGGACTACTGCTCTGGACTAGTGAGAGGTGTCCACCTCTCTGCAGCTCACAGCACTTCATTTAGAAATGTCTGCTTTGACAATTTCGTTTATCAAATGTATTTTTTTACTTATTTAGTATTATATTAAAATTATATTGTTTTAATGCATTACAAAGAATTCAATCTGTGAAGTACTTTAACCATAACAACATGGATTTAACATTTTTATCAAGTGAAGAAGCAAAATACTGCAAATAAAAAGAAATTTGGACACAAGCTCAACATGCCAAATTATTTTTTATTTTCTTTCTACTAGCAGACTCTAGCTTGAACAATTCTTCATCAAAACCATGCAGATTTCACTGGACAGCACAAGTATTTGCTATAACACCATTCAGGTACATTACTTAGATGATAAAAAATATCTTCAAACACTGTACTTCAGAAATAAAGAAGCTGGAGTACAGCTTTAACAAGATTCCAAAAGGTATGCATTAGTTTTAAAATGGCAAACACCACTTATTTTTCTTTCCAGAACCAAATGATAAACACTGTACCAAGGAAAAACCACACACAGCCACAAATGCTTCATAAATTCAAACACCATATTCATACTTTATCCCTACAATATTTTAATGTGGTTGCATCTACTGAGACCATCTATTCCGTGACTGCAAAATTGCGTACCTACAATAAATAATGGATCCACTGAGTCAATGACAAGGTATTACCTCATAAATAACTGCCAATTCCAGTGACACATCAAGACAACGTTCCTTACAAACCTCATCACCACTCTACCCAAAGTTCACTAATTCAACAGTGACTACTGAACATACAGAGAGCAAAAGGGTACATATAGTCAAACAAGTACCTTAACACTCAAATTTCCACATATGTAATTTATGTTGCACACATTAATTCATAAATCAATGCAAAGTTTGGTATGGGTGTCACAGGTTGTAATATTCAATGTTCTGGCATCTTGTACATCAAATGACAAGGATGGACAGTATTAACTTTACTTGGAAATACGGAGAATTAAGGGAATGCTTCGATGGGATAATACATATCCCAAGAGAAAAGTAAAATCACATTGTACTTTTCATAATTAAACCATACTTCTGTAAAATCTGCCCCTGACCAAACCTTTGCACAGAGTTTTAACAAAGAACTGATTTTCCATGCTGACAACTACTGCTTTTATATGTGGGGAAGGTCTGAAGCAGTTTGCTTCTTGTAAAAATTACTCCTCCTTTCAGAGAAAATGACTGAAAAAAATCTAGGCTTTCTTTTACAATATTGAAAGCTTGAACTACAGAGATTAATATAACCACAGACTGACAAAGACTTCCAAGCTACAATTCATAAGCATACTCTTTTTAACCTGGCTGCTTTTCACAGGATACTCTCTCTCTCTTCTCCAAAACCAGCCCCCTCTGAGGCTGCAACAGTGTGCAGCTCTGATGAATCTTGTGAAAGCCTGGTGTAACTGGAACGCTGGCCTCGCTTGTGAGCAACCGTCTTCAGGTTCTCATTCTGAACTGCAGTTGAATTGGAACTCGAGCCAGGGTGCAGGATAATTTGAGATGGATCTCTGATACCTTGTATTTCGTCAAAATTTTGATTAGCTCGATTGCTTGGAGCACTGTTGTTATTTAAGGTGACTGTACTAGGGGTTCTGTTTAAATTATAGACTTTCTGGCAGGCTGGCCAGCTCTCTTCGGGGCTACTTGCTATCAGGCTGCTTTCAGAAGGGCTCTTCTTATCTTCTGAGCAAATAGACATGCGAACCACAGCTGGATCTTGAAGGCCACTAAGGCTGTGTGGAATTCCTCTTTTTGCACTGTGACTGTCATCTTCAAGCTCAATGAGATTTGCCTTTTCAAGCTGTGAATCATCTGCTCCTTCATTGTGGAGGGAATGATTTGGAGAACTCTCGTTGGATCTTACACCAGAGTCAGAAGAATCTTTCTTATCCAAAAGGGCATCTGTCAAATACTCCTTTGCTTTGATGAAGGTTCTAATAGGTTCAGAACCATGTTCTGGAGATTTGGGCTGCTTCTCTACTTTGATATCTGTTTTCTTATCTTTGCCTTCCTTAAGAAGTGGAGTATTATCTGATTCTTCAGTTCCTGACTCATCTTCATCACTGGGAAGTTTCTGATACCGAAGAGTAACTCCCTTAAGCTTTAAATCTGCAGCCTGGAAAATGCTTGTTCTTTCCAAAGACTTCTTTCCTGGGAGAAGCTTGGAACCAGACTGATCAGATTTTTCATCTTCTTCAGTAATAGGATCCAAAGGAGATGCATCATTAGTAGAAACACCTGAAGTACTGTAATCAACATCATTCCTCTTCAGCAAAAAGGACTTTCTTCCATCATCTTGTTTCTGTTCACCATCTTTTCCTTTTTCCTGTTCTGCACTGGAGTGCAGGGAGCCCCCCGACGTGCTCTGGCCCATATAGAAAGCACTTGAGCTATGAGGGGAGGACCTCCCACTTACTGTGGTAGAACTGGCACCTCCTTCTAACTGTGACATTTGAGCAATATACTCTCTATATGCATCTCTGTACTCTGCCTGCACCTTGTCTGTAAGCTTTGATATTTCAATACTAGAATCTTGAGAGTTAAGACTTGAAAGACTTGGAGTTCTACGAGTTTGTGACTGGAAAAAAAAAAAGAGAAAGGTAATAGTTAAATGAACTACTTATTTTTACTTTTATCAGTCTTCTTAAATGAAATAACTCAGAGTATTAAATATGTACTTATTCTTTTCGTTGCTGCAAATAAGATTATGCAAGTGAAATTGTAAACACTATAATTAAAATATGCTTACTATAAACATATATACAGAATCACACACAGAAACTAAACTTAGAAAATATTCTTATTGTTGGTTCCCATAATGGAAAATTTCCACAAAACAAACATTTTATACAGTGCATTGAATACTAACTCTTTTGAGTATATAATTATAAAAAATGGATTTGTATGTCAAGATGGGCTTTTCTAATACATTTCATACATTTACAAAATTTGCATTTTATATTAGAAAGACAGCAAGAATTCATCTAAATGTTGAATATCTCTCAAAAGACCCCCGCCATACATACTTCAATATATCCTGGCAAAATTGTATTGCATATATCTGATTTCAGAAAAATCAGTTTTCTGATAAAAATAACCCTCTTTGCCCCTATGTCTGCCTTTAGAATTTGGTTTTATTTCTCACTGCCCTACTCTGATTTGATTGGTAACAAATGAAACTAATTTCCACAAGTGCAGTCTGTTTTGCCAATGATGGTCCCTGGTGAGTGATCTCTCCCTGCCATTATCTTGTACCACACATTTCTTAATTGTCCATAATATTTCCTCTCCCCTGCCCAGCTGAGGAGGGCTTGATAAAGAAGCTTTGGTGGGCACCTGGCATCCAGCCAGGGTCAACTCACCACAACAGAGAAGCTGCAATACTAATCAGTATTGACTTAAAAAACGAGGATACAGGTGAATTCTACTGTTTTCTTACAGATAAACTGCCTTTCTCATTCCTGTGATTCAACTTCAGATACAGGCATCAGAAACACTGTTTATTCACACCAAATGTGTGTAATGCCACTTTGGTCTAGAAAAAACATACATTGATACTCCATGGAAATGGGCAGTAGGGATGATCAGTATCCTACAAAGATACACAAGTGTGCATGAACACACCCAGAAGTATCTGGGATAGAAATCTATATCTGAGATATATATCTTAAACACACACAATGTTGATTATTAAAAGTATCACCTATAGTTAGGAATTTGGGGTGTCTTTTTATTTTGTTGCACCTTCAAGATTTTATTATTTACTTTTAGAAATGAAAAGGCTTCAGCCCACTGGGTTTGCAGTTTTGTTGTTTGTTTTTTTTTTTTTTTTAATTCTAACCACTTCTTAGCCACAAACTGATTTGTCTTCCTTCTTAAGGACAGACAAATGAAAATCCAACACTTCAGGTGGTCTCATAAGAAGCAGAAGGAAACTGACTACAACCTATGGCAGAAACCACAGCTGGAGAAGGATTTCAATTCTGGAATCTATGAACAGGTTATGCATTGTAAGGACAAGTTTCTGATGTCATGAAGCACTGTAGTTGTCTATTTTCAAAAACCTAACAAATATATTTGTTGAATGGGCTGATCTCTGGTTAGCAATATTTCAAAATATTTCATATACCAAGCCTGAATAATACAAAAATACAGAAGCCTTGGAAGACATCACCTTAAGCTAGATGAGAAAAGCATGACAGCTTTAGGTTTTTTTGTCATGAAGAGTGATTACTGGAACAGATGAATAATTTTCAGATGGCAAGGACTAAAGACTTCAACTCAGAGTATGGTTAGAGTTTACATCTCTGCAGAACTAGGCTTTAGCAAGACTGAGAAGTGAAAGCATCTGAACTGTCCTAGAGACTTATTTCTTGACTTCTCTATATCCAAGACCGGAAAAAACCTCTTTCCCATACAAGTAAGCAAGCAGAATACATTTCTCTATTAAATACCTGCCAACTTAAGTTACTGTGGCGTGGAGGAGCTTCATCAAGACCAATTGTGTTGAGTTCTTCAAAGCTGAAGTTCAGCGTGTAGGGAGCTTGACCAGCAAGACCTGTCAGCTCAGTGTGGGGCAGCTCGGTGTTGTGGCCGGGACGGCGGGTGAGGTCACTGTGAGGAATCGCAGCTGCACCGTGATCCGTTGCTCCACGAGCATCTTCCTGAGCAGCCTGATTTTCTGAATTTCTCATTTCAAGTATCTTAACACGCAAAGAGAGACAGTTTAAATGTAATTACATAAATAGAAGAAGTTCTCAAAATTGTTAAACAAGAATTCCATTAAAAATAGGGACGAGGAATCCACAGCTGTAAAAGTGTACCTGTATATGCAGTTTTGATCACAGAAAAGTACAAAGAAAAATCGTTTAATAATTCTTTTTGTATTTACAAATTATTCTTATTACTGCTCAAACCCTTGAAAGAACTCATATGCCACAAAAATGCTTAAATTCTTGTAAAACTAGTAAGTGATAAATTACGCATTTTAAGGCAAAACCAAACACTTTGTATCTAACAATAAATTTCATCATGTAATTCTCAGTGTTTTCAGGACTGACTTACAGCTGAGAGACATACTGTTATTTCAAGAAAAAAAACTGGCAATAGTTTAAAATACTTTAGAGAAAACTCAGTTCTCTGCAATGTGTAACCCTCACTGTATCAGCCTGGCTGCCCAATTCCTTGCACTTATTATTACGCATACTTTGAATTCCCTGACTAACTTCAACAGTAGGACAGAGATTTAAAAAAGAGTTCAGTTCTGACCATTTCATTAAAATAGGCAAATTTTAAAAGGGAAGCCATACAGGAAAAAACAGATCCCCTGAAAAAAGGAGGCAAAACTTCAGAGTTCACAATCAAGATGCAAATCCATAGGCAAATAGTTATTCATTAGTGCTTAAGACAAAAAGACAGAGTAACAAAATAGCAGATGCATTCATGCTTTAAGACAACACTTACAAACTTAAAGATGATGACAAGAAAGCAACCAGAAAGAAAAAAGATTCATATTGAAAAAGACTAATTTATGATGACCTGAACAATGAACAGAAAGTCTTACCGTGCTCCTGAACAGGTGCCAGTCACCAAAATTCATATTCATTTCTTTTTTCAGTTCATCAATGTTGCACTGAGCCAAGACACGGCCATTTATATTTGCCTAAAACAATAAAATTAAATAATGTAAATTATGGATACAAAACTTATGGCATGGCAGTAACAGACTAAAAAGGTAGATGTAAACTGGATGCAGACTACTAGTGAAATTTCCCAAAGTCACTATTAAGTCCAATTCTGTATAATAACCAAGTGTTTTTATAGAAGTATATTTAGTGATAACTGCTGATGTACAAGAAACACCTATGTGTCATGGAAAAAAATGGAAATATTAAACCCATTTAAAAAGTGTATATGAAAGGCAATATGATCATGTCCTATATACAGACATAAGGAAACAACACGTAAGTGGTGGAAAGTTTCAGGGACAATAAGCCACAGTAATTCACTTCAATTTCTCCAAATCAGAACACAAATGGATTGCAGACACCCTAGCATTTGAAGATAATCTGACAATGAAGTCCCAGGCAGCATCTGACCCCTGGCTTCAGGCATCTAAGATCAAGTACTACCTCCATTAAGTTCCCTCTCTACATTCCTCCCATCATCAGAAATACCCAGGGATAGAAGATTAGACATTCTTTCTAATGTTCATCATCAATCAGAGATCAACACAAAGTGTTCAAACAACATCTGTATTCTAGAAAGGTGATTCCTTACATTCAGCATGTTTATATAGTGCTTAATTTCCAAAAGCATCAAATTCAACACAGAACCATTTTCATTACACAACGAGAGGTATTTCTCTTTATACCATGTATGAGTGTATGGACAGAATGTATAAGAGGAATCATGTCTTAAGAGAACAGCCAGAAAATGGAAGACCTGAGAGCTCTGCTTATACTGAGGGATCTCAATGGTTTTGTTCCTGTATCTCAGCAGATGGTCTTAGTCAAACCAGGAAAAAGACCAGGCTGAGCCATTTTCATCCTTCTTTTTTATATTATATCCCTTGTAAGAAATGCAAGAATATAAATAAGAGGAATCTCATTAGAAATAACTAATGAGCACATTCTTTTTGCACTCTGGAGCAACGGAAGCAACTGAAATTTCTTGCAGCTTCACTTAATGGCCTGCAATCTAACATCCTACTTCTTGCTTTAAGTAACTTTGCTGAAGCTTCCTATGATAAACCTGTCATAATAATCCTTGAATCAACATCCTTCCCGTATTATTAAGATACGATAGGTTCCAGGACAAAGCAAGCTCAGCAAAAACACTGACTAATGACAACCTTCATATTTTCCCCTTCTTTCTTTGTAAAAAAGAGCACACAGAATGGTGACAAAAAAGTTAAAGAGCAAAAAATAATTATGTGTTTATGTATCTATCACAGAAAAGAGCAGAGGCAGAAAAACATACAGTGACCTTTTACTGAAGCAAATATATCTGGACTGTGATAAAGAAATGGAACCATCTTCACCACTCACAACAGGAGAGATGTGTCAATTTTTCACATAGAAAAAAGAAAGGGATATTGCTACCTAGATACAGAACACATTTGCAATCCTTTTTATTTTTTTATTACACATGGCAATTTTGAAAACATTTTTCTTGCTTCTTTTCTCAGAATAACCAGTATCATCAGCATTTATATTTCTGTTTGTCCTTTTCAACAGCGAGCATTTTCTCTGAAAAATGAATGCTTGTATTAAAATGTCCTCCAAAGTTGTCATGCACAGAACTTAGGATGTTTTTTTAACATCTGATGTGTTTAAATAAACATTTTCAATGAAAGAGGCAACTAAATATTTTCCTTTCCTTGTGTATCTCCGTGTTTAGGAACTAAACACATTAATGAAATTCAGCTGATACCTTCTTTATAGTTGCAGAGTACTGAGGTAGCATGCTCTGGTCCAGACCATCTATCTGCTTTAGCTTCTCACACACAGCTTCCACACTCATTGTGCTCAGAGACACATGTGATACTCCTGTGGCTGACCCTGTGCCTGCTCCTGCTCCCTGTAAGTGAGAAAATGTGCACATAAGACTTGTTCCAGTACTCAGCACACCCAGAAATTCACAATACACACTTACACAAATCACGCTGTGTTCAACTACATTTTAGAATTAAGAGATGAGAACAAGAATGCACAGGCATTTTTAATTACTATCAGAATATCTATATATTGGGAAACATTCATTATATGTATTTATAGGAGAAAAAACCCAGCATCTTGAGTCCTGCCTTTATGACAAAATTACCCTCTTACATAATTTTAAGAAAAGAAAAATAAAAATCAGAAATATTAAGTACAGGTTAATCAATTTACAATGCAGTTTCACTCACAAGTTCTCCCCTAACTTTAGAAGTTAGTTTGGTTTGGTGATGTTTGGGGTTTTTGCTCAAATAATGCAGATACAACTTAATTTTTTCTGTTTTAAAAACTCCTCGTTTATTATTAGACAAAGATGACCTAAAACTCAAAGACACTCAAAACAAAGATAACTCCTCAACTACTTGGATTAATTGGGTAATTTTAACAATATCTGTTCATTTTCCAAAGGTTCCTTCAGCTCTATTTAGGCAAAACCAGCCAAGGGGCTGATTTCAGTACCACAGTACTGAAACAGCAGCACTGCAAATGCCCTACAAGATACTATAAGGATGCTTCATGTACCTCAGACTTAGGCAAGATTTAGGTAGAAATTACTTATAATTCAGCTCTGTAACACAAGAGTTGTCCTGTTAATGTTGCTAGCTTCTGGGAATTTCAAAGAAGGGGTGGAAAACAAGTGCATCTGCAGGTAGACAGAATATTAAGGCAGTATGTCCTTTAAAAAAAATCACATTCCCTCTGGATGGGAACCTATGCACAGTTGCACTAGTGATTCAAAATTCCTAAAAGCAAAATCAGAATCAGTTCTATCAGTTAGAAAAAATATGTATGCTCTCTACTTGTGAGGGAGGTTGCACCCTCCCTTTTTTCTGAACATGAAGTTTTTGGTTCAGCATTGCAGACTGTGCAGCAAACAGCTCATTTTTGGGAGGATGCAAAAGAGCTTCTAAGCATCAGAGGTCATCATCACATGCACAAACCCTGGGATGTAAAAGTGCATTTTGACTCTCCAGTTAATCAAGTTTTATTATATTCCTCAAATCACCAATGAAGACTGGTTTTGGAGTTGTAATATTGTCTCCCATTTTTATTTAATTACTTTGAAGGTGCTGAATATTTAAGAATTAATATATATTACTAGATCCCAATATATTGCTTATGAAAAGCAAGAGTTATCACAAAGAATGTCATTAACCTTATCTGAATTATCTAAATCAGGATATTTACAAAGAATTCATTCAACTAGTAATTCCAAGGCAGCAATCCAAAATCCCATTATCTACTGCCTCAGAGTTATTTCTGACTTATTGTTATCAAAGATATCCTGATCTGGGGAGCTAGCACACTCCCCACCCAAACTACTCTGAGTTTCAAAGTTTAGATGATATTACATGTAATTCCCCCAAAGTTCTCCACCAGATGTCCTTGAAATGGACTTTAAACTGTGTAACTATCAGCTTCATTTGGGAACACTACTGGGGGTTGTGAGGAATTTGAATCTGGCAGTTGACACAACTTGAAATAGCTGGGGCACCAATGTTTGTTTCTTTAACCATTTCTAATTTTTTAATGTCACCTCAACTGGACAATAAACAAACAAAAGATATATCCCATTTTCTGGGAAGGTAATCTACATAAATTACTGCAGAAAAATTAAACATGTGAATTCCACTCCAGTCTAAGCACTCTTCTAGGGCTTAGTATTCCTTTAGAGGACATGACAACTACTTTTCAGATTCTGCAATGTCTCCCTAATTCGGTGCCTACAATATCTAATTAGTTATCATATAGGCACATAAAGGACAAATTTTAGGTCTTAATTTAGTCTGATTTTTAGCACATCTATAATCTGTATCACGTCAAGGATATAAGCCAATCATCAAAATGATGAAAATGACAGAATGAAGCTTCACCCATAATCTAGTTATTATATACTTCTTTTATGTACATCTTAAATTTTCCTCTTTAAGAAATTGCTGTGGGTCTTTCTTCAGAATACCATCTTTTTCCATTATTTCCTCATAAACATACTATTTACTATTGGCATGAGTTAGATAATACATCAACAAAGACAACATACTAAGTTAATTCAAATCTTAATTATTTTTTGAAAGAAGGCTTATCAATTAAAATAAAAGAAACTGTTATAGCCAAAATTACATTGTGGCACCACTAAAAAAAATTATCCCTAAGCAACATGTGTTAGCAACTGCCTTTGTTCTCAGAATCTATTAAATACATTATCTATGATATACCCAGAAATAAATGAAGAAAAGTTTTAAACACTTCTAATTTGACAGATTCTCTTTCAGATCAAAATATTTTCCTAACAATCAAGAAAAAGTAATTCTTTCTGCATGCATTAACACCTAGTTTAGAAACTTTGCTTTGAGTGTATAAAAGAGATATGTAAAAGCTGAAATATTTAGACTATTCTTGGTAAAGTGTGAACTGTTTGAAATACATGCACATTAATCCAAATCATTCTTTATGAAAAGCACTCTCTGAAGAATAAGTAATGTAATAGCTTTAGGGATATTGTCATCATGTAAGTGAATTAAAACTGTACTTAAAATGACACATTTTTCAGCCTTAGTGGTTTTGTTAGAGATGCTTAGAGAACATTAGTCTGAAAAGTATTTGCCATGCAAAAGCTAAAAGCAGCTTGTCAAAACAAACCTCAAGGCTAGTAATGAGCATTAGTTTACAGACAGCCCAGCATGAAGCACCAGTATGATAGCTTCTGAAATGACTCTGAAACAAGTGAATGCGAATTCACAGAAAGTGGCTGTACCTGTCTGCTTTTGTTTAACTCAGACTTACACAGCTTTGAGAAAAGGACAAAACAGAATTAAAAGAAACAACAGCTTAAAGTGATATCACAAAGGTTGAACATACAGAGAACATGCTTTGAAGTAAACAGAGGAAATTTGGGTTAGGATAGACACAGGATATTTTCATAATGTGATGAAACTTTTAAAATAGGTCTTCAAAATATACATTTAGGACATGCTATACAAATACTATTTTTATGAGCAGACTATTCTGGTTTGCATTTGTAAAAGAAAAACACTTGTTATATTCTGTTTTGCATAAAGGTTTTAGATTATGTTTCTGACAGAAAATCCTCATTTTAATGAAAAACATTCTCCTGCCATTTCAAGATCACATTATACTACCAATGTACCTCAAATAACTTTTCAAGCTTCTATCTAACCAAATCTGCCAACTCCCCCTGGTCCCACCCCCCTAAAAAAGCCCCAGAAACAAATCAGCACCACCCACAGAACTGAAAAGTTATTTCTTCTAAGCAAAAATATTCAGAGCACAAAAATTCTACACAAAAGCACTGGAAAATCCATAAGAAAACTCCCAGGCAATACATTTTTATTCACACTCAAACTTTTGAAAAGTACTCCCAGTTTCTTAAGAAGTACTCTATATTTATCTATTCTACATGCTCTGGGGCACGTTAGTCCTCATTCAAAGCACACATACTACATCTTAAGGAATTATATATTCAGTGCAGTATGAAAAAATGTATTTAAATAAAGTAATTACATTGGAACAAGCTACTTCCTAAGAAGTCAAAATTAACAATGCAAACTTAAGCACAAAATCAAGTTTATGACAGATAAGCACTGCTAATGCTAGCTTGATTCCTAATATAAAAAGGGATTCTGTGCACCATTCCATGACTGGTAACACTGCAATTCACCTACAAACTCTTCAAAAGGGCACTCTAGAAGTTCTTGAAGTTCTTCAGAAATAAGCATTTGTACAGTAAAACCAGCAGAAATGCATGTTTGTCTCCATCACAGATGTCAAAGGCTAGCATCTTAAGTCTATTTTCATTAGTGATTCAAGCTGATAACCTAAAATTTGCAATGCACCTTCATGCTGATATAACTAAATAGATGGTATTTGGTCAACTTACCAGTCTGACATCTATGTTTTGATCCATTCAGCAAAGAACAATAAACTATGGTCTGAGATAGACAAGTTTTATCATCAGCAACAGAATCTAAGTATAGGAGGTGGCTGAAGTAAAATTCTTGATACAGGATGACTTACTCAAAATATTCCTGATCTATATTAAGCTAACCTAGACTTATACAGACATTATGAGACTAATGATGATGGTCTGGAATTTCAGAATTTGGTCACTCCTACATCAGACTGATAAGAACAGCAGACCCATAACTAGATCACATAACAGCCTCCACACAGCTCTGTCAACTCATGCAATAAACAGAAATTATGATCTGTATGAAAAAAAAAATACTCCTGAGTAATCCTGTTTTCTCGCCTTGTTATGACTCAAACATTCAAAACAATGATTATTCTCTATTTTACACAGGAGTTGCAACATTCCTGGCTCCTTGCCAGTTTAGCATGAAAGACAATTTTGATTCTACATGCTCCTCTTGTTTTCAATCACCAAACCAATTACACATCTTGGTGTTCATTAACTACTTTGTGCAGATTTTTTTTGAGTTTATTTAATTACTTTGCGTGCACCAAACCATTTAATAAATTGGATCACTTATACAGTAGTAACGACCCATCAATTAAGAGCTACCTAAATAGCTGGATGAAATTATTGTACCCATCATCTACAGATAATTGTAGCACATAACACAAATATAATATTGTTTCCTTTCATAGAAAATTCAGTGAAGTTGACAAAAGAAGTGGATTTAGAGCAGATGAAACCCTGATAAGATATTCATATCATATCCTGACTAACAACTTTCTTGTTAGCTTCCCAAGAGGCTTGAAAAAAATTCAGTTTTAGATTTACACCATAGGTTAAATATTGCTAAGTCTTGGAAAATATATGATCTGATACGCTGCATTACAGACTCACAATAAAATAAATTAAATTAAAAAACACATCTAACAAAATATTCCATTATCATTATCTCAAAGGAAGTTTCTTTTTAATGTTTTAATTCCTGTATTTTCTTACTTAGAGGCAATAGGTTACTTAACTTACAGGAGTCTTTTAAACTGCTGTTTGAAGCTGCACCTAAACGTGCATTAAGATACACACTCAGCAGCAAGCAGAAGAGCACCCAGTTCCAGTTCTGCTGCTGGAACTCATTCACTACTTTGCCCCAAAACTAAATCCCACTTTTCCAGGCTTGTGTCCCTTCTCACACTCACAGGGACACACACTCTTCAGCCATCAGGCTAATACTTTTGAGAAAATCCTTAATTCTCCTGGCACTGACAAGTCTCAAAGGTCTGGGAAAAGAATGGGATACTGAAATAAGGAATCAAATACAAGGATGGCATTTCCAAAGGAAAGATTACTCCAAAGTCATCCCTTCACACAAGGCAGCAAATGACTTGGGAGAGAGAAATTTAGTGTACCTTTTCCATTGCACTGCACATACATGGTTTCTCAGTGAAAGTTATGTACAGTTTGGAATTTGTGTGGGGTTTGATTTTTTTCATTGCACAATAGTAGAAAAGACATTTTTGCAATGATATACTAAAAGAAAAAGTAAATGCAACCAAATTAGAACTGTTGCCAACAACTATTGGCAGCAAATATTAAGAGAATCATGACAGTCACATTAAACTCTTTGTTTTGGTACAAATCACTATTACCATAATTAGAGTTAAAACATATACCATAAAGATCACATCCTAAGTATAAATACTTAGGATAAAACAAGACACAGAAAAGGTAACTGTTAACATTCTGACTCAAGAATAAGCTTATGACCAGCAATGTTTTGTTTTTCCATTTCTATCAGAGTTGCCTTATACTGTGTTACCTCCAATAGCTTTGTCACCAACTAAAGAAGTAGGGTTCAGGCAAGAGAGTTGACTGAAGCAGAAAAACACAATTACTTCTAAAACTTAGCACTGAATGACCAGCTGTCATTCTACACTCTGTTTAGCTACCACAACACTTTACTGAAAGCTTACCACAGCTACTGAGAAAGGCAAAGGGGAAAACTACAGGGGAAAATAGAGTACATCTTACAAGTGAAATATTAGCTTTTAAATTCATTCACGAACTACATTAGTTTTCAACTACTCTATTTGCCCACCAAAGCCACTGATGCAGTGTTAGTGAACTGCAGTTATGATTAATGCAGACTCATTACTGCTGAAAAAGCAATGAGATGCTAAAATTTCCACACCACATGACTACTCATTTACCATTGAGGGGTCTGTGGGTGAAGGAAGCCCCTCATCAGCATCCTCCTTGATAACATCCTAACAACAACAAAATATTACGGTTTGGGTAAAAATGATCAAGGGCTCAACAAAAATTATGAAGTAAACAGTGAATGAGAATGATCTCATAATAATACAATAGAAACACATTTGTTTTCTATAAGTGATTAAAGCTTTTACCACCTTTTAACAGCCTTGCTCATTGTATCAATACCCTAGAATTAAAGCAACCAACAAGTGAGGCTTTTACTTTTTTATCTTTCCTTAGTTCATAATTCCATTTGAACAGCCATCTGTCAGTAAAATAAATACTGTTAAATAGGAAATTTATTATTTTACAGGAAGCTAGAAAAGTCTGCTAGTTTTGTCCTTCTAATGCTTAAAGTTGAATTACATATGCTTGCCAAAACACTTAAGGTAAATGTATTTTGTTTTACTTAAATATTAAAAATATTTCTTTTAACATTCTTTCAGATCTTCCAGTTTTTAGCATTTTTTATATTAAAGGATGGAATTTTATCTTCTCCAGATACAAAGAATTTGTATTATTTTAAAAAAATTGAACATAAATTTATGAGTAGCACTCATTTTCTTATATCACTACATCTATTTTGGTACTATAGCACAGTTGGCGTTTTCATTAATATATTTTTTGCCAGTATCACAGGTTGTTCTCCTCTAATCTTTATACATGGATGCTAGAATTGGTTTTCCTCTGTAAGGAATTCCTAAAGTTAAAACAAAATACATTTGCATTACATGTTAATAACACCTTTGCTTAAAATATTTATAATATAAAGCTTATACTTGTCTAACAGAGAATCATCATTAATAACCTTCATTTTCATTACTCACTATATTTATTGTCTAGGTTAGTATTTGAATTACCCTTCAAAATACTTACTAGGCCATTGTTCTGATCTCTGGACAAACTCGTTTTTAGTGGTGGACGTGAGATGAGATGAGAACTGCCAGGGTAATACCTTGGCATGTAAAGATATGGGGCAAAGAATGGCTATGGAAAAAAAAAAGGTGTAACAAAAAAGGGACAAACAATTACACAAATCAAAATGTAATAATAAAATAAAAATCATTACAACAAAACACATCCTCTAGTTGAGTTTCATAAAGTAAAAAAGAGCAATTACTAATAGCTTTCTTTACTTTTTGCATTGAACCATTAACAGAATTTAATCAAAAGCTCTGGAGTGAGTTCTTTAAAATTCCTCAGCAAATGACCCCCTTTTTTTCCTCTGAGCCAATGGGTGCTCTGGTATAGTTTTCTGGAGGAACAGAGTCAGAATGGTTTTGATAGCTACACTCCAATATCTGTTTTCAATAGGGGAAAAAGATAATTTAACAATAGTTCTGACAATTTCACTCTCTGACCAGATGCTTAGTAAAACTTTGAGTCATTCATAATAGCCAAGACAATTGTACCAAATAAACAAAAAGTGTGATACATAAGAGCATCACTAGAACTTCCCATATTTGTGGCACCCAACCTGGGGAGTTCCACAAACACGTTTATAAACATATGAATAGATGCTTATAGTGGACAGTACTGGAGCTCTGTTTTGCTGGAAACACATTAAGGCGTGTTGTTCAATACAAATACCATTTTAAGGGACGGTGTTAATTTAGACTTTAGGAAAAGCAAAATTACAGCACTCACTGTTTTCAAGTCACTCTTAAGCCCAGTTCTTAATAAAACTCCCAAAATAATAAATTTTAAAAAAACACAACAAAAACAAGTAAAGAACAACAAAACACCATAAAAACCTAAAAGAAATCTCAAAACAATGGCTGTACTACTGATTTCTGAAGTTTCTATGTGTAGTATTTTCAAAATTGTATTATCCAGATACTTTAGAAGAGAACATATTATCTGATTTGTGTTTCTGCACATGACAAGATTCTGATTAGCCTACAGCACCAAATTCAGTATAGAGTAAATAATTCTATGACTCAAGGGACAATCTATGAGGAAGGAATAAAATTTGTTGAAATATTCCACTTTAGATCTGCCAATACGAACTTAAAAACTTCTGCAATCAGAAGCAGCTCTAAATTAACTGAGAAATTCAAGTTTAATTTCTGAATATATCATTTATGTAGACAGCATATGCTGTAACTTCAAGTTCTTTATGGAAAATAAAAATGGTTCCATATTCTTAGCTGCTAGAGGTAGATTCTGAGCACTTTCACACAATAATCACAAAAATTTCATATGCACTTCCAACATATGAAGTTACACAATATTCATTGTAACCATTAGTCTAAATGGGGAAGTTTGGTTACCTAGCCTTTGCCTTATATAATTTAGCTAGTATAGAATGATGCAGGAAAGTTCACTGAATTAAAACTATTCCACTGTCATAAGGCACATTCTACAAATAATACAAACCTTTTTTTTAAAGAGAGATTAATTTCCAGAAAATACCACAGAATAATTTAATGCCTCAGTTTTCCACTAACAGCTTAAACCATGTGGAAAACCCCCAAGCATGGAATGCTTAACCATCAAACTGCATTCAAGTGCCCAGCTCTCACTGCAGAGACTCTTCTCTGAAATACACAGGGAGCTTGCTGGTTGCATGATATCAAACTACAAAGCAATGGAAAACATCTGTCCACTAAGGCAATTATTCCACAATCCTCTCATAACTTCTAATCAACCCCTGAGCCCATGTCAGCTACTCCACGGTTTCCCAGCTGTGGAATTAACTCTCCATTACAGGCCAAGCACTACTTCATTTGAAGTACAATACAGGTATCATGAAAGCATGAGATCAATACAAACATATATTGGGCATAAACCAGTGCAGAGTTGCTCTTCAAGTCTGCAGATAGCACACAAAGCTTAACAGATGTAGCAAAACATCCTTTTTTCAAGATATCAAAGAATTTTCTCCTCTTTTGTAAAAAAAAAAGCATTCACATACCGTAATTTCTTGTTCCCACCCAGGAAATCCCAATTAGACTTGCCTACTGCTCTGACCTTCCCTGTAAGAAACATCCTCTCCACAACGATCCATGAGAGCAGCAATTTTGAGAAGCTGAACTTGAATTCAGCTTTCAGCCAGGCCATTAGACAGCGGTACACGGTACATGTCCAGCTTAGCCCTATACTGAGAGCCAGAGTGCTTATTGAAGAGCTTCTAAATGGGATCATAATCTTCCCTTTACAGCTAACCAGAGGGAGAACTGGGTTTTAAACCAAAAATTAATACATAACATCACTGGAAGTTCTAGGTCCGTAACATAGGAAAATCTAAAGAAAAAAGAACAAACATACATAATAAAAAAATGTATTTTCCAAAAATAAAAAGTGTTTTCTCCAACAGCTCAAGGGGGTTTTTCTTAAGCATAAATGAATGCTTAAAGACAACAGAACATGAACCATTTACTGGCCAGAATATAGCACATATCCCCAGCATTGAGGGCGCTTTTGAATAAAATCAAAAGAAAGTATTTGAATCCTTTGTGTTGTGTCATACCAGTATCCAAGACCTCTCTTGGAAACTTCTACTGGGGAGAGTCCATTCTTCAGTTGCTATTCTTTTTATTTAATACCATTTTTACAAAAATGTGAGAAATTACATATGATTTAAAATGCTGAAGGAAACAGTTTTTCAGGATGAATTTTCTACTTTTAAAAGCTTCTCATCACTTATCTCAGTATGTGGTGCTCATGACAGTACCTTTATGAGTTCAAAGTAATGAATACAGTTCTCTGACAATATTTATTAAGTGACACGCTAAAAACAATTATACTTGAGAAGGCCAGTAGAAAATTCCAGCGAGAAGGGTCAAATTTGAAGTATTTTAGTCTTCAGCAGGCAAAAAAAGTAAGCAGACCCGTAAGCCTTAACACAAACGAACAAATAAACTCTTTGTAAGAACAGCTTATGACTCACCAATAATTGTTTCTCTAATGTTTATTGGAGCCAAAAAACCCCCATGCAGGTTTCAACAGTTTATCACCCCTGACTTTAAACCTTGTCATGTACAGTAACACAAAACAGGGCAAAACAGACACAAAAACAGGGCTTCCATGAATGAAAGCTTCCAATGTAACAGCTACTTGGACTAATCTGAGTTAGTATCAGCAGAAATATTTATGTGTCAAGCATTTATCAGTGTTGGACTACTCCAAAATATATGCTATTTTACGTTCTTTTCAACAAAACAGCATATTGTCACTGTCTTGAAGGTATGTAAGAACAATTTTAGAATAGATAACTTAAGAAGTTCTAGCCCACATATACATTTTTTTGCCTCGGTTAACAAACACTGAATTAGGAATAATTCAATTTACTTTTCACCTTACAAGGTTATATGTTTATCTACAGTCAAATCTACTTAATGTTGAGGCTATTTCCTGTATATAGAAGTCAGCTATGACTTATATCAGCTCTCTGTGGTTTTTTCATTATAGTACTGCAGAAAAAAAAAAAAAAGTGAAAAATAAAGATTAAAAATACTGAACACATACCACAAAACCAGAAAGCTTAGACTCTCTTTGACTATACAGTAAAGCACTTCATTCAATTTTCACGTGAGCCATTGCCAGGACTGTTTTCTGAGGCCCACAAATAGCTCAAAAATTTATGTTTTATGCATTTCATGTTAATTCCTTTAAACTAGTACAACACCAGCTTAGGGAAAAGATCATGGAATAACTTTAAAAGAGACAAAAGGGAAGACAGACATACATTCTTATAATCTATCTCCCCACTTGAGTTTCTGCATGTTTTAACTAAAGTCACCAATAATACAGGATCCCTTTCAATGTCTGTGAGCTTGTGAACACCTCAGAACAGTTTAACCCCCACCCAAAAAAAGAAAAAAAAAAAAAAAAAAAAAACCAAACAAAAAAAACCTGCAATACCCTACAACTGAGTAGTGTCTCAAAATTACTTTTTGCCCTTTGTAACTTGTTTTTCTGATGCCGTTTACCAAGTTTCTTCACCAACAACACTGACTGAACATTACTGCAAAATCTGTCGGCTTTTGGACTTTTATCCACTCCTAAATAAAACTTGCATGGGTATTTTAATATTTAACAGAGGACATCTGCAGTATTACCAGACTAAATCAGAAGAATGTTAATTGGATCTCGATTATTTACCCGATTGTAAAATGGATGCTGAGGTCCTGTCATACCACTGTAGTAACTGCTGTGTGGCTGTGGGGATAAAACTCCACTATTGAAAGGCCCATTGAAAGAGGTTGTAGAAGAGCAAGCTGAGGAAGGCTGACTGAACAGAGATGTTGCTCTAGCAGGTGCCTCATGTAAAGGCAAGGTGGGATAAGGAAGTCCTCCAATATTCATCTGATCTCTTGCAGCACGAACATCTGAAAAATAAATTGGTAAGAAGAATAAGACTTTACTTGAAGTATTTGATTTTTAAACCAAATTTTTAAAACATTTTTTTGTTTGTTTGCCAATTCACTACAGTACATTTTTGTATATTTAACTCCAATCAGAACTCATCAAGTAGAACATCAAGAAGGTCAAATTTCAGCTGGATTTGGTTGATTTCTCTTGATGATCATATCTACACAGGAATCTTTAGGAAAGTTAGGATGGTTTATTACATAAACTTATGTAGCATATTAAATTTCCCTAAACATTTAGATTTTTTTTTAATGTGGCATAAAAGAACCTAACAGTCACTCTCCAAGAGAAGCTGCTCCAAAGCTGCTCTGTACCATGGCAGAGTGACAAATACCAGCACACTGGGGAATCTTCTGATCCACTAGGGGCTGTCAATGCTCTCACAGCAGGTGCTATAGAGACCTGGGAGTTTCCAAAGAAATAAAGGTCCCTAACAAGCCTCAGCCCAGGGAGTTTGTGCAGCCAGGGTGCAGGAAGGGTGTAGTCACCCTATCCAAGAGGTGAGCTCCCTTGGTGGTCATCATCCTCTCAAAAGGAGCTCAGATATGGCATCCACAAGGCACAAACTTATAGTCCTCTGCACTCACCAGAAATGTGACAACGCAGACAGAGCTCCCATCCAGGTCTCAGGCTGTTGGGAGGGGCCAGGGCCTGCCACCAGTGTCAGATGGCAGTAGAGACAACAGCTGTGTGAGACATGACCAGGCAGACAACTCTGGTCCAGCCTGGTGGCAGAGTTAAGTAAGTAAGCAGAAAGATTAAGAAGCATGAGACAGTCAGAGGACAGAGACTGCTGGAATGATGCTCCAGCCTCCCTGAGACAGAACAGCCACCAGAAAAAAGCCAAGATCAAGGGGACCCTGTATTCTCCCCACAACAGGCAAAAGGCGCCTGTGTCAGGGACATTCATGTTGGACATCAGCAGCAACTTCTCCACTGAAAGTCATATGGAGATCAGCCAGGAACTCCTGAGGTAACAGATGCCAACAGGGAAACACCATTGAAATATTTCAAAGAAATTAAAGGGTGCTCCTCTAAGAAGGTGACACAGCTGACAGCTCACCTGAGGTGCCTCTACCCAGTGCACAGAGGGGAACTAGCAGGAGGAGCTGGAAGCCACCGTGCTCCTAGAAAGCTGCGACCTAGCTGCCATTCCAGAAACTTGGTGGATGAATCCTATGACTGGAGAGCAACTATTGATGGCTGCAGGCTGTTCAAAAGGGACAGGAGAAGAAGGAGGGGAGGAGAGGTTGCCCTCTGCATCAAGAGATGGAGAGATTGCAAATTCTTAAAAACAGTAGCAAGGAGGACCCCAGGAACTAGCAGCCTGTCAGCCTCACCTCTGTGCCTCTGAAGATCATGGATCAGATCCTCTGAGAAGTTTTGCTAAGGCATACGGAGGACAGAGGTGATTCAAGACAGCCAGCAACAGCTTCACCACAGCGAAGTCCTGCCTGAGCAACCCTGTGGCCTCCTGTGATGGAGTGACTGCATCAGTGGACAAGGGAAGGGTTACAAATATCATTTATCTGGACTACTGCAAAGCTTTTCATGTCGTCCCCCCCAATATCCTTCTCTCTACATTGGAGATGCATTTGATGGGTAGACTGTTACACAGATAAGAAATTAGGTGTGGACAATTGAGGGCAGTGATCAACGGCTCAGAGTCCCAACAGACATCAGTGAACAGTGGTGTCCCTCAGGTCTGTACTGGGGCCACTGTTATTTAGTATCTGCATTAATGACATGAATGAAGGGATGAGTGCACCCTCAGCCAGTCTGCAGATGACACCAAGCTGAGTGGTGCAGTTGACACACCTGAGGGATGGGATGCCATTGAGAGTGACCTGGACAAGCTCAAGAAGTGGACCTATGGGAATCTTATGAGGTTTAATAAGATCACCTGGGTTGGGTCAACCCTCAGTAACACTACACGCTGGGGGATGAACCAATGCAGAGGAACGCTGCTGAAAAGGACTTGGGGGTGCTGGTAGATAAGAGGCTGGACTTGGCCCAGCCATGTGCCCTTGTAGCTCAGAAAGCCAAACGTGTCCTGGGCTGCATCCACAGCAGTGTGGGCAGCAGGTGAGGGAGGGGATTCTGCCCCTCTGCTCTGCTGTGGTGAGACCCCAACGGCAGTGCTGCATCCAGTTCTGGGATCCCCAGCACAGGAAAGACATCAATGTACTTGAGCAAGTCCAGAGGAGGCCACAAAGATGACTGATGAGGGATGGAACACCTCTCCTAGGAGGAAAGGCTGAGAGAATTGGGATTTTTCAGAGAGAAGGCTTTAGGGTTCACTATTGCAGCCTTCCAGCACCTGTAGAGAACCTACAAGAAAGGTGGAGAAAGACTATTTTCAAGGACACGTAGTGACAAGACAAAGGGGAACGGCTTCAAATTAAGAGTAGGTTTAGGTTAGATGTTAGGAAGAAATTCTTTATCATGAAGGTGGTGAGGTACTGGAGCAGGTTGACCAGAGAACTTATGGATGCCCCAACACTGGAAATGTTTAAGACCAGGTTGGATGAGGTTCTAAGTAACCTGGTCTAGTGAAAGGTGTCCTGCACATGGCAGGGGGTTGGAACTAGATCATCTTTAAGGTCCCTTCCAACCTAAGCTATTACAAGATTATAAGGAATAATTCTCCTAAGAGGAAAGGCTGACAGAGCTGGGGCTCTTCAGCCTGGAGAAGACTTTGTTTCACTGACATCATTTCTACAGGGTTTTAGATATATTTCAAAATTGTTAACAAAGATCTGAAGTCAACTTGCATCTCTTCTACTAAAATATAATTGTGTGTATTGGTTTACACAAAATTGTTAACAAAGATCTGAAGTCAACTTGCATCTCTTCTACTAAAATATAATTGTGTGTATTGGTTTCCTCCATCTCCTAAGGCACTCTGCAAAGCAGGAACAGTGGACTTTGCCCTCCAAAAGAGAAGTTTTAGTCTAGGATGGTCTGGCTGTTACAGCAAAACTATTAAGTGAAACTGAATGGCCTCTTACTGAAGTCAAATCAGACAATCTGAAGGTTATGATTTGATGAACAAATGAGTGTTCTTGTGTGACATGCCAAGTAGCTCTACTTACAATAAATAATAGAGTTGTCATTTTCCATTTCTTTGAAAGCATACTTGCCTGCAATGATTTCTCGTAGCTTGGGATCCAAATTCACTGTACAAGGCAAAAAGGTTCTTACATCACGTGCAACAAGAACAGGTGTTCGTGAGGATAAAAATACTTCAAAGTTCCGTATATCTGCATCAATTTCAAGTAGAGGTTCAACATCTTTAGTTGTAGGAATATTCTTTGAAATTCTGGGGGGTGAAATTAGATACATCATAAACCATATTTATTAGAGTATGACTACAGTTTAAAAAGTAATATTCTAGGGTGAAATACTAGTACACTTGCACCCATCCTCCCTGTTCTCTGAAAAATAAGAGAACCCATGAAGAGCTGCACTGTCTGCACAAAGATCAATGTAATGTTTTCTAACATGCAAAAAACCTCAAACTGCTGAACAATCTAATCTAATGGTATGCTTCAGAGAAATGTCAAAGAAGCCATACATCAGTAATGTCAAATCCAAAGTAAGGGGAAGTTAACATTTGTGAACTTTAACCCCAAATATCTATTCAAATTCCTATAATAAGCAATTCAGAATTTCCATGGGAAAAACAATCTCATTTTTAAACTAACTTTTTGTAACAGGAACAGGCATCTTAAAAGTTGATCAAAATCTAACTGTGCATCCATTGTAAAAACTGGGAAAACAACCACCTGCTTCCAAGCAATTTACCTTCTAAGAAAAAGCTACAAACAAATGAAAACAACAAAACCATGGGACATGATCAATGTAAGGGACTGTTCATGCATTATGACTATTGTCAAGCAACAGTGGGGGTTTTGTGAGCACTAGTATAAAGGGGAGTTTCAGGAAGGAACAAGTAGAAGGATTAAATGTTAGTCTTGTGGAAGTTTACGAAAAGTTCCTACCAAGCAAGTGGTGGAGGCTGACATTGTGGACCTATCTTATTTTATGTTTCATCTCATAGTACTGGTATGTCACATGAGGAATGATAATCTAAATTGAAGATTACTACAATGAAAAAATATTTCTCACACCCAGCATAATAAAAATGTAAACAGTAAAAGAATGCACTGAGAGTGGTGAACATAGTTACAGTAATGGCTATAAAGTGACTGTGACACCACTCTATATGGATACCAGTGAAGTAATCACACTGTACATAAAGCAAAAATAGAAAAAAAATTAGGAGAAAAACAAACAAAAAGAACTTTATATAAATATAAAATTAGTTATGATTTTTAATGGCTCTTTTCAAAGACATGTTAAGACTACAACTCCATGATAAAGGGGAACAGCATATATGTTGGCTGCTCAGTGAGCTGCTGTAACTTGCTTAAAAGAAGAAGGTAGCTTAGAACAAAGAAAGTGTAAGCAACTTTCCAACTACTGGACAATTTCTCTGACTACTGGACAATTAAAAGAGCTAAGGTAACTACCAATGCTGTCATGGGGGAAATGTGTGAAACTGATGCATGGATGGGAAGGGAGAAAGGAGACTCATGCACACTTAGAAAATCAGCAGTACAGCAGGAATCTCTTACATTAAATAAATTCAAACTCACATTGTGTCTTTAAGAAGAAAAAAAAAAACACTTAAAAGAAACCTCCAACTGGTTGTAATCGAATTGTATTTTTAATAGAGCTAATGAACTAAGTCTACCATTAGCTGAACAATCGTATCCTATTTCACAATTTGTCTGCTTTTTAAAAGCAACAATCTTTTTTAATCTTTATTTTTAGATCCTCCATAGAGAGTAGAATTTTTTGTACCATGGAATTATTCCAGACACAAAAGTGGCAGATTTACACAGAATACTTAGCATTTAATGTTAAGAAAAATAAAAGAATTGAGAATCAATGCTACATGCTTGAAGTAAGTGCAACTCCATTGCATTAAAAATGTATTTCAGCTGTGTTAATCTTTCAATCTGATCTTTTATGACATTCTTGCCATATACTAAGAGTAGAATTAACAAATTCCTATAAATTTTACCAGAAAATAATGGACCATATACCTAACAGACGAAGGATACTGCCATATCATGCTGTCATAAACAGTGTCTGTGAATAACTTCATTCACAGTGAGAGGTTACTTTATACCACAGGAAAAATGTAACAAATATAAAGCATAAAAGCAAGCGTAGCCTATTCTAACAAAGGTTCTGATTCTGCAAATCGTTGAGACACTGCCCAGATAGCAGCTGGATTATCCACTTTTGGGAAGCTCAGTGTATGTAAGACTTCAGAGACTCCAGCCTTAAGAGAATAAAAGGTGGTGCTTCCGTGAGAAGACAAACTTGACACTGAAAGGTTGCAATTTCAAATAATGGGAACAGTTTATTCTCCGGCAGAGTTTAAAGAAATCTAATAGAAGCTGAAAGTAGTACTAACCTCAAGGACTGAAGGCCAAAAAGAAAAAATAAGAACATTGGCAGTATGAAAATAAAACTTGTATACTCCACAAAAGCTGAGAAATTCATATTTCACACTAACATTTAGCTACTACCTTAGGTTGTTCTATTTAGCCTTATATAAAGCTACAACTAAACCAACTGTAAATATGTATGCTTTAAATCAAACATCAGATGGTAAAAAAACCCCCGAGATCCTTAATGCACATTTAACTTACATATATTCATTACATATATTTACTGTTAGTGTTTTAGACAGAAGTTCAATGCTGGAAAAGTAAAAATTAAGTCACTTTTCAAGTCAGAAACTGAAGAGTTAAAGAGTGGCCTACTTCAACACTTCAATCTACAAAATAAAAAGCCAAAAGGGAATGTGACATAGATTTAAATAAAACACACAGCTGATGAATCACATGAAACAAATTAGCTGATTTTTAATGCCAGCTCTACTTAAGTCTGAATGCGAACAGTGTTCCGAATACGATGAACAAAGCTACTGTTCAGAAGCCAATAGCCCACTGCTGGTGTGCAGATTGAAGTCTCTATTCTAACCTCCTGAGCTCAATGTCTTAAACTACGCCATTGAAAGAAATATTTATGTAAATGATAATCTTTTGGCAAAGAGCCACAAAAACCATACGTGCCTGCACTTCTCAGATAAAAAAATAAAAGGTTAGCATTTAAAGCACTTTAGGAGTTACTTTTTGTAAAATACAAGCATGCCGATCTAAAAATAAAGCACTCTGAACACACTATTCTCATTTTGGAGCTAGATTCCTGAGGCAAAAGAATTATTTTTTAAATCAGAAACATCAAAAAGTGTCAGTGTTACAGACTGTCTGTTTCCAGGAGAAACTACTTGAATTCAGAAGGAATGAAGCTAAAACAAAACATTTCATTGATTGAAGTGAACCTTAAAAATTCATTCCATTACTCTTCACATCTCTTTCCCATGAGCAGCTGAAATTAAAAACTGCTTTCATTGTGGAATAAGTTATATTGCAGCAATGATGAATTATTTCTGACTTTCTCCTCAAATACTGATAACTTAGTGCAAGTACACAGAGGCACATCATCTTATCTTTCATTCAAGAAACTGTAAATTAGATTCAAATTTCTTCTAATTATGTTCACCTTGTACTTCCATGACAGACCTAGAAAATAACCAGCATGGTCTGACAGTGTGTCCAGCACTGAATGTTGCCAGCATAGCTCAGAGGAAGGTGCTAAGCTGTTGCACCATCTCCTTCACTACCCTGCTAGGTGGTGGCAAAGTGGCAACAGCCAAAATCAGTCACCTTCATCTGCACTGGAGGCTGCACTGGAGGTGCCCACATTGCCTATGCCAGCAGTTATGTCAGGCCCTGGAATATGCCAACAGGATTTACCCATCTCTTCCCCCAGACAGTGGCTTTGGGGCAGGTGCTCAAGGCTGGCTCTGACAGTGTAGCTGAGTGACCAGGCTGTGGTGACAAAGCTGTGAGAAGCCTCACTGCAGGAGTCTCTTGCCTGACTTAAGAACAGCTTTTAAGCTCAGACCTTTGCCCTTGGTCTTCCTTCAAGCTACATCTATGCACCTTTGGTCTTGACCTTGACCACAGGCTTAACTTCCTGCCTTAATCTGTGCCCTGTGGCTACACACCACAGGGCTGTTTGCTGTCCCTGGTTACCATCACTGAACCTGCTCCACTTTTCCCGTTTGGCTTCTGAGGGATTGCTCACCTTGCTCACAATGCCGTGCCTGCCTCGCTGCCCTCCTCAGCTCCCAGCTCACCCTCTCTCATGGAGCAGCCTGCCCTGCTGTTCCCATACTGGTGGAAGGTTGACTTCTTTACAAGCCCTCATACCCTGAAGGGTCGTTCTCCCTGCTCTTTCCAAACCTCTCTCCCTGAAGGTGAAAACAAATAAATGCTTCAAATTAATCTTTGCACACCTGATTTTTTTTCCTCCTGTGTTTTACAGGAGCAAGCAACTGCAAGGACAAGAGTCATTTAACTTATTCACTTCACAAAAAGCAAATGACTTAATTAATTGCTATTAAATAATGGAGCAACAGAAGGCACGAGCATGAAGGCATGTCATGTTTTATCTATCATGTGCTTTTTAATGTTTTCCTCTCAATATAGCACAAGTCGAAAACATTGCTTAAAATAATGAAATAATTTGTCATTAAAATGAGAAAAAAAATTCTAGAGGTTTGATACTGAGAAACACAAAACTAGAAAATCTTGGCCGCTATGGAATGCAATATGAAATTTTGATGCTTAACAGTCTGTGAATTAGTTGTCTGATCTCTAATACATAATCAAATCCTACTAATACTACGCTTCATACTGAAGTTACTAATTCTACTTTTCTTATCTCTGGTCAATACAGTGACAGTGTTAAAAGCTCTCACACAAATTGCTCCAGGAACTTTGCAGTACTATTAACATATCAGCAACTGTGCTGCAAATATTCTCTCAAACTGAGAATTTCAACAGGTCATTTGGACACTGAAAAAGAACATTCACTTATATGCCCATTCATACAAAGACAGGAATAAAAAGTCATCACATATTCAATAATATAACACAAGGGAATAAATGTTTTATCTTAATAAAGACCCAAAAAAGAGAAAGCTATAGTTTGATATATCTATGCAGACAAAAAATTCAAATCCCTTCAGCACATATTAAGCAGAAGAGACTTCACTGAACAGATGCAACAGCTATTTAAAAACTCCTATTACCATAGGTATTCAGGAAAGCTTGGTTTGCAAAACTGACTCTATTCAAGTACCAGCAGATAAACCACCTCTCCTCAGTGCTCCTGCTTTTGATCATTTCAGAAAGCAAAAAACATTCTGATGCTGAAAAGATTGATATTTCTTAAACTAATCTCCCACACCCAGTATCACACACTGTCACTGAACTATATTAAAAAGTTCTGCTCTTTAAACAACTCTCTGGCATACTTTATGATTAAAATAAAGTGTTAAAGTAGTTACAAATGCCCAGATTCATTCACAGCTTTGCAGTGCTATTTGAATTACAAAAGGCAAAAGAATTTTAAAAAAGGTGGGCATCAACCACCTACTACTCAACTGGTACACTGCCTTTTAACAGTGAGACCACACTATTAGCACAGTAAGAAACATAATAACTTTATGTGCCCTGCATTTTAAGTAAGAGGCAATAAAAGGAAACGGAAAAACAAAAAGCAGGTTAAATATTTTACAAGTAATGCCTCACTGTGAGGTCTACAAGAATACTAAATTGTCTACTTAAAGGAAGTGATTTATTTAAACCTGGCCTGGGCAAAGATGATTGCAGAAAATATTATAATCAGAGTGATGAATGTGGCACCTTCCACGGCTTTTTCATTTTTAATTTCTATAATCACTAAATAGCTACACTTCTTAAATTAATACATCAATAGGCATTAAGCAACTCACAAATCCCTCAAAAGTTCATTTCACCCTTTTTCTTAAAACGTATTTAAACAGTGTCAAAACTGGAATTAACATAATAACCTTCCAGAAAAGTTACATTTCAATGATCTCGCTCAATTTTAACATTTAAAATATCTACAGATTTGCTGAAAGCATGTAACATACTTTTCTAAAAGAATAATTCAATAGATACTTGTCTAAAGCACTGTAATGAAAAAGTAAACAGATAATGCTTATCTTTCGTTTTTATTTTACTTCTTTTCTTCTTACTTATGTATATTAACAAAAAAACCCTCAAATGATTTAAACAAAAGCTTTTAGCTCAACACATAATTGCAACAAAATTACAATAATTGTACCAATTAAAATAATCCTGAATGAACAGTTTGTCATCTTAATGTTCCAATGGTTTATAGAAGGATCTACTTAATTAGCTGAAATTGCTTTCCAATGTTAGTATCAAATGTCATTTGTTAAAAGTTGAACGATTTTGAAAATAATTTAACAAAGCAATTTTACAAAACACCAAGAACCAACATTTTCTTTTCAGCTGAATAAAGCAAGCAGATGTGTCATCAAATTGCTATAAAAATAAATGAGCCTTTATATGGAGAAAAATCAATTTTACTACTAGTGCTACAGAATACTATTTTTTTATGAAATCAAATTCTTTAATGAAATAATTTCATATCATTTATATCTTGGTGGTATTTTTAGTATGCTATAAATATACTTTCTTAAATTGAAGTAGTAAACAATCAAGGAAAAATATTCTACCATACGTGAAACAGAAAAATGTTTTAACCTGACTAAGTGATTTCTTAAATTGATTACCATGGGTGTATCACACAAGAGATCTGAATCTATCAGGAAAACATGGCACCAATGAAACCACTTTATAGAACTCCAAATCTATAATAATGAACTGCTGTTTCACTTATAACTAAACTAGTTTTTACCAGTTTAATTTCAAGAAAAAAGGAAAAAAAAAAAAAAAGAAAAACAGTTCTATGGTTGATTTCAAGAAGGAGTAACTTCAATACAGACTGGAAAAAAACCCAAGCAAAATCATATACCAGTTCTGAAACTGGACTAGAACTAAAGAAATTAAGAAACAACAATCCTTTCTATTATTGATAAATTAGACAAAGCATGTATATTCCAATTCATCCCTTGGAATGGTGTAAGAGTTGCAAAAGCCTGAAAATGAAAGTAACACATGAGCTATAGCTCACTTAGATCCTTTGGTTCCCCTTCACCCCCTGCAACTCTCCACCTTCCCCCAACAAAAAAAAAAAAAGGAAAAAAAAAGGAAAAAAAAAAAAAGCTGAACTAAAGAAAGAGCTGTTATGCTATTCTTCTAAATTCAGTGCATTCTGCCTCGGCACGCTGTATTGCCATCCAATTTGCCATCCATCATAGGTAGGCATGCACACATATGTGCACAAAGACTTTATCAAAGAGGTTAAATTAAGACCAAGTGATGGATGAATTACATGTTGCTAAGTTTTAAATAATGGTTACCTACAACCATTATTTAAAGTATAACCATTTTCTCGTCCTGAAAAATCTCTTTTTCAAAATCAAAGAGTTCTTGATTTCCATAGTTTTCTTCAGCTTCCCAAAAGGCATATTTTCAAGGAGATTAAGGAAGGGTGGGGATCATAATCTGAACAGATGGCTCATGAGAGTTTCTTCTATCCTGAGCCAAGCTCTTCTAATATTTTTAATAAATATATAAAAATAGTCACAGAGATTTAAGGACCATCAGCTATTTGCAAATATCTTCATAAAAAATCAGAAAGTTCTGTCTTAATATTCTGGTTTGGTCGAAGTCCCTGTCTTAACACCCCAGTTTAATCAAAGTCTGGGCAAAGACAGACAGGTAGGACTGTCCCTTGTGACATCAAGCCCAACAGGCAGATGAACATCAAAAGCAGCCAGTAGGAAGCACTGGAATAGAAGGTTGTGTGAATACCTGAATTCTGTAGCATTTAATAAATTGTATATTCAGTCATAAGGGACAAGCACCCTCTCCTTCCCAGCATCTTTAAGCACTGATGTCATTGTCTCTCTTAGGACTATCTCCTCAGCCTTACATTTCTCAGTTTCAGCAGGTAATGGCTAGAATTATATTCAGAGAGATACAGAAGCCAGATCCTAACCCCGTAAGACAGAGGCCAATATTTACCACACACCTACCTAATGCCTTTCACCCGAACGTTCTACCTATGTCTGGTATCTGAGCATGACCGTGAGGAAATTCTCATGGATTGCCATCAACTTCATACTGACTTTTTTCTTTCCAAAGGGCCCTCTGTAACAGGTAGATCACTAAATTGCTCTGGCAGCCTGCAGTGCATTCCCTGCCATTTTCTTTCCAAAGGCCAACTGGAACATTTCTACAGTGGCCTTGCATGTCTGGACAACACATCTTGCTCACAAGCACCAGAAGGTTCCTGCAACTTGTCACACAGCCTGTCCCAGCACTTGGTGTAACTAATTTAGACACATTTATCTTAGAATTAAAGTAGCCTTTGCTGCTGTGCTTTGTGCTGAACCTCATTTTTTCCTCCTGCTGCAAACATGCTCAAACCACATTTTTTTGTCCTTCACTTGGCTTTTTTAAGGGCTTCAGTTACTGACTGAATAGGTTCTAGGTGTAAGGTAGGCCTTGCTTTAGCAATTCTGTGCATTCACAACAGCAGAAACGTTGATTTCACAGGAACTTTAGGGGTAAAAATTCAGACCATCCATAGTTTTTCAAGTGTCTAGAAATTTATAGTCATTTTCTGCAATGCAGTACAAGACATTCTTGAACTTAAGAGGCACATGCATGCCTCATGCTTCGCTTTCAATTGTATAGATCTTACAGTCCAGCTACTAACAGCTCTAAGAAGTGGCAGGCTGGTAATTCTGCCATATATAGAACTGGTTAGCTCATAGATACAGAAACTCTCCCTAATGCCTCCGGAAGGACAAAAGCCTCCAGAAGGACAGGCAACAGAGTTACAAAATTACTTTAGTGATTTCTAGGAACACTTTCCAATTGACAAAGTACTGCAAAGTCTGATTTCTGCCATGATAAGAAGGATACAAGAGAGAAAATGTGTTCAACAGATAATCTTATTTAGCGAGGCAATTTAATGAGGAAAGGGACTGGGAAGACATTTCTTCTCATACAATCAGCTTTAACAGCATCATTTTTGTTCAACAGGGGGGTAAGATCAATCCCTGACATCTTTAGTCTTAAGAAGTAGAAAAATATCAAGAAACAAAGATGACCAAGACTCAGAGCCTCACACTGAAATGAAAAAATTAGGACTTTTGGGGGAAAGAAATAAATGAATCAAATATCCTAAGAATGAGGAGAGCTGGAGAAGAGAGGAGGAAGTCATCTGGCAAAACTGAGAGTTGTCACTGCTTGATGTGAGACTACAGCTTTCCCTGGCCTCTTAAATATATCTACGTTCTCTACTATCTACTAGGTACAACCATTTTGAAATGTGATGATTAGAAACTCAGTCTTTAGAACTTAGAAAAATCACAGATTTGTACAATGCAATACATTCTGCCCTTCCATTGATTTGTTAGGAACTTCTAAAGATACTGTTTCATTTCTGACTGAAGTGGGGCACAACATTTTTCAGAGAAATCAGCAACAATTTACGAATTCCTTTCCTTAGTGCAGATTTACTGCCCACTACTGCGTTAGCAGGATTATAGATGAGATTATTTTTCCCAGTAGGGTATGATACTTATATCCTCAATGACTTTGATATGCAACTTACTCATAGCTATTTCCACAACCCTCTGTGGAACAGTTATCCTGGTTATATGCCCACATGACACCCTCCTCCCTCTGTCAGACCATTCACAGGTATGTCAAATAGCACAAGAATTATCTTTGGAAACCCCACCTGCAAGTTTCTCACGAGACACATACTCCTATCTTTTGCTTCCTTCTTTTGTTTTCCTGGGATAATTATGCCTGTTATTATCTTCAATTTTAATACATTTAGATATTTCTAGATTAAGATCTTGCTTAAAATGTCTTAAATTTCAAAATACTTCCTTGTCTTCTTCCCATGTTCATTGACTCTGTTGAGAATTCAGTTTCTTGAAATGTATCTTTCTACAAAAGCCACGGTGACTTTTCCCAAGATATCATTTATTTAGATCTGGCACTGTCATTTATTCCGGTGTCATGGATGCTTTACTTGCCTTCACAAGAGAGCACATTCCCATAGCTGGCTAATTTACAAGTCTGAGAAGTCTCAGTTGCAAACATTCAACAGAAACTTGCTTTAATCTGACAACTTAATTCTCTTAGAAATTTATTTGCAGAAAGTCCACATATTTTATTCCACTTCAGAGCTTTAAAAATTTGCCTTTTGCAACTTCTGCAAACCACTTAGGCATTACACAAAATCGACATTAGGAAGACTCTTAGTAGCATGGAA
The DNA here is from genome assembly GCA_017589585.1 of Phylloscopus whistleri. Taxonomy (NCBI): domain Eukaryota; kingdom Metazoa; phylum Chordata; class Aves; order Passeriformes; family Phylloscopidae; genus Phylloscopus; species Phylloscopus whistleri. The sequence goes on from JADMLD010000548.1 coordinate 1,626,703, forward strand.
GAGAATGCAGCACAACATAAATGTAGAGGAATAATAACTCTATGTCATAGCTATAAATAAAATGGTAAAGATAATTAAATTAGACTAGGATGGAGAGATGGGTAATGACAACACTGAGCTTGACCACTGAACAGCCTAAATGCAGAAGGGGAAGGAGATGCAAAAATCGTAATTAAGAGCTTAACCTGGTAAGGAGAGAGACTACATGAAAATCCTGATGATGAGAAAAGGCAATACATAACCTGAAGGAGTAAATACTACTAATAATAAATGTACTAGGTGGAAAGCAAGACCAGCCAGACCAACAGAGAGAGAGAGGCTGGAATGAGAGGACAGAAGAGAGATGATACAGCAGGTCAGTATAAGGAAGTAAAAAGAGTAAAGACACTTTTTCTCAAGTACAGACTGAAAGCCAACAAAGCAGATTCAGTATTTTCTTTTCAAAATTTGCCACAGTAACAAAGCATGAGCTTTTTCCCCTCCATAAAGAAAGATTGAGAGCGTAGAGCCCCTCGCTGTTACTGTATGAGATGTTAAGTGACTCCAGATCATAAAGATTCTTCACAAAGGTGTACCTGTGTTACAAATTGAAGCCTAATTTTGTTTAGGGGGTTGTGGGTTGGCTATTTTTTTCTGTTTTGAGTTGGGTTTTCTGTGTTTTTTTTTTTTTATTGGTTTTGTGGTTTTGTTGTTTTGTTTTGTTTTTGTTGGTTTCTTGTTGTCATTGTTTTTGGTTGTTGAGAGGGGGGAGCCTGTGTTCTTTTGGTTTTGATGGATTTTTTTGTGAGGGTGTTTTTTTTGTTTGTTGGTTTTTTTGTTATAGACCCTGGACAAAAGTTCCCAATATAATATAATATAATATTCAGCAGGTTTTTCATCTCTGCGTAGTATGATACAGGAAAGATACATTTCTCCTGACAGACCTAGTTTCATACTCATCAATATAGTCTTTGATATTCTTCACAGTATCTATAGAAAAAGACAAATTTACTTTCCCCAACAAGCCTGTAAGAATATATTAGTTAGCTTTATTTTTAATGACACATTGAAGCACAGAGATATAAGTATACTTGTTTAGTTACCAAATTGAGGTATCGATTTTTTTCAGAATACTCCACCAACTGAAAGCAGAGCTCCCAGTAGCTCCAGATATAGCTCTGAACACTGAGTACTTAGCAATATCAGCCTACAGAACCATACACCACCTCCCCACAGAGGCAAGAATACTATCCAAGTGAAAGGTACTACAGAGGTGACTAGTCCAGCATCACACAAACTCCGACTAATAGTTGTGGAACAGCTTTTAGTTGTCCTACTTTAGTTATTGTATTCTATTGCATATCCAGCAGATAGCACCGCAATGTGACAGAAAGCAGCCCTCTCCTTTACTACAGTTTGCAAAATTGAATTCTGGACATTACAAGATGGGAATCTCATGGAGACAAAATAGCATATAATCATGGAAATCATATATCATTGTGCCTGCATAGAGGGGAATTAACTAAAGACTATATTTATTCTTTTGCTTCTTAGTGCTTGACTACCCGATTCTTTTCATTTTCCTATATTTTTATATGTTGTCAAAGTATCGCTTTCTCCTGCAAACGCCGAAAGCCAAGGCTCTGGCGCCAGCGCTCCCCGCGGCTGTGCCGAGCAGGGAGCGCCACCTGCCGGCTCCGCGCCGCGCTGCACAACCCCTGCGCCACCCGCGCTGCCGGGGGGGACACGGCCGGGGACAGCCCGCCTCGGGGACACAGCCAGGGACAGCCTACCTCAGGGACACGGCCGGGGACAGCCCAGGGACAGCCCGCCTCGAGGACACGGCCGAGGACACGGCCGGGGACAGCCTGCCTCAGAGACACAGCCGGGGACAGCCCGCCTCGGGGACAGCCCGCCTCGGGGACACAGCCAGGGACAGCCCGCCTCGGGGACACAGCCAGGGACAGCCCGCCTCGGGGACAGCCCGGGGACAGCCCGCCTCGGGGACACAGCCACGGACAGCCCGCCTCGGGGACACGGCCGGGGACAGCCCGCCTCGGGGACACAGCCACGGACAGCCCGCCTCGGGGACACGGCCGGGGACAGCCCGCCTCGGGGACACGGCCGGGGACAGCCCGCCTCGGGGACACGGCTGCTAACTGCCCCCGTCACAGCCCCAGCGCACACACACACCGATCGTCTCCCACAACTCTTCCGCTGAAGGGAGCTGCAATGATCAGCTCAGTGCGGTCACCTCCTGCTCTGTACGGGAGGGGAAGGCAAGGGAGAGTTCTCACTGCAAGGGAATCCTGGTGATTCAAAAGCTTTTTAACACATGATATTTTAACATTTGGAAAAACAACTGTAATATCAAAGCATTCTCCTTACACAGAGAATGCAATCAAACTCTTACATTTAACACAGAACCTACAAGATTCCTTTCAGCGAAGAGAGAGTCCAAGCAGCAACTCTAAGACTGCAGTGTCACAATAAAAAGTAGTTTGACACAAAGTATTCAATACTAGGAAAACTATATTCTTGATTCTGATCTAAAATATCATGATATTTTAAAAAAACCCCAACAAATCCTTGAAGAATAAAAAGCAGAGAACAAGTAACAAACTCAGTATAGGAACAAGCTACATAATTATCAAAATCTGGGATCTATTTATGAGACTCCAAATGGGAAAGCCACTCTATAAACTAATAAAACTTAGAAAACTGAAACTGAAGTTTTAAAAAAAGGAACTAACTTTGAAATTATACTGAAACAGTTATTTGTGCCAAGATACTTTAAACAGTTGCAGATAAAAAGAATAGCAATGACACAGAAAGGATTACTTTGGATAAAACAGAATTTTTAGAGCTGTAGATAATCCCAGAGTTCACAGACCTTCTCACATTCAGCACATGGTAAAGATGATCACCCAAATCACCAGACAGACAAGACCGCAGCTTTGCCAATACTTCAGGAGAGTTATATATTTAGTTCCTTACACAGGTTCAACAGAAGGGGCTGAGACACATCAATTCTCCTCCTGAGCACACAGCAACGTTATTGCTAGAAATTTTTTTTAATTGTTAAGGTTTTAGCTTTATCATTTTCGTATCAAATAATCCCATTTGTGTTTTTTGCTGAAGAGAAAATCCTGAATATTAGTCTTGTTTTCCTTTTCCTTGTTTTTCTGGTATTGCAGGTAGAATACAGCTTTCCTTAAAAGATTATGATCACCTTCCCTTTCTCAATACATTGTACAGAGTTCTTCACTGTTTCTTCCCATTATGTACCCTGGTTTTAAACACAAAAAAATTACCTATACACTTGTGATTGTTAGTTATGAACCAGCAGACTACTCAAGTGGCTGTATCACTTCCAAACAACCTGCATAGCAAGAGGTACAACATAGCAGCAGTCATGAATCTCCTCCACACCTTAACTAACAAACCATGACACACTCCAGCTGGCACTGAGCATCAACAGCTCAAGTGTTTGTGCTAACAACAAACAATCCAGAACCCAAATAAGTTATTCACATTCAATTGTGAATGGAAAGATAGGTTCCCAGTGCTTTACCTTTGATTTCACAGGTATATTATACTCCCAGAGGAAATGCAAAACCCAGTGTCCGTACTCTAGAGGAGAGTGTTTTCTAATCATGCATTTTATTTACCTGTGAAGTCTGGTATTTCTAAAACCATCTTCTAGCTCAAAGCCACTTCAGTCTACTACTTGCCCTCTTCATCTGCCTTCAATCCTCCACCTCATCATGCCCAATCTACCCTTGTTCCTTTACCTTCCAGGATTTCCATGTTCAGATCTTAACTGCACTTCAACTTTTCTTTCCTAATAAAACTCATTCGATCTTTCCCAAATAATCCTAATTCCATTCTCAACACTTCAACCATCCTCAGCCCACCCCAGACCCTCACACAGTTCATCATCCTTGAATTTCAGTGCAGGGCACATTTCCAATACTTTCTCTCCAAGTTCATTCCTCTGGATCCTACAAAATCTCTAGATTTTCTGGTAACTTGTTCCATCAGTCACCATCTTCTGTCTTTACCTCAGTTACTCTTTTCATCTGATCTCAATTATATTTTACCCAAGTCACGCCTTTCCTCCTTCACTCTGACTCTCAGATTCTGCTTTTCTTCTATAGGCCCCACTCTCAGTCACATTCTCTCTTTTCCATTCCTACCACTGTCATCAGGTCACAATCCACAAATCCTTTCTTTCAAGCAGAGGGTTCTGGAGAGACATGTTCACTGGCAACACAGGGCAATTTGCTTTCAGTAGCAATACCTAGACAGCTCTATTGCACAGCAACTTGTAGCAGAAATGCAGAAAGCCATGCCTCTTTTTCACATCCCTTAACTGCAGCACATGGCATTGCCACACATTGCACACCTGCTAAGCACAAAACCTTCAGAGATTTTTTATCAGTAAGGCCAGCTTCTGCTGGGCTTATTTCAGACTAACAAAGAAGTGGAAAAAATACCCAACTTGTAGCTTGGCCAAGGTAAAGATGAAAAGGATATCAAGAGATAAAAGTACAGCTAGCTGCCTGTGAAAGAATTCCTGTACAGTTCTCTTTGGTTTAAATACAAAGCACTCATTCATACATGGTGCATCAAATAGCAATGAAACTCACTTAGAAGTTTTCAAAAGTTAGCAGAAGAGAGTAAGATTGTGGGAATTTTAGATTACAACCTGATAAATGTTTGAAAGCCATGTTATTCTAGTGATCATTAATAATGATCATTATTTTAATCACTGAAAGCACACACCATTACCCAGAAAAATCACTACCTCTCATAGATGGTTTTTAAAGTCAGGTGATCTGGAACACCTTCAGTCTCTTCAAGATGCAGGATGAGCCATGATGTTCTATACGGCCACTGCTCTGTGAGATTGATCCAACTTGCCAGTCTGTCCCAATTGAATGTGATCTGATTAGCTCTCAATAAACGACCTAAGAGAACAAGGAAGGAGAAAAGAAAACATAGAGGATTTTCTTCTCCCTATTGAAAGATACTTTTTCTCCCTCAAAGTAACAGTTCTGTTACTTCATTATCTGATCTGTGAACTTAGTGCTATTAAATTTTTAGATCAGTAAATTCAAAATCATCACAAGTTGCATCTAAAAATATCATTTTACAATCTAATAAAAATCTATTCATTTTACAATCTATAAAATCTATCTAAAAATTTGCAAATCCTGGTCAAAATACGAAACTCTCCAAAACTGTCAACTCCAGCCGCAGGTTAAAAATTACTAACATCCTGCTACTGGTGAATCTTAACTTCAACAAAATTCAGTAAAGAATTTCACACAGCATTAATTTCTCCATCTAAACACCGAATTTCAGGCTAATACTCTGATAGATTTCCTATGCATTGGCATATGAAATGTGGTCAAAGAGTTAAGCATCCAACTGCCAACTTCAATAGCCAATATAATAAAATTCAAAGCTATAAAAAAGACTGCTTTAAGTTAGTAAGGCAGGGTATAAATTACAAATAAAGTTATTTTTTAAAACAGAAAAAGTTACTGCTACAATTTATGCATTTGAAGTTTCAGCACATTTTCTATAATTCCTTTATTAATATCTGTAATGATATGTAACCTACAGCCTGAAGGCTCTGTTCATAAAGCTGTTTATGAAAACACATCTAGCCACAGATTACTACACTAAAAGTGTTCTTGCAAGGTCTTTTTTTTTAGTTTAATTTTACAACTAACATTTTGTGATTTTGTTATACCTTCAAACAAGATAGGTTACATGCTACAAATTGCAGTGACAAGCTAAGAGACACTTATTTAAAACATCAGCCCAAAATTTGAGGTCTGTTGCAGATTTATGTCCTTAATATACCCAGTGTGAAAAGTAACTCAGTTTCTTTGTTCTGGGTAGCTGTAGAGCTAACCAGTGCCTTCTAGTGTCTGTACTAGGCAAGACAGTAAATAATCACTCCCCATTCACTTACTACATGAAACATGTTTTTATTAAACCTCAGTAAGCCCTTTTCCAGTTATTTCTGGTTTTTAAACTTCAGAGATATTAACATCTTGACTGTGTTTTGCTGAAGAAAAACAAGTGAGCAAATGCCTTCATTAGCCTCACACAATCATTTAGGGAAAAAGGACTCCAAGTACTCATAGCAAAAATGAACAGGATATATAACTGGTTTTCCACTCACAGCTTACCTTTTCAGATGTCATCACTGCAATCTTTGTTCACGCTAAAAAAATGTAATTTTTTTATCCGATTTCAAAATCAAAAATTACAAAATTTCCTGAAAATTTAGACTAGAATAATTTGCCTCCAACTGAAGTCAATGAAACCACAAATACTATGTATCTTTCAAATTCTACGCAGAATGACTTACAATTTTTTCTTACATTCGGAAAGAGTTAGCTTCAGAAGGATTTTCAGAAGTAACCCATGGACTGACTTGTTCAGTTTAGTTTACACACTAAAAAGTCTGAGTGTAACTACAAGCAGCTAGAACACAATCCTGTTTACTGCACACAAGCATGTCACACTTACCTGTCACTGAAACAATATTTAGCAACCTCCTCATGGTCTGAGGGCTGATATCACTGAACCAATCCTCTGTAACCAACAGCTTGGTCAAATCAAAGGACATTTGGCGGGTAATGGTCCTCTGCATCTGGCGTCTTCGGTAAGTATCCTGATAATGAAACAAAAACCCAAGGAATACTGATTAGTATCAAAAGCCTTTATGTATTTTCAGTTTTACTTGATAATCAGGTTAACACCTTTGTAAGCCTGTGAGGCTGACAGGTAATATCAAACGTACAAGAATTTAATTTCGATTTAGCTGTGTAAAAGCTGAACATTATTTCCACAGAAGCCAAGAAGTGGTAAGAGTTACACACTTTACTTCCTCATCAATTCTAAAAGGGCAAAATAGAGTGACATAGCAAAGTATTTTGTCAAAGATTACTACTTTCAGCATTTCCATCATCACTTCCTACTGTCTCTACCATCCATTTACTAACCATATGTAAAAAGTAAAGTGACCATCAGGTTCCTCTGCTACAAAACTCCCAAAGTCTCTACTGATGGCAGCTCAAAAAACTCAGAATCCTCAGACTGTGTCACTTTTCACAACTTTCTAGATAACTTTCATTCAACCAGTTTGTGCTTTCATGTAAAGATGAAAAGAAGAGAAAGCAGGAAAAAAGTGGTAGACATTGCAGCACAAGTCTAGTACTTAATATTTGAAATTCTTTGATTTACTCAATTACTGCCCCTTGTTGCAACATCCTGCAACAAACTGGTACCATGCTTACACAAAAAAATGCAAAAATATACACACATACACAGACCATAGCTCCCACCAGATTTGCTGTGTCATCTCAGCACTCACAGAGAGCTGTATTTAATTTTTTGTGGAAAGGAATACTTTGGTGAGCAAGCAAACTTCTTCCTCTCTGATGGAGCATCAGTCTACTGATCTAAAAGTGGATTTTTCCTACATGGATCATTTATAAAAATTTCATAAGAATGGTTTGATAAGTCTTCCAAGTTGCTATTACTGAAAATGTCAAAGAAAAAAAAAGAAAAAAAAAAAAGAAAAAAAGATTTTACCAGTATCTCTATTTAGACTAAAAATCCTTCTCACCCGCCTGTTGAGAGCAGTTTTGCTACCAAGTTTGGTCATGTCTCCAAGACTGTTCTGAGAAACTCTCCTGTCAACCTCTTCATGCAATCCTATGGAAAGGAAAACAAAGACAGACACTTTCTCCAGTCATATAGATTTGCCTGACCTATAAAAATAATACTAATAATCTGTTAATTATTTAGAGAGTTTCTTCCAAAACCCAGATTTTGGATCACCAGTTTTGCAATGCTCTTATCACCCTCCTGCACAACCTTACCTGCATTATCTGCATAAGGAATATCCCCATTGGTTGTTGAAGCTACCATCAGTTTTTTTGCATTACTAAGCCCTCGGCTGTTCAGAAAAACAGGCAAATGGACAATATTTCGCATGTAATCATGGCCATTTATGTTTGAATCACGTAGAACACTGTTGAGATTCTGGTTAATTGCCTTTATAATAATGTGTGGGTCACTTGCAAAAATTGCAATGAACGGGCCTTTTGAAAACAAGACTCGCACCTGTAAAAAGACAGTACACCTTGTTAGTCACAGCTAACTGTAGCTGCAGATCATTTGAACATTTGGCTCAACATTTTATATTCATTCTGTTCAAGGAATAAATCTGACAGGCCAAGAGATGTATAGAGATGTCAGCTTCTTCTATGTGAGATATCTAACATTGGGAACTTATCCACAGTTAGAAATAAGCACACTCAACAATTTAACAGCAAAATTTACAGTGGAAGTTGTCACCAAGGATGTATCATGCAATAATGTTCCAGCCCCCCACAAATATTGAGCATTTAGGTATTTTTCCTCTAAACCACTTCAAGGGTAAATATGAAAAACTCTCCAAACATTTTAAGTTTTTTTTCACCCGAATAATTATTTTCCATAATTTATATTTGATTATTTCAAACCTTTTCAGAAGTACTAAGATGCAATTTAATTTTCAACTTTTAAAATCCATCACTCTTAGCATTATAGTTATACCACCATACACAAATATTAATTACTACAACACAGCCCTCTTTTTACAGAACACACATGATAACTGTATGTATCTGAGTTCATCTGTGGAAGAGATTATGCATATAACCCAGAGGTTATCTTTATAAAATGATCCAACTCACAGTATCGAGCATCTGTAAAACCTTGTCCTGTTCACAAGCATCCAATCCATCAATAATTACAACAAGCCTTGTCTGATTCTGAGTGAAGCTGTCAATGGTTTTTGCCATTTTGGCCATCAGTTCCACTTCACATTTCAAAACCTATAAAAATGAAAAATAAAGAAGGAAAAAGTATTACCTCTATGATACTTGAAACTGATAAAAATACATATATTTCATTTTGCAGATTGCTATTTGTCCCAAAAAATACTTCAGTAAGATTACAAGAATAAATTTACAATACTCAAAGTGAAAAGTCCTAAAATGTCACTTCCACCATATTAATTTCCCATTTGAACAAAAACGTACAGCAGAAACATATATTCCACTTTGATATAACAAACTATACTTACTTAAAATCCATTACAATGTTATTTTAAAAAATAATATTTAAGCACAGTAAAACATTATTTCAGAAGTAAAAGAGCATTTGTAGTTTCACCTAGTCCTCAAAAATTGTTTTGCATAAAATGCACAGCAAAATTTTCTCTCTGCCTTCCAGCCAAGCACATTATGCTATTACTCTAATGCTCAGTCATTGCCACTCAAGATAGGCAGTCTGAAGATTTGTTGAGCTTTTCAACATTGTTACACATGTAACAACCACCCGTAACATAGAAACAAAGGTGGAATTTGCCTGCCCTAACTCCAGCAGTTAACAGGTAGACATTAAAATCTATCTCTTACCCAGTAGATTCATTAGAATGTGCACAATAAAATGACATAAAACAGATGAACAACTCTCCTGAAATACCTACTTCTCTCCTTTGATGGCAAAAGGTGAACATAACTCCTGAAAGGCTGAAGTTACATCAGATAAATACCACTCAACAAACAATTGCCAAGAAACACAGTACCAAGACATTATCAGGTCTTCTGTGCTGCAAAAACATGGCACCAGGCATGCTGGCATCAGAAGGGATTCACCTTTCTCAAAGGGCAAAGAGAGCCTTTGACCAGGAGCCAGAAGGTTTAACTGACAGAGCTTTCAACAAGACATGACAGAGGAGGGGGATAATACCAGGCTTGCCCATAACAAACTATGGCAGGACACACCAAGGTTAGAGGGATGCAGTGCTGTGAGGGCCCTCATCTGAGATGTGCTGGCCACACCGGAGCACACTTGGAAGTCTTACGGAGATGAGGCAGAGGCTCCTGAGGTAACAGAAGCCAACAGGAAAACACCACTGAAATATTTCAAAGAAATTAAAGGGTGTTCCTCTAAGAAGGTGACACAGCTGACAGCTCACCTGAGATGCCTCTACCCAGTGCACAGAGGGGAACTAGCAGGAGGAGCTGGAAGCCACCGTGCTGCTAGAAAGCTGCGACCTAGCTGCCATTCCAGAAACTTGGTGGATGAATCCTATGACTGGAGAGCAACCATTGATGGCTGCAGACTGTTCAAAAGGGACAGGAGAGGAAGGAGGGGAGGAGAGGTTGCCCTCTACATCAAGAGATGGAGATATCACAAAGAGATGCTTCTGAGAAGCAGCCACAAACTGGTGGAGTGAGTGCATAAAAATCTGCAAGGACCAGACCAATAAATGACACCTTGTGTCTGTAACAGGCCTGATCAAAGGGAGCCTACTGACAAAGCCTTCGTGTCCCAGCTACAGGAGGCATCATGCTCATGGGCTTGCATCCTCCTGGGGAACTTAGATGACCCCAACCTCTGGAAATACAGCCTCATGAGCTGTCAGCAACCCAGGACACTGCTGGAATACATGGAGAATAACTTCTCTAGCTAGAAAACAGGTAAGCCCTAACAGAAGGGGCGCAACACTGGACCTGATGGTCACTAATGTAAGTGAGCTAATTGGGGATGTCAAGCTTGGAGGCAGCCTGGGCTGCAGGGATCACACACTGATGGAGTTTGCAGTCCTGAAGGATACAGGTCAGGTAAGGAGTAAAGTCAGCACACCACATTTTAGGAAAGCAAACTTTTAGTTCAACAGACCCTTGGAAAACTGCACACAGGGACAACACAGCCGGCAGATCTTTTAAGGATGCCTCCCATGGAAACACCAAAGCCTATGTAATCACCAGGTACAAGAAAACTGGCGAGGAAGACTAAAAGCTGTCTGTGCTGCGTAGAGACCTGCTGGTCAAACCAAAGACCAAGAAATAAATGCACAGGCAGTGGAAGCAAGCACAGGTATGCTAGGAAGAGTACAGGAAGACAGTCTGGTTGTGAGGGGATGTGATGAGGAAGGCCAAGGTACAGCTGAACTTATCAAGAGATGCAAAAAAATAAAAAAAAAGGTCAACAGCTCAGAGTCCCAATGGACATCAGTGACAAGTGCTGTCCCTCAGAGGTCCATGCTGGGGCCAGTGTTATTTAATATCTACATTAACGATATGGATGAAGGGATTGAGTGCATCCTCAGCAAGTTTGCAGATGACACCAAGATAAGTGGTGCAGCTGACATACCTGAGGGACAGGATACCATCCAGGGAACCTGAACAAGCTCAAGAAGCAGGTTCATGAGATTCAACAAGGCCAAGTGCCAGGCCCTGCACCTGTGTACTGAATCCCTGGTATGGATCCAGGCTGGACAATGAACAGATGCAGAGGAGCTCTGCCAAGAAGGACTTGGGGGATGCTGTGGGTGAGAGGCTGGACATGACCCAGCCATGTGCCCTTGTAGCCCAGAAAGCCAAACGTGTCCTGGGCTGCATCCAAAGCTCCATGGGCAGCAGGTGCTGCCCCTCTGCTCCACTCTGGTGAGACCCCACCTGCAGTCCTGCATCCAGGTCTGCACTCATCAGCACAGGAATGACACCAATGTATTGGAGCAAGTCCAGAAGAGGCCACAAAGATAATTAGAGGGATGGAGTATGTCTGCTGTGATGAAAAGCTGGGAGAATTGGGATTACTCAGCTTGAAGAAGATTCTGGAGAGATGTTTATTGTGGCTTTCCAGTACCTAAAGAGGCCTATAAGTAACATGAGGACAAACTTTTTAGCAGGGCCTTTTGCAAGGACAAGGAGGAACAGTTTTAAAAACTTTGCAGGGAGATTGGACTGGCTGACCTTTAAAAGATCCCTCTCAAACTATTCTATAACCTTATGAAAAATATTTGCACAACAGATTTTTTTATAATACAGTGGCTGTAATCCACAAAGTGAACAATCAAGATGCTACATTTTACTTACAAATAAGAGCATATAGCATGTCTGATGATAGCCTGAGAGTATATTTATCAGTTTATAGATACAGGCCAGCAAAACAATAGTATTTTCAACAATTTTTCATTAAATATATGGAGTGTTTTGGAATGTTCTTTCAGTGCTACAATTCCTTTCTTAGCAAGAGGTCTTGCACACAGACAAAGTTAGGCTTGTTTTTACACCTTTAGAAGATTGTCAAAGTCATTCTTTCTAATCTTACAATCTAAAGTAAGCTTTTACTAAATAATGATAATTGAGAATTGTTTTCCAAGTACTTTCTTCCCAGCAAAAATAAAATCAGAAAACTGAAACCCCAAAATTAACATTCATTATTAAGCAGACAGATCGCATATGCTAAGCACAGTTATCACTGGCACAGAAGTGTTCCCTTCAGTAAAAACTCACCAAGTCTCATTCTTCTATTGTGAGACTTGGTCTGATTAACGGTGCCCCAACTTAATAATGCTCCATGTTTGGGGGTTTGTTTCATTCCTTTTAAGGGCCAACTCATATAAATGCTCACCTTCATGAACCCCTCACTTTTCAACTTGTGAAGCTTGGAGGCAGCACTGTGAAGGCGCTTTCTCTGAGAATTCAAAACTGAATCCATCACCTGCCACCACGTGCGGCAATTCAAGAAAAAGGCCAAACCAACGATACAGGTCACAGTTATGAGAACAACATTCACTGTCATGTTGGCTGATTCCACATTAAAAATCGCCAACAGGGCGATCGCAGAAACAACGCAGGACAAGATGAACAGGAAAATCACAAAGGATGGGAGGCAGCAGGTTTTCTTCCATTTCTTTTTCCCTAGGAAACAAGTATTGCTATTAGCATTAATGTATAATGTCATGACAGGTGAGTGCAAAATCTAGTAACTTGCATACTTCTCATAAAACACGAACTGACACAAAAGCTTACTGCAGTGTTACCACCCAGTCACAAACCAGTGGAAAAAAAAATTATTACTTGCCAAAATTCTTGCAAATTATGAAGCATAGATATTCCTTTAATCTTCAGTTAATTTCCATCATTTCAAGAAACCCAAACTGGATGGAAATGACAATTTTGTATCAGTGCTATTACCCCTTCTGTGGCATCTCTTTGTAAAGTGTATTTATGTAAATAAATTGTAGGACAACAGTATAGGAACTACTCAGTTTTAAACTGGAACCTGGTACTTACATAATCTAATAGTAATAGTACCATTGGAGAACTAAACCAAAATTGCAAGCTGCAACTTGAGGCCACCCTTTCTTGCATGCTAAAACACACATGAATGGGAAAACTGCAGCAAATACAGTTTGGACAGTTCACAAGGGCCCCAGAGGAGAGTACAGAGCTCCTGACTTCAAGTGGACTGATAATAAAGAAGCAAATACTGCAGTTGGAGCTTAGCACAGCTAAATCAGTGCCCAAAGAAACAGCATTTTCCAAAGCAGCAGTCTCTATCTTTAGGACCCGTGCAGATCCAGTGGTGTATCTAGAAGACTGCTATCTTCTGGACACATTTGTTGATAAAAACAGAACAGCAATGAACTGAAGCAAAATTATGACAGCTAAAATTCAGTATTTAAACTGCAGGGGAAAAATCAAATTTTTAATATGCTAAGTAGAAAGAATACTCAAGGTTTATATGTGGCCCATATTATGCTCTACACCAAGGTATGAGCTGCAAAGGTTTTTCACATTGCTGACTTAAGTGACTCATAGGATTGTGCTGGAGGACAAAGCAACAGAAAAGCATAATGACAGAATGAGAGGCAAGAAACAAAGGGGAACAGCTCAGATATAATTAGATTCAGTTCTAGACATAAGTAGAAATGTAAGCAGCCTCTTACTAGAAAGAGACAGAAATGGACTAGAGAGACACTTAAATATCATTAACAATGAAATGACAGTTGAAAGAGGTGTGTCTGCAAGTTTATAGACATAAAAGAAATCAAGATACAGAAGGTTAAAAATAAATCTCTATGGAATTTCTGTGACCACCTAGAGGTAATAAAACTATGACCCGGGACCTGTAAACAACTGGAGAAAAGGAGAGAATCTGCAATATCATCAAATAGATAAAATTTTAAAAATCAATTAGGTAATTAAGCAGAGCATAGGAAGGCAACAAATGAAAGGGAAAAGATGATTACTGCAAATAATCACAAGAAGCCAGCACTACACTGCCATTCCCAAGACAACTTCAGGAGAAATTACAGCATCATGAAAGCTGTTTCACAGAGATTAAAGAGAGGAACTGCAGAATCTAACAGAAAAAAGGGTGAAAAAATCCACACGTCCCTTTCATAAAGAACGCTTAGTGAATTTGAAAAAGAACAATGAGGAGTAAGTTGTGTTCAGCACACAGCTGAACATAACAAACATTGCATGTTTTTTCCAGCCTCTGCCGGACAGAAGAGTCTAAACATTTCACTTTGTGAGGTGACAGATTCCTCAAATTGTGGACAAAAAAAAAATGCGAAGTAACTGACACATACTAAACTTAAAGTACAAATAAATCCTCAATTAATTGGAAGTTAAGCTCAAGAACTCCTTCTTCACAATATCATACTCTGAGTATTTCTTTTTCTAGAAATCTACAGATGAAACAGAACAAAAAAGCTTGTTCTGTTTGGATCAAGTAGGTATATTTCATCCCATCTTACTAGTACTAATCACAGCAATTTATAGGATTGGACCAACATGTTCTACACATTTATTATTTCCAAGAATAAGTAGTGGTTACTCATATAAGCTCTGAATTAAAATCTAATAACTAAACAGACCTCTGATAGCAATACACAGAAACATACATTTCCCTTTATCTGACTCAGACACAATGACTTAATTGCTATGGAAATACACTGCATCAATAAGGATGTAATTTAAATATACATTTCCATTGACATTTCTGAAAACTATACTTTACAGTATTATTATATCAATAAAATCAAGATTAGCAAATAAAACAGGGCATTTTTTCTCTTCCAAACAAAGAGCTTCCCCTTCTCTATGAATTTCTGCATGGCTACAACAATTTCTAAAAAGAGCTTATAATGCAAAAAACAGAAGCCCTGGTAACAGTGCACTGAGATGGAATAATTGGAAATGTCATTCAGGTAAAAAAAAAAACAAAACAACCTTGTGTATCTTCTGTCTTGAAAACTCGAAATAGCCTTGTTGCTAGGAAACCAAATTCCCTTTCACATGCATCAGAGAGGGTAGCAATCATCTCAGCCAGTGAAGTCTCTCCACCTACACTGGACAGTCTATTGTAGTCTGTAAACAAAAATCTGAAAGAGGAAAAAAAAATGTATTTTGTATATTTCAGAAAAACTTCAAATATTTTCTGGTAACTAAAACAAAAGTCTTGCTGCATCTCTGTAGTTAAAAGTTTTCTTAAGTGGTACAAAATGTAAAACACTAATTTTTAAAAAAATCTACATGGAATTTAACTATTTCTCCATTTATCAACCTCTTCTTTGCCCCACTTCCTAGTCTAAAACTTCATTTCTAAAAAAGATAAAAATTCTCACATCACTAATAGTATCTCAGATGACAGTAAAACATGAAAATATCTATGATGCCAAAACACAATATTGACAAGTATTTTCAAAACTAGATTCTGATTTATATTTTTAAATGTTTATAGAGGATTAAAAAATTAAAGAAAGACAAAATCACATAAAAGCACCATGAGGCTAAAATAAAAGTCTTTAAACAATAGAAGTAAATGAAATTTTCCAACACACGGTATAAATTTTCTTGTTTTCAGGTAAACTAGAAGCTTTGAACAGTCTGATGCTCTGCTTACAAGGAGGAAAAAAAAAAAAACCCAAACCTGAACAAAAGTGATCAGTGGAACAAGCATTAAACTTACATAATACACAATAAGCTATACCAGAAAATTCTTATTTTATCTGGTATGAATTTTCATTAGTACAATAGTCAAACCCCCTAATTCTGAAAAGCACTAACTTTCACCAACTTTGGCAGATAGTAGCATTTTCAAGAAAAACTATCTTCTTCACACTGAAAAGTTTATGATCTTCTAGGGCTATTGTTTTTCAAACAGGAATCTCAAAAACGTTTCATATGAAGCTAAACATGCACATTAATACACACAGTTTGAGAAGTATCAGAGTGAGCCTGATTTATTACATTTATTAAATAAATGAAATAACTAACCTGACAGGTAAAGCTTTAGTGGTTTGCTCTGGTAGTTCTGGTGGGTTTACAAACATGAGTTTGAGAAGCAACTCTAAATATCCAACATGTCTTGCCAACCTTGTACTTAACACCCAGGCCCAGTTCCATCTCTCCCCTTCTCTCCGGCCACCAAAGTAAATTACAGCTAAAATATTAAAAAGATGTTATGGTTTTAATTCAGTCAACGTGAACAGCTGAAAGAATCATGAAGATTGAACAGATAAAGCATGGAGTTCTGTAAAAAAAGTAATGAACTTTTCGCAGTTAGGTTAAAAATGAGAATGGTAAGATTAACAAAATGAAATTAATAAACAAAATCCTTTTTTTTTTCTCAAGAATGCCATCTCACAAATTACATGCAAAACAAAGGGTCCTTATTGTCTACAAAACCCTTCAGTATTTTTTCTGAATGGTAAAGCATATCTACAAAGCAATATTTAATTCCAAAAACAGATAAAAACCTTCATGAATTCCACATAAGACTTACTAAAGAAAATGTAGAGAACAGCTAATAAGCTGAGTGACACTGCTATTCCAAGCTTTGCGTCCACTGTGAAAGCAAGCAATAAACCCAAACCTCCACACAGCAAAAGTGTGAGGAATACAATAAGCCAGGAGAACTGAAACAGAGGTTCAATCTGCTGTCCTGCAAAAGTCTTCATTTCATCTACAACAAAAAGACAAAGACCAGTTAACATATGAAGTCACTCAAGAACAGATCCTTTTTGAAAAGAACTTTTTCAACAGACTGTATAACTTATCCCAATTATTGATCCAAAAAAAAGACAACGATGCTTGAATTCTTCAAACATTAGTGCAAAACCCTGTTTTCATCCATGCAATGAATGAAAACATTTAAATACACAATACCCACATTCTTTGCTGCAGATTTTCTACTTTTGAAAATATATTAAAAGTCATGCCATTTCCTATCCTCTTTCAAAAGTGTGAAACATATTTTATGACACTAAGAAAAATAAATCCACCATATCTCTCAAAAAACCCCACCCAACCCTCAAAATCTCAATCACTGAACCATGGACTTGTTCCACAAATAGTCAGATATAAGGGTAGAATGTGAAGGCTGCAGTATTATTTCTGTTTGTTGATTCCTAGTTACTAAAACAGGGATTCCTGAAGGAACTTACTTAGGTTCTACTGAATAAGAAATAATAGATACACAATCCAGAATAAAAACAGGAATGAGGAACAGGAAGAAAACACTGAGAAAGTCTTTTAGAAATGTAAGAGCCCATCAGCAATAAATATCATAGTCAAAATATGTACACTTTTTGTTTATGACATGGACCAGGAGGTGAAAAAAATTAATGCAGAGATCCCATTTAAGCTAATAGAGAAATCACAGAAAGTAAGAAACACCAAGACTGGTAGAACTATTGTGAATTATATTGAAACATCTCAGAAAAACACCCTTTATAAGAAAATGCTAACACTAAATAGGATGCCTATTTCCACCAGGAAAAATATTGATTTATTTCATATACTGCATTTGCCTTCCTCTGTAATTTCAGAAAGTTCAAAAAACTCAAAGAAAGAGGAAAGGGGAAGAAAACTAGATGCAAAGAATATACACTACAGAGAATAAAATATTAACAGCCTGATAATTGTTCTTAAACATTAAAAAGAAAAAGACACATAGGATGCACTATAAATAAATACTGCAGCAGAAGAGGTCTGAACCTGATCTGACACACAAACAGGCCCAGCAAGGCATATTTTGGCAGCCAGACTTTCTGTAGTACCTAAAGGTAGATTCACTGCTGTAGGAAACTCACAGGAAAATAGACAGAAGCACTTAAAGGCTGTCTTGACATTGTATAAATAAACAAAGCAATCTACGATGAACTGACCACAGTAAAATTTGAATCTTTTCATCATAGAAACAGAGACCAGATACAACATTACATGGACCAACAACCCTCACAAAAACTAATAACTCCGATGTGATGCTTTTCATAGATTGGAAGTACTGAAAAGACTAGATCAAGTTTTTACCTTCCAGTTTCTTAAGCAGGAAAGATTTTCCACTTCCCCACTGTGCATACAAGCCTACACAGATGGGTGGCTGCATGGTTGGTTCACTCAGAATATCAGCCAAAGCACTGCTGTACAGGTCATAGCCCAGCATGTCACCGTCAGATTCCGTGGGAGACAAGTGTCCTGCAAGACAAATACTGTGCTACACAACTTTGCTCTTCAATAGGACAATTTTCATACATAAAGTCATGACACGTTCACCCATATTTGTGTATATACTCCTGCCATATAACAGCTGTTACTATTTGTACATTCTTGTTCAAAGAAAATTTAAATCATCCACATAAATGATACATAATTATCACAACTGTTAAAGCCTACTGCAAAACTCTAAAATCACAAACCGCAGGAAGCCAAAGAAAGTAATTCCTACACAAGCAAGATCCAAATAAAAACAAAGTGATTGACAGAAGTCATGGAGTATCCAACATCTAAAGCCAAAAAGAAAAGTATATTTGACCTTTGCCAAGCTTTTAGAGTGATGGGGTTTTTTGCCAACTGATTATTTTTAAGCCTTCCCATTAGGTGCAATATTAAAACATCAAAAAATCTGTAGCCACTTTTCAATACATAATTGAACAAAGTGGATTACTGTTAAACTGATAAAACTGTCAACATACGAATGACTAAAAAAAATAAATACTTATACTTACTGGCACCAAATATCTGCGTTAAAATACTCTTCTGGTGGCTACAGTCAATATTGTAAGGGGTTTCTCCTGTCTTGTTGGGTCTATAAAGCAATCGACCATCTTTCGGATTTCTTAACAGTAATTCAGCAAGTTTACGGCTTCTTCCCCGAATAGCAATGTGGAGTGGAGTATCTCCTTTCTGCAATTAAGTGAAAAGCTAGTAATATCTAACATGAATTGCTAAGATTATGGACAGACCATATGTTCACCACTGTTTCAGAAGCATTATTTCCTTGAAATAAATCTTAGGGCACTTTCAAAAGCATCAGTGCCTTACAGCAAGTATTTTTCCACTTGAAAAAGCATTACAAATGTTTCAGAGAAGACATGTGAAAAAGCAGCTCTCAGAATGCTAAACCTCAGACACTGCCTTCTTTCTTAAATGCTTATATTAATATCCTGAAGTTCATGAAAGCTGTAGTCTCTGTGTAGAAACAAATGTCTACAGGCAAACTCAGAGACTTGTTTGGAACAAGAGATAGTGCTTGTTAAAATTGTTTCAATGTCTGCTCTGACTTCCCAAAAAACTTCCCAGTAAAAGCTTTCTTATGGCATCAAATCAATATTATTACTTCCTCACCCTAAATATAATAGTAAGAGATAAAAAAAAACCAAATAAATGTTCCTGTATTTAAAAGGTTTGCAGTCAAACTAGGTAATACATAAGAAAACAGCAATAACCAGCTGTATTTGCCCTTGGCATCCTTTAGTTTAACGTCTATTAATCAAAAATTAACATTAGCAACACATAACAACCATTCTCTATGCTCCTCTTCAAGTGGACTAAGAATCAGTTGTTTTATCTGTCCAAGTTTTATTCCTCACCTGGATTATTTTTTTCAAGTTAAGATGCAAAACAAACCAAACAAACCCTAATGCAAAACAAACCAAAACCCAACAATATACTCATGGTGGAAACAAATTTACACTTAAGTGTCTGATCTATTTAATTATTAAGCATATGGGAAGCTAAGGTCTCTTTCTGTATTAGCCTCGACAGCTCTCCAAAATCCTGCTGCAAAACTAAAATGATTAAATACACCAAAGGAAACAAATATTCTTTACCTTGTCTACAGCAGAGACCTTAGCTCCTTTATCCAGAAGAAGCTCTACTATTTCAATATTTCTCATCTTGGTTGCCTTTATAAGCGGTGTTTCTCCATCCTAAAATGGAAAAGTAGGACTAATATAAAGACCTCTGTATACCCAAAACCAAGAAAAAAAATAGTGATTGGCTAACAAATTAAAACAATTATTTTTTTAAGATAATTAAAATTAAATATGCTACTGTGCAAGCAACAACACTTTAGCACCTATATCTGTGAAAGTATCCCAGACCCAGTTTTTTATATTGATTCAAATCAAAGAACAAAATACATTTCTGTCAGTGACACTGTCAAATAGAGAAAGACAAAATTCAGACATTATACAAGATATTTGAAAAGATTTCAATGCTGTGCCAACTACTTCTCTTATTCTTTTCCTTACTCCTGCAGATGCCTGAACTCATGCCCAGTAATATTAGAAACCTCTTTCCTCAGTTGCCAGTAGCACCCACTCTTTACCCTTTATTGCTGGTCATGTCAATGATGCTGAGGTAAAGAATCCACAAGTTCCCTGCTATCAAGGATCTAACAGCAAATCATATTTATCAACAGAGGGAACATTACCATTGCTGAGAAGCCTTATTTCAGGAAAAAAAAGTTAACAGTGTTGAGGGTACCACCACTTCACAGAAACTGAATTTGGTATGATCTTCACATCATATAGGAGCTGAGAAAAGAACAGATGTTAAAAAAAGCAATTCAATTAAAATTCTGTTACCTTGGTACATGTCTCAGTATCAGGGTTGCATTGCAAGATATCCCTCACCATTGTAGCATTTCCTTTCTCAACTGCCCAATATAAAGCAGTTTTATTATCCTAAAAACAAAAAAGAGTATTAAACACTAACAGCATTTTAATTTAGATGGCTTAATTTCAGAAACAGTATTTAAAGTACAGTAACAATATATATTGAAAGTTGCATGTAATACAGCAATTTTTAGCACAGCTCAAGGCAAAGGTCAACAAATCTAACTGGCACAAAGTAGAATTTAGAGGGGAGGATGCAAATTTGGCTAGGGAATCTATTTTGAAAACCTTTGTGAAATATATTAAGAGCTTTAACAATCCAAGCAGACTCAACCTGTCTTGAAAAAGTTTCTGAAACTACATGTAAGTATTCAGTTCTAACTCAAATATAGAAGTTACCTAATGAAATAAAACAACTTTTTTTCCGAGGCCATGCAAGCTGCGAAGCTGTAAAAGTAGATGGACAAGAAAGTCAACAAAGTACCAGAATGCTGATCAGCCAGATATTTTATCAGTAAACCTGGGGGAAGTTTCATAGCTGCAAATCTGCTTCTGTCATCTTTTTTCCCCCCAGAGATGTGTGGATGTGTGCTACCCCAGAAAGTCTTCACACATGCAATCTTCCTGTAGCCTAGTGACTGCAACATGACTCTTTCTGTTTGATGCATATTTTTGCAGAGACATTTAAGAAAAGCCTTTGAACACCAACCTGCTTCTAAGCAGGAATGTCCAAGTGCCCCTTGCAGCCTTCTACCTTGCTTGTTTCTTTCATTTGCAGCTCTTTCTCTTCTGCTCGTGGGTTTCACAGCAAACTGTGAAGCCTTTCTCGACAGTTTAACAAGCCCAGTCACTAAGATTTCTTTCCTCTCCAATCACTTGGGTTTCATCTTCTCTGTCCTTCAGTGAGCTGGCTTCCAAGACATGAGCCTGAGCTGTACATCAGCTATACAGCCAGGCACAGGTCTGCCAGGTGCTCCCAGCTGGGTCCTTCCCCCTCCCAGAAGGGCTGAGGAAAACACCACGTGAGCCCTCACCTGCCCCAACACTCACTCTACTCTCAAGGGCCTTTTAGTCATGTTTTATCTGTTGAAGGTATCTGCCAGCTGGAGACCATATGGATGAATGATCGGCAAGGAACACGGTTGCTGGAAGGCTGGACAAGACTCAGCAATATTTCTGAAATGTCACAAATTTGGGAAGTCAACACAACTCCCCAGAACACATCTGGCCAGCAGGCAGGTGCTGCAATGCCAAACAGCAGGGAAGCTGCTCCCAGCAAGGAAGTAGCACTCATCTCCAATTTTGATACTGCTGGTCCTAAACCATGGTCTGAAGTGCAAAGCCAGAACATTGCTCTGATGGTACTGACTCCTGCTGTGCCTCCTGTCAGGCTGCAAAAGCATTCTCTGCATCAACCACTGCAAATTGCCACTCAAGCAACCTCACACTGCCAGAAGTCACAAGCATCCCTGCTACCAAAGACTTTGCATCTTCTTGCTGTTTCTGTATTGCTTCAGTCATAGTAAGATGCTGAAAAGCTTCAGATTTTCAAATCCATGTCACAGCCAGAAGCTGAGACATACAGGTTGCCAATGGAAGGTTAGAGGAAGAGATCCAAATGCTACTTTTTCTTGAAAATAAAAACTTGTTGGCTTCTCAGAAAGGCTCTGCAGCAGCAGCAGGCACTGAACCTTTGCAGTACTCAGTGACTAGTTGGTTTTGTGTTCAAACTTGGCAGAACACATGTGCCAACAAAGCAGAGTGATTGGAATAGCTTCAAGCAAAAGAATGCAGGTTAAATTTAACAGAAACAAGTACCATGCTGAATGAGAGAGCTTCCAGTAGAAGAGTAAAACTAATACCTTAAACAAAGGACAAAAAAGAAGGGGTAGAAAACACAGAAATCACTGACAACAGTGTTTAACAGAA
The DNA here is from genome assembly GCA_017589585.1 of Phylloscopus whistleri. Lineage (NCBI taxonomy): Eukaryota > Metazoa > Chordata > Aves > Passeriformes > Phylloscopidae > Phylloscopus > Phylloscopus whistleri. Next base: position 1,649,396 of record JADMLD010000548.1, read on the forward strand.
GCAACACAGAAAGTTGGTGGAGACAAGAACCAACCAAGCACAGTGACAGAACTGCTCTGACAACAGATATAATCTCAGGTGCATCACATTTCATTGATATTCAATTTAAAATATGATTAAAATCATTATATTAATTGTCTTTTAAAGCATGTCATTATTTTAAATCTGTTCAATAGTGCAGATGAAGTAAGTTCAGTTTACATCTTTTGCTTTTCAACCATTATACAATTAACTGAAAAAACTGTGCTTAACAAGCCATTACAATTACATGTATCTTACATCTTAAAACCTGCACAGCAACGTTTTGTATTTTACTGTTTGATGGAATTTGAGTTTCCTACTGAGTAGACAGAGCAAACTTCAAAGCCCTGTTTTCAGGAACACAGTGTAATGGTTTGGTATACAAATTCACACCCTATTTAAGAAGTACTCTAACATTTGCACTGTTGTACTTACCTGACCTCTGATATCTATATCAGCATATTTATGGAGCAGGGCCCTCACGATTTCAACGTGACCACCTCTGACAGCCCCAATCAACACTGTATCTCCACTCTAAAAAAATCATGAGAGAATTGAACATGAATTAATATTATTTACCAATAAGAAGTGCAACAGAGAATGATTTAAAGCTTCCAAATACACACTATGCCTATTTACATTAGGAAATCTCCACTCATTTAAAAAAAAAAGAAGATACAAAAAATAGAACTATCTCTGAAAAAATGGGTATATAATAGAAAAAATTCTGGACAATTTTTTTCAATTCTTCAGGAAAACAAACACTCCATAAATAGGTCAAGCTTAAACCATTATCCTAAAAAACAAACAGCATAAATAATAAAAGCCATGAAAAAAGACAGTTGCTTTCTGTTAAAAGGAAGACCAAACACTCATAGTAATAACCAACTTACAATCAGACAAGAATATTGTCTGTCTCATTGACATGTTTCACAGCTGACAAAAGCTCCTCAAGAATTTTGAATAAATTTATGCCTTTTTTGTGCAGATTTGAGTGCTATCTTGTTTACATACACTATGCTATTATAAAGAAAAAAAGCAAAAGGCTGATTTCATCTCAGATCAAAATAAAAAATATTTTGGTGTGGTAAATGGAGTTGTATATACATAAAACAAAGTTACAATTGTGCTTAAGGCTTCTGATTTTACCACACTTAAGGACACGCCAGAATTTCAGAAATCACCTTATACCCCTGAAACTGCTTAGTACTACTTTTACGACAAAACAGGAAAAATAAATAAAAGTATAGCAAAATCACAGGTGTGGAACTCAGAGAGCTCAGCAGTAGGAAATGTCCCATCAATAAGTCATTACATACATGGCAAACTAAGGAATTTTCTTTATCAAAACCTACTCTAGCATCTGAAACTAAGAGTACTCATTGTTAGGTGTATTTTTGGAATGCAATGAGTTGTGCTCAAAGCTGTAATTTCCCCTTCCTGAAAGCACAGAAATGCAGATCATTGTAGAATATTGTGGCAGAAGAAGTGTAAGAGGGATTGCAATGTAGTTTCTTAAATATTTTTAAAGTTTGCTTTGATATGTGCCTGAGGTCAAATTTGTTGTGACATGCAACACTGTACACTGCCATCTGGGAAATGCACTGACACCTGAAATACACAAAAACAAATCCAAAAATGCTTTTAAATCTATGAGGCAAATATTAGGAAGCTTTCCTCTATTCTCTGCAACCTCAAGCAATCCAACTTAGGGATTGGGAATGCAGCCTCAAAAATGTATTACCGCTCTGAACTAAGTCATGGACCTTGATAGAGACATCTAAGTTTAGGTATCTAACCAACTACAGCCTCAAGGCTGCAGTGTTTGACCTGCCTCTGACACTTCAGAAACACCTGACTATCAAGTGGGCACTGCACACAGTGCAAAGCATCTGTATAAGTAACTAAATAAAATCCTGAGCTGCCAGCAAGCATTCACACTCTGGGCACTGTTCATGCCACAGCTCTACTGACTAATGCATCTATAGGTCAGGTACACAGTGTTACATTTACATCTCTTAACCCAGAGCTGAAGCCTCTCTCTCATATATGCAAGTTTTCTAGTAAAAAGTTTCATTGTAAAAGACAAAGGTACATGTTGAATTAAATACAATCTTTTTTACAGAATCCAAGGTTTACAGTTTTAGCAGCATTATGCCACTCCAAACCTATGGATTAGTTCAGTATTAGTCTTATGTTATAGGTATGTCATATGCCCTATGTTCTCAATTCAAGCATCTCAAAGAAAAAGAGTAGTTTCAGTAGTTTATCCTTTACCTTCCCATACCTCTTAATGTACATGTAAAGGAGCAATACACAAAAATACCCCTAGACGGCAGAAAAATTAGAAAGCCAGAAAAATCACATATTTACAGATCTGAATACACCAGTATTTAAACATAAACTATATATATATATATAAAACAAAAATTATGATGAAAATTGACTCACTCTGTCAGGAATGTTCACATAAGTTCCAGCATCAAGAAGATCCTGCACAATTTCAGTATGTCCCTCCTTTGACGCAATCATCAAAGCTGTATTTCCATCTTTATCTGTTAGGTTCACATTTGGGTTCCTTTTCAGTATTTCTTTTACTGAGTCAGTATAGCCACCCTTCACTGCTACAATAAGTGCAGTCATAGAATTCTTTAAATAAAACCAAAAGGTTTTACTGTACAGCGGATATAGCAATCATCGTTATAGCAGCAGTTCAAATAAGAAGAGAACACTCACTGACATTAATTACTCTCTTAAATCATCCAAACACTACTTCAGTTTTGTGTTTTGAAGTGCACCAAAATCCATGCTTTTTAAAAATCAAAGAAATAAACTAAGAGCAATAGTTCAGAACACTTCAAATGCAAAAAGTAAAGTTCAGATCAGTTTATTCTATCTCCTGAATGCCACACATATGATAAAATAATTTTCTTGTCATATGGGAACATCATATTATCAGAGCACCCAGGTCTACCAATACTGTTCACAAAGAGGATTTCTGAAGAACTTCAGAAACAATCATACAAATCCCACAAAATTTCCTAATCTTCCACTTAACTTGAAATAGATTTTTTTTTTGTTTTGACAAGCAATTTAAATGTAATCGGTTTCATTTAAAACCAATATACAGCTGAAACTTCTGAAAAAAAAATCAATTTCTGAAAAGTTGCAGTCACCATTATTATTTCCAAAGATGAATTGTGTTTAATTTATTTTTCAAATGGCACTGAGGACTAAGATATTTGATGTATCAGGTTTGGATACTGAATGAATTTTGATAGCATGAACCTTCAGATAACAATTAGCTAAATTAATTTATGGTCATTAAAATTTAGACTCAACATACCAGTGTTTCCACTGTCAGTACAACTCCCTAATTACATCACAGTTTTATTAAAAGGCACAAAGAAATTTCAGTTACTCTCACATGCAGCCAGCAAATAGCTGGAAAGCAAAATACTCCAACACAAATATTTCATCTTGTTTCATGTATTTCTTGGTATTTGTTTTATTAAAAGACCCAAACAGGACACACAGATGTACTTATCACTGAAAAATGCAGTTACTCACAGCTCCTTCTTGATCAACATCAGCTCCCATCTGCAGGAGGTATTTCACACACTCCAAATGACCCTTCCTTGCTGCCCAAACCAGTGGGGTAGTTCCATACTGAAAAAACATTCATAACATTTTATCATATTGCTTTCTGTATTAAGTACCCCATACAATCTAGTATTTATCCTATACTTCATTGCTCTAGTTTTTACAAAAATATAATTGGGTCTTGTGAATTAACACAAGCATTTGAAAAGCCACTTCAACTTTTCTTTTGTAGTCAGCTGTAAGAATTATTTTTATATACAACCTAGGATAGCAAGGTTTCCAATAGCTCAGAAAATAGAAATACAATCACAACCATCTTGAGTACACTATGGAAAATCCTCTTTCAAGCATAACTCACTCCAGCACACTAATTCTAATCTCGTGGGTAAAATATAACAGCAAGTGTTTTTCTAATCAAGAACTCATATATTTCCTTTTACAAGAAGTTTATGAAACATTACAGAAATTAAATGTTATACAGGTATAACTTACTTTGTCAGAGCAGTTCACTTTAGCTCCATGCTGCAGTAAGAGATGGACTATATCTGCGTGGCCACGTCCTGCTGCCCAAATAATTGGATAAACACTGTATTGCTTGGAATTAAAAAACAAATAAATAATTATAGTCTTATGTATTTTAATTATTTTACATCAACAAAACAAGTCTCAAGAGAAGTTAAACCCATAGAGGAATGAATATACAGAAATAAAACCAACTACATTATCAATAATTACTATCCAGTACATTACCTAGATGATATCTAGGAAGATGTCCACTGTTTTGAATTAGTTTTGATTTGTAACTCTTTAAACAAGGTTTGTAAATTCACATCCTCGTCTTATTAGGAACATTTGTAAGGTAGAAAGGAAGCAACAGACAGCTATGTAATATCCCTGAGTAATCAGGACTGCAGAGGAGTTGTACCATGCACATAGACACTGCACATGCAAACCAGAGAAAATCAACCATCACAAAGGTTCTGGCCACTGGGGTTCTCCCTTCATTGTTCATTGCCTCAAACAGCAGAGATCTGACAGTATAAACAAATTGTTCAGTGCCTACACTTTTGCAGAAAAGGCTTACAAACTAACTAAATATCAAAATCTTAGGGTTTTTTTATTCTCCAACATGAATGGTGTATGTTCATATAATTTAAAACTATTATGAAACAATTAAAGCAAACTATGGTTTCTAAATTGCACACATTAGTTACCCCATTAACTTCTACAGATGCAGAAAAATCACAGTTGTTATAAGTAACATTAGATACACTACTTATCTTTTCTATTACTTCCTCTCGTGATAATTTGAATCTTAGTATGAGCAATACAACCATTTGCTTCAATGAAAAAAATCAAAATTATTAAAAAAGCCAGTGGCAATCACACAGATTATTAAAGCAAGCCCTTTATAAAGTACAGTGATTAATGTCATATTGCAAAAAAATGCAAAATGTTTAATCAAGATAATAAGATGAGTGTAGAATTCAGGACTTCAAACACTTGGGAGGAGGAGATGTTTAAAACTAAAACTTACCATGCCTGTGATGTTTGGATTTGCTCCTTTCTCAAGCAGCAGTTTAGCCACTTCAGTACGGCCTTTGTACGATGCCCACATCAGGGCAGTCCATCCTCCCTAGCAGGGACAATTCAAAGAAATGTAAAAACTGAAAAATACTTAGAAATATAACTAATGACTTTTATTTAATTTTGTATTTGTCCTAAGACTATTCTGCAAATTCAAAATATAGTGAGGATTGACCACACAATGTTGTAATCCTGTTTATTTAGAATAAATAATAAGCTCCTGTATGGAAGTACTAATTTCCTGTTATATGCAAAACTCAGGAAAACATGATGTCCTTAATGTTGCTGAACACTGAATTCAGATTTCAAATGCATACAAATCCAACCACTGGATTAAAAAAAAAAAACCAAAACAAGAACCACACCACTATCTTAAAACAAAGTGGAGACTCCAAATCAATTAACATGGGAAGTTTATTTTTGATTTCTGTAGCAGGGAGTAATAAGAGCAATTAATTTCAAACTACACTGGTGTGTTCATTTAAGTTCGTAAGCTAGGAGACAATGAGGTTTCACTGCCTAAGGCATTTGACAGGTCAGGTAAACAAATTTCATTTTAAAATAACAGTATGCCTCCAATAACTCTAAGCACAATTTTTATTTATTTCTTTATAATACACTTTTGGGGATGTGAAAGATCCCTCTGACTGACAGAGATCTAGAAATCAAGCACTTAACCACATAAATGTGCTTAACATTAAACAAAACATCTTGGTAAGTGAAGATGCCTCAGCTTTCAGAGTGGCACTTCAACTAAAGGAACTCACCCCTAGTGGTTTTCCATATTTTAACTTAAGCAGAACAAAATTAGTCCTTGCAGGTACCTAATTCCATCTTCTGTCAGTGGAGACAGTTTATAGCTCTTCAGGGCCATCTAACCTTAGACTCATGTCAGCAGCTTTTGTAACTTTTGATGTTTTGATGTAAGCTCTTGATGGGCTGGACTGCAGTGCCCACTTTCCCATATGAAAATTGGGCAAGATGAATGAAAGCAAGTGTAAGAAGACTGAAAACAGGGACTGCTGTATGAACAATCACAGCTGTCCAGAGTAAACATAAATACAGGCAGGTATCTTCTGGGTAAGGTAATGTTTATTTTACCAGAATTAAAAAAACTCCACTACCACCCAAAAAAACTCCAACAAAACAATACAAAAAAAAAAAAAAAAAAAAAAAAAAAAAACCACCACCACAAACCAACCCTCCTCCCGCAAAAAAACTCTCACCCACACAAAACACACCCAAAAATCAAACTGTTCCTCAATTTAGCTTTTTTCCAAAAAAGCTGGGGGAAAAGCAGCCCTAGTAAACCAGCTGCCATTATTAACACTAAAGTAACCATTTTACAGGTGTAAAAAACAATACTTAACTATATATTCTTTTTTCATTTCAGCAGCACTGGGTACATAATGTAAAAATGAGAGATCTTTCCTTAGTTTTATGGAATTGAAAATCTCCAAGTCAAAAAACTGTTTTTCTATTTTATTTTTACACTAAGACAACACATACCAAATCTCGATGCTCCAAACTGACATTATGATTGAGTAGCTCTGCTACAATAGCTGCATGTCCTTCTTTAGCTGCTGAAATAAGAGCTGTCCAGTTATCCTAAAAAAAAGGAAAAATGTTATAAAGTAACATTTAATATTTCAATACAAGCAACCTTGTCTTTCAAATGTTTAATCCACAACAGGAAATACAGAAGCCCCTAAAATAGCTGTCCTTTAAAAAAATAATTAAGGTACTAATAAACCCACAGTGTGCCAGTTATACACATGGAAATACAAAGCAACTACTCCAAATCTCCCCTCCCATTATGTGCTCTTCTACCCAACAATATCTAGCCCTTTCCACTCTTCAGCTCACTGCAGGTTATCTTAATAAATATATGGAGGAAGCAGCACCTACAAAGGATTAGAGATGAGGTCAAGACATTAAAAACTGCTGAGGAATGAAATGCAAACCAGGACCACAGTAAAACAGTGGCAGTAGGTCTCCAGATATAGTGTGTGACAGCACTCAAGGGGGCAAGGTAATCTGGACCACAGCTTTTCACATTTCTGATCACTTCAGGAAGATATATTTCCCCTTGTATTATGCTTATTTCCCCCTCACTGCTCAAGGCTCATCCAGGTGTGGATTGATTTTTATATGCTACACACTTATAAACTATAGCAACAATTTATAAGGTAGCTGTCCTTCCTAGAAGTATAGAAATTGTGGCATAGCAATTGTAATAAATGTCTCAAAACAATAGAGGTTTTGTTGTTCTGTATTTTTTAGGTGACAGATTCCACAGAAGACCTGGATGTCCATACTGCTACACTTAAACTAAGTGCAGAAGTAAAAAACCCAAGTGATATCCTTTTTCTGTTTATCACTCTTCACTGGAATATACAGACCTCTCAAAACTTTCTAACAAGATCTCTGCTCTATTCACCCCCTTTGGGCATCTTTCATCTGGAGTCAACCTCTTTTGCTGAGGCACAAAGATAATTCATAAATTTGAAACCCCTTTCTACCACTGTTCTGGCTTCCATCTGAAATAATCCTTTAACCTAAATTCACTCTAGATACTTACTGGGAAAAAACCAAAACCATATAAAAATTCAACCCAAACAAATAAACAAAAATTCAACCCACTGACATATTGCAACAACACCGAGACGAGCAAAATCACTTGGACATCATCTTTGATGCTGTATTTCTCTATTCTGATTTCCCAGAAGAAGCACTAGCAAATTCAGCAGAGATGAAGATGTTTTAAACATCTGTCATAGGCTAGGAAAAGCCTGATTTTGTTCCAATCGGGGTCAGCTTTTTTGATTGACAAGCAATTTATCCAGTAGAAGACAAGCTGCGACTTTTGGCAAAATGCTTAAAAAGGCTGGGTGGGGGGAGGAGCGACCTCTTTGTCTTCCAGGGTGGCAGGCGGGGGACAGAGAGCCGCCGGGGCCGGCCGGCCTCGGTGCCCCCCCCCACCCCGGGGCGGCTGCGGCGGGCCGGGCCGGGCCCCGATGCCGCTGGGGCCGGGGCAGGCTGGGCCGGAGCTTTAGGAGCCGCTGTCTCGCAGAGAGGCGGGCAGCATGGAGAAGAGAGAGAGCTCGGACGGAGTGCCCCTTCGCCCTTGCTCTTCTTTTCAAGCCGAAGAAACCAGCGCACGGCTTCTAAACGACTCAGTTTCCCGCCGCAGAGCCACGTGGGCAGCCCGGCAGCCCGAAAAGTTTAACCCTTTGTTGCTAGCAGATGGACTTTCCTAAACATCATCTTTCTCCGGAAGAAGAACAAATATAGCGAATAGAAAGACACAGCATGGAGCTACAGTCGGTAAAGGGAGAGTGAAAAGGACTTTAAGGCAAAAGGACAAGGAGTGGCCTAATTTTGGCTGGACATTTCTGGTAAACTATAGAGACCGAACTAGTTTTTTTCCTGTAACATATAAATGCTTTTGGGGGGATGTAAGGTTCTAGTTAAAGTGATATGAAGCTTTTTGCTCCTAAAGAAAGAGGAGATTTGTTTTTGGGTCTTGAGATGATTTTGGAAATAGAAGAAGAGAATCTTTGTGTCATACTAGAGGAGGCATCCTTAAACAGTACCCCAATAAGCAAATATGGCCTATGTGCAGTGTTGAGAGAGCTGCTAATGGGTAGGATTTCGCAGTTTGCAGGAGTTCCTTTAAAATCCTCGCAGATGTAGAGCATGGGATGTCTATATAGAACCCAGAGAGACTCCTTTCCTAAAAGAACTGATAAAAGGTTATTTTTAAAATGGTAAAACTGGCTGAGGTTGCAGGTCATGTCTTTTTATGTTGAGTGAAGAAAGGTAAAAAACTTAGAAAGAGAAAGAAAGATGTTTTAGAAGTTTCATTTGTTGTTGTTGTTGTTTTTTCCCTTTTTTTTTTGTTGTTTTTGTGTGTATTAATAAACTATCTTTGTAATTTAAAGATGGGCCTGTTTTGCTTTATATTCTTCCAGTCAAATGAAATATAGAACGTGATTAAACCATCACAACATCTGAGGAATATCTCTACTCTTCAGAGAGAAATACAAAAGCTAAGCAATTTTGTATAAAATTTCTCTTATATGTCATCATTTTCCACCTGCTTTTTTCCCCACTGAGCTCAATACTAATCTAAATTCCCTTTCTTTGCCTGCCACGTGAAATTTCTTGTTCCTCCACTGCTGGGTGCCATCACATAAAGCACTGATACTTACTGCATCTTCCAAGTTGCAATTAGCTCCCTTCTTGAGAAGCTCCTGGACAATTTCTAAATTGCCTTGCTCAGCAGCCAACATAAGTGGAGTCTGACCATTCTGAAATCAAAGTGACAGGAAAATAGATGCATTGGGAACTGATGAAAATGACACACGTACTCACACAATAAAAACCCAGCAACCACAGAGCAACATTGTTTCCATTTTTAATTGCCACTGAGAAGTAGTAAGAAGAACTGGTGTTGAAACCACCCAGCATACTTGCAATAAAAATGGAGAATATGATATTAAACCCTGCCCAAACACAAAAAACCCCAAACATTTCAGACATTGACAAGGGCTACTAAAAGAAGAAAAAGTTACATTATTAAATATCTATCTTTCTGAATTATCTGCTTGCTCAAGACATCTCCAATACATGTTACATCTTTACAACTTGGAGTAACTTAGTCACATTGTTAAAAATTTAAGAAAGAAATATACCTACCTTAGGAACCACAGTGGCCATGAAAACATGCACACTGATTCAGAGTATTTGCTAAAGCCTTGGAAAAAATAGTCAGGTTATGTATCCCACTTTTATCTCACAGCACAGGAAATACAGACATCATTCCTGTCCTCTGCAATGCGTGCAATGTGGGTTCTTAGCCAACAGTCTCATCTCAGGGAAGATGAAAGACAGAAAAGCTGGTTTATTTGCTTTCAGAAGTATTTTAAAAGTCAGTTAGAACCTGTCACTCTGCTTTTGTGTCAGCAAATTTCTGAGATACAACTGCTTTGCACGCTGAAAAGTAAAACTGGCTAAATTTTACCATAAATTTATTAATTAAATTTTTTAAGACATTAAAAGAATTTTTCTTGATCTCCCTTCTGTTTTTTCTCTCCATCATACAGAAAACTCAAATTATCTAGTCTCTAAATAATGCAAAAGCTACATGTTAGGAGCTATATACCAGCAGTTTTCCTGGAAAGCATAAAAAATCAATGCAGAATCACAATACAGTAATATCACTAATCTCCATAATTGAAACTATTAACAATAAGATTAATAAAGATACTTGATGACTCTTTCTGTTCTTTACACACAGAGAATCACAGAAATGCATGGATTCTTTCAAAAACGCTTTCTGGCCCATCAGCTGTTCCTTATGTAATCACATCTATAAGATAATTTTTCACAAAGAAAAATTATGTTCTCATGTAAGTTTATGTTGTTATAACTGTACATTGTACACATTCAAAAGGACATCATTGCTTTCAGATCCTAAAGTATATGTTTTATCAACAAGAAGTAGTTTTAGGTCTGGTCATTAAAAAAAAAAAAGAATTAAAATGCTCAAAAAATTACAAGAAAATAAAATGCTACTTTTTAGAAAAGAATAGCTCTCTTTGGAGGAAAAAACAGTCATAACTTTTGCTCGTTAAGACATGCAAGTTAATAAGTTGGGAATATACACAAGTGATTTCAGAAATCCTGACTGACCTTCTGTGATGGCATCACTGGTCAGTGGATGCAGAGCTGAGACATTGTTTATGCCATATCTAGCAAGGATTTCAACACTGCCTCCCAAAACAACCAGGGACACTAAGCTAGACAAATGGACAGTGAGTTGGACTGAAACTGGCTGCAGGGCTGGGCCCAGAGCATTGGGATCAGCAGTACAAAGTCCAGTCACTGGTTCAGGGAATCAATATTGGGATCCTATTAAACCCTTTCATTAAGGACAGGGGCAATGGCACAGAGTGCACCTTTGCAGCCTGGGCAAAGTTGGGATTGTGTATGGATGGTGGCTGATGCACCAGGTGCTCGTGCTGCCATCCAGAGGGCACTGAGAGGCTGGCAGACAGGAACCTTCCTGTACTGAGTACAGCTGTCTGGTGGGGATGTCCAGAGGGAACTGCACCCAATCTTTGTGAAAAGAAGCTGGGACTGCCCTGTGTCAGATACAAGCAATTCCAGCTGGCTCCAACGAACCCACCTTGAGACACAGGACTAGATAATCCCCAAGGATCCCTTCCAAGCAATGCTTTAGCAAAACACACAAACTCCCCATTTTAGCCTGACCATTCTTATCACTGATTATCTTCCACCAGTGGATAACACAAAAGGACAAAACATTCTAAATAAATGTATGTCAGGGCAAGAAGATGCTGTGGATGGCAAAATCATTCCCTCCTGTAAGAAGTGTCATACAGCTGCAGACTGGCTTTGGTTTTCTGTGACAGATGTAGAATTTTCTATAGGGGTACTTTGAAAATGCCTTCCCTTTTTGTTAGAAGACTCTCAAATGTAAGTATAATGTTACAATGTTTCAGCAACCATCACAAAGATTTCACAAACACAGAAACAAAAGATAATTACTACATCTGTGACCTGCAGATTCATTCAAAAGTTGTCCAAGAGTCTAGACACTCCACAACTTTCTCACACACACATCAAGTAGTGTCTATCTGTACATCACAGTTCAGTCTAAGTATTGGAATAACCAAATTATAAAGGAGCATGCCTGTATCATTTTAGGGAAATCAATTGGTGGTGCCACTTTACAGGTTAGAGCTCTCACAGTCCGTGAGAGAACAGAAGATTCAGAATTGAACATACAGAAGCTACTTTAGTACCAAGAACAGAAAGAAGGGCACATCAAGAGAAAGTGGAGGCTGTTAGGATCAAAGTGTATCACACAAAGCAAGCATCTCTCATTAGCTGTTAATTCATGTGTCTGGTATGAGAGAAAAAAAAATCACAGAAGTGTAAGGATGTGCAGAGAAAAGGCAGAGAGGCTGAGACTTGCCCCACTTAACTGAAACTGACTGTGTTAATGCAATAAAACCATCCATACACAAACTGACTGGGACATCCCAACTTTTCTGGCAACTGACCACCGTCAAGATATAAATGGCTGCTATAAAGAAAGGGTTGGTAACAATATGAGTGATCCTACCATTGGACAAGTCACTGCAGCCTGGGAGGTCCTGGCATTAGCAAAACTCAGCTTGCCAGCAGTCTTTTTAGATCTCCAAAGGCACTCTCATTTTGGTATTTTTTTTTACCCAAGAGGAAAAGATATTTTGGCAGGTGGAGAACTGGAAACTGAAGTGCACTCAAAGCCACTGCATTCCAAGGAAGAGCTATCATTTAAACAAACTCCTGTCATACATATGGACCATCCCCACAAGGGGTTTAAAACTGATGCAAACGTCTGCTGCAGAAATGACCTTCTCCAATGCAACAGATATGAAGACAGAAAACAATAGGTATCAGGAAAATGATCTCTGCAAAAAAGGCAGTTAATGAAACCCAGGACTACATTTAGTCCCACTAATAAGTGAAGAAAAATTTAGAAAAGAAAGTGAAGGCAGTGACACTTGATAAAATCAACACGATCTGCCTGATTTCAGCCATGTTGTTGAAAGGAATTGCCAGCAGAGGGAACAGACATTCCCCTTCTCAGATATGCTACATGCCAGGTGGTGAGGTTCATGTGTATGCTCTGAAACTTAAAAATTCTCCCATCTGAAATACCTCAGCATATGCGCATACACAGCATGGAACAAACGTGCCAACAATGAAAGAAAACTGTCTTAACTGAAACCAGATCTAATAACTACAGTAAGGATAAATTCTGTACATTGTCTTCAGATTTGCATTATGGTTTTTGGGTTTGAGTAATATATGCCATTGGACTTTTTTCCAAAAAAATATTCTTTCCACTTTACGCAGATTTGTAAAATTGATCAATATAACAGATTCTGAATAATTCTCATATAAACTCCCTACTGTGTATCAAGAATTTTGTGTCCTCCTGGTAAACTCTAGACATACCTCTTGGATACATATTTTTTCATCTAGATGAGCATATGCTCATGTAAGTTGCAATATATGCTTTTATTTGGATTGTATAACAAAGTATCTCTCGACTGAAAACCATGATGTGAGGCAAGGGTTATCATCACACCAGGTTTCACCACAAAATGAACAGGGCATATGCAGTTGGATCTGTGAACTGAGAAACAATTCTTAGCTACAGAAACACAGGCATAAACTCCATTCACAAAGTAAGGATGGAGCTGCATTTTCCAGCTCAGAACACCCTAGAAAGCAAATACTATGAAAAATGCTTGAGGTGCTGTCAGAGACTGAACACACACACAGAGCTCGGGTTATGCAAAGGCAAGCAATTACTTAAAAACAGAACTGAAATTTGTATATTAAAAGTGTGATCTCATTAATTATTCATTCTGTAACTAATGAGCTGCAATGTGCAACTGACCTTTTCAAAAATCATCTTACCTCATTTCTCTCATCAACATCCCTGCACTTCTCAAGAAGCGCTTTCAGAGCAGGAACATTTCCTTCTTCCACGTAGGTCAACAGACTCTGACTCATCAGACTCGCCATCTTCACACACTATTTAAAATGCTTCTCGATAACAAAGCTTACCTGTATTTCAGGAAAGAAAAGAAAACAGCAAAGCATAAGTAACAGCTATGACATTTGACATTAGAAAGCATGAATTGTATATGCTAATAAGTTATTGGCTGGGTACAGACACCTGCCATTCTCCTCAACAAAACTCTTTGGAGATGTGCATTAAAAGGCATTACATTTCCATGAAAAGTCTTAACTCTCTCTAGTTCTTAGAAAACTACAGAAATTATTCTAACTGTTATGTGTTGTCTAAATAAATATTTTGAATGGAATGCACGTATGTATATACAGCATTATGGGGATATTTGTATATGTTACATACTTTATATATACTAGTTATATTTACAATATAACCCTTATCCTTTATGTGTATAAGCAGAGCGTTGAGACTCATCAGCATTACAAAATACAGTGATTCTAGCTAAACTGCAGCCATATGGAACTCTGAGAAACACGATTTACTAAATCAGTTATCACCAGCTTTATGCAGACATGCCTGCATGTGATGGCACGTTGTTAACTTGCTAGTCAAGCATAACATGGCTTCTGTTAACTGATGATGTTTTTAACCTCTAACATGCAAGATAGCAAAGGTTTTTCTTTCTTAAGGCAGACTACTAAGAACCATTTCAGGGTTAAAAAGCTGTGCCCAGTAAGTTCAGAGCACCAGCAGTACTACTGTGTTAAATTTATACACACACAGCAACAGAAGCTGAGTCATTTATTGCACCTAAATCAAGTTTCACTGGATGCAGAAAAGGTCATGGGGCTAAACACAAGACTCCAGCAGCCCTTCACACCTTTCTCCTCACCAGTGGCTGACATGTCATGCTCTCTGGCTTTTTGTTCTAACAGCAGAGGAAAACCTCCAGTTTAATGTCAGCTAAAGCCCACTGCTTAGGCTATTCTCTCCCAGGGAGAAGCCAGACTAGTGGCTTTCCCAGGCAAATATTCCTACTTGTATTCTCAAATCAAAGCAGACGATTAGTTTTTCTGTGCTTCCAACTGAAGTGGAACAGAAGAGATATGGGGAAGCCAGCAAGAACTTCACTGTGCTTAGCACAGAGAAATTAGTTTAGATGTGGAGATTTAAAACAAATAATCCAGCTCCACTTTAAACTGCCTACATGGCCTGTAACACCATCATTTTTCCTTTACCAAGTAAGTATATATAATGATACACACTGTTGTCAGGACATGTTAGATCCTACCTGAGCTCACCTACAGCAATGCAGCCATCAGATGACCCACATACAGAAATGCCTTGTTCAAAATCATGCCAGTTAACACCTCAGTTAAGATGACAGCAGCTCTGAGTACGTGCAAATGAGATTCGGGGCACGTGAATGTCTAATGACAGAAGAAACTACAGACATCGTTTAAAACCCAGCCTAAAACCCGTAAATCTGGATTTGACATGTAAAGCCCAGCAGCAGTTTTCCTAGGCACTGCCCAAGCAGCCAGTCTGCCCCACAAGAAAGCTATAAATAAACTAACAACGCAAAAGGTCTGTCACATTTATCGTACAGTTAAATTACCATCAAAGGGGGCGAGCAGCACAACAGTGGTGGTATATATTTGTCTCCTTTTTTTTCAGTAGGAGGAAGAGCCAATTGAGAGGTTGCAAACTTAAAAACAAAAAACCCACTAAACCACACAAAATATGAAAGGTTTGAAAAGAAACAGCAATTTTAGTGACTCAGTGTGGACACACTGGCTCCTACTGCCATTCCAGACACAAAAAATACCAGGAAAGTTACCATCTTGCCTGGCATCCAGTTGTCAGTCCAGAAGAGCCCATCTCTCCTTACAGCCTACAGCAGCATCTTACAGCCCTGTGCAAGTGTCTCAGATATCCTCAGGCACTTAAAATGACATTACATATTCACATACACCTGTATTCCCCCCATTATTTTTTACATTTGATAACAGAAATCCATGAAGTGTGATTTGCTGTTAGCTCCACTGCCACCACAGGCATTTTCTGCTTTTCCTGTGCTATGTCCCAGCTTCTCTCCTGTAGCTGTACCTTCAATCCCCATGCTATTTTCCATACCAAATACTAAATTGAAAACTGTATTAAGTAAATCCCCAAAACATGACTAAATATGTCTCACCAAATGATTTATACTCTGAAGTTGCTATCAAAATTTCACCAATTAATTCTTAGCTAGTGTGAAAAGAAAGAAAGTATTCAGCATTGCTTTTTCCTCAAAGTAAGATTCTTCCCTTGATGTTCCCTATGGGCATATTTCCAAAAGGCAGAGGCAGCCCTGCTGCACTGGAGATAAGCATCCTGCTTCAGAAATCCCAGCTGGCAACAGTGCAGCTTCTGCCTTCATGCAGAGCTGAATCCTTAGAGACAGCTTAAACCTCTGACTAACAGCAAAAAACCTGATGCCAATGAACACATCTAGAGATGTGTTTATAAACTGTGTAAAAATTACTTTCATAAAATTATAAAAATTTTGTACTGGTAAAGTATCTCCAAGAATATTAGTATTTCGTGTCCCCTGTGCTTCACTGTCACATAACATCCCCTTCTTAGAATTAATAACAGTCTATTTTATAAAAACCAGAATCACAAAATCAAATACTATAATTGTGCATTTTATATCCTCATGCTTTTATTTGCCCTTTTTCAGGCAAGCTTCTTTAAGCATCCAAAAGATTAACATCTCTGGAGGGCTTTAGGAAAGCACAGTTTAGGGACAACAACGACTACAAACAAACAAAAATCTCCCCACCACTCCAGAAACAAAGATAAATAAAAAAGGTGGTATTACGATTTTTGGAAACTTGGCTTTATTTCTTCCCCACCAAGAATAAAGAACATGCCTGAAATAAGCATGAATGTGTCTGTTCACGATACTTTCACTCATGACAGCAACCCAACATCAGCTGAATACAGCCACAGTCCACCTTTTCATTTTAAAAATATATGCTATTACGTTATGAAAATTAGGCACTGTACTCAAAGTCCATATGGGTGCTGGTCACTAAAGTGTGATTTCTTCCAATGCTTCAGATTTCTTTTAAATAATCATAAAAACCGAAGCAAGACTCTGAGGAAGTCTCTGGCTAGAGAACTAATTCTACTCTGGTCCCTCTAATGAAAAAAAGCTCCTGAAATATACATTCATACAGTTTTCAAACAACCTCAAAATAAAAAGAAAACTCTAAAGCTTACCCTTGACCAAATTAAAGGATGAGAACTTAATCCCTGCCAAATTTCATACATACAATGCAAAACCAGTATAATTCAAGAACATCCTATACATAAATGGTCCTTAATTGCTCAATTAACATATTTACTCTCTTTGACACAGCAGAAGTATTTTCACAACCTATAACAAAAATTTCAATTAAAACCAGAATTCTATTTGGAAACCAATCCCCTTTCCAATAAGGATGAAAGCTGTTATTTATCTCTCCCACCTAAGTGAGCTAATTTCCAGTGCAAAAACCTGCTCTTCATACACAAAGCAAACTTTCAAGCTTGGAAATCTCACAATGCCCTTGGGTAGCAAATCCTGTATTTTACAAAATTAACAACACACCAAGAACTATGAAAACATACAAAGTGCACTATTGCTGAGGTGAAGGCAATGTTTGCACAGGGATTAACCTGTTTCAGTAAGGCTCTTGCATCCTGACCTGAAGCAGACAAACATCACTGTTTTGGAAAGACTGAAAAAATTTGTCCATTTCTTTCTTTCTTTCCAGTTTCTTTCAACAGCACCAGTATCAACAGCAGAGGTCCTGATACCTCAAATCTGCAGGTATTTTATGTATTCTCAGAACCTCTTACCAGCTGCTAACTATATAAGAAATATTATTACTCACTAAATTTTCCAATTATCATAATTTTTACATAGATCTTCTGCATGCTTTTTTAGTACTACAACCAGTGATCTTTTGTGAATAAATATCAAAACTGGTCAACAACTCTAGCATTATTGAGAATACCTACCAGGAAAAAAAAAAGAAGACAAAAAAGACAAGATAGTAATGACATTAAAACCATACTTTTTAATGCCTCCTTCCCTTTCCAGACACAAAAGCCACCTTCCCAACATGCAACACTGTGGCAGATCCTTCAGCTAACTATAAAAGGAAATAATTACTGTGCTGCTGAAATCTGAGCACACACAACTCAAATGTGTAAATGCACAGCATTTCACCCTTAAGAACTGGAAACACCATCTTTTCAAATTAGAATTTAAAAAAGCTGTGAAACATAAGAATTATACATATGAAATTTATTATAAAAAAGTAACAAAAGTCAGTTTCATATTCTCACACATTTTTATGCTTTATGATGGCATAAAGAAATGAAAAGCACGCTGAAACATCACCTTTACTTACACCACACAGAATCTTACTAACACAAGCATTGCCCAGCCTTTACAACACTTTATTGTAACCCCTTCCTAAATGGATATGCTTCCTAAACATGAAGAGATCACAAGCCAGGCAACATATGAAACGGCAAATATTTTAATATTCTTTCTATTGGGACTGAGTCAACCAGGATTCTGTTTAAAGAACAAATTTTCAGAACAGCTAAAATGAGTCTCTAAAAATATTAATTTCTGGTATTCAGAGTCAGAGAAATAACAAATCTAAGTTTCCATAAGTAGTCTACACCCACACTTCTTCTCCAGTGTCTGAAATTCCAGTGTGACTAATGACCTTATGCTGCATTTCTTCTTTTCCCTATTTATCTGGGAACATTCATTCTACTTCTCTTAACCATATTTCTGTTATCCAGGTGAGATTTTTCTTTAATTACCTTCCTGTTTGTTACTTTATCACAAAGAATGAAATTAGATAACTCTAAAGTATCAAAATACATAAATAGTGAACTACAGCTAAACACAGCTATTCTTTTGAAATCTGAAACCAATATAACTGAAAAAATTTTGCACAAAAGGAAGTCTCTATTGTAACCATCATAACTGCACACAGTAAGAAGCAGGGGAAATTTGAAATACACAAGTCCTTCTTTTTCAACCTTATGCACTCAAGGCAACAGCTATTTCCAAATATTGTAGTGATGGACTTTTTGTTAGTTTTAATAAAATGAAAGAGGCTGGGGATTACACATAAAAGACTGGAAAGATGTAAATCTATATTTAAAATGCAGGGCTAGTTGTCAGATGATAGCAATTATCAGACATGCCTATGTTCTGGTTAAAAAAAAAAGTTTAAAAAATTAGTTAAAATAAAGTGTGAAGTATTTGATAACAGGATTTATACTTTATCAGAGAAATCTGTCCACCTTTGAGACAAAATTTAAATATGGTCAATGAACAGTAACATATGGCTAAGAACATCTGAATTCTAAGACAATATTCAATTCCTAAACAAAATACAAGGTGCTCAGCCCTACAAATCATTATTTCAGGTTTTAAATAAATCAGATAAAAGAAAGCAACCAGAAACAGTTACTAATATTAAGGGGTTTCTTTAAATTATACCAACCAACACAAATCAATTGTCAAAACCTGTACCAAATACACAAAAAGTCTGCAATGTCATCTTACACAGTCTCACATGGCCAACACATCTCTCTGTATCATAAAATCAAGGGTTTGTTAGTCACAGACACAAGTTATATGACAAAAATCTATCTTTTTCAGTTTTCCACCTAAAAATGGTGTGGTGTAGAACTTAAAAAAAATACGGCACCATTTAATAAGCTGTGATCACGTAGAATTTTAAGCAGATTTTAATTTCTTAATAACTAATTTATTTTAAATAAACATTATGGAAGAAAAAAGGATAGATATCCAGTAGACAAAAAGATGGGTTTTCTTACATGTTCTGATTTCAGAAAAAGATCTTCTGTTTTTCTGTCCATTTCTTTATTTGATCAGGAGGAGTCAGGTAATTAATCAGGTAATGATTCAAACACTTTTCCAGCAAAAGACATATTACTGTACTATTCCACCATTAATCCTTTACCTAAACTTATAGAGAAGAAATCACTTTTCCAACCAATTTTTAAGCATATATGCGAAGTGGCAAAGTCTCACTACCTTTCAGACGTATTGCCACTCTTTCAGTGATGTCCTCTGGCAGGACTTGAGGCAATGGGCAGAAACTGAAACACAGAATCAATTAACCTGGAAAAGACCTCTGAGAGACCATGGAATGTAACCTGCGATTGAACACCACTCTGTCACCTAGACCATGGCACTAAGTGGGCCTTCCTTAAGCACCTCTAGGGTCAGTGACTCCAGCACCTCCTGGAGGTGCAATGTCTAACCACTCCTTCTGAGAAAAAATTCTTCCTAATATCCAGCCTAAACGTCCCCCAGTACAGCTTGAGACTACATTCTCTTGTTCTGTCGCTTGTTGCCTGGGAGAAGAGGCTGATCCCGACTTGGCTACAATCTCCTTTCACGCAGTTGTAGAGTGGTAAGGTCACCCCGAGCCTCTTTCTCTTCCAGGCTAAACACCCCCAGCACTCCCTCGGCCACTCCGCATAGGACTTGTGCTCCAGACAGACCCTTCACCTGCTTCGCTGCCTTCTCTGCATTCAGAGGAGTCTCTGAACATCAGGAAGCACTGTTACTGTGAGGGTGACCCAGCACTGGCACAGGCAGCCCAGAGAGGTTGCAGTCTCCGCGCTTGGAGACACACCAAAGCCCTCTGGGCACAGTCTCCGGGAGATCCACTCTTGTCCCTGCTCGAGAACGGCTGGACCCTATGACCTGAGGAGGTCCCTCCTATCCTCAACCATTCTGTTATTCTTTACCTCGGAAATCAGATGCCAAAAACTTCCCTGACGGGTCGAACCCTTATCTACTTTTCCGAGTCAACAACAGACACACAGTACAAGAGGCTCCTCCGCCCCCGGACAGGGGGGACAGGGACCCCCGGCCGTGCCCGTGGCACTCGCGGGACGCTTCGCCCACGGTGCGCTGCCCTCGACATCCGCACACCGAGCCCGGTGCGCCCCGCACACGGCACCGCCGGAACCCCGGGATGCCCGGGCAGAGCGGAGCGGGCGCGCCACCGCTCCCCACTCGGGACCGGGGCGTGAGGGGACCGGGCCCCCGAGCCACGGCGGCCGTAAATCGCCGGAGCCCAGCGCTCCCCTGGGGCCCCGCCGGGAGCGGCCCCGCGGCGCCCTTTGTTTGGCAGCGGGAGCGCCGCCTCCCCCACAGCCCCGTGCCCTTCCCCTGCCCTTCCGCGGCCGGCCCGCGCCGCTGCCTTCCGCCGCTACTCACCCCACGGCCGGGCGCACTCGGTCCCTGCGGCGGCTGCCCGTGCCCAGCCGGAGCCTGACACAGAGGGAAGGCGGCGGCCCCGAGCGCTGCTCAGCTCGGCCCGGCGGCGCCCGCCATCTTCCGCCGCTACACCCCGCCCGCCCGGGCCGTGACGCGCGGGGGCGGCTCCGGCCGCGCCCATCGCCGCGGGCGGCGGCAACAGCGGCCACAGGGACAGCCCTGCCCGGGAGCGCCGCGGTACCGCCGGCCCGGGGCGGAGCGGCGCACAGTGGGCCTGGCTGAGGCGGAGGGCAGCGCCGGGCAGTGCAGAGGGTGGCAGCGCCCTGGAAAGACAGCAGCAGTCAACCCCCGCGGCTCCTTTCTGATAGAAAAGAAGGGGGGAAAGGGTAGTGAACAATCGCTGCCTGGTGTACGGACAGACTGGGGCACGAGAGGCTGGAAAGCAGCGCCGCGGAGAGGGACCTCACCTCGAGCCCTGGGGGCAGTTTTGGGCAATACAGCATAAGAAAGACATTAAGCTGTTAGAGAGCGTCCAGAGGAGAGTAACGAAAATTGTGAAGGGCCTTGAGCCGAGGGAATACGAGGAGTGGCTGAGGTCACTTGTCTTGTTCAGTCGGGAGAAGAGAGTGGGTAGAGGCCTCATTGCAGTTACAACTTCCTGGTGTGGGCAGGAGGAGGGGCAGGCACTGATCTCTCTCTCTGTGGCGATCAGTGACAGCACCTGAGGGAACAGGGTGGTTGGCACTGGAATAGGCTCTCCAGGGAAGTTGTCAGCACCAAGGCTGGCACAGTTCAAGAAGCATTTGGACAATGCTCTCAGGCCTATGGTGTGGGGTTATCCTGTGTATGGCCCGGAGTTGGACTTTATGATTCCAGTGGGTCCCTTCCAACTCAGAATATTACATATTTCTGTGGTTTATACACAGAAGCTGTGTCCGTAACTTCCCAAGTGTAGCTCATCCTTTTGTGGCTGGGTTGTAATTTCCATACAAGTTACATAACCTCAGCTGACTTCTATGAATGCTCATGGGAAGGGTCTTCACCTGGGCAGGGTCTTTTTGACCTGTAGGAGTGATTTTTAATATAATAATGAAGATAGACCAACTGTAGGATACACAGACCTCGAGTCTTTTGCCAAGTTGGCAACACAGACATAGGTCAACATCTTGATTTCCTTAGAGCTTATTAGCTCCAGGATTTCCTGACTAAGGGATATTAGCTGCTATCTGTTCTACTTATTAAGTCTCCTTTCTTGCTGATTAGACTTGAAAGTATATAAAGACCAAATATCAAACATATCCCAATTTAAAATAATTTTGACATAATGCATATTTTGTGATACCACCACATACCTTGAGACCCACCAGTTTCTCTCAGGCTCCCCCAAGCCCAGATGTCCAAGCAGCTTCAGGGGTATTTTGAAAATTCCCCTCTCAGCCCAGGCCAGGGTGCGCATGGCTGCAGCCGCCTGATGCCATTCCCAACATCTTCTGCAGTTCTTCCCTCAATGCTTTCAGTGAGGAGAAAACACACCCAGTGACTGTAAAATGTTGTTTACACCTTCAGCACAGTCCAAATCTATGATAACGGATGTGTTTAATTCATCTGGATAACTGGATGAGAGATGATCTCTGATGCCTACAGGAATAACATCTCCCCAGGAGATCATGGAACCTTGCCTAAACCAAAGATGGCAACAGACCAGCGAGGGAAAGCAGCATAGTCCCCACAGTACTGCTTATTTCTAAGGCTACTCAGTTTCAAGTGTCAAAGCATTGATATAATTCCTCACAGCACTGAGATCTTCATTCTCAGTAAAGAGCCATGACTGTTTTGTTCCTAAAGAAACATCTGACAGGGCTTCCTCTATACCCCAAACACTTATAAACCAGAAACCATGCAGCAAGGGCTTTGCTCACTTTTTAAAGCATGAATTCTCCGATGACCTTAATGTCTTCACACCCTGATAAAATATACAGCTTCCTTACGTGTTCTAAAGTTGTTAATATAAAGCAAAGGCACAAGCTGTGAAACTCAAAAGCTAAATCTACTTAATCTTGCACCAAAACGTTGGTTCAGCTGAAAAACTGGGGAAAATTAAGTACATAAAGCACATTCTCCCTCTTTACACTTATTTGCAGAAATGAAATGTGAACAAATGGAGGATGAGTCCCTGCAGTTAATGTGGGGCTGAAAAGGGTTCTCTGTGCCACCTGAATATAGGCATAGGGCCACTACTCAAGGAGGAGTGGTCCTGATGCTTCAGGTACCCATATAATCTTGTGTACCTAAGAGAAACCACAAGACTTGTAAGTCTCACAAGACTGCCTGTGTTAGCCTCTTAAGGTTTATAGATTTTTAAACACTTCCAAGATATTACTCTTTTTTCACGCTTTATACAAAAATGTATATTAGCATCTCACTTAATAATCTCCCATCACCCAAATCCTTATTCCAATATCATAGTGTTCCCACCCATCAGGTGTTAGCTGTGGTCTTGCCATGTAGTTACAAATTTCAGACAGAAACAGTAGTTTCTTCCCTCCTGCATAAAAAGGAACTGTACAAACACCGTAAATATGAAGGCAGAAAAGGCATTTTTCTGTATGGGCCCTTCACTATCACCCACTTCTGCTTCAGATGAGTCCACTCCTGACATCCTTGTGCTCTTCTAACCTTTACCCTATGCTTAGATTAAAAGCAACACTTCCCCACCAGTGACTAATTCACATCAGCATTGAAACATGGTGCAACTGTGCTTTACTCAGTTTGGAAAGATGATGTGCAGCCCTCATGGAGAAATAACTCCTTTGATACTATATATGACCACCTTAGGAAGAGCTGTAAGATGTACTGCCAAACTCTGGACAGATCTCCAACTCTCATCTAGTAAATAGGTTGAAGATATCTCCCCCTAGAACTACTTCTGTATTCTATACTGAAACATCCTGAATGTTATCAGGAAGTTACTCAGATGGAACTAAGTTAAATATAGGCACAGGAAAATATCTGCTGGCTCCAGGATGCTCTTAATCATGACTCTTTCTGTGCAGCAACTTAACAATTTACAACACTTAGTAGCAGAAAGCTGTGTTTTATTTTAATCTCTTGATTAAATGAGTTTTTCACTAAATGCAGCAATGTTTAGCTCATGAGAACACTTGATACTCCTGACTGACTCTGTTGTGAATGTGTATTTGAGAAAGCAATTTCCATTGCAGTCTAACTTCTGGTTAAAATGACATTCACCGGAGTTTCTAAAATTGCATCTGTAGTCCTTTGTGTTGGAATGGCAGGTATTTTCATCTCCTGTGATACAGCTTGCTAAAAGAGAATTCTAAACACACAAAGCTCAATGTGGATCATACATTCCACATTCCTCTATGGTGGGACCCCTGGCAGAAAGCGTTCTGGATAAAGATGTCTTTAAATGAAGTCACACAGTCTTTACAAAGTTTGTACTGAAATGGAATTAATACCAGATCAAAAGAAGAGAGAAAATGATTCAGTGTGAGACAGGAAGTGATGGAAACAGCCCATCTTTAGTAGTGACACATGATATCCCTTCTCCCACAATCTAAGCTCACAAAGTAAAAGCCTGCAGGTCCAGGAGTCTCAGCCAGCTTTGACATACTGTCACCAGCCAACAGAAACTGCCTAATCAGAGTCCTGGTAGCTGAGTTTCAAAATGAAAAACATGTGTGCGTATGGTAGATATTTAGTTCTGCTTCTCTGGAACCAGCAATTAAAGCAACAGCTTCTGCAAAGCACTGAATTTGATTTCTCAGTTATGAGGTTTCCATTTCTCAAGCTAAAAATTCCCCAGTTGTCATATCCAGAAGTAGTGCTCTTTGGGTAGCAATATGCTCTGAGATGGAGGGTTTAAATTGCTTAAGCACCTTTCCCAAGTAACAAGAGGCTAGACTCAAAATTCTTTTTACTAGCTCTACTGAAAAATGATTATATACTTGTATATAGGCTCTAGAAAACTAAATAAAAGCAATTTTGAATTAGAACATTCCAAATAACATGTAACAAGTAAACAACAAGTAAATGCATACAATGTATATTTAGCAATCTAAAAGGAGAAACTGCATTAAAATAATTTTGGTCTTCACCACTCATTAAAGACAGGCAGCAAAGAATTTAGAAAAACAAGTTCACTTTTTTTTAAACTACAGTTTAATCAGATTTAAAGACACAAATTAGAAAAGAACATTTATAGGCAAGTTAAAAACACCTTTAAAACAGAACAGCATGCTGCTTCTGCAGCACTGCTGCGACAAATTAGAAATAATTATTAAAATATCACAATCACAGTGTAACTAACAGTGGTATTTTAATTTTACCATACACCAACACTTAGTTTATGGATTTGTTGAAAAATAACACTTTTTAAAAAATATATATTTTGGAATAATAAAAATGAAATTCACTGACAATGTATTATAGTCTGAACCAGGAAAGGCAAATTTAGGAATACTGTAGCTATCCACTTTTAGGGGTGTTCTCTCACCTTAACATATGGGTGGTTGGAGGCATAACTACTTCTGCATTGAGGTAAAACTATTCCTTTGAATGTGTAACCAAGGCAGGAAAGAATAAAGTTCCATATTTAAAATTCTTAAATTGAATAACTTATTACAACATCTTTGAATAATGCTATATTACCCATCTTACACTATTTTTCATCCAATACATTTTGAATGTTCTCTTCTAACTCATCTAGAACACATCTGAGGTCTGGGATTTAAGAGTAACTACCTAAATACTATTGTAGCATTTTGACACCTTTGTCACAGTAAGACACATCAGCAGATTCTTCATAGAAATAGTCAACACCACTGGACAAAAGAAGCTACAAAGAAAAGATGTAAAGAGAACTGAAAAACACAGAGAAAGGCAAAAGATGCATAAGCAAATACTCCTTAACTTATTGTAATAATTGTTGCACCTTTAATAAGCAGTGTTGCACTTTTCTGATTACCAGTCTCTGGACACCCCATTTTCTCTATTTTTTTGTTTCAGATTACACTCCCAGTTTTCAAGTCTAATCTGCCTAGAGCATGGGCCACAGCTATCTATTCATATGACATACTATAGTGAAAACTAAATGAAAATCCAGCCTGGGGTACCTCCCCCTTAGAGAACAAAAGAAGGGAAGAAGATTGTGCAGAGGTCTCTTTTGCCAAGGGTTTTGCCTGGAATAAGGTGCTGGACTAAGTCACTAGCAATACAAAAACTTTCCTCCAGAAGTAGCCCTACCTCAGATCTCAGTCTGAAGTCACACAGATTTTCAATTCAAAATTTACACAATTTTTATATGGATATGCACATGGGTTCAGAAAATCTAAAACCATCTACAACCAAGACCAGGTCTAAGTCACTGGACACACAGCTAATGCACAAATGATGATAAAGTGGCAACATTTACTTTTGCACATTTGTATACCTAAACTGAACAAAATTGTGGTTGAAATATTTAATGTGATGAAAACTGATACATTTGATGGTTAGATTTCATAAAAAACCTACAAAAAGCCCATTCTGAAACAAGCTTTTAAGAAATCTTTTTTTCATTTAGCTTTGACCATAATAAACAAGTGTTGCAGTATTTGTAGTTGTAACTTTGCAGGGTGACTTTGTGGATATCTGGATTTCATGGTGTTGCAAAATGTCTAGATTAAGAGAGCAAACATGTCAAAAATCCAGCCAGATGTAGCATAGAGCAGCTGCAGCCTGGGTCACAAGCAAGTAGAACCTCTGCCAAACTCTGCACATAGGGTTAGCTCCCTGCAGGAATTGTGTGGCACAGCTGGGACACGTTCTGACCAGAGACTTCTCCACTGCCATCCTTTTCCACCAAGACTGTGAAGATGAAGACCAACAACACAAACTAGCTGAGATGCAGACAGATCTGGTAATCTTATGAGAGTAGGCTCAATTCACTAGAGTGGCTGCTTACTTATTCAGAGTAGCATTTAAATACTTATTGAAGTACTTACTGTCAATTGATATTTAAACAGGAAATTGTAAAAATACACCAAGTGCAGTTCAGAGTATTACTGGACGTAAATGAATACATAAAGGTCAATCATGTAGTGAAATGCTGTGATAAATCAGCACAGAACTAATGTGTATTTTTTTAATACATTGTCTGCATCATATCTAAATTCTTAAATTTATTTCCAGCTGTTTTTCCAACACTGATCACTTTTCTACATAGATGGTAGTATTTCAAAATTTTCAATGAGAATTAAATTCTCAAGCCTGATTTCAGAATTCGATGAGAAGTACAAATGGAAAGAATTAAAGATAAGGAAAATGAAACCTTAAATTATAGTAACTTGTGCTTTTAAATTTCTTTATCTTTCAAGGTCAACTTACAAAGTTGAACATGTGAAAGTTTACATATAAGCAAGTTACACATTTGTATGCAAACGTGAAGACACATTTGACCATGTATTTAAACAAATTGTCAACAATTTGTTTGCAAAGCTTCTGAGAGAAAAAAATCTAGATTTTGTTAAAATTACTTTGATATGAATTCAACAGGAGGTGATGATCTCAAACATCTCCTCTGCATCAGAGGACATTTTACCACTATCCACATCAGTGCCACCAAAAGAGGCAGAACTACCTAGTGTGCACCCTCTCATACACACCTAGCATTTATATTAATATTACTTATTCCCCTGGGGGAAACAGAACAAGTTCTTCAAGTGTAAAATTGCTCTAATAAATAATTTACTATATTGGTAAAACTTAAACCATATATCAATGTAGAGCAGGGAACATACCAAGGTCTCTTCATGGTCCTCTCATTAAAGTGTGATTTGTTATCAAGAGCATATTGAAATGCATACCAATATTTTACATGTAATACATTTTCAAATGTCACCAATTATTGAAACCTTGTCTACATGTCAACTTAAGGAATGGCCAGGGAAGAATAAGTTTCCTGAATAAGAAAGGCATATCTGTAACTGCAAAGCTAATGAAGCCTTTTTGATTACAACAGTAGTGGGCACCATTGAAAGTATTATTTAAATATGTAATATATATCTCTCTCATTAACACAGAATCATAAAAGTTAAAAAAGTTAAGCAAGCAAATCGTTACTATCAGGGTGACTACATTTACTAACACTAACTCATTAAGTGCCTGAATGAGCTGTTCACAATAGGCAAATATCTGCAAAGCACCATAAAATTATGAATGATATGTTGCATTAATTTTTCATAGTGTGCTGATCTGCAACACAGGAAACATTTTTGCCTTTTGGATATACATTATTTAATAAGTGAAAGAATACTTAAAACCATGTTCCCTTCATGTCCAAAACATTTATAGAAAATATACTTTCTACTATTTTTGTCAGGAAGAGCAATAGTAATCACTGCCATTCTTTCAAATTCAGTATTATCAAATGATGTGTGTAAAATGTAAAAACTATCTAAAGCATTGGGGCTGGCTGCTCTTGACTTTCTGATTGAATGGAAAAAAGGATCCGGTGCGATAGCAAGGCAAAAAACGAGTAAAGCAGAGGGAAAGAAACATCAAAACCCCAGTCTGACTAAAATCAGAGTGCTGCCATTAAAATAAAACAGTTCTTTCCATAGTCCCCAAGAGAATTCATTCTCGTGAAGAGCAGATTTTTGTTTAAAGTACTTTTATATTTAACAATGGCATTTAAAGGGTAAATTCTAGGTCACTATACTTAAATTCTGTGCAGAATTAATTAATTGTCATCATTTTCTTATGTTGCAATTACTGAATGAGTTCCAATCATGAAGGAAAAAAGTCATGTCCAATTTTGAAACCTGTATTTTGCCACCTGTGCTCAATGAAAGCATGAATGTATTTTCTTAGTTGTTTGAACTTCCCTATATACAAAAGTTCTGAACAAAACTGTACCTCTGAATTCACTCACGCTGAAGTACCAGACTGCACTACCCTAAACCTGCTTATTTTCTGGGAACCTTTACAACTGTTTCCATATTTCATTAAGAAGAATTATAGTAAGCCTCCATAGCACACATAGGCATGCATGCCAAAACAATAAAACTAGAGTATGAGAACATAAATAGGAAAACAGCACATTGTACTGGCATCCAAAAGTGTTTGTTTGAATAGATTTGGAGACTGCACCAATAAGATGAATTTAAGTTCAAGAATAACAAATGCTGAAAGAATCAACCCTATTTCTACTTACCCACCCAGAAATGTGCAAATCTAACTTGGTTTTTTTATGTAAATGTCCCTTCAAGTACAGAAAGAAAAAAAAAAAAAAATCTTTCCTGATTCTGTATCTAACAAGGATGATCAAAAAACTAGCATGCCCTAACTTATTAAAAACAAGAAAACCATAATGTGGTGTCAAAGAAGCATATGACAACCACAATCCCATGTAAGGGAAAGTCTACCTGGGCAAAGTAAGGATTTAGAAGCCAGGTTATTTTATTCTCAAGATGATACAGCTGTCACTGAAACAATTAACATCCCTGCTCATCTAAACACACTCATCCACTCTCATTTCATATTCAGTTCCCCCTTTCTGAGTAGATTAATTAGTACTAACCCACATATATGGGAAGTTACGTTCCCCTCCTCCTGGAGTTTTAGGCAAGGAGCCAAGCACCAGACACAGCATTATGACAGCAAGGAAATAACTCTGACCTAACTTAGGGTCTGCTTCTTCAGGGAGTACTGTCATGATTTTTGTGTGGCAACGCCCCCAAAGCTGAGGACCATCATTGCACTTCTGGTTGTAAGAATACTCATCCAACTGGAACTAGATATTTGATGAAAACTTTAGGTTTCAAAATATTATGACAAAATTTTCTCAACCATTTGTTAGTTATTAATCAACCAGATGCATTATTTTTCTCTGGCATTTTTTTGTATCTGGTTTAAAATTAAAAATAAAGCCCACATGGATAAACAGTTTGTGTTTACTTAAAAAAATTATATGAAAATACAGAATATATGCAATTAAAATGTAGCCCTTTAACAGTAGTACTCTAGCACTGACCATAATCACAATAAATGGTCGGGAATAGATATAACCACTGCATTGTTTCCTTGACACACTTCCATAATTCAGACAGTCAGATATTCTGAAGGATTTTTCTTTCATTATGTTACCTGGAAATATGACATGAAATTTGCATCTAAAATTCTAATTCAAAGAAAAAGCTTTTCCTCAAATTCACACACTTCTTTGGATAAAGGTTCATCAATTATCAAGCATACAGAAATTGGTTGTGATAGTCATTGCATGTTTGACTATCTCTGTGCTGGAGCTCCAAGGTAATTTTGTTATTTTATATTGAAAGCATCATCAACTAACTGATGCCTGAAAATTCAAAATAACTTTAAGTATTAAAAATTACTTTTCGTAAAACAGTTCTATTCTAGAACAAGTATTTATGGTATTTAAGGGCAAAACTGCACTTTCACTGAAATCCCAGTGCTTGCACATTGTCTTCTGTGCCTTGTGGCTGCCTTTCCCCCTATGTCTGCAAAGCCCACTTGGCAGTATTTTATTGGGTTTAGGTACTTTAAAGTAAAAGAAATCTACATTAGCACTATCAATCCCTGGAAAAGGTAAATCTTGAGGTGTTTTTAATCTATTCAGAAGGGCCATTTTAATCCATTCAGAGTAATTATATTCTTTCTCAAAGAAACCTAACTATAATTTGGCATCAATGTTTACAGTCCTGTGATGTATTCTATTAGTTTGAGATACTTTAAGAAAACCCTCCAAATACTGAGATGCTTATTGCAATTCCCTTTGAAAGATTCCAAAGTCTTCCAGTGACTTTGCATCTTCTATTTTTATCTTCTTTATAGCACATAGTGTTAGATATTTGAAATACTTTCCACGTGAAATCAAACTTGAAATGCCCACTTAGAAACAATATTTCAGTAAATAGAGGGTTTAAGGCAAGTCATTCAGTTGGAAAAATTAATTCCCATTTGTTAATCCTAGATTGACACAATTTTATTCCACCCCATCAGTGCCTTGGGATACACAACGTACATTCAGCAAAGGGCACACATATGACCCCATGGACATACGTTGCAAGTCCTGAGTGCCCATTGAAATAATGGTAATATCTTCATATAAGGCGTGACCCACAGGGACATGGCATGGGAGGGGTTAATTTGTTTTGTTTCCAGTCTTGCTATTGTATGTGATTTTCCTAGGTAATGCATTCTTTTCTTACTAAATATCTTTGCAAACAAATACAAACCCCTTTAAAAGGTGCTAAAAATGGGTTTCTGAAAACATACAAAATATATTCATCATAGTGTTTCCTCAATCACTGTTTTAATGCTTGATATCTGCAGGTTATTTCTTGTTTCTGACTGAAACTATTATTTGTTGTGGAATAATTGTTCTTTTGCAAAAGACTTTCTTCTTCTAATTTTCTGGACCACACTGGCTGGACACTTTCATGCTTTTTACTTCCTTTTTGAGTTCTTTTCAATGGAAATACCAACAACACCAAGATGCTGGCAATATGAAGACAGAAATAGCAGGAGCTAAAAAACAAACAGAAACAGTAAATCAGTGAAACTCTGACCACTCTTACAGATATACTTTGCACATAAGATATGAAAACATTAATATTTCCTTTAAGAAAAGTAAAATAAGGGGAAAATCAGAAAATAAGTCTTCCCTCACGTTATTTAGGACTGTAACAAGGTATAAAGTGAACAAAAGTCTGCTTTCAACCTTTTTCACAAGTTATTTCTGGGAAGTCAGTATCAAGTCTTGCTATAAAATAGTTCAAGGGCATATAGTAATTTCAAAGGTATCCTCTGGTTTTGTTTTTGGTTGGGTTTTTTCCCCTGCCCCCTGAAAAGTAAGTCTGTTATGACAGGAAAACGTGAGCATTACAAGATGCACTATGCTCAAGCACTAGAAATACAGTTCACTCAGCTACAAATTGATCTTAGAATTATCTCACTAAAATAGCTTCAGAAATCTTCTGCCACTGAAAATACTTCTATTCCAAGTTAAAGAAAAGGAAACAGGTAAAATGTGCTTACCTGTAAAAGGTGAAAGAGGGTTTTACAGAGAGCAGTACAAATGGCACGACTGTGTAACTTATTGCTGCTTGAGTTGCCATCCATGTCACAATATCATAACATAGCTTAACAGCAGGAGATTCAACAAAATAGTGTCTGATATTGTTTCTGATCTGAAAAAGCAGATAATACTAAGTTAGCTGAGGAATAAACCTTGAGAGCTCAGTTTGTTGCATTGACACAAAAGTCACAGGATGAATTTAAATGCTACAGTTTGGTCAAATATCTTTGAACTATTCAAAATGCTCATCAACTTCAACAGGAATTGGCTCAAATTCCCTGCACTTCATTCACCACGGAATTGAAGCATTTATCAATTTAAACAGAATTTAAATAAATTAATCCTACCCTAAATCCAATGCAAACTTGCACTGCTTGTCTGAATGAGGCAGACATTGTATTCTATCAAGCCATTCTGTAAATACAGAGGGTTGGAGTAAGTGAAGGCCAGAATGTTTCTGACAAAAGCTTCTATATAGTAAGCCATTTTCATACACTTGTTAATAAAATATATTTTAAGGCAAGCAGGGTATTATATCAGAATATATGAAATATCAATTCTAATTACATATTTCAGGAGTCTTAACTTCTGTCAAGTGGAAGTATTATAAAATGACTCAAATTTCTATGCTGAATCTTCTTTTGTTCTAGAATTCTGCTCAAAAGATTGAATACCCAAAGTATTTAAAAAACCCAAATCCAAATCCCACACAGGGTTGGGTTCAGTTTTAAGTCTATAATTATAAAGACATCAGTAAATCTTTGCCTCTCCTTCCTTTGACTGAACTGTTACCCTTGCTCACACTCTTCTGTGCTGAAAAACCAAGATAGGCTCAATTCAGCCTTTGACCCCAACGTGATATCACAGCTGCCACCTCCCAGTCACCTGCACTGAAGCAGTGCTCTCTGAAAAGCTGCACACCAGACTACACTGTTTAGCTTCCTTAACCCTCAGTTTCTTTAGAACTCCTTGTTCCAAAAAATGTATCCAAGGCCAGCTCCTACTGATTTAATTCTTTACATTAAAAACCTTTTTTGACCCTTCTTCTTCTTATTTTAATAGCCCTACCACATTCCCACTCAGTCCTTGCTTAGTTAAGCTAAGTCAAACAAGTGGTCCTAGCTACATACCCTTCATACTGCCATCTCCCTCTAGTTATTCCTATGGTCACATGCAAGGACTTCTTCCTGAGCTCTGCAGAACTCAGATGAAGCTCCACAAAATTTCTAGTAGTCTTGTACTTTAGGACTTGAAGAACAACTTTTTACACAAATCCATGACTGCCACTAGTAAACACTCAGTTATGAAATGTGTAATGATTAAAGGCAGTAAAATAATTTGGATACATGCTTAAGCATAACAGAACTAAGTGTGGCTCAGTGCTGCCAAACTTTGCAGTTAAAGGCTAGTAGAGTTAAATAACAAATATGCTCTAACATATCTTAGCTATGCTAATATTAAGTATCTGTTGATACAGAAACTCAAAATATTTTTTACTAGCCTATTAATTGAAACATATGAAACATGAATACAGTGTAGTCTACTAGAGAAGCCCAGGAAGAAGGGCAGTGAGCACTCCAATTTACTGGACTCATGTCACTAAGTAAACAACTTTTATCTGTGAACTGTCCCAGAACCTTGGCTTTTGCACCAGCCCTCTGCTGATAAATGTCAAAAATTCCCTGTGATAGATCTGGAAGAAGAAGAAAGCTGTATCCATTGTAAGAAAAGGAGTTAGTTCTGTCAAACAAGGAAGAAAAAAAAGCATTTGTTTTACTGATGTAGTAACAACCTAAATCTGAAGTACCACCTTTCCCTACCTATTACAGCAACCACAGAGCAGTCTGCTTCATTTCTCACTCTCCTGGTTCTTTCAACAAATAAGTGCTCTGTTATGCTGCTCTGATCTGATGTGTAGTTTGTTCCTCTTTTCCACCGAGTGACTGATAAACCTGTCTCTGTTCTTACACAGCTTTCTCAGGCAGACCTGTGAGAGATTTCTTGGCAGATTTGTTATTTCCATATGTTTCTGAATAGCAACTGCAAAAACTTGTTAATGTTACTGCATACTGGCTGGCCAACTTGAAATAGTAACTGCACTAGAGATTTTTATGTGCTGCTTGAGAGGAAACATTCTTTAGTTATCATCCTTACAATAGTACTGGAGAGAAATTGGGGATGAGGCAGACTCTAGAAATATATAGCATTGACACCCAAATTTTAAGCTACTCATCATCAGTGATTTTTTCAAAATTATTATTATTAGATAATGTTAACCTGTTCAGCATGCTATAGTAACATACCATCAGTTCATAGAGGAAGAGCTTAAACAAAATATATGCTACAAAGACATTATAGGCTGCGTATAGTGTTGTTTCCACCAATCAAGCCCTCCTTTGAATTAATCATTCCCATTGTTCTCATAACTAAAAAAGTAAACACCACTAAAAAAGTAAACTAAAAAAATAAACCATCAGACAAGATGTATCAACAATATGTTCTCATAACTAAAAAAGTAAACAATCACACAAGATTGTGTATCAACAATAAAGAGCATCTTTGGAGCAAAAAACATGATCAATTTACTTTTACAAAACTTATTATTTAAGAAGATACTTGATTGGTACTTACAGCTCGTGCTGCTAGTGTCATTAGTACTCCTGTTAAAAATGTTAAATAATATCCTGGATAAACCCCATGCCAAATGGCAGAAAGAATGAAGGTTTGGATCGTTGGGCTGAAGGTGGCTCGCTCATAGCACACTCTAGCAAGTCAGAAACAATTCAAGGTAAGTAACAAGAAACAAATCACCCACAGTCTTCCCAGCTATCATTTATACCAGTTTCATCTCCAACACAGAAGTTTCAATGCAATTGCAGTTTTCTATTATTTAATAATGTTGTCACTATATTACAGAAAATGCTTAAAACTATTCACAGCTCCCGATTTCAGCCCTCAGTGCTAAACTTGTGCTCAGTGCTATCATACATGGTCCTTATTCCTAATGAAGTGATACACAAGCATCCAAAGATGAGTTCTGACATTAGTAAGTGATCTTGAGCCATCAAAGAATGTGTTGGAAAAGCTGCACTGGAAGGCACAAACCACCCCCAGATTCTTGGGATGAGTCAGGTATATGTTTTCCATAAAATAAGAGCAGCTTATAGGAGCAGGGGAAAACTAACAACTATCTTTAATTTTGAATAATAAAGAAAACTACAGTTGAAAATGTGTCTGTGTGACACAATTAGGTGAGCATGACGATGAAATTGTAATAAATACTCTAGTGCTGAGAGAGTATCAAATAAGGAGAATGCTGAACTCTGTGTTATTTTAAAATTGAGACTCTGAATTACTAGGCAAGGTCCTATAATAAGGAATTCTAGAAGGAACAAGGGAAAAAGGAATCCAAGAAAGGTGGTTTCTAGAAGACAACATTATATGACACAATGACAAACCATCATGATGTGGAAGAATGATAGGAAACATGGTAAGGTCCTGATATGGCTTCATCAAGAGTTCTTTAATGCCTTTAATGATCTGAAAACCAAAAAGCAATAGGAAATATGGATACAAACTAACAAAGCAAAAATAAACACCACAAGCATTCATGAGCACAAATCTACAGCTAACATACAAAAATGAGTTTTATCTAAAAAGGCTACAGACCAACATGTGAAAAGATTTTATAACCACATAGCAAGTAACAGAGAAAGAGAAGAGAACACACATCTGTTATTCAAAGATGACAAGCTAATAATACTGAGAACTACAACATCCACTACTAGCCTAACTACTTTACTGCAACTTCCACAAAAAGAAAAGATTACTGAAACCTACTGATGTAGTCAATGTTGAAGAACAGAAGGTAAAAAGGCAGGATCTGAATAGGGGAAGATCAAAAGTGTAATTTGCTAATTTAATTCATTTCAATCAAATAGATGGGGTAAACTTTAGCTTATGAGGTCTTCAGGGGGATATGTGCACAACACCCACCTCTTGCTAAAGGGCTTCACTCACACTGGCAATTAAGATGAGAACATGGGACTGGCGTAATACTCAAAACTATCTGCGGACATTTGTCCAAAACAGATCACCTTAAGGAGGAATGCAATATTGGCCAGGCTGAATAGCAAACAGAGACATTTTTGACAAAGAATCTGTCAGCCTCAGGAGCAGCAAAGCATTAAGTAAATTTGCACTTAGTCAGGGAGACATCTTGGAGCAAAATACTTTTCATCAAAACCTCGTTTGACACTGCCAGAAGTCACCCCACCAACACCATGACCTCTGGCCAAGACAGAGCATCCATGGTAGACACAGAGTAGCTGCATCCAGATAAGGGCCTGTCAGTGCAGTGCACCATGCCAGGGAGCAGTGTCTCATCCCTATCAGTTGCAGACACGTGGATTTGTGCCAGGCTTTTCTAGGGGGCATGTGAAATCAGCAGATTCACATGAAGCTGGAGCACCCACATCTCCCACAGGCAGTGCATGCAAGCAAGGTTTTGTATCCCACACATCCTTAGGAGAGGAGGTGCAGTTTGCATGTAATTGTGTACATACATGTGTGTTTTTTAACTGGCTTGAGATTAGTTACAGGAGAGTGCTTAAAAATTGATTATTACACCAAAGCACTAAACACACATGAAATGTTATGTGTAACAATACTGCTATTAATTCAAAATGTATATGACTGGTGGCTAATTACATCTCATTAATAAAGTGATACATGTCTTCAATCTCTATTTGGTTTAAAGTACTGAATTTTTCCCTGGAAAGCATTCAGGAGTGAACAAAACTCACTAAATTAACAAATTTCAGGTGTATCAACGTAAGTGAGGTAAAATAGTACAAAAAAAAACCCCATCAGATTTCAATTTTGAAGAGTCAAAAGTAAACTCAAATGCTTCCATGGATTTGGCAATAATAAATCCTGTTCAAATTCTTCATTTGATGATCCTAAAAACAAACAAAGCTGTTCTTGGTTTGTTTTTAGAATCATCAAATGATATATGGATATATGGTCTCAACCTGTTCCACAACAGGTTGAGAAAACCTATTCAAATATAGGTGGTTCAAGTTATCCATAATGTTCTAAACGTGGGAAGATGCATCAACTGTTCAACAAGGTACTGTTTTCAGTCTGGTTCCATAATTTCTTTACTAACTTAGAAGGTAGACTAAGAAATATTTTTTCCACCTTGTCTTCCCTTCCTTGTTTGAGTTAGAAGGTGGGATGGATGAGATTGGCACTGTTTTCTTAGTAGAGAGCACTAGAATCCAAAATGATCTTGGCAGACTTGAAGAATATTCTGAAATCAACAAGAAAAAGTCCAAAGCACAAAACATCTAATAAGAAAAGTGGAAGACAAAAACCAGTACCACTCCTGTAACATTACTGAAAAAGTGTAGCTGAATATGAACATGGATCAACAGTATGAAACACTGAGTATCAGCTAAGCATGAATCAACAGCAGATTGCTGCTACAAAAAAAAAGACAGATATAACATCCTTTCTAATACATCACAGTATTACCCAAAGAAAATAATTGTAACTAATCCACTCAAAATAATCAACTCTGCCTCTAAAAAGCCAGGGAAAAACCTTGAAGGTCTTAGCAGAAGTACTACATCTACTCTAAGAAGACACGAGCTTTGGAAAGATGTCAGAATTGAGCAACAAGAACCACAGAGGTTTTGCAAACATGACCAAAGACAAATGGGATGAGAGGGTTTCCTCTGAAAAGAGAAAGAACAGGCTGAGGGGAAACATAACAGCTTTCCCAGCCAGGAAACATTATAATGATATATATTGTTGATATATGCTACTATGTAAATATCTGTTTTAACTTACATGCTTGTAACAATAATTACTTTAAATTGCTGTATACTATGATCTACATTAAATATTTACTAAACTTCTTTGTGATCTGTAGCTCCATTAACTGTCTTTTTTCCAAGTTTGTTTTTACATACAATCAGGGTTTAACCGACAGTTCAGTTTCTAGCGATTATCAGAAAAGAACAGAACAAATGCTAATGTCTGGTATTTCATGTGAGATAAATGGCTAAAGTTTTAGGTACTTCTATAAATGGTAAGAAAGTGAGGTATTAAAAGTGGATATTTAAAGTAATCCATAAGCTTGTCCTCTACGCAAATGGTTGGAGCATTGCGACTAACCAAATGATTAGTAACAAAATATATATTCTCTACTGCTATTTATGGACCTCACATATGATCAATTAAAACAATTTTTTACTTGCAACAAAACTTTCACAGAACATCCACCTTTCCACACTCTTTCACTTTGACAGAAGCAATCGAGACTGTCCCCAAGGATTCCTCTATTATTGTTTTAAAAAATACTTACTAAAGGAGATGCTTTAATTTTTTTTCACATCTTCTTTTATCACCCTGAGCAGTTGATTTGTTTAGAATCATTCTATTTAGGAGATCTGAAAGTTTGTTGAAATACAACCTTTTTCCTATTATGTTTAATACTCTTAAACTTCTGTTCTCTAACTAAATCAAAATAGCTAAATTACATATTTGGTTTTTGAAATGCTACATTTCAATACCTGCAAACATGCAATTTTTTGTTGACTGTCCTAGCAACAGATTCCACTGACTACTGAGCCAATCAGAATAATCACACAAAATTCAATTTTTTTTTAAATTGGGTGAGCAAAATATTTAGGGGTGAAATTATGGAAGAAAGAGAACATACTATGAAGAAATCTGATGGAAGAGACATCTTTTTGGCAGCTATCCTAGAATAAGGAGTAAAGTCCT
Organism: Phylloscopus whistleri; assembly: GCA_017589585.1. Classification (NCBI taxonomy): domain Eukaryota; kingdom Metazoa; phylum Chordata; class Aves; order Passeriformes; family Phylloscopidae; genus Phylloscopus; species Phylloscopus whistleri. The sequence continues at coordinate 1,688,387 of JADMLD010000548.1, forward strand.
CTAAGTGATCCCAAGATAGGGGTCTCAATTAAACTTGCACCTGTGGATAGGAGATGAACTCAGCAGTCTGACTGGAAGAAGGGAACAACACGCACAGGCTACTCAAGAACACTTCCACTTTCTCCTTACCACAAAGAAGCAGAATGATGTAGGTCACAGGGCACCGTACCTGTTCCCCAGGCAAGGAAAAAGAGTGCAGCTGACAGAGATTCATTTGGAATTTTTGCTGACAGCACATTGTAGTGTTTGATGTCTGTCATGCACTCGTAATGGATGGAGCACAGAAAGTTCTCTCACAGAATGTATGGAAGTTCCTGTATCACTCTGTGGCTAAAAATAATGCAGAGCTTTCACAGGCTGAGATGTGCACTTTGCCTGCTGCTCTCAGCAACATGCAATGGCTGAATGCTAAGAGAAGGAAAAAAGACACCTCCACAGATTAACAGTTTTAGCTTCTCTACGACCTGTGAAGAAACACAGTTTCTATCATAACCTGAGAGTTTACACTAAGAGAGAACTCCTAAACTCAGAGACTTGAATTCAAGTATTACAAGAAGAATCTCCCGCAGAGTTGCTAAACAAGTGATGTTTTGTGGGAGTTAGCTTCAAATGTTATACCATCTTCAAAGAAATATTTATCTAAGAAACTTCAGTGGAGAAAAATTTCCTTCAAGAAATAAATACCTTTTGAGCCAAAGAGCTGTTTGGATATTCCAGTTATCAAGAAACATCTTGAAACTTGTGGAAAACTGTAAAGTAAAACAAACTAATTATTTCCATAATTGCAGAGTGTCACAATGTGTTTCGAAATTCTTGTGTATACATTATAAATCCTCCCATCCAAATCTGTGATGAGTTGAATAAGGTATGTACTCAACTACTCACAGCCACAAAATGTTTTGGAAGTCAATTGACAAGTAGAACATGTCCAAAACAGGCTATTTTCCACCCTTTTCTAAAGCTGTGAACACATAATTTCTGACTTAAAACATATTCACTATCTAAAGGAATGAATGCATAGGAAAAGTTACTGAAATTAAGAGCAACTACCTACATGGGCATGTAGGTTTTTCTGAAAGAGCCAGAAACAAACCTCTATTTGCTGGATTCTCAGATTTGATATTAGATCCCAACGTGTAACTCCATTTTTGTCGTAGCCTCTAAAACCAAACCCTGCTGCGTTATTAATTGCATCTGCTGCAATGAAACAAGAAGAAACAAATAAATTATAAACTGTATTACAAACTGTGCATCATACAACATGTAGTTTGCTCAAAACATTTATCACATTTTAAAGACTACATTTATTTTTTCTTTTAAATACTGAGGATCACTTGAACAAACAGAAAACAATCCAATCAACACTGGCTTCCAATTCAAAAACTTGCACAAAAGCATAATGGTAGCACTAGCTACTTCACAGTACAGATATTCCCTGTCTTCCATACCACCTACTTAGACTTGCTTGAGCAATCAGACAGAAAAACTCAATGAGATGCACCAAGACTACAAAACAGTGGCTGGTTGTAATGATTTGAGACAGCAGCTCAATGCTCAGATGCATGGCTTTGGTCTTCATTATGCAGCAACAGTGGTGCTTAAAGCATAAAGATTAAATTGTGTGATTCCCTCTAGGCAGGTGCATGTTCACAGCACCTCATGGAGAGCAGCACAAACCAACAGAAGAAAACAGTAATGTTCCAAGGAATGCAGAGCTTGTCAAACTTCCACTAATGGCACAAGGCCACTGTTACAATACCTTTGAATGTGAAGTGTTTACAGTGCATGTCAAAGGTCAGATATTCTAAGCAAACAGTATTTTTTGCCTAGGAGAAAAAGCTGCTGTCATCTGGACTATGCAGGAAAATACAAGGCATTTCTACTGCCTGTCACTTTCAGTCATCACCTTCACCTGAGCTTTGTTAGGTCAGACACTAACATTTCCTCAACCGTATTTTTCAAATTAGGATGAGCACATACAAGGAAATGAGGTATTTTTGAATTTATAATATTTTTACTTCCTTGTGAATTTTTTTTTCTTTTAAAAAATTTGAAAGCAACAAAATTTTCTGTCTCACATCTGATGTTGCTATGCCAACTTCCAACACTGGACAATAGTTTAACGCTCAATTAGAAACAGCTGGAGACACAAACTCCATAATCTTTTGCAAGATAGAATGCAGAAATTGTAGCTGCAGTAAGTACTCATTTTATTAACTAGCATTTTAGTGTTCATTTTAAGTAATTAATTTCACTAACACAGTTTTTAAAGTGTAAAGAATAGTACATTAGTACAACTCAAAGGTGTAGCATCCAGTAAAACTGTTAAAGCCCCTCACATTCTACTCCTACCATTCTATGTTTAGATGAGACAAAGTGGAAGGAAGAAGGCTAACAAACTAGAAGCATGGAGTTGGCATGGTCTATTTTCTTTGGTATTTACCATAAGAATGCTAGCTCTACACTGCTAGCAAGTGTACAAAGAGGAATCCAACTGAAGCATTAACGGCAAAAAAAGCTCAACTAAAATTATTCACTTTTCAGATGACTCCTACTATTTAGAGACGATGATATGGGTGTATAAGAGCCCAGTATTCAAAAGTATTTTTTTCCACAACAAGCCCCAGAACTACCATATCCAGACAAGCTGAAAGCATTTCATTCATTGACCAGGAATGAAACCAGCAGCTGTAAATGAGTCATGCTGCTCTGCTACCCTAAAGCTTGCTTTATTGCATTGTTCCCACAGATTCTCTCTCAAAAGAACTATGAGACAAATATGTAAAATTGGAGAGGAGGAGGAAGCTGATGAAATCTGTTGTGTGAGCCACTTTCAATATGTCAGTTTACTTAAATAAAGCGTCTTCCTGTTGTATGCGTAGTTTTTTTACAAGCAATATGAAGGGAAATGGAAAATATTCTTTAAATTACATAATCTATTCAAATGTCTTAAATAAGTTACTAAGGCTGTTAACCCACCAGTCATTCAAACTTTTAGTAAAAGAAGACTAAAACTGAAGTGTCACCCATCCAATTCTGAAAATGCCACCTACTATGGACAACAGTATCATGCATCTGAATTCCAAAATATTTGTTTTCCTTCATGATCAAGTAACATCAAGCAAGTTACTGATAACTAAACACAGAAAGAGGTTAAAATTAACTTTGAAGAGATGCCAAAAATAAAGATATCAAAATAAATTTTAAAAAACAAAAAAACAACAAAAAGAAGGATTGTACATCAGACTAGATTTACTATTTTTTCTTTTCTTAAAGTTATTGTTCATTGAAACACTATCACTCTCCAAAACTCCTTAGGTTTCACTCAGACTTGTAAAGGAGACTATGATCTCATTTGCAACACTCTCCCAACACTGTGCTTACACTTCTGGTAGCTTTTGTTTTTCAAAAAGAGAGACACTACTCAATGTACTTAATACCTTGAAAGACTTTAATGCAATCAGGTTTTCCTAAGGCCTCAAGAGGGCACTGCCACTTTTTAATACACACTTAAGTGTGCACATCTCAGATGACTAAATACATGCTCTTTCTGTTATTATTATATTTTGAAACATATACTTACCTAAAGTCCATGCAAAATAATACTTGGGTCTGGCAGCCATAAGAGACACATATAGGTAGAAAAACCTTACAGGCCATGATGCTGTAGCTCTGAAGTTATCATCTATGTTGTATTCCACAGGCAAAGTTTTTGTAATAGTCATGTGGAAGAGTAAGGACAGTCCACAGATCAAGAGTTTCTGTGCCACAGCTATCTGAAAATTTAAGATGGGAAATTATGTAAGTTTCATATTTTTATCATCTGGGAACAAAGGAAAGTTATAGTCTTCCTTCCCTATACAGATATATATATACGTTAATTTTTCAGTAATATATATACTAGAAACTTTAAAATAGTTTATAAGAAAAATCTCTATTTTATAGAGACTGAAGGAATATTTTTATATTGATCAAGTGAGCATCACTTCTGGCCAACACAACAAATCCAGTCTGACTACAGTGAGTCTCTAAAAGCCCTTTTAATAGCCAGAGCACCTTTTGCAATTCAATTTTGTTTTCTTATTTTCTTGTCAAATCACTGAAGCAATTAAATTGTTAAGACATCATAACATGAAACATATAATCTAGGACAAAGTAATATTATTGCTGCAGAGATTCCAAAACAATGGCAAAAACCTCAGGTTTTTTTCAGGACCCTTTGGCATTATGCAGGTATTCAATTGCTGCCCAACTCAAAACATCAATAATCTCTGTCAGATTATCACAGCATCTAAATTCTAAACCAAGTAAAATACTGAAATGATTTATGAATTTCAGCCCAAATTTCAGGCAATCAGTTCTAGATAGACCTGTTTTCCCAATCAAGAGTGATCAAGCGACAATGGGACAAATAATACGCTCACAGATCTGGTAAAGTCTATTGTTCAGATAGGACCTACTCAAATTTTCTCAAAACTCAGCTTTGCTATAACCACCACAGTAAAGAGTATGTATTTTCAGTAGAACCTTTCTAAGGTTCTGTTATAAAACATATAGATAGCAATATATGCCTGACACTGACTGCTCTAAGTCACTAGTCTGATCCACATCCCAAGGGCAGATACCATGTTTTGTGAAAGTCCCCAGTAACATACTAAACCAAGCACCAACAGAAGAGAAGTTTGAGAGCTTATTGATTTAAATGTAATTTTCAAGTTTTTATTTTACGTAATTTCGATATTTAAACATCCCAGTTTTAATTTACATTACAGCTATACAAATACTAAACTTGACAACAATCAATCTACCTTTGTTTGAATTATGAGAATAAAAATATAACTAGAATCTATCTACGCTGTTTCCAGCACACCCACCCAAACTTTTAAAGATAACATCCTGCTTCACTGAGAGTTCAGCTCCACAGTTTTAGTTCCAAAATAAAGAACAATTCTTTTCCATGATACAGAACGGAGCAGTAAATGTCCAACTGAAAGCACACACCTTGGCAAGACACACAGTATCAAAGATTCACCTGGTTGCACAGATGTAAGAAGTGGTACAACCTGATTAAAAATCTAGACTTGGAAAAGCTGTAAAACAGTGAGGGTATTTTTGGATATTGCATATATTTCACTTGGCTCATCTGAGTAGATATTTCAGAGAGGATCAGGAATACCAGCTATTTAAAAAAAATCAGCCAGATAATTCAGGAGACAACTACCTATTAACGGTTAAAGCTGGTGCTTAATTATTTGTTTTTACTTGCTTTCTAATAAACTTCATTTTAATATTTCATTCTATTACATGAGTTCAGTGTGAAGAACTTTCATTTTCTAAAAACATTCCTTTGTTATTCTAGAACTATTACTAATCTCTCTTTTTGCTACAGCAGAGGGGAAGTTCAGTTGGCTTAACTCCTTCACGATCTTAAATAGACATGAATGTTCATAAAATCAGTTACTACTAAAACTAATGAATCTTTAATTCTGGTATGCGGTATCTGGCAAAAGCAAAAGTCTGATATTTGTAAGTATCAGAAGGCAACACCCCAAGTTCTGAAGATATTTGCAAGGATTTAACTTTAAGGCCTAAGCCATAACTACAAGTTATGTTCAATTCTCCAGAAGAAACAATATTTATAAGCTGGTAACAGTAACATGCAAGTTAAAACTTAAGTATGAATATATAAAATAGGATCTTTCCATTTGAAGATGACCACAAAGTCTCAAAAAATGTTTTGGCCACTTATAATGTTATCTCTTTTCAAAGACCTGCTTTGTGCCATTGCCTCTATATACCTCTAATTTTTCTATTAGTAAACATATCATTCACCTGCCATACAAATATGCTTTTTATTTTTCTGAAGGTTCTTAACTAAATTGCGGGGGTGAAAACACATCTTTTAAGAAAGAGTATCAGGATTTCAACCAAATTTATTTTAAGAAAAAAAATAATGAACTCATACAGTACTCCACCATAAATTAAACTTTTTTTTTTTTTTTTTAATTGCACTACTTCACTCAATAATTATAAATCCCAGCACACTGATACCACTTACAGGGATCAGAATCAGGGATAATAGTGTCCTTAGAAAACTGTGGTGGAGATAAATCTCCCGCTCTACAAAGACAGGGAGCTGCTGTTTCCAGACTGGTTTAAGCAGAGTTTCTGAAGGCCAAGCCAAACACAGGCTGCAGTGCAAAGCAGAGTCCTGCCCTGCCTCCACTCCTTTGCTGCTTGTTTGGCTCATGCTCCTTAGGCTGTCAGATCAGAGAAACAAATCAGATGAAAACCTAGATTTTTGGCATTTGAGGGGAGGGGGAGGTGTTTTGTTTGTTTAATTTTTTTTTGGTGGGAAGGTGTGGTTGTATGTTTGGTAGATTTTGGTGGTTCTTTGTTTTTTCAGGGCAAATTAGTTTCAGACTAATCAAATTATCTTGAATCAGACTACAATGCTGTGCACTGACACCAACAAAATTACTGTTCAATTACCTATTGAAATGCATTTGGTAAAACATTTATTCACTTTCTATTGCTTAATTAACCAGGTTAATAATAAAAATTTCTTTCCCAAGGCATAAATTGGCAATCACTGAATTGCACAGTCACATAGGAGGGTTGGTCAGTTTTTACAAGGATGAAGTAACTTAAAGTTTAATTTCATTTACTCTTTAACGTTTTCAACATAGAAAAATAACTGTTCTGTTAAGGAATTAAAAGACAGTAAGATGCAGGATGACTTTGACCTCAGAAGAAGCATGAAATACAAATTATTTTACAACAAAAAGGTAAAATGGCCTAGTCTAATTTTGAGGAACAACTGGGCATATCTGTATAAAAATATCAAATATGATCAACACTGGGAAGGAAAGGAGTTACTTAAGCTAGAAGCCAGTTCAGGAAAAAACTAAATGTGCATAAATTAGATTGCAATATAATTAGGTTCAAAGCTAGATACCTAATTGGAGAAACAAAGGTAAAACACTCCCAGAGCTCAGAAATTTTAGAAATAAATTATTACATAAACATGTATAATATATGAAAATGGATTAAAATGTAGAGAGGAATCTTCAAAAATTTTATTTGAATGAAGTTGTTCTTAGGTTGATAAAAAATCAGTACATAATACATACTATTGAATGATATTAGAGCATATTATTCTGGGGAGGTTGGTATCTCAGATAAGAACTATAGATAATTAAGTAAGAACATTATAACCTGTAGGAAGATTCTGCATAATAAGCAAGAAAGCAGATATCTGCTGACAGGGATCTTGTATTTTAAGGGTAGCCATAATAAAAAGAAACTTACAAAGACAGATATTAATTTCTGAGAGTTGACACCACTTTGAGCACCAACAACTGATAGCTTGCAAAAAGGCACAATAGGAAGGATATAAGAGGTAAATTTTAATATGGTGACTTGATTCATTTAACATGCAATAAACACAGCAAAAGTACTAATCCAAGTTAACATCATGCAGTCAACACACAGTATAGAGGAGGAGGCTGGCATGAACTACTTTGGTTATGTAATTATACTTAGCAAGAACTGAAACTTACTGTTATTCAGCTCAAGGATTCTTTTTTATTTATGACATTAACATTTGCTGATCCCCACTACACTTAAAATATTTTTGAGTTACCTAAAAATTTATTCTCCTTGAAATGGTAACAAATTTAAAGTGTTAATACAAAGTTAATGATATTTAAATATTCTTCTAGAACAAGACAATGAATATTTTAATTGATACAGCAAATGCAGTAAAATTGTGTCATTCATCTGTCTCCAAAAGCACACAGTACTCACTGGTGTTATAAAATGCAGCCAAGATTTCTCTAACACCAATTGGGAGATGAAGTATCAGGAGCTTCTCTTTGTTTTTATGTCATAAGCTAATGCAGCATAAATTGCAAAAGTTTCAAGCATCTTAAGAGCAATTAATTTTAAGGAAAACCACTTACCTGAACGAAGAAGCCATCATAGGTTTATATTTATTTCTATTGACCTTGTCCATATTACTAGCAAGATTATGTGGTAAAAAGCCAGGAAGTCCTATCAGGCAATCAGCAGATGTGTGTCCAGAAGTACTGATACAGGCAGATTTGGTTAACCTCCATTCATGTGCATTAATTTTACTACATAACATTTTTCTGCAGAAATAGGATTTTAGTACACAAGACTTTACAGGACCAAAACAACGTTTAGGAACAAAAGTGCCTGCAACTTTGTCAATACAACACATCAAAGCAGAGCATGGGCCATGTGATGCCAATCCACAAGGAATTCTCCCCGTGTCTTTCACCCTTCCTAACTTGTTTCACAGCTCACTTGTGTGAGCTCACGTGCTGTGGAGCACCTTCAAGTGTTATCATCCTCCAGCCACGAGTTTAGATTCCAGTCGTGCAAGTTACTACAATCACACAAGACGGGTAGAATGGAACATGCAAAGAGTCCTCACCCACTTTCCAAGGATGGAAGTGGTTGGAGATGCCCCGACCTATCTGGAAGCACCCCCTGTTGGCCCAGCTGTGGGGCCATAACCTCTAGATGGCAGAACAAGACAAGCAGCTGCATGTGGGAATGCCTTCATCTGTTCCAAAAACAGTTGGTCTCAAGATAAGCAGAACACGGGCAACTGGTGCTGGAATTAGCAAAAGCCATCCATGTGAAGTGTTCCAATTGACCCAATGAAAATTCTGCCTCTTATGTGAGGTAAGAATTATCTTAGGCACATGTAAATTTAAATGCCTGATACATTACTATTTAAGACAATATGAAAAGAGGGAAAAAATAATATTCAGTATTCTGGACATTAACCTAATTAGACTAAATTTTAAAAGTATCAAGTTTTGTGAGCTTTTGATTTAAATTCAGGTCATACAGTCTCTCCTGTATAAGGCATGATCAACTGGACTATCTTTTCTATGTTTTTGGTCTCTTCTCCAATAACGGACCAAAGAGGAAAAAAGACTTATGTGGCTTGAAGTACTATTCATAGTGTTGTGGCTAGTACATCTTTTACTACATCTTCAGATTAAAATCCATCTTTAATACCTCTCTACGTGACTGCAAGCATGAAAAATGAAACTATTTCTATGACTTTTTCAATTTGTTACATATGACTGGGTTTTTATGCACAATATATGCTTTGAAGTGAACATGCATGAACAGTTTTAATTTAACAATGGCTTTTTACCATATAAGCTTGTTAGGAAGCCCCAAATTCATCTGCTTTTATCCACAAGATCCAGACTGGAAACCATGGAGAAAACTTGCCTTTAAAAAATAAGCATATAACTTTTTGAACAGGGAACTATTCTGTTGATGAATGAACTCCAGATACAGCTCAGCAGTTATGCCTGTAAATGAAGAGTGCAAACCAAGCTTTCCATGCAATGATTACATAAGCATCAGCACTGCAAGAGTCATACATCTTACATTTGGGGAAGGATCCGTTTGTTCATACTTTGTATCTTCCTTCCCATTTGCTTCAGACTGTTGCAGTTGGTATGATCTGCCTTCAATGAAAGTAATATAGTCTTTGTAAGAGCATAACGGGCCTGCCAGGATACCCATGAAATTACAGTTGTAACTTAAATACTCCAGTAGACTTGGCATGCGTCTGTAATTCAAAGACAAGCAACTGGTGAGATGGATTGTGCAGCTCTTCAGGATTTCCACAGTAGGAAAGGTCATACTCCATGCCATCGCTCACTCTGACTGCAGTAAAAACCACATGGACAAGAGCAGTTTGTCTGTCTTTAGTAATCACAGCTTGAAACATTCTACACATAGCATTTCTTTCCAACCCATACTGAGCATTTTCAGAAGATCTCCTGAACTCTATTGAGTCTCTCCTTCCTCAGTAGAAGTGTTTGACTGAAGCTGAGCCTGAGGAAGGAAAGGGAAGGCTGTTTTCTTAAGTGTTTGTTCAACTGTATTAAGTTCTCTATTTTTCTCTCAACAATTGACTCAATAAACAAAGGTCTGTGTTAACTGGCAATAATTTCAATTAAAGCAAATGTCTCAACACTCTTTTGCCCAAAAGCAATATACTATTTCCAAATGTCCTGAATAAAGAAATGAGAAAAGGCAAGTTAAATACTGAAAACCAGAATTTAACAATGTTTCTTCAGCAGCTACTTCAGATGTATACTGTTTACTAGTCTCCTATCTGATATGGCATTCATTTGCATAGACTGCATAGAACTTGGAATGTATTTCTAAATAACTATAAAGCCTACTTCTAGTGATATTTTGCAGAGGAACAGACATACAAATTAAACTACAAGCATATAAAAACATGGATCTGTTTTACATGAGCTTGTAAACTCCGTCTTGAATGTGAGCTGTAGAAACTGCACAGAGCATTAATAAAGCACACAAAACATCCTCAAAGCAGAATGTCTGAAAGCCTACCTTACAGCCAAACCCCTCTGTGATGGAGTCAAGTCTTCATTTTTCCGAAACATTCCTAGGATAAAGGACAGGAAAAAGAAAAAAATAAAGAAAAGCTAAACCCCCCTCCCACATTAATTAGCAGTTTCTTTACTCAGCAGAACAAGCCTCATGCTGCAATGTAATTTCTTAATGCCTCAAGCAATTTCAGAGCTATTATGTCACATAACATTTTTGCTGGAGTTGGATCAAACAATTCTTACTGACAAAATTACAAACTCTCGTATCTTCAGTTATATCCAGCAGTGCCTAAACGTTAAATCACGTGGATTTCAGGAAAGCATTAAGACAACTTGAAAAAAGCATTAAAAAAAACAGTTCTCCTACATTGGTCGAGACTTCAAAGTCTGCAAGTTTTAAAACCCTTTATTTCCAATTCTAGAAACAGGACAAGCATTGCCATTAGTCACTGCAGTTTTGATGCATAAAATGAACACAGTCCAAGAGAGATTTTAGCAATTCAAAACTTATGGCAGACCTCAAGAACAGCTTTGCACTGCAAGTAAAGGTTGTGACCAAGGTGCAGTGAAGCAGACATGGCAGCAAAGGTGCCACAGTCTTTATCCTGTGCACTAACAAGAAGCTCTAACCCCTGCTAGCAGAAGGGGGCAGTCCAAGCCTAAGTCAGCAGCAAGACTGAGTTTACCTTCTTGCCATATGTGGCTATTTCTGAAATGCTGGCGACCTAAGACTTTCAACATTTTCATTTATTATGAAATACACTAATTCAAGGAACAAAAAAAGTAGAGCTCCCTCCTTCAGACAGCCCTGACTAATACCAGCCAGCACTGCCTGCCAGAATGACCACTTCAGCTCCTCCTGCAGCCTTCTCTAGTGGCTTAGACATTCCCACATGCAGCCATTTCCTGCTGTTCATATTTGCCTTTTTTTCTTTGCCATTGCAAGTACTAAAAACTTTATCCACATAGCTTCCTAAAGGAAATCAAGTTTATGGGATCACATTTCAATTATCTTCCTCCACAGCAATGCTTAAACCCAACAGGCAATTTTTACTCAAGTTTGACAAAAGAGGAGGGAAATATAAATATGAAATCCTAACGTGCTTTATGAAAATAGGTGTTTCTATAGAAGATACTCCTCTCATAGAAAGGTTGCCTTCAACCTCACTCCTTGATGCCAGTAAACCCACAGAGGGGAGCCCTTACACTTGACGCAGGGTAACTTTCAACTGGAGCCAATTTTTTTTAGATATCAAAATCAGTCAGCCTTATGACAAAAAAGGGATTGAGGAGCTATGGGGAAGTAAAACCTAATTTAATTCTATGACTCATGGAAACACTTGTTATCTACAAAGAATATAATTCTGTTGTCTTAGTGTGACTCCAGTGTGGCCATGATCTATACATACTTATGACTTCAAAACCATACTTTTATGCTTCAACAAAGCTGAGAATAGAGAGGGGTTACCAGCTTGCCATCTCCTTTCTCTATGACCTGGGAAAATGCCTTCCTTGGTCCTGATCCTTCACAATCAAAAGTCACTCCCATTCATACCCACTCAAGGCAAGAAACTGAAGAACAAATTATCACCCCCTGACTTAATGCAGCACCTTCTCTTCCTCATCATTACATTTTCACATCTTCTCCTTGGTTCTGTAGCAAAGACTTCTATACTAATAAAGGCATTGAAAAAAATGTGGAAGAAGAATTTTGAAAGATTCTGTAACATTTAAATCCATAATATTACAGTTCCCAGGCAGTGAATCTCTGAATTTAATACAAAGAGAAGTTTAACACAAAGACACCTACAGATGGATGTAGATCCCACCACATGGCTAGTGAAGTGTCCCAAACAGAGCCTTCAGTCTCTCATAGCCCACACAATGCAAACTGACTGGAGCAGAAGCCTCCTTTGCCATTATATTCCATGTCAGTATTTTACCCTTAAGTCAGAAAGAGGAAGCAATCACCCAGTGTGTCCAAATGAACTTGCATAAAGCCAGATTTGTCATTAAAAAAAGATAATTAGTCAAATGAAGTATTTCACATCATTGGTGTGGTATGAAAGAGGAGGAAAAAACCCTCAAACCTGGAAATAGAAGAATCTAACCACTGAAATATGATCTGTGGTTTTGGAGAGGTAGGAGGAAAGAAATGGTCTATTTAAAACAGGTTTTAGTTATATATGTACATACATATGAAGTCATTTAAGGCCCACAAAACTTCATGAGCAATGCACTTGCTGTCTCAAACATACTTTCTCCAAGTAAGCCTCCATTAATTTTTCACTTCCCTATCTCACTAAGGTTTCCCTCCAGCCAACAGATTCTTTGAGGTCAGTAAGTGGCTTTCCCTGTTTCGCTGGGTTTCTTTTAAATGCTTTCTCAGTGCCTTGAAGGCCCATTTAACGTTTTAGCACAGCATGCAAGAACATGATGATCTCTATCATACTCTTGAAAGCTTTCAGGAAGTTACCATTAAGATTTTTTAAATCATAGAAGATAAACACGGAAGAGGTGCTCTTACATTGATGCTTATTCAATAAGAGATGAATTAATATATACATATATTCACTATTTCCCAGACCCGTGGGAACAGAGACCTCATAAACCATAGCTGTTCCCCTACCTACCACACACCAAAGATGAAGAACTCCCACTCCAGCAGAGAGAGGTGAAAACAATTTAGTCACTCAGCAATTGTAACTCCATTTTCTCGTCTGTAAAGCAGGAAATACTCCTATGTTCCTTCCTTGGTAAAAGAATTTTGTAAATCATCAGTAAAAAAAGAATTTCCCAAGTTGTCTAGGTCATGAGGAAGTTCTATCTTTACCTTCCTTCTCGAGAGCCCATATCCTACTGGTAAGAAACCCAACATCCTTAGGCACACACCACTATCCTGCCACACAGACTTGATTATGGGATATTATGACTGCTTCTGAGTTGTCACTATAACAGTGTTTACAAACATATCGTGGCATCACCCCAACTTTGTGGTTAAGCTTATCCACTTCTGTGTTGTGTGGAAACCTGTTTAATCAGTAACTGATAATGCTTAGACATAGGATTATAGATATTAACAATAAGCATAGATCCTATTGCAGGCTCTGTTGCAATTACAGTAAATTTTGTGGTTCTGAAATGAATCACCAGCTGAGCCCACATGCATGTTTGTTATTAAAACATTTTAAGATCCAAAGACAATAACAGTTTTAGTTGTTACTACCACACTGGCAGCAACAAAGGCAAATAGGTACAAATGCCCACTGAGTAAAATTTAAAAAAAAAAACCACTACAAAAAAGCAAGAAAATTTACAAGTCTTAACAGTCAGAGAGCCATACAAGCAAAACTCAGACACAGAACTATACTTGAAGACTTAGAAGGGAAAAAATACAATATAATTCCTTTAACCACTAAGGACACATACAACAAAAAAATTATTTGGTAACTGACACTGAAACAGTAATCACCATGCTGTCATTATCATAAGAGAGAGCACACTAAAAATAATAATAATGAATAATTTAAAAAATTAAGAGGTAGTTGGAGAGAGAGCATTAAAAGGCACTCCTAAGCATAATAAGAAAGCAACAAGTTACCAAAAAAACCGCCAAAACAGCATCACACCATGGCAGTTTCACTGATATAATTAAAAGAAATATTAGAAAGCAATGGTTTTTGTTAAATAGCTGCAAACTTTTTGTTCTAATAAAAAATAAAATTTCTTTTTCTCCCTTAACTCTGTTATTCACCTGAAGTGTTGCATAAATAAATCTAAATCTTGCCATAAAGAATTAATATGGACACCAGCAGTTTCCAAATTACGTAAAAACATTTCTGCCTTTAGAGATGCCAGGGGTAATCAGCAAAAAATACAAAGCAAGTGTTAACACACTGACTACTCGTTTCTGGCATTGCTCATTTGAGTAATAAGGAACTGCAAGGTAAGAACTATCAAAGACTGAAGTTCAAAATGTAAATGAGAATACATGCAAGACACACTCCAAATCTCTTCAGGTATAAGTTTGTGATCCACGCAAACTTCTGAAAATACTGTATTACACAGCAAGCCTCAAATACAGAATCACAGAATAGGCTGAGTTGGAAAGCACCCACAAGGATCATCAAGTCCAAATCCTACACAACTTGCATTTAATTTCCCTGCTTTAAAATATCCCTCATGATAAGAGCACAAGCGTGTAACCGTTATAGGGGGAGCTGTTATTTGTGTATGGGATTCCATACTAGTTTTCAACTTGGAATCAAATATATCCACATAGCTAGAACAGACACTTGAATATGCAGCATGAGTGAGTGGCCTTTGTGTACATTCAGTTCACTCCAGGACCTTCAAATGAAACCAGTGTTCAGCTGCCATGGAAAGATCAAGTCCACAAGATTGGCCATTACCAAAAACCAACCCAGCTACCACTGGAATCCTGAAGTTTACCAGGAACTTCCAACACACCAAGACTTTTTTCCAGCTGCTTATTTTTACTACTCTCCTTGGATGTACTGGTAAAAAATGAGGGAAGAAAATAAAGTAATTGGTGATTAATATAGCCAAGCTGATGTGACTAGAGGCTCAGAGTGCCATTAATCACTTAGAAGAATGATTTGCAACATTATCGTCTCTCCTGTCAGTATATCTCTAAGTAATTTCCCATAGAAGCATGGGCCTTTGTACAGTGAACAGAGGCCCACTGACAGCAGGGCTTGTTTTCATTAATTTTTCATGAAGGATCCCTTTTAGGTTGTCTAAGGTTAAAAAACTCTGCTTTAATGCAATCTTAGTCTCCCTGTACATCTTTTCCTAGCATCTCCCGATACCAGACTATCTTCTGTTCCTGAATTCACGTTGGTCACATCAATTTTGAAAGTCATGTTCACACTGCAACTGCAACCATCCAACTCAGGGTATCTGCTAAACTGCAGACACAACCAGAGAGAAATTTTTCCAATATACTGTTAGCTACTCTTCAAGTGCTGACGAAGAATTTAAAGGTCAAAGAAGAATAAAATTTCAAGACTTATACTACAGTTTAGTGCTATCTATAAAGAAATCCAGAAGAAAATACAAATTATCTGAATTAATTTAAGTAGGAAAAAATGTAGTCTAGTTGGTGATAAAGTTAAGCATAGAGCTGACTAAATGAAACATTTGTTTCAAGATTGCCAGGAACACTCACATGCTTGTTCCATACCACCAACTCTACTATTTGTGCATGATGTCAGCAAATTCAGAACAGCTCTTTCCCCTAGCAAAGTAACAGTAAGAGGCATCATTCATACTTGATACTGGAACTATTACTTCCTTATAATAACCTGTTTCCACTAACTTGTGTATTCTGTATGTCAGTTGATTATAGCTTGTAAGATTACTACTTCTGAATATATTTTCTCTGGAAGTTAAACACCAGTGGTTTTGACCAATTAGATGTGTCTAGTACTATTTATCTTCATTCATAAAAAATACTTTAAAAAGGTCGTCTCAACTTTTCATATTCTTGAATGTTTTTCCCTACAAGCTTCTCTAGACAGTGTCACTTAATAAGAATGAAAAAAAAAAAGGAACATCAACAGCACTAAAGCTAGGATGCATATGAGACAACAACACATTAAACTTCATGCACATTGTTAACAAGCAATTATCAGAACAGCAAGTGTCTTGATCCAGGTGTCTGGAGATACACTCCCAAATCTTCAACTGACATCTGTAGATCCAAGTGATTCAAGCTAATTGGACATATTTATTAGATGACATTTTCAAACTTTAAAATGAAAATTACTCCTTTGAATTTCAAGGTAACTGAAAACCTAACTATCCTACCTACAAAAAACCATCATTAGGATTCATTGTCACAACTAGGGCCCACTTAGCTGATGGATACATCTGACAGGAGAAAAGACAAACATAGTTAGATAATCTTCCTGTTCACAGCAATCTGTTAGCTGTGAGTGTAATTATGATACTAAACTAAATGAAACACACAAAGGTTTTATAAAAATCAGCATATATGGCACAAACTAGCGAAGTGCTCAAGAATTAGCATTTTAAAACAAAAGGTGCTCAACAACTGCAATTACATGTGCTTTTTCTATCCATCCATCAGCAAGAGGTCTCCGAATAAAGAACTTCTTTAGTTAACTCTCACAGTCAATACCCCAGCTCAAAAGAATATCAGTGCTTTTTAGACACTGACTCCAGAAGTGTCACTGGTCTTCTGATAAGTCCTATCTTCTGCACAGTGTCAGCATTTTTACAGCTGCTGTAGAGTCCAAGCAACATTTCTCAGTACTTTCATTAGTAAGCATGAATGAAACAATTGTGACACAGAAATTTATTTTGCCTTGAAATACAATACTGGTCTAAAGTAATTCACTGACTCATGATGAACTTTCCTTAAATTTATTTCGAATGGAAAATTCAACACAGTAAAGAAAACTTACCATCATGAATTTCAAATGCCAAACTAGTGATCTTCTGCGTAATTATCATCATTGGACTGTCACAAAGAAAAAAAAAAAAGGAAGAAAGAACAATTTAGATACAAAGTCAGGATTTTTTTTCACTTATGAATACCAGGAGAAGTTTATATTAGGAGTCCAGGTTAACTACTCTAACAAAGCTGGAATATCTTCAATGCAAGAACAAAGTGATTTTTTTTAGCTCAAAGCATTGCACAGTTTTCAATGCAATGAAAAGAATTTAAGCCTTAAATGTAGTATTTGATATCACCTGTCCTTTATTGCTGCATTAGGTTCTAAAAATACAGCTGAAGCGTTTCACATGTATTTTCTACTAACAGTTTACTTTTTTTTTTACAGGGAGAAGAGTAAAGAAGAAAGGACAGAGCAATCATATTCATTGAAAATTACAGCAGCAGTAAGCAAAGGACAAGAAAACTATAACATAGGTGAATATTAAAATAAGTTATTTAGCTATGCAGATCACTTCCATGGTTTCTACTACCACCTGGTCTTATCTTTGGTTTTTCCATCAAGAATTATTATTTTCTTCAAGTAAACATAACTGGCAAAACAAAAACCCAGCATAATTATGCTGGCTCAAACAGAGTTCCCTTTGTTCTGAATTTGGTACACTTGAGTGAACCTTAAACTGTCCAAGAAATATTCTGCCCTGGCTAGCCAAGTCAGTTTTGTACTGAGAAATTATACCATTTTCATAGTATCTAAGAGCTTTTGCCTGATGTGAATCTCAACATTACAAACCTCCTCCCTGGGGTAGGGAAGCAATGGGGAATGCATAAAGTAAACAACTAGAATTTAGGAATTTAATTTTGAAATCAGATCTCAAAAAACACATCAGGAGTTGAATTTACCTAGAAGTATCTGAGCTGGAGACAAAAAAACCAAACCAAACCAAAACAAACAAAAACCCACCAACAACCAATTAACAAAAAAACCTAACAAACAAAAAACTCTCACAATAAAATAGTCATTCTGTAAAATGGGCACTTAGTTTTGTTCATGTCTTGAGTGCACTTGGCATTTTTATAACACATTAAGTTGGCACAGAAACACAAAAGCCATCAAATCCTCCTTCATTAACAGGGCTACACCAGTATTTTGCCACATGGTTCAGTGCATCAAATTGATTTTTTTTTTTTTTTTTTAGGTAATGGTTAAAATGGTTTCAACATACGCAATTATCTCCAGTCCTCCAAATGCAATCAGGGAAAAAAAAATTTCTATGCTACTAGCAGTGCCCAAAGTCCTGATATCAAGGCTAGAGTGACACACAAGGGTCATAAAGGAGGAAGACTGAACAGGAATAGACAGTCTGGTAAATCCCTCATACCTTTTTCTAGCATTTAGTCTGTAGGCCTGCCTGGTGCTGGCAGAAATCCCCAACTGATTCTAAACATAATGGGGTTTTTTTTCTGTAAGCAGACATGTGACAGCATGGGTCCTGCCTGGTGGAAGGATGGAGTCCAGGAGGAACTCAGTCTGCCCTTACATTAATTCCAGCTGATAAATCTGTCATTGTTATCATAGCAGACCCCAGTATTCTTTTTTTTTTTCCTCCTGAAGTGGCTATTCCAGTATCATCAAATATTTGGCTGAGGAGCAAATATCTAGAGACTAAAAGAGGAAGAGTCCTTCCTGGCACAGTGAGGCAGGATTTTAACAATCCCTTTTAGGTGCTGGCAGAAAGGCAAAGGAGGCAGCTGGGATCTGTTAGTACTGCAGCCAGGACCACACAGCTCTGCACAAGCAATTGCATCTCCAGCATGAAGTGTCCCCAGCTTTCTCCACTGTCAGTGCACTGAGACCTTCCTTCGAATATTGAGCAGATTTTCTCAACTTGGGCACCTCAGATAGGCACTGCATGCCAGGAGAAATACCCAGATAAACACACATTCAAAGGTCTTTTGGGGCTAACCACTATATGCATCCACGCCAACATCTTTAGAAGAACTTGCTCGTGCTGGAGCTCAGCAGCTGGTTAGGCAACTTTAGTTATTTTCTTGAGCTTACTTTCCTTAACCCAGAATCAGAGAAAATTTTCTTTCTCTGCCTGTTTTGGAAGTAATCTCTGTCTGTCAAGGGAGCATATGCAGTGTATGCCAGAGATTTAATGCGATATGCATACATCGAGCTCCCAAACTGGTGCATGAAAGGATGGTTTAAATCTGCCATCTCAAACATACAAACAGTTGGATCTAGGCTTCAGAGCAGTTCTGTCCAAAGCACAGAGCTCATAAATTATAGAATAGTATGGGTTGAAAGGGACCTTGAAGATCATCTAACTCCATCATCCCTGCCCTGGGCAGAGACACCTTCAATTAGACCAGGTTGCTCCATCCAATCTGTCCTTGAATATCTCCAGGGATGGGATGTGGGAATCTTTGGACATGTTGGACCTAGCAGAAATCTCTGAGCTACCACCAAACCATCAGAGCCACACCCGAAAGCAGTACAGTCACATTTGAGCGATGGAGTGCTCAAGCTCTACTAATTGTTTTGAGATTGAGAACAATAAAGTGCAATTACACTGTTTCCACAGTCAGCTCAGAACTTTGATCAATGCCAAGGTTGTACACTTTGGCCCTACAGTGAACTGGAAGGGACAGCATCTGAATTACAGTTTCACTAGTAATGGTGAAATTAAATTTCATATCAGTAAATCCAGTGTCTTTATGCATATGACTCTGTTGCAAGCTCTCATTACAGCCAGTGGAGATGTAGTCAATAGAGTCAGGGGCATCTGACAAGTGACCCAGTTCACGCTCAGGTAGATACTTAGTCATGGGTCAGCTGAAATGCCCTCCAGGCTCCACTGTCCACATGGATCACATCTGTGCTGAGTACAATCGGAACTGGGATGTCTGGCTTGAAGGCAGACACTTGGATGTAAGACAAATGTAGAAAGATGTTTTGGAAGGTAAGAAGATTAAGATAACAGAAAAGATGAACTCAACCATAAGAGCTTTTGGCTTCAGCCTGCAAGTTAATTATCTGAACTACATGCCTGTTACCAATAAAGACTGAGAAGTAACAAGGCTAACAAGTACAATTCTACCACAGGTTATGCTAAACTACAAAGACCACTGCCACTCACAGTACCCCTGGAAAGTAGTTAATGCATTATTTTAAGCAGACTAGCAAATATTCCCCCATCTCTTTTTTTTTCTCCTTCTGGAACATCTAACATAAAATGAAAAAAGAAAGAAGCTAAAAGCCAAATTCCATAAAACGTTCATATTTTCCTCAAGAAGTGATATCAGACTGTGCCAAGAAAGCAAGTACACCAGACACAATTCAAGGTTCAGCATGGTGTCAAGGATGGTACCAGACATTTTAATGAAAAAGTCAAAGAGAAAAAAATTCCCATAGCCACAAAATCCTTTAAGCCATTCACACAGGAACAACAGGCAACAGATAGCACATTGCTGGTTACAAGAACAATTGTTCACAAAAATTCTCAGTTTGTGTGACTAATGCATAGTTACTTATATATTTGCATGTGTGCCAATATGCACATACAGGCTCAGTTTTCTCCCAAAGTTTTAAAGGTTGAAACAATTAATTTGGGGGGGGGGGGGGGGGGGAGCAACCAATAAAAAAATCCCACAACAAGAGATACAGTATCACTCAGGAGGAAAAGACAGAAAGATTATTTTTCTTCTTACCCAGAAAAATCAGCAGAATATTGTCCATAATCAAAGATATAGACCCTAGTAATTTGGCACACAGTGAGGTATCCTAAAGCAAAAACAAAGCAATACCTGGAAAGAAAATGGAAAAAAAAATCAGTTAAAGATCATAAACATTTCTCCACTGAATAAAGTACCTTTTCAATAGAGTTTAATCTCCAATTATTTCTACAAAATATTACATAATAGGAATCTGTAATTACTCTTTTACTCTGCCTGAGGTTTTTTTGGAATGTTTATTCCATGCAAGCACATACTTTTTTATTTTGAAGTGTGCAGTACAACCATATACATTCTACTGTCAGTAGCCAAAATATTTATTCACATAAATAAGGCCTAGAATTTATAATTGTAAGTGCCACTGTAAAAACTGGAAGTCCTATAAAGAGAAAATTAACCTGTTATGGTTTTGGTGTGGGGTTCTGTTGGTATTTTTTGTTGGGGTTTTTTGTGTTTGTTTTTGTAGTTCAGAGTTAATTTTTGTCTGCATGAACACAGAAGTTTTGAAAATGATACACCAAATAATTTCCATTGCATGTACTGCTACGCATTCAAAATTCAGTACCACAAATCGTATTGCTGCTGTTTTTCCAAAGGAACTGGAAAAGGCATGTAATTTTCAAATACACATTTTAAACATAACTGAGTGAAAAAGGAACAGGATGCCTTTTGTCTTCCGTTAAGCTGATCCTGAGCAAAGGTAAGGAAAAATACATATATCAACCAGTTTATGAAAGTGTTATATGTATGACAAAATTAGTTTTGCATACCATTTTCTCAACAACACACTAGTGAGAACTGATTTGCCCACACACCTCACAAAATCAGGCAGATATTCTTTGAAGTCCAAAAGGACAGTGAATGCCAGCAGGAACTTAACTAATCCTTTAGGACTTTAATGTATGAACTGTGCAGTCTTTATTTCATGTTCACAAGATTGATGTGCAATCCCTACAGCAGACTGTATAATGCATCCAAAATCCAGTTAGAATGAAAATATTCATACAACAAACTGAAAATCATAGCCAGGACTGGATTTAGGTGAACTAGTTACAGATACTGCAAAACAACCTTGGAGCTTGGATTGAATGACTTTCTTTTCCGAATAAATATTTTGCAAAAATTTGTTAAGGTAAGAAAATTTAACGTCTTAGAAAATATTCTTCAATCTGACACTTGCTATGTAGAACACCTGCAGTTTAACCTTTAACTGAAAAATGTGCTATATATAAACCATTTAATATTTTAAAGCATCCAACTTTGAAATTACAGATTGCCTTATATACCATTAAACGACACGTGATTTGATGAAAAAAAATAATTTTAGAGGGTCTGCTTTAACAAGTTTATTTCCTGTTTTCGTTAATGTTCATAATCCAGAAACAGTATTATACTGGGTGACTAACTGGTACAAAAGTGCTTGTAGGAAGAATACACTGGCACAGGTTGCCCAGGGAGGTGACAGATGCCCTATCCCTGGAAACATTCAAAGTCAGCTTGAATAGGGCTCTGAACAATCTGACCTAGCTGAAGATGTTTCTGCTTATTGCAGAGTGGGCTAGATGGCCTTTAAAATTCAATTCAAACTAATCCACGAAATAAATAAATATTTATTTTATATTTCCATGAAATAAATATTAGTCATCATGACCAACACGGTAGGGGTTTCTCACAACATTAGGTTAACACCCACAATGAAGTTAAAGTGCAGAAATGGAAGAAAGAAAAACAAAACACTTTAAACTTCCTCATTAGATTCCAAATTTCAGTCTAAAACAAAAGCTGTCTTCTAACAGAGCAGTGAAATTTGCTGCTATGTTGCACTCACCAAACACAACTATGAATCTTAACTACCTTCCAGCTACGTCAGCCACAGCTCCAAGTTACACACAGACTGGAAGACTGCAAAATTTTAATTGATGAGTAAAACAGAGGAACTTGCAACCCATACAATTCTTTTCAACTTCCAACTGCATATCTGAGCATTAGTCATGCCACATCACATATCCCTTGTTGATGAGAAATGTCATTTCATCAGGCAAAAGTGCATCAATATGTTCTCCCCAAAGAAACTTAAATGGTTAACAGCTTGCATCATTCCTGTTGCTTCTTCTGCAGGTTTGTAGTGCAACTTCCTGATCATCCTAACTCTCATATAGCTCCAGCTTTACTTAAAAAAATTCAAATAACATCTGAAAGTGTTTTGAGAACTTTGTAAAGTACTCTTACAGCATGTTTCTTACTCTCTTCAGTGATTCATTCACCAAAAACTCCCCTTAGATCAGAAAACTGAGTTAAGTTTTGCACAGCTCAACCACATCAAGTTTTACACAACTACAAACCTAATTACAGGCTGCACATAAATGTAACAGTTTTACCCAAGGCTAGTAGAAAAGAATTGGTCTTAAAAGTCAATGTTACTTGCTTCTCACTGTATAATGTTTTTGGGAGGAGAAAGACAAAAGTATTTCATACTGAACATAAACAGCTACCAGCATGTCACAACATTGTTATTACTACAAGTAACTTTTAGACAAACTGACCTGCAATGAACACTGTATTATGTACCAGAAAGACATAAAAACATTCATTTAAAATATGTCTGAGACTAATTCCCAGGATCTTTTGTCAATACGACCTTCTTTATCTATCAACAGATGCAACAAATTCAGACATATCTGGAAGACACTGCAGCACATACCAGAAAGCAGAACACAGTGATGCTTTAAACTCCTGATTAAAAGTTTAAAAAAAAAAAAAAAAAAAAATTCAGCAAACAATATTTGATAACCTATTATATAGAAGGCCTTTTCATGTACAGATATTCTATATAATATTTAAATCCCTTACAATTTTGAACTTCTCAGAACACTAAAAACAGTATGTAATATATTCTACCCACAGAATTTTATCTTTGCTTTAAAAAGAAACATATCAAGTACACTAGTCAATATTTTTTAAAAGTATATTCTAACATATTATAAATGAAGTACCTTACACTATACACCTAAATATTACAATATACAGAAAATACTAAGTAAGCAGCCTCTCCACGTACTTCTTTACAGAAGGTGTTTATCAAGAGAACATCCGTTTAATTCTATTTTTTTAAAAAAGGCAAATTAATCTCTTATTAGCAAATAAAATACATTGTACTAGTCACTATTTTTTGTCTAGTCATTTTTTGACAAATGACATTAAGCAACATACATAACAGGAATTTTTACTTTCATGTACACACAAAAAACCAAAAAGCATGATTCTATCTATATCCGTATGCATACACACACACATATACAGGATTTGGTTCCTTCTTATTACATGAACTTTCTTCTGTCTCCAAACATCTTGATGGAATTTTATATGCATTTCCTATTACACTTTCTACTGCTAGCATTATTTAGAATGACTCCTGAAACACAATTTCAGCTAATGCAGGAAACTTCAATCTCATCCCTGTACCCTTCTTTTTTATTGTACTCACAAGTTTAGCACAGCCAACACAACAGTCCCACCAGCACTGCTCATTTCAGTGCAAAGTGGTTGGATTTTGTTTGAACAGTTGATTTTCTTTTCCTACAGGCAAAGCATTTTTATCCAGTATCACCTTAAAAATTCACTCCACGTGACACAGCATCATGGTTTAACTCCAGCTGGCAGCCACTCCCTCACTGCTTCCACCATACACCCACCACCCATGGGGAAAGGAGAAGTGGAAAGAAAAGCTGAACCTCGTGGGTTGAGATAAGCACAATTGATTAAGTGCAACTAGATATCATAATAATAAATATGCTAATATTGATAATAATAATTGAAATCACAAGGAGAGGAAGAACAAATAATAGGACTCAAGAGAAAAGTGATGCACAAAAAGTACAATTGCTCACCACCTGCTTACTGAGGAGCAGATCAATCCCCTTCCAAGTAACTCCCCCCAGGTAATACACTGACCATAACACTCCATGGTACAAAATATCCCTTTGGCCAGCTCAGGTCAGCTGTCCTGGCCATGATTCCTCACAGCTTCTTGTGCATCTCCTCACCGGCAGAGCATGGGAAACTAACATGCATCTGCCAACTTACAGCAAGCATTATCTAGCCACAACCAAGATGTCAGTGTGTTACCAACACTATTCCCATACTAAATCCCAAGAACAGCAATGCACCAGCTACCAGGAAGAAAATAAACCTTGTCCTCATCAAAAGCAGGACGTACAGCAACCATCCTGCACATCATGTATAACAGGAGGGCATAAAGGCTCAGACCAAGTCTCCATCCAGCCCAGGATCCAGAACTATGTCCTCCCCACAGCAGGAGCTCAAACACAGATGCCCAGGAATGCTGATCAGCAGAACAAGCTGCTGCTTCTGCTGAACAGAAACTGCTTCCTAGTGTTCTCCCACACTCAAACAATCAGCACTTTATAGACCCAGATTCAAACACATTATCCATGTGTTTAATAACCCTAAGCATACTACACCTCTATCAACTTCTGGCTCCAAAGCACACCCTCATCTTTACCACCCTCTGTTGCTCCAAACACACTTGAGTAAAAGCTGTTAATTTCAACATCTTCAGCATAACTATATACAGATTGGACAGAACTGAATGAGCCAGCAGAGCCTACTTACATAAAGCTTCCACATATTTAAGAATATAAAGATTACATATGTGGTTTAAAAGTAGAACCCCCATCTTTTACCTGTGTTCCTCAGAAATTTTGGGTTGCTAGTCAAAAAAGAACATCCACGCGTAAATTCAAGAGCTTTGCTGATAAGCAAGCTGAGCAGCACACAGATCAGACTAACAATCAGCCAATGTATGTTATGTTTTTGCATAACAAGGTTTGGGAGTTGCATTTTTATCTTACACTTTTGGGGGACTCAGCATCTTAGTTATAAAATGCATGTTTGTACTGTACCTATCTGTTTGCACAAAATGCTGCAAAAATAGAACTGTGACCTTGACAAAGGCAGGCTTTGAGAGATGTCATAACAGCTTCTGTTATTTTAGGCTCTTCTCATGCAGTAGAAGGACAACAGCACAATATGCTGTTTTGCTTGAAAAAAGTTAAATAAACCAATCAACATAGGGTGCTTTTTTACCAGCTAGTTCACACATACTACAGATTTAGCCTTGAAATAAAGGCTTCATGTCCAGTCAAGATCTACTTCTTCCACTATGCTAGGAAAAAGTACTTTTCTTTAAACATGCAATTATTCCATTTCAAAAGGCAGACCTACACACCATGTAACATTATACTGCATTGATTTTTAGAAAAGGTGACAGAATAGGCTCTGTGTTTTCCCAAGCCCTGTGCTGAAAGCTGCTGCCTGGGTTTGCTTGTTTGTTTTTCTACAGATTATGGCAATTTTTTTTAAAAACCCTAAAAAATTAAATTCTTGCCTCTAGGGTCAGAACTGAATTCTTATTAAAATCCAGCTATATTATTTTTTTAATTTTTAATTTAATTTAATCATAATCAGTTTGCATTGTTCACATGGAGAAATTCAACTCTGTGTAGATAGAACATACAGTATTTACTTACAAAACTTCAAAGGGAAAAACATACATCAAAAAAAGTCCAAAGTGTCAAACCTAAACATCTAATTCTGCAATCATCCAGCACAAGCCAACAGAAATATTGATTAGAATTGGCTTAGTTTTGACTATCTGAGAGCTGCAAGCTACTGTTTCCCAATCTGCTGTTTTTACACCAAAAAGAGTTGCCTATTTACATAATTTATGTATGCATTATTGACATACATAATTGGTATTTCTTAGGAAATGGATCAGTTTTATGATATGAACAGTAACAGCCTCACAGTGTGTGTGCCTCTAAAATACAAGCAATGTTAATCCTTCTGGCCACTCAGAAGCCTCTGATTCACACACTAGTCTGTCCCTTCTGATTACTTCAAGTGGAATCCAAAATGCACTGAAATAAACAACAAATAAGAAGACAAAAGCAGACTGTGTGTGAGCCCATTTCCAGAGAAGGAAACATTCATACCATCATGCTTTGGTAATAAGCAATCTGACTATCACATTCCACCCATTTTCAACCCTCAGCTGAAGATTTTGGGGTCTGACAGCCATTTTAAAGCAAATTTACCAAGTGGACAGAGTTCTCCAGCATTTGGCTCCAAGAGCAGCCCGACAGAACCCATGGCAGGAGGCTGCAGAGCCTCCAGCAGCCCTGCCTGTCCCAGCAGCACGGGCCCTGCCGAGCGCAGCGCCCCGTGCCCATCGCACCATGCCCAGCACGCCCTGCCCACACCCCTGGAGCCCAAGGGCCCACGCCAGGTTTGTTCAGGAGCAGAGAAAACTCTCTCCAGGCCCCTCAATCTCCTGCATACAAACAGACTCACAAGGCTGGGTACATGAGGATTCATTAGCTCAAGTGTCCCAGAACCATTTGTGGTGGCTTGACTGTTTACTGCAGATCAGCTGCTGACATTATCACTCGAGTAATGTATTTTGATGTTTTGCTACATAATGGCAATGTAATGGGTTGGTAGAGTAAATTTTTACCAAGCTAAATTAAATTATCATTTCAGTTATAGCTACAGGTCATATTCCAAATGCAACATTAATACATGACAAATGCAACACAGATATTGTCAAAAAATGCATGCAAAAACACTTCAGATCTTCCACATGCTCCCTTCACGTTACATTCTCTTGCTTTCCAAATGCTCCCCCTGTTCCCTTCAATTCTGGAACATCTCAAGGACAAGGAGACCAGCTTCAGACTCTCATAAATGAGAGAAACATCATCTAAAACAGAAGACAGGCAGGAAGGAGGGTGCTTTCATGTCTTCCCTGGAATTGAAGAAACACATAGTGTGATTCATTCTCCCTGTAAGACTCCAAAAGGAAGACAGAACTAGGAAAGGTGGGAATAAAAAAAAAATTGTTTTGATCCCCTAGAAAACTCAAAGCTGAGAGTTTACTATGTCCAAAATTTAATCTAAACTGAGATGAGACATGAGGGGTCACCTAAGTTCTCTCTCACTTGAAAAACCACATTGTGTCATATCAACCCCTATTTCTGCAATCACTTGAAAGTATAACAGTAAACAATGCAGATAAGAGCACCAAGTCTGACCTTTGCATTTTAAAAAGTTGACAATAATACAGAGCACTTAAAAACACAAAGAAAGCTTAACAGCTTCACAACACAAAATCTGTAAAAGCAGAACTCCACCATGCTGCAATCTGCCTTACAAAGCCCTGATGAAGGAAGTAGAATCTTGAGATCTTCTGACAAAAATGAGTACTTGTAACTCAGAATACAAATAGCTGACAAGCTGGTGCTGTGAATTTTCATCTGTACACTTATTTTTCTACATAATATTTGCCTAGCTATAGGATGTTTCAGCATCACAGCACGCAAGTGATTTTATGCTTACTCTTTCTTCTATGTGATACATGAGTAACTTTTCTGCAAACACCAGAACTGTGCACAGTATCATTCATTTTGCAAACCAGCAGAAACTCATAGACCACAGAGTCAGAAAAGAGTCTCCTGTTAGGAGCTTGGTACAACTTCTGAGAGTATTTTTAAGGAAATAAAAATGTCATTACAGAACATTGACAACAATGGAACTACTACAAGTGCTATTTTAAAGGACAGGCTTAACAGTTATAATGGTTTAGAAATGGTAAAGAACTGCTAAGAACAAAATATTTTGTAATAATTCTATTTCAGTGGACCAGTAAGCTTTATACAAGAACTCATGGGTAGTTTAACAGAACAAGTTATCTATGGCAAAACAATAGCAAGGTCAATCATTAAACCCATCACTGCTGTGAACGTGGCACTTGGCAAGTGTCATCTTTGATGAAGATAAGATGGAGCTGTTATTGCCATTCACCCACTCATCACCCTGCTCCAGATACACATCCCCTCGTGCCCCATGCACATCCCCACCTTCTGTGGGGAAAGAGCAGATTCCCAGCTGCCTCAGCCCTCCAATCTCTGCTGCAGCCCCACATCTTTGCCTTGAGACACAACACTTAAGGCAGAGAACCGGTGTGGCTGTGGCCATGAGAGAGAGGCAAGGTTTGCTCAGTCACGAGGTGATGCCAGCTGGAATTTGTGTTCAGCCAGCCAGGAGACATTTTCTGCATGTGTTAAGGATGGCAGCAGCTGGGGAACATAAGGGATTTGATTTGCTGAGAAGGTGGTTGTGCAGCCAGAATCAGTACACAGGGCAGCCAGCAGATTAATAAACAACCCAACTCCCTGCAAGCAGCATGCAAAATAAAAGGCCACAGGAATCAGATTTAGTTACAAAAACCAAGTATTTTAACGATTGCAATACTAAAGGAAGGCCAGGAGTTTGTTCTAACAACCTAACACAGCTGCATCTTCTTTTAAACCATTTTTCAAAATGAAACGCCCTACAGAAGTATTTTATCAGAGGGGATGATGGTATTTATATTTGCCACCCTATTTTTTGCTTTGCCTCCAGGAAGGACTCAATTCTTTGTTTTCAGCAGGGTACTGAATCAACGGCAAGCCCCACAGCTGGTCAGACCTACACCAACACTGCAGCCCTATATCTTTGCTGAGTTATTTACACCATCTTGCAATCAGACACGCATCTCAAACAGCACAATAGCTGCAATAAAACACTTCTGAAACAAATAAAACCATTTCTGAAAAATACAATTTGCTTAAAACATAGCATAAATTAAATGTCTGCTTTTTTCCAATGCTTAACACTCCTTTAAAAAGAAAGACTTATCCCTTCAGATGACTTGTTTCATTTCTACCCAACCCCCATCCCCCAGCTAAGTTAACGCATGGCTACAATGTCCTATCTTCTGCATCCTTTAATCAATGCATGCTGATGTATATAACATTCCCATGATGCATCAACGTCACCACTGTCACAGCGTTTGTCATACGGCCCTGCAGAAACACACAGAGACCTAAATCAGCTGTTTCTTGCTCTCACTCAGGAGAAAACCTGTGGGTAGCTCCATTTTCTTTGCTCCATGGTGATGCCTGACACAGGAACAGAGGATAGCAACTTCTATTTTCGTGTAGATTTTTCTCCCACATGTGAGAAACACTAATGACTATTTCCAGGCATGCATTTGAGATACTCCACAAAAAACAATGATACACAATACACAAGGAATCCATTATGAAAAAGCCTTGCATTTATTTTTGGAACATTTTTCATGCTTCCAGTTAGCAATGGAAAACAAAACAAAAAATCAATACAAACAAAAAAACCCAACAAACAAACAAAAACCACACACACACACACAAAAAAAAACCCACAGCAAAATAAACACCTACTCACTACTCAATGACAGTCCAAGTCATGGCACGATCACTTAGGCAAGTGACCTACTTCAACCACAAGCAAACAATATTGCACAAAGATGTATTTATGATCTTCAAATTAGAAAGTAATTATGTTGCCCAAGCATGTATGTACGTATTACACATATTTGTATTTATATAACCTATAGCTTTTTTAATTTTTGATTTATTGGAATACTATCTTGATCCTATTTCATGTATATTTGAACTTAGTGGCACTTTGGCCTACCATAGCCACTGAACTGCTTGCACTCTGGTTTGTCACTGCTCTTCAGTGGAGACGTACAAACCACACATTTGTCAGTTTCTAATATGCTTCCAAAATTTCCCTTTAAATGCCCAGTGCAATCAAATGATCTCACAAATTATTAAAAATAAGAGAAATTTTAAAAATTAGAATGGCTCAGACTATTCCAGACTAATCATATGACCTGTGCCTCACAGTAAATTGTATGAACTTACTGTGATAAGTTAACAACTGATAGATACTTTTGGGTAGATTGAATCACAATATGTGCTAATGGAAGAGGCTACATTTCTGTAAAAATGCAGTCTTCATGTCAATGCTAAGAGGAAAAAGGAATTTCAGGTTGTTCATCTACTATCCTTTGAGATATGAGATTAAAATAATGAATTATTCACCTATATGTATACCCATATTACTGCCATTTGTCTATCACTCCTCATCGAGGTGTTCCATTACCTTCCTGAGTTATTATCTCTCTTACATTTCCTAATGTAAGAACTCACTATAAACCTCAACTTTTAATTCATTGAATTCACATAACAGAGAAAAGCCATTGAAGATTCTCTGAAGAAAATAAATAATCATCAACCTTACTTCAACAGTTTCTTTCCCCCAGCATTCAAACACTTTGTACACGCACTACCCAGAAATTTCCTCATACTGGTTTCTTCTGTTTTGTACAAGCAGGGATATGACCAAACACAATGAGCCATTCTTTATGCAGGTTAAGACCTTTTGTTTCCTCATCACAAACAGAGTGTCCAAACAAATTAACTTCTCATTCCCAAATCTTTTGCAACACCAATTTATCAATGAACAAAATCTTCTGCTGCTAGCAGGACTGTCTAGAGACAGCAAGTTACACACAAAGAAGGCATCTGCAATCATTTTGCCAGCTCAAAGCTTTCTTCTAAAATTTTTATTACTTGAGTTCTTTTATCTAAAGGTAACATAAAAGTCACAAGAGAATTCTAAAGAGACATGTATGAATTTTAAACCTGAACTATAAAAAAGAGACTAAGAAGGGAGTTCATCTTGAGTTGTACTTTTCATGACTAGTACTATTCTGAAATAGAAAATATACTCAGATTTCTTTTTCATCATAATTCAAGCCATTATACAGTGGAAAACTCAGTATTTATTAAAAGCCAAATATTATCAATTCAAAGTTTTTTAAATTCAAAGCAATGGTTTAAAAAGTAATTTACAAGAAATAGTTTAGACCTTTTTGTTCACAGCAAGAAATACACATACATAGATATAGAAGTTTACTATGATTACAGTGGCAAAGGTCCTACTGCACTTCAGACAATTCACCGTAACACCACTGAACAGCCAGCACAGACAGACAGAATCAAGGAAGAGAAGTGGGCTCCAGCAGCCTGGGAAACCTATCACAGACTCACCATATGATTACAAACAGGTGGTTTCAACAAAGATCCACAAATGCAGTGTTCCTCTTTATACAGCTGTTCTCCAGGCATTCAAATTCCCATTGTATAAATTCACAGAACCTTGATATTGCTGAATTTACAGAGCTATTTCCATCCCTCTGACTGCCACATCTATTATGGCACATACAGAAACACCTGGTGCACAAGAGCATTCCATGAACAAGGGTGTTACAGATTACAATTCACTGAACTGAATTACAGGATCACAGCATACCAGATTGGAAGGGAAGAGAATCACCTGATCCAACCTTTCCTGGCAAAAGCATGGTCTGGACAGGATGGCCCAGCACCCTGTCCAGCTGAATCTTGTAAGTGTCCGATATTGGGGAATCCGCCACTACACTAGGGAGACTATTCTAATGCTTGATTGTTCTCACTGTGAAAAACTTTATTCTCATGCCTAATTGGAATCTTCCCAGGAGTAACTTGTACCCATTATGTGTCATTTTTTCCCTTTTTTCCAAGGAATCATATGAAGTCTCCTTTTCCTCTGTACCCACCCTTTAAATACTGGAATACAGTATAGTAAGGTCTCCCCTGAACATTCTTTTCTCAAGACTGAACAATCCCAGTTCTCCCAGCCTTTCCTCATATGGCAGGCTGCCTGGTCCTTTTATCTTTATTTGTCCCCTTCTCTGGATCCTCTCCAGCCTGTCCACATCCTTTTTTGCAGAGCAGGGACCAGAACTGAACACGGTGTTCCAGATGTGGCCTGACAATCACTGAATAGAGTGGGACAATGACTTCTTTCTCTCTGCTGGTGATGCCCCTGTTGACCAGCATGCTGCTGGTTTTCTTTGCTGCAGCAGCACAATGCTCACCCTTGAGCTGTTGTCCCTCAGGGCCACCAGGTCCCTTTCCCAGGGTTGCTCCCCAGACAGGTAGATCCCAGCCTGTGCTGCTCTCCTGGACTTTGCTTTCCCAGGACTTACACTTGTCCTTGTTGAACTTCACAAGGTTCTTGTCACCCCACTCTTCTGGCCTGTCTGGGTCTTCGTGCAGGATGACACTCTCTTCCAAAGTGTCCACTTCTCTACTCAGTTTCATCCTATCTTCCAGATTACATCTGAAGATATTAAAGTGCACCAGGCCCAATATCAAACCCTGGGGGACCCAACTGGGGACAGACTGCCAGTCTGAAGAGGAGGCTCTCTCACCACCTGGCTGAGAGTGCAGTTTCTCAGCCACTTCCCGACCCACTGCACAAATCGCTTATCTAGGCCATCACACATCAGTTTCTCCAGGGAAAGGCCACAGGAAATGGTGGTGAAAGCCTTAGAGAAATCTAGGGATACAACATCCACTCCTCATTCCCCATCAACCAAGCAGGCTGCTTTGTCATAAAAGGCAACCAGGTTTGTCAAGCACCATTGCTCTTGGGGAATCCATGCTGGCTTTTCCCAACCACATGCTTCATCTGACTTGTGATAATCCACAGGAAGATTATATAGGAAGAGATCTTTTGCTTTCCTAACTGCATCTCTGCATACCCTGGCAATGTCCTTGTAGTTTTCAACAGGTGTTCATCCACTTTCCATCTGTGTTACAGTTCTCTTTTGAACACACTCAGAAGCTCTCAGTCAAGCCAAGAGGATCTTTTGCTCTGCTTACTCCCCTCACCTTTGAAAGGGATGAACTCCTTTTGTGCTGCCAGGAAAACGTTCTCGCATAACTCCTCGCACTCACTAGCTCCTTTATTCTCCATAGATCCCTCCCAGCTGAGCTCTGAGTGAGCTGACATGTGCTCTCCTAAACTCCAGTTTTTGTCTCAGTACTGCCTTCAGCACACTCAGCCAGATCCCAAACACCACAATATTGTGATCATTATCACCAAGGCTATCACTGAGATATTACAGAACAGGTTTTGTCCGTTTTTGAGCAGCAAGTCCAGCAGCGCCTCACTCCTGGTTGGCACACCTAACATCTGTATGAGGAAACAGTTCCCTATGCATTTTAGAAACTTTAGAAAACAGTTCCCTATGCACTTTAGAAACACATCAACTGCTGTATGGTTCTTCCAACAAACGTCTAGGTAGTTGAATTCACCCATAAGAACCAGGTTCTGTTGACCTGAAGTTTGCTTAAGTGACCTAAATATTGCTTCACTGGCCCTCTTGTCTTGGTTTGGAGGTTAATGCCAGATGTGTACTCTAAGACTCCCCTTGGAAACAACTCCTCTGAGCTTGACACAGAAGCATTCAAAAGGGCCTCCATGATCACCACAGATGGCTATTACACATTCAGTGTTCTCCTTAACACAGAGCACAACTCAGCCTCCTTGTCTTCCCTGTCTATCTTCATAAAACAGCCGATAGCCATCCATCACATTCTCAAGACATACGTGAGCAGGCCCACCACATTTCAGTTGTTTTTATGATATAGTAACTTTGTGGCTGCTCAAGGAGCTCCAGTTCCTCATGTTCCCCAGTTGGATGTGATGATGTGAGCATTACCACTTTGGACCCAACCCCTCAAGTCCTTCACTTTAAAACCAGCCTCACCAAGTTGGTTAGCCTGCTGTCAAAGATTCCCTCACCTCTTCCAGACAGGTGGATCCCACCCCTCCATAACAGACTATAGTCATTAAAGAATGTCCCATTGTCACAAAACTCAAACCCTCATGATGGCATCAGCCACAAAGTCAGAAGTTAACTCACATCATGCACCTATTTCTGGCTGCATCCTTACCTCTAACTGTCAAAACAGAGGTAAAAGACACCAATACTTTTCATTTGGACTCCCAGGACTCTATAGTTTTCCCTGCCTTTAGTTTATGCTAAACTGCTTTATGGTCACTATTATAAGAACACCTAAACACTAAACTTGTCCACTCTCCAAAATAAGTTTTTGTTAGAAAGGGTGTAACATACTTATAAACTGTGTTCAAATTAATCAAAATCACTAGTTTCAGATAGAACTTTTAATTTTATTCTAAGCATGTGAAACTCTACACTGTAAGCCTTCAAGTCTAAAAATAGTGTGATTGCCAGTCAGCCAGAAATTTAGAATGCATCCAGAAGCTCCTACGCTGCACTTGCCAGGAATGTCAAGACTTTGAAAAATCACATATATTATAACAGTCAAGACAAACTAATCTGTAACACAAGCACAGAGAACACACTCTGATTATTCATTATTGTGATGCCTGGCAGTATCACTACAGTTCAGCTTCCTTCTGTATTTTCATTATAAACCAAATTTGAAAAAATGTTTCAGCTAAATGTGCATGTCCTGGTCTGCACACCTTAAAAAAAATACAGTTTAACAAGTCTGGGGATTATGACACTTGATAGTGACTTGAGAATATGAAAGGAAATAAACAGTATATTTTAAGTAAAAAATTTCATACTGTTTTGGTGACTGAAATCCAGAGGTACCCACCAAGTCTCAGACCAGAGTAATGAGAACTCCTCCATGAGGGGTTGGATCAGCTGTATTCTATTTATGTGAAACAAAACATGGTCAGTTTATATGCCTATGTTTTGTCACTAGCTATTTAATTAAATTGTTTTCACAATGTGAATAAATCTCATTGGTTGATCTTATACCACCAGGTATCCATCCAGCCAGGGCTAAATTTCAATTGCTATTGAATCCTTGGAGTGCTACCTCTTAAATAACTTATAATGCTCTTGTGCTACTAGTAATCACTCTCCTTAGCTGCTGGAAGAGCTGAGAAAAGATTCTGCAAAGACATTACTAGTCTGGAAGCATATTCTAGTTAGACCTTTCTGTTACTTGGAAAATTTCAATCACAGAATGGGTCAGGTTGGAAGAGACTACAGTGGGTCATTTAGTCCAATCTCCCTGCCCAAGCAGGGCCATCCTAGAACACATAGCACAGGATTGTGCCCAGATGGCTCTTGAATGTCTCCAGTGAGCAAGACTCCACAGCCTCTCTGGGAAACCTGTTTCTGTGCATGGTCACTCACACAGTAAAGAAGTTCTTCCTCATGATCAGGTGGAACTTCCTGTGCATCACTTTCTGCCCATTGCCTCTTGTTCTATTGGCTGGCTCCACCAAGAGCCTCCATCCTCTTCACAACCACCCTGTAGACATTTATAAACATTGATGAGGTCCCCTCTCAATCACCTCTTCTCAAGGCTGAACAGGCCCAGCTGTCCCAGCCTTTCCTCGTAAGAGAGATTCTCCAGGCCAACTTAGTAGCTCTCTGCTCTCAAAGGCATAAGCTGGAAAAAATTTTAAAGATGGAATGCTTTTCCAACTTGTGCTGGGTATTAGGGACAAGCCCTGTTTGCTGTAACATCATTTCACATACAGTCTTATGCCAGCACACGCATTCAAATTAGAAAGAGGCAACAGGAAGAAAAAGGGTGGTGGCAGTCTTGTGAGAAGACAACAGAATTAAAAATAAGCAAACAGATTGTAAGATTCATATTCTGTCCCAGTGATTTCAGCTGAATGCCAGAACCTTGTCATACTTCATCTCTGGAGATGCAAAGATAACAAGTGTTGACTGAGAAAGGATGGGGGGTAAAAGAAACAACAGAACCATCATGAGAAACAACATTCTACTTGAAGCAGCATCAAGTGTAAAGGACACCTACAAAAGGGAGATGCAGTCCTGACACAATTCACAGCAAATTATATACTTAGTAACTAAACACAGTAGTCTTAAACCTTTCAGTTGATGGTTTATTGAAGCATTTTCAGCTTATATGAAGCTCTGCCATACAGATCAGATATTTTCATTATAATTGAAAGCAGTACATAGGTTAGCCTTCAGCTGTTAGCAACTTAAGATCAGTGACAGAGCTGTTCCTCTCCAGCCTGTCAGCAGTGCACCCCTAAGTTATTTTTGCCTTTGCCAGAGACTGTGTATTTTAGGAGACTGTGAACATATTAGCACACCTCTAGCCTAAACTGATTATTTTAACAAGACACAGACATGCTGCACTTCGGCAATGACTGAATTAGTTTCTCAAATTATTTCAACAGTGAACAAATAAAGCCTGTGAATGCAATGATGTAAAAAAAAGTGAAAACACCTGTCTCCAATAAAATCTACAAGTGCAAAAATTAAGGGACAGATTTTAATCCAAAGGCATAGTTATTCATCACAGCCCAATCACACTGGATCACCACAAAACCATGAGACCAGGTTTACAAGGCAGAGAGGGAAGGCTCAGGCGATCAGAACTGCTGTTAGGCAGCCCACAGCTTTGTCTCGTTAGCCTCAGAGACGTTTTAGGAAGTGGTAATGCAGGTAATTTTAATTCAATGTGAATGATGAGGCATTGGGAAGGTTGTTTTGTCAAGGTCCACCTCGACTTCATATAGATGTACTCCTAGCTGATAATCAGCTTGAAGGACAAAGCATAGGATGGAAATGGTTATCCAGACCCAACAGGACAAAGTCCTGAGTAACCTCATCTGTCCCCACCACTGACCCTGCTTTGAGCAGAAGGCTGAGTCAGAGACCTTGATGTCCCTCATTCTATGAACTTATTCAGTTTATTTAACTGTTAGCGGCTTATTAATTGTTAATTTTTAAGATAAAATGAGACAAAAAATAAGCAATTTTTTTTTATTAAAGACTGCTATCACGTCAAAATATATGTGCATTCTAAATATAAAACAATAGTGTTCAACAGCTCTTTGTCCTAACACGAGTTGATTTTCCTCAAATAATCCAAATCCTTCCTAGGACTTGCAAGAGAGGAGAATTGCACAGAATAATGCCACAGATGCAAGGTGAAGCAAACCTTACTGAAAGAAATTACATTGCAGCAATGAATACTGGAGCACGACTGAGATGTTGCCACATGGGATAAATGTAATAATTGTACTTTTGCACATAGTTTCATCTGCACAGTTACTATATATCTCCATACAGCAAGTTATAAAATATTGCTGCATTTATGGAATTGTACTAAAAGCCTCTCACTCTCAAATCCCAACATTTTAACTTAATAGTAGGAACATGTACCTCCTACACAAACTTGTAATTCCTAAAATGTTAATTTAAATAGCAGACTCTGTTGCACTGTAAGCATCACAGTTAAGTCAGATTTCTCTTACCACTCTAGCTACAAAACTACTTACTCCCAAGCACACATTTTTAAGTTGCAGAGGTCTGTAACTATAAGAGCAAATGTGTCGTATCACTTTTAGTACAGGTGGCAGGTGTAGAAAAGATGAGCTTTGTTACTAAAGATGCCAAGCATTTGTAAAGATGATTTGAAATAAATAACTGGAAAATGACAGGAGAGCATCTGAGAAGAAAGGTATCAAAAAATCATTTACTTTAATAACCATATGCTCCAACAGTCACTACAGTTTGCTGTGGGAAAACTTCAGGAAAAAAGCCTTTACATGTGAATGACCCAAACTGCTTAGTCAAAGAAGGACAGGACTTATGCAAAGCACCCAGAGTTATCCACAGTTTTAAAACTGTGTCTGGATTCTCACACCCCACTCCTCTTCATGCAATTTTTGAGAATTGTTTTAAAGGCTTTTAAATTTTTGTGGGGGTGTGGGGGAAGAAAAGACACAAAAAGAGGGAACATGATACACAATAAAACAAAACAACACACACTTTACTAGAACAAGAACTAGAAGCTTAAATTCCTAACAGAAGAATCTGAGAGCAAGTAGGGCAGCCAGAACAAAAAGCACATCCCACCCTTTGTTCATTGTGTCCTTGGCAGACAGACCCACACTTCCAGCCAAGTCTAGTATATTCTGAACAGTGGCAGACTCTGCTCAACCACCCCAGTCCCTCAGAAGCTTTCCCTGTACCCTCTGAGAACTGGCTGCCTGTTCCCAGCTCCCCACCAAAGCCTTGCAGCCCCTCAATGAGCCCTGGGCATCTGCAGCTTCCTCTGCAACTCTCCTTTTGCCACACTTCAGCAGTTACTCAGTCCTTAACCCCTAAGCAAGCTCTCATGGGATGAAACAATTTTTACTTCCACCTCTCCTTCTCTTCAAAAGAAGAAACTAGGCATAATGCCTTTCACCAACACTTTCACTGCTATTGATTATGATAATTCTTGGGCAATTTTTTAGGTTTTACATAAAGGACAAAACCCATGGCTTGCTTAACACAGTACCCTTGTCAGAACAGATACATCAGAAGCAGTTGTGAGAATCACATGGCACAGTAGCTCAGACTAGAAAATACCTGGTTAGAAAACAAATGCTATTTTCATAGTGAAAGAATGAGAGTTCCATTAAGACACTTAGTAAAAAGGCAAAAAGCAGGCAGGCATAACAAGAAATAATGCCAGGAATACAGCTCCAAAACACTCAGATTAGAACCAATAAAAGTGATTACCAGAATCCAGTTTAATGGAAAACATTTTCTGACTGGGAATCTTCCACAAAAGCATCCAATCTTGATTTTGAAACACATTTAATTAAACAACTTACTGATTTAACCATGGAAATATTATGGCTGTGCTATATCAGAAGCCAAGATGAACTAATAAATCTCCCTTTAAAAGTCTATCTCCATAAGACTTTATTTATCTTTGCTCCTTACAGTAGGAAACCATTTAGATCCTGACATCTGGCATTTACAAACCTTCCAGAATACTTTCTCTTTACTAGGTCCTTCTTAGCATTTTTCTAGTCTTAGCCCCAGCAACATCTTAGAAAATTAAAACTTGTATTTCCATTATGAACTGAGATAGAAGCAAATGCCTGCCCCTTTTGAAAGTGGAATTTTAAGAGCAATTTGGATTTACATTCTTCCTGAGGGAAAAATTGATAAGCTGAGGTTTCTATGATATTCATATGCATCTCCATTCATAGCTAGAACCAGGTATATCCTTAAAAACGGGTACATGCTTAGGGCAAGAGACTGCCATGAACAGAAATACTTACTTTTAGAAATGAGTAGTCCTGTTGAACAGGATGATCATAACTCCTGCTTTTCTCAGCAGATAGGAAGATGAAATCCAGGTTTCCATCCCAGATCCCTTCCCAGTCTTCTCCCCACTGTGGTACAAGAAAAATGCACCTAACTTCTCCTATGCAGACAAACAGCTTTAGGCAGGTTACAATGTTACATCTCTTTTAATCAACATCCTCTTCAAGATAGCCAACTCATTCCTTCACAATGCCTCATCTGAATTTCCCACTTTATTTTTTTTTTGTTAATTTATTGTGTTAATTCACAATAAATGTGCAGTACTCCGTGTGAAAAAGTCCTTGACACTGGGCTCAGAATTACAGTACATCCCCTATCCATATAACAACACTAGGTCCTCCCTGTTACTCTCCACTTCACATGGTTTGCTTTACAAAGCTTCTCTTGGAGGTCACCCATGATATCTCACTCCTAACTTCAAGCCACCATGCTGCACGCAGAACTGAACAGCCTCCAGTGAGGTATGCACTGTTGGCTTTTTCAGTGCTGAACCAAGCCTGGTTTTTTCCGTCCATTTATTCTTTCCTGTTAGTCCTGAAATTCTTCAAAACACTGTTACCTGCCTCATTCAGCCAAACCTTGTGAAGTGTTGCCAGTAATTCAAGGGAGGTGACACACACTCCTCATACTGCACTGCATCATGAGGCCACACCTGGAGCAGCAGGTGCAGTTCTGGCCCCTCAGCAAGAGGGAAACACGGAGAGAGTCCCAAAGGTCACAAGGATAATGAAAGGACTGGACTTTCTCTCCTGTGGGGAAAGGCTGAGAGAGCTGGGACTGCTCAGCCTGGAGACAAGAAGGCTCAGGGGGACCTCAGCAATGTATGTAAATTCCTGAAGGGAGAGTATAAAGAGGATGGAGCCAAGTTCTTTACAGCTGATCTAAGCGACAGGACCAGAGGCAATGGACACAAACTGAAACACAGACAGCGCTGTGTCAACAACAGGAAACAT
The DNA here is from genome assembly GCA_017589585.1 of Phylloscopus whistleri. Taxonomy (NCBI): domain Eukaryota; kingdom Metazoa; phylum Chordata; class Aves; order Passeriformes; family Phylloscopidae; genus Phylloscopus; species Phylloscopus whistleri. Next base: position 1,728,887 of record JADMLD010000548.1, read on the forward strand.
TTTGTTACTTAGAGTGACTGAGCCCAGGCACAGGTTGTCCAGAGAGCTTGTGGAGTCTTCCCTCCTTTGAGATACTCAAAAGCCATCTGGGCCTGGATCAGGGCAATATGCTCTGGGTGGCCTGGATTGAGCAGTGGTATTGGACCAGGCAGCTTCCACAGGCTCCTTCTAAGCTCAACCATTCTGTGATTCTATGGTTATTAGTGTCTTTTCCAGAGCATTAATAACCATAATTGAGTTGTGTGGTTACTACATTTTCACCTGAAACCAGCTTATTTCTACTAGCTTCCTAACTGAAGACGACACAATTGACAGCAGCCTTTTCTCTCTAACAAATGCTTAAACCCTAGGAACAATTCTCAAGAATCTGCTTTAGAGGCATCTTTCTTTTTAATAGTCACAAAAACATGTAAATCAAATAGCCTGTAAATCATAAAGGCAGTATGGACAATTTCAGAAAGCAAATTGAAGATAAGGTTCAGAAACAATCTGGAGAAGTAGGAGTTGACAAATCAAAATACAAGTAAACTCTATAAAGATACTAAGCTAAATGATGCTTACTCATATTTAATAATTATCCACTGAGAAAAATTTAGCATGGGTAAGATTTCCTTGAAACTGGAAAAAAGGGCTGCATTTCTTTAGAACACTGTCTTTAAATGTAGAAGGGGGAATTCAAAAAATCATAGACCCTTGAACTTGAAATCAAATACGACAAAGGGTTTTGTCAGCTTTTTACACAGTATGTATTTATAAACACCTAGAAGGTAAAGACTGCAACACAACTGAATCAAAAGCTTGTCCAGAACAAGTACAACTTGATTATATGACTGCAACTAACAGATGTGGCCTGGCACATGAGCATGACTGCCATCCATGATCAGTCCTTAGCACAGCCAGTGGGAACAGCTGGGACAAAGTTAGTTTTCTTCCTAGTAGCTGGCACAGTGATGTGCTTTGGATTTAATGAGAATAACATTGGTAACACACTGAAGTTTTAGTTGCTGCTGAACAGTGCTTACTCCAAGTCAAGGACTTTGCAGTCTCTCATGCTCTGCCAGTGAGGAGGTGCACAAGAAGCCAGGAGAGAACACGGCCTGGACAGGTGACAAACTAGTCAAAGGGATATTCCATCATGCTCAGGATAGAAACTGGGGGGAACTGGCTCCAGGGACCAATCACTGACAGGCTGGGCACTGGTCAGCAGGTGATGTGCAACTACCATGCATCACTTGTTTCTCTGCAATTTTATTTCTTTGTCTCCTTTTTTATTACTACTGCATGGTACTTAGTTGCTGGCTATGGGTAAAGTTATGCCTACAGCCAGTCAGCCTGTCTTAATTCTAACATTTGGGCTGCTGGAGAGTACCAACCCAAATCCAAATTGTGCAAAAAAAAAAAAAACAACAAAAAAACAACAAAAAAAAAAAAAAAAACAACAAAAAAACAAAAAAACAACTGATGAAATACCATCAAACCATAAGGATGTATCAGGTATCACTCCACTAACTCAAACCTATGAAAACAACAGGAAAAAACTAAATATTTTAGTAAATACACTAATTATATCTTCAAGTAGACATTCCATTATAAAAATTGCAAGCACTCAGTTGATCAGAAAATCTTGGGGAAAAAAAATTAAGCAATGTTTAAAAGCCTCAAATGGAGCTGAATTAAGTTACATGCAAAGCACAGTATTGGCTGTAAATAATCAGCAATAAAAATCTGTAACAGAAACCAACTATTAGGCAGCATTAGAGCAGGAAAGGATCCATGGAAAGTAACAGCATTGCTAAACAGACAGAATAAGCCTTTTCCTCTGCTTAGCATTACAAATACCTCAACCTGTTTTGAGAAGCACATCTCCAAGTGACATAGAACAACTGGCAGAATTCCAAAAGCAGCTACACACACAAAAAAAAGGAAAGAGGCCTTGAAAACACAACCTAAGGAGAGATTTAAATAGACTTGTTCAAGCTTTACTGGACTGAAAGAAGACAATATAAATAGAAGATTCCTGCCAACAAAAGGGCGATACACTTCCCCACACAGATGAAAGGGGCTCAAACTGCAGATGATTTAGGCTAAACTTGGGCTAATTTCTAGGGCAACCTAACTGCAAGCATAGTTAAGCACCTGCACAGATTGCCAAACAGGGCCGGAAACTTTGCAGAATTTTTAAATTTTTTTAAAATATTTCAAACTGACTTGGATCAGAGGTCCAGATAAACTCTCATATCCCTTTCAGAATTCTATATTGGATTTTGTTTACCAAAGAAATATTTTTCAAAAGGAGAGAAAGGACTCAGCCTAAAAAATTTTCCAGTACATAGATGAAGAGACATCTGTATTTAAGGTATTTATAATTTAAAATCTTTTAAGAGATCAGATGCAATAGGCAGGAAAAACAGCTGTGGGAGCCAGTCAAGATACTGATGATCTGGCAAGACAAACTCAAGTACAGGAACAAGACACACCCACGGGAGCTGTTTTTGTGTCATACCATTCCAGTACTACTTGAATTTCTTTTAAATGCTTCCCATCTTGTCAAACCGAGGTTACATTTGCTGAAAAGATTTCACATTACAGCCATGTACTTAGTTTTGAACACATTCCATATGTTAAACTTTGATTGGGAGTTCAGCTATGCTGTGAGGGAGGACAGTCTACACCTCCCTTATCTCCTGATCAATGCAAACAAATATTTTCTAGTGAGGATGAGCCTTTAGCACCAGAAAATTCAGGAACCTTTGTGTGCTATGAGAGAGGTAACCTATAACATCTTTTTCTATCTTCTAATTTACAGATTGTTCAAATATTTTGTGTATTAAACTTGTTTTCATTCAGTCACAGAACACATCATTGTAAATGAATGTAAAAAAAAAGGCAGTGCAAAAAATTGAACTGAGCTGAAGTTCTCACCTACACTTTTTCCCTTCTGTATGTATTGCCTTTACTCTACATGCTTGCCTCCTTGAAAAGCCACATGTAGAACTTCTTGTTAATTCCTTTGGGAAAGCAGGGACTGCAAGAAAGCAGACAGAACCTCTGAAGAAATGCAGAAATCCATAGACTATGCTTACAATAATGGATTTCTTAACTTCCATAAAAGGGGAAAAAATGAGCAAGATGCAAACCTAGTAATGGAACTCTAATTTGATTCAGCACCATCCCAAATGGGGATACAAAGCTTGTAGCCAAAAGCTACATAGACAGCAATCCACTGTAACCTAAGTTATTTCTAAAATATTCATTAAAAAAAAATCCAATTGTGCATATATACCTCAGGGACAGGTGTAGAGAAGTTGTGTATTAAGAATATTCCATGAGAAGCTTTGTCCCTCCTCCTTAAGCAGAAATCTTGGACTCTGCAGCAGAACTGCACCCACACATTGATTTCACAAGATATGCCCTGATGAGAACAAGTATGAAACAGGAAGACAGACAAGCATCAAAATAGATGAAGGCTTCTTCCTTCAGAAAGGCACTTCCAGAAGTGTAAACCTTTTGACAAAAGTCTTATTGTTTTCTCCTTTCCAGCAACTCAGAGAAGACAGTGTAGAAAGAAGTGGAATACTGTTTGTAGTCTGCTCCTTATTTTGGCTGGTTTCTTTGTAGTCTACCTAGTCTACCAAAGGGTATAAAAATCAAAACCATAGTAAAACACTTAAATATAGAAACTTCCTATGCTTTTAAGGAGAAAAGAAAACAAAACCAAAACCACAAATAACCTCTCCCATATTAACTTGAAAATACTTTTGATAGTCTCCAATTCAGAAAAAAAGCCTTCAATTTGTAATTAACATTTTCATACCAACAGATCCTGAAGAATCAATCTAAAAATGTAATCTCTTTCTAAAAGTCTAAGCTTGTCTAAAAGGAAGTTGTATACTTGTTTCATTTAAATGGTGACTTACACATTAGCAGTTCGTCAATAGACTTTCTGCACCCTGTATTTTGGGCAGCTTTATGTTCCAGTGGAACAGAAATGCTCTCTTACTATCTAGAAATGTTTCCTACAGATTTGGAGCTCTATTTATGCAATCTCTGGAAATCACATTTCATTCCATTTATCTAGTTCAAACAGCAAGAAGATTGACATTTCATGAATAATACAGCATCTTTCATTACTGCAGCCAAATAATCTCCAAAACAATCTATGATGTTTAAAGGGTAAAGCTACTAGTTCCCTTTGAGAAATTAAATGATCCCTTCCCCCAAGATTTAGTCAGCAAGGATGACACAAAGATTTAAAAAAAATAAACAAAACCTCACAACTACATTGGTAGAAAATAGTAATACCTACCAAAGTCCCTATGTATAATAATTAAGTCAGAGTTCCTGTTCCAAACTTGTTTTTCATGCTGTCCTTCCCTTTCCTTAGAATTTGGAATACTGAACTATATCAGACTATAAAACAACAATAAATGCCCAAGGATTTGCTATATCAGACTATAAAACAACAAAAAATGCCTAATTTGTTGTTGTTTGTTTGGGGAGGTTTGGGGCTTAGTTCTAGGGTGAGGCTTTTTGGTTGGATTTTTTTGATTTTCATTGTGTTTTGGTTATTTGTTTGTCTGGACTTTTTCACAATCAAGATAGCCTAGCAAGAAAGATTATCTCAAAGGATCCTTAAAGGAAATGAGATTCTGATAGATGGTGTGACAGCATCCTGTATTTGAGAGAGTAGTTAATCCCTTGGAAAAGAACAGGAGCATTAAAATAATTTGGAAGTAGCAGACTCTCTAATTAATATCATCCCACACAGAATCCTGGAAGAGACATACAGAAAATTCTTTCCTATCTGAAGCTGAAAAGGCCATCCTCTGCCCAGACTTGAGCCGATACAGAAAAACACAAGAGCATGCAGTACAAAACAGCCAGATAAATATCACCAGTTCAAATTAAGAAAAAAATAAAAATGAACACACCCTTCAAACTGAAAAGCACAGAAAGGTATGGTATTTCACACACAAAAGGTCATGGCGCCACACAGTTTCTCCATAGAGGCAAGAGAGGCAGGCAGAAGGAAAACAGCAAGGAGTTGCACCAGTTCACAAGGGTGCAACCATTAGCAGGAACTCAGAATGGAAATACAAGGTCCAGCTACCATATCCTGAGTGTACAAAAGAATGACAAAGTTTGCTCTGCAGAACACATCAAGTCCACAAGAGATGGGTGAAGACTTTGTAAACATCACAGATTTAGAATGATAGTACCCTCTTCACTCAGCTTCCAATCTTCATGACATACTAAGAAAATTATCTTAAAAGCCAAATTTATGCTCAAGCTGATTGAACCAGTCAGCCAATTTCAAATGCACAAACACAGCATTAGCTTCTATTCATTAAGGGATTGAAAAAAATAAGATTAAACCAATCACATCCAGCCCATCATGCTCTTCCATTTTTAAGACTCAAAAGGAACCAGAAAGGGTTGTGAACTGTGGAAGAACAATTCATAGGATGACAGAATGGCTTGGATTAGAAGGCACCATAAGGATCATCTAGTTCCAACTCCCCTGCCCATGGGTACCTTTCACTAGAACAGGCTGCTCAGGGCTCCATCCAGCCTGGGCTTGAACACTTTTGGGGATGAGGCATCCACAACTTCTCCGGTTCCAGGACCTCATCACCCTTACAGGGAAGTATTTCTTTCTTATATCTAATCTAAACCTCCACTTTTCCCATTTAAAGCCATTCCTTCTTTTCTTGTCATTACATGCCCTTGTGAACAGTCCCTCTCCTGCTCTTTTCTGGCCCCCTTTAGATACTGGAAGGTGCTCTAAAGTCTCTCTGAAGCCTTCCCTTCTCCAGCCTGAACAGCCTTCTCTCTCAGCCTGTCTTCACAGGAGAAGTCCTCCAGGTTCTGATCAGCTTCATGGTCTTCCCCTGGACTCGCTCCAACAGTCTGATATCCTTATTTTGGGGGCCCCAGAGCTGAACACAGCACTCCAGGTAGGGTCCCACAGGAGCAGAATCAGCTCCTTGACCTGCTGGCCACTCTTCTTGTGGTGCAGCCCCGGATACAATTGGCTTTCTGGGCTGGAAGTGCACATTGCCAGCTCATGCTGAGCATCTCACACAACACCTGAATCCTCCTCACGGGTACTCTTGATCTGCTCTCCACTCAGCCTGTACTTGCTTGGGATTGCCCCGACCCAGGTGCATTGCCTCCTTGCATTTGTCCTTGTTGAACCTCATGAGGTTTGCACAGGCCCACCTCTCAAGCCTGACCAGCTCCCTCTGGACAGCATCCCTTCCCTGCAGCAGTGTTGGTTACACCACAGTCTGATGTCATGGCAAACTTGCTGAGAGCGCACTCAATCCCTTAGCACTAGTCCCAGTACAGACCTCTGAGGGACACCACACATCACAGGTCTCCACTAGGACATTGAGCCACTGACCACAACTTTTTAACCCCATTAATACTAAAACAGAGACCTGATCTTTGTAAATCTGCAAATGTCTTCAGGTATTGTTTTATAATTAAAGTGATAAAAGCAAAATCAAACAAACTAAAATAAACCATTATGGCTTCAGATACAGAAAACAGGCAAATAAATAACATGGCTAGAAACACTCTTACAAAAGGAGTTTGGGATTTTTTTGAAGCTGGTAGACTTAAGAAGCTAAATAGCTTTTCATAAAGAAAAACACCCTCATGTTTGATTTCCAGAAGAAATGTTCCTTGCACTTCGAAAACAGCCAACCTCATACAGCAGCCAGCGGCATGCTCTTACCACAAAGACTGATGGCATTCCAGGCTGCAATAGGCAAAGCATTGCCAGCAGGTCAAGGGTGGCGACCCATCTTCTCTATTGGGCACTGGGTGAGGCCACGAAGAATGTTGGGTACAGTGCTGTGTTTTCCAGTACAAGGGAGGCATGGACATACTGGAGAGAATCCAATAAGGGGCCACTGAGACAAGTTCGTCACTCAATGCAATTATAGAACATTCTTCTTATACAGAAAGGTCGAGAGAGCTGGGAGTGTTCAGCCTGGAGAAGGCTCAGGGAGATGTCACCAATGTGTGTAAATAACTGGAGGGAGGCTACATAGAGGATGGAGCCAGGCCCTTTTCCACATGCCCAGTGACAGGAGTGTGCCCAGAGGCAATATGCACAAACACAGAAGGTGCTCTCCAAACAGCAGGAAATAGTGGCAGAAGATCCCTGGGGCACTGTGAACTCTCCCTCCTTAGAGATATTCCAAAGCCATCTGGACATAGGTTTGGACAACTGGGTCTAAGTTGCCCTGCTTGGACAAGAGGGTGATCTCTGGGAGGTTCCTTCCAATTTCAACCAATCTCAAATTCTGCAAAGACTTTTTCAGCTGTTACAATTAATACAAGAAATTATCTCAGAAAATGCACATCAGAAAACCAAGACTTGCTCTTATATGAGTCAATCCCAGAACCTCAAGCTCAGAACTTTGCCATTAGAAAATAAGATGCTGACAGAGCAGACTAAGCAATCAGTTGCTGCAGGGGAAGGCTCACTGCTGAGCCTTTAACGAGAACTGTCTGGCTGAACTGAGCCTACCATCCATTTTCTCCCTCTGCCTCCTGAGATCTCTTGGCATCTAAAGCATCCACCAACCAGCATCCATCTGGCAGGAGTCCTATTCTGGAATCCCTCAGGCTCTCAGAGACAGGGTATTCTGAACTTCTCTGGCAAAATGAATCAATATTTCCATTTGCAAAAGATTCCCTTTAACAGAGAATCCTTAACTGAGCACAACGATAGTTCAAGGATTGTCTGCTGAAGTTACCCAATGACAACGTCTGATTACTCAAGTATAAGAGAACAGGTCAGGACAACCATAAATACACAAAGTCTGTAATTCAAGTACCAGTGATTCTGTTTGGGTTGTTTGGTCTTCTCTTTCCCACTCCATCTTCTCCCAACTGCATAATGAACCACAATTTACATGAGTTACCTGTTAATCACTATTTACTACAGCTCTTAACACACAGAGACAGACAGGAACAGAGCAAGAATTTTCACAGCCAAGGAGAGGAAAGGAAAGTGACCTAATACAGACTGCTCAGGTATCTGTTTGATGACCCAATGCCATTTCAAACATATGTCACCACTGTTCATGCCCTGTGGCATGAGAACTGAAGCAGTGTATCCAGAACAAACTGGACAGTGTCACCATGTCCCTATCTGTTTGCAGAAGATGGAGAAAAAGCACAATTAAGAAACAGAAGCTATTTTCTGATTGATCACACATTTTTACACTATGAGAGAGAAAGGAAAGAAAATCCAATATGTGATTATGAAACACTGGAGAAATACACTGTGGACAAATAATGACTTCATTTCACAATGAACACAAGCACACAGCAGGTCATTACCATCCTGATAATATAATTTAAACAAATGTCTCTCAGAGCTGACCTGAAGAGTAAGTTTACAAGAATTATACTGCATAATGGATGTTCTTACATCAGGTAACACCTACAGCAGAAGATTTAAAAAGATAAAGAATGATTTTATTTCTTCATTGATTCTGATCATAAACACAAAATGGTGACGCCTGTGAGGAACTGATGTATTAGCAAACACTGGCATTGCTTTTACCATTGCCCATTTTACCAATTTCAGAAAGCATCACTTACCTAACTCCATTATTAGTAACTGATAAAATATATGGGACTTACTACCTCCAGCAAAAGGATTTCTTCTACCATAAGAACTAGACTGGGACTGCATGTGATATTTGTGTGTTTCTGTTGTACCTTCTATTTCAATTTTCATTCATAAGAGGATGATGCTTAGAGCAGAAATCATTTCATATTCCTGCACTTCTGCACTGCAAAGGGAATACTTTTGCAGGACCTTTAAAAAATGCACTGAGTAGTTACAAGAGCAGCAAAACATAGCTGGCACAACAAACCATAGATGTCTTCGGCTCCTTAGCTTCTGTCTTAGGCTTCTAGATGTCTTAGGCTCCTTTATTTAGAGGAGCCTTTCTATTTATACTGTTTGTGTCACATATATTAATTGCTCAAACAGGAAGTGTGGAAAACTAACCAGCCTCCAAAGCCACACACTTTACAGCAAACCAACATCAGAATAAAGCTTTATGCTAACACACTTTTCAGAAGCCACTCATGAGTCAAGTTTTGTTCTCACATCCAAAAGCCTTAGTTTTTTCAGTGTGAAGATACCCTATCTGGACACAGATGTTGACACTTCAGACAGTAAAAGCTGTTATTCTGCTCTCCAGCAGGTAGGATTGATGAAGCAACTGGCTTCTAACTGCAGCTCTGATGGAAGTTTGGTAGCAAGGCCATCACACCATTCTGGAAATGTATCTCAGGTATAGTAATAGAATATACCACATCGTGGCCACAGACCAAATTTTAATTTTGTTATCACATAAAATGGTAAGAACTTACTGTGGGGACAACGCTTAAGTAATCACAATCACACTGCTTCCATAGAATTCTGAAGACAACTTTTAGAAAACCTGCTGCAGTCAGGACAACTGAAAACCAACACCACCAAGACTATAGTTTTATATGAACATCCTCTCTCTGCAGAAGAATGTACTTATACAGCATGTACCAGTCAGCTTTTCAGAGCACCATGGTCATGCAGAGAAAGAGATCCAAAGGAGCCTGGACTCTTGTTTCATTACAACTGGAGACAAGTGGATACTGCTGATCAGTGAGACCTCCTTCCATCTTGTCAGGGAAAAAACAGATGGTTTTATAGGTTTTTCTTTCGTTATAACACATTTACCAAGTTTTAGCTGACATCTGTATACCTTATGTAGGAAAATGGTAAAATCTTACTATTTAATCTCACTGTATGCATACCACCTCATTTATACTTCACAAAATATCCTTAAAGCATTCAAGAAATTAATATTATTTGAAGACAAAAAGTTTTTTACAGAAACAACAGTACCTACCACTAAAAACAGCAGTCAGTATCAAAGACAGAAGACAGTGATTAGGCACATGGATGATGACACAGCATATATTAAACATGGTATCACTATGGTGGAGGGAAGCAAAAGAGAAAACCCCAATGAGCTGAAAAGCCTGACACTTATTAAAGAGCTTTCAGGATATAGGATTTAAAACAGACGCTCCTAGAAAGAGCAGAATACCAACAAAAAGAAAGCTACCCATGTGACTCGTTTAAAATCATGCATTACTTGTATGCATTGTGCATTTCCATGTGGTATGATCTATTAATAAAACAGATTATTCACTCTTTAAGTAATCATACACCAAATTACCCAGAGCTTCCTTTTGCAAGCCTACTGACTTCACAGTTCCTGTTGTGCCTGTGATGAGTAATGACTGCAAGAACTGCTTAGCACTTGGCTATATTAAGTATTTTTTATTTCAGTATTACCCAGTTTTGAAGATTACCTCCATGCTACATTGTCTAAGGTACTTGCATTTTTTTACCAGATGTAAACACACAACAAATCTGTTAAAGTATCACATACCTAAAATTTCCCAGAAAACAGAACACCAAAAGTTCAGATTTAAGATAGGTACCATAAATTGTACAGTAAATTTAAATGATATTGTGGTTTTTATCTTTTATTTTCCCACTTCTCTTCCAACATAATTTAATGCAACTTTTAAACAGAAAGTTTGAAATTTACTGTTCTAAAACGCTAAACACTTCTCAATTAAAAAAGATGCCAACCAATATATAAGCAAATTGCTTTCAGGAGGGCTATGTGCAAGAAATCAAATTTGTCCATAATGAAGAGAGTACAATAAATCAACTGCATACCTTCTCATAGCATCACAGAATATGTGAGCTGAAAGGGATCCACATGGATCACAGAGTCTAACTCCTGGCCCTAACTCTGTGCCTGAGAGCATTGTCCAAATTCTTCTTGAGCTCTGTCAGGCTGCTGCTGTGACCACTGCCCTGGGGAGCCTGTTCCAGTGCCCAAACACCCTCTGGGTGAAGAACCCCTTTCCAACCTAAACCTCCCTGACACAATTGCAGGCCATTCTCTCAGGTTCTATCACTGGTCTGGTCACCACAGAGAAGAGATTGGTGTCTCCTCCTCTTCACAAGGAAGTCGTAACTGCAGTGAGGTCTCCCCTCAGTCTCCTCCAGACTGAACAGAACAAGTGACCTCAGCCAGTCCTCATGTTTCTACTCAAGATCCTTCAAAATCTTTGTCAAGAAGAAAAGAAGGGATTTCTTGGTTGAAAACTGGAAGAACATTTGTCTTCAAACCTAACTGAAAAGTAAATTCAAAGACCAACCTGCAGTGTCAAATACTCCCTCTGACATTTCTTCCTTACTCAGCCTGGCTTCCATCTGTTTCTACTGACTTAAAGACACAAGACTACTGTATTTTTTCTTGGTATAGTCATTGTTTCACGTGTTTTGCCCTCACCCCTCTTCTTATTATTGATGCTAACTCTTACAAAAAAAGAAAGAGAGACTTGTTGCCTAACATGGTCTCCTCCTATCAAATTAACTGTCCCAAGTACAGCTGGTTTATTTCACTTTAAATTGAAATGAGCCTGATCAATTTAAGTTAACAGCAAAGCTGGACAATTATTGGGTGAGGGAAAATTAAAGCATAAAAAGCTTTTGTGCAAGCTCAGATCAGATGAGAAAACTAAGCTACATGAAGTCACCTCAAATAAATTTTAAGCTATAATAGACATTGAAGCAGGACACCAAAAGGAAATGGCTAGCATGCTTATGACAACTGGAACTATTCAGGATCATGACAGTACTAAGGAAGACTTGGGTTTCACAGAGCAACCTGCTCTAGCTGGTCCTGCTTTGAACAGGCAGGGTGGGAATTAGAAACACTTCCCTCCACAGCTATTCTGCGATTCTGTGACCTTGTCTTTAACTTCCAGTAAAGACATTCAACCTGCAAAACTGATCAGCTTTAAAAGCTATATGAAACTTGACATCTTTAATTGAGGCACTAATTGAATTTTAAAATTAGAATGTTTGTATTTTTTAAATCACAATGCTTTTTATGTACATCCACTTTCTCTTAGGAAAACAAAAAAAAAAAACCAAAACAAAAAAAAAAAAACCACAAAACCACAAAAAAAAAAAAAAAACACAAACAGAATTTTTATGGTTTCCAGAGCACTGGTATCAAGGATCATTGTTATCTTTAGGTTCTTATCTTTAGAACCCAGACACTTCATACACCATTACTTGCAGTTCTGCAGGCAAAAGTGATCTGCCTAACTTACAGCCAGCAGTTTCATTAAGAACAATGTAATTATTATTTGCTGAGCTTGTCGTAATTAGTCAAGTGAAATTTGTCTCAAATGCAATAAATTTCACCAAATGAAAAAACATGGATAGTTATGCTCCTAGAGAAGAAAATTTACTGTAATACATGGTATCCTCACACATAATCTCTCTATCCCAAACACCACTGGCTCAATTCAGTCAACGCCATACAACCAGCATTTTTAATCAACTCTTATTAGAGGCTGTCTTTGCCAGGAGCTGAAGAAGAACATAGCTTTCACTCAACTCTTCTAGGTACAATTTATTCTGCCACTTCATTTTGCAGGGAGGCTGATTTATTTGACATCAATAGTTTGTAGAGGTAATAAACCATGCAGCAATGATACCATGACTCAGAGCTCATTTGCTAGCAGTCAAGTTGCTTAGCAGCATGACAGGCAGAGTAATGTGCCTTGAAGAAGTATCTGTATAGATGCAACAGAGATTACCAAACAAACACAGAGCCCCAAAACACGACTTTACTCTATCAACTTTTTGATTGATCGATTGTGCTCAGCTTCACTTTGAGCACAAAGATTAAAAAAAGAAAAAAAAAAAAAATCTATATGCAAGCCAAAAAGCTACTCAGTCTCAACAGATTTCTAACACACCCAGGCAATTTTACACTACTGCTTCCTTCCAAGATAGGGTTGTCCTCTACGTGCTAACAGAAGCCAAGCACGCAGTGTAGGAAGTAAGAGAACCCTCCTTCAGGTAAACATCAATACTCAATAAACTACATCTACTTCCTACAACAGAAGACCAAATTTTTTTCACCCGAGTTTTCAAGTGTGATAAAAGAGGTTTTATATGCTAATAGCATTATTTTAAAACTGTTCTTCTGTGAACTTTTTTCTTTTGAGTAACATCAGCAATCAAGCGTAAAATAAAATTTTAAAAGGGAGGTGAGGATTTAAGAAAAAGACTGATTTAGACTCTTCTCTCTGGAAATAAAAAGTATATAATCAGATTTTTTTTCCAGTTGCATTACAGCGGCATGTGTCTTTTTTGTACCAAACCAACTGAGAAGGCTACAACACTTTAAAAAAGCCCATGCATCATATTTTTCAGCCTCTCTATTTCAGTATCAACCTTTACAAATCTGCAGACACTAAATGATTCCAATTCTTCTTTCTCCCTATACCTCTTCAGGGACACAATCACCCCTCAAGATTAAATAAATGTATTTAATCTTTATTTAAAAGTACAGCAAAAAGTGATAGGCACTACAGGTAAGAAAATTGTAGTTCTCTTTTCATTCAATTCCTGTAATTACAAAATACATGCTCATTAAAGGCCTTTCCACTCAAGCATTCCAATTCTAGGAAGGATAATATATCAAGTTATTTTTCAACTTATACATTCATTGTTTTAAGTCATGCATTGAGTTCTATTTAGGCTCAGCCAGGAGTGTTACAGGAAGTTATCACAGTAAAACTTGTAATAGCTACTTAGAACAAATACTTTTAGAAGAAATTCACAAGGATTACTAGGAAATTCCTTCACAGCTGTTAACTTCAACAAGTGCATACTTCTCAAGAAATTGAAGACAGACATCCATTTACATGGTTATTTTTGTAATTATCAAATCTCCAGTATACAGAGAATCACTGTCTGGTGCTAGTCAGCGTTTCCATTCACAATCTTCAGAATACAAATCTGATTGCTAGGTAAGCATCAGAAAAATCATGACATTCATCATTATTAAACACCTGACTGACAAATTAAGTGCCACAATTAACATGCCAAGGGATGATGATCAAGACTTATTTGGCTCTAATCTGAGATTTTTAAGATAAAACCATAAAATCTCCTCCGCATCTCCTTTGCCACATCTCCCATTGTTTGTCAACCCCACAGAGTAAGGAGTGAAGGTAAAGGACTTCCCCTCAGTCCTGCCTCTAGCTTGGAGTGTAAGGGAACTTATGAGGACTAACATTGCTAAATCCCAGGGAAAGGTATGACCAGGAAGCACCTCCACAGGTAACCAGACCAGTTACAACTAAAATTTGTTTACTCAAATTCAAATACCTCTTTATATGACCATGTTGAAACAGGTCACATACATGGGCATGGGAACAGTACAAAGAATTGCATGTCCATCAAAACAAAACAGAACCACAGAATAGCAGACATAACAGCTACCATGAAAGGTAAAAGTGCTTTGGAAGATGCAAAAGTTTATCAAAAACCTCTCCTTGCTTCAGAGGGTAAGGAAGACTGTATAACCAGTGCACAGCAACTAAACTGATAGCATTTTAAGAAATTTAGTTGTCTCTTACTTGTTTAAGCAATTTTTAGAGAGGTTGGAGAGACTGAGGAGCTATATTAGCAAGTAGGAAGATCAGGAAGGAAAGGAATAATGTTTTTCCTATCCATACACTCATGAAATCTACAGGACAGCCAACAGGGCAGGGAAAAGAAGGAAACTTAGGTCAATGAGTGAATTTAGATAATAGATAAAAATATTTTCTATAATACACAAGTGCTTTTCCAATACAAAATCCACTTGAATCCATATTTACATCACATAGATGTTTGAAGTTTGACTCCAAGGTTAAGATGCCCATGGAACAATGCAGGTAACCTCTAACTAGGATTGCCAGCCAATGGGTCCCTCTACAATACAGAAAGTAAATCCCAAACCTGGGGCTATTCAGGTATATACAGGCAGTATGATTAGTTGTGCATACACACACACCCCCACTAAAATATTGACATTCTCCAGTCCTGAGGCCAGCTGGTACCAGCTGCACTCTACTGTACAGCACTAACCTTGTAACCTTCAATCTCCCCTGGGCTCCATGAGACACATTCATAGCCTGAAGACAAACACTTAGGTGGGGATGGGAGTAATTCACATGAGTTTCTATTCAGACTGCCAAACAGAAAGCTGTAAGTGGTATGTTCCTGACAGAAAATTAACTGTACCTGGTGCATTCCTTAGTTAAAGGTACAGGTATCATCACTTCTGGGATACTTCAGCAGTGGAGGGAGCAAACCTTGTATAGTCTTGCCTGTATCACCCACTAGAAGTGGCTCCTGGAGCTTCCCATACAGCAGCCACACATTGCTCACAATTTGAAGCTAGAAATGACTGTTACATTTTTTCTTCCACTGAAAGAAGAGTTCTTTTAATTTTATCCAATGGCAGATAATTCACATGGTGACAAAAAAGCAACATAAGCTCTGCAATAAATCTAGATTTCCCCTCCCAGCTGCACAGTAACAGCTGTGTATAACACAGCCAACATCTCAGTAGATCAGGCCATGCAGTTAAACCAGCTGGTATGAATTAGGAGGATCAGGAATTAGTGTTGTCTTGCCACAGTGCAGGAACTCTGCCTACCTGTCTCACACTATTAGGAATGTAAACCACTGCTAGACTTCCATTTTCGAGAAACCTACGTAACTTGTTATGATAAAGACCGAAGTGTTCCTGACTGGTACCTCCCTTTGCTGCATTTAGCTACATTAATAATTTCTTTTAGAATATTAAGTAACATAAGTTATAGCTTACTTACATTGTTGAATGTCTAAAGAGAAATTTACATGAACAAGTTGCTTTACAACAACCTGTAATCAAAAACATACGTGTCTATAAACCAGCTATCCAACCAAATGAGGCTCTCTCACATTCACACTGGTTTGAATACATGAAGCTTTGAAGCAAATCCTGAAGATAAGAGCCTAATATTGGATATTTCAAAAGAAGATAAAATTACATTCACTATCACAGTACAATTCAGCAGAATATTCTAACAGGTAGGAGGATCACAAACTAAGGCCGCCCTGGCTTGGTGTTTTCTGTGTAAAGCAATTTTCCTCTTTCTTTCTTCTACCAATGTCTTTTCTAACAGCCTCACATACTTCAAGAACCTATTCAAGCAAGGATTTGCTATTTTACTAAACATTTATGCAGGAATTAACACAGTGGGAACCTAATTTGTTTCTGATCTCTAGGCTAGTGGAATAGTAAAACATATGCATACAGTAATAAAACAAATGTCTTCCCTGTTTTTAAGAATGACTGAAAAACAACTGTTATTCTATATGGATTTAGATACTGCTAATATAATCAAGCAAACATTCAAACTTAAAATAATATTGTATGTGTTCTATAAATGTATTCTTAACCTAAGACAGCATTCATACTGATATCAAAAAAAAGGAATTATAAATACTTTGTACCTAGAGAAATTTCTCACACAAACTGTCGTTCGTTCAGACATCTTCCTTCTACTAGCATTGGCTGTTTTCAAATTACATTTGTCTTCTGTCAACACCCAGAAATACTTAGGATTAAGCAATGATGAAAAAATAAGAATATGTACAACACAAGATGTCTCAGTGGAGTATTATTTTAATGAGCTTTAGATATTTCAAAAAAGCTGGAAAAAATTCTCAAATAAGCCATCTTCTCTCCTGAAAATAAAACCATGGTTAGAGAATTCAAATACTGAAATATATTGCTACAACTAGAATTATGGTATATATGCACCACTACATAAAAAAAAAAAAAAAAAAAACAACCTCAACAGTAGCATGCTTATAAAAGCAAAAGGAAGTAAATTTTAGAATAGAAACTTACTTGTGCATATTTTCCACTCCTATTACGATCATGATATAGTAGGAAATTCCACTTTGTATAACAAAATGTAAGGCATACCTAGGGAAAAAAAAGTAAACCCTCATAGCATTTTCTTTAACGACAATCAACTGCATGCATTCATTGTAAATTAAAGAGGTTCAAAGTTTAAAGCCATCTCTACTCCCAAAGAAAAACACCCTTCTTTTCAATTTGGTTTTTCGTTACCCTTCCCTCTGCTGAGAGCTTTTCCCTTTAGCATAGCACAGAGAGCAGTAACGAACAAAAACTAGACACCTAGCTAGAATGCTCCAGCTCAATTAAGGATATTG
Source organism: Phylloscopus whistleri (assembly GCA_017589585.1). Taxonomy (NCBI): domain Eukaryota; kingdom Metazoa; phylum Chordata; class Aves; order Passeriformes; family Phylloscopidae; genus Phylloscopus; species Phylloscopus whistleri. The sequence goes on from JADMLD010000548.1 coordinate 1,746,072, forward strand.
CAAATGCTGCTAATTCCTAAAATACAAAGAATATGTCTTATAATACTTCCATTTGGCATTATTTCCTGAGTAAATAACTTAAACAACATGAAAGTTTTGTGATTTAGTTTCCATACTCATCTTTGTACTCATTTACAGCAACGGGTATTTCAGATAAGGCCAACAATTTCTTAGTATTCACAATATTCTAAGATTTCCCACTCAACAAAAACAGTGACTCTGTCCAGCCAGTCTCTTTGTCCCAGGTTGTCAAGTAACTCTTAAAAGGGATGGTGGTGATGGTCACAAAAACACACACCAAAAAAAGCCCTACACACCGACAGATTTATTTCAAAAAGGTGGTCTAAGCTTTTCTTGTTTGTTTTCCACAGCTTACCACCACAGCTATCCCAACACCATTGCTTTGGGGGTTTGTTTTGGTCTTTGAAGGAGTTACACTTCAGTAAGCTGTAGAGCACTGGTATTAAAGCAATGCCAGTGAATGGCAGAAAGAGGTGATCTTTGGTAACTTGATTTTTTTCATTCTGGTACTTTAAGTGCCTCAGTAGCACACTTACATATGCTCAAGTGACACGACTCATCCAATTTGGGATTTCCCCCCCCGCTAAAAAGCAGCCTAAAAAGCAGCTACTATTTTGCTACAGCAATGTTGTTATCTTTTAGCTTATCACCAACAATTTCCTAATTTCACTCCTCCTTTACTCACAAGGAAATGACTTCAAGGTTTTCAACAAGAAAACCACTTGAACTAAAATCCTTCATGTTACACATGATGAACTGAAGCAAAACAAGTCACTTGGACATGAATTAACCTTGAAAGATCTTGTCTTTTTACAGAAGATCCAATCTGTACCTGCGCCCATGCTTCATTTCTAGTTAGTCACATTTAGAATAGGACTACCTAAAATTCAAATGTGCATTTTAATATAGTAATTGTCAATTTAAAAAGTATTAACTTGCTTTTTTTATCTGCCAAGTATTAGCAATACTGTGTAGCAAAGACAGGCATCAGGGAAATGACAAAAACTTAAGAGGTTTGCTTCTTATAGAAAGAAAGGATACTAAGATATCAAAGCCTAAAAGAGTGTGGATTGACATGGAGTACCATACCAGAATTACAGTCACTGAAAACACTTCTCTTTCAGAGCTCTTAACAATAGCAGTATGATTGATCTTTGATTCAAACATTCAAAGGGATACATTGAAATACCACATGGAATAGTAATTTTTAACTACATATGAAGGGTACATATTCTGGGCCTTCTATGCTATTTACTATTATGCCAAGGGAATTTCTGTTCTCTTCCTTTCCTCTACCATCATCACAAGTATTACAAAAGTGACTGAAAACAACCACACTTGAAATTGAAGATGACAACATACATAACTACTACTAAATGCCCTTAAAAGGGTGCAGATCTCAAACTACTTCCCTCATTTAAGTTTGCATGATCTCATTTACAAGTTACTACACTTAAAAGTAACACTATATAACAAAACAGTAACAGTTTCCTTCTTGCTAAATACGTTTATAAGACATGCTATAGAACAATCCAAGAGTCACTGAAGATGTATCAGGGGCTTGTAACCTTATACATACTTGATTCCTTGAGGAAAGGAACCAAAAAAACCAAAACTCTCAAAAAAACCTGGTTGTATAATATGTACTTAAGCAAAAGGAAAAAGCATTGGCAGAAATATAACAGAAGCACCAGTCTCTTAAAGAATGTGTACTTTCAACGTCTCAAATTATGTTTTCATCATTTTAAAATAGTTTTTAGCTCCATAACTGCAAAATAGAAATTAATTGCAAATATAATAGATTCAAGTATGATCCAAAGCAAATCAGAGTAATGTGTATTTCTACTATGACAGAAAACATCTCTTATGTTTTTTCCAGGGCATATTGCCAGTGAGAAGTTTACACAAATTTTTATTTACAACTGTTGGGAGTAGAGGTTGTTTCTTTCCAAAATCTCCCACACCCAAAATTCATATACGAATATATTAGTAACCCTTTCTAATTACAAGCTGCAACTAAAGATTTCTGCTTCTAAAGCAACGGATACAGAATGTGCTTCTAAGCTTACACAGCTCTCAAAACAATTCTCACATAGTAGCTCCTATCTCCCATATCCTCCTCTTTATCTGTGGTGCTAAGACTGGAAGTCTTTGAGATCAGATCATTCTCTCAAAGCAAAACACCATGGCAACACGTTTAAGAAATAGACTGGAGTAGTAGAGTTTTATATAAAAATAAATCATGCATGTAAATCTAAAGAATAAAGGTTACTGATTTCTTTTCCTGAAATTTAAAAACAATATACATCATTTAATGTTGGGAGATCTCTGCAACATGCCAACGTAGAGGCCAACACACCCTGCATGTGCAGAGACAGATGCATGCACACGCTGTGTGCGTCTTCCCACCTGCACAATAGCTTGATTTATTCCCCCTAGTTCAGTAATACTCTACAATAGTCAGCACCAATAAGTCTTTTATACACTTGAAGCTAAGTAAGGACCTTGTTTACAATGCAATAAAATGAAACTGGCACTTAAACCATCTTGGGAAGATGCAAGCCATTTAGTAAGCTATGTTTTGAAGGAAAAAAATACACCAAACTAAATGCATACCCTTTTCTAACTTTACTAACATTCTGTCTTGCTACACTGTGAAAAGATCAAGATATGTAAACAGCAGTCATACAAAATACGTGTTTGAAAAACACCCATCTTCCCTCCAAATCATTAAAGAAAAAAACTAAACCATGAAACAGTCTGAAGTCAAAGCCAGCTCCTTTCCAGGTGCTTTACACTACTAGGAGTATCATTATATATATTTTACAGTTCCAACAACTCTTCCTAAAAAAGGTCACATTATATTCAATATTCAGAAAAAGACACTAGTTATCTCATGCCATGAGTATTTATGGGCAATTGTCTTAGTCTCCACATCTGTGCTGTGCCTCAAGAGAATACTTCTCCAGCAAGTTTACAGGGGAAAAAAAGCTGTACCATTTAAACAAACTGCACCTGCTTCATCTTCCCCAAACCATAGGCAGCCAAATATGGTAGTTACCAGTTTGAAACAGATGATCTTTCAAAATTTGTGCACCTCATCAGAATATTTAAGCTGATTTCTGTACATTTGCAGCAGCTAAAAACCCCACAGAATTAGGCAATCATGTTCATCGTAACACAGAAATAAAAATTTAAAAGTTCCAGAAAAATGAATTTAAGTGCAACTTACCATCCAAAACAAAAAAGTGCAAGATAAAGGCCCAAGAGTGTTGCAACAACATGTCTTATAAATGGGCTAGTTTTGCTTGAATGAAGGTATGTTCGAAACCAAACAGCCGCAAGCAAGGCAAACAGTTGGCACACTACAAAGTTGACCTGCATTAAAAAAAGAAAAGAAAGAAGATCTCTCACAAGTGTGTATTAAAAATTAACAGAAATAGCCACACTTTTAGCAATTTGCAGAACCTGTAGCTTTGCCATGGCTTTTACCACAGCATGTCTAAGAGCTTCTCCCATGAATCCCTCCCTGGCTAAAGCAGGAATCAGTGCTCCCCCAAGCAGCTCAGGAAACACCTGAGGCAACACATGCATAAATCAAGAAAAGAAAATTACATATTTTGCTGTAGATTTTCTAAATACCAAACCACTCTATCAACCATTAAATCACTTCCACTCTCCCATTAATGTGAAAATCAGAGCTGCAGTTTTATTTGGTTTTTTAAGTGAGCAGGACTTGAAGCTACATATCAGCTGCAAAAATCACTGACAGATCACTTCAGTAGCCTGTGCAGAAGCAGGGCTCAATGAAGTGCATTTCTGTGCTATGTAATCAGATAAACAGCTTGGTTGCACACTGCATTTTCTTCTTGTACATTCAAGTAGGATAGTTTCAGAAACTCTTCCTCCCTTCAGGCCGTTTATTCTAGAAGATGGAAAATTTCTTGTATATTAAATATTTAAAGACATTAGGGCACTGAAAGCAAAAGCAAAACTGAATAAAACTAAATCAGTGAGTAAAAAAAAAAGTGTTGTGATTGTGGCCTCAAGAAAATTTAACAGTAAGGGCACAATAAAGAAAGAAATTCCTCAAATACAGCAACCACTACCAAAAGTGGCTTAAGCTCCAAAAAGCTGGATAAATTACTTTATTTAGAAAACAACATTTCTCTCTTCATAGATTTTATTTTTTACTCCCATAGAAAACTGCCTAACAATTTCCTGTGTCTAATAGTGACATCTCAAGTCATCACAAGCAACAGCTTGGGAATCACTGCTTCAGGTCATAAGCACTTCAGTACAAGAAATTTCCACATCCTGCATGCTTGACTGGTCCTCTGCACAACAGTGTTTTAGACTGTTTGATGGCACTTAGCTGAAATACATACTTAATCTAAACACCACAGCATACAATGACAATACTATTTTTATGTTCTTGACAGCAAGCCTAATACTGATGTGAGCAGCAACAGAGTGCACACTTGCAGTACCATAATTCAGCTTTGCCCATTCCTTGATCATTTTTCAACCAAGTTTCAGGCCATTATAGGTAAGGGTCAGAGTACACAAACATGGTCATTTTTAAAGTAGCAACTACAACAACAACTACGGAACTCTGATTCTTTTAACGACTGAACCACCCCAAGACATGTAACACCAAGTTAAAGCATTAAGTGCTAGCAGGGAAAGAGACTCAGAAGGCAGGGCTGTGGTTTTTATTAGGAGCAGTTCCCCAAATTAAACTGTTCTCTATACAGTCATGTACACTTTTCCATCCGTTCTCTTATTCCCACATTTCTATTATGCTTTTAGCAGTATTTGAAACATCCTAAATAAATGAGGAAATATTCTTTCAGGGCACAGCTTGACCTGTTTTCTCTCCTTTATAAGCAATGATGCAAATGAAACAGAGCGAGGTTTATTACTCAAGATGATTCTATGGCTTTAGTGGAAAAGTTTCATACAAAACTCAAGTGAACCACAGGAAGGGAAGCAAACTGATAGCTTTAGAAAAGAGGGCAAGAAAGAAAAATTAAAACAAAAAATTGATTATTAATTCAGTATCAACATTTGTATGAATATTTTTACAGAAATTATGCTATGTAACCCACAAAGCATGTTTCTGACCCAGAGAATTCACATTCCAGACAGACTAGAAGGGGAAGGGAGGCAGAGAAGGTTGCACATTCACAGATATGTAGTGAAGCTGAGGTAAAGAGACAGAAGGAAGAAATGAGCACTAATGCCTGTCCTGAAATGGACATACTTGCATTGCTGGTTATACTGAATGCCCAGACATTAGTGCTTGGACTGCAATATAGATAATTTACCAACCGGTATCACATGGTGTCCTTTTTCAAATTACCACTAAAAGCAAGCTAGCAAGACCCAGGAGAACAGGAAAGTCATCATTTGGTTCTTACTATTACCATGAAAAGGGTAGAAGCGCTTGGCATTTCTCACCTGTATCAACTCTATAGGAGCAGACACTAACAAAACAACAAACCCTGAATTTCACAATTCAGGATGAGCCTGCAGGTGTAGGAATGTGTAAAATCCTCACACAAAACACAAAAAGCAAACCTGAGAAAGGATTTAGCAGGTAGGGAGTGAAAAGGAGGTACTTTTCTCAGGCACTTGCTCTTAGTTTAGCTATTTACTCAAATCATCAAATCTGTATCTGATAAGAAGTATCCCATTAATTAAAAAACAAACAAACAAGCCCCCACCAAAAAAACCCCAACCCAGAACACCTTTCTCAAGAAGAATATTTTGAGAGCAGCAGTAAAATGCAGGATAACACACCTTTACATCAACCACACAAGCCAACTTCCAGGGATGTGAATTTATTATGTCAGTTTTTCAAAAACAAAACTAAGTGACCCAAGCAGCAGAAAGCTTTTCCAAAAGCCTTCCTCATCAATGAATCCAAAACTGCCAGTGGGTATTTTTCAAGTGCTCTTACCCAAAAATGTGCACAGGCATATACAATACTTGAAAATCTAAGGTATCACCACAATGGTCACACACCACCCTGCATTTCTCTCTACTCTTACAATCCCATCCTTATCCTTGTCTCAGTGCACCAAAATGCAGATTACAAAGCACCAAGATTTCTGCAGAACTTGAAAAGCTCTTGAAGCTTCAAACAGGCATCTGTAAAATCAAGCTATGCCAACAGTTAAGGTTTGAAAGCCATGCAACTTGAGTTTAGCCTTTACACATACCTGCTTCTGACTATATTCTTTCTGCTGCTTCATTCTGTTTTCCCCAGCAGTATTTCTGAATCATTCAGCAAACAGACAATTGCCCAGTTTTTGCCTTCATCCTGTGACCCATTAAATGCTTGCCATCTGCATTCTACGCTGAATATAAAAACCTTACATTTTATGCAGCTCTGTCCATAACATGGTAAGACTACATACAATAAATGTAAACTTTGCAATAATTTCATAAGATCAGTATTCCTATTCTAAAGGTAAATAACTAGCACAAAACTTATGAAAGCCCAAAGGGTAAAATAAATGCCCACTAACTTTGGTTGCTCAATTTCAGGCCACTCGGTGCCTGGTTTTTCAGCCAGTACTTTTAACAGACCTTTAACTGGAACTGTGTTTTGAAAATATAAATTTAGCTGCTATTCTGATTATCCAGCATGCCTATAAATCAGACCCAAAGTATATCAAAACGCAAGCAAAATTTAAAATCATCTCTACAATTTAATTTTTTTCCTATTGTGTCTCCAGCTCACAAAAAACCCTCTGGTTTATCAGTGATTTGCATTCAAATAAAGGAGCTCATATGGAAGAGTTTATGAGCACTGCTGGGCAGTGTTAGAGGCACAGGGGTAATCTTCATCTGACACTTATTCTGACTTTTGAGCATCTGCTATCACAGGTTACATATTCACCTGGTAAATACCTTGAATCATGGACTACTTACATTTGAAAAGAAAACACAGAATTACTACCAAAAAAAAAAAATCAAAACATACCTGTTTACCATTACCTGTGGCTTTCAGTCCACAGCACTCATTTCTACCACTTGTACTCATTTCCACATGGAGAGAAGTTTCATCCCTTGCCAATACTACAGGAAGTAGAATGAGAAACAGACTCTGTGGGCTCCCAAATTCCATCACATGCACTTCCAACTCCAGCAGCAAGATAATCTGTGCATCTGCACAGTGTTTTAGTTCAGATCAGAAGGGGCTCCTGAAGCCTCCCAGTCATCTGCACTTCACGTGCTTTGGCAAGTGCTGTGCAATGTGTCTGGATACACAAACCTGATTTCTTTTACATTGAACTGAACTAGAGTATCTGCTCCAAAAGCAAGTGAACACTCAGCCCATGGACTAACCTAGGCAAAAGCAGGATTTCCCTAAATTATTACAGGACCCATGTTGGATCTTTAATGTCAACCACTTCATCTCACAGGGACATTTTTCCTGTACTGCACTGCTTGGTTTAGTAAACGATGCCAAAATTTAACAGTCAGCCTTTTCCTAACTCCATCTCCCATCTTAAACCATGCTGACCAGTGTGGAATTGACAGACAGCTTCATTGTATCACTAGATAGATGAAGAACTTGGCTTCACATATACAGCTTGCCTTGAAAGGGTGACAAAAATTATCTGGCTGCCTAGGAGACAAAAGGAACAGACAGCAAGTGAGCAGGAACATGGACAGAGCTGTACATCATCTTGAAAGCTTCCATAAAAACCAGGCACTCAACCAAGCAGTGATTTTGTTGGCAAAAGTTATGTATACAAACTTGAACAATTGGGAATGGTATACTCGTGTACCTTATAAAAACTTAGGTCAAACTTACAACATTTTGAGTATGGGCAAAACACAACTTGCTAAATACCATATGACTTGGTCAGATGTGAGCAGAACACCCACAAAGAACAAAGACAACTTGTTCCCTAAAACTGCATGATGCATTCTTCAAACCAAATTGTAATGTGTCTCCACAAGGTCATAAAACCTGTTCCAGTAAGTAGCTTCAATTTCACAGAAGAAATTTAAAAAAAAAAAAAAAAAAGCAAAAACTAACCAAGATCTATTTAAAGCTGAGATTTCATGGGGAAAATACATCTTGCCATAGAATGTCAAGTTTCACCCTGAGCAGTTATAATTTAGTACATGTACAAGAAAACAAACAGAATTTTTTATTCCTCTTCAGGTACAGGATATCAACAACTCAGCCAATGAGAATAACACCTCAAAATCTTATAGAAAGAGCAATGTGTAATGGAAAGTTATGTGCACATTGGAACAAAAAACATACAACTATATATAATTTATAACCACCAGTTATTCAGCAATGAATGATGAGAGTGTGTGTTAGACATATTAAGCTATTACAGATCCTGCTGTGTGTAGCACTAGCAATTTCAAAATTAAATCCACTATTTTGGTTCAAAACTAGTCAATGCAAGCGCTGTAGTTTCTAGGCACAACTCATGCCAAATGTAATAGTAAAACACGAAAACAAATTCACAGTTTTAATATCTGGAATAGCTACACAAAATACAAATCCATTATATCATTAACTGCATTAAGCTATCTACATAAGAAATTCTCCATTTGCATGACCTCTGCAAAAGTCAGTAGAAAGTATATAACTTTTAAAGACATTTATTTTAGTATTTTAAAAGACTTAAATGCGATTTATGCCATGCTTTTGTAAAAAGCAAAGTTATTGCTAAGGAAAAAGTATTTAAGGAATCAATTCTTAACATAAAGAAACACAAAAAGTTCACTGACTGTCACAAGGATTGTCATCATCAAGAGGAAATTCTAGCATAACACTGGATTTGAACAGCTCAAAGTTTCCAACTCTACAACACAGACAGCATCTTTAATAAATCGTTAAAGAAATTTAAGTCCACATTAAAAAGAAATACAGAAGAAAAGTTTATTTCTTCGACAAAGCTAATTTTAATATATGCAAATTTTATCTACTAGTTCAGATTTTAGGCTAAGCTTCCTCTTCATATCAGCTATATTTTAATATCAAAAGCCAATTGCTGCAGTCAAGGCCTCAAGAATCCTCCTACTTGACAGCACAGAAGGCATCTGCCTCATTCAGAAAAGCAGCCAAAGCAGAGGGAATTTTACTAATACAGATATTTCCTAACTGGATGGCACAAGCACATCATAGAGGCCCACACTGCCTACTAATCCACTGAAAAGCAGCAACACAATGGCACAAAGTTTTGCTACAGCAAGGTATGGAGAGACCCCAAAGAACATTTCCAAGAAAGTATCCCACAAGAGAAACAGTGGTTTAGCAGGTAAATGGTGCATTTTCCTCTTTCTGCCAATGACCCACACAAACTCTCTGGAAGTTACCTTGTCTTGGTGCTTCCCTATTTTCTCATTTTTAACAAATTTTCTCAAATGAGAAGAAAAATAAGTATTCAAACCTCTAAAATGCAATGAATGCCTGTGGCCTCAATAAAACACTTTGGATGAATTAAAGCTCATGACGGGGGGGGGGGGTTGTTTGGTTTGGGAGGTTGTGGTTTTTTGTGGATTTCTGTCTGTTTATTCTTTTGTGGGTTTTTTAAAAGTTATTCTTTTAAATAAAAAAAATAAGGCAGCACTTCTGCTCTTACTGCTGATGAATTAGGCTTTGAAAAAAAGATTACCCAGATAGAAGCAGAAGGACTAAAGCCTACCTGATCATGTGCAGAGTCTAAAATAACAAGTTTGAGACGCAGGATGCTTCACGGACAACAGTCAAGAACGAGTGGATATGGCAGTTCTGCAGCTGGAGATTTAGGAGTTCTCCCATTCCCCTTCTTATGGGGAACATTTCCCCCTTGGAATTCAGTTTTTCTGAGGTGCAAGATACCAGCATTACTTGTCTCCCTGTCTATAGCAATTTTTTGCCCTTCATTCCACCACAGAAAGAAAGTTAGGACCTATGCATCCTCATTTATCTGACAGGGCCAGTGAGCAAGGTGCACTAAGCAGCATTCCTCTTCTCCAACCTTTAGCTCTTCTTTTCAACCTCCATGGCTATTAGAGAAAAAAAGACTTTTCAGGGAAAAAAATGGAATCTGAACGACAAAACCACTTTGAAATGAGTTCTTGCAAGAGCTAGGAGATCAAGACAGAATAACGTACATACACCTTAAAAAGACCTTAAGGCTGAGGCATTAATGCTTTTTCTAAATCTGTAGGGCCACTTTAGCGGTAGCATTTTAAACACAAACCTCTTCAAGCACCACTTTTGTTGACATATACTTGTCAAAAATTGCCAAACCTTATCACAATTAATGAAGCATCAGCTGTGGCTTGTTCCTTAAACATCATTATTTTCTTGCTCCTGCTCCAAGTTAAGTCAAAACTATTTCCCTTTCCCACCAAAACAATGAGTTGAGGAATGAAAAACATCTACAAGAGTTCATGAAAAGTTGGTTATAACATACAAGGGCGTTAATGTTTCTCCACAGCAATCAGACAACAGTATTGATGGATATTCTTCCATCCAATTTCTAACCTTCAGCAAGTATGAAAACAACATCAAGTATAAATACAATTATCCAATAATTGCCTAATGCCAGACAACTAAGAATGGAAGAGTGAGAATGACTATTATTTGAAACCAATGTCAATTTTCCAACTGCTGCCTACAAGTTGCTGCACTAATATTAAAGGAAAAAAAAAAAAAAAGGAAATAACATTTTCCACAGTAAAGCTAAAAAAAGCAATTCCATTACACGGCTCTAAAATCAAACCGCTTGGTAATTTTCTTCAATTTATTGGGAAATGTCAGGAAGAGGAGTTCAGAGATACTGGAAAGAGTATTTGATAAAGTTGACAGATACTTAAGAGCAGCTCATTCTTCTCTGAATGATAGGATGATACAAGATTCCTCTTTCAACTGAAAGGATCATAGATCTTGCAAAAATGCTTTCAAATGCATTTTTTATTCAATTAATACTCAGTGCCTCACATGATGAAAATATAACTAATTAACACTCCTGCTGTGAAGTCTGAACCTTGCTTCACGGGTGAAAATATGAAGAAATGGAGAATAAGCAGCAGTGATTATTTTGAAATCTACCAGTATGGGAGATGTTTGTATTAAGGCACAATGTTCTTTGTAGCAAAGACTGTATTACTGAGCGTTTATACAGTATCCAGTGTGAAGGGACACTTTTTCAGATGAAAACTCCAAGCACAGCCTTCTAACAGCAGTCACTTCCTGAAAGTGCTGCTTCCATTGTGTTAGTCAACATCACTGGCAAATGCTTTTTAATATTGGACACATACATTTCATCTTCCCATTAATTTATTGGCAGCTGAAAGGACTCACACATAAGATCCTAAAGGTTTTCTTTCCCAGCTGGTTTCAGTCCAAAATATCAAATCCAGTTATGACATAGATTAGTAACAGTATTTCTATTTCCAGTATTAATTCCCAGTTTCCAGTTTGCAATTCTTAAGTATGCTACAGAGAGTGAAGCACTTAATGAACAACATGATGTAGGCAATAGTAATCTGTTTTGTGCAATAAATGAGCATCAAATCCAATAAGCTTTTTCAAAGAAGGCTTACTTAATCATTACTCAGAATTACTCCAAGATAAACTGTGTGACTAAAGATGTAAAACAAAACATCAATGTACATTTTATAGTGAAAACAACCAAAACTAACTCATTAAGAATAGGAAGATATTGGCTGAAGGGTGCTCTCTCTGATGGGCTCTTAGGAATGCACCATAACAGATCATAAGTTGTCCAAAAAAGCTATTTATTCATGGGAATACCCAAAATCTAGGATGCAAGTTTGGTTCAAAGGTGAAATCAGACTAAGAACGCTGGCTTCAGGTTTTTTGTTTGTGTGTTTTGTTTTCTTCTTTTCTCTCTTCAGAAACAATAAGGACCTCAACCACTTGCTTCTGCTAAGCAAAAACTGGTTTGGCCAGTTAAGGATTGCAGATCTCAAACAACCAGGGAAAAAAAGTTTACATCATCAAATCACCATAGCCTGGCATTCTGTTGGCAAAACACAGTTCCAAACAAAGACCAACTCAGTTACTGTGCTTTTAAAACCATGGATTTCTATCACACACTTGCAGTGCACATGCACATAATGAGATGAACTCAAAATGTTTACTCTGTCTCATGTATCAGCAGTATACCAATAACAAAATCAGCTGGCAAATAGCACAATTTGAAATATTAGAAAGCAGGCATTCTTTATTACAGTGCTGGACACTTCCAGAGGATATCTTCTCTAATCAAATGTGTGTGTGAAACTTTACAACAGGGTATTTATTCCATCATGATCATACATATTCATTATAGTGTACTTCCTAGCTAATACATAAACATCATTTTTCCTAGAACTAATTTGCATGCATCTGCCTCCTACTGGAAGCCCCTTCATGGTCCTACAGGGTTGTCTAAAGGGGTCTCTGGTGGTCATGTTCAATGAGTGCCTCAATATTACAGGTGACCTTTCCTTGAACTTTTTTTTGGGCATGAGCTGTTACTTCTTGAGACAGAACTTTGCCAAAAGAACGACTATATTCCTCATAATCTGTTTATCCAATAGTTTCAGCTATGTTTATCATCCTGTGTGCATACTTTTACATTCTTTTATCCTTTTTTTGCTAGTTAATCTTTAAGCTCCATCTAGCAGCTCCAGGGGAATTGAAAATTTCTGTTCTCTGTCTTCTATAATTACAGTATTCAAATGTGTATTTGAAGGAAAAGTTTTTATTTTAAAGCCCAGAGAACCACTACAGTGTCTGGTATTTGGCAAAAACTTTACAAGCTATTCACTTTCCTAGGCACTTAAAGCAAAATAACCAACACCTGTGGAGGTATCTTTCTCAAATGCAACCAGAAACTGACATTTTCTCAGTTAAGATCTACTTCACTACAATTATATTCTCCTGGTATGTGAGAAACTGAAATACATCTTAAAACAAACAAGAAATATTGAAAGTAAGTCTTTTGACCATATGGCAAACACAAATCCAGTAATGACAATAGTCATTTCAATTAGCAAGCAGAACAAATATTCCCCATCTTTAAAATGATCAGCTTCTCAGTGCTCTCCATGGGAAAGAAAAAAATAGGAGAGGACTTCACTACACTCCCCCTTGAACGAACTACTATCCAACACAGTCCGTATTCCTCCATGTCTACTATCTTCCTGCTTTTCCCAATTCAGGAATCATCCCCATGAGAACAGCAAAGCCTCATCTCCAAGCACCGTAACAGCAGCCCTTTCAACATCTGCAGTATACAGCAATCTGTACAAGCAATAGAAAATACTTTGAGATGTCACATATTTTCAAATTAATTCCATTTTTAGTAATATTTTAATAACATTTAGAATTATACTTGTATATTAAAATATTTTATCTGATTTCTTACATTCAATTCCATCACAGTGAATGATTTGCTAATGTATTCTAAGGGCAGACTCTACAAATCTCAGCTATCACTGAACTTCTAAAACTACTGCAGATTTGTGATGACCTCAAATTCTTTCTAGTCTTTCCATCAGAAAGAATAAAATCCAATTCTTTTCAGTCTGGGCCTTCAGACCACTTTTTCAATGGCATGCCTCGTCAATTGAATAAACTGGGGTTTTATATATGTTTGTATTTATACATATATGTAAGACTGAGAGGAAGCAGTAGAACCAAGAGCATTACTCAGCCAAAGGGCATGTCAGAAAGGTTAAGAATGATCTGTACAGGTGGCATTACAGTATAGAATATACCACCATAGTAATACAACTAGTATGCTCAAAAGCCACATTCCAGAATAAATACACCTTCTGCAGTTAGGTCACTTTAACTGGAAACAGAAGAAAACACCAAAATCCCAACTACAGAAAATCATGACACAATAACCAAACCAACCTCTGGACATACTCTTACAGAATAAAAAGCAGAGCTATGGAAGTTTTCCTTTGCAAAAGATGGTTTAGCTACCAGAAAGACCACTTAAAACAAGCAGGCATAACTAGTACCTCTCTAATTTTGCAGACAAATTGAAATTCTCAAACAGATCTGTTCACTTAGGTGCTAAAAGACTAGCTAAAAGACTGGCAATGTTGATTCAACTGATGTTGGATTTAAAATACTTCCCAAAGGAAAGAAGGAAAATTAAATATCCATACTGAAGAGCTACATCAACTTCCTTTGTAACACAGATACTGTGAAGATGCACACATCAAGCAAACCGGTTTTCACTTGGCTACATTTAGTTGTTCTCACTTTTCAGGAGAATATCAAACTCCAGCCTAGACTCCCTAGTTCAAGGGAAACAAAGAAAAAAAATGGGCACATGTTACTCAGGAAAAGTGCACCTTAGTCAAAATAATAAATGTGAAGAGCATTCTGTAATCAAGGCTGCAAAGGATGTATCACAGTGCCTCATTAAGTCAACAGAGGAACAGGTAAACACGAGTTAAAAGTCAACAGATGTCAGGAGTACTGAATGATAAAGATGACTCATCTGTTTCAGTTTTTTTGGTTTCCAGAACTCTTGCTTAAAGTCATCACGTACTCAAGAAAAAGCCCACAGAGAAAAAAGATCAGCACAGCTGTGGTACAAGAGATTTACAGCAGAAACCCTTCAGAAACAGAAAGCAACACAGTGGTAACCACGCACTCCGGAAGAAGTCACTCTTGTTATCTTCCTTATGCCTTACTCTTTTGTCTTTATTAGACTGTTCTTTGAGCACTCCACTATTTCTTTTCAACATCCCAGAACTGCAATATTTTCATAGCAATTTCTAAACTCCATTTTGGACTCAGAAATAGGTTGTACTGTCATAAGCACAGGTGAGCGTTCACACTTACACCACCTCAACAACTTTCTTAAGGATGGAAAAACAATGTGACAAAACAAAGCAGGTGAATATACACTGTTCAGGTAAAGAGTATTTAGTTTAGATGTTTACTGTAGAAACCTTAGGTGTAATAATATTTGAGGTTTTCCACTGCTTTGCAAAAAACTGAAGAAAACATACCCAGTATGAAAGCATATGAGAAAAGAAAATTCACTGCTGCTTCTGTAAATATTAAAGAATTAAAGCAGCTCTGTAATTTACATCCTCACAACAGTATTCATGAACCTGAATAACATAGATGTATTTCCTTCTTGCACTAAATCTACCACTTAATAAATATTTTCTAACACTGTAACCAGTGTTTGCTTTCTTTTCCAACTCTTTCATGACAGATTTCACCTCTTCCTTCAAGACAGTCACTTTCTCTTGTCAATTTTTCCTCTTATCCCAACCATTTCATCCTGCTCTACATATTTTTCACTGCAGAATTAACTCTACCTATTGTTTGTTGAGTAAGTCAACACTTAAGCACTGATAGTAAAACCTGGGAAAGGTGTCACTGCAGAGGACCCTTCTGATGATACATTCCCTCCCTTCCAAGAGTTCAAAGGGAAGTTCAGAAACCACTAAAAGCTTGGCTACCAAACACAAACAATTCAAAACACCCAGTCACTGAGAACAGCACATACAGAATGAAGAACAGAACTTTATTTCCAGCTTTTTTTCACCAACTACAGTCTCTATCATCACACAAGATCATGTTTTGCCATCCACCCTTCACTTTCCTGACTGCTGCTAGCAGCACATAAGGAAAGTACAGGGCAAAGTAGGGGCACAATTTGCTTATCCTACCACTCCCTTGCCTTCAGTGTTTGCATTTTACACACCTGTGAATGCTAATTTTGCTCACATCTATTACTTATAAATTTCCTGGGTCATATCTGAAAAATCAGTAATGAGCTGCTCTGGGTTCCACAACCACACACAAGGGTCTAAGAAGGAAAAGAAGGAAATTAAAGAAGGAAACTTGGGACATTCTTCACTTTATTCTTTTTTCTAGTTTGATAATGCTTCAGTCAGGCCATCTAAATTCTGGACAGTTATACAGGACAAACATTTTGATATCCGTTCCATGTTTAGACAAAAAGGTTTTTATCTGACTAAAACATTTCAGCCCTCAGGAGATTACGTTGTGCTGCCTTGGCAGAAAACAAGGGATGATAAGGCATCACTAACACTCAGAATTTTGTGAAATAACAGAGATCGAACTAGGAGACATACTCAGATGTACCCTGCAGGCAAATCAGGCACATAATGCTCAGCAAAATTTACTACCCCACCTCCAAGTGGCCTTTTCTCCAAACTACAGCTCTGCTCACCTCCAAGGCATCAAAATAAAGGAGAAAAAAATTGCTAAATTGCTTTCTTACATCATAAGCATGTAAGAAATAAATATTTCACAGACATATACAAGGAAAAAAAATTCCTGCCCACTCTCCTTGAGGGCTTAAAGGTGAAACACAGGCTCAACATACATCAGTGGAATCAAGTGTTATTAAGGGCATGATAAAGCAACCTGGGTAACTCTCTGTACAAGGAAGCATATGCAGAAAATTAAGTAAAGGTACAGCAAACTGGCTTGTGATCACTAAATGAAGGAAGTTTCTGTGGTTTATGCAATTCATGTTTAGGAAGACTTGGATTTTTATGTCTACTCTTAATTAAAAAGTCAGTTTAGATTCTTTGAAGATTGATGGCCCTCACATAGAAATCTGTATTTATTCTACACAAATGAGCAAACTTAGCCAAAAAAAGCTTGATTGGGAGAGAAAAAAAAAAAAACCAAGAAAAGTGTAGAAATGGCACAGATTTTTTTTCTTCTGTTGAAAAAACATGCTTATTTTTACATCCTGGAGTTTAAGCCAAGCACATAACCATAAGCATGACATTTTATTCTGTCCACATATCTTCACATAGTTATACTGTTAGTAGTTGCAGCCACATTCCTCTTTTTCTTATCTAGAAGATAATCACTGAAGTTCAGACTGATAATCAGTTAGTTCAGACCATATTTCACGAACTCAAGATCAATCTCTTAGACAACTCATACAAAAAGCTGATGTTCACATATTGTCATGGTCAGCCTCCTATCTCCCCTGCTCAACTATTCCTCTACCACAAATTACATATTTCTATAACAAATGAAGGGCAGAGATAAACCCTACAACTTCCATCCACTTCCAGTAAAAAAATTTTGCTCCCTCTGGTGGAAGCAGTGAAAGCAATGATTATTTTCTGAAGTTCCCTAACCCCACAGAGACCTAAAAGCCAAAAAGAAAGCTTTGCTCTCCTAGAATCATTGTCAAAGCAAATTTAAACCTTTCCAATTTAATGGCAACTAAGCTGACATATCATCAAGAGAAGTCATTTGTCAGTAGAAAATCAGTAAAGTAGTGATAGAATTGGAAACAGACAGAAGTCCAACACATTATTTGTCAGACTTCACCTTAGAGAAAGAAGAAGGAAGCAGAGGCATAAATATGACATGAGGACAGGAAAACATAAAGCTAGGTGACAGATGTAACTACAATAAAATAATTCAAGTTGCAACCTCAATGCATTATGTGACATGTGATACTCTAGCAGCCCAATTTTTATGGTAAACCTTCCCATACTTCTCTTGGGAAGTTGTTCAGGTGGGAAGGACATGGCTACTTTTATTCCTTCTGTCCCCTGAGAAGACACAAGGAATATGCAGTACATTAATATTTATTCACTCATTCATTAACTTTAAGGACCTAATGTGCCACAGCCATTGACAGAATGCTTCCTTTCCTGAGCAGCCAACTTACATTCTCCAAGATGAGAAAAGCAGTTTTTATGAGGCTTCACTCCCAAGCAGTGCTTTTTTCTTTCCTACTACAGAAGAAGGTAAGTTTGCTGTAGGTTCTTGCTCATGATGACTGAAAATAACAACAGAAAAACTGGCCCAAGAAGCCTTTTCCAAGTGGCCCTTTAGGTTAACTTGGAGCAAGACAAAACGAGAGCCAAAGGAAAGGTTAACACAGCAACAAGTTACTGCACAATACTCTGTTGGAGGATACACACAGAAGCAGAAAACAAGTTCTTCTCCATTCCTTTAGCTACCTTGCACTCTAATTCCAAGAAGAAAATGTCTAGGAACAACAAATTGTTAAAGTAACAAAGCTTTTCTTCTGCAATACAGCTGGGCACATAGAGGAGACTGCTGTGTCAAAAGGCTCCGATGGAGCTCACCCTTCATCTTTTGCACTGACATCCAACTAGCACATAACCAACACCATTCTCAAACCTCTGCCTCTAGTGCTCCCAAGCATTAAGTAAAAAAGTACTCAATTTCTCACACCTGATCCACACAGAGATGTGGATCTGATTGATTAATCTTAGAGATAGCAACTTCACCTTGAACTTAAATTTCTACTTCCATCCACTGCCAGTTAGGGAAGGTTCTCCATTCATTTGTTTGAACGCCAGAGAGTAAGGCAACATGGACACATGCTACCTCAAATTGTCTTCCAAGAGTTATATGCCTTAGCAGGATAATTAGATAGTAATGGCTTAAACCTAAATCACAATTTAAGCAACATTTTGGACAAAGATTAGTATGTACTTGTGGTCAAAACTGAAACTGAATGGAGAAAAAACCCCTACTGATCTCCAGCAGTTCTGAGTGCTGGTATTATACCAGAGTGCCTATTTCAAGCAGCTGCTATATTGGTATGACTGTAGTCATAGTACAGATTTGGAGCAAGTAGTAGAAACAATGTACTAACCAAAAAACCTTCATTCTTCTACTATTTTTTCAAAGCAGCGCTACATTTTCATTCTGAATATGCTTATAGTATCCCCAAATGTCACGCATAATCTCTGACAAACACACCAAAGAGTATCAGCACTTTCTTTTTCTTCCCTGCCCTCATTATCTCCTTCACTCCCTTTGATTTGATTACACTGAACACAATTCACATTCTTTCTGTATTACAAACTTACTATCAAGATAGAATCTTGAGCTGAGGTTTCAAAAAAGCTTCGCTTTTTTATCAGTTTTTTTATAGATATGTTCTCCTCAGTGCAGCATAATTTCCAATTCAATTCATACTCTGGTCACAATCAGTGCTCTTCATACACAACTAGACCTATATTATGTACTGTCCACTGATATCTGAAAACAATGTATGTCTGACTTCCAACTACTTATAACAAATCCTCTGAACTACATCTTTAGCCACCCTCCAACATGATTACTCCCAAAAGCTCCAACAGAGCTCAAAGAGTACTTTTTATACAGTTCTTGGCTCTACAGGAGCATCTGTTGCAAAACATTCAATACAGAGAAGTTTTCCAGGCTTTGATAAAAAGTAACTTCATTATCATCAAAATGCCATACCCACAATATTAAAACAATTTTGGTAGTAGCCACACCATGTCATAAAACAAATTTGTGACTACTAATATGAGTAGAAAATTACACACCACCACCATCATGCCATAAAAAATGGTCAACTCTGATGTGTTTTACAGTACCCTGTAGAAGCTGCATGTTAAATGGAAATAAACACATGGCACCTGGCAAGAGCCAGGAGGTGCCATCGATCCCAGCCACAGGTATCATTGCAAGGGGTGCCCAGTATCTATTCCATCACAGCAAGCTCAATTTCAACTTGCCTGTTTTACCAGTTTTCTAGAAGGTACTTTTTCATGTATATCCTTAACCATGGTTCCATTCAAACAAATGGCTGGGGAACGGGGGAAGAAAAAAGAACGAGTAACTCAGTCACTTCCAAAATACTTTCACTAGGCATGGTCCTTCCTCTGTATTTCATTTCCAGTTACTTCTCTCACTTATTAGGTGTATTTTGTAAAACCAAGCCATCAAAGTCTCCCTCTGCTGAAGCACAGACTGTTTTCTTTGATGTGTTTCACCCACATGTACATGAATGAAGCGTTAAAAAAATCATAACATGAAATTTCTTGGTGCTACAGAATTTATATAAGGAGTTACTTCAGATTATTTTTCTTATGTATTCCTAAATACATAAATATTCTGTTGATTTAGGAAATATAGATCACTTCCCTATAAGCAAACATTCTGGTCCAACTTCAGTGATTAAACTCAGCAAACCTCAGTTTCCCAATCTTATTTTGTAATCTTCTGATGTTTTGTGAAGACACCAGGATTAACAGCCTTCAGGAATTTTTATATCACTCGGACAATAGATACCACAGAAACGCTCTGCCTACAAAGCACATACGAATTCCCAGCAGCATTGTGTGCGGCGCACGTTATTTAACACCGCGTGTAAACCCCCCTGGCAGGCGCATCCAGGCGCAGCGCCCTGCTTTGCATTTGCAATTATTACCCAACCTCTGCATCCCTTGAGCTGATACCGGCCCCATTCCCAGCTGCGGATCCACATCTGGCCGACCGGCGATGCCAACAAGTTGGGGCGAGGCAGGGCCGGGCAGGACAGGGTTGGATGCGGGCGGGATGCGGGACCAGGCGAGGCGGGCGCGGAGCGGAGCGGGCGCACCTGCCCGCGAAGCGCGGCCGCCGCCCCGGCGCCCCCCCGCCCGCGGGTGCGGAGGGGAGCCGCGGCCGCCACAGCTCCGGGCGCTGCCCGCCCTGCCCCGGCCCCACGGATGGATGGAGGGGCCGCGGGG
This sequence comes from Phylloscopus whistleri, assembly GCA_017589585.1. NCBI lineage: Eukaryota > Metazoa > Chordata > Aves > Passeriformes > Phylloscopidae > Phylloscopus > Phylloscopus whistleri. Next base: position 1,766,631 of record JADMLD010000548.1, read on the forward strand.
GGACGGGGCGGGGCAGGACGGCGCGGAGCGGGGGCGCGGTGCGGTCCCTCCCCGGCGAGCCCGCGGGAGCGGCGGCGGGGCGGGCACCTCCCCATCCTCACCTGGTCGACGGGCAGGCGCACGGCGTTGCTGAGGGGCTGCAGCAGCGTGGAGCCCGTGGTGCTGGTGGCCATGGCGAGGCCGGGGAGCCGCTCCCCGTCCGGGCTCCCGCGGCGGCGGCGGCAACAACGGCGGCGCGAGCGGCCCCAGCCCCGCACGGCGCCGTGACAACAAGGGGCGGGCGCGATCCCGCCGATGATTGACAGCGCCGGCTGCCAATCGCTGTGCGGCGCCGCCGCGGAGTGACGGGCGGGCTCGCCCAATCCCCGCCCCCCGGCGGGTTGGGCGGGACGAGGCGGCCCCGCGGCGGCCGCTCCGCGCTGAGGGTGGGTGGGAGCTGCGTGCACCGCGCAGGTACCGCGCAGGGCCCGGCGCGGCCTCACCCGATTCCCACTGCACTAGGGGACATTCTGGTTGGACCTTCTTCGCAGGAAGAGCTGTTAGACATTGGAACGGGCTGCCCAGGGCGGTGGTGGAGTCGCCATCCCTGGAGGTGTTTAAGGAAAGACCAGTCAGTGGTGGTCTCGTTGACATAGTGGTGTTCGCTCATGGGCAGGACTGGATGATCTCGGAGCCTCTTCCTACTTGATTCTGTGATTCTGAGCGCTGACCTGCACCCAGGTGCGCGGGGTGAGCGCTGAGGGCGAGGGTGGGTGATGGATGTGGGCACCTGACGGGAAGTGGCACTTCCCTGTGCGGGTGAGCAGGCAGGGACAGCCGGCCAGGGAGCGCAGTGCTGCCGGGGTGGGTGCCCGGTGGCCCCTGAGGAGGTGACTGTCGCTGAGGGCAGCGCCAGGCCGTGTGGGTGCAGATACCTGTTGAGGTAACGAAGAGGTCAAGCTACGTCCGGCTCCGAACCCTCGCCCCTTCGCCCAGACGGGCACATGGGCGCTCAGCAGGGGCACACAAAGAACTGGATGAGTGATGGATACACAGTGGCATGAGGGTGGCCTGGAACCCTGAAGAAGTGGCACAAAAAAGGGGTAAAGAAACCCTGTTCTTACAGCCACCCATGGACTTAGAGAAGTCTGTCTATCATGGCTGTAAGATACAGTTTTTAGTTTATTATTGGCCTATTTTTAAATACAGAAATGTGATATGGTAAAAGCACCAGTACCTCTTCAGTGGGTTCAGTCCAGCAAAAAAAGCAAGTGATGTGGTGATGGCAATAGTACTGCGTTGGTGCACAGCACAACCTTTCACCTGTCCTGTCAACATTGTCCAGTGTGAAACAGAGTAAGCACTTCAGTGCAGGCATCACATTAGAGAGGTGCAGAAAATCTACCAGATTAACTTGTGCAGTAGGCTATTTATTAAACCGTTCTGATTTAGTGCCCTGCCTGCCTATTTACATTATAGCTTTCTGTAGATTTTTTTCCCTATAAAATAACTGAAATATTAATTGTTTTAAAAAATGTGGTGAAGGAGGTTTCAAAGTAATATTCTAGTCTTATCTATAAAACTGCTCAAGAACCCTGTGGCTCTTGAGATAAAACTGCAAATTATTCCTTGCAGTTTATCAAACATTTTTTAAAATTTTTGAATGTTGCACCTCTAAACCACAATACAATCAAAAATTTACCCTCAACACAAAAAATGCCACCATTTTAAGCATGGAAAAGATGAAATGCATTGTCCAATGTCCTACAAGCAGTCTGAGTGTGTCTGGATTAGTGGCCAGGTGTAGTGATTTACATAGCCTTTTAAGTTCATGGTTAATGCTAATTGCTAATAGGAAAATGGAGGTAAGTGTAATTATCTGAAAACACACGTTGTTTCTCTTACTGAACTGCAGACTGCACTCTGTACTTATGTTTTAGCTTGTGGTAAGGTCTTTTGTCTGAATTTGAAGAGAGTGGTTAATAGGTGCAAATAAGTGGTTTTAATTAGATTTCTTCACTGCATGACAGGCAATTACAATTGTGGTAGCAGCTGCAGAAGCAATAGCATAATGTTCTTGTAGTAAAGCAGAAAGAGCTGCTTTCAGAAAGGGGAAAAAAACCCCAAACTTTTCCCAGTTAATTCTGAATCAGTCTCCTAAATCTAAACCTGCAAATGATAGATAGATATATGTATAGATAGATACAGATAGATAAATAGGTAGATAGATGTGTGAATAACTTCATAGGAGTGCAGTGTCACTAGGCTCAGTACAGTCTGCATTACACTATATGTATGTATATGAAAACACAGCTCACTTTATCTGATTTTCTTTTATTAAGAAGATGCATATCTACACACAGAAATCTTTGGATATCTTAACCTAAACATTCTCAAATGAAGCCACAAAAGAGCTGCTTTAGGAAAGGCTGATACCTAATTCTGAATCAGTCTAATCACAAGAAATTATTCTGGTGTATCTGTATAAATCTATGGAGGTGGCATTACTGACACTTTGATGGACTACTGGCAGCAAAGAATTGACCTACTGAATGAACTCCTTGTTTCCAATTAACAAAATGCCTGAAAACAAACTCCTGATATCACAGCATAAATGTTGGTTGGATTTAAAACAAAACATTTTATTTTTCTGGTGAATTGTATTCTTTTGTCAGTGTATGTATTCTTGCAATGCTCAGAAAATAGCAAAAATATTCTTTCCTGTAGGACTCCTAGGATCCCAGGGGTTCATCTGTCAAAGATACATCTTTGTGATATTGTGTATCACAGTATTATCATAAATACTGTTTGCACCTATGGCATTAAGTTACATAATTATGTCTTTCACAAGTTTTCAGTGGAGAAATGTGGTGTTTTGAGAAGATTTGCTTGTGCTCTTATTTAGGAAAGTGTGTGTTGGGGAGCACAACATCACAGAAATACGTCTTGAAAATAGTTACAAAATAATAGTCCCTTTGTTGAAACCCTCCCTTGGTGGGGGAGATAGTTTACATGGAAGAACAAAAGGTGTCCTGCCCACAGAGCTGAAAACCTAAGTTTGCAATTAGAAATGAAGCGTACAAATGTTGCTTGAGAAGAAAGTAACAGAAATAAGGGATTTCTGACAGAGAAAATGTAGCTTGTCTTTGATGTCTGCTGTATAAATGTATGGTAGACTGGCACTGGCACTGCAGTAAAACTAGGTCTTCTGCTTTTCCTCTTTTTTTTTTTTTTTGTGGGTTGGTTGGTTTGTTTGTTTGTTTTGGGTTGGGGGGTTTTGTTTGGTTGGTTTTTTTTCTTTGAAAGAAGGTTTTGTTCAGATGTTTTCAGAGAACTTTCTACCTGTGTGAGAATACTGAGTGTGGGAGGGTGAAGCCTTGTCTGGTGACAAGTGGCGTTCTGCATCACACTGACACAATGACAGTGCAGTTGGTCCTGAAAAGTAAATGATGCTGTGAGAAAGAAGGCTGGTGAGTGATACACAGAAGCTGATGTGTGAGGGTAGTGAATCTGTAAAATTTCATGTGAATTTGACAGTTTTCAATAAACATGACTTACACTCCTACTGTTTTAAGTATTTTCATGTAAGAGAACAAGAAGTGATACTTCCACCAGGAAATTCTTTCCACCAAAGGCTGTCAGACAGAATGCAGGAGGGTGTGGTGATTTAAGTAATTCCAGGAGAGTGGCTTGGCATACCATGAACAACTTCTGATGTTCTACTTCTGATTAAGTTTTTATGGTCCCATAAATGCTTATGTTTCTTGGGTACAAAAATAATCACGAAGGCATGTCAGCCCTACAGAGGTTCCTCAATCTATCAGCATGAAGTAACAAACACTAGAGGCTTCCTGTAAACTTTGTTTATTTGAATGACAATAGAAGATATTCAGGTGCTAACAATACCAGTGTTCCCATATGGCACTCTACAATAAAATAACAAAATGAGAAGCACTGTGGCAGAGGACAGGAAGGGATAAAGTTTCTAGATGCACCATTGTGTACAGTTCTTGTTCCTCTTTGTTTGATAAGGCCATTCTAGGAACACGTTCAGAAAGTGTTCCTATTCAGAAAACAGGAACAATTACTGAGACTCCTTCTAACAAAATAAATTAAAAGGAAAATTAGTTTCAGTGTTAGAGAGTTGACCACTTTTACACAGTGAAGTCTTATTTTAGACTTCCCTATCTGGCTTGCTTAGCCTGAAATATTTGAGACTTCATTCCAAAGTGAACAATGTTTCTGCAAAAGTTGATGCCAGTCAAATGGAAATACTTTTAATTTAAAAATCAACTCTTAACATTTAGGTATTTGTATTTTTGTCTCACCCTTCCTGCAAAGCAGTCTTTTGCTGTATCTTTAAATATTCTGCACAGCACAGTAAGGCTCACATGCATCAGCTGTTTTCTGAAATGATATAATCTTTAATTAGCCATTTCTGCTATTTTAGTAATTTAGTGCTCTGTGTGATTCCTTAATATTTATTGTAATTCTTCATGATGATACTGTTGATTGCTAGTTCAAGTCATATTTGTTTCTCTCTCTCTCCCTCTCTACTTATGAGGAAAATTACAAATACCTTTCCACAGTTTAGATACAGGATAGATAAAGTCTCCCTTCACTGTTTTAGCAGAATGCTTCAGATTTTTGACTTATTCTAGTCTTAGATCTGCTTTGAGAGTGAAAAACCTTCTCTGTTATTAAGGCAGCAATCAGTTTCAATCATATAATTGATTTAGATCAACTATTTTTCTTCTAAGTGCTTACATCTTGGGAATTCTCTTATGGGGAAATGCATCGGTGGCTCTTGAAAACACAGAGTCGTGTTCAGCTCAGACCATCTTAGTTTTTAATTATAGCACAAAGTGTTAACAAAATCAGGCAGAGCTTCTAAAGGAGGATGAGTGAAAGCTGACTAAAGCTTACTGTTCAGCTGTAAGTATCCACTCTTACATACACATCTTAGAAGTTGTACTTTCTTTGCTAAAGGAACTTCCTGCTTTCATGACAAGGTCAAGCCAACTGACTTCAACAAGAAGTTACTCTGATAAATGGGTTACCTTTTAAAAGCAAATTCTACTCAAAAATTCTTGATGGAGAAAGAGTCCAAACTGACAGGGTACAGCATTTCAAAATGTAATAACCAGTGCCACAGGCAGTTGGTGTTTTGTTGTCACTCTGATAGTTGAAAAGTTTAGGGAACAGAAGCCCTTTTTTCAGAACTGAAATAAAGCAATGAACTTTAAAGCTAGATTACGAGTTTAAGAACAGCTCTTTTGGGCCTAATTAAATATTTATTATAAACTGTGGGAGGTACAGGGGATGGGAGAGGCTGGTGATAATCTTGCAAGGAACCTACTACTGTAAAACAGTAGTAAAGAACTGGCAAGTCTACCTTTTTCATTGATTTAACTATTAAAAAAACCCATATTCAGATGAAATGTATATTAATAAGTGTGCAGTGAATACATAAGTTAGTTTTATTTCCTGTCATACTGTAACAGAAGGACATGGAAATAACAGCTTTTACAAGTTTCTCAGGTTTCTGGGCTGTCTGTGTATCCTGTCTCCTTGGCTGAAAGGGGAGACCTGACTTTCCTCGATATCAGATATTACAAGATCTCAAAGTGATCATTGCTGCTTAGAGAGCTCAGTTCCCAAGGTTCCTCCCACTTGCCATAGGTGAGTGCAACAAGATAGGACTAAGATTCTTCTTTATTTGGATTAATTGTTTTTCAAATAATAATATGCCTTATTCATCCCGAAGTTGCTTTAGAGTTGCTTTTAATGCCAAAATCAGCTTTAGAATAAAATCAGTTTAGTCTAAGAGCAAAGGTTGAACTGTAGGAGGGGATGCAAAGTAAATAACAAAAAATCCAGTTTAAAATTTGGTTTACCAAGTAATTTTTACTTTCAGTTACTTCAAGTTTGCAGTTAACTTAAAGGAGAGAAAGGGAGAATGATGACATGTTCTTTTTCTGTATCCCATGGCTGGCTTGCACTAAATAGCTTTCTCAGTCCATATGGTCATTGCTACTTAGTTTGGGATGATTCTCCCTGTTTTTATGCATTATCATGTTCAATCTCATCATATTTCTGTTCAGTGAGAAGGAGGAAATTTTCCTTCAGGAGTTTCTGGTGTTAGTCTTGTGTGTTCATTTGAGTTTAAATTATCCTCCTATTTTTGAAACATTTTAAAAGTTTTTGTCATAAGATGTCTTCAGTGTTCCTGTGCCTTATTAGTTTCATTGTCTGCCATTCATTTCAAATTCTTTATTACAATTGCATGTATCTGCACTAGAAAGGATAAAGTTGGACATAAAACACTTCATTCCTACTTGTCCCATCATTCCTATTATTTTCTTCTCCACATACTATTGGGACTCCTGCTCTTAAAATTTCTCCCTTGATGCTTCTGACTCCAGCAACATCAGTCAGCACAGCTTGAGGTGCCTGCTCTTTGACAGCCACTAGTTCACGATGGATTTTTTAGTGTTCAGAACTGGTGGTGTGTGGCAGAACCAGGTTGAGTGTCGTGATGAATGGAAAATAGGTACTTTAGATGTTCCACCTGTCTGCTGCAGCCAGAAACAGCCCAGTGCAATTGAACTCATCACTGGATGTTTCTGCAGTTGCTCTGGTACTCACCTGCTTCACCAGTGCCTTGCTCTTGCTTTGTACAACACGTGAGAAGCCGTTGCCATCTGTCCCAGTGGCTGAGCCTTCTCTGTTCAGAGCAGCAGGACAGGCTGGTCAGCTCAGAGGTCTACAGACCTGAGAGAAAATGGACCAAGAGCCTCACACTGTCAGCCACTGAGCATAAAAATACTCCACTGAGGTTTCATTCGTTGTATCTTATCGTGATGTCCTGTCTGCTAAGTGTCCATCTGTAAGGGGATATGGAGTGTGAGCATTCTCTAAATACAAATTTGTGAGTTAAGTCATAATACCATAGTCCCCCTAACATCATGCCCAAAACTTTAGTAAGTAATATTCTGGGAAGAGTAGTCAAAGATGCATGCTGATGTTCAGGTTTCTGAGAGTTACTTCAAGTCATATACAAGCTCAGATATGTGTTCCATTTCTATAAGTGGTGTTACTTGCATAAGTGAAGCCATTTGCATAAAGTTCAACCATTCAGTCAAGGAGCACTCTTCCTAAAATTGCACTATGTGTACCTGAAATGCTCTAGGATATAAATTTATTTTTCAGAAATCCAATCTAGGAAACTGAAGAAGCATTTTATTAAATCGAATACACTCATTGGTATATATAAGTTATTTTCTTTTTCCTTGATAGTTCAGTTAAATCATAATCAAATCATTAGATATATTTATCCTGCTGTGCTTCATCCTTTTCACTCTTTACATTGTGTGTAAAAGCAGGGTTTGTCTATTACCTCCTCTGTGGTTTTTGAGATGGATGCTTATGATGAGCACCTTCATCACTTCTCTGCATATAACAGAATTTGTTCATAACATCAACTTCTGTGCCAGTCAGAATAGTCCATTTCTTATGTTTTGTTCACAGATCTTTGTTGTAGACAGCAAATCTGCCTGACATTGCTGCCTTTTTGATGATCCTGCTCCTAGTTTTGACATTTTTATTGTCCAATTATGATTATGTTTACTTTTAATAAAGAATTAGCTATTAAAGATTTCATAAGACCACTGCATCTCCTTGTCTAGAAATTTGAAAGAATCTGAAAGAATGTAGAACAGACAACAAATTTAAGGTATCTGTTTATTCTTTGGAAATCACTACCAGAACATAAAAGCTTTCTTAAGTGTATTTTAAAAAATAAGAGCAACAGTAGAGATAATTTAAAATCACAAAGGATATAAATCTTTAAGCCTTGGACTTTTAGTTACTAAGCTAAGAAATTACTGTTCAGTCAAAGAAACTTATATGTAGGTTATTATGTAATTGACTTCTTGGATTTTTGCACCTTTTTGAAAGATACTAGAAGGAGAGAGGATACTAAACTGCTGATCAATTCCCTAGTGCAGTAAAGTTGTTCCTTCTCTTCCCATTTCTGTTATAGAGTTATTGTGTCACAGTGAAGAAATACTAACTGCAGGATCTTGCCATATATAACACTGCAGGGGACCCTTGAAGCTGACTGGAGCCCTGTTCCTGCAATGCTCCAGTCAAGTTAATATCATGAACTGTGTGATTGATGTTCTCAGGGCTGCACTCCCTGCTGCTTTAAACAGGAAGCTCTTCCAGTGTTGCTTCAGCTCAGTGAACAAGGCCACTTCCTTAACAATACAATAACAGGAATTCGATCAGAAACTTCAAAATTCAGTTCTCGAAGGGATGACAGCAATTGCTTTCATTCTTGCATTATCTGCAGTATTTAGGTATAAAAGTTATGGCTTTTATTTGAAAAAAAAAAAAAGAATGTTTCTCATATTCTTTTCACAAGGAGGAATTTGGCTTTTTTATGATAATTAAAATATTGTTCCAGTTTTGTGAGAGATTTATCATTCTCTTTTCTTTCCCTTGGCTAGATTTATATTGCCAATATCACAATATGATTCTGCAGGAAAATGGGCTCAGCTACTTATAACAGTCTTTCATCTTTCAAGGTCCATGTTCAGCACTAAGAAAAGTAGTTTTAAATAGATACTGTTCAGGTTCAGGATGCTCAAGAAACATCCCTCAGTCATTGCCTGCATTCATTTGCTACTTCTAATACATATGCAAAAATATTACAGCTCAATAAAACTGAATTATTCATACCACAAAACTAAATTTCTTGCCTTGGTTTTAACTGGTCAGATTTGTTTTCAGGGATCCTAGGCCATGGAGATCAGTGGAAAAGTCTGGAGCTCTGAAGACTTAACCTCAGTAGAGGAGGATTGAGTTAGGAAACATTTAAACAAATAGAGCATACACAAGTCAGTAGGATTTGGTGGGATTCAACCATGCATGCAGGGCTGCTCTCAGTTGTATCTGGAAGGTCACAGAAATCAGAGAATGTTCCTGGGGCCTGTAAGAAAGCAAATGTCCGTGCTGTATTCTGGAATGACAAGAAGGAGAATGCAGGGAACTACAAGCCTGTCAGCCTCACCTAAATCCCTGGGAGAGGTAATACAGAAAATCCTCAAACAAATTATTTTCAACTATGTCATGGACAGGATGATTAGGAGTTGTCAGTGGATATAAATGGAGGAAACTTTGCCTGACCAATCTGGTGACCTTCTGTGATGGAAGAGCTGGCTTTGTGAATGAGAGGGGAGTGGGGCATGTTGTTTATCTTTGCTTTAGCAAGGTTTTCAATGCTGTGTCCTGTAATGTCCATACAGACAAACTGACAAAGTGCAGACTAGATAAATGAACAGTGAGATGGACTGAAAACTGGATGAACTGCTTGGCTCAGAGGGCTGTGCTAGGCACAAAGTCCAGCTGGAGGTCAGTGCTAATAAAGTACCATGGGGATTGATACCGGGGTTTGTACCGGGTGGTGCTGTCAGAGTGCACCCACAGCAAGTATCCAGACAATAGAGGGTTAAGAGGAGTGGTTGAGACCAGATGTATGTGCTGACATTCAGAGGGACATCAACAGGCTTGAGAAATGGTCCAGCTCTTGTTCTTGAACCTTATAAAATTCAACCAAGGGAAATGCCAAGTCCACTAGCAGCTGAGGATTAACCCTATGCACCAGTACACACTGGGGCCTGGGAAGCAGCTTTATGGAAAAGGATCCAGGGCTCCTGCTGGGCAAAATGTTGACTGTAAACCAGCAATGTGCAGTTGCAGAAAAGGCAGCCAACAACAGCCAGGTATTGCCAGTAGGTCAAAGGAAATAGTTCTTCCTCTCTAGTGAGGCACTGGTGAGACCACACCTTGAGATCTGTGTCCAGTTCTGGGCTCCCCAGCACAAGAAATACGGGCCCATAGTGGAGAAAGTTCAGTGAAAGGTCACAAAGATAATTAGGAGAATGGAGGATGTGTCATACAAGGAGAGGCTGAGAGAGTTGGAGTTGTAACCTGGAGGAAAGAATACTCAGTAGATCTTATCAATGTGTGTAAATACCAGAAGGGATTAAGGTAATAAAAGACCACAGAACCAGTATCTTTTCACTGCTGCCCAGAAAGGAAAATTGGTAATAGGCACAGATTGAAAGACAGGAAATTCCACTTAAATATATGAAAAAATTCTTTAAAGTGAGTGTGGTCAGGCAGTGAAAGAGGTACCCCAGAGCAGTTGTGGAGTCTTCAGGCTTGGAGACCCTTGAAATTCTACTGGATAAGGTCCTGTGCAAGCTGCTGTAGTTGACTAAAGTTTGAGCAGGGTAGGGCCTGAACTCAACATGCTGGTGAGGCCCCTTCATGATTCAATGATTACTCTTCTGTGCATCTATCAAATTAGGGTAGTCAGAAAGATTTGAGGTAAATTCTGCCATTTACAAAGGGAGCATAAGAGTATAAGGAGCAAGGTAAAGCCTCAAGATAAATTGTTGGCTAGGAGTATCTATTCAAGAATACAGGATTTGTGCATATCAGGAGTGCAACACATATAAACACAAATGCTTGCAGAGCAGACCTAAACCATTCCTTTTGGCATTCTGTACTAATTTGCTAATGGATGTCATGCAGATTGGGATTTTTAATTGTAGAGGGACCTTTGAATGAAAAAGTAATTTAAAGTCCTTCTCAATTTCTGTTGAAATCTGTTAATTCAAGAAGCCTGCTGGGAAACCCTATTATTCAACCATGCAAAGATTTGTATTTTTAATGTGTTTTTGAGGGATTCAATTCAACTTTCAAGTCCAAGAAATTGCAAGTTGTGGCTTTTATGTGTATGTGCAACAATGTCACTAAATAAAGGGGAAGCAGCATAAAGATGCCTCTCTCTGTCATTTTATTGAATCTTTGTTTAGTAGCTCCCATATACTTTATGGATCTTGGAGTTGTCTGGGCTGGTGGGAGGTTTTGGATAATGCCAGGTATGGCACTCAGGTAAATCACTCCTTTTCATGCAGGTTATTTTTAGCTGCAGTTGTACCTACTCTGGATTAAGTTCTCTTTCCTTTTTTTTTTTTTTTTTTTTTTTTTAATTCTTTTTTTTTTTCCCTGTGTTCTTTATTTTCCCTCCCATCTCCTTGTGGGGAATGGCATGTCACACACCTGGAGACACACCACACTTCACCTTCAGGTTCTCCCTTGGATAAGAGATTCTACAGCCATTTTTCAAAATTCAGACATTTCCCATGGATCTGCATTTCCAGCTGTGTGAGCTTTAGCAAAGATTCAACAACTTCCTTTTCCTTTCATCATAGGTTCCAACAGTATCTTTTTGGCCAACATGCAATTAGTCTGTCCAGAACAACTGCAAAGGCTTTCCCTCCTTGTTTTTCGTTAACAGATGGGTGTTACTGCTTGTGTGTTTGGGAAAGAAGACAAAGACTGGACATCTATTTCCCAGCCATCTGCTTCCTTGTCAGCCTCTTTCTTTAAACTGTGTTATGGAAGAGGAGTAGCAGGGTCTCCAGTATGATAGTTCTGCATAAATAAATAAAAAGGCATGGTTCATGCTCAAAACATTTACAGTAGAAGGAGAGAAATGCCAAGAAAATAATCACAGAGGCTTCATACAGGTATGTAAGTTGCATCATGTACCATAAAAAATATTAATTAATTCAAAATTTGAAGTAAATATGGATACAATTCCATCACAGATCCTAAAAAAAGGCAGAATTTTGTTTTTAAATTTTGGAGCACTACAGAAGACTATGTATGTGTTTTATACCTGACATGAAAAAGCCTGTTAACAGATGTGTTTGTGTTGAAGGCACTGAAAATTTTATGCTGTTTAATTGCATTATTCTCCTCCTTGCTCGTGTAGATACTTGGGTTTGTCCTGCAAATTGGAAAATCCAAAGGTAAGGTTTGGTTTGGTTTGGTTTGGTTTGGTTTTTTAATCCCTATCTGCTTTCTGAAACTTTTGTAAGGTTGTAATAGCCATGTGCATGCTGTGCTGCTTGGAACTTTGGTCTGTATTTTACTGGGAGAAGCATTTCTGGTTTCCTACAGGACCCAATAAAACAACCTTCTCCCCTTGGGAAAGTGATTTGTGCTTTTTTATTAGTCCAAAGCTAGAGGCTATTTTAATTCTCCAAAGCCTGCACTTTACTGAACTTTCCTACTTACTAATGTGAATTAAAAACAAACAAACAAAAAACCAAAAACAGGCAATAAAAACATGGATCTTCTTTATGTCTGCAGGTCATGTTTTCATTCTGGGGATCAGTGCACAGACTTACTGCACAGAGGCAATACAGCACTGAGGAGGAGATAAAGCAGGAGGGAAGGAAGCAGTACAGGTGTTGAGGACTTGATACTTTGTGGACTTTTCAGAGCAGGAAAATCTGCCTGAAATCTCTAATGTCTTAGTCAAGAAATGGTAGAGATTAGCTGTCCTGAACTGTCATTGGAAGTAAACTACTAGACTCAATTGCCAAGCCATGTCATCAGGAACACTCCTGAAATGTTTTTTAGTTTTTAGAGCATTCTAGTTATAGGATACAAATATTCCCTTAGCTGCACTATTTGAAAGAGCCAAGTTAACCTCAAATAATAGTGTTCCTCTCTCCTGCAGGATTAGGAGGCTGTTGGGGAACATTCACAAGCACCCATTTGGATGAAGCCTCTGTTTCAACATGTTCTGGAGCATGTGAACCCACACCTCCTTGGACAGCAAAAACCTATGGCCACACATACACTTCTCCATCACAGTTAGGGAGAACTGAGTCTCTCATCTTCTGACGTGGCCTGAAAGCAACATAACCCAATATGGGATGTGCAAAACATTTTGTTCTTAGTTGTTCATAGGTAACGAAGTTTCACAGTCATAAACAGTCACCTAAACAGTGTTGACCTAAGCCAAGTGGCATTAGTGGAATGAATGTTGAACTTGTTTAATTCCCTGCCCTTCACAGATACTTTAATAAGTAGTTCCCTGCAAAATGCCTTGCAACATGTTGTCCTCATTTCTTTCATGCTGTGTGGTCTATATTTGCTTAAGCTTCTACTTTTTGTGATTGTTCTTCTGCCTGGGGTATTTTGTCATAGGTTAGTTCATAAAATGAACAAGAAAGTGTTTAAGTAGCCCCATAAGATTGCTAAGAAAATGTACTTTTAAACTATGGTATTGTATGCAAACTGTGAAATGCTTGGACTGAGACAAGAGTTGTAATTTCTTCTGCAATTGAGGGGTTTTGTTTCCCACATATTGCTTCCTCGTTTGGCGTGGACTGTGGCCACTATGTGGGGTCACACAAGCATCTCATAAAATGCTCATCTTTGCCTTTTTCATCCTCTGAAAAGCAACAGACCAAAGTTTAGAGGAATTTGGGATGCTTGCATCTGAAACTGGAGGGGAACTTGTAGGATAGGGATCATGTGTTCATGTGTCTGTAGGAGACTTTTTTCTCAGAGCCTGGCAAAAGTGCCAGTGGAGGCTTCATCACTGAGCCAGTGCTCAAAGTGTTTCTGGTCTCTGTCCACAAAAGGATTTCTTTTTCTGACAGGGTTGGCAATTCTCTCATGCCTGCAATATTTTTTGTGATTTTTTTTTGCCTCTTAGTGTGGGTAAGGGGTGCATTTTCTCCTGGCCTCACACTGTGGTGACGATGTACTCATGCTCTGCTGTTTTCACAGTATTTGCAGTGGGAAAAAACAGTCTCTACAGTATTCTTTTTCAGATATCAAGACCTGGATTTTCAATGTAAGAATTAATTACTTTTTTGTGGCTTATCTGCCACAGCAGATGGGGCAGAAGTGATTTGTATGTAGCTTATCATCAGGACCTCCCATGACAGAGGTCTGCCTCTGTGACAGTTCAAAGGCCTCCTTGCCAAAAAGCATTGGCTGCTGCACTGCCTGGGACAGCTTCCACCTAAAACAAACCCGTAGAACAGACCTCTGGTGTTCATGTTAAGCTTTTCATTTTAACAGGTGTCACCTACTAAAGCAGCCTCACAATTTAAAAGTTAATCAAAACTTAACTTTGCTGAAACTTTTCCTTAGACTAATTCACAAGCACTATCCTTACACAGGTGATGATGACAATGATTAGTGAAGTACAAGGTGCAGAATTTACCTCATGCCATAAACCATCTTCACTTAGGAGACAACCCTCTACAAAAACAGATATTACTAGTATAGATTAACCTTGGAGAAATAGGTTTAAGGAGATGGTTGACTTAACAGTTCTGCATCCCTTACTGAGACAGTGTTGGGGAAGGTGCTGCACCATTAATGGGTTTCAAAACAGCATGCCCATCAGTGATGTCTCACTGGGAAGAAATTGGCCAAGTATACAAGGCAGTTTCTTTTTAGGGTAAAAAACTGTATGAGATGGTTTCCTTTGTAGATCACTATCCCATACCTGGCTGGAGACAGCATGCAAACCAAGTAACACAGCACAAGCTCTCAGCTGCTTCTGAAAGCGATTTCTGGTGTGAGCTGACTGTACTTGTCTCCAAACGCTGCAACCATGACGAAATTAGACTTCTTGCAATTTTAATATTTATACACATAATTGCATATTTAAAATATATTAACCTTTTGTGGCAATTGCTGAGACATGCTTTATTACATAATTTAAAAATCCCAACACTATGCAAATTCAAAGTGATACAGTTGCCCAGTTTATGTATCTAAACCACCTCCTATTGGCAGTCATCCATGCAAGCAATAGCCATAAATTTCTTACTTGGTTTCTTCCATTTCTAAATGTAGATTGTAACAGTCTGTCCAGAAATCTCCTCCCTGTTTACAGAGATGTTCCTCAAACCATAGCAAAGTCAGTGCTTAGTATTTTGACCATGTCACTCATGGAAGGATTTCTCCCAGTGCATCAGGTCCCCCAGTAATTCTTCAAGCATGTAAGGGAACTGTTTGTTAAGGAAGTTGTTCCAGACAAGATGTTAGGATAAATGGCCACATTTGTGTTGTACTAACACTTTATGGAATGCCTTTCTACTCTCTTGTCATTTTTGTCCATTGAAAAAGTGACTTCTTAAAAAAAAAAAAAAAAAAAGAAAAAGGGATTTCAGAGAGGTCAGTACTGAGGGCAATATAAGCACATTATTGGGCTCTAATTAGCAAAGACTGGAGGTCAGGGCATGTCCAAGCACAGTTCAGATCCATTGCCTTTCAGGAGGTTAGAGACATATGCCTGATGCTCCCCTCAAATTGCTGTGTGCACCACCCTCCTCAAAATGGCACTGCTACAATGTGCTTAATATATCAGCTGAAGTCACGGGGCCCACGTGTTCCTGCTGGGATCTGACCAGGATTTGACTGTACTCTTCCTGCTGGTGACTGCATGTCAGGAACCTGCATGACTTGGGCTGACAGCTGGGAGCAGCCCCCAGTAATGAGAGGCTGTAGGCCAAGCAGAGTTGTACAATACTGTCTCAGTAAAGCAGCAAAAGGGGAAAGTTTGTCCAAAGAGCAGGAGATTTGGGGATGGTGAGTGAAGGATGTGCTGGCTTAACTCCCAGCAGCTTGTGGCTCTGCTGCAGCCACAGTGCAAATGGGCAGGATGAAGTGGGGTCAGCAGCTGAAGCAGGTGTAGGAGTGAAATCTGAGCCCCTGAGTCAGGCTGCCTTTACACCACAGAGCAAATATAGGAGCATGGAGGTGTTTCCCGGGTGCTCTGAGCAGAGGCGTGAGCAGGAACTCACTCCCAACCCAGCTGGGTATCAATTCCTGGTGTGTGCTCAGGGACTGGATTATACCAAAAATAATTTCTTGTCTTTCCTCATAAGGAATCTGGGTTTTTTTGCCCATAAGCAAAATTTTAAACATAACACAATTGGACACACATTTTCTTTATTTGTATAGCTGTTGCATCACCCCAGGAAGGCAGGCACTCTTCTGAGTTTCTGGAGCAGTCTCAGTCTTTCCCAAGGAATGGCTGAGAAGGCAATTAGCAGGGGGGAACCAAGTGGCCACATCATCCTGATTCATCCAGCACATATTTTCATTATGTGACTACATGCTTGTTTCCCACCAATGATAAGCTGAGATTTCTTAATTTAACATATGATCTAATTATGAACTTTTGACACTACCATAAAACTATTGTCCTTAGTATTATTTTTTTCTCTTCTTTCCAGTGCTCTGAAGTAGAACTCTAGACTGAGCACGAGATTACTCAGGAATTCAGACTTAAATGCAAATTTTTGTTTAATGATAAACAGGAGTAATTACTACTAATTATACGTGAACAGTTCCTATTCAGCAAGTGCATAGCACTTTAGAAATATTGATGGAATTAGTCTGATAGTGCCAAGATAATGTAAGTAAGCATAAATTTAGACACTCAACATGAAACAACTCTGGTAATGCATGTGACTAATAAAAGTGTGTAATGCTTTATGCTGATTTACTAAGCCTGTTGACTCACTATGTAACCAAAATCCAGTTAAAGGAACTGGGGAGTGGCTGTGTAGGACAAGGGGCAAGGACTTCACAGGCAGGAAGGGTTTGATAGGGTGGGACACTGTAAACACAAGGCAGAAAGCTTTTTATTTCCTCATTTTATTTCTTTTTTATAGTTGTCAAATTCCAGAAAGGGACAAGTTACACTGTTTGTGTCATTGAGAAGGCTGAGAAAGGCACAACATCTCTTCATATAAGAACTGCATCTGCTTTGAGATGGGGTATTTGAAGGAGACAGTATAAGAGGAACACCCGAGTAGTGTCACCTCTGCATAGCCAGCCTCTGGTTTTATTTGACAACTACGTCACATATTTCCTTCTATAAATTAATCAAATCAGTTTTTAAGCTCTGTTTTATTATTTTTCCTTGTAACTCCCATTGGAAAGTTTTTTCAGGAACTCAGTAGTTTATTCTAGTGTCAGTAAAAATCAGCTTGGGAACCTTGATACCTACTGTGTGCTTTAATTTGAAGAGCACATCTCCCTTCATCTGCCTCTTTAACTCAAAATTTACTTTGAAGTCCCATTGCCACTGCTGACCCTGCACTGGAAACGTCCCTTACAGGGCACCTGGCATTATTGCTGTTTCCAGTATTTTAAGTCATCTGTGTGTTGTTTCTTTCAGTTGTTGCCAGTGCCCTAAAGTAATCAGTACAGGTCATTTGTTGTAAGTACAACAATTTAACTACAGTGAACTGCATTTGCTATTGCTTTGCTATGTGTGTTTTAAAGGTTTTCTTTAACTATTCCATTCATACATTTCTGCGTTATTTTGAATTAGCCACTCAGCATGCTGGATTTGATTGACAGCCCAGAATTCAGAGTTCACTTGTGCTGCCTGGCATTACAAGATTTTTTTTCTTTTCCATTGGCAATGTTCATGGATCCTTAGCAGAAAGAATGGAGATCAAGTTAACAAAGCTGTACACTTCCTTTGCTGGCGTTAAATAAATGCTGTACATTTGGAGTCATTTCAGCTGTTCAACCCACTTTAGGTCATTTTCAAACCACTGTCAGACAGCCAGAGGAATCTACTGAGCTCTCCTACACTTAAGAAGAAAGCCCTGCTTTTGCATTTAGAATAACTTATGAATTTTGCTTTCTATGTACAGCTAAAAATCAGAAGTAAAATGTGATTGGAAAACAGGCCATGAGTTTCCGGTGCTACCTGATATAAATCACAACCTAGAGACAGATGAGTCCTAAGCATAAATTCCAGTGCATGCATCATGGGATTCAGATGGGCTTCAAAATTTTCCACTATTAACATCCTTGAATGTAACTCCAATAGCCATCTTTATTCTAGGATTAAGCAAGAGTGCATAATGTTCCATAGAGAGTTGGTGCCCCCTTCTTAGGCTGTTGATATAGTTATTACAAATTGTTCTGAATGAAATGAACCACAACTCAGTACTTAATCTAGTAGCAAATTGCTTTTTACCTGCAGTCCCTAAACTTTGTTGTGCAGAAATAAGAAAACTTGATAGAAAGAATTGGCCAAAATATTCAAGAATTTGTACTTGACAAACGCTGAAAATAAAGAACTGTTAGTCAATTGTGATTTTATCAAGACTTTTTTCATGAGTGCAGTCAGAGATGAATGATTTCAAGCAAAAGAGGTTTGTTATATGGAATAATGTATTGTTTGCTACTGTACAACATTGAGGAGAGCAAATGATTACTTCTTGGAGGGGGATAACAGCAAGATTTGACAACTGGAAAGGATGCAGGAATTGTATGAAGCAGTCAAGGAAACAAATCCTCCTATTTGCTGGAAAAGAAAATCTTGGTTAAAGACTATGCTGTTAGCAAAGAAACACATTTGTATCTGATTCTATTAGGGATGATTGTATGAACTTTATATTCTAATGTCTGTAGGTATTCAAACTGCATTTGAATATTTTTCCAGAAAAAAATAGTAGAAAGAAGTTTAAATATGACAATGAATTCTTTTATAGAAAGGACATTACTATCAAGGATTGTGATAAAAGACCAAAAATCACAAGGAATGGTCAAAATAAGGTTCTCCTGATACATTGATCTTTTAATTAGACAGAGAGAAATTGTAGTCCCATTTGCAATGGGGGTTTTTAAGCCTTGTGAGGGTAGAAGATGGAAGGACAACAGTTCAGTCATCTGTTATGTTTATTGTTTTGGCAGTCATTTCCTCCCCAGTTAAGGCTGCTCACAGACCTGAGCACCACCTCTTTGCTTCAGGTACTGTGGCTAAGATGAATTCTGCCTTCACAAACCTCTCTAGCTTCCAGAAATTTGTCAGATTCTCTGAGAGTAGTGAAGTTCTTTCTCTCATGATTTTAAGTGCTATGGAAAAGCAGAAACTGAGGTTTCAGAAGATAAATAGTCAGGAATATATGAATTCATCAAGATCTCAGTGGCCCAATTAAACTGTTGAAGACTCAGCTCATGCAAAACTGAATATACTAATAAAACCATGAATCATCATTCCTTTTTATTGATTCTTGTTATCTTTCTGTATCTGAGGCAACAATAAACATGATTTATACGCCCTGCCTTTAATTTCCCCTGGTGTTCTAATCTCACAGTGGGGTAGGGGAAAAGTCAATGAAGATGGATGAGAAGACTGCAAACTGGGAGGCAGGCAGCAAATTTGGCCAGAAATTGGGGCAGGGAGGATCACATTGCAGAGATAAGTAACTTTTACATCTCTAGAGCTGATGCCATTTAGAATATATTAAAAGAAAAAGAATGATGTGATGGGTAAGGCAGGAAGATGGTCCCGTCTGTACCCACAAAAAGTGCCCTTTGAAATCTCCTTTGTGGATGAATTGGAACATGATGCTTAACACTTATGAGCCTTTCTTCCCTCTGCACACTGCTGAGCAGAGACAATTTCTATGAAGATTTCTTCTATAAGGTCCAAATAATCTAATTTATATTGGTGGAACCTGCTACAGCAGTTCTCACTGAGTCACGTGGACAGCATAACACATGGCATCACAGGAAATTCCAGTGCCTTCATATCCATTTTCTATGTCACATGGGTGTTGGATGGAGAGCTGCCTGGAAATAGGCTGTAGGCTCCTTGGCAGGATCATCCACAAAAAATTAATTCAATCTTCTAAAATATAGGCAGACTAAAAGAAAATTACTACAGGCTATTTTCTGGTTCCTTCCTTTTGGATGCATTGTTGGGACTTTTTTGTTTTGAAACAACATTGAATTAGGCTGTGAAATCCTCTCCTTTCACTTGTTATCTCTGATAACATCCTCTTTATGACTGTATTCCAGTTACTGCTGCAATGGTGCCATTTCACTAAATGCTATTTATCTTTGCAAAAAGGATGGTTAAGCCTGCAGCTTCTGGCAGAGCCACGACCCTCATCCCTCCATGAGGACCTCTGCATATGATACAGAAGAGACACCACTGGCTGCCTTTGAGAATCTGAATGAAGATGAGATGCCAGAGTACTTGGCTGAAATGGGAATCAGTGCTGAGGACAGCTACCAGGAAAGTGCTTAAGAGTGTAAGTGCAGATACTTACTGACTTCCTTCTGAAATTATTTACTGTGGCTCAAGAAATCAAGAGCATTGGTGTGCAAACAGGTCAGTCATGGGTACAGGAAATGTAGAAGTAAAGCAACCAAACTTCTTGAAATGCTGTATACCTCTGTAGAGAATGCCTCGGGGAGAAAAAAAAAAAGCCTTTCCAAGGAGCAGCTTTTTGTAGGGCCGATGCAGCAATTGTAGAGGGATATCCCTGGAAGCGCAGCTTTGTCTCCAGTTGCTGTTATTGGAATAAGAAAAAGGTCACATTCTAAGGCAACAATAGCTTAAGCCTTTATGAGCACCTCCTTCTTTAGGGTTCATTTTGTGGTCTCACCAATAAATTATTTTACAGTTTCTTCCAGAGAAAGGCAGCCTTACAGTTAGAGAAAAGCCCTTTGGGTTCTGTTTTTCAGCTCCACTATCCCTCTCTTCTCCAGTGAACACAGAGATCCTTAACCTACTTTTACATTATTATGAGGCTCAGAGCCTGTGCTGCTCCCTTTGAGGACAACTGGAAAGCTGCCACTGACTTCAAAAAGAGCATGGGCAGGCTTCTCGTTAGTTAACATTCGTAAAGTGCTTGGAGGTACTTAGACAAGAGATGTTACATAAATGGTATTAATATTGTCACTTGGCTGTCAATACTGCGAGTCCGTGCTCCACCTTGGTCAGCAGGATCTCCATTCACACTCAGACCACGTGGCTGACAACCAGGGGTTAGTTAAATGCAGATAAATAATCTTCCCAAATTCAATGCAACTGTTCCTCTACATAAATAAAGCTTCTATCTTTGTCTAAATAAGGAAACCTCTTGTTTGTGTGGAAACCCTTTAGAAGTGTATATTAACACTAGCTCTTATTTCTGGTACAATTATAAAACCTAGCTGGTTATTGAGGTGTTGTATGTTTGAATCATCACAGAGGCCCTGGGAATAGCAATGTAACAATAGATACAGAAGGTGAATGCTATTTAATACTAACAATTCAACAGTTCATGTTCACTTTGGCCAGTTAATAGTAAAAATGAGCTTTGTCTTCCAGTGAGACAAAGAAGTCCACTAACACTGATGAGTTGTTTAGGTTACCTAAGTACTTTGGTGCCATTTGTTCCTTTCACATTCCATGAGAACAAAGTTATTTCTTTATCATTTTACAGAATTCACATCAATATTTCAAATTCTATGGGCATTTCTTAGTGGTTCCATACATTAACCTTTGAGTTAACTTTGGGCAGTGTTGCTTGATTCTGTCATCTTGAGGCCACTATAGCAGGAGATTTGAAAAAGAATTAGAGGCTTGGAAAGAGAGTCCGATGAATGCAATGCCTAGAAATCACCTACTGACATGGAATGGCAGCAAGTGCTGACAAGGAGAGGTGGATGTGCTCCCCCAGGAAGGATCCATGGCACAGGGCTGGTAGAAAGAGACAGATTTTGGATGACTCTTGGCTCCTTGCACCAGTAATGGCAATGGGCTAAACAGTGAAATCCAGTGGCTGAAAGGCAGTAACAAGCACAAATCTCTGTCCTGTGTAGACAACTCACATTCATACACAGACTTTATGTTGTATGAGCAGAGTCATCATGCAGTATGAGAATTATAATAATATATGATTGATTTAATTATGTTCCATGAACCATTGCATTTTTCCTAAAAATTCAATCCACAAGATAAAATCTGACATCAATTCTTTAGATAGGTTTTCTAATATGATGTAAACTTTTCCTTTTGTATCACACTCCTGCAACTCTCCATCAGCATTCCATATGCATTTTTCGTTACTGAGAGCCTAAAATTAAAATTTTTAGTAGTTCCTTTTGTGTATTGTCAGTATTTCATTGTCATGTGCTGAAAGTATTAATCAGTTTGGTTATTCTTAACAAAAACAATGGCATGTAAATGATTAACATGGCTGTGCATCTACTGTTTCAGATTCCAGTTTACTTGTTTGAGGTAATTACCAAAGACATATGCAGATAATCTGTGGATAATATACTTAAAGAAGGGAGCATTCTTGTAGAAGTGAACATTATTCAATTACAAAACTAAAAATATAATGAGTCAAGAGGAAACCTACTGTGTATTTGAAAGGGCAACTATAATGCACTTCATCAAATCAAACAGTCAGCATTTGCATTCCCACATTTCTTTCACGTCCAGCACATAAAGAAAGCAATTCTTGATTTTGACAGCAAGTGTAGTAGCCCTTAAGTGATGGAGAACCTGAGGTACACAGATAGTTCAGGCAAATATTTGCAAGCAGGGCAATTGAGCTGTGCTTTTCATTTCTTAGACACAGACTGTGAGATACTTGGAGTGTGATGGGAAGAAGTATTTAGCCCATTATTCCAGTCATGGCCCAATAATCATAATGCCAGTTCATGCATCATTGATATATTTGGTATTTGAATACTTTGAGACCCAGCCTTTCTACAGTAGTGGATGTTATTGACTATAATTGTTATTCACTCTAACTGCTGCTTTGCAGCCACTTTTAAGGTTAGTGTTTTCAGAGCTGCTGCTCCCTTCTGTACAAATATGACTTTTCATTCTCTTACTTTATTTGTCAATATTAAATTGTGGAATACTTCTTTGCACTCTGTTCAGCAAGTGATGCTTATGAAAGTTAGGTTTGTTTTCAATTTCCGCTCCATCAGTCTTTGTGCTGCACAGGGATAATAAAGCCAGCTCAAGAGGAGCTCACTACAGGCTTGTGTTGCTGAACAAACCCAGCTGTTTCCAGGCTTCACCAGTTCCCTTCAGCCATGCACCAACCCCAAAGCTCAAACAATTTCTCAGCCAGTTTGATGACTGATGAGTAGATTGGATAGAGATTTGGAATTTGTCTGCAATTTGCCAATGATAACCCAGAAGTGGAATGTTAATGCTGCTCTTTGAGTTAGTCAGATCTGGGAAGCTTCTTACAAAACTTATGTGGACAAAAACTTTCTTCTCTCTCTAATGCTTGAGAGTAGCTATTTTATGCAGTCGTCGGGGTGACTGATTAAAAAATTAATGTATAGCTGCTTAAATAATTTAAATGCTGAAGTGTGTTAAATCATCAAACTGGAGTAATAAGGATGGGTATTTTCTCTACCCTACTTCTGTTCAAATTTAGCCGACTCAGTATTTTATGCCTGAAAAAGATTTACACTGATGTTTGAAGAGAAATGTTGAATATATGTTCCTTGTTAAAAATGCGTTCCTTGTTAAAATGTGTTCATGGTATCACTAGAATATCCTGAGCTGGAAGAGACTTGCAAGGATTGTTAGTCCAGCCCTGCACAGGAGATGCCCAAGTCACACCATGTTCCTGAAAACATTGTCCAAACACTTCTTGAACTTTGTCAGCCTTGGTGCTGTGACCTTTTCCATGGGAAGCCTGTTCCAGTACCTGTCTACCCTCTGGGAGAAGAATCTTTACCTAATACTCAGCCTAGACCTCCCCTGAGTGAGCGTCGATTAAGTGATAAGGTCAGTGATTGGCAGTGCCTGACTATAATGCATTGAACCCGAAGCTCATTCGGACTGGGATTCCATTTTGGAGGGAGAAGACAAAAAAGCATTTCCCTCAGCCTGAATATGTAGGGAGAGTTGGCTTTATTCTTCCCATTCACCTCCAGCATCCATCATTTATAGATGTATGGAGTCTGTGCTCACAAGAAGGCTGGAGAGAGTCATGCTGTCATTGCAGTATCACCTCCTGCATAAAGTGCCACAGAGTTGCCTGAACCACAGCACAAATATGATATCTTGATATTAAAACTGACAGAAATTAACAAGGAATCTGCAAAAAGATCTCAGTGTTACAATTTTGTTGTTGTTGTTGTTCATAGTGAGATTATATCTAGAACCAGTGTCATTTGCATGAAAGGCAGAGGGTATTTCTCCTGTCCATTTATTAAGACAGACCCAGACCTGCCTAGAAGCTGGCAGTCAGTCATCCCTTGTGCAGTTCCACTGAAACAGGTGAAGTTGACCTCTGCTAAATGTAATCTACCCTTTAAAATAGCTATGCAATCATGTCTGGATCTTACACCTATGTATTTTTTCTTAGTAGATTTTTTAAAAAGACATTTTCAGTTATATAGCCCCTTTTCCTGTACAGCTCTTTGTAAGAGTGGACACCTCTTGACTTGGGTGTGGTGTGCACCATAGAACACTGACTTCAGGCTTGAAAAACTACATGGACTTGTCATTTCCAGCAATTTGGTTTTTTCTTTCAATAATTATATTTATGAACAGAAACAAAAGAAGTAGAATACAGACCAGCACAGAGACAAAACCAGCAGCTGATTGCACAATATGGACAGCTGGTTTATGTTTTCACAGAACATTCAGGAAATATTTTGTTGTATTTGGTACTCATACCCTCTTAATTCAAAGAGGCTCTAATTTACATCAAGTAAATATTGTAGCAGTGAAAATCCTTGTGGTAAGCACAAGAAGTTTGTGGTAAAACAAGAGACATAAAAAGCTGTCCAAAACATTGTATATCAGCTATTTAACTTGTTAGAGCTGATTTATTATTGACAGTGGCTACCTGTACAGACGGTTATCTATTTTAATTTTAATTTTAATAATGATCTTAAATATATGTAAATTCTGCCCAAATGCTAAATATCCTCTTTCTGAGGCCAAAGCCCCATTTGCTACTGAGCAACAGCTCCAATTTGTGGAGAGAATACCTTGTGCTATGAATGCAGTGGTCAGAGAATCAGATGTGACCATTATGGAAGACATTAAGTCCTGGGGTTTTTTCTGGTTTTGGCCACCTCTCCCACAGCTGAATGGAACTATTAGTTTCAATGCTCAGGTTTTGTTTCCTTGAGCTCTTAAGAGCACATAACCTGTATCATTCTTGTTGTAGAATCTAATGATGTGCCTAACAAGAATTTTTATGTGAACCTTTTTCATTCTTTCTTTGCTCATTTCAAACTTAGCTTCAATCCTGCAGAAAAAGCCACATAGCCATAGCAAGTTTGGAACAATATTTAACAAATGTGATTTCTGTGGATATCCATATTCCTTTCAAATCATGCCTAGTTTGGCAATCATATGGGTGCACTATTTTTAATTCACCAACATTCAGTTATACACCACATTATGAAGTCTACTGCTGAAGAGTTTCCTATTTCTTAGTTTATTTCTCATCAGTTTACTGTTGTAGTTAAGAAAGGACATACATACATGGACACTGAGAGGAGACTGACTCTGGGCCGTAAAAAGGAGCATTTTCAATTACATTGTCAGGTTGTTATTTCTTCCCCCTAGCAGAATGGTAGCATCCAGACTTCAAAATGAGATGCTAAGATTTTATTACTAATGGCAGGTTGGCTATGGGTAATTGATATAAACTGTTGTAGTTCTAATGACTTCACTACAATAATTTAATTAAAAAATTGAACCTGACAGGCAGTGCATTGTAGAGGGATTATTGCATGCCTTTAATAAAACATAAAATAAAAAGCAAGGAATTTCAGCTACCAACAAACCTCTGAAAAGAAATCTTCTGTACACCTTGAAAAAAAAACCCCAAAAAACCCCAAGGGAATTTTAGGAAAGCAGAAAAGAAAATAGGTCAGTCTTGCATTTAGCAGTCTAAGGATATTTATCACCACCCAGAAAAATCTGCTCAGAATACTGTATTTATTTCTCATAACCCATTGCAGGATGACTTTCACCCTGGAACCAAGATTCAAACAATGGTTTCATGTTAAGATACTTTTCCATATATTCTGACAAAAAGCAAGAATCATTAGGGAACTGACCTCAAGATGTTCTTTTGAGGAGTGAGGAGACAATCTCCTCTCATTAGGTTTGTCTGCTTTTCTGGAGACAGCTGAAAAGATAATGCAAAGAAATAGTATTAGCAGCTAAGAGCTGGTGGAATAGAGCCCAGTTCACTTGAGCCAAGCCCTGTGTTACTGTCAGAGCTTTGCCAGCTGACAATATAGTTTGCAGCAAATGAGGTTTTATTGACTAAAGACTTGGGCTTAGATGTAATACAGAAAAGCCAAATCATTTATTTCACTAAAACAGTGACGAGAGCTGAAATTCTGCCATGCTAACAAAAACCTAGGTATTTATCACAAGCACTCTACTGACAGGGGCTACCAGCACAGGTGTACTGCAATGCTGTCCAAAACATTACCTTTCAGTATTTCATATCTAAATGTAATGTGTCAGAAAAGGAATGAGAAGATTAGGCCAGTCAAAGCCAAACCAGGAGTTACTCTCCTTTTTCAAGCTTTTGAGGTTAGCATGCTACATTTTATATGGAGAAATAATAAAGACTTTGTTTAAACCTCTTTCAATGGAGCAATGAAAGCAAGAGTAACATGGAGGGTATTGTGTTGCAAAAAGGTTTTGACACCTTAAGTTTTAGCTTTCATGTTTTTCAGATTCTGTGCTGTCTAGGGGTGATGCTGTTAAAGACCACAACGACACAGACTCCAACTTCAGAAGGCTGACAATGACTGTGTTTATTTCTGGCAATTTCTTCCCCTTTATACTGTTCTACAGAGAACAACTCAATTGATGAAACAAAGACAAACTTCTTCAATCACATTGGTCGAACCAGAGGGACATCAAGAAGAAGTCCCTCCTAGGGAAAGAATGTAAACCAAGGTTACAGTTAGAAAAACATGTCTCTTGTTGACAGAAAACTCTCTGGGAAAAAGAGTTTCAGAAAACCAAAACATCTCAGGCACGAACCAGGGCTACGTAGGGGTGTAGTTCTGAGCCTCCTATTAAGTGTCAGTCAGCTATCTTCACAGAGTAGGTAGACAAAAAAACCCTTTCCTGCTGAACACCAAGGACAATTGTTACAAGTTTTCAGGCCCAAAAGCATAAACAATGGTGGACTGAAGAGAGAAAACAAGGATGGAATTTCATAATCTGAAGCTGTAATTGCACAATTAAACCTCAATATGCAAATGGACAAAGACTTATAAAAGTGTGAGACCTCATGACAGGCTGTCCATTTTGTGACCATTTTAAGTCCATGTTGGGTGTAGTGCTGTCCAGGCTCTTATACTGCCCAAGGTGTATCCTTTACACCTTTTAAGGCCTTTTAAGAAATATCTACTTTATTCTCTAGCTCTGTCCAGTCTCTGTTCCAGGTCAGCCTTCCCAAGGCATCAGTTCAGCTCTGTTTTGATCCCTGCTTTTCTATTTGAGCTCTACTATGAGGTCTTCCTGGTCTATGTTCAGTCTTAAGTACCTGAAGGGCACTGATTGTTCTTGTTGGATGCTTGACCAGTGTCAAGTGTAGACAATAGTTAGGTACCAACATATTCACTTAGCACAGACTCCTCACTGTGTCAATGTTGCATTGCATTTTGAAGGCTGTTTAAAAAAAACTATTGACTTCATCTTCTGCTCTCCTCCCACACCCCCCTTGGACTTACCAAATATATCAAATATCCCCCTCTCATATCTGATGTTGGTGATAGGCTGTCTTCACAGGAGCACGTGCTGCCCATTGAGGATCAGAAGATGAAACAATGGAGTTGTTTGACCTATGCTGGAGTTGGCAGGTAGTCACATGAAGAAGATGCCATTTCTATTTAGTTTACTGGCACTTGAACAACCACTGGTACATGAGTTGATGCTGATGAAGGAGGAAGAGAGCTGTGAAGGTTCATGATGGGCTTCTCCTGGCAGTCCTTATCTAAATGCCACAGAGGCATTTCTGCCACCTTGGCACCAGACCGAGGGCTATCTCTCTGATATGCTTTCTTCCTTGAGCTAAGGATAATCACATTAGGAACATACTGTGCTTCTATGTTTAGATCTCTAATTAGTTTATTCAATGGAGTAAGTATAATTATCGTCATTTTGAACCACTGTAAGAAGACGAAACAATTTGCTCAACATCTCACCTCAAATCATTTAGATATATGCTTTTACATCTATGAAAATTCCCCATTGTATTGCTTTTAGTAATAACTTGTCACACTCAGTTCCACACCCTGTGTCCCACATCTCACTTCCAAGCATTTATTTCCAAGTGAGCTCCATACTAGACTTCTGCCCACATTACCCTGTGATGCAGGTGAGAGGCACAGCCTCACACAGCAGCAGCAGTGAAGGAATCTGCCTTGCAGGGCACCTCATTCTCCCAAGGTAAGGAATAAATGCTTTTAAAATTTTCCTGTTTACTCTAAAAAAACAGAACAGATGTATGTTGACATTTAATTTCTCCTAGTCAGCTATTTGTAAGCACACCACTTCTTAAAGGAAGTGCAAAGTTATGCGTGTTCAGTAATTTTTAAGAAGAGACACTGTAGCTGATAAATCCCAACACAGTTTTCTGTTCAGTTACCATTCTTTGCTATAACAAACTGAAAAGTTGCACTCATAAGCCAGAGTCATTCAGGAAGTTAATATTTTTTTTTCAGCTCTATTTTATGTGATTTTTTTAAGGAAGGGGAAATTTAAAGGAATTTTGAAAAGGTTTTTGGCAATTGCATCCACAGCAGCACATGTATTCTGTTCAGCACAATCATTACACTGGAGCACACAAAACCCCAGTTTTCATTTGTTGAGAATGACTTTTAAGAAGCTTTCTCACCAGTGCGTACAATTTGGTCTGTGTGTTCTCTTTTGTGGCCATTATTACTCGCAGTGTGGGCTATAAACCCAGGCTTCCTCAGCTGGTGCCAACTGGCATCTGTCACCACTCTCTCCTTATCTGCTACCTCTGCCAGTTCCCAGTGTGAAATGAGGCCACGCCACGCTATCGTCGGGATTAGACCTAATGCACTGAGTTCTGTCTGCCCTGTTTATTTTTACCAACTTATTTAGATTTCCAGTCTGGGCATCTGATGTCCAGAAACACTGGTGTTTTAATAAGCAGTAAATCCACACAGATGCAAAGCCTGACTATTTCCTCTTGCATTATTTTGTGTGTCCTTAGAGGGCACACAGGAGATGCAAAATCCTACAGCACAGAAAACCCTGCAGAAGTTGCTTCCATAGCACTGCCATGTGTGTGTCCAGGTGCTAGAAGGACCAGGGGACACCAGGAAGGACAATTGCCTGACTGTGACAAGAGGCACCTGGAGCCAACTGAGCTAATGCTCGGCAGGTAATAATTGTTCTGCTACCATTTCCTAAACTAGCTGTTTATCTTTATTAGATATTGGGAGATAAAATGGACAAGCAATAAATGGATTTAAAATTTCTTCCTCTAATACATAATGATGATTAGATAAAAAACATATGATCCCATTATAACCTTGATCTGAAACTGATGGAACTAAACCCAAACTAGATCAGATGCCAAAGCACAAAAGAGCAGGGACACAAATATGAGATGTGCAATTTGGTTCTCATGTATGGAAGAACAAAAGGGAACTCCACATAGACAGAAAGCATCTAGTAGCTGTTTTATGCCAATGCAGAAGTATCCTTACACACTCTTTCCTAAGGGTTACGGTCCAGTCCATTTTTAGACACAGCCAATCTCTTAGATATTTCATGTAGGAATACATTGCACTGTTGGACAGCATTTTTCTTCACAAGTTAAAGAGAGTTCTCATTTTCTTCCCTTCATTTTTTTTCTTATTACTACTCAAAAGTTTTCAGCATCATGGATGTTTATACCTTTTTTAATATTTATTTGCCTTTTAAATCCCCCAGTTCCTTCTCTATCTTCCTTAAATTAGCCACCACAAGTCACTAGTAAGAAAGTAATAAAAACATCAGGCTTTCATTTCATGAAACAAGGTTAGCAAGGTTAAGACAAAAAATGGAAATTAAGCAAGCCTCCAAAGCAAAAAGCTGCAGAACACTTCCAGAGGGGGTCATGGATTTCAAAATTTTATGCTTGTTCATAAAGCAATTAGATTAATGGAGAAAAACACTTCAAGTGCAGTGAAAAGAAAGGTGTCATCTCTCAGCAAGTCAGTTGCAGATCACTGAGGAATGGGTGGTGAGCTGGGGAAGAATCACACATGCTTCCCAAGCACCTTGTGCCAGGCACTTTCAGGGAAGACTAATGATCTAGATGGACCTCTGGCCTGGTTCAATACATCAGTCCTTACAGTTTTTTATTATCCCTTTGGGATGGGTGGATTGCCTGTTTGATTGATGTAATTTATCTACTGTATCACACAGAAACTCTGCCAAGAAAACAAATTGCTATATTCGTCATAATGTTGCTGGGACAGAGGTCGGCAGTGCAGAGCAGCACTTCTGGGCTGAGAAAGGTACAGCCTGACAGCCTGGGAAAGGGTTTCGGAGAGAGATGCTCAAGGTTGTGCTTGTGCGGGGGAGAGATCGATTGGGTAAAGGCACAGCAGCACGGGTGCCACCCGGGTTTTGCTCCTCACTCACCTCCCGTGGCAGAGGACAGGTCCCTCCCTGGGCAGCTCAGAGAAGCCGCTGGGTGAGGAGCCGAGCAGCGCTGCCCTGACGGGCCCGAGCGGGCTCCGGGGGCTGCCTGCGGGGCGGGGAGGCGGCGCTGGGCCGGGGCTGGAGCGGAGCTCAGCTCCAGCAGTGTCTGTGCTGGCAGGGTGCCCCGCTCACCGAAGCCCGGGGCAGTGCTCCTTACGAGCAAAACATCAGCACCCTGCAGTGCAACAAGCGCTTTAAGCTGCACAAGAGTCATGTTTTCCCTGTGTGAAGTTCGTCAGGAGGGGCTCCAGGACATTGGTTGGGGTTTCACTAAATAAAACTTGCACTTTCAGGCCATTACAACCTCAGGATTGTACTTTCTTATGCACAGATTCCTTTTTCCTCACTTCACTTTCTGACTCAAACAACAGCGATGGTTGGCTTCTAACATGTTCAGCACAATGCAATTGAGGGCAAGTGCCCAGAGCTTAGTGATGGTACTTGGGTCAGAAGAAGGTGAAACAGTTGATGGAGACTCATGGACACAAACCAGAATGGGTTTCAGATCTCGGTTTCCTTATCCCTTCAAAGAAAAACTACGTTCATTTAGTCCAAGGAAATGAAATGTAATAGTGGCATTAATATTTTTTAGATTTTTCTCAGTAATTAAAGAAATTAGACTACTGAAGTTTCAAAAATAAACAACACTTGACTGTTCCCATAAGCTTAAATAGGCAGTGTTTTATTTAGAAATACTAAGCCCAAACACTTGATATACAGCACTTGCTACTGGGAGAAGCATTGTCCAAACCAGGCAACCTTCAGCTTGATTCATTACTACCCAGCAAAACAGACCTCTGCCAAGCAAGGCATTGCAGCCTACAGTCCTGCCAGTCAGCAGTAGTCTCTGGCTATATTTGTCCATAAACAGACTTAATAATCATAGCCCAAATAATTATTGAATTATTGGAGTTTATTGGTTTCATTAGTTGAGTTAATTTTTATCTTAAATTAATTATAGTTATTATTGTATTTATCTAGCTGTCTATCAACATAAAGAAAGAAGGATTCACAGGCCAATTATTGTTTTCTTGATCGTTTCATGTATTCTGTGATTGCCTAACCTGGTCTAAGATGGTGACAAACATCAGAACTGTGTCCTTTCATTCAGTTCAGCAGTTTCCTTATTTGTGGAAGTGAGAAAAATATTGGCTCTATCAGTTTAGTGCTCTGTTCCTATCAGTTTCAGTGCTCTGATACATTTCACTCTTTTTTTTCTGTACTTCACTTCCGTTTCCAAGTTATAAAATATTTGGGCCAGGTACTCTGCTCTAAATTGATTTAAACCTGCCGAGGAAAGGTTTCAAGAGCTCATGAGTAAAAAAGAACCTTGATCATCTATTTGTTTTCACCTTATTAAACCAAAGCTAGATTGTATTATGTGTTCAATTGCATTATAATCATCTTAGTACATGTGTCTGCAGCAGTCAGCAACTCACCAGCACATGGTTATATGGATGGCTTTATGCCTGAGACACTTCCAGTGGTTTGGGGGTTATTCCAGTACCAACATCTTCACGTGTGTTTGTGTGTGCAGGATCAGGGTCACAGCTTTCAGGGAAGTCATTTCTAAACAGGAACATGACACGCTCCGTTTCACACTGTGACAGATCTTGTGGTAATACTCAAATCTTCAAGAAATATTCTCACAGGAGTGTGACTCAAACCGGCCTGGACTGTCAGCACACGTAAGGGATCAAATGCTCAGAAAAAAGAAGTTCCAAAGCAAGAAGCCAAAGCAGCATAGCTATTCTTAGGCACTGCAGGGCAAAACCCAGCTGCCAGCTGGCTGACCTAAACGTGGTAATTGCCAATTAAAAGGAAAAATGAAGATGATGAAGAATGTTAGACTGAGGGCTAGTCAAGGAGTTTACATAACTTGTCTTTGGCTTTCACCAGCCTGATTTTGAGGTTTGGTGTTTCTACCCCAAGAGCAGAGCTGTGATTTGTGGGGTGTTATCAGTATCAAATATTTTTCATGGTAAAAACTACTGACAAATAAATATTTTCACAAGGCAGGACTTTCTAAAAACATTTAAAATTTTATAGTAAATGCTTTTATTTTTCTGCTTTCAATCCCAGCTTTAAAATTATCCACCAAACTTCGTATTCTGTATTTTTTTTGTGAATGTAGCAAGTTTTCTACATTATGTTTACTTGATAACTTATTTTTTTCTCTCTGAAATATCATAGGCTGCCTTATGTGTTGATGTACTAGACAACTAGAAACTATTTTTAATTTAATCAGTGTAGCCATATGAGATCACAAGCTCCTTATGACTAAGCAATATGTTATCAATAAAGCCTTGTGCTTATGGTCTATGGATATGCATGGGATTTCACCTGTTATTTATTGTCTCTTTCCTACTGAATTTACCCTTTCATCACTCTCCTCATCCTCCTCTCACCAGGTGAAACAAATACAACTCCTTTTACCTTTTCTTTTAGGTGTAGGCCCTTTACAATCCCAACATCCTCCCCTCCATTTTCTCTGTGTGCATCCTAACTGGTTCTGGTAGTGCTCTTTGGTATAGAACAGGAGTTTTGGTCATGTTTATTCCCACCCCCTTGAGGATGTTTGGTAAGGACCACCTTTTCTGATGTTTTCTGACTGCCATCATGGCTAAGGTGTAATGCAGAACTGTGGTTCTGCCCAGTCAGGGGCTTCATCACATCTGCCATGGACAGCCAACCCTCCCCCTTGGATCTTCAAACTGCTGCCATTTGTGCACTTGCTAGGCCAGTTCAGTACAAGTAACACTCTGGAAAGGATCTGGTTGTTTACCAGCGCTCATCCCAGGAGAATGGCAACTTAAATACACTAACACATTTATAGCATATTTTCATTTAAATAGAAATAACCACACTCCAGTGAATCTAACTCCCTAAATTCAAACCACATCCATTTCTGGCTTTTCCAGGGATTTGCTTCTGGTTTGAACCCTCTTTTAGTGACCGCAGCTGTTCCTCCATGTCTCTGCATGCCTCTTAGGGCTATGAAAAGAATTACCAACACTCAGCATGGTCTGCATATCCAGGCTGATAATTCAATACCGCTCTCTCTCGTGATGAATGATTACAGACCTAATGATGGGTTCTCCAGATAATGGGTTACAGGTTCTGTGACCTCTGGTTTCAGCTTTTCCCCTGAGGGATTGGGATGTTTTTTCCAGGTAAGAGTCTCTCTCGATTTAAAGTGAACTCGTGCTGCAGCTGGCTCTTCAGCCACAGTGTTTCTAGCTTCACCCTCCACGCCCTGATCATTTCTTTCATTAAAGATTCAGGAATTCTGTGTGGAATTAAGACAGCAGATGGGCATTCGGGTTCAGATGGGCAGGATCTCCCTCTGGAGGCCTCCAACAGCAACTGCTTCTCTCCCTTGGGTTCAGAGCCCCGGGGGGAAAGCACTTTGGCAGAGGGAAAATACTGCCGAATATCAGCTCTCTCACCTCGGACAGGATGCACTTGCTTTCTGATCTGCCTTACACCACCAATCTTTCTGGCAAATGTGCCTGCAATTTGCCAGCAGTTTCAAAACCTCTTGGAATGGCACCTCTCCCCGCTTCTTCCCAAAAGGGCAAGGGGGCAGAAGCGCTGAGGCGTTCCCGGGGCTCCCTCGGTGCTGCTCCGAGCGACCCGGCCCAGCTCATCGGACAGGAGCGCCGAGCACAGCAGCCTGAGAGAAACGAGTCCCACAGAGGTGATGAGGAACCAGAGGAAACACTAAACCAGCACATAATGGAGCTGCTAATGCTAAGGTTTGAAAAACATACAAGGACTACTTGCAGGGCTACAAGAAGCATGAACTACTTAGGGCTTTAGGCGTGTTCAGGGGTTAGTCCCACATGTGTGGGACTTCAGTGTTGTGGTCCCACATCCAACCAGTTGAATCACTTTTTCTGAAATATACCCGGCATAAAATGAGGTATTTCTGGGCATAGGAAGGAAGATATGTAGGCTACCAGTTTTTCCCGATGATATATTCTGGATTTTATAAAAAGTTTACAATTGTGACTCTAGAAATAATAAACACACCTTTTTTTCATTAACTGAGTCATTTGTGTCAAGAACTTAGAATCAACTTTTATTGTAGAGACCATGTTGAATTAAGTGAGTTTCACTTATTACCTTCCACTCTACTTGTACCTTTTTTCTTCACTTTCATGAGTATTTTGAACCCCTGTTGATCAGGTCTCCCAGTAATAAGTTGCTCTCCACTACACTTGTAAAGGATGCTATCAGAAACCAGCCAGAGGCAAAGGTTGCTTGAAAAGTTGTATTTCAATATCAATACCTGTGTATAAATAAAAGGCATACATTGAATTTCAGCCAGCTAAGCTGGTGAAAAAATCCTGACTAAAGAATAAATCAGATTGCAATGTCTTCGGAAATTCTACTGGTTAGCAAATCAAATACCTTGCAATCAAAAAGCATGCTTAGTAGATTTGAGATGGGAATTTGTTTCAGTAACAGTTAAAAGATGTGTTTCTGATTTTAAAATATAAGCTAACATTATCTAAGCTAAAAAAGAAAAAAAAAAAAGAAAAAAAAAGAAAAAAAAAGAAAAAAGTCATCCCATGATCTGAAGGAGGATTGTGGTGCAAATCCATACCTATCTATAAACACAGCAGGAACTGTGTTTTGAATAATAACAATAACTCTCAGGTTTAAGTTGTTGGAAGTTAAAATGTTTGTCTGCTTTGTTAGTGACTTGGGAATCAAGAAAACGGAAAAGTAAGCAAAAAATAATCCTGCTCCCCTAGCAGCTAAATGCAGAATTGGCTTCCATCACTGAGAGGCGCTGCTGCATCAGGCCCATGGGCGACTCTTGCTCGTCACGCAGTGAGGTGGAGCCAAGAGTAAAAAAAAAAAACAAAACCTGCGCACATAGATTTGCAGGGTTTTTTTAATGCTGGAACGTGTATGCATTACCTGTCTATCTATCCGTCTGTCTATCTATCTATCTATCTATCTATCTATCTATCTATCTATCTATCTATCTATCTATCTATCTATCTTTATTGATATCTGGATTAATATTCTTCTTTCAATTAAAAAAATCTTTCAGCTTAAAAAATTACACTTTACTGAGTGGCTGCTCTATCTTCCATCAGAAATATCTTGTATTTTCATTAAGCTGTGAAAGATTTCGTGCTGTGCTTGTGATATTGGAAACCATTCTGCAACTTGTGATGATGCAGACAGCAAATTCTTGGTGCCTGAGGCTGTGTAAGTCCTCAAGATGGTAATGTACATTAAAAGGAATTTTAGATCTATAGAGCCAACTCCCCTTTCATCAGAGGATCTAAGAACAGGCTTAAAGTGCTTCTTACTGTGATACACAGAGCATTCTAAGCAATATTTCACTCCTTCATTTGCAAAGATGGAGTTTCAGGAGGGGGCATAGGTAAGCCAGAAATACAAATATTGTTAAAATTGTAGCTAAAGTGGCTGCTACCAACCAGTAGAACTTGTTCTAATTTGGAAAGGAGTTTTTTCAGCAGAGCTCACAGCAGGCTGGATTTGGACTGGGATGGAACAGGGTAGGAATCTCAGAAAGGATTTGCAGTGGATGAGGGTGAATACACCTATAAAACAAAAGCTGTGCAAGACTACAATGATCACAGCTCCAGCATGCAGCAGGCCTAGAAAGTCCAGGTTGGGCTTAGTAGGCTTGTCTTGGGTTTGTTCTTTACATCCTTGCTGTGGACACTGGAAATCCTCGAGATAAAAAT
This sequence comes from Phylloscopus whistleri, assembly GCA_017589585.1. Classification (NCBI taxonomy): domain Eukaryota; kingdom Metazoa; phylum Chordata; class Aves; order Passeriformes; family Phylloscopidae; genus Phylloscopus; species Phylloscopus whistleri. The sequence continues at coordinate 1,802,739 of JADMLD010000548.1, forward strand.
AAAAGATTACAGCATGATTAGTGGTCTGTAGGACTCTTCCAGGATGGTTTTTAGGAAAAGGAAGAGAAACACAAACAATACTGCACTCCTTGAAGAAATGCAGGGAAGAGTATCAGTACTGATTAAGAAATAAACTATCACCTCAGAAGAGTGTTTGACATATAAAAATATGACAATTTGAATTGATTTACATTTGTCACAATTGCTCTGTGAACCATTCTCCTCTTAAAAGCTAACTTAAGAGCTTTTATTCAGAAGAAGGCACAACCATTAAAAAGAAAAGGGAGATAAAATACATTTGCAAAGGCTCTTGCAGCTATAGGCTCTCACATTTTTTGCATTTGGAAAAAACCCCAAATTAACACAGAAGAAAGTAGCAGTTACAACCACAGCAATGTTTCCCACTCCTTGAAGATTATTTAACAATTAAATTAGAGGAGGAATGTTTTTCTATTGTGATTTGTGATGGTGAAACTATAAACCAAAATACTTTTCAAAGAAATCAGTATAAGGGTATAGTTTCAAACATAGCAAAGCTGCAAAAATGCAGCCTGCCTCCCCTTACCCACCCTTGGCTTTAGCCCTTGAGCTGGTACTTGCCTGATCAAATCACAGGCCAGTTAAAAAGTCTAAACTGACAGAAAACACTACTCACTGAAGAAATACAAGTCAATGCCTTTTTGCCACTTCAGCTCCCTTAGCTCAGGCACCAGGTGGTCAGACAAGCTCCAGTGCAAGGGACAGTGTGGGGAGAGGTGGCATGGGGATGGGATCAAGTGTCCATTTGGGCAGCAGTTGCTGCCTCAGCTTACATTTTCAAACTTATCACTTTGGCCTTCTCTTTCCCATGTGTGAAATCCCATGTGATTTTTGGATAGCCTTCCTCTTGTGGCTGAAATGTCTTTTAAGTTTTATTTTTAAGATTTATCATAGAGTAGAATCATAAAATCATAAAATCATTAAGGCTGGAAAAGATCCTTGAGTCCAACCTTTGACCAAACACCATCATGTGAATTAAACCATAGCCATGTCCAGGCATTTCTTCCACACTTCCTGGGATGGTGACTCAACCACCTCCCAGGGCAGCCTGCTCCAATGCTTAACCAGCCTTTCAGTGAGGAAATTCTTCCTGATGTCCAACCTGAACACACTATCCTGGCACAGCTTCAGGCTGTGTCCTCTTGTCCTGTCACTGTTGGCTGGGAGAATAGACCAACCCCCACCTGGCTACAGCTCCTTTCAGGCAGCTGTAGAGAGTGATAAGGTCACCCCTGAGCCTCCTCTTCTCCAGGCTAAACAACCCAAGATCCTCTTCAGACTTTAACTATTATGATACCTTTTTGTCTTCAATTAGAAGATCAGTGTTGTTTCCAATGCAATTTCTGCTAGTTAACTTTCAGAAAAAAAATCAGTTCTGATTGAGAACTTAGAGAATTTATATGTATTCTTCCTTTTTCTTTTGTTACATCAACATACCAGAAATGGTCAAGGGACATTTTGGACTTTCAGGTTCTCTCTCCAGCTGCTCTTCAGACCTGTAAAGCAGATTACAAGGATGTGCTGCCAAGATACTTGCTCCTTCTCCCACTGCCACTGCTGGCCATGCTGTTGCATGGAGAGGGGCCTGACCCAGCAGGCCATGCCCAGGCCCTCACCAAAGGCTCACTGTCCTCTGGCAAACTCTGCTTTCCAAAAGGACAAGTTATGAAAGAGGCAAAGGGTATTTATTTTACCAGAGGTCAAGAAGACATAAGCTATGACTCTAACACGGTAGGGACACAGCAGTGTGTGATAACAAGGAGCTGAAAAGCACTTCAGCATCTTGCATTCTCTGTAGGTGTCATGACAGGAAGGTAACATGAAGGGTGGTTTGTATTCTCTTCGCATTCACATCCCATGCCTCCAATTACCCCTGTGAGAACAGAGATTTGTTTCCTTTTTTAAATTATGCTATTCTGAAGGTTACTAACATTATTCAATGTTGTGCAGAAGAAGAAAAGTCTTTTGTGCATTTAAGAGCAATTGTTCCACTGTGACAGTTTGTAAGTGGGAGACAGTGGCAGACTCAAGATGCAAAATTCAGTTCATGCAGACGACAGCAAAACAGGAAAATGGGTCAGCCTCTTCAGGCAGAGGGGGATTTATAATTGTCAATATATAGAGTAGGAACATAGTAAAAGTATTCAGTGGAACTTAACCTTTTTAAAATTTCAACTGCACTTTAGTTATAAAAATACTAAGGGTCTGTGAAGGAAATTCTGCCTAATTTCCAGTATATCTTTGTGTAAATGTTTCTCACTGTAGCAAATCATCAAGACATCATCAAAGCAGACCGAATATAGGACTTGTATTTCTGTCCTCAGCAATCATAATAAAGCTACATATCCCTTTAGAAGGGTAAGGGCATAACATCAGAATTTGTTTTCATTTATCAGCATTAAGAGTTTGGTGGAAAATATTCTAAATAATAATTAAAGGGTTATGTGGTGATTGTATTTGTGTGAATACTTTGCTTTCCCATGAGGTCTGCCTTTACCACATCCCAGTACAGCATTAGCAGTGTCTGTCTTTTGCTTTATAGCTCAAGCACAATCATTTTTCCATCCCCAGAGCCACCACAGAATTCATAATTGAACAACTCCACTGTTGGAATGCATTTCCACACCCGAGCAGGTGTTTCTATATAAGAGAAAGAGTTTTGGTTTACCTTTGAACATGTAAGGAAGTTAAACTAGAACTTTCCATAGCCTGCTCACTGTAAGTGGCCCAGTGCCAGCACAGGAGCACTGATTGTGATTTGGAAGTGTACCTCAAAGCCTGCTGCCAATTTCATTGGGCAGCGTGCCAGGTGGCCCACCCGGACCATCGAGTGCTAAAGGGACTGCACGAAGGAGCTGGGTTACTTTTTTGGAATGCCTTGGCCAGTGTTCTCTGCCCTGTGTTTGACTTATGTTTCTTTGTTTAATGATGTTTATTATTTTTGTCGTTATTAAAACCTTTTATTTTACAATCCATGTCCAGAGAAGTTGTCTCGCTGTTATTAAGCCACTCTGAGCAGTTGCAGGCCAACCCTCAGACTTGCTAAATCTTCACATAGCTTATTCCATTCTGGCCATGTGCAAGATTATCTCACTCCATGTAAAGGAGAAGTGCCTTCTGCCATAAATAAACACTCTCTCTGTGCTGCAAACATCATAATAAATCAATCAACATGCTGAAATTTTTCAAATTACTAAAATTCTTGTATCTCACACTCTTATAATAGTTCTTTAATCTCAAACCCCATAAACAAGGTTAAATAAGAAATAATCTAAAGGAATAGTAAAGGGATGGAAAATGTAATTTCTCTATAATACAGTGTCCATGTTGTATTCCATCCAAAATGCCCCACAACAGCAAGGCAATGACTCTATGTCAACCACTGAGCAAACACCACTGAGCATTTCTCCTTCACCTTCCCATGGTGTAATATTTGCAATAATTGTCTTGGTGCATGGTGCAACTTCTACTTAACTTCTACTGCTGGTTTTTTGGGGTTTTTGTTTGTTTGTTTGTTTTTTTGGTTGTTGGTTTTTGTTTTTTTTTTTTAATTCTGTAAGGATCTAAAACACATAAACTCTTCTGCTTGCCCCCAGGTTTAAAAAAAACCTCATCAGCTGATGAGTAGCAAGAAATATTGTGCATACTCTAGGCTGATGTTCATTAAGCTTATATTTTTTTTCTGTAGCAATTATGATCAGAAACTAACCTTTAACTAAAATGATATCTAAGATTCCTCCTCTATCATGCCCAGAACTGGGCATGATGAAGATAAACAATGGTCCTAAGTCTTGTGATAAAATAAGTATAATTAGCTCAGCATGCAAATGTAGCATTATTAAGAATATCTTATACACGAAGATGGAAAAACATAGTACAAGAGGTAAAAATAAATTAACACATAGAATGGCAGTCACTTCAAGACTAAACAATTTTTGGGTCCTGGGAATTCTTGTCAGTATGGATTCATCCACGTAACGCATTATGTCAAATTCTTTTTTCCCAATTAAACAGAATGCAGTCTTATTATCTGACTGTTTTTCTGGCAAAGATACTGTGTTTTCCTCTTGTGCTTCTAAAATAGAGATGCAGATTCTAAACAGCTGGACATTCAACAGAAATGATCTCATTCTTTAAATCTGTAGCGTCAAAACAAGACAGAAATAACCTTTGAGTGCAATGAATATTTTTTCAAGACTAAGGCCCCATGCAGGAAATGGGACACTCAATTGTTCTTAAGATCTTTGATATGTGTCTGTCAGAAGAAATCTAAACCAACTTTTGGAAAGGAAGAATGAAATGGACTGAGAACTTTCTTGTGGCTGTACCATAATTAAAGTTATTGTTGCCAGGCTAATTTATAATCACTGAAAGCCTCTGCTTTCCCCTTTGACTTCATGAGGAATTTGACTGCAGGATGGAGTAAGTTTTTCCAGTAGCCTGGGTAATCCCTGGTTTTCCCACCCATCACTAAAATCACCCTTTGCATTAGTGTGGTTTTCAGCTGTGCTTCAGATCTGAAAGCAAAACTCTTATCAGTTACCGAAAAAAATTCCAAAATATTGTGACTAATGCTACTGACAGAGCTATAAATCCTCATGCCAGTAAAGGGTAATGTCTAATAAAAAAAAAAACAACTTTGTATTCCTGAGACACCAACATTCTAATATAAACCCTGAAGCATCAGGGTTTTTCAGGGTTTGTTGTGGCTCCATGTGTGCCAGAGTCCTCAGGAAGCAACGGAAGCAGAGACAAGATATGTGTGCAACTTCCCAAAAGGTCCTCAGCTCCTGCTTCCCACACACCACTGCTTAGTGCCAAAGCACTAGGGGATTTTTGAAAGTTGAATTTTGGAAGTTTGCATCCCTCAGGAGTTTTGTATGAGTGTTTTTTTGGTAGGTTTTTTTGTTTGTTTTGTTTTTGTTTTTGTTGGGTTTTGTGGTTTGATTGTTTTATTGGGTCAAGAGTTTGAATAAATTTTCTGGGTAAACTGGAACAGATTAAATCTCCAAGGTGAGGGACAGCTGTCAATGGAAAAAAAGTTCCTGCCCACAAAGGCCTGTCTTTCTCACATTTACTTCTGTAGAAAAGTTGTTCTACTTCTACACATGTGCCTTTGTACTTAAGATATAATTTATTGTAAAACAAACAGGATACTTCGGTCTCCGGGAACAGCTGCAAGGGGCTTTGGAGCAGTGGTGTGGAAAGAGCAACATCCTTCCTGCAGCAACCAGCAAGAACAGCAGCCAGCCCAGCACAGAGCCAGACTGCAGTCAGCAGTCTTGCTTCATGTTCATCTAAATCCCCCGGAATCCCTGCAGCAAACAGTGTTTGACAAACTCCTCTGCTGAACCTGCCACAAAGGCCACCTGAATTTCTGCCCAAAGTTCCATATCCTCCCATCATCTTGGCAGTTACCCAGGCTGTGCAATGGGGACTAAGTTCACTTTCTTTTTCAGGGAAAGAGAGACTTCAGGAAGAGGCAGGAAATTCAAGCCCAGTAGCTGTGTGAAGGGGACCACTGCTGTAGGGATGCTCATGGGAAATCATAACCAGCAAACTTTTGATGTCCCATGATCTTGAGTGTCAGAACAGGGTGGTGCAGATGGACTGCAACCCAGCTGTCCTGCAGTTCAGGGCCAGGCTGTCCCATGCACTGCTGTCACAGGCTCCAGACCACTTGGAATTTATGCACACCTCACTCATTTTGCAATTTCCTCAAAGATCTGACAAAATTGCTTGACAATAAAGACATTTTGCCCGTATGTAGGTGCAGAAAATGTCATAAATAATTAGAGCTGATCAGAAACAAAATCACGGAGACCTTTTAATATTTTGCTCTAAATCAGGACATTTCTAAAACCACAGGATCATAGAATCATAGAATGGCATGGGTTGGAAGTGACTCTAAAGACCATGTAGTTCCAACCCTCTTGCCATGGGCAGGGACACCTCCCACTAGATCAGGTTGCCCAGAGGTCCCTCCAGCCTGGCCCTGAACACTTCCTGGGATGGGACATCTACAACCTCCCTGGGCAACCTGTTCCACTGCCTCACCACCATCACAATGAAGAACTTCCTTCGAAAATCTAATCTAAACCTACTTTCTTTTACTTTGAGTCCGTTCCCCCTTGTCCTGTCACTACAAGTGCTTGTAAAAATGAGAAATTCTCAAGTATTTGAATTATAATTATAAATATGAAAATTATAAACAGGCATTTTACACAGACATGAAATGCTTACTTCCTTAACACATTAACCTTTCAAAGAGGCAGAAAAAAACACTATTCACTTGAATTTATTTTTTTTTTAAATTTTCCACTTATAAATATTCTTTTTAACCTGACATTTTGCCATTTTAGAGAGAGGGTATTGAAACAAAGCAATCTGTTTCAAACACCATCACCATGCAGCCACCAGGCTGGGGTCTGATCAGGTGTCTTGTGTTCTACACCTGCACAGATAGACATGTCCCGGGTTGAGTTTCCATGATGGGAAATCACATCCTTTTAGCTGATCAAGAATGGATCATGGAGATATGAAATGGGCAGAGCTATGACCAAAAGCTGAAAGGGCCTTGCCAGACTTGGTTCAGCAGCCTCACTTTTCATACAAAGTGCTCTATGAGTGGAGATTCACCAACTCTTTTGTCATCAGAAAAACTGTGCAAATGATTTGCGAATTCCAATTTTTTATGCTTTTCTATGAACCAATGCCTTGGAAAACAGACTGTTTTTCATGTAACTTCTTCAGCCAAGAACTCTCTGAAGAAGGAAATCTGAATGTGAGAAACTCTCAAGTGCTGAAGGAAACTGCCTCAAGTCTATTAAAATTATTCCACCTTTTTAAAGTTTTCCAGAATCGTTCTTCCTCATCATGGGACCCTGAGCCGCTACTTCTTAACACAGTCCATGTGTCATGGGAAATGGTGACTGGTTTCATGAGCAGCTTCTCATTGACCCAAACACCCTACAGGAACATCCCTGGTAGACTGCAAATACCACACAAAACTACCGAGACTCTACAATCAGAGTAAGTTCCTGCTGCAGCACAGAAAAGTGTTTATGGAAGCCAGCACTTGAACATATTCTTAGATTTTAGAGATTGAAAGACTTTATGTCTGCTTTTTTGACTACTCATCCATCACAAGCCTTTAAATGGAAAAACAAAGTTTACATATTTTGTGAGAGCCCATTTTGCTCAAGTTTTGGGAACTCCTGCAAGACATTCAGCCTGGTCCTTGTTCCAAAGTCCCTTTTCAAATTTAAAGATGGATATGAATACATTTGAAATAACTCCCAACCACCGTCCTGGGCTTAGGAGAAGATGAAGAAGGAATGAGAGAATTCTTGTCCAAGCAGTTATGAAAAGGGACATTTTGGCTGTTGTTCTCCTCTGTGTTTCCAAAGTAAATCTTCTCGTCTCTTGACTGTCTGTTCATACACACCCTGGCAGTTCTACCTGACTGACACCATCTGGTATTCCCTTGTTTGGGGGAGAGAAATTAGTCTCTTCCATCTCTGTAAGAAACCATATAAAAACAAATGCTAAAAACACAGTGGCTGTCTCTAATGTACTGCAACAGCTTAAACCAGTGATACTTACATATTGAGCCACATTAAATTTAGGCTGTGGGCAAATAATTAAATCTTTTTGCAAGATGTTGCCAATATTTGTTGACAATAAATATGTGACATGAGTATCCAGAATGTCTGTGAGGAAGTGGTACTAAAAAAACATTCCTGCAGATCCCTGTTCAATATAAAGGCTTGGAAACTAGTAGCTGAAGTATGTTTGCTACCTTAATGTAATTTGTAGATTTACCTTAAAGTCTGAAATTTAGGGAAAAGAAGTATTTAAAAAAAACGAAAAGCAAACAACAAACCAAGGTCTTCAATGTTTAAGCAAAGATAATAAATGTTGGTTGTAGAGAGGAACTATGACTCTGAAAATTAACCACACCCCTCCTTATAGGATTCCTTCTTTACACTTCATCTTTTCATCTGGGATGCATCATTGCTGTATTGTGTTGCTTTGGGTCAAACAGATTTTTAACTAAACTGACAAAGAAGTGTAAATCCTTAAGGCAAACCCCCCAATATTAGTCAATTTTATCAGAATTAACTAGCTGGATTTCATGAAGGAACTTGCTGAGAAACTTCAAAGAGTTTTTTTAAAAAATGGATACTGTAGTTACTGGGAGGTAAAAAAATTAATGAGTGCTTAAAGCTTGAAATCTTAGATCTTATTCATAGCAAGTCTGGAGGGTGGTAACCTACAACAGCAGTTACTGATATTTCAACTTCCTCCGCTTTAAGGAGAAATAGCTCTGTGTCTGTGAAATAAGCAGCTTAGAAAACTCTTAAATTACATCCTATGTAGCTTTATTGGCTGCTTCATTCAAGCAGGAGTACGCTGACACTGCCATAGTAATGTCAGGTGTTGTTTGTTTAATAAAGTGTCTCCCTGATTAGACTCTGGGCAGATATCTTGACATTAAAACTGTTTGACTGTGGTGGATTTCACTAAATTTAGGAAAAAATTTCTCACAAGCATTTTATTTCTTCTTTCATGCAGTAAAGCCAGAATTAAACATATCTTCATCTTTCCATTATTAAGGCATATTGTAAAGGATCTCCCACACAGCCCTTACTATGACTCTGACTGCTTGCAGGGAACAATAACCTAATGCTTCTCCAGGAGACATCCCCTTAAAGAGACCATGAATGTTTCTCTGAGAAATCTGCTCCTATTTGAAGCTGTCAGATTAAATTTCTCTGTTTCAAGACAGTGGTGTTCTGTTGGTGACTTTCCTGTTATTTTTCCTACTTCCAAACAGCGGGGTAGTATCAACATCTTTCTGGAAGTTCTCTGGCAGTTTCCAAAATTCTAAATCACAATTAGACATGCAGTATCACACCCCATGGACTTTCTGCCACAAGGGAAGATCAAGCCTTTAAAGCCTTTCTGCCTGTAGATGTTTTGCACCTCTTCCTGGTGAGGTACTAATCTATATCCCAGAAACTGACTATAAAATATCAAATATCAGAGTTGTATCATATTTATCTTGATTTTATAGCAACATGTATTACCTAGCAAGGTGCAGGGCAAATGGGATTCAGGTCCCCTGTACCATACTGACATAGTATCAGTGTGCTAAGGGATTATCAGATGTAACATCTAAGTTAAACACAAATTGAAGGTCATTATCATAGTCTGCTACAATGGTGCCACAGTCTTCAAAAAACACAGAAGTTATGAACAGGCACTACGTTATCATTAGCAAGCAATTTGGCTAAGAGATTTCTGTGAAGACTGGAAGTGGTAAGTACTGCCCAGTCAGAATTAACTCCAGTACTACAGACAGTAAAGGTCAAAACTGAAATATCTGGCAGACTCAGGGACTGACAGCATGCTGCTGTGACATAATTCTGTCCATCTTACTACAGAGACTTCTTTATCACCACCAACAAAATAATTGGGTTAGAAAGGGAAAAAATCTGGTGAGTTCTACAATTTCTCTTGTATAAGAAGAGAGAAAAAAAACTCCTCTGAGCTTAATACCATCACCATAGTGAACTTGTATCACTGCACAAATGCTATCCAGTGAATGCAAACCTAAATTAAGTATTTTATACTCAGTTAGATGCTTGTCTGCTTATGTGTACAGGAGAATTTGTGCCTTCAAGGTTGATGGCATACATGTGCACACTTCAAATAATACCTTCTCACTAAGCAAAGCCAGCACTGCCTCTAGACAAAACCTACTGCAAGCACTGGCCACTGGGAAAAAGCAGAGATGGCAACTAGTTTATGTATGGAATTGAATTGGTCTTGAGCCTGCAGTTAAGTTTTCCTCAGAAGACTGTGGAAGGAAAAACTGAGTGGCCTTTTCTCTTCCTTTAGCTATTACTAATTGACATTATTTCTCTAGTTCCACTGCCATGCACTTTTTTCCTTGGCTTCCAGTTTACCAGTGAAAGTAGTGTCTAAACACAGAGTACACATGAGGCAGGGATTACCTGCCAGCTCCTTCCCTTTGGTGTCAGTTACCTGCAGAAAGTAGGGAACTATAAAACAGTGAGATGAAAGAACAACAGAGTATTTCAAAGAACAACACTGAAGATGCTATATCATAGCATTAAGATATAAAGGCTTGTTGTGGGAGCAGCTGGGTTTGCAACCTCAAATAGTCATCAAAATGTGCAAGGAGCTGCTGTTTTAAACAATGTGTGTGCTCTTCTTCCATGGGGATGCCACATACATGCCCCACTTCCACAAAGAAAAGCATAAATAGCCTTGCTGGCTGCAAAACTATGGAGAACATTCACCACTAATGAGGTTCTGCTTCTTTTGCTTCTCTGTGAAAAAAAGTCAGCAGACATTTTCACTCACAGGCATGAAAGAAAGGGATGGGGAAAGTGCTGACTTCCAGACTCTGCAAATGCTCACAGAAATTGCAGACCAGTGACAAGTAATTTATTTATTGTCACTCCATTGTGAAATCACCATATTAATTTCCCACCATTGTGGGAAGATTAGCTACTATGTATTCAGGTGGCCTTAAGTGTAGAAATAAGCTGCCTTTAGAGGTAAAATAAACTGTCCCTGAAAGTGCTTATCATCTTGGTGTATGAGAATCCATTAATACAGCGAAGGTGGGATGCAGCTGGGAGGGATGAATTTCAGAAGACATTTAGTTGAAAGTAATGGAAGGTAGGTACAAAGTCTAATTGGTCACTGATATGCTAAGAGTAGTTATTAATGGACCTGCTATTTAAATTGAGGGATTGATCAAGAAGCCTATTTCTATCAAGCTTGGGGCTACAGAAATCTGGCCCAGGTCCAGTTTCATTTGTAACCTGGATGATGGACTGGGCAACATTTCTATTACATTTACAGACAACATGAAACTGCAGAAGACTGAAAGGATATTAGCTGACAGGATCAGAATTCAAAATGGTTTGGACTCATAGAGAAAAATTCAGAAGAAGACATTAGAGGGAATTCAGAGCAAGTGATGGAGACCTATATACCGAGGCCATGTTTCCACCATCATGTGAGGTCTGTGCATTTCTCAGTCACCTGCCTTTCCACCTCACTTAGTAGCAGATACAATGTTTATCATCATCATTTCCGACCTATTACCACATGAGCAACATGCCATGTTCACCTCTACCTTAAGCAGAAGCAGTAGGCTGGGTGTCTACTTGGAAGTGGTCAGAGAGCTGTGTGGAAAGGAATGGAACCATTCAAAGCTCATCACACACATCACGAAGGGACAATGCAATTGTATGGCCATCACTGGTACTAAATCTGGGCTGCTGTAGTTCTGCTATCTGCAGGACTTCCCAGCTAAATTCTCATCCTCTTATTTTTGCTACCTCTGCTTCTAATTCAACCACATGCTGAGAGAGTTCAGGGGGCTGACAGCTGGCTCTGCCAAGAAAGTGATTATTTTTTTGTCAGAGCAGCTCTCAGAGTCAGCTCACTGCATAATTCTGTGAGTTTGTGCATTGTGAGGGGTGGGAACATGTCTGGGGCTGAGTGGGGCAGCAGGAACTCAGCAGCTCAGATGTGATCAGCTCCAGAAGCCATACCACTGTAGACAGAGAGAGGCCTCAACTAAGACTTTAGGAAATCACTGTAGCCATGTGAACAAAGGGACTCTCCCTCTGAAATCATCCCATGAGAAAAGAGGTGTCTCAGCTGTGAGATGAGCATCCATAGGCGGCTGTAGAAAATGTGCTTGATCACCTGAAGGCCAGAGGAATATTCCTTAAAGGGAGGAAAAATCTCAGACTAACTTGAAAAGGATTCTGCTTCTCTGCTGTCTCCTAGACAGCATTTGCAGGAGCAAAGAGGAGCAGATGGCAGCAGACAGAGCAAGAAGCCCAAACGGAGCCCCGGTCACCACCTGTGCCCGCCACAGCTTGTTCACTCACCCGGGGCAAACGGGAGGGGCAAGCTGTGGAGAACTGCTGTGCACAACCCTGAGCACTGCTGGCTGTGCTGTGAAGTGATGCACTGCTGGGGTGAAAGCAGTGAGCAGCTGTGTGCTGCAGATCTGCTCCTGGTCTTTGTGAGGGTGTTACCCCTGCACCCACCCTCTGCCTCTGCCAGGCCTGGCACAGGCCGGCAAGGCCTAGAGCCCCCAGGCTGACGGTTCATTGATTGTTCCCAACACCCTGTTAATAATCCTCCAAATTACTCTGGCAATTCTTCTCCTTGGCAAAAGTGAGGACAACCCAGAGCTGTCAATGTGTAACAGAATTTGTTAAAATGTAACAAAGGCTGAGCTAGGCAAAGACAATGGCAGTTCTGAAAGACAGAAGGACTGTGGAGAGCTGGACAGGTTGGAATCCCATCATGTGTTCTTCTGTGTCCATCCCATCTAGTGACTCTTACAATCCACTGTTCCTCAATCAGAAGGAATTTTCAGTGCTAGAAGGGATCTTGTTGTCCTGGGGAAATATAACCACTGCCACACACAGGGCACAAATGCCATGGAGTGGTGGTAGAGGAAGATGCAGGAGAGCAGAAGGTGGCACAAAGTGCAGAGATCCCTTGGCCATTGGCACTGCCACTCCATCACCTGCTCTCTCTCCAATAAAAGCACAGAAGGCATGATCACCTGGACAGAAACCATGAGGGGGCAATAAAAGCAATTGGAGCTCTAGAAACACCAGGAGGGAATTGAATAAAGGACATTTATCCTGTGGAGGAAAAACAAAGGGAAGCCTCATAATAGTCTTCAAAGCTTTTTAGTGGAGAGTAGCAGAGCAGGGGAATTACACTGTTTGCAGCAATTACACTCACTAAGATTTTAGGATCTGGTCAGACAAGGCCTGTGAGGAAGCTGGTGATGCAATCTTGGGATGAATTGATGACCTGTGCCACCTCTGACTAAATTTTTATGATCTTACCATTAACATACATCATTGCATTTGCATCCTAGAGCAGACAAAGCAATAAAGAGATTCATTAGATATGAAAGAGGATTACAGGGATTTGGTTAAGAATATTGCTGTAATCAGAGTCCCCTCTTAGCACACTGAAAGGATTCTGCTCAGAAATCAGAGGCACAGATAACTCTGCAATCCATACTCCCAACACCATTCCTCTTCAGTCTTCAAGTTATTATGCAATTGCTTTTTAAATTACCTTTATTATAATTTGCTTGATTAATTTACCTCAAATAAAAAATAATTACTCATATTTACCAAAATCAAAAGGATTTCATAAATTGTACTTTTGTATATGTTGCCACCTATTTGTGCACTATTCTGTGGATTTAGGACTGCTAAATAACATTAAGTTCTTTATCCAGTTCTCCTTGAATCCTCCAATGTGTTGCACTAACAAGTACACTGGGAAAATGCTTCTGGAATCACCTCCTGTCTTTTAAGATGGCATCAGAATGGTTATAGTAATTATTTTGTCAACCAAAGCCATTTCATTGAACTACTTGCATGATCTGATTTGAAAGTAATGATAACAATGAAACAGAGGATCAGCACAGGAACTCTTTCAACAATTTTTACTCCTCAGTTAAATTCCTCCATGAAAATAGTAATTTTGCTGAGCCTTTCTACTTTTTACTGTCCTTTAGCACCTGGCTTGTCCTTTTATTGATGCATTTGTCCACCTGAATCTCATTGTTTGTGTCACTTCAGCTGCCTGGGTGTGTTCATGCAGTGCTACAAGGAGAGGAAGCCTGGAAGCAGAGCCTGGTTTTTTGCATCCCAAAGGACAGGCTGAAATGTCATTTAGTGCTTTGCAATTGCTTACACTCCAGTGCTGAATGACAATGTAAAATACAAGTTGTGATCATCAGAGTCCAGATTTTCTGCTGGTAAAATGAATCCTGGAAGAACAGACATCCTGGTACGCTGCAGGTTTATTCTGGATCCTATTAATATTTCCTATTCCCTGTTTCCAAACACACACTCTTATTGCCTTGTGATTCAAAAGGTTGACCAGTTCACTGGGTTCTAGGGGGGTTGTGCCAGGGAGAAGTGGGAGCTGATTTGAGAGCAATTGCTGTGATTCTTCCCTTTATTTCCAAAGCTATTATCTTTTTCTAAACACAAGAAAATCAAAACAATATTGTCTAATTCTATAGCTCCCATCCTCAAATCTTTCCCATTCAAAACCTGATTAAAAATCCCTTCTTCTTTCTCAGCTTTTTCTCAGATCATCAGTACCAGACTTCTGTGGGTGTGCTCTATTCCATACTTATGTATTTATTTATCTAAGTGATATTTCTGCCTCCTTTTGTAAAGAAAAACCAAAGAGAACAAAACAATACCCAATAAACTCCTCTGTATGTATATGTGCTTTCTTTTGGATGATGCCAGCTGGTGCTTCAGCTGCTTTTTTTCCATGGAAGTGTTTAGTAACTTCTTAATCTTAAATGAGGAATCCTATATATAACAGTATACTCATCCTTGATGAATGTCCTGATAAATCCTGGTTTTTTACTGCAATATAGGAGTTTGGGACAAGAGGAGAAGAATATCATAAAGAAATCCTTTTATTTTTCATGTGAATTTTGCAGAGGTTTCAAATATGCTTAAATTAGCTTTGTAGACTGTACTTCCCTTGGCCTTTGTCTTCTCTTCTGTTTATTTATCTATTTTAGCCCCTCCAGCAATATTCAATAAATAATCATTTCCTTTCTGTTAAAAACTGCCATTGTGTAATTTTTGTTCCAATGCATGTTCCCTATAGCTTTAGCTGAAAATCACCACCACCACCAGCCTGAGAAAGCTTAATTCAATAAATTGTTAATGCAGGCTAGTGCTTAAGGATTTACCTCACAGAAATTAGGAAAATGAAAGCAAACACATCTACAGTTTGGCTATGTTTCTACACAATCCTGCATGAAGTGAAAGTCAAAGGATTTATTGTTTCTGTTCCTTGTTGCATATCAAAATGCACTTGATGTGTCAGCAGTTTTGATAAGCAATGACAGAAGGAGGCAACAGAAGTGCATTTCCCATTGATACTGAGTCTGTAAGCCTAATTCAGCTTCAGGCTGATTTCCAGTTTGCAGACTCAACAGACACCCGTGCTAGTGGAAGAAAGGATAACTGCATGCTTTTCCAACAGAAAACTCCTCAGAAAGGAGAGACATCTCAGGATTTTTGAGATCGAAAAAAATAGTATGTCCTGCCCATTCAAAAGACAGATGATCTTTTTTTTTTAGTATTCACTGAGCAGAATTCTTCTTTTCTTTTCTCAGACTGAAAATAAAAGTGCATTGAGAGATTTTATCCAAGAATGACTGTGGCATACAATGCCTTGGCTAGCTGTGACAAGAGCAGCTTACAAGATGAGTTTCCAGTCAGATATTTAGTCTTACTCTGGTACCTTCACTGTGCTACTCACGCAGGCATCCGTCCATCACTGCAGTTTTACTGCTGCCTCCCCACAGCCATACCAGCAAGTTCATGTTCCTCCTTTGAAACAACACACTTTGCTGTATGTACTTATCTAATCTGAAAAGCTTTAAATCATCCTGGGACCTCCTTAACAAGACAGATCCTAAACCATCATCTTTATTTAAAGCTCTGTTGGCAAGTTCCTTGTGAGGCATACAGTAAATTCACGCAAATGAAAAACAGGTCACCCCGCTGCACCTTGCCACTGAATCATTGCACACCTCCCCTTCCCGTGCTTCAGATGCAAATACTGGGTTTTCTCACTCCACTACATTTTAGCTATTTTCCTATAATAAAGGGAGTCCAAAGCATCACTGAATCTAAGTTTTCCACTTGTTTTGTTGCTAAGTTTTATAAAATCTTGGCATAAATGAAAACTTTGTAATAAAATGAGGTCAGTGCAGGACTGCAGGAGGTCACTGAAGAGCTCATGGAGCACGTGTTACACAATGCCAGTGAGTCAAAGTGAGCTACCAGAAACAAGCCATGACAATGGCAACAGAAATCATAATGATGTGTAGCTGCCTCACAGTTGTTCCAAGCTTGCCACAAACCCCAGCACTTGTCATGCATATAGGGACCTGCTAACAATAGTGTATGAAAACAACACACTGTTTTGCAACAAACAGGCATTATGTTAATGCACAAAGCCTAAACACTCTTTTGGACTAGATAATTATCCCCCTTGTACTTCTGGAAAGGCAGAATTGCACAAAGGAGAACTGCACTAGCTCCGACGTGGTCAAATAATGGCCCAACTGAGACCTCAGTGCCTGTGGGTACATTTTATTATTGCTGTAAAGCAATGATAATTTGTGGTAGCTAGAGACAGAACTTTTCTTCTGCAAACTCCTATAACACTGCTTTAATTAACTTTTCCAGAGTTTTCCAGACAGCGCTTGCAGTCCACAGCAGAGCTGAGCTAGCATCACACAGCTAGCACAGGGAAAACAGGGAAAAACAAAGCATTAAAACACATAATGGACATAGCCTGTCACAGGGAGCTCCAAATGAGGATAGAGAGAGGTCAAGCACCAGCAAGAGGTCATTTTATGTAAACAGAAGTGGAGAGCACTAAACTTAGTTAGCTGATTATTTATCTCATATTACATTTTGCTTGAACATTTGGCTGTGGAATACAAAAATGCTAATGTGACTCCGTGGATATTCTTGAGAGCATAATAAATTTGTAGAGTAGATAGATAATCTCATTGAAATAAATGCTTTGGACCATGCTGAAAATAGCACTCAGGACAATACCACTTAGACATTAGAGATATTACAATAATTGGTTTCATGTAAAACAGATAGCTAAAGACATTGGATTAGTTCCCAGGAGTGTGCTAGACTACATCATTGAAGTTGGGTTCTTTAATTGAATGCATATAGGAATAGATATAACAGCTTGAGCCATACACAGTATGTCACAAACCTTAACAATTATGACTACACTTCATTTTGCACACCATCCCATCCCCATAAAATAGCTGATTTCAAATTTAAAGGCACAGAATCCAATATATTTCCTTAAGAGGCATTTTATATTCTTTGAGGAAAGAGACACTTCCTCCTGCTTTTTACTGAAAAGAACCAAGCACAGTCCTGGAGCAATATAAATAATAAATCTCTCTCTTACACATTTATAAAGACTCCATCAGTATGATACATATTTAACATACAAGCACTTTATATTTCATTATATATGTATGTGAAAATTTACTCTACTTTCTAGGTTTCCATAAATTTTCCTGTATAACTGGTTTGAAAATATGGGCTACGTATTTTTATTTTCCATTTTTAGTTTTGTTTTCCTTTTTTTTTTGGTTTTGTTTCCCTTTTTTTAGTACATTTATAGAAGCTGAAAAACTGTTTGCAGCTATGTTTATCCTTTTCCTATATATTAATTTTTTGAAAGGAGCTGCCAATATCTAGACTGTTTTTGTTTAAGTGCAGGAAACCAAGAATTTTCATTGGTAGAGTGCTCCTACACTGTTCTGATTTTGCAGTTGCATATGTGGAAAAGTAAAACCAGAGCAACTCGAGCCGTAAGGATCACAGATCAATCTGGGCAAACAATCAGACATCCTGCATTAGAGAACTTCCTCAGTTTTTTGGGTTTTTTCTCTTTCATTTTTTTTTTTCCGGAAAGATAAGTATTGTAAACCAAATCTCTACCTTCAGCCAAAACCAACTGTGCACTGTAATGGCTCTCTTATGAGCATTATCACAAGACAATAGCTTTGGAAACAGAGTGCTATGTTGTCTGTAAGTGTAAAGATAATGAAAATATGTGAATGGGAATCATGTGATTTCCTTGGAATGCTTTATTAAACCTCTTGATTGACTCTCATAAATTGCTTTGCAATTACTGCACTAATTCTTTTCCCTGGTTACACATGAAACAATGTAGTATATACTCAACAAGTCTTCTAACACTTAAAACTGCATCAGAAAAAGTCTGAGCTGCCTTCAAAATAGCATATGTGCTTTGAAGTATATACCGGAATTTTTTATACGTTTTGCAGAATCTATTATTCTCCTACGGGACAAAATTAGATTGTAAAACCATAAATATCAAATTAGGTTGCTTGCAGTTTACACCAGAGTAGCCTCATTTCAGAGGTGCTTAGGAACCACAGGAGGGAGTGGATTGCATCAGCTCTCAGCCTGGTTAAGACACTTTCCATAACTCGCCATGCGTGCACGCAGCAATTGTGAAGCGGGGCCTCATCTCAGCTTACTTTGACCCATATGGACAGTACAGCTCTGTGGAGCCAGATTTCCCTCATGAGCTGCTACTTGGGATGCTAATGCAGAGGAATTAAGGGGCTGCCTTAAGGCTCCTTACATGCATCACAGTAAGCAACTGTGCTGCATCCAAGAACTACTGCATCTGAATTCTTAATGGCAAGTCAGTTATTGGTGTTTATTTTTTTTTTGTTTCCTTCATACAATATTGTAAATGTTTATGTTAGCATGAATGAAAGATTAAAAAAAATGTTTTTAATCATCTCTTACACACCGAGCAACACACTGGCATGTGATTTGTTTCACTTCATTGATAATACGCTCAGAGCCTTTTGTGCTGAGGCATGAAAAGTTAATTACTTGCAGCACAGGGTATTCATTACATGTCCTTGGGTTCCAAGTCTTAGTATTTTCTGGATGGACTATTTAAATGAATTTTTGAGGTAGCAATATTTTTTGTTGTTGTTATTTTAATGCACATCACGATTATGTACATTTTTCATCCTATCTGGACTTTAACAATGGATTGTTTCCTCTTTTTCCTTTGGGTACTGATGACACGTTCTTTTAGCCACTGAGAACTCTGTGCTCATTACCACTTTTCACTATCTTTTAGATACTGTATAGTGACACCAAAATAAAGACTGTCAGATACCTTAAGAGAGGGAGTGTAACTCAGTTCAAATACAAATAAAGCTGATGTAAAAGGACTGAGCTTTGTGACATCCAAAAATCTGTACATTTCTACTGAAGTTCGTCACTGTCTGCCACTAATCCCACAAAGCTCAGTAGGGATCAGCTGCTGATAACACCAATGAAAGGGGGTCTTTGTTACAACACTCTGGGTTTTTGTACATATTGAAGACCTTGTGAGCCTCATTCAGATTGTCTGTTACTTAGCAAACATTAACAGTGTGTATAATGCAGTGCTTCAGACAAATCTGCATTTTCTCAGTGTTTTTTTGTGTTATTTCCATTTATCAGAAATGTTTTATATACAATTCATGCTTATGATTTCATTCTCTATCCACAATAAATGCCTCATAAATAAACATTTGATTTTTTTTTTTTTTGGTCTTCTCTTTAGTGGTAAAATAATGATTGCATGGATAAAGTTCAAAGCCAGAATGTTTTGCCTGTGGTGGATTTATTATTACCATTATACAAGTTGTCTTCAAAGAGTTAAAGTTGGTTAGTTAGTTATCCCAATTCTCCCTGTTTAATGAAATTATTTTGTTTCCCTAAACTGCGTTTAATAAGTAATAAGAAAGACTGGAAAATTAATACACATCTTGCTGTATTGATTTAGGTTTAGTTCATTCTGTTTTCTCTCTGAAGTCTACAAGCCTTTAGGTGCTAGCTAATCTATTCATTTCTGACATGCACATCTTTCTACTGCCTAAGTGCCTGTGCTGTTCTTGAAACAGCCTCAGAGATTATTTAAATCCACATGCTTTGCTTTTTCACCTGTTCACCATTTCCCACAGACTTCTGTTATGTACTTCAAAACATTATAATTGTACTCTAAGAAACTCAGTTGTCTATGAGGTCTAACTTAACACTGAACCACGTTACCCAAGGATAGTCCCTATATCCATTGTCCTGCAACCACAGGAACACTGCTAGACCTCCCCTCAAATTCTGAAAGTGCCTGGCAGCAATTCCATACTCAGGACTGCATTTTAAAATGGATAGCTACTAGTGTTGGAGGGTAATGACTCAGGTTGTGCATATACAGGTAAGATGTGGTACTACTGTAAGTGCAGTGGGAGCAGACTGCACAGTTATTTTTAGATGACAGCACAGGAAATAAAATGATGTGCTTAAAACCCACAAAATGCTAAATTCAAACATACAGAATGCAGTCATTGTGACTGAAGCAGCCATAATTAGCAAAGTGAGGCACCAAGGCTGGTGAAAAGGCTGGCAGTCATGTCCTGCATGGAGTGGCTGAGGATACTTGTCCTCAGTTTGTCTAGTTTGGAGCAAAGGCAGCTGAGGGGTGAATCCATTGCTTTTTAAAGCTTCCTGAGGAATGGGCATGGGGAGAGAGGGAGGTGATGAGCTCTTCTCCCTGGGATGCAGTGACAGCACATACAGGAATGGTTCCAAGCTGCACCAGGGGAGGTTCAGACAAGACATCATGAAGCATTTCTTTACTCTGAGGGTGGTCAAACACTGGAACAGGCTCCCTTGAAGAGACAATCAATGTTCTGAGCCTCTCAGTGTCTAAGAGGCATTTGGACACCATCCCTAACAACATTTAATGTTGGTCAGCCCTGGCAGTCGGGCAGTTTGAGAGATGGTCACCCTGGGTCCCTTCCAGCTGAAACACTCTATTCCAGTCTATCCATATAGTCAGGGTGCCATGCTGTACAAACTACATCTTCTCAGTATAACTTCTCCACTGAATCCTTCTGCTTGAGCCTCCTTAGGCAGGGGTCAGCCCAAGCTGTACAGACTCCCCAGGGTCTTTCCCTACCACTCAGAGCAGCTATGAGCAGTTCCCTAGGAGGATGCAGGCCTTTTGTAAGCCTGGAATGCTAAATAGCCAAGTACAAGTGTTAGTGGCTAAGAACACCTCTGGACTATGATCTTGTTCAGGCAAAATTCAAGAGCAGAACTACCACTCTGAAGAGACTTCTTCTCTGTATTTCCTAGGACTGCCATGTCCCCTACCACCAAGAAGATGTCCCACCAAGTAAACTAATTTCCTACCATTTTCCATGGATTCCAGATCATCAGATGCAGGCAACCAAAAAATGTAGCAAAGGATAGCCCCTGAAAGGCATCCAAGGCAGCTAGTTCATATAATCATAGAATAGGTTTGGGCTGGAGAAGACCTTAAAGATCACCCAGTTCCAATGCCCCTGACAAGGGCAGGGACACCTCCCAACAGAGCATGTTGCCTAAAGTTCATCACTGTCAGATATTCCCTTCAAGGCAGTTGATCTTGCATATGTTTGAAGAAGTGAGGACTTTACCATATAAGGATAGAAGATACCAGGCTAGTAGACTTATTTTTGTTTCTAAATGTATTCTCCACTTTAAAGGTCATCATATTTTATTTAGCAGACATTCATGAAGTGCTTGATCTCATATGCTACACTCTAGATTGCAAGCCTGACTCTGGAATATAAAATAGAGTTATGCTCTTTTGTTTAAATTCTACTTTGTTTTGAGCCATGCCTTATTACAATGGGGAAACTTTGAATTTCTATGCTTGTTTTCCATATTAAAGCCAGGTGAGCTTCAGTCTTAGTTCTCTTTTTTTAGACTGTCTTTGTCTATTGAATTTAATTTCTTAGGGTTTTGTAGTACTCTAAGTAGCTTTTTGAAGACAGACCAATTTCAAATTTCTAAATTCCAGTGGGGCAACAGAGTACTCCTGTCTTCTGAACTAAGTCTCAGGAATTGGTCCTTTACAGGTCCTTTACAGCAGATTTATGAGAGGAATAAAGGGGCTTTGTGTTTGACAAAAATATAGACTCTTTTTTTCTTCCTAAACATTCTTGAATCTGAGAACATTCCTCCTCTTTTCATTGTGTGCCCATGGGAACTAATGTCTCTTCATTCCTAAACACCATCCAGTTGTCTGCCATGTAAGTGCTGTCACCTGAAACTTTGCTGATTCTGGCACTGAATTGTAATTCTTTAATTTCTCAGAGGAGAAATCACCTTATCTCAAGCTACATGTCAGTGGTCTGACACAACAGAGCAGTCTGTTGAATATGGTCTGGTGAGTGCAAAAGTGGCCCACAGACTGCTGACCTTGTCTATTTTCATTGGTGATCTGGAGCTATAGGATCAGAATAAGATCAAAATCCATGTCTATGTAAGGGTGCCTCCATTGTGCAGTCTTCAGATACAGCTGAGCTGTATCAGCAGATACAGCTGCTGACTGGAAGGATGTGGTTCAGCATGACCTGAGCCTTGAGAAGTGACCCTCCAGGATGTGCTTGTTCTTGCAAACATTGCCACTGCAGAGATATTCACAACTCCCTGGGTACTAGAAAGACTGAATTTCCCTCTGCAGAGGTTCCTCTCCTCCCCTTGTGTCAGCAGGCTGGTTTATGGCCCAGTGCAGAGACTGAACAGCTGTGGTGGGTAGGGATGGTGACACAGGGAGAGGGAGCCAGGGGAAACACAAGCTCTGCAGGTGAATGTTAGAAGAGTCTCTCTGGGACTGTGGCAAGGTAACTGCAGCACTCAGGCATCCCTGAGGGCTTCCCATCTGATGTGTGTTCCTGAGATGGCCCAGGGGCCTGGGGCTTGATCCACACCACACAACACAGCCCGAGGCTCCTGAGAGGGGCGGCGCTCCAGGGCATCCTGAAAGATAACACACAGCAGTGCACACATTCATCCAGGGCATACCTCACAAACACTGTGACCCTAGGATATTAATATTGAATTTAAATTGAAACATATGGTGTGGCTCTGCCAAATCTCAGTAAGCAAAATTCTGATTGCACTGAAAGATGTTACAAACTCAGTCCTGTCCAGTTTCACCCTTGGAGTAGCATGCTCCCCAGTGCTGGTTTAAATAATCTCTTTGGGGAGTTTTGAGGGAAACAG
Source organism: Phylloscopus whistleri (assembly GCA_017589585.1). Classification (NCBI taxonomy): domain Eukaryota; kingdom Metazoa; phylum Chordata; class Aves; order Passeriformes; family Phylloscopidae; genus Phylloscopus; species Phylloscopus whistleri. The sequence continues at coordinate 1,825,550 of JADMLD010000548.1, forward strand.
AAAAAATGCCAACACTCTTCTCCGTGTTTTCCTCCTCGCTTTTGTCTACATGCTACTATTTCAGTGACAGGTGACGTTGTTACTATTAATACTACTCAAAAAAAATTTAATATTCCCCACAAAAGTCTGAGAGCAATGCAAAGGTACATGATGTAACATGTAGTAAGGGTGGGAAAAGCATACATTCACATGTGCTTGAAACAGATTTTTTAAGTAGGCACTTCCAAATGCAAAAGGACCTGAAAAAATATACTTTTCTGAACTAACTTTTTTAATTTGCAGATTTTGCACTTATTTGTAGAAATAAATCTCTGGAAATAGACCTATGAGACCAAATAAATTTTCAAATAGGAATTATTTTCAAGTTAATTATAAAAGAGCAGATACGCTGTTCTAAAGCTGCTACATGTTGTAATTGGTATCATTAAAACATGAGTTAAACCTCCAAAATCATAGGAAAGACTTAAAAATAACCAGATATCTGCTCTTTTGGGGATTAAAACATTTAGAAATCATGAGAGTCCTTTCTCCAGAACTGTGGTAACAAATTTTCAAAAATGGAAGCTGTTTTGAAAGTGTTTCTCTGAGCAATCAACCAGGGATTGATACTTCATGGAAAGAATGTAAGAAGTGGGATGAAAGCACAGAATCCACTACTAATGCTCACCACAGATTGTTTTACTTATCTGCTATGAATTATATGTACTATAGAAATTTCCTGAGTTTAACATCCACCTGACTGAAAAATTGTCACCCAGTAATTAGCAGCTGCCAGATGACATTTATTTGCACGCTTATTTTTAAAGTTCAAAGATAAGTGATGACGCTAATGAGATTTTCTATGAACCATCTTCTTGTTGTGTTCCTCTCAAAATACCCTTAATAGAATTAACAAATGCACCTCAGAATCATTGTCAGTCCTGAGAACACACAAAGAAGGCCAAGAAAACATATTTCCTCAAACTGTCTAAAGCTAACAAAGAAAGAATTCTGTGAAAAACCATTGACATCAAATAAAGATAAAGCAAATAGAAACAATCTGTCATGGAGCTGGTCAGTGGAGGGCAATAAAGACACAACTGCTATTTTTTTTTAAAAAAACAACCTTACACATTTTGGATCCTGTCCTGGGCAGCTGCTTGAGGGATCATCATATTCTAACAGGATCATCACGTCCTTTCCCTGCTATTCTTACAAGTCTTTTAGCATGTCCTCTCATTAAACAGACATTAATTTTGCCTCTGATCCATGACATTTACCTCCAACTCTGACATGTTAAATTTCAAGGACACACAGTCTTTTGAGCTTTCTCTCATGCTGACCCTTACTCTTGCAATAATTCCCCCTTATACATACCAATCTATCACATAATCCTTTTTGAAAATCCTACTTAAAATGTCCAAAGAAACATTTGGGCAGCAGTGTGTGAAGATCATAGACTGTAATACAAACCAATAACAGTCCAGTATTTCCTTATATTCACTCAATTGCTTTTCATTAGCTAATTTTAGATATCAGGATCTCCAGAGGCTGCCTTATTGTTCTGTTTCTATAGCACCTGGTCCTCAGTTTGAGTTCTCACTTAGTAGCAGTGATGCAAATAAAGATTTTGACATACAGATAAGATTTCTAAAGGCTCAAAATCAACCACACAAATAAACAAAAAGATAAGAAAATCAGTTATTAAATCTGTCTTGCTATTTTGAAGATCTGACATGTTTTTAACAATACTGACTGATGTAACCATTAATGCTGTTTTAAAGTCAGTTTTGGAAGAAATGTTTGTACAAATAAAGTATTCTGATTAATGAAGCTGTAATATGTGTATATCCAGGAGATGAGAAGCTTTTCAGCAATGTGCGGAGCATGAATCTTTGGAAAATACTTTTGTTATTTTTTTTCTCTTTAGTAGAAGACCTCTAACTGAGTGACTGGGTCAAAGAAGGCAGTGGCATAGGGAGGAAGGAAGGAAGGAAGGAAGGAAGGAAGGAAGGAAGGAAGGAAGGAAGGAAGGAAGGAAGGAAGGGAGGAAGGAAGGAACGAAGGAACGAAGGTTGGTTCCAAAATCAGAACAGGAGGAGCCATGGTGAGGAAGCAAGCAGGAAAAACCTAGAGACAAAATAGTAGTACCCCATGCTGCAAGCAAGCTTTGTTCACAATTGTCTCGTTATCAAGCCCTTAAATTCAATACTTATTCACAGGTTCAAAGAATGGGGTGTTGAAACTATCACTCATAAATACCTAAAGGCCAGAGTGTAGGGGTAGGTGAGCCTGAGTATGATATTGGGACCAGAAAGTCTAATAATACCCTTGAATACAACAATGAAGGAGCAGAGAACCAGGAGAATAATTTATTGAGGTGTTAGAACTATAAAAATGATGGAAGGGCTGAGGAAACAGCCTTTCAGTGAGAGACACAAGACTCACACACACTAATGAAAGTGTTGCTGCAAAGTAATGAGGTGCCATGTGTCAGCTGACTCACAGTCACCACCTGGATACTCAGTCTGGGTTTGTGGCCAATGCAAAGCAGTTCAAATTAACTCTGCCCTCTTTAGAAGAGGGGAGTTGTTCAGTTTGGTTTATCAAGAAATAAGCTGGGAAATTATTTAATTTGTGTACAAGAATGCTTAAAAGGAGAAAAGCCTGAGTACCAAATAGTGCCTTAACTACTGAAAAACTGGGATAATAATAGTTGTAGATGCAATTAGCTGGTCTCCTAAAACACTACAGAAGCATGGAATTCTCTGAACTATTGAGTCTTGATATCAAGTCTAAACAACTTCTAGAAAGTTTACCCAAGCACAAGTTTTAAGCTTCATAAAGAGACGAACTGAGGCAAATGCAGTCTGTCAAGCAAAAAGGCCTTGCAGTTTCATCAGGATGGCAAATTTTTGAATCTATTTAAGTTAAAGATAGAAGAAGATCAGATACTGCAATCATCTAACCTAACCTGCTGTACAAAATATATTCTGTAGAATTCAAAGACTCATTGCATGATGGTACCGTCTGTCCTGTTTTCAGCTGGGATAGAGTTATCTCCTTCTTCACAGCTGGCAGTCCTGTGTTTGAAATTTAGTATGAGAATAATGTTGATACCACACCAATTTGTTTGTTGCCAAATAGTGCTTACTCTAAATCAAGGACTTCCCATCTTCCCCTACTCTGCCCATAAGCAGGTGCACAAGAAGCCAGGAGGGTGGGCTGGTGCCTGGGACAGCTGATGTGACCAGGCCAAATGGATATTCTGGAGCAGTGAACGTTATGTTCAGCATATAAACTGGGGTTGGCTGGGGGCATCAACCACTGCTTGGTGATGGGACAGGTATTGGCCAATGGCTGGTTAGCATTGTCCTGTGTATCACTTGTATATCTTTGGTTTTAGTCCTTTCTCTCTCTCCTTCTCAATAAAATTACTATTATTATTATTATTATTATGGGGTTTTTTTCCATTATTTAACTGTTCTTAGCTCAACCACAAGTTTTTTTCTTTATTTTTTGATTCTCCTCCCCACTGGGCAGAGCAGCAGTGATGAGTGTCCGTGTGGTACTTTGTCGCTTTGTACTGGGCTCGAGTCAAATCATGACACCATCTCAGTTGTACACACTCCAATATCAAACTGTGGACACGACCACTAGAGGCTGCATTATTATGTTGCAGATTTGCACTATATCTGATAGAAGAGCTGCTGCAGGAAGCCGAAGTCTAGTAGTATTTGCCTTTCAGACCCCAAGTTTTTCATCTCCTTCAAAATATCAAAATAAATATGCCACACTGGAAGATATGGTAGGCAGTTTAAGAATGCTAGTGTTTACTAAGTTTGGGTAATAGTGTGATAAGTGTTGCTTTAAAGGTATCACCATCAGCTGATGCAAAAATGAAGATGTAAGATCACAGACTTTTAGCAAGAATGAATAATTATACTCAGATATATTTATTTCTTATGTGATGTACAAATACGGACAAGAAGTTTCATGCATTAGCAGCAGAACAATGTATACCTTTACATGTCATAGTAACTGAACATGCATAAGTATTAACAAGGAGAGTGGCAAAGAAGTTAAAAGCAAAACAACAGTGGCGACTTTCATTGGAGAACATAAGGAATGATTAGGATGGAAAAACTATTAAGAGTTAAAAATGGAAAGAACATGCAGATAGTCCCTGTTCATTCATCTGATTTACTACAACCAGTAAAACAAATGTGGTTTACAAGCTTTATTATTTATGCTAAAGGATCTAGCAAGGATTACAAAGGGCAGTAACATCAGGGAAGGTCTACAGTTATTTATTTGGACGTTTTAAAAATGGCAACAAAAGAGTACCTCATCTGAATTCCCTGCTGAGTTTTAAAACAGAGTAATAAAGAATCACTTATAGAAAGCTAATAACTGTATCACCAGAGAGGAGTGAAAGAGCCACAGGAGATTTTCAGGGCCAAAATACAGACTTCTGAAGCTTTCTGCAGGAATCGGTTAGAAGTCCTAAGGGCTTTGAGGGCAAAAGAAACCACTGCCATGGAGCACATCCCCTATTGCCAATGCAAGCAGCACCATCCTCGTTCAGTGACACCTTGCCAGTGTCCCTTTTGCTGCATCAGTCACAAACGCCAGAGCTCGGGATGAGTTTCACCCTTTTTGCCTTGAGTAATCCTGGTGGCTTTATAATGAAGAACAAAGCACCTCCTCTGATAACTCTTATTCCTTGAGTACAGAAAAAGCTTTCCAAGAATTTAGATTCAAAGGTTACTTAGCCTAAAAGTATTTTTGCACGGACCTCTTGGGAAGGACAGCATTTCTCTTTAGCTCCCTCGAAACGAGACAGCGAACTCGTAAAACAGATTAAACTGTTGAAACATAAATTACGAGCTGTGAGAGAAGAGACTGTCCCTGCACCTGCGGGCAGTCCTGGAGGCGACAGTGCGGAGACCTGTTGTCCCGTGGGCTTCAACCTGTTCCCCCTCGCGCCAGGCACTGCGCCTCACCTTCCCCTGCCCTTGGGTTTTTGTTGTCAAACACTATCCAAACCACACGGCTGGATTCGTCCTGCCTGTCGCCGGGATTACCCAGCCGGTGCCCGCCACCTCCCCTCCCCTCGGGGCTCGGGGAGGACGGACTGAGGGAGCCAGGAGGGAGGGGGCCGCCATCTTCTCAGGGCGGGCGCCGGTGGCGAGTGCGCGGCAGCAGGTCCGCTCCGGGGGCTGCAGGGGGGTCGCGCGGCCGCGCCCCCGCCCCGCCAGCGTGTGAGGGAGCGAGGGAGGAGGAGGAAAGCGAGAGGGAGAAAGCGAACGGGAGGGCGGGGTGTGGAGGCAGCTCCCGCGGCTGGGCGTGTGCCCGGCCCCCGGTGCTGCGTGACCGCGCGGGAGGAGCAGGAGGAGGAGTGTGGGTGCGGGGAATTTCCTTGTGTGGCGGCGGAGGAACAACACCGCTCCAGACGGCGGGGCTGCGAGGAGGGCGCTGCCGCCGCCGCCGGTTGCCGAGCGATGTGAGGGGGAGCCCCCCCTGCGCCCTCCCCTCCCTGCCCCTGGAGCCGCCTGCTTTCCCCCTCCCTCCCCTCGCTCATCCCCGCCCCGCCATGCCGGACCAGATCTCCGTGTCGGAATTCGTGTCCGAGACCAATGAGGATTACAAGTCACCCACCGCCTCCAACTTCACCACCCGGATGGCCCAGTGCAGGAACACGGTGGCGGCCATCGAGGAGGTGAGCCCGGGCGGGGGGCGCGGGGCGCGCAGCCCTCTCTGGCCTGGCTGCAGAGAACAAGGCGCTACCGGCGCTGGCTCCTGCCGCTCCCTCTCCCGCCCGGCCCCGAGCAGCGCCCTCGGCTGCCGCTCGGAGGAAATGGGGCTCGCCCGAGTGGAGAGGGGAAAGAAAAGGAGCGGGGGAAGGGCCGGGGCGCTGCTCCCCCTGCCCGCGGGGCTTACGCTCCGCCCGCCCCTCAGCGCACGGCGGGGCAGGGTCGCCCGCCGCCCTCAGCTGGGGGAGCCTGAGCTGTCGCTTCTCACTCCTCCTGACGCCCGAGGAACCCCGATCCGGGCGGTTCCGCCCGCTTTCCTCGTAACTGGGGGGTGGAACTTGAACTCTGCAGTCTCCTCCGTCAGCCCCTTCCTTCACAGCGACACCTGAACCGCCTTGGCCTCGCCAGCTGCCGTGCGCGGCTTCGGCTTTCCCTGTTTGTCCTTTCCTTGAGTGTGTGTCTGCCTGCCTCCGGGCACAGGTGGGATTTAATCCGCTTTCCAGTTCCCGCACACAGAAATTCAAACGCAGCACTTCCCCCGGCCATACGGTTTAAGGCAGCCTTCCCTGGGGATCCGCTCCCTCAGGGCCGTGCCCGCCCGTCGGTGTGCGGCGTCCCCAGCTCTCTGTTCCTTGCTTCCTCCGGGACAGCCGGGCTGCGGGTGCCTGGCGTGAGCCGCTTTTGTCTCGCCGAGAGCCGGGTGTTTCTCTGTCTTTAAAGGTACTCGGAACGTGCCTGATGGTGAGAGCCCACCCTCCCTCTCACGGGGGATGTCTGCCAGCACTCGGGAGAGGGAGGCTCTTTTCCCTCCTGTTTCAAATCAGAGGGAAATCTGGGACAGGTCTGAACACAGTGAGAGCACATTCCATATACCAGTCATTCACGCACAATGAAATGAGAAGCGTCTGTGTATCTTGACTCCTCTAGCAGCTTCTCTGAAGTAACTTGTAGGAGGGGGGAGTCTAACTTGTGCTGCAGATTAATTTGCTCCATCTACCTGTTACATCAGTTCTTACAGTGTGTGTTTAGTTGATTTGTTTTGCAGTAAGCATATTTTTTAAAAAGAGCCTCTTCAGCAAAAAGAATCTTGTCAGTTGTTGATGTCCCTTCTTACAAAAGAACTGCCACTAGCAATGGATTATTAACGTGTCTTAAGTGAACAAAACCCAGGTTAGGTGTTTAAACACCCTTTTCAGGATTTTCCTGTTTTGCCAGTTCCCAAAACCACTAAAGCAAGGAGTTGAATTCAAAATAATCTTGTTCCTGAGGTAATTTTCTGCCCTGCAAGCTTGCACTTAAATGCCTGGATTTAATTATGCTTTATTAACCCGATAGTCTTAAGATCAACAATTCTGTAACAAAGACAACCTCTTCCTGAATATTTATAATAATGAATAATTTTAAGTGCAAGGTAGAACTGATTAATAATTGAATAATGCAAGATTGAAGTTGCTGTAAGCATTTGGGTTGAAAGAAGTTTTGTGAGATTTAGCGATTTTTATTACAGTTCTGAAAAAAATAGTTTTTTTCTTTAGGTGGAATTTAGTGGATTGCTGTTTAATTTTTAATGAAACTCAGAACATTAAATCTTTCTTTGTATCTGCATATTCTTGGTATTAGATGCTGTCTGCTACCGTAGTACAAAATTATCTTTAGTACTAGTGATGATAAAGAATGAGCCTAGTAAAGTTTGCGAGGCAGGAGGTGGGAGATTGCAGAGACTGGCAGTAGTTGTTAATAGTATTGATCTATCTGGCACTTCTGGCAAAATGTCAGCAGTTCCTGCCTGTTTGTGCTGCTGTCTGAAAGCATGTGTGGAAATGTGTACTGAATCTTTTTCTCTGTGATTTGTCAAGAACAACAAATATATTTTCATGGTTTCAAAACAGTGAAATTTTTTTTTCAGGCTTAGACTTCTTTGGTTTGAAATACTCAAGTCCTTTAGCATGACGTGCCTGGTTTTTCAGGTTGAATGTGATTCTTGGATAAAAAGCTGTCTATAAATTGTGTAATAGAGAAGTCAGGGCTCAGCACCTTTTCTTCTGGGAGGCCGGGCAAGAAGTAGTTCATCAGATCATTATGAACTAAAGCTTATTAAAGAATGCATCTAAAACTGTTCAGGGAATTCAGAGAACCTGTGCATTCCAGTGGCACTGGTAGTGTGAAGCATTGGTTTCCAGAGCAGACTGCTCTCTTGCAGCAGGCAGTGTAGTTCTGGGAATGGGAAGTCTGGCTGCCTATGGTTGGGGGAATGTGTTACTTCAAAGCAGTTAATAGGTAAGGTGAAGCTGGCTGAATGCTGACTTTGTGTGTGCATTGGTTTGAACAAATAACTGTAAGGGATGGTTTATTAACTGAAGACACATTTTTGCTTCCCAGGATATTGTTTGTATACATTTATTAAATCAACAAATAAAGTGGTTAATACTGATACTTAGAGGATGTCTCTTTACTACTATTCCCAGAAAATCTGGTTCTGGAATGGAGCATTCAACTCTGCATGAAGCCAGCTCCAGCCTCCCAAGTGTGGTGCTCCCTTGGGAGCTGGGGAGGCAGTGCAGAAGCACAGGAGGGGGAGGCTGCTCTCACTTGTTAGCCTGAGCTGCACCGTCCTCACAGAGACATTTTCACATCCCACTGGGATGTCTTTTGCACTTAACATTGCTGGCTACTAGTTTTGTAATTCTGTCTTTGTTAATTAACAGGTATAGTGATACTGTCTTAAAAGTTTAGTTAATGAAGCTTTCCGTGGTGGAGCAGAAGAGCCTTGTTTAGTGAGGAAATCAATAAGATGTTGGACAATTAAAAGTGTATAATTTATTTGTGTATCTTTGTGGGCAGTGGTATTGCCTTAGATCTGAACTTGGATTAATTGACCTCTGTCAGTTTCACAATATGGTTGATTGTTAGTATCAGTTGAAAATACTTTCAGTTTTATTGCTCTTTGTGATTATGTACACTGATTATAGACCATGGATCTTGGCTTTTGAGATCACCAGAAACACCTGCATTGCAGTTTGGGTGCTGGTGCATGTTCAAACACTTGCAGAAAGAGCATCAGATTCTTTGCTGAATCTGTTTCTTTGCTCTCAGTAGTGGAAAAGGGATTAGGAAAGGCATACTTGTGGAACAAAAAGATTTCAAAGGAAAAGGAATCATATAATTTCTGCATTGTTCTCAGGATGTTGCTTAGCAAAATGTAGAGAATATTTAGCTTCTTGTGAAACAAAATTATTAGTGAGGACTATGTCTCAGGCCCTTACAGGTTACTGTTTAATCTTTACATGTGCGATAGTGACTAAGATTAAGTAAGTTTTAATTGATAGAGTGCAGAGCATGGTCACATGATTGGGGGAGGGGTTGCTTGAAATTAGTAATCTGGTCTGACAACTGCAGCCTTTTTAATTGTCTGTTTCTATTAAAGGTCACAGGATCTAAAAATTTGTGGCCACCACTCTTAAACTATGAATACTTAAAAATCTGGTTGCAGTACTGCTGTTACTTGGAATACACACTTCTGTCTTTTATATGCTGTAAGTGAAACAAAATAGTCCTTCAATTGTAATGAAGTCAGCAAAGTGGTTCTAGTAACTGTGATAATTTTGAAGATTTTTAAAAATTAGTTTAAAGAGTAATGGAATGACTAGAATCTAATTGTGCCACTTTTTTTGAAGCATGAGTTAAGTTTTACAATAAAGAGTGGAAGTTTTCTGTTTGGACTGTTTACTGAGGGCCAGTGCTGGACAATTAAGTAGAGTGGGGAGCAGTTTTGCAGGCTAATATGTAAACAGAGAGCAGCAGACAATCCCTGTGCTGAAGACATTTCCATCTAAGTGAGAAATGAGGTACAAAATTTACCCACCTACCTAAACTTCACCGCATCCACAGATTTCTCTGTGAAGGGAGGAGAATGGAGTCATTGAGAAGAGTTTAATAGGTTACTGGAGCACCTCCACAGCAGAGTGGCACTTGCCACTGGAATAAATGTGTTCTAAAAAGTAGAGAGGACAAACATGTGGTGGAAATACGTAAAGTGTACAACCAAAAGAAGCAGTATAGTGGTACCAAAGATGGTTTTACTACTCTGGATAGAAATAGATTTCAATTGCTTACAATCTATTTCAAAACCACTCTCAGGGAATTTTTGTAAAAGCTGCGGAATTAATGTTAAAGGCATAACCTGTGATTTCAGGTCTCTACTGGCCTTTGTTTTGTAGGTCCCATTCCATGATGATTATACCTCAATAATTCTGTTATTTTACACTTCAAAAGATATTTTTTTAAAATTATCAGTCCTACAAATGAAGCATGTCATTTCTGTATCAAATCCTTTTCTTCCTCACTGTCATTTATAATGCAATTTTCTATCAGAAATGGCAACATCTTCTTGCCACCTAAGGCAATCCACAGTTTTCATCTGGCTTGGAGTGGTGTAAGGGATCAATGTTTATTGAATTTGATTCCCTCTTGTATGGTACAGTTCTGTAATATTCTCTTCTGCATTTTGGTTCTGCAAAGCTAACAAGGGGGAGGTGTAATAACAGCTTGGTAGGGTGGGGGAATTGTGAGTCTGGCTACATGGTTACACCTGTGTATTTACTTTGTGCTCCCAACACTTCCAGGACTGGATTCTGTTTTCCTGTAGTTGATGATTGTGCCTTGCATTTCAAAGTTACATGAGGAGGGTGTTTCCCTATAGTTTGAGAAGCAGTAGGAAGTGTCATGTGCTTTAGTGCATTTTGAGGAATTACTGTGGTTTCTCATATATTTCTTTTTATAAAATATATCTTTATATCCACTATAGCATGCTCTTTAGTAGAACATATTTGCACACTTTTCTTACCTCATTACTAAATAGACTTTCATAAATACATGTTGTTTAAAACTTTTTTTGTGTTCCATTTCTGTTTCCTTTCTGGAATCACGATTCTCTGTCATCAGCATCCAAAGAGGTTTCTGGAAAAGTCATTATAACACAAAAGTCAGGATGATTTCAAAAGGAGTGTGGGAATTGTTTTCTTTTTGAGAGGAATATGGAGGACGAGAATTGCAGAAATACAGAAGCTAAACTTTGTGTCTTCAGCTGGAGCTTTGTGCATAATTTCAAATAGACAATTTAAACCTTAAACCTTTAACATCAATATGCAGTCAGTTAAAACAGTGTCAGACCACAAAAGAAGATTTCTGTGCGCCTTACCTTAGTGCATTTGATGGTGGATCTCCTTCAAATTACCAAATATTCCTGTTCCTCCTGGGAGGATGAATGAAAAATATAGATTTGTAAAGGAAGATATATCTTTTTGAAGTATTTTACTAATTGGGGATTTTGTGTTTTGAGTTTTCCATAATGTTGCTGTATTTTTCAGAACCATCTTATTTGAATCTAGTGTACTTTGTGCTGATATTAGAAGAGGAGAATCCAGAAAGTGGCTGCTTCTGCTTAGGTTTAACCCACCTTCACTTCCTCTTATCTTCCTGTTGTTCTCTGTATACCATAATATGCAGCAATGTTAGGTAAAGATGAAGCCTTTATTCTGAAAGTCTTTATTGCAAAGTCCCAGGACAAAGGCCTAATCCCTGCTCCAGAGTTTGTACATGACAGTCCGCATGTCAAGTGGATTTGGCTGATGAATACAGGTGGAGAAATGCAAGAAAACTTGGTGCACCTGACTAGTCTATTGTGTTAGTAGCTGAAGCACTGTGACGTGCTTTCTTTTTATTCATATGCTTTGGAGTAGTGGTTGTTAAGCTCTTAGTTCAACTCTTACATCTATTATTTTTTTTATAATTTCCACCTTCCATATGTGTGAGTATGTGTATATATTACATACAGCCATTCCCTGTGTGAGCTCCAGCACTGCACCTTCTGAGCCTCACTCTCGACAGCCCACATGATCTCTCTGCCCCAGTCTCCCAGAAACAACCTTTCCACTTAAAGCTCCCCAGAAGTCAGGTCTAGCCTTGTTTAGGCTGACTCTTTCCTCTCTTGTCTTGGGTATCAAGTTTCTCTATGCTTTCAAAATGTTTACAGTCTCTTTATCTTTCTTAATTTCTTGAAACTCCTTTGCTACGACTATTATTGGTGCTTTGTCCTACCTCTGTGGAGGTCCTTGCCTTGGCCCAGCCCTGTCCAAGGTACTGGAGCGATGGCTGGAGCTCAGGTGGGCTTCATGCTAAGATGAAATGCCTCTCATGGATGGGCCAGTGGCAAGAGCCTTCACTTGTTCTCAGCCCTTGCTGTCTCCAAATAAATCTTATATTCTTCGTGAAGTAGCTAGAGAGGGAAGAAGTAATGTTATAGTCAGGCATCTGTCATGGCAAGCCAAGATGCTTTTATACAGAAACTGGAGGGATTAATGTGAGAATCACTGGTTTAAAGGGAGGAATCCAGTTGTGGAAACAAGTGAAGTGTTTGGTGAATAGTGGAGACTGAATTAATTGTGTACTAAAAGCAAAACAAAGAAATTAAAAGCAAAACATATACACACATATATACATACACACACACGTAGATATATACATAAATATAGGGGGAAAGTCATTAATTTGAGAGCTGGTAAGGTTGATAGAACCAAAGAGTTCATTAAATATCCCAGAAGGGGAAAATTATGAGAAAATCTACAGATTTGAAATGCCCCAGGAAGAATCTCACCAATTATCTGAGCCTGTCACACATGTGAAAAAAAGCCAGGTATTCAGAGGAAAGTTTTGTATTAAGGAATATATGTAAAGACAAAAGACAAATTTACAAGGGTCAAGTTTGTGAGGGAGTGACAGGAGGCAGTAAAGAGAACAGAAATACTCTTAAGCACACAGAACTGCAAGGAGAAAAAGAAGACATAATATGCAGTTAGAACGTAGTAGTATTAAAGATAATGTAGTTACTGCCAAATCTAAACAACTGCTCTGCTGCAGTTTTTGAGCTCAGAGTGTGGGAGAAGATAGAAAGGATGGCAGGAATAGAGATGCAAGTAAGCAAGGCAATAAAGAAAATTGTGAGCTTAAAGCACTCAGATTGTTGGGGCTGGTTACTTTTCCCAGGATCCTGAAAGAACTAAGATGATAACTGGCAAATATTTCTGACAAATCCTCTAAAGACAAGGATGATATCTGATGTAGCAAAGAGGGTGAAAAAGACAGGGATGGAAAGGAGAAATATTTACATCTGGAAAAAAATATTGCAATGAATGCAGAAATGCAGACCATGACTGTTAAACTGAGGAGAGGTGTTCTTACTCAAAGGTTGCAAGTATTCCTGGATGAGTGGCAAAGCAAGTACTGGTTCCCCTCCTGCTTCCAGAAAAGCTTGAAAAACACTCTAAACATGCATTTACAGCAATTACCACTGCTATTCAAGAAACCAGTGCTTTCACATTTGTAGCATAGTCAAATGTGCAAGAGGTTCACATTAGGAGAAATTGTGTGTCTCCTTGTTTACTCTTCCAGCAGTGCTGGAAGCTGCTTATGGGAAAACAGAATTACTGAGAATCAAACTTGTAAAGCTGTACAAGGTGGTTATACCATTAAAATCTCTCCTTTGGTCCGTTTTAACTGAGACAGATTGTTTTTTTCTTTAACTCAGCTGGAAAATGTCGTTCTAGTTACGGAACAAGCAGAACTTTGAAGAGGTTTTTTGTATTAACTTTATTGCAAATTGAGGGCAGGACTTTTTCTCTTTTTTTTGGTAGCCTTTTTCCCACATAGTCTCACATTTGTTAGTATGAAGCTTAAGCTGTTCTGTATGCAAAATGCTTACTATATAGCTGCACTTGGTGGGGAGAGAGACATCAGCTCAAAGAGTTTTAGTATCAGAGATGAGATTTTCTGTGATTAAGGTGACTACAAGCTTCTTTTGTTTGGAGTAAATCTAGACTTCTTTTCTGAAGTTTACATCAATCTAGGGATTAAGTGGTCAAGTACATTTGGCTGGGAAGCAACAAAAATGGTAGCACAAGAAAGGGAAGACTCACAAAGTAATGGGCACCTGAAATGTTTAAGAGGTACCATGGAGATCAGTCAAATGTGAAGAACAAGAGAAGAAAATTTGAATTGAAAGCAAATTGAGAGATTGAGAGAGTTATCCAGAAGCAGAAGTACAGTGGTGGCATATGAGGAATTGAAGGGTCAGGAATTGCCACTTGGGGAGAAGCACTAAGGAGGGGATAAGGAAATGAATAAAAAGTCGGAGGAAGTTCTGAGGAACTGGAATTGACAGGAACTGCAAAGGAAGAGGGAGTGTGGTAGTGTTCACACAGGAAGTAGGATGAAAACACAGGCCTGAGAATGTGGGGGCAGGGCTAATGTGAAAAGGATTGGTGTAGCAAGGAGGTGGGCAGGAATATAGGGGAGGGGTAGTGATGGAGAACAGGGAATAATGGTGATCTCAGCTATATCCTACTGTGTAGTTTAGGAGTGGAAGAAGAGTTCTGTATGTTCCCCAGAAAATGGGATGTAATACTAAGAATTATGCAGACTTTATGAGGCATTATACATATCTAAATTTTTTTTGGAAAGAGAAAATAATTTACCTTACAGGGAGGAATTTATTGATGGAGGAACTGAGATACATTATTGTAACTGAACAGGCTTTTTCTTTCAATGCTGCTTTGCAGGAAATTAGCTTAGATGGTGTGATTCAGTACTTTTCATCTCAAGTAGTAGGCTTTGTTTTCAAGTGAGTAGGTGTTGGACAGAATTTGAAAAATTTGCTTCTTTGTGTGTGTGAACTCTGCTTCACAAAAATATTTACTATGTAAGTGACATACTGTGCAGTGGAGTATATTTTTTGGAGTATATTCTTTAAGAGGTGGCTTTAAAAGTTAACATGAAAGAAGCTATAGTATAAATTCTGGCTTCTGACTTGTTAAACCAAGAAGAAATAGAGAACTGAGAGAGAAGGCTGAAACTCTGCTCCTTGTTGTCTTGGAGGAGTGTGGTGTTCAGAACCATCTGCTGTTTGTGGACCCCTCAGCTAGCCCTGATTAAAGATCAGATTATCAATGTAGTTCTAGCCTGAAATCTATAATTCTGTCTAGGCATTATGCTAAGTATGTGTATAGATACATCAAAACAGCTGAAGTGATTAGAGCTGAACAAATTACTTTCACGTTCCTAAAGCTTTCTACTACATCTAAAAGGCATATAGGAAGGGCAAATGGTACTGAAGGGATGTGGATGTTCTTACAGATTATTTTCTCATGTTTTGTGATTTCTGTTCATTGTTAGTGAAAGATTTCTTTCCTAGAATATGCAGTTCCAAGGAAATGTAGGCTGTTTCCTACAGAAGTAAACTCAGAAACAAATGCATTTGGTAATCATTTTAAGCCCCTTCAATCAAACAGGATTACTGTTTGACTATTGCAATAGGAGTAGAAATTTCCTCAGCATTTGCAAACACAGAACCCCTGCTCCATTGTCACATGCAAAACATGCAGTATGGAGTTTTGCAAAGCACATGTTTTTAATAATTTGTTTATTTTCCAGCACTGTAGGTGTATGTTACACTACAACAGAAAAAATGCCAGCAGATCCTCCTACACTCTGAGCTCCATGTAGACTGGATGCTAATTGTGCTGATGGAATAGCATTGAAGTAGTAAATCTTTTGTAAGCTGCTTTTTGTTTGGTTTCATTCATTCTTCTGCTTAGTTCACTCTTTGTTTCTTAAATGGTCTGGATGTAGATGACAAGCTTTTCATGTAAGTATTTCCAGCCCAGTCTGTTCTAGGGATGGAGTGGTTGTGTTTGCCACTACCTTCCCTGTCCCCCAGGCCATATGGATGTGGCACTGGTGCAAGGACACACGGTGTTTGGTTACATACAGATTCAGATGTTTGTCTCTTCTGCTTCAATCAGTTGATTCAGTAGCTCTTTCCTATTTCATTTAAGAACAACAGAAGTTCGGATAGGCCTGGACATGCTTCTGTGTTCTAAATTGCTTCAATTTTAAATTCCAAAGTTCTTTGTCTTAGGTAATGTTTTGTCTTAGGTAACAGTTGTGTATGAGTTTACCTTCCTAATGTTTCATTGATGATACAGGGAAATACCATCTGTTCCAGTTTATAGATACCTTCCATGACATGAACTCTCTCATTATTTTGGCTAAGTCCGCTCTGGGGATAAAGCTTTTATTTTTGCATCAATGTTATGTAAATGAGTATTGTATATCTACTGTTTGTACACTAATAATTGCATCACTTAAGATGCACTTACACTTTGAGGCAGCTATCTCTAGTGACAGGAATGTCTGAACTGTTAATTTTAGTTATACTTAAAGCTGCTGAATTTAAGTAGAATTTAAGATAATTTCTTTCAAGATTGTAATAGTGTCCTGTGATTTCTGTGTTAAGCACCTAAGATGAATGGCAGTTCAGATGCATTCTTTAATTTAAGTATATTGATACTGAGACCATGCAGAGATTTTCAAAGGTATGGTGAATTACAGAGATGCTGGAGTGAAAATCAGAGAAGCTGGAGTGAAAATCACGGGCTGAAGTCTGGAAGCCACTATAGAACAGAAATAATTTTATAATGTTTCAAGAGAAAATAAGTTTCCTCATTTGACACTGGGTTTTATGTGTAATAATATACCATTAGTATTATAGGTAGATGCTGTTAATAAATTTCTACCCTGATAATAGAGAGATGATGTCCAATATGCTGCTTTACCTCTGATGAACCTTTTTTTGACAGCTGGTTCTGTGTGTCCCTAGGAGTAGTTTGGTTCATTTGAGGTGATTTGTCTTACTCTCCTAAAGTCCTCTCTAGACACCTCTGCCATTCTTTGCTGTGGGAATATGGTGTCCTAAGAGTTTCTGGTGTATCATAAACTAGACAGAGTTTGTGTGCCTTCTGTTCCCTTTCATAATGGACACCCTGTATGTGTCTGCCAGAGATGTTTGTGACACCAATTCATTATTTAATTCTGTTAAGAAGCTCTCAGAGGCCTGTCAAGACTGAAGTTTGATTTTGCTATATTGCTGTAGAGTCTTTTCTAGGCTAGTTTCTTGTTCCTAGAATTATTGGATGCCTAAAGAAGAAAAAGTCAAAGGAGTGTTGGATGGGGTGGGATAGATCAGTTTATGGCATCCAGCTGATCTGTGCACACACTGCGAAGCTTCTCATTTTTAGCATAAGAAAAGTGCATCATACATGGGGAGAAACAAAACTGTTTAGGTTTTCATTGTTTTATAGAGATTGCAACAGGAGTGTCTGCCTGGTTAAAGTAGAGGTTTTGAAGACTACAAATACCAAATTAGACCACTAATGTGGGAACTTCTGAGTATCTGAAAGTGTTTTGATTTGTTAATTGCTCCCATAAATAACTAAAAATTCTCTTTTCAGAAAGCTTGTCACATGCAGAATAAAAGGGCACTCATGTTCTACAGAGATTAATTCTTGTTGCCTCTGATAGTGTCTAAAAAGATTTAATACTGGGGAAAAGAGTTACTGAATTAAAAAATCTGCAAAAAGAAAATCCCATCAGCCAGCTCATCATAATGCTGTTGGGTGATAGAGGGTGAGGATCAGCCTCTTCCAACAGCTGGACTCTGAACCAGGAATGGCTTTGATGGATGCTGACAGCAGACAGAAACACAAAAACATGAAGCTAGAAAAAAGTCTCTTGCAGGGTGAGGACCAGAGAATTTTGACATGGGTAAAGGGTTGGTAAATCTTACTCATCCATTTCAGACAATCATCACTGAAACTTTAATCCTGCTGCCTATGTTACTTTATTTTACATGATGATATATCTTGGGATGTTGAAGCATGTAATATTAAATAAATGGAGATGGATATCAGGAATTGGCTACTACAACTGAGAATAAAGAACAATTAAATATTAAATAAGGGAGTTTTATATACACACCCTCTGTTTATAAATGAGCAACTGTAAAGAGTAAGTGCATCATCTATTACATTTCTTATGAGATCTGTATTTAAAGTCCAGTCATCTTGTCTTTGAAAGCAGATAGCTGAAGAGTTGGAGAAAGAAAATATATTTCTCAGTGTAAAAACTGGTTAATGCAGGAGGTGGATGTGTTCTAGAGAAATAGTTGGCATAAGCAGCTTCCATTCTTTCTCTAAGCATGAGATTTTATTTCACAAAAATATTTGATGTCTGTTTCCCAGTTAAGTATCTGTTTCATTTCTAACTTTTTATTGTGAGGGAAGCCTGTGGAAATCAATACAGGTACAGCACCTGTTTTGTTTTGGGTGAAACAGTCTCATTTAGTGACTTGTAATAATAATGTAACATTTTGTATCTCTGAACCTCTGATTTGGGATTTCTCTTCTGATAGAGGTAGTCTGTTAGAGAATTCTGGTTTTTAAGCATCCCTTTGTTTTAATAAATGCATTGTACAAAGTCATCATGCTCAGGTCTGGTTTTATACACAGCACAGAGCAGTGCCAAATTCTCCCATCATTTACCTTTGCAGCAGAATTGCCTTGCACTTTCAAGTATTAATTTCCCAAAGCACAGTGGTATTGCTTTTTTCCATTGTGCATGTCCTTAGCTCAACAGTTTGCTGCCTTCTTCTGCCAAATACACCAGTGCTTGTTTAAACAGATTGCCTTGGCATTGGGCCCACAAGAACCACGAACTCAGATGCTGGAGAAAAGAATGCTTTTGTGGAAAGGGACCTTTCAGGGATGATTCTGCATAAACTCTGTCCTTTTTTTGCGGGTTTGTCTCTGAACCTTCAGTCTCTTTAGCTGACAGGTCCTACACCGAAGAGCTCATTTATGCAAATTAACTGTCATAGCTACTGCAGTTTTTCACATGCATACTCCAAGTAAAGTAATTGCCCCAAATTAAAGTTTTTTAAAATTACTGTTCTAGGATACATTCAGAAGCTACAATGCCTTGCCCCAGACTGTGCCTTTAGGAGTTTTTTTCCACCCTTTGTATCAGTCCCTCTGTGAATCTGCAAGGTGATCAGTGGAAGGAAACTGGAGAGGATTTAGAAAAGAAACTAATACATTGAAGGAGGAAATGACATAACAGTAGGAGAATGGAAAGAGGATTCTGGAGAGGGATAACATAATTTAGGAAGTTTTTTTACCACCCTCTGTAACAGAAAAGTGGATTGAAGCCAGCGGTGTTGACAGTTCATTTCTAGTAACAAAATAACAAACTGAGACAGAATGTCTGTGGATATCTCTGATCTTTTGAGTCAGCAAGGATTAATTACAGCAAATATCAGATTGCCTGTGAAGATACACCAGAAAAGCCAAACTATTGTGCTTCCTGGATACAAGTATAAAAAACTTGCTGTTGTTAATTTTTAAACAAGACCAGTCCAGTGAAGCACAAGAGCCTTGTCTTTTTACTACAACAATTACTACTTGATTGCCTTCTTTTCCTCAACTGACCAAGTTTCTTCCTGTGCCCTTTTGTGTTTGGGAAGGATGTTCCTATATGTGTTCAGCATCTGCAGCAGCCTCTGGCATTATCTGAAATACTGGAATGGATGAAGTGCAGGATGACTGTTGAGTAGCCCAATGTTTTAAAGCAAATTGCTAAAATTAAGCGTGAGATCTGATTTTCTTTTAAAAAGATAATGTTAAGGTAACTGTGTGTAGTAGATCAAATATCAGTGTGTTAATATTTTTTTTTTTGTATATTTGTCAGTTAGATGTTCAGTATAGGGAAGAACACTTAAGTTCCTGGCTCCAGGATAATTTTTCAAATGACACAAGGATTTATTTCCCAAAATTTTGTTACTGCTTTAACAGTACTTCCAAGCATTTGTTGTTGTTATTCCGATGGACTCTTTATTTTACAAAATGGTAATGTTGAGACTTTCCTCAAATTCAGATCCAGTTCTATGAATACTTTCAGCAAAACCCAATCCAAATAGCTGAAAATGTGAAATAGTTACTTTTACATTTTCCAAAAGGAAGCTGCTGTGGATAAGAAGGAAGGAATGTGTTAGAGATTTTGAACTGTTTTAAATACAAAAAAAAGGTGATGGCTGACTCCTTCCTCTTCCTCTGTCACTACTTCCCATGGTATGCTGTCAGGTTTACTGTTTCTCTTTCCCTCGTCTGGAATGAGAAAATTTGGGTGTCTTGTTTCTCTCGAGAACAGTCTGTTGGGCTATGTAGTGTTTATAGTTGAGAGTATCTCAGTCTTTTGTTTTTAAACTCATTACTGGAAACTGGGAGATTATCCTGGGGAAGGATGTGTACGTGCTTTTCCTTGCTTGTGCCCCGAACATCTGCTGTTGGCCGCTTCTGATAGGAGGATATCAGGTTAAATGCAGTGTTGATCTGATCCAGTATGGCTGTTTTTCTATTCCTTCACAGATAGTTAATTATTTTCTGGGCCACAAAGAGAAAAGACACTAGTGTGAGGACACTTGTGTAGAGATAAAGACCCAGACTTCTGCTGTAAGTTTGGCACAAAAGATGCTTAATGAACTACTAGAGCCTGGGGACTCTCCACTTATGCTGCTACTGCCCTGGTTTTCCCCATACCCTTTGGCTCTGTAAAAGGTGCCAAAATCATCTCTGAGATGTTCAGTTTCTGAGTTTCTGTCTTCCTGCTTTTTTCCTCCCACAGTTAAATATGCTAATAATAGAACAGTTGTTTCTCCTCTCTCCACTGGAAAGAGCAAATAAAACATTCATCTTTTGTGCCATCTATATTGCCCAGTTCTATTTAGACAATGTAGATTTGGGGAGTGATGCTAATCTTATTCTTTTCTGGTTTTTGGGGGGTGGGAAGCAGCATAATTAAATGTTTGAAAATTGTATACCCTGGTGGGCTTAAATCTTTATAGGCAATGTGAAAAAGACTTAAACAGAATTATTATTATTATTATTATTATTATTATTATTATTATTATTATTATTGTTGAGGCATACAGAGTAGGATGTAGATTAACATTTCAGGATGTTTAAGTAAGCTCAGACTGATTTCTTGCTGGTAAAATGGATTTGGTTCTATTTAGTTGACACATTTTACTGTTCAAAGTAGAATCCTTTGAAGCAGGGAAAATGGAAATTGGCCTTTGGCAAGTGAAACTGGACCTTGTTCTACATGTGGAAAAAAGCTTTCTACTTATCGCTGGTAGTTTGAGTCCTCTGTCTTATGTTCCTTTAAAAATCTACATTTGATTTTGATATGCTTGTTCCCCTCCCTAGTATACTTCTGACTATAAAGTAATTTACCTTAAAATGTTTTCATCAGATTGCCATCAGAAATCACATGATTGTAAATGAACAGAAAACATAAATACTGTATTTGGAAAAAAGATTGCACAGACAAGGACACACTCAAGGTGACTTTCAAGTTTCTGTTATAGTTCATGTGCATAACACCACTTCCAAAATAATGTGACTTCTTATGTACTGTAGAGAAATTTTTTATCCCCCTTAAGTCAAAGCTATATTTACTGTTTTTAACAATAGAGAAATTTGAGTGCTCATCAGTAGAAGCTGAGTGGGACTATGAAAATTATTTATATGGCCTCATAGACTCAGTTCTGCTGAAATAAATGCTAAAATAAGCAATCTTACAGTAGAGTTTTTGAGGTAAAACTAGAAACATTACATGAGAGGACAAAATGATCCCACCATGTGAAATACATGGTCAGTTTTCTTCTTGTTCAGGATTTTACTGGGTATTTTAAGCAAATAAAAAGAAATGCTAGTATATGCAACATGATGCATGTATGTCCATTGGTATAGTGTGTGTATATTTGTGAAGCAAACAGGAACTTAGAAATGTGAACTGTAATGAAGCTACAGCTGGATTTAAACTGATTTCCCAGTGCTAAAATGTGGATAAAGAAAAGACAAGGAAATATGAAGAACAATGCTAAAGACAAAGAGCTGACATTTTCAAGTTTTATACTGAAATGACTCCTTTGAAACACTAGATGTGAATAAACACCAATGCCATTCAATTTAACAAAGGCAAAATCTCCTCTCTATTTTTTGGTCTGTAAGCAAGACTGAAATACAGTATTAAAGATGCAAAGCTTTTCAGTATTTTGCCCATTGGTTGTAGGCACACATAGATAGTCTTAAATGTCACACACTATGAGATGACTGCACCGAGAGAGGGAGGAATAGACAAAACCTCCTACAAGACCAAGTGTAGTTTTCTTACTACAGTTGGAAACATAGTAGTTGTATTTCATAATTATATCCAGGTCCCTCTTCAAATGGCTAGATATTTGTTATCCTTTGTTTCCTGTTTGGAAAGCTTTCCAGAACTGATTTTTTCCCCCAATTTCCAGTCACAGTTTGTTAAGGTTCAGGTACAGCTTTTCACTGACACAACTGAAAAGACAGGCAGGGGATAAAGAGAGGACCCAAAAAAGCCTGACCCGTACAATTAAGGATTTAGATTTTGCTTGTTGTGTTGTCCTTGATACTGTCAGTGGTGTATTTTCCCCATTATCCTTTGTTTTGAATTTTTGTGTGGACCAGCTGTCTGAAATGGGTTGATGCTTGAGTTGTCACTGGTATATTAGGGGCATTAGCTGCCATTTCTGTCAGACTCTGGTTACGCTGTGCCTTGTGGGTTTGTTCCTCTGCTGCCTGATCCTGGTGAGGGTGGAAGTTGGTTGAGGGTAGTTTCAAACCAAAATGATCAGTTTAGTTGAGGAAGAGGATTTGAGGCTTTTTCCTTACTGGGAGTTTGTGCTTTCTGACTGAGGCAGTGTTGGGCCAGAGGATTTTATGAATCCATAGATCTGTCTGGATCCCTGACCATGGTAATACAGTTAATCCCATGCATTCATCCTTCCAGCATTTCTCTTCCTTAAGAATTATCTCCCCAAACTAAGCTGCAGAGATTTAATATTTTCTCAGCTGCACACACAAATCTAAGACTTAGCTGAGAATTGAATTTGTAAGTTTTAAGTCTCTGGCTGTCAGCCTTCTCTTTGGACTGTTGCTTGTATTGTTTGTAGTTGGAGACATTCCTTTCACTTGGACTCCAAGAGAGTGATGGCCCTTTGATGTAGTCATCAATGAAATGATTCTTCTGTAGTCAGCTGATCAGAGGGTGCTTTTCTGAGGTTATTTTTAGAAATCACCAAATGTATGAGGGAATTCCCTTCATGTACTCCCATCCAAGCAGGTGACTAATCTAACCTTGGAAATCACTCTAGATAAAGACTTGTTTTAATAGTGGAATTCAAATTGCTGAAGAGGATGAACAGATCTGGCATGGCTTTTATGGGCTTGCTTAGATTGTTTTATTTTCCCCTTCCTCTGTGCTTCAGAATTCCAGGTGAAAAGGTCTCTGCGCTTCTCCTGCTAATATATATCAGCAGGATATATATATATATTATATATATTCTCTCTGCTATATATATGAGAACTAATATAGTTCTAATGTGAACTGTAAAGATGCTGGAGGTAAAACCTCCAATGGGTATAGCAGTACAATGATGCTGTAACCATTAATGTTAAGGCATTGTCTAAATTGGTTGGTTTCCGTGGAATGATGTGAAGATTTTGTTCAGCTCTTGGGGTCTAAATAGATTCAGTTTAAGAATACTCCCAGAATCTGGAGGCTTAATATTTCTTTTTGCATTCACTATGTTAAAATAATTGGATAGACTCCTAGGGGCTGACTTTTCTGCATTGTGTCCCTTACACAAATGATTAACAATAAAACAATGGTAGGTCAGACGTGTAAATGTTGTAATTCATTGAAATGTTTTGAATGAAAAGTGGATTTAATTTTGTGGCTTTTCTTTGCTTTATCATGTATCATGCATGATACATGGCATACAATTTGTAGTGTTCAGTATTGTTCTTCAATGGGGTCTAAGGTCACCACCGTCTCTGGAACCTATATTTTCTTCAAGTTTCACAACTTTTTTTTTGTAATTAATTTGTATAACCATAATTCTGTTTCTCCCTTCTGGAACAATTCTACATTTTTAATCTGCTCATATTTCACTTCAGTAAGCAAAATGGTCGCCTGCTTTTACTTCTTTCTTTGAAACAAATTGATTATAAGTGCTTGAGCATTCTGGGCAAGATTTAAACTTGAATTTTATATAGTGTTTGAGAAAGCTTAGCCTAGTGTTAAACTGTGTGAAAGATATTTGAGAGATATGCAATTTATTTTGCTCAGCACAGCAGTTAGAAAGTTCATATAGTTGAGAATGCAATTAACTAAATTATCCAGGAAAACTGAAATTAAATTCCATTTTCAATATTCCGCCTAAGGAAGTGATATTGCTCATTTCTCCAGCAATGTCAGAACATATGATGGGTGAAAACTGTTTTAAGCTTCTTTAATAATTTAGCATGGAAAGATGATACTGTGTAAATTGTTTCCTGCTGAGTTTACATGATGCTGGTCACCAGCCAAAGATGGAGGAGGTGTTTTTTTGGGCAAAGGGACAGAATAGGTTGTATGGATGGGGGTGGAAGCAAATGACAAGTAATTTATTAATTATGGAAATAATGTTAACTATTTAATAGTTGTAACTACAGCAGGCTTCCAGGGCAGAAATTTGCCAAAGGACAATCCACTATTATGTTTTTCTTTGTTTTTTTAGGCTCTGGATGTTGACCGAACTGTTCTCTATAAAATGAAGAAATCTGTCAAAGCCATAAACTTATCTGGTCTGGGTAAGTACATAATTCCTGTTAGTTTATATTGGTGAAATTGGAAGATTTAAGCAGTCAGATGTCATACTGAATCAGAAAGAGTTATATTGGTAACTCTGAGAAATATGTGCATTTTAAATGGCAATCTTGAACTAGCTGTTTGATCATGACCTCAGTAAGGACAAGATGTTGTGGGGTACCTGAACCTCTCCTGCTGCCATACTGATACCAAGTGATGAAGCTGTGCTCTCCTCTTTCCCCTGGGTGTAGGCTACCTGCTCCTCCTGTCACTCCTGCTGCTTGGCAGATCCCTAGATGAGATTTTAAGCTTGTATAAAGCTGCATATGCAGTGAGATGCACTTAATTGGGATTAGATGAGCACCTGAAGTGGTAAGGCCATGTGTATCTTCAGAAGATGAGGGTGTGGGGGGGTAAAATTACCCACCTTTGAAAGCAATAAGAAGCTACATTGGCTCTACTGCTTTGTGAAACTTCAGTCTCCCTGGTGGCTTTCACTTATGTATGTTGAGAACTTCATGACAAGAGGGAGCTGATGAGCTGCAATTTTTTATTGTAATGATCTAAAAAATCAGATATTTTTCTTACAGTGCTGTATAAAATACAAACAACTATTGCTGTATGCATTTTTAAATGTGTGCCAATCTCTTAGAGTTGTGTATGTTTATCGTCTTTGAAAAAAATAACTGAAGCTTTTGTTTTTGTGGATCGGAAGTGTTTTGTGAATAAGAAACAGCATTTGTTTTTGTGGATAAGAAATGGCATTTGGTTGGCTTTTGTTCTCACTGTGCAGTTCATAGCAATTAGAGCTAACAAAACCTATATTAAATGCAAAATAGATAAGCCTGTCAGCCTTGGAGAGCCACCAATATCTGACAGAACTTGTGGCCATGTTGGTGTTCAGACAAGGTTAGAACAAGAACTGCTGTTGTGGTACAATTCATCTTGGCTAATTGAAAGGAGGTTCCTTGTTGAATGTAATAAAGCTGTTATCTTTGGATTGTGGAGGGTCCAGTTTAAGATTCATCAGGAGCTGTTTCATTGATTTGGCATCCTTTCTTCTTTTTCTTACTTGGCTGGGTTTTTTTGGCTATTGAGTTTTTTTAAAAATTTATTCTAGAGTGCTAGACTATGTCTCATAATCAGAGTACCTGTTAGAGCATTGTAGCAAATCACTAGTCTTTGCATAAAATCAGTACCATGCCCATGTTTTAAGTTTGTGGTGCCCACCCAATCTTGACAAGAAAGGTTTGGAGGCATTTATCTTCCACCAGCAGAAACATCACTAACCAAGCCACTTGTCAGCCCCTGGAGTTTCTTTTGGCAAAACAAACCCCATGGTCCTACACTCAGAAGAGCACAGTGACTGGATTTTTTGGTATAGGTTCCCTAAATAGTTAATATACATGTTTTGTCTTTCTTTTTTAATGTGAGAGTTAACAAACCATTATTAAGGATTACGTAGTGACTCCCAATTTGTACATAGCTTGAGCTCTTACTTAAAGAAAACCTCTAAACCCTCAAAACTGGATCAAATTTCATTTTTTGATAGATTTCATACCTTTTGTTTGTAGAGAAACTTTTAAAATTTGTCAGGAAAACACCATAGGACAGGAAGACTATTTTGGAGGGTTCCATGAGTAAGGTAGATTTTTGTGTTCTTCAGAACCATGTGGGGGTACCGGCTTAGTTAATAGTACTGCTGCAATAAACTGCCACCAGCATTCTGGGGAATGTCTCAGAATCCAGAGGAAGAGTCCTTAGGATGCTGGGGAATAGAAGACTCCTGGGGATGCCAGGTGGAATGGGTGCTGTGCTCATTTTCTAAGGTAAAAAGTCAGCATGGCTCAGCCACTGGTTGCACATCTAACCATAACACTTAATGGTAGCAGCCTTTTCACCTTGCAGGGGCAGCTTTCTCTTTTTGCTGTAGGAATTGTGGCCTGACCTCTTCTCTCACCTGGGTTCACATAAGCTAAGCTGGATGCAGGAAGCAGCAAGAATGCAGAAAGCAGTGTGGAAATAATTCACCTCACTGGGTAGATGTGAGATCTAAAGGAGCTGTGACCTGCCACATCCTCATTTTTGCTGCCTGTGTCAGTTCACTGAAAGCTTGTTCAGGTGTATATATGTCATACAATAGAATTAGTTGAATATCCTTACTTCATCCTTCAGCAAAAAATTTGGTAAGTGCTCAGCCCTTGCTGTTGATGCTGAGGAAAATAAATAACTTTCAGTGTTAGTACTCAGTTTTTAAATTTAATAGCTATCTGCAAACTATAGGCTGCAAATTCAAGGCACAGGCTGTGAATTCAAGTGCTCAAGTTAAAGACTTGTAGAACTAATGCTGTTTGTGTATTTCCATTCTTCATTATGACAGTCTTCATGACATGGTGTTATACTGCATCTGCAGAGGGTTTTAGTTTCATATGTTGGAAATTAGAGAAAATTTGCTGTTTGAGAAACAAAGTTCTTGAATGGCTGTCCAGATAGGACACATGAACAGACAGGCTTGTTTTCAGTCTGGAGCATGGTAAGTTTATTGAATGAGTTGTATAACTAATTCACTGAAATTTGAGAAAGGACATAGTATCAAAAATCCTTTGGATATTAATATGTTGATGTGTACATCACATCAACACATGAGCTTGAAATGAAACTGAATCATTGCTTGTTTGAACAGATTAATCCTCTCTAAATAATCGTCAGGGTTTATGCTAGTCTCATGTAATGACCAAGACAGTCTTTGTCCTTATTAACGCATAATTTGTTTTCCAGGGTGTGGAGGTTTTTTTTTTTCGCTAACTTCCTTTGAAGCTTTAGAAATTGTCTGCAGCTAGAATAAGAAATAGGCAATGTTAACATTTTCAGGTGCCAGCTTGGTGTGCTTTCTTCACATTTTCAATCTTGACATGGTCACTAAACTTGGGTTCAGAAAAACTTTCTGTTTTATTCCACAGATCATGTTGACTTTTGCCAAAGGGACTTTTTATGCCTGTCTATATAAGCAATTAACCTGGTGACCTAGGAGTAAATCACTTGGGCAAGGTAGTTAAGACTGAAGCCTCTCAGATTTCCTTTATATTTGAATCAGGGGAAATTATTTTATGCCTAGATTTCCTCTCATGCCCTGGGCTGAATAACCCCCCAACATCTGCAACTCAAAGTTTTCCAAACATTGATTTTAGGTATGTGCTGAATGAATTGTCCTGGTGTAGCCCAGGACCACTGGATGACTTCTAGGACAGAGCTTCTGGTTTTGTTGTCTCAGAAAGGAATCTGGTTGTCATGAGCCAGAATTGCTTTCAGAACTGAACTTGCCTGTGGTTAATGCAGATAGCTAGGATTTGTTCAGATCCCACTGCTGCCCTGAATTGGAGAACTAACACAGATATGGCTTTGTTGTCCTCTGTAACATGGTTTATAGTCCTTTTTCCTAGAATGACCCAAGAGTATTTGATCTATTGCCTTCTGTTTCAGAATCCAAGACTCTGCCAGCACACTTAAGCTCCTCTGTTTCTTTTTCAGCACACAGTAAAACGTAATAGCACACAATTAAAATAAGAAAGTGTTAATAAAAGACTCTAAAATCTGAAAGTTCATTATAGGAGTTGCGAGTTGTTGTGAGGTCTCTGTTATGGTGCAGAAATATTATGGGTCTTTCTAGAGTGTCAGATGTTTGTCTTGTCTTGGTACATTGTCATTTGTACAGCATGTGGATAGGTACATGCAAACCAGAATTAGTGAGATGTGTCATACTACTGGCATATCAGTGTTATGTGTAAATAATGATTATTTTTTTGTATCAAGTAAACATTTATAGCAATAACTCTGGAAAGTTGTTTTTTTTTTAAAAACCCTCTCAGTTCTGATTTCAATAACCTTTTATCTACTGATGATATCTTCATGTTTTGCTCTTTTTGAAGCTCACGTGGAAAATGAAGAACAGTATACACAAGCACTGGAGAAGTTTGGTGGCAACTGTGTTTGCAGGGATGACCCAGATTTGGGAACAGCGTTTTTAAAATTTTCTGTGTTTACAAAGGAATTAACTGCACTCTTCAAAAATTTGGTAAGAATTACTTAAGAGAAACATGGAATTTGAAAGCCAAAGGCTGTATTTTGTAATTATAACAGCTCTTCACATTGAAGATAATTTGTGTTTTAGCAAGCACTGTTCTTAAAAATTCTCAGCTTATGAAAGTACTCATGTCTAGGCTAGCTTTCCTCTTGCAGAAGTCAAAACTCTACCCAAATCTAAGAAACCAGAAAAGAAACCATCACAAAACAAAAACAGAGCAACCCCCCCCAACACTTCTCACACCTAAAATCTTCCCACAATAAAGTTGTTACAACATGCATTATAAAACACACATCCAAATTTGCTTTAAAATTGTGAAATCAGCAAAACCCAACTTGATTTACTGTGTGATCATTTTACTTCACTTTTTCACTTTTCATTTGTATTTGTAAAGGGAGATTTTAGTTGCTCTGGAAGGGAGTGTTTTTGCTTCTCAGGGAAGTAAGTCAGGGAAACAAAATCAAGCAAAATGCTAAAACAACAGTAGCCTCCATTGGGGACCAATCCTACAGCTGAAGCCAGTAAGTCTTAAAAGCTTCTTTGGTGAGCCAAATGGGATGGAGCCAAATGGAAGAATGGAATTTTTAATTATAAATGGAGAATTTTCAGCCTCAATTTCACATTAATCAGAGGGTACAAAAAGGGCAGATTCTGATTATATCCTATGAACTAGAGCTTTCCCATGTCTTAAGTACTGAATTTACTTGAATTCACAGAACTCTTATACCAGGGGCTAAGAAGGGGAAATGACCCAGATTCCCAAGAGCATTTAAAAGTCTGTGTGTGCTGAAATCAATGGCATGGAGACACATCAAATGCTTTTGTGAGTCTAGACCAAATGTCTGTAGTTTGCAGCCAGCTGGTCATAATCACTTCTTTGGGGAATGTTTCCAGCTGATGGGATTTAGGGCAGTTCCATTCACTCTCTGATGCTGTCCTCTCTTTTTACCCAATCATGATATTGATGAATACAGCCACAAATGTATTTATCAACAATGAAATGTATTTTGTATTGATTATGTAGATTTGAACTTCTCTGGATGTACAAATATTATCTGACATTATGTATCAGAAGAGGCATCCTGATTCAGTGTGAGCCAGTTATCCCAAGTCTCTCATACAGAGGCAGGCAGCTCCTATGGAAAGGAAAATGGAATGGGTCTTCTAATTGATACCTTCTGTTGACTAAAACTCCCTCTCTATCATATATTAATTCCAGTAAGATGAATTCATTAGGCAAATGGATCTGGGAAATGTGATGTTTAGGTGGTTTTAAAAAGCAATCCACTAAAAGCTACACCCCCTCCCCAGAAAAATCTTTTAATGTATTACATTTCAAGAATATTTCTCAAAGCTAGAAGGTGGGTTTTTTTTGGTTTTTTTTTTTTTTTTTTTTTTTTTTACCAAAAATCTTAGCTATTTGTTTTCTTAAAACCAGAAACTATTATATTTGGAAAATGTTTCTGACAAGAAACACTTTTCTTCCATGCTTTGGAAAGGAAAAACACGAAAATAATTATCTATGAGAAGTTGGAATGCATGTTTTGTTACCTTTTGTTATCTACCTAAGTAGATAGATACTTATCTACTTAGATAAGTATCTATCTATAAGTGTTTTGTGTGTCTTCTCTAAGAAATATTTGTAGTTCTTTTTGCTGTGTATTGGTGGGGGTTTTTTTTAGTAGCAGCTATGGCCTTTTGCTTCGGTTTGTGAGTATAAGAAGAGGATATGTCATAAAAGAGTAGCTAAGTCTGTAGTTTTTCTCAGTTTGTGGTTCTTATTTTCTCCATTTTTGAAGGGAAGAGTAATTCTGCATAGGCATGAATGTAATTTTTTTTATTGCAATAGCATAGGCACTTTCTCTCTTTAATACTGTCTGGTGAAGAGGAGGTCTCTGTATAAGTTCTGCTCCTTCCTAATATGCCTCATATTGTTGAGATTTGAAGCTTTTTGTTTTTTCCTGACTAGCAAAGGAAACCTAATGGTCCTTGAATTTGGTGTCTCAATAGGAAAATAGTTTCCTTCAGAAAGAAATACATATGAAAAAAGATGGGAACTTCATTATTATTTACAAGTGCCATATTTATGAAAAAGAAATCTAGACTAATGAAAAATTATAGCTTTATATAGCTTTGCCTATTAGAAGTTTATGCCACTAGAATACATTTTTAGTAACTGGTCACTTTGAAAATCTGTTCATAAAATCAGTGTTTGAGACTTAATTTTCTAAAAGGTTAAAAGGGTATTGACCAGTATAAAAAGTTCTGTACAGCAATTGCAAATAATTTGGGATGTATTTTGTTAGTCATAGCCATATGTGCATTCTCACAATGAGGTGACATATCCAACTCTGAATGCTTTCAACATATTGACATTAAAAACATGCCTCTCCTCTGGTGTTTCCTTGTAGCACTCCACTTGTTTTGCTTGCAAATATTTTCATCAAAAATGTAGCCAGGGCCATACAACCTGCTGCTGTGGAAAAAAACGTTCTGAAAGGTACTCTTTAAATAGACCTATCTCTGGAGTTTCACAGGGTGCTGAATTTCCACAGAAGATTTTAACTGAAGTGGATGGGGGAATGTGCAAGGAAGTGAGAGGACATGTTCAGACTGGAACAGATGCCAAAGCTATTAACACTGGCAAAGCTTTAGGGCTACTGTCAAGTTTTGCTTTGTCATATATTTTACTTTTGTTTCTAGAAGCTGATGTGTTCTGTCAGCTCTTGGCCTGGATGGCATTTAGAGCTGTAGCTCCAAAGTGCTTTTGCACAAAGATTTTTCCTTAAACTTGTCCTTAGTAGGGTAGAGGAAAGCCATTATAAAGTCGTTCTGCTTTAACTGGAGTTTCAGGTGCTTGTTTTCCTTAATAATTTTAAAAGTTTCCCAGAAGACTTTGAAGTTCTTATGGCCTTATCAAGGCATCAGTGTTCTAAAGTATTTCAATACCAGCTGAAGTGTTTTTGCTTTTAATCCTAAAACCTGTATACTATTCAAGTTAAAGTTTAGGTCTCGAGGTTTTTATAAGTATGCTGCTTTTATGTGTGCACTTTCAAATAGTGCATAAAATTCAAAAACACCCCACCCCAACCTTTGTAGTTTTTCTTCGCTTTTGAAGTGATTTATAAATGCATCTTCAAGATATGAATTGATATTTTCTGTGTATGAGATTCTTGTAACCACTCATTTCAGCCATTCTACCCCAGTTTGCATTATTTGGATCACTTTGTGATATATAGTATGCAATTATTTTCTCTTGCCAAAGCTCTGATACCAACTTACAAAGTTTTCTTCAACTTCTGTTTTTTAAGAAGGTTGAGCAATCAGTTTGTCTTTTTGGTACTGAAAGATTTGAAAATACTAGAGACCATTTTCAGAGATAATATACTACATTTTCTGGCAAGGACAGTATTGCTTGGTGATGGCAACCTTGTTAGTAATTCCTAATAGAATTGGACCACCCACTAGAGTAGGAGGAGCTCCCAGGTAGGTTAGGTCAGTATGGCACTTGCTTGTAGTGTTAGTTACTCTGTCTTCTTAAGTATAGTGCCGAGGGATAAAGGTGTTAGGACAAGGAAAGGCTCATTGCAATATGTTTGCATTAAAATATTTTCCCCTTTAAATCCAATAAATTGCTACACTGAGAAGAAATAAACTCTAGTTGTGCATCTTTGTCAACACTCCTTGAAAAGGGGTTTGTTCTGTGAAGATGAAGTAGCTATTTAACAGGTACCATTTTCTGTGTTTGTTGTTGTTATACATACTCTCGTCCTTTCTTTTTCATTTATATAAATTTAAAGCTAATGAAATAGGCTGGAATGAGAGGAGTAGATCTGATATTTCCACTCTGTGGAAGGTGGCTGGGAGTAAGAGATTCTATTTTCTATTAACAGTCCTTGGATTTTTAGTCAGAAAAAAATGGAAGAACAGCAATGATATTTTTCTGACCATATGCTCTTGATTTGCTTACTTTTTAAATGAAAGAAGAAAGAAAATTTGCCTAACTCTAAAAGGTAACAGCAAAGCTGAAGGAATTATCTTTTCTGTATTATATAATGAACTTGAAAAATTTATGCCCAGAATTTTCTTTGTTTAGACCAAGGTTTTAAAAACCGATGTTTTTCAAACATTGTTTAGGCCTGAACCTTCACAAACTTATTTTTGTTTAGAAGGACTCACTTAAGTTAATGAAAAAACTCTTCGGGTATACACATATTTGAGATTGGAGTATTGTGTATGGAGCTTAATGATTTAAGTTGTGAGCTTTCTGTTTTTCACCAGTACACTTGGGGAAAACTTGGCTGACAGTGAGAGTTAAAAAATAAATAGTACTGTTTGATTTATGCTTGTAGAGATATAAACCAAGATGTAATAGTTCCTCCTTAGCAGCATGGGTTCAACTCCTGGAATCAAATCTTTATTTTTTTGCCAAAGGGTATTGATCCAACTGGAGGAAATTCAGAGGACAGTAATAAAACATGATTAGGGCTTCAACAGGTAGGTTTATGAAGAAAGTTTAGAAGAATTTTAAATGTATAGTTTGCTTCACAGATAACTCTGATTGTGGAGGAGGAAGATAATAAATTGAATATAAGTGGGTTCTCATTCTGAAAATATTAGGTGAAGTGTCCCAGAGAAAGTGATAGAAGCCTCCCACTTAGGTCTTTCAACCTAGGTTAGAAAATGTGCACTCTGGAATTCTCCACTGACAAGGAAGAAGGGCTAGAAGTACCGCAAGTCTCTTCCTTCCTTTGCTTTTGCAACTCTTCATTGTATGCTTTTCAGATTTCCCATGAAATACTTCCTAATAGAGAAGTTCCCAGTTTGTAGTTTGTGTATTGGTGCTAATAACAGGGCTGATTCTAAGTAGTCCATGGTGGCAACACTTGGTATCTTGTGTGAAGACATTTTTCTAGGCAGTTGTGCCAGCAGCTCCATGTGGACACTCAGTAGTGCTCAGCTCCTGTTCAGCTGGAGTCACTTTCCCTGTGGTATAATGGGTGGTGGGTGATGTCCCAGCTCAGCCACGCCTGTGCTGTGGGGAAAAGGGGGTGAGGACAGAGGAGGGGCAGCATGGTGTCCTTGTGTGTGAGGGGAAGGTACAGTGCAAAGATGAAAGTTTGTGCCGCCAGTCTTTGTTACACCTTTTTCTGAAGTCCTGGGGGTAAATGCTAAACCTTAAAGTTCAGACAAACAATGTCTCATCTGTAGTGGATGTTCTGATTTCCGCTTTCTCCCTCCTTGCCCTACTAACACTCATGTGACTAGAAAAATTATTGCAAACTATTAAATCCAATAGCACTTGCCATAAAAAAAAGAAAATAACTTAAACAATGATTTGTCAGCAGGCACTACTGCCATCACCTGCCCACAGCCAAGCACATTGATGGTTGAGAAGCCCACAGCCAAGTAAGGGGACTGCATCTAAAGTTTAGTAATGGCAGTAGGAGACATATCATACTGCTCAATCATACTGCATATCATACTGCCTGAATTTTAATTTAAACTGAACAAGTTTCAAGTTCTACATGTTAAGAAAAGTATTTAACTTCTGAAGTAAAAAAGGCGCTTTTTTTTTTCCTTTTTGCTTGGATTTAGCTAATAAAACCTATAGAAATACTGTAGGCACTGGTATCCAAAGCTCTTGTGGAAAAGAGCTTTAAAGTAATCAGGAGGACTAGCAAACTGCCAATTTAAATGTTTAGCCATAGGCCTTTAAACCACTTGAACATCTTTCTCCTTTACAAATGCTGGCTTGCTTGTTGCCTCTACCAGTACTTCTGGCAGCTATTTGTTTTGTTTATGTGTTCTCTCCCCTGCCATTTCTTCTCCTCTGAGCCTTCTCCAACTTAAGAAGTTTTAATTTTTTACCCTGTCATCTTGTTGGAAACTGTAAGAGGAAAACTGCAAGTGCCAAAGCAGCAATGTTGGAAGTGGAAACGAGGTCAACTAT
The DNA here is from genome assembly GCA_017589585.1 of Phylloscopus whistleri. Lineage (NCBI taxonomy): Eukaryota > Metazoa > Chordata > Aves > Passeriformes > Phylloscopidae > Phylloscopus > Phylloscopus whistleri. The sequence continues at coordinate 1,859,928 of JADMLD010000548.1, forward strand.
TTTTTTCCTTTCTTTTTTTTTTAACCATATGGAATTTCCTAGTGTTTATCTGAGACAGGATGACTTTAATTTCTGTGAAGCTTTCTTGCACCTTTGTGTATTTTTAAAGCGTATTTTAAAACATAAAGTAGTCAAAAGTAGAGGCCATTGCATATGTTCTAGCTCCTTGTACTCTGCACACAGAGTAGGAGCTGCAGCTTATTAGTGCTTCTCTGCATGCCAAAAATGGGTCTATATTTTTAGATAGTTCAGCTTATGCTTCTGAAGAAAGAGGGGAAAAACATGTAAGATCTTTCATCTGTATATTGCTTGCTGACTTATAAATATGAGTGAGTATGATTCATCTAACTAGGTTAATAATGACAAGTTCATGCATTATGTATGTTTACTTTTGTTACGAATAGCATAGGGCATACAATAGACTGATAGGAATGTACAGGTGATAGCACACAGAAGGAATTAATTTGAATAGGCTAACATTCTCTAAGCTTTTAAAAAGAATGTAGAGTTTTTGTCCTGTTGTTTTTTTGGTTATTTGTAAGTTGTTTTGGACTCCAGGCCTCTAGCAAATATGCATAACTATTTTGGAGTCTGATTGATGTTTACACATGATTATGTTTGAGGTAATACTTCGGTTGTTTTTTTTTTATGACTTAAAGAAAAATCAGTTGTCTCGAGTCTGCTGTTGAGAAATGCTTTGTTCTTTATTCCTGTCTACTGAATTTGAAGAATAATTAAATGGAGGCCATGAAAGTATTGTTCCTTAAGCTAGACATTTGACTACATCATACTCATAAAATAGAATAACAAAGTAGAAAACTTTGTATGGGATGATATCTTGAAAGAGACCTTTTCCACCTGAATAACCGTTCTGGCTGTGCACTTGCAACCTCTAGAAGTTTGGGGTTTTTTTAACGTAGGTGATGTGCAGTTTCAGTCTTTGCATTTATCTCCTGTATCTGCGACATATAATTTTATTACCTTTGGGAAGAGTTGTGTTGATATGTGCATGTGGTAGTACTGCTGAGGACTTAGGAGGTGGATGGTTTCCACATGTTGCTCATTCAATTTTTACAGGAAGTACTTAAAAAAAGAAACCCAACACAGAGCTGAAATTTAACTGGTTGATTCTGAAGGGCTGTGGTTGGGTCCTGCAGCTTGTTGGGGAGGAGAAAAAGTAGGGTAGAGAAGGGGAAATGTGATTTTTGTTAAGAGTTCAAAAGATCAGATTTTCCATATTTTTTAGCTTTCCCATGCAGAGACAATCTGTGTCACTTTAAAATTGATGAAACTTCACTTTGATTGGTGGCTGAAATTTCAAGCAAATGCACTAAGGTAGTTTCTTTGAAGAGGAAAGTTGGGGACAGTGGGGCTTTACTTGTTTGTTTTAACAACAGCTGTTACATATCACAGATTCTGTTCTAGTGAGGCCACTGAGTAACTACAGGGTGATAATATTTTGTATTTTTCAATTCTGGAGAGACTGAAGCACCCATAATTGGAAAGAATTTTTTCTTGAAGTTTTAGTATTCTTTCATCTCTGGATGTGTTACACTAAAGGGAACTTTAATATCCCTGACATTATTCCTGAAGAAATAAAAGCATTTGTTCCTACGTGATTCAAAGTTCTTTCTGTAATTTGAATGTTTGAAATCCATCTTCGTATAGGGATTTCAGAGCTTCTTGAAAAAAATCACATTTTAACAGAACAGCATAAAATACAAAGAAAAAGAAACAACTCGTCCAAGGACAACTTTCAGTGAACTCCTAAAAAAGTTATTCTGATTTTTTTTCTCATCATGTTATTCTAAATTATTCCGGGTTTTGCTCCTCAGAGCAAGCAATCCTTCTGAACAGTTACAGTTTAAACTCTCTGCCTAGACATTGTGGTCCATACCTTGAATGTTTTCCCTGAATCATAAAGGAGTGGACATACAGTCTTTTCCTAGCTGTTTTATTCCTACAGTCTTTCTTTGTTCTTTTTCCTTATTAAAATATTACCATACAGGTACTTACCAAAAACCATTACTATTTCACCACTGTCTTCATTTGAAGTAATTTTTATTGCCTTGAAGTACTTATTTTCTCTTTAATTACTTACATACTGAAGACCTCATGAAATTATTATTTCAAAGTTTGCATGAGATAAATAAGGCAGATGGATTGCTTTTTAAAAACAAATGGAAAATATTGGAGTGGTCGCTATTTTACAGGCAACCATTCTTTGTCTTTATAACTTCTGTCAGAATAAGATGCCATGTATTGGGAAAGTAGCAGATATGTTTTATGGAATAGATCTGAAGAGGCTGGAAAGTAAACAAGGTTAATATGAAATATGCTCATGAACTTAAAATTATCACTGCTAAAAAATTGTATAATTGTTTTCATATAATTTAAATGGGGAAATAAGGCAATAAAAATTAGTGGTCTTATTTTGCAGACACTGTTGGATAAGATATTTATAATCAGCACTAATTCTGGTGGTTTCCTGCTGGCTTGGGTTATAATGTTTCCAGAGTGACTTTAATTAACTCTTGTTACTTTCATCTTTGATTACTGGCTGTGCTGATAAACATCTCCATAAGGCAGGGATGGGAAAATAATATATAAGATTTCCTGGTGAAACTTTCTGAAATGTGTGTATTAAGACAGTTTATGTTCTGTGTCTAAATATATTAACTGATTTGGTTTTTTGGTTTTTGTTACAGATTCAGAATATGAACAACATAATCACTTTTCCATTGGACAGTTTGCTGAAGGGAGACCTGAAAGGAGTAAAAGGGGTATGTCCTCCTATTTATAGAAAGGATTGTTGTTGGTACAATAGAAACATTTAGCAGGTGTATTAATCTTATGTGTTGGAAGGCATAGATACTCAAGTAATGTATTAGCTGAATGAACAAGACTTTAGAGGTTTTGTTTGTTTTCTGGGGTTTTTTTGTGAGTCAAGTCATCCCTGCTGTTTGTGGATTCATGTACATTCAACATGTTCTTGACTGTGTATACAAAGATTTGAGAAGCTTTAAAAGCAGGCCTGAGATATAGAAGATAAGTAGGGAAAGAGGTGTAAGATTTAGATATTTACTTAGCTGAGTAAAGGGTAGTACTATATTTAAGAGGATTATTAACATTCTAGCATTTAGCCTTCTAAACTTACCTGGAACTATTAAGAAACACACATTAGCCTGTATGAGCATAGGATTTTTCTTAAAGAAGCTGAAATTTATTTGTTTATGCCCCAGAGACATTTCCTATTTGAAATAATGGCAACTTAGGACTCAAATGATATGTTTATGATAAATTTCAGAGCCTATGGGGAGCAAACTTACTTGGCTTAGCTTTGTTTACTAGTGTGCAAACAGGAAGCGACTGGCAGCTATTGTTCTAGGACATGGAAGGAAGGAGAAAAATATGTACATAGACTAAAAATGGTTTCTGTAAATTACTGGAGGATAAATAGATCATTTAGTAAGGTAGACTTATTATCTTTGTGTTGTTTGCTTACACATTTCACCTGTGTTCTTCTCTGTGTCAGAATAAATACATTTATTCCAATACAGTGTTTCCCCACTGCCTTGAGAATATAATCAAATGCTGCTTCAGTTAATTTAATAGTTGTCTCAGTAACTAACTAACATGTAAGAATTAGTTCCTAATCTGTAGTTGCAAAGTTTTTCCAGGGTCTGAGAGTTAACTTTTTTTGTAGTTGTCTGTTCTCTTGAACTTCATCAAAATTTCAGCTCTTGCATTTTTAGACATCACTGAAACAACTTTAGAACTAGTTAAGATCATTTTATCCGAATTACCTTCTTTAGAGAAAAGAAGATAAAAGAATTTGGAATATAAGTAATTCAGGATTTCTCACAGAATTAGTTATGCTGAGCCATGAGGTCTATACTGGTCCCATGAAGTCAGTGGAAAATTGATTTTTTTTAAACTTTAGCATGATGAATCAAGTTCTTAGCCTGGCTAATGCTATACTATAGCAAAGGCTATTCTGCAGCCTTGGGACAGGGATTTCTTTCCAGGAGAACCAGAGACAGAATGATGAGAAAGTAGTTACTTTCATTAATTGCATAGTGTGGTCTTGGGATAACATGTTGTTATACCTTTTAAGGAGTAAAATGGAGCTGTAAAAATCATAGTAAAAAGCATCCTAAAGTTGCTTTTAAAAACATGAGTGTGTTAGTTCTCTTTACAAGGTTGGTTTTCCTATGTGCAAGATTGCTTTTGCACAACCCTTAGGTTCAAGAAAGAGTGGAGCCCCTTATTCTGGTAGGCACTGCAAGTGGCCAAGGTGTGTCTTTGTTAGATCCACAGTATTCTTCATGTAAATAGCTGGCTGTTATTTTTTCTCTTTTCTTGACAGGACCTGAAAAAACCCTTTGATAAAGCTTGGAAGGACTATGAAACAAAAGTGTATGTATCTTTTAAACTTTTATTTAAAGGGAAATGTAACTGAAGTCTGTAGAGGTTGTTGCTTAATGCTGAGGTTGGATGCTCTCAGCAGGTGCAGCATGTACTAGAAGTGGACGTACACCTATCTGAGGCTTATAAGCTGTGTCTTATGTTGTGGATCTAACTCAGCATAAGCCACTTATTTGAAGTTACCAGATACACTGTATAAACAGCTATAAAATAAGTTTATAAAAAACGGAGTTTTATATCCAGCTAAATAAATTGAATGAGTCAACAAAGCTCAACACCTAATATCAAACACTATTGATTCTAGTTCCTAGTGGATCTGAAATTGTTCAGTGCCCTACATCAGGGACAGTTGTTTCCAGGGTTGGTCAGGTCAGTTGTATCAGTACAGCTGACAGTCTCCTAAGTAGAATTTTGTAGTGAATTTTATTCCACATTACAGTATTACCTGGATTATGGCTATCAGTTTTGTGTCACATGTCCAGTATCTCTGTTCTTCTGAAATAATGCTTCCTTGTATCAGACCATCTCTGATGATACAGGTCCAGAAGAATCAATAGTATGATGACACTATTTAACATAAATAACCTGCAGATCCACAGCCAAGTAGACTGGCTAATAATCTAGCATCATTTGTGTATTTTTTTTAATTGCACAAAGTTATAATGATTCTCTGGTGTCAACTGAGTCTGTCTGAAGTCTTCTGAAATTATTCCTGTAGCTGGTTCACCACATAAGCAAACAGCTAAATTTCATTATTCTTTTTGTGACTAACAGTGAGAATGATCTAGTTATTGCCTTCTAGCATCAAATTGTAAGATAGATCCGTGTGGCTTTTGGTTTTTGAAACTGCCTAGCTATAGCTGGATTTTCATAAAAAGACATTCTGAAATACTGAGATAAACCTTTGGTCTGTCACTCTAAATCCATAGAAGATGGTGATGGCTCCAGTGTTTTATGTTCTGGCACCAGTGAGCAGTCTCATTTGGTGCCATACCAATTATTGACTATTGAAGTAATTGAGATATCTAATCATTGCCTATGGCAGTAGTTGATCTCTCAGGACAGGCCTTAAAAAATAGTCCTATAATTTAGTCTGCTGTTGTCTAGCACTGCTTGATTGCTGGATCTGAAAGCTTGTTTACTTGTGTGTGACTATTCATACTGACATCCCACAAAGTTTAGGTGCAGAATTTAAAATAAATTTGTGCGCTGCTGGGACATAGGCCAAGAGCAATGTAACTACTGGACCAAGACCTCCAGTGCTTTTAGGATTTCTGATCTAATATTCAATAGGATGAAAGTGTTGAAGTGATGTAAAGATTTGTACTTGATCATCAGTTTGCTCAGAGCTGGCATTTCAGAATCAGATATACCAGAAATATTTTCAGGTGTTATTTAATTTAATTAATTACTTGAGAAGTAAGAAAACCCCTTAGAAAATGTATTTTTATATTTGGGGATTTTCATTTAAGGTTATGGACGTGTTGGAAAGGTTGTTCTGTGTGCTGTGTCATTCATGACCTGAAAACGTGATGCTGACAATGTGTTTTCTGTTTGTGGGGTTGAATCCATTGCTACTTGTATGATAGAATGAGATTTTTTCTTTTTCTTTCAACTGGCAATCCTTTAGAAAACCTGTTTTATGACTTTACTTTCAAGTAAGACACTCGGGTTTTGATGTGAAACGAGTTTCCTTTTTTCACTTGCAGTTCTCTCTACTTTCTGCAAGATTTTTTAACAAATGAAGCAGACCTCCTTGACAATGCTCATTTCTAAGCAGTTTACTTGTCAGGCTATTCAACGTGCAAAAGTTGAAGGTCGCACATATTCATCAGGAAATTCTTTCAGATCCATGAACCTTTTTTTTTTTTATTATTTCTAAGTGGTGGGCTGGTACTATGCTCTATTTTTTTTTTTTTAAGTAGTTAGATGAAAGCTCCACATCAATATTTCCAAGTTTTAAGCTCTTAGTCCAGCCTGTTGGACTCCTTGACTTTGATAAAGACCAAGGATTGTCTGCTTGAGGCTCAGGATAGGGAGCCTGGGAATTCTGTGTACAAGAAAATTCTTTAAAACAATGGGCTGCTCTTTTCTTGCCTTTTTTGTAGGCTGTTCTACAACAGCAGAAATTACTTTTCGTGGGATAAGGTTGGCAGTCAGGGAGTGCTGTTTTTCAGTGCAAGCTGTGTTGCTTATACCAAGGAGCAGATCAGTTTTCCATGGTTTTATTGAGTTAAATTCAGTCTTGGAACTTCCATGAGACCCCTGCCCCTACGGTAGGACTGTGGCATTTGTCAGACCTCTTGTGCATAAGATCAGTTCCCAGATAAATAGAGATGTTTTGAGCTGTCGTTATGGAGCATTTGTCTTTAAAAACCAGAGATGGGAAGTTTAATGATGTGATTTTCAGTTTAGGATAAGAATAATAATTTGAGCTTGAATCTGTTTAGGTCACCTTTTTTCTCATACTAATTTTTGGACATAGGAAAACAGTAAGATTTTTCCGGGTTGCTATTATACATGCTGCTGAGGTTTCTTAAGAAAATAACTTTTTATTCTCTAGCTATCCTGAATAGATCTAAACTTCCTTATAGCTACTCATCTGTAGCAGTGGGTGGATGCAGTGTCACCTCAAGAATTCTTAATTGCAAGTTTTGGGGGTTTTGTTGTGGTATCTTCGTGCTCTCTGCTTCAATAAAAAGGACAAAGGAACTGGGAGAAGTAACCTCAGTCTCACCTACAGCTTGTATTGCCAGAGTAGAATGGTGGACGTAGGTGCTGAAAGCCAGAGGTTTGCTCAGCCTTCCCCAATCTGTTATTTTTGATAACTCCTTGTTTGGATTGTGCCTAAAACCAATTCTAAGTGTGTGCTTAGTGAGCTGTCTTTTCCAGTGATATTTCTTCAAATATATGAATAATTCTTTTTAAAATTCTTTCTGTTTTGGTTTTTCTTTTCCTTTAACTTTTCCGTTTGGGTTAACAAACTATTCAAGGCTGCTAGGTTGCTCTTTTTCTGCACATACCTCTGTATCTCATATGCTTGACGTTGTGTTGTTCATCTGCATTTCCTTGTCACAAGTACAGACCTGCGAAGCTACATGCCAGATAATGAAGTGGTATATTTTTAGTCTGTTAGGAAGTGACAGTTTTCATATTGATTGCTGTCTTTATAAGGAAAAATTTTAAGCTGATTTGTCACACTATCTCATCTCTCTTACTTGCACCTTTGCAATGACCTCTTGGGTGTAAATATACCCAAGTGTGACCTATTTGAAAAGAAAGTAAGTTAATTTAAAAATGGTGTCTGCTTTGCTTTATTCCCATAACAAATTTTGAGCTGCTGCTTCAACCCCTGTATAATTAAATGTATTTAAACATTCCTATTTATCTAGTTCTTGTTTGGGAGAGAGATGTTAAGATTTGTTCTTAAGCTCTTGGATCCCCATCCATCATTGTTGATTACTATGCACCTCCTTTGCCCTCTAGCCACCTATCTTCTCAAACTATTTTCCTCAGGATCATCTTAGCTGAAGAAAGTGAGGGAAGCTGGATCCCTATTTCTTTGTACCCTGGACCTGCTCTTGAATGAGCTAGTATGGGGAGCAAGTAACCTATAGCTTCATGCAAACCTACCTCAGTCAAAAATTGGGACTATCCTGAGGTGACATTCATGAATAATTTATCTTTTCTCACCATCAATCATTAACATGACTCAGTTGGAGCCATAAAGATTTTTACATGTTTTTATCCTAAAGCAGTGCATTTCCCATGGGACCTCAGCTACAGTTGTTGTTTCCCACATAAGAGCTGGGAGATGCTGCCGGCCACCACAGCAGCGCAGTGGGACTGGTCCGTGTCCTTGGGGAGAGCTGTTTCAGGCTGGGCTCTTTTTGTTACGAGGCTGTTGCTTTCCCCTGTGTACTTAAACACTAATGGCAGGCGTGCTGCAGGACCATATGGGGAAGGAGTACACATGTCATAAACACTGCTCATTCTCCCAGCAGACTGATCGGATTCAGCAAGGCGCTGAGCCAGATAGCACCCACATGCTTCAGTTTGATCGTTCTTGTTGTGGTAGATTCCGAGGTAAAGACTTGGTATCAATTTTGCACAGGAAATAGAGGCATAAACTGACTGAGGCATATTATTCACTTTTTTTTTTTTTTTTTTTAGCTGAATATGTCTGTATTCTGGAAATAAACCTGATTTTCCTGAAAAGAAAAACATACTAATTTTTTAAAATAGAGTTGTCTTATTTTGGGGTCTGTAAATGCCTATTATCTTCAGAAGTTTTCTTTAACAAGTGTTGTGCTAATGCTATGAAACGTAAAGGTTTCCATTAAACCAATAAATGAGCTATTCTGGGAAGGCTGATTACTTCTCCTCCTTTGCCATTCTCCTTTTAAAAACTGGGCATGAGGTCTCTTTTGCACAACTGAGTGAAGAGAACAAGTTGTTTGAATGTGCTTATGGCATTTTAAGATCCAGGCATTAACAATACGTTACTGTGAAGAAATGCAAGTGCTCGTATTTAGAAATAACTATCATTGATTTGTTTCTGAACTATTTGAAGTCAGTGAAAAAATGAACAAAGTCAAATACAGTCATCTATTAAAATGTCTGCACAACTATTCGTTTAAGTGATGCTACTTCCAGTTTGGTAAACTCATGTTTTACACAATATGAAACAATTTTATCTGAAAATTCTTCAACTGTTTCTCAGTTTACTTCTTCAGAGCTCTAACTTGTCTCAGTTGACCACTGATATTTGTAGCTCGTAGATACTTCTGCCTTGTTTCCTTTTAATGCAAGTACATAAGACAAAGTGAAGGTCACAGCTTGTGAATAGTGATATAGAATGAAAGTGCTAAACAAGGTTGCTTAGAGTCATGGAATAGAAAAATACAATCATTTAGGTTTGAAAATACCTTTAAGATGATCAAGTTCAACCATAAATCTAACACTGCCAAGTCCACATCTAAAGCATGTCCCTAAGTGTTAAACCTACACATCTAAATACCTGGCAGGGATAGCAACTCAACCACTCCCCTTGGCAGCCTATTCCAATGCATTACAACCCTTTCCAGAAGAATTTTTTTTCTAATATCCAATCAAAACTTCCCCTGGTGTAACTTGTGGCAGCTTCTTTTTGTCCTATTGGTTGTTATCTGCAAGAGGAAACTGAAATTCCACTGCTAAAATCTCCTTTCTGCTAATTGTAAAGAGTGATAAGGTCCCCACGAGCCTTATTTTCAACAACCTAAAGAATCCCAGCTCCCTCAGCCACTTCTCATCAGACTTGTACTCCAGAGCCTTCACCAGTTCTGTTGCTCTTCTCTGGACTTGCTCCAGCACCTCGATATCTTTGAGTGGCCCAGAACTGGATACAGCACTTGAGGTGTGGCCTCACTGGTGCAGAGTACAGGGAGATGGTCACTGTCCTGATCCTGTTAACCACCCTGTTACTGATGCAGGCCAGAATGCCATTGGCTTTCTTGGCCTCCTGGGCACATGATGGTTCATGTTCAGCTGGCTTCTGACCAGGACCTCCAGGCTCTTTTCCACCAGACAGCTTTCCAGCCGCTCTGTCCGCAGCCTGTAGCGCTGCCTGAGGTTGTGATCCAAGTGCGGGACCTGGCACTTGGCCTTATTCAGCTTCATACCACTGGCCTTCCCCTATCGATCCAGCCTGTCCAGATCCCTCAGCAGAGTCTTCCTACCCTCCAGCAGATCCACATTCCCCCCTGCACCTTAGTGTCATCTGAAGACTTACTGGGAACGCACTCAATCCTCTTTTCCAGTTGGTTCATAGAGATATTGATCAGGACTGACCCCAACACTAAGCCTGGGGAATACCACTAGTGACCAGTCACCAGCTGAAGTAATCCATTCATCACCACCCTCTGCAGGCTCTTCAGGCAGTTTTTTTGCCTGGTGAACAGTGTAGCCTGTTCAAGCCATGTGCAGCCAGTTTCTCCAGGAGAATCCTGTGGGAAATAGCGTCAAAGGCTTTACTGAAGTCCAGTTAACCACATCCACAATATACTGTTTCAAGTCTAAGAATTCATATTAAGTATTTTTATTTTGAAAGAGATTACCTTAATTAGAGAAATTAAATGGAAAAGTCTTTGAATTAATCTGCAGATGTTATGGATGAAATGATGAAAATATCTGAGCACATTTTTCTCCTTCTGCCCTCTTCCACTTTACCATTCAGAGCAGGATGTATGGAAGGGAAAACCTTTCCAGCATTTCCAGAAGGAAAAAATTAATTCTTCACTGAGGACTTGGGTGATAGGAGAGGCACCCTTTATTGTGAGCATTGACAGGCAGTAGGATGAAATAAAGTGGAGGCTCTTTCACCCAGACTCAGCCTGGCTTACTGCTTTATGGAGAAGAAGAATGACAGAGTTGCTTCCCAGCCAGCCAGTTCACTACTGCTGCATGCACACAGGGTGCTCTGATTGTTTACCCTTACTGACTGCAGAAAATAAATATCAGTCTTTGGTGCTTATTTATACCATGATCTGTGTAACAAAATTGTTTTATTTGAAATGAAAATTATAATTTATACTGAAAGATGGTTGCTTTTCAAAATGAATTGGTAAAAATAGCCTTATATTGGAAACTGAATGAGTGAGACCATTCACTTTGTATCTCTTCGACTTTACTGTTGTAATTCTCCATCCTGTATTTCAGCTTTGCTTGTCTGTTACACACATCTGAGCTCACTGTATATTAGTTATGTGCAGCTGTGTTGTAAATGGGCTGATGTGCTCACATGCTAATCTTAGTCAGCAAAGTCTGTATGTGTGATATGTGCTGCATGAGCTCCAAGAATAGCAGCATTACAAAACATTTGCTGCTTTCTTATTGCTTCTAGGGTAATTTTTAGAGTTTTCACAATTTCCTTATTAATTTGGGTTAATTGATCTGCCTGGAAAACCTGAATACCCTGCAACATTTGGAAATCCCACAGTGTAGTGTTACAGGACTGTCTTTGCCAAAAGGATTTGGTTAATGTCACAAGAGACTGACACTTGAAGCTGAGTTGATCCTTGCGTTTGGATAGGACACTCAGCCAGCCTTTAGCACTCAGAAGATTTGCATGTAAAACGGCTGAGAGGGGTTTCTTTGTTTCCCTAGAAACAAAGTGTCCTGTAGTATCAGTCAGATAGGAGGTAGCATATTATTGTGGCAAAACAACAGGGTAAATTCTGAATGACAAAGATGAAGATGTAGTTAGATATTAAAAGCATAAATAATGAGGAAATGCAAATGGGAAATGCAACAGACATGTATCTCTGATACTTGTTACTGACAGACGATTTGGGGTTTTTGGTAAAGTATCTTTTTGAGTTTTTGAAGACAGGTAGCCTGAAGCTCCACCAAATGGCTTCAAGAATATCTTTCTCTGAATTGCTTGATAGAGGTCAGTACATTTTCATCTTGGTTTAACTATTTTTTTTTTTTTCCTGTGGAGTATGATTTATCCTTTAAAGAGCAGAAAGAACTCTTTTACCAAAATCTAGCTTTCTTTAGGAGGAATACAGTGTATGCTGTGATATTGTGCATAATGTTTGACTCTTTGGCAGTGTTAGCTGTCTTTTCGTTTAGAATCTTTATAGCATTAAGAGATACTTTATGACGTGCTAATAAACTCCTAGGATTTTGGAGGTGATTTCATTTTCTTATGGTTGAGTATTGTTCACTGTAAAAAATGAAAATACTATACAATAGTAATTGGTAGTTATTAGCCTTCTCACACCTGGTCACATGTTAGTGAGTTCTCTGGCCTCAAGAACTGTTAGGTTAATTTGGAAATTGAGAGAACTGAAACATCCTGGATCTTTCCTCTGAGGTTTGACTGTTTTAGGACTATCAAGTATGATACAATGTAAACTATCCTAGAGTGTGTGCTAGAAAGGAGCTGTATATTCATAATTTTCTGTGAATCTTTTTTTGTAATGGTTTATCTTTCTTGTTCGGGATTGTCTGGTTAATTCTTGTGTCTGGAATCTTGTTTTCTGTGCCTTCAAAGTAGCGTAATTGGCAGTAATTGAGTAGGAGTGCTGACTTATTCTTCTTGAAAACAGAACATTCTGGAACTGACTTTTAATTCAGGCGACTGGAGGTTTGCAGAAAATTTATTTCAAAAGAGAGGAGCTTCCTTCCAAATGTCCGCTTCTGGCGGGATGTGATGGGCCGAGGAGGAGCACAGTGCTGGCTGGATGTGCTGGCTGCTGGAATACTGCACAGAGCTGGCTCTGCTCTGCCTGCCTGTGCTGAGAGTACAGTGGGGCTTTTTGAATTGCTGCTCAAAATGCTTCCCAGTGGGAATGTTGAGGGGAGGGATTAATGGAATTAATTCTTGTTTTCCCTTGCTGCTTGAGGTGTAATAGGAGGCAGTTCCTCATTTTTGAGAAGTGTAAGTACAGAATATTTTGTCAAAGTCCTTAGACCTTCTAGACATTTTCCCATAAGCTGTTAGGGTAATGTTAACATCAGGTTAAGAGAGTACTTGAGACATGTCATCTTTTCAGAGAGAGAGCTAAGAGACACTTGACTACCCAAGAGGAGATAGGACAGTTGTGTGTGTTATTTGTTCCTCTAATCTCCTTCCTGTATTCCTATGTAATGCTTCCCTGTGTTCAAAAACAGTATAGCATTTCCTCAGGAAGCTCTTTTCAGAATTTTGAGGTTCTAACCAGTATGAGTAGCAAACTAAAGGTCTTTAAAAAGTAAACACCCTTGTGTATTTTCTTTCCTTAATATATATGTTTTTTCTATATTAGACTCGTCTAACTAGGTTGTCAAATTATGCTACTGCATTTAGGAATAATGTGGAGAATAGCTTTAACAAATGCAGAAATGAGTTTATGGGAATATGCCAGGCATTGGTTATTCATTTATATTCTGCAGGAGAACCTGTTTTATTCAGAGCTCTTGGAAAATGTTCATGGAAACTTTTAGGGAATTAGGACAGCTGGTCTAGCAGACTTTGAAGTCTGCAACACAGCCGGCTGGTCGGCATTCCCAGTGCCAACTGGCTCAGCAGCAAGTACAGACAGCAACTGTGATTTTGGCTCAGGAAACCCTGTATATATAGAAGATGACTTGATGACAGGCAAGACTCAATAAATCTGGTGACATAATTGAACTTTGTTAACCAGTGTTTGCTCTGTTGGGATTAAATATCCCCCTATGTTTTCAATTAAAACTCATTATTTTTCCTGTATTTTCTTTCTTTGGAGCAAGAACTTAGTATGTTCTTCTCATTGACTGTCTTCTTTTGGAATATCTGTCAGATATTCCAAAATAATGTCAGAACATTACTTTAACAGATGATTAATTAGATTTCAGCTACTGTATGTCATTACTGATCTTTAGTCATTGTCAAGTTTCAAATGAAATGTCATCTGGAAGTAAGTTGTGTGCAAAGCTACAGAAGTTTGGCTCCGCATCTGTCAGTAGACTTCGTGAATAATCTGATTTCTTGAGAAGCTGTGGATTTCTCACTTCATTGACTGATTCTTTTTGCCTTATAGTACAAAAATAGAGAAGGAGAAAAAAGAGCATGCTAAGCTGCATGGGATGATTCGTACAGAAATAAGTGGAGCTGAAATTGCAGAAGAGATGGAGAAAGAAAGAAGGTTCTTCCAGTTACAGATGTGTGAGGTAAGATTCAATGTGAAATTATTATTGTTCTGCTGCTGTTTTTAGGAAAATTTTGAAAAATGCAGTTATTTAAAAGTAGCTGGGATATTAAAGGGAAATGCCAAGTTATTTGTTGACTCCATTTGTGGAAACATATTTTTTAAATTATCCTGATGGGCAACTTTGCAGGGAATTTAGATATTTTCTAATTTCACTTAACAGGTAAATTAATGCAAATAAAACACTAAGAGATTATAATAAATAAGTCTTTACACTACTACTTCACTGTAAGTTATTTTAAGCCCTTGATGATTCTCTGAATTGTTCCCTGTGCTGACAGCTGTTGCGTTATTTGGAGGAGAGGCTCTAGTCTAGCACACTGCTTGGTTGGTACATGAAAAAAGCGCTAGGGATGGAATCCAGTTGTCTTTCAAATTGTTTAAGAATGTTTCTACTTCAGAATCTCTGTGATTTTGCAGTATTTTAAATCTGATATGAATATTTTTGGTTTGATTTGTTTAAGGGTATGGTTCTGTGGTTGGGAATGCAAGTTGCTGTGTTCTTTTTTAGTACATATTAGTCCAAAAATACACCATGGGTGTTTCTACTGCCTTTCCTGTGATGATGATAGCTAATTTGACTCATATGCCAGCATAGCATAACTGCAGTTGTCCTAAATATTACTTTTTGTAAGTACATGCACTCATACATAAGAGAAAAGCTTCACATTCCTATACAGAATCAGACTAAAGTGTTCAAAACTCATAAAGGGATTTGAATAACAAATAAACATATGGATATTGTCAGCTAATTGCCCATCTGTATCCTTCCTAAGAAACAACTAGGAACAGATGCTTCTCTCTTGCTGTGTCGCAATAAAGGAAGAGTTCACCTTAGTCAGTTGTAGTGATAATGAAGGGTGAAGTCTGTGAAATTGGACCAAATTACCTTAAATGTGGAGTAGCTGAAGTGTATCCTGTATTTCTTCTGATTTTGAGGATAAGAAGTTTATACTTGGTTACCTCTGAATAGTTGTGAAAGAGAACTTCGGTTTTGTTTTGGTAGTAAGTCAGAAGGATGAATATTGAAGTTTTATCATAAGTACAGTCTAGTTCTCTATAAATTATGAAAGTGGACTGAATACCAAATGCCTAGAGCTCCATTTTAAATTAACAGGAGCTGGAGAGGTGATTGTTGTAACTAAACACTATCTAGTGCACATGTCTACATTTAGGCTCATCATTTGTTCACCTGAACCAGCATAAGAAGCTGCAATATTGCAAGCTGGCACTTGGATGCTGCTTTACTCTCATTGATTTAAAACATTTAGGGTGTACTGTGAGAAGGGGAAACCCAGATTCATTAGAGCATCATTAGGAAGACATTCACTCCTTCGCTTGGACGTCACTGTCTAAGTTGGGGTTAAAATTTGTTGTCGTTTAATGGACAGTTAAGGACTTTGATATTTGATCAATCATACTTCTGCTTGCATGGCTGACATATTTTATGCTATGGTATTCAGGGGAGGAGCTGCCACTTAATGTGGACTTTGTGCCTTATGCAAAAGGGACAGTAATTACACTTCTTTTGCACTTAACAGTAGATTCTTTGAAAAAATCTCTTGATAAACTGTAATTTGTTGTAATTACCATGTATAAGGATTTGATAAAGAAAACTATAAAATCAACAGGCAAATTTTAAAATTTATAATATAAACTAAATAATCCCTCACCTTTTTTTTTTTTTTTAAGCTAACTGCTTTCCTCCTTAATGACATCTGTTTAGCCATGAATATAACAGCAAGTAACATACATTTTTATCTCATTGCTGCTAGGTGTAAGAATGGATTCCTAAATGTACCCCTAAATGAAACCTTTTCATGCTTTCTTTAACAGAGGCTTTCCTTAGGAGCCCCAATGATATTCTAACAATTTGAACAAATCATAGTGAAATGTCCTCACAGGATATCAAAAGTCACTAGTGATGAGAATTCTTTTTGTGTAATTTAACTCTTGAAGCCACTTTTTGCTGCGTTTTCTTTTAGGTTTTGTAAATCTGTGACTATTAAAACTTGTTTAAATATAACTGAATATTTGTTTAAATATAACTGAAAATAAAGTGAAAATAAAAAACCCCTGTAGCAGTAATAAGTAATTTGTTTTGTGAATTACTGTTTTAACAGTACCTGCTGAAAGTCAATGAAATCAAGATTAAAAAAGGAGTGGACTTGCTTCAGAACTTAATCAAGTATTTTCATGCTCAGTGCAAGTATGTTTTACTTTTCTTTATCTCTACGCTAACTGGAACAATGTTTTGTTTCAACTTTTGAAATCATCATAAGACTTTTCTAGAATTTTCATCTGTTCTTGCTGATGTCTTTTGACAGATTGCTTTTGTCAGATTAGTCATAGCTTTTGTTGCTGTTTTCTGAAAAATGTAATGATGTTGAGCTTGTTACATTGAATATAATTGTATATTCCAAAGGAATACTGGACATTAATACACCACATTTATAAACTACTCTTCAAACTGGGCTTTTACTTTGATCTATTACTTAGTGGTCTGTTAGTTTTGGTGAACTTCTTTGAGTGTATTAATTCTGTTCTCAAGAAAAATAAGTTGCATAAGCAGTGGAATAAAACTATATTGAAAGAGTCACTCTTTTTCAAGTTTATTGGAGGAGGACCCAGTAGCAAAACACATAGTTGTCATTAGAATTATGTGCTTTTGTTATGATAGTGTTACAAATCTGTCATGTAGCAATGAAGTCACAGGTATAAACTTGAAAGGGCCACTGCTAACCTGTTGAAATCATTTAAGTTTTCACCTTAAAACACCAGTCTGCTTCTATGTATTTTTTCCTTAAATAGCTGTGTTGCTTTTAAGATCAGTTTCACTTGTAGTGTCATTAATCTGCTCCGTCCATTTAGTAAAATTGTAGCAACGTAAATATGTGTTGTGTTGTCACTTTCACAACTGCTTCCCAGAGTGAGAATATTTTATGTTGCGAACAGCACAGCAATATTTAATAAAACATGTATGTAACTGTGATTTCTTAAAATTTATTTTTTAAATCTCAAATTATTTTTAAGAACTTGGCATAGTATTGGCATTACTCTGCCAATACAAAATGAATATACTATAGAAAGATGTAGCATATTCAGCTTGCATATAGACCATAATTAATACCTGGGAAACAGGGGTTTTCCTTTAGTAAAAAGTTTGCATCAGACATAAAATTATGTGGCTTCAAGAAATCACAATTATTTTACATCTACCAGAGCTTTTGCTGTTCTGCAAATACATCTTACTTGTTCTGGGCCTTCACAAAGTGTGATGAGAACTTGTATTTGAGGTGAGAATGAGGAAAATTCATGTGGCAGTAGATTGTGGCAGTTCTGAATCTAATTGGGGATTTTGCATGTTAGAATAAGCTATGATGGAAATCAGGAGGTGGATCAGTCAAAGATGGGTTAAAAAAAAGTTTACTATTTTGAAGCTTACGGGATGGCATAATAATATGCATGTCTTACTTTGGAAACTTTTAAAGCAGAATATACAAAGTAAAGTTTCATAACAGCTTGCTCTTTGCTTTTCTTTTTAAGTTTCTTTCAGGATGGGCTAAAAGCAGTTGAAAGTCTCAAACCTTCAATTGAGACGCTCTCGACAGATCTTTATACAGTGAGTAGCAACATTTCACGTTTGGTAAATTTAGTTTTTTACAGTAGAAGCATGATCATTTTGATTCAGCTTGCCTGACTGCTTTAATAGTCAGCATTTGAGGTTTAGAGTAGATTGTTGGTAAAATCTTGTTTTAATATGGCATTCAGAAGCCTTAGTTTCAGTTCAGGACCCCACTGTGTAAAATGTTATGAAAACAGCTTTGCTCTAAAGTGTTTATTGAGTAGAAAATAACACATGGTTTCAAATGGAAGACAAGGAAGCAAGAGCATTGTGAGGTAATATTAAAGTCTTAACCCAGCAATATCCTAACCATTATCAAGTTTTCTGAAGATACAAGGAAAAGTAAACTGATCACATTATCTTTTCTCTTTGCTTTCATTCTCGCTGAATATTTCTCAAAAAATGAACCAATTAAGCAGCAAATTTGAAAGACTTGCATTAAAAAAAAGTTATTTTTAACCTGTGTTTTTCTTCATTCAAGATTAAACAAGCACAAGATGAAGAACGAAGACAATTAACACAGCTCAGAGATATTTTAAAATCAGCACTCCAAGTTGATCAGAAAGAGGTGAGCATATAAGGTGGTTTAACTTTGGAATACCTATTTTAGGTACTTGTAATGTAATGTTAATATTCAAAA
Organism: Phylloscopus whistleri; assembly: GCA_017589585.1. Lineage (NCBI taxonomy): Eukaryota > Metazoa > Chordata > Aves > Passeriformes > Phylloscopidae > Phylloscopus > Phylloscopus whistleri. The sequence goes on from JADMLD010000548.1 coordinate 1,878,337, forward strand.
TAAAGTTATTTTAACTTTTATCAGACATTTAATTCCTTTTGTTCGTTCATCTTTGTTTTGATATGCTGATGTTGAATGTTTCTGACAAAGGCATTTTTTAAAAAAAATGAATGCCCACTAAAAATATGAGACTTACTGGAAAATAATTTCTTTTTGTTACCAGTATTGTATAATACTTCAAATGGTGCACTGTTGCTCAAAGTGAGAATGAAAGAACCTGGCCAGTATCAAGAAGACCCTATTCATAGAACCTTATCTCACAATGTTATTCCAAACTGTATAATGATTATGTAAAACTGAACTTCAAATCCCAAAACACCTCTGTCATAATCTGCAAAGATGACAATCAAGTTTGGTACTCAGCTGCAAAATGCCAGTGTTCAGATGTGCAAGAGCTGGGTCAGTTTGGCAATCTAATAAGTATTTTTTGAGTTCCAATTACTATTGTTGTTAGATTTATTGAATTCTGGAGTAGTTTCAAACTCTGATCTGGAAGTAAGCATCTTTTGTGTAATGTAATCCTAAATATTGGGTCTACTTTTGTTTTAGATTGCTAGTGCCTCCTCTTCATATAAATAAACATCAGCCAGCTTCCTTTGTGTAGCTACTGGGCCATGAGTAAGTGATGAATGAAGCCCCACCCCCTTTTCAGATTCTCTTTCTGAGAGGGATCACAATGAAATAGTTTAGTCTACAGAGCTCAGACTTCCTTGATCTTTTCCGGTCTTCCTTTGATGTTCCCATAAAGGTTATGGTGACTCCTAGCTTTTACTGGTGACAGATGATGGTTGTTGAGCCAATGTAATGTAGTGAAAGATGTCCTTACCCACAGCTGGGGGTTGGACTTGATGGTCTTTAAAGGCCCCTCCCAACCCAAGCCCATGTGATTCTGTGACTTGCTGACAGGCATTTGGAATGTCTTGAACATTCTTCATTTTGTTACCTTGGAAAGTTTGCAATAATGGTCACTGTGTACAGAGTCCCATAAGATCAGCAGGCACTTCCTTAGATTCTGCCTGGCATTCAGGACTCACTGATTAGCCAAAATCTTCCAGATTTGAATGTGGTAGAATGAGAGACTAGGGAACCTTGTGGAAATGGTGACTTCTTTGGGTTGGTCAATGATTGCCCACTCCCAAGGAGTCTTTGCTGTTTAGGGTGTGTTAGCAGATGTCCTCTTTTGACTGGGTCTGTGCTCAAGAGAGATAGCAGAAGTAGTTGGCTTTCATGGTTGCTGGGAATGTCTATCAGTGATACTGATATTAAATATATATGGAAGATGTGACAAGTACACATTTTTTCACAGACTCAAAAATTAATAATACACATAATTTTATTATTTCAACTGGGTTTGTGACATTTAAAAATACAAGTATAAAAAGTGCTTTATGGTATAGTCATTATTTATTAATTCTTCATATTTAGATATAGATGCTTACCTGCAGAGCATGAGAATTACTATAATTATTTTTAAAGCTTTTTGAAAACAGCAATTAATCAGTGGGATGCCAAAGAGTTCTTATATAATTTACTGTACAAGCCACTAATATTGTTCTTGTTGCACTGTAATTTTCTTTACTATAACTGATTTCTTTTTCCTTCCTGAAATGCATTTACATTTTGTGACCGAAGTCTAGGAGAGTAAGTGTTACTATGTTTTAATGAAAATAGTGGCATGATTTCCATCCAGATTTCAAGAAACTGGATTTTTCCTCTGAACTTTTGTCTGTTGGCATGAAAAGACTGGTTCTTTCTCCTCTTTGGTGTATTTTATTACCAAAAAAATCTCCCAAAACAAACAAACAAACAAAACCAACCAGAAAACAAACAAACAAAACTATCAAAAAAATTATCAGATCGTTCTTGAGAAAGAAAATTGTATTTTCCCTTGTACTTTCTTTTGGAAATTAAATCCAGTTGCTTGATTTGATGTTCTTGCAAGATTTTGAAGATATATGTATTTTTAATTAAAATGGACTTCATATATGAAATGACAGAACATTGACAAATATTGTTCCTGTTGTGCTTAAAAAATTGAGCACACACAAGCACTCTTAGTGAGCCTTTTTTTGTCGTGCCTATATGCATAATTTCTTCCTGCTCACAACTTCCTCAAACCTGGTTTGTATTAAAACTTCTTTTTGAAATGTCACTTTGTGTGCACCTTCATAATTTTTAATTTGTAAGGGTTTATTTTTCAAATGTAGAAATTCTGCAAGTTTCAGAGTCAACCTTAGAGTTGTATTGCCTTAACTGTTCTTGTTCCCATTACCTTGGATGTGAGGTCACCTCCTGTGACTGTAGTGTTTAGATTTGTTTCTGCTTCTTTGGTAGAACCTATAATCTATTTAGGCCACTGCAAAATAGGATAAATGTTGTGTTTCTTGACAAAGATTATGGTAGTTTTGCTATAGGAGAGGCTGCCTGCAGGGGATTCTGATAGATACATCTTTTGGAGACTTTGTGGAGCTGTAATAGGGATAGGGATGGGCTAGATAAGGGATGGATCTTTGGAATGAACATCTTCTTGGTAATGATCCTGCAAATGTCACAGAAGCTCAAGCTCTGGGAGAGTTATAGGAGCTTTTTTGGCAGCTTTACACACAGGAGTGATCTAAACAGTCTAAAAATCCTGTTCCATGGGAGCTATGGAATGGCTAGCCAAAATTTGTTGTGCATAGGTTGAAGCACCTTGTATGAAAAGTTCTTTTGTGTTCATGTAGTGGGGCTGATAAACAGGATCTCAGAATATTTATCGGTAGTCACAAACTGTCTTTAGAGAATACTGTTTTCACATTTCTTTCATTTTTAGCTCTGCTGTTCAGCTTGACTTAGATGTCAGTATATGTTTATAGACTTTGGAAGAAAATTTCAAACCTTTCTATGGTCAGTGAAGTGGTTCACTAAGAACGTGCTGCAAATTTTAAATTACTCACCTCTTTTTATATACCTATCTGTATTTCAAAGTTGATAAAGTGGTCGAAGTTCAGTCCCTTAGGCTTGTGTACTTCAGCCTGTTCTGGTCTTGTTATGGTCAAGATATACTTAAAATGACAGTGCTCTGCATTAGGTGTGTGTCCTCTATCCTGTGGTGATGCATTTCCTCCCATAGGTAATGTACATTGTTTCTGCTCCTCCAATAAGGCTATTGGGTCTGACCCTGTTATCTGTGATTTGTATCTCTGTTTTGTGCAGTATGCAAACCAGAAATAAGGGAAGATCCTTGGAGAGCCTGCTTATGGAAAAGGCATGCTGAAAGGAAGGATGTTAATTGTGGTGGTGATTTGTGGGGCGGTTACCGTCTTTTAGGAGCTGGATCAAAATCATGAGCTTCTTTGTCAGACAGCTGTAGAAAACCATAATTTGGCAATCATTTTGGACAGTATTGATCTGAACATGACCTGAACTTAGAATTTAAAATGGACAATATTGTTTGTCCTTAAGATCTTTTAATGAAATAGTATTAAATTTTTTAGATACTGTTCATAGTCATGAATGTGTGGAAATACACGTCAGCTGCTGCAGCTTCCTCTCCTGCTGAAATAAGGCAGGAAGCTTGTATTATTGGTTTGCCAGTTTGGCCAAGCACAGCAGCTGAGCATAAACAGATGAAGGGAGGTAGCTGAAATGAGGCAGAAAATAATGCACAAAAAGTGGCAGCACAGACTGAAGTAATGGGAATGGCGCTATGAGCAGGTGTTGAAGGTCATCTGTAATCTTTACGTAATTGAGGATGGGGAGAACTGAAATTAATTTCCTGTCAGGCCTCTAATCTTGGGAATGGAGTTCCTTTGCTCTCTAATGGGAGGCAAAGATCAAGGCATTTGTAGGGCACAATAGGCAGTGTCAGATCAGATTTTCTTCAAAAGTCAGTAAATGTATGCGTGCAATGGTTTTTAATGAGTGACAGGAATATTTTAAAAATATTGTTCTGGCCTTGTGTTGCGCAGAGTGCAAAACCAAATAATTCTATGTAAACAAACAAAAAAAGGAATGATAGACTGGTTTAAATCTGAAAAGATGCTTTGTCAGGTACAGCCAGTTAGGTGGTAGCTCTTTAGAGCCTTTAAAAGGCTCAGATGATGTTGTAGCTACGTGGTATGGCTTCCTGGATCACTTGCTGAGAGGCAGGGAGAGGACACAGGTTGCTTCTCTTGAAAAGGAGCACCAAGGAGTGCTGCAGCCTGTGCAGAGCTCAGTTTATGGCTCTCAGGACCACTGAGCTCCAGCAGTGTATTCAGGATGAGCCCGAAATCTGTAGCTTGGAGGTGTGGAGTCCTAAGTTCTGACAGGGGTGTAGGTGGGAGCTCTGTCTCTACCATCGTGTTTAGAATAGCTCATAGTCATATCAGTAAGCTGCTTTGTGTCTTTTTTCCTTACTATGCTTGTATTATGTGCCATATATAGCGCAAGAGTAACTATGTCCATACAGCAATGACAGTAGAGAAGAAAAAAATGAAGATTTTAAGTAATAGTCATTGTTACTGTGTGCATTTAGAAGTCCACTCTGTCATGCTACTGCTGTTAATATGGTGTGACACATCAGATTCCTCATTTTCAGATTCTTATTTTTTTAAGAAGTTGGACTCTTGCAGCAGTGGGTCCTGCCTCTGGATAGTTCTGAGAACAGTGAGAAGTGTTCAATTAATCCTTGTCTCTTCCTGTCTCAGAAGAATTCTCTAGAAGACAATTCTTCTCTAGAAGAATTTCTTCTCGATATTTTGCTTTAAATTATTCTTTTTTGGAAATGACTTTTCAATTTTCCTGTATGACTCCTGAACTGTGTTTCCAGGAGGACTCTTCTGCTTTTCAGACAATAACTTGACTCAGTTTCCACAAAGAAAATCACTTCTTCACATTGATATATGTAATTATTTTTTCAATGGAAGAGTGCACTAGCAATTGCAGGTAATAATGGTCTTTAATGTTTGTACCTTGCAGTGTTTACATGAGTTGGGAAGGCCACTGCTCAATTATATTTTGGATTAAAACCCTCATATATTAAGGCCAAGAGTAAATCTAAATAAAAGCAACTAAAAGGATTTTGGCAGGTACTGATAATGGATACTTCTCAAATGTTTTTTGTGCCCTCTGAAAAAAGAAATGGGTCTTGTTCTCTCATTGAGGAGGAAAAGTGTGCTTCATTTGTCCTGTCGGACTAGAGCAGGAAGGAAAAGCTCTTGAAACTCGTTAGTGGGGGGGTAGTTTGGTTGAAAGTGTGGAATGAATCACAAATTGCTGTTGATTATTTCAGGATTCTCAGATCCGTCAGAGTACAGCTTACAGTTTACATCAGCCTCAGGGGAACAAGGAACACGGCACTGAGCGGAGTGGCAGTCTGTACAAGAAAAGTGATGGGTAAGTACTGCTGGAGTTTGTGGGGAGAAATACAACATCCTAAGAGCTCAAGCAATGTAATACAAAATATATTTTAAACTGTCAACTTTTTTTTTTCCCCTTTAAACTAGAATCAGAAAAGTGTGGCAGAAAAGGAAGTGCTCAGTTAAAAATGGTTTTCTTACAATTTCCCATGGTACAGTAAGTATTTGTTTACAGTATTTTATGTACATGGTTGCTAATACAGAAAGGCAAGATATCCTGGTCTATATTTATGATTTGGAATTAGCTAGATTCCTGGTGCAGTGTTTTGAATATGAGGATGTATTTTTTAAGGCAGCTTTTTAGAAATATATCAAGATATACACAGTATCTAAAAATACAGCTATTTTAATGTTCATGACTGTTAATGGGAAAAAAGGCTTTTTTAGTGACTCAGTTCATGTAAATGTTCGTATTTTACCAGACTATCTAAAAATACAAATTCTAACTTCTTTTTTTTTTTTTTTCCTCTTTTCTTTTAAGGTATGGTTGGGCATTAAGCCATTTTTTAGATATGAGTTAAATAACATTTTGCATTTGCAAGATAAACTGAGAGTATGCTGAATTGCTTTTCTCCCCCAGATTTGCTGCTGTATGGTAGTCTGTAGCTCCTTAGGAATAGCTCTTGGGGAAAATCAAGTCTAAAAACAACTTCTACCAGAATGACAGGAAATAAAAAGTACAATTTCCTCTTTATTACTGCTACCAATATTTGAACACATTAACCATAACTATTAAACATTTGTTAAAATTTTAAAGCTTTATGCTTTCACAGTTTGGACCTTTTGCACTTTGCCTTCAACTTGGTTTTGCTTTCCTGTAGCATTTTTTATATTGTTTTCTCAAAACTTTTAAGAAAGTTTCTTGAGGCAAAAAATAACTCAGTGACAGTATTTCCCATTCTTGGTCTAATAAACAGTCCTGTTTCTTGGTCCTGTTATGAACTGTTCTGTTCTTCATCCTGTTATGCCTGTTGCTATGACTACAAGTTGACCCTGGCAGCAAAAATGAATCAATCTCTCATTTGTGCATCTAACCACAAGCTGCTGCCTTCAGAATTGATAATCAGGAGTTAAGGAGGAGTGTTAAGTCAGGCTGCAAAGCAGAGTCATTACTATGGGTTTGGAATTGTCCACTTGTTTATGCCTCATCTGATTTGGGTGTGTTAGGAGTGTGTCTTCACCAGAGAGAAGTCTGATGGCGTATTCTGTGCTGGTGTCTCCATGAGCTGTGATTATTTGATGTTGGACATGCTGTACTGGTACCAGTAGGAATGTAGTTGGGGCAGCTCAGATCTGGCAGAGGCTACAAAATCCACTTGTGGAGAATTTGAAAACTTTCACTTGCAAATACAGTAACTGAGTCTATCAAGATGCTGTTTTCTTATCTTTTTATAAGCTGTCTACCAGATGGTCTGACATTTTTAGAAGCAGTAAGTTCCCACTGAAATCAGTGGAGCTGTAGCTGGAAATCAGTTCCTAAGGCAGGTATTCAAATGTGAGTTTAAATAGGTGTGTTTCACGGGTTTGGTCTCGATGTTTTTATATTACAACATTAGAAAAGTCCCTTCTTGTTTTAAAATATACTCCTAAAAGGTATTTTCACTTACTTGCTCACTTCCCCCTTATATATTGATGACAGCTTTATGTAAAAAATTAATGAATGTTTCACAGATACTGAAACAGGTGGAAAAGATTTTTGTTCATTAAAAATTTTCTAGGCTGCTCTGAATGTCTTCTGAGAATTTGGAAGGAACAACATTGATTTCCAAGCTTCTCAGGGTGGATATCTCCTGGTCTCTGAAATATGATGTGTTGTTCTGTCATCTCAGCAGTTCATCAAAATCTCAGAAATTCAGTTGTCAGTTTTGCTTTCTTCATCAAATACAAATTTGTAAATACTTTTCCTTTAAGGGCTAAGTATTCATCATGTATTTCTCTCCTTTGGTCATGTAGCCTCTCTTTATGAGGGACTACTCTGTCAGTCTCTAGAACAGCTATCTTCAAGCAATTGCAGGTACTTAAACTTGCCTGCCAAGTGCTCCTGATGGATGGAGAGAATATATTTGGTTCTGTCAGTCACCCAGCTGTGACCCTGTATGTGCATGCCTGCATTGGCATATGTGTAGAAGTTATACTTTTAGACAACTAAAAGCTTCAAAGAAATCAGCATTCGTACATTTAACATACATGGATGAAAAAGCAATGGTAGAAGAAGATTGAAACATGTAATTAGGAATTCCTAGTCCTTTCCAGATCAAGAAGTCACAAGGCAAAAAGATTTCAGAAATATCAGACTCCTCAAAGCTGGATTTGTGTTTAAAGAAGGTTTGCTGATTGTTTGCAAAAAAAAAGAATGTAAGAGAGACTCCTTATCGAATCTTTTTTTGTTGGTCTTTCTTTACTGCTGAAAACTTCACCATGATGATTAAAAAGAAATCTGAAGGCAAAACAATCATATTTCATCTTTTTATTCTGAAGTTGATCACTGATATTCAGACAAAATGCATGATGAAATCAGCCAGCCAGTTTGTTAAGTGGGCATATTTGCTCATGCCTTTTGTAAAATCAGCTCTGTATCTCCTGTATTGTTTCAGAGACCTAACTTTTTGATCCCTACACTTCTGTTTGTTGCTAGAACAGTTTATAAGTCAGTTTTTCTGGATAGATGGTTGCCATTTCTGCAGGAAAGAACATGTGTTGATGCTCAGGTATGGCATGAAAGGTGGCAGCACTTTTCAGAGTGTTGGCATGTTAATGTAGGCATCCAAAAACTCAGTAGTAGTTGGAAATTTGTCTAATCAGAGACTCGATTAGGAAAGTGAATCGCAGAGGTTTCAAACAAGTAGTGTAATAGGCATTATGTTTGTAGTTTTTTCCACATCTTGTGTTTCCTAATCCTGCCAAGTGTCTGAATCAGTGTGGCTAAGGAGCTCACACAGCCTTAGCTCCCTTTGTCTTTAAGCTCCAACTTCTCCCCCGGCAGCACCTGCCATGTGATGGAAGTGTGTTGTCCACACGCAATGGGCACAGGCCAGGGAGGCTGCTGGAGAAAAGCTGTTATTTGGCTGCAGGATGGAAGCATGAATGAGGTGCTATCAGTCACATGCACAGGGTTTTTAATACCCTTGTTAATGCAGACTTCAGGTTAGGAGTTCTTGAGATAAAAGCTCAGGAATATGTATGGATTCCAAGATCAGCATATTGGCTCGGGATACGTTATTGTTGTTGCAGCCGTTTCTTTGGGTTCTCAGATTGTGATACTGAGTTCTTCAGCTGCATTCTCCTGTCCAAAGGGAGAAGTCCTCTGTGCATTGGTCCTTCAGACCTCTCTGAAGCATTTTACTGCATTCATTTACAGCTTCATATTTCATAAGTTAGAGAAAAGTAAGTATGTCCCAGATGGGTTTCAGATCCAAAGTTCTGGGGCGAGGGAATTTTCTCTTAAACATGAATTGCATTGTTACATTCTGATAGAGCCTGTCAGAAAGGTATATATGAGTTGCCCAGTGTCTATATAATAAATAATTTATAAATATTTTTATAAATGTATATATAATTTATAACTAAATAATTAAAACTGTATCCACTTTTACTACTAAAAGGAAGCCTGGAATTTGAAAAGCTATTTATTAGGCAGAGAATAAAATGCGATTGTCAATAAACTATCATCTTGCTGCCTCCAAAACGTCTCTTGGGTATAATTTGTTTTACATTGCCCAGCAAGTGACCTGCACATTTATTGTTTCAAAGCTTGCATGACTTTGTTTTGTCTGCTGCTTATGCTGGGCAAAGCATGAGCCTGCTATTTTTCAAGGACACCACACTTCTTTTTTTCCTAACAGGAAAAAAAAATACATAATTGTTTCCTTGCTTATGTTTGTCCATGGTTTTGATTTTTTTTAAACTGGTCTTCATATATAATAATAGTGTTCTTTTTTGGCCAGCTACATTGTTTTATCAGCTTGTTTCAAGGGAATCTGTAATCTTTTGACTATTTGTCCCTTGTTTTTTTGAATTAAATGTTTTTGTCGGTAAATTTAGATAAAATTCTGAGAATGTCTACATTTCTTATGATTCGTTGCAAGTTAATGACATTATGTGACAGTACAGCTTCATTTGGTAATAGTTTTGTTTAGATGTTTAAATCTTATTTTAGTAACTTAGTCTATTAATATTGTTAGAATGCAACAATAAGGGTGGTAATGTGTTTGTGAGTATTGCTATCCTTATAATAGTCCTTTCCTAATGATTTAAATTACTATTTTTTACTTCTTATTATCCAGAGCAAAGGTTGACTTGTTAAATCTGCATTCCGATTTAATTATTCTGAAAGAAGAGTGAAACTAGTTATCAATTGTAGGAAGTGAAAGCCATTCCTCAAGTCAAAAATGCAAATGAGTCTTTCTAGGTCCTACCCCAGGTCTGTAGCCCAGGTAGCTTAAGGGAAAGAAGAGCGAAGAGGTGCTGTTTGAAAAGTCTTTGTAGCCTTTATCAGTCTTTTAAAATGCAGGTTCCTTGTGAATCTTGCTCATAGTAGAACATTGTCACTTCCTATTCAAAAAGGCTCTGAAATAGCTGAGAGGAACTTGACTAGAAAATATGTATCATTATAAAATAGACATTTTTTCAATATATATTTTTAGTAATCAGCAAGCTCAGTTTACTTTTGCATGTTTTCTGTAAGACTTCTCTGTGAAAACTTCTTTCTTTCACTTGGTTCCCCTTACTGATTTAAAAATTCAGCATTTGTTCTTAACTGGTTATCTGGGGACCCCTTAAAGACAGTAGCAGGAGTCAAAATAATTATTGAAAACTAAACAAATAATTTTTCAAACTTAATGTCTAAGTGTTAGGGGATTTAATGTAAGGATGAACCTATCTCTTTTTCATACTCAGTTCCTTCAGGTAAGTGGTCCTGGTTAGTGGTAATTGAAGAGATTCTACCCGTCTTCCTTTTAAAATGCTGGTGGGTATCCAGTTACCAGTAAATGAAACAGTCAAATAAAAGTAATTTATGAGCCATGATGCAGAAGAAAACATGAATGAAAACCTGGGGACCTTAATAATTTAACAGCCATTTGTCAGGTCTTCTTGGCCAGTGGGCTGTTGTCCTGTGCTTTCAGTCTGCAGGGTTTGGTCAGTATGGATATGCTAAAATGTGTATGTTTTATCTTCAAATAGGCTAACCGACCTCCAGCAAAGCTCAATCTGTTAACCTGCCAAGTGAAAACAAACCCAGAAGAGAAAAAGTGTTTTGACCTCATATCACGTAGGTTTGTTGTTCAGGTCTTTTTCCTTGCAGCTCATAGCAGAATTTTGCATTATTTCTGTAGATGTGTCAGTAATCCACAAGAACATTTTTGCCATTGTAGAATGCTTCCCTTTATAAAATGCTCTTCCTATGACAATCTGACCTTTCAGTTATTTTAGCATAATGCAACTAACTGTGCCTGTTTCTTTGGAAAACCACTTGTTTTTAAAGCTGTCCTCACTTATTTTTTCTATTTAATTTTTGCTGTCTTAGAGCAGAGTAACTATTTTTTTGCTTTTACATAACTCTTCATACTGAAAATGTCTGGCTGATCATCTTGAAAAGTTACAGTTTTTGCACAACAACAAAAGATGCTTGTAAAACTTTTTAAAATTTAAGTCTGATGGTTCTATGTAACTGTGAAGAAAATAGTAAAATCATTTTTTGGTTTTATCTCATAATAGGTAGAAAATGAGATAAAGAATCTGGATGTTAAACCCACCAAAACTGAATAATTTTTGGATCAGAATGGGATGATATGAAATTGTGTAGTACAATGTTTCCTTTGTTTTATCACTAGGATATTTTACTGAAATATATATCTCAAATTAGCTGGGGAGAAGAATATAAATGTATTCCTAATTTGTTCCTTTATTGAAGCATAAAGTTCTTCTGCATTTTTAAATGTAAGCTGTGCTGCTTATGTGAATAGACTCAAATGCTTGTATGCAACATACAGCTAATTTATTTTTGCTCAAGCAACTGGGCTTCCCTGTTTACTTTTGCACTTTCTTCTTTGTTGATGACTATGTCATGTTTCACCCAGTATCAGCCTATTGCAATGTTACCACACACTTGAAAAGGCATGACTGGCCTCTTAGCCTTCTCCAGATGACTTTTTCACTTTGTTTTACTGTAGAGTTAAAAAAAATCCTTGTTCTTTACAAAATGCAAATTGTTGTATCATGACAAGATACAAGATAAAATCTCTTAATGTAGCACTTTCCTTTCTGTTCTTTCATATATCTTCACTATCTTAGTATTTTCCGTGCTTGAAGTTATCTTTTAATAACTTTTAGCCCGAATATTTTTCAGACTTTAGAAATTTTAATCTTAAAATATTTTTGCCAGTAGTTTTACCTCTGTTCTCACCAACTATTCTCACTCTCTAGCTCAGTCATTAAACTGTAACTTATATATTATTTGCCATAGACTTAAAATGTATTATGCTTTTTTTCTGTAGTAGTACACTATGGTAACAATGCTTAGAATTAGAAAAGTAGTAGTAAATTAAAAATTGTGAGCTTGGTTTCATTGAAGCAGCTTGGGGCTCATGCTGGTCGTAGTTTGGACTTTGTGTCTGGCAGATATTTTTGAAGTTTGTGTTTACTGGGTTTTAAGAGCTCATTTGAACTCTTTAGGTCTTTCTTACATTCACAAATAAATTCAAATATGGACTCTATATTTTACTCCCCTCCCTCCCAACAGAACTTTATACTTGTGAGTACTGAGGCTATATCCAGAACATGGACATTTCCTTTGCTTTCCTGCTGCTTGTGTGATAAGAGCACAGCACAGAAGAAAGCAGCTTCTGTTTAAAGTGCAACAAGCCACCTTGTGTAAACACGGATGTAATCATAGGTGAACTGTAGGTAGTAAGGGGAAACTTCTTAAATAGACTTTTTGTCTGTCAACACACTCCGGTGATGAGCCTAGAGACCTCAGGAATCAATTAATTTTAGATTTCATTGGGAGATTTCTGCAAGATGAGTTTTTCAATAACTTTTTTTTAATCAGTGTATGAATTATTTATTGTGCAGACGACAGAACATATCACTTTCAAGCTGAGGATGAACAGGAATGTCAAATGTGAGTTACTTTGCTAATTTTATTTTTGACACTGGTGGTCTACTGAGACTTACTTTGAACTTCAGAAGTGCCATAACACTTAATAGCAAAATATTACTGCCATTTTAGATGGACATCTGTGCTACAAAACAGCAAAGAGGAAGCTTTAAATAATGCATTCAAAGGAGATGATAACACAGGAGAAAATAATATTGTCCAAGAACTGACAAAAGAAATTATATCTGAAGTCCAGAGGATGACTGGAAATGATGTTTGTTGTGACTGTGGAGCACAAGGTGACTCAATTAAGCATATTTCTAATGGGTAAAAATTCTTTGTCTCATGAGAATATTTAAGCTAATGTTTCATGCTTTCACTTTTACTCTTTATTTCACAAAAATTATGCACATAGTAGAATATGCTAATAATTTAATGGAACTACTTTAGTAAGATTGATTTGCTATATGCTTATTATCACAGGGGAGAAAAGTTACTAATAAGCTTATTTTTCCTCCCATGTATTTTGCTAATTGTAGCTTTTACTTACATAAATCTAGTGAAGTTACATAAAATTTGAGTTATTAATATAAGATTTAGGTAAAACTGAGCAGCCATAAGTTACTTGAAGCATTTTCTGAATACACCTTTTTTCTTTTTTTTTCTTTTTTTTTTTTTTTTTTTTTTTTTTTTTTCTTTTTTTTTTTCTTTTTTTTTTCTTTTTTTTCTTTTTTTTTTTTTTAATCATATTTGACTAAGTGAGACAGGGAGTATGCCTAAGGCTGTACTCATTTTAAGAAGTATGGTCCTCCTGACTATGGTTTGCAGTGTTGGTTTTGTTGATCAATGAATTTCTACTTTAACCCTCTTCAAATTATTTTTAAAATCCTGCTGTTTCCTATGTTCTTTTTTGTGGCAAGGGCACTGCAGGACTTAGGGTTTTTTGATGTAAAACTGTAGCTGCAAACATCAGCTCTAATGCTGTATGCACTTTATAAATCAATAGTTACTTCCAGCAATGGGTATTGTATAAGACTATGGGAAGACTCAAGCCTGCTGTCTTAAAAAAGGAGAGTGGAAATGGCAACTAACAAACCTTTATCAAACTAATTGCTAACATGCCTAAATCTTCAGAAATTAATTATTTGGCTGGAAGGTGAGGGAATGATGTAGTAAATGCAAAATACCAGGAGAAAAGATGGTCCAGGGCTATAAAAGAAGAGGGATGAACCTTAGTATCTTTGAAGTAGTTGAGTGAGTATCTTGTAGTGTGTGCAGTGTGTGTACTTCTGAATCACTTCTGCTTCACTTAGTCTAATGTCTATATTTGAAGTACAAAAGAACTCCAATCCTGTAAACATTGTTATTTCAGTTTGAACTGCACCTGTATTCTCAGCTGAGAGTGTGACACCATTATACTGGTGGTAGGAAAATGCAGTTCCTGAAAGATGTTTGAAGAATGACAAACTGGAGTGGTTAAAGGGCTCCCTTGGATAGCAGTGACTTTCACAAAAATAAAATAAAAATTCTCTCTTTACTTCTTTCAGCATTAAAAAAGATCCTGTTTTTTTCCAGGTAGAGTAAATGTAAAGACATAAATTGAAAAAAAAAAAAGAGTACAAGAATCTATTTTACAGAATTTCATTTCTGTATTCTATGTTTTCTAGATGAAATAATTGCCTGAACAAATTTTAATTCTGTGGGTGTCTTCTGTTTCAGATCCTACCTGGCTTTCAACAAATTTGGGAATTTTAACTTGCATTGAATGCTCAGGAATCCATAGAGAACTTGGTGTTCACTATTCCAGAATGCAATCACTTACATTAGATGTGCTGGGAACATCTGAACTTTTGGTAATCAAATTGTTTTTATTAACTTAAAAGTAGTACTGTAAAATACTTCTATCACGAGTATATTTTTTTTTTGTCACTTTAGCAAGATGTTCTCATCCTGAAATTGTCTCTGGATAAACACAATTTAAGAAAACTTAATTTTTGAAGTTTATTGGAGCCTCCTGAAACATAGTGTCCTACTGTAAACTTTTTCTTATCTTAGAACTCAAATTAGTAGAGGTTTCATATTTTTTGTGTTTTCACATCTTTGTTGCTTTTTTAAAAAACACAGCTGTTTGACATATAAATGTGCCTCAGATTAAAAATTGGAGGACTTCACAAATACTTAACCCATTAATTATTTAGCATTATTTTAGAAGACAACTTTAATCCCCAAAGGAAGAAAATGTATTCAGCTTTGCTACACGAAGAAGCTACCACTTATCAGCTGCTCCATGACAGTTCATATGTGTGTTCCTACCCAGCACAAAGTATTTGCATTTGTTGTATGAGCTTGTATTGATGGTTTATTCTGCAGTTATTTGTTCATGTACTAAATCCCAGTTGAAAATTCACATCCAAAGAAGGTCCCTAATCTGTTTGTTGTTGCTGACATAGCAGCAGACCAAGGAATCAGAAATAAGAGGTCCCAACTCTCATTTTCCCTTGTTCTCCCCTTGTTACGTGTGTGGCTAACAACTGAACATGTTTATTAATTGAGCTGTGGTATTTTGTTTTTTAACAGCTTGCGAAGAATATTGGGAATGCTGGATTTAATGAGATTATGGAATTCTGTCTTCCAGTTGATGAGATGGTTAAACCTAATCCAAGCAGCGATATGTAAGTAAAGAGCCACTGCTCTCCTGAGAAAGGCAGGCATTTAATTTAATATTGCTAAGGGGTTGTGCCATTATGGTTTGCACTGGCAATCCATGGAAGATGTGTAATATCTTATTTATGGTCTTATAGCTGAGGAGTAAACCTTTCTTCAGATGCTTTGCTTGTCTGTTTTATTGAGCTTTATCTGACTCTGCCTTCCCTAATAGTAAGGAATATCTTACCAACTCTTTGACTCGTGGTTTGTGGGACAGAAACAAATTAACTGTGACTCGTTGGGAACCTTAAAGACATACAAGGATAGGGATTAAAACCAAAGCAATTAATTTTGTGCTATTTGAAAACTAAATAGAAATTGTAATAAAGTGCACATTTACTTGAAAGATACAGGACAGCATTTAGAAACTACACCTAGGACCGAAGGCCTAGGAATGAAGGCAGAGCATTTAACTGAATTCCTCGAAAGCACTGAGCAGTGATGGCAGAGATACAGCAAGGACAGCTGCCTACTTGGCTGGATACTACTCATCATAAAAGAGCTAGTAAACAATGCAGAAGCAAACCCAGAAGAATTGGCTCTGGATAAAGCTGATTTTACATTAGGTGGATTTTTAGCATTCTGACAAAACCAGTGTTAAACAAGGCAGTTTAGATAATTTTTAACTACTATTACTATCAATAATAATTCAGAGTATTAATATTAACAATTCAAATTACTAATAATTTTACCATATGTTGAATCAGTATAATAAGAACAGTTCTAAAAATTCGTATTTAAAAAGATCATTTAGTTTGATACCTCTGCTTATCAAATTTGGGGCTATTTTATTGAAATGAGAACCTGAATACTATTAAATGCTTTATGAACAAGAGTTATCCATTATTATTACTTATTGGGGTTTTTTACTTCTTGCCCGTTACACAGTATCTAGATGATGAGATATGACTTTGTTAAATGTCTTCTGTGCAATGCTGTGTACATCCCAAGAGCTGGTAAGGAGTTATGCCATTGGCAGACAAGCAAGCTCCTGTCTTGCAGTGATAGGAAAAGGAGTAGATGTGTTACTGGGCATCAACAGCACAAGTGATAACTCATGCCGAGTCAGGTGGACTAAGTTTTCATCTTGTTTTAGAAATGTCACTAAAAGCTCCAACACATCCTCCCTGTTGCAGTTGTGGTGAAGAGTTTAAAGAACATACACACTGCTGTGAATTCAAATTTAAGGCCTGGATAGTCTGTGCAGAGGTATAAGATAGATATTTTTTTTTTTTTTTTTTGATCCCATGCCTTCCATCCCTTTCCAGCATGTGTTGGAGTACCAAGTCAGGTAAACATAAACATGCAAGGCAGCATAAACCAACATTATGAAGCCTTGATGTATCTTCTGTACATAGAACTGGGTAGTCTTGATCTCAACATCATCACAGAATTTGGAGGAAGAAATTTGTGATCTGTCTTCGTATTGGATATTTGATTCATTTTCTGTAACTACATTTCATACTTGAAATATGAGACTGCATGGTTACATGCATATTTTAAAAGAAAAATTATCATAATGAGCGATTTCAAATGACTTGCATGTATTTATGGAAATGCTAATGTGTATCTTCAGCTGAAAGTTATAGAAGTAAATCATATTCAATTTCAGGAATGCAAGAAAAGATTATATTACTGCCAAGTATATTGAGAGAAAATATGCAAGGAAGAAGCATGCAGACAATGCAACTAAATTGCATGCTCTTTGTGAAGCAGTGAAATCAAGAGACATTCTTGGATTAGTTCAAGTGTATGCTGATGGCGTGGATCTCACAGAAAAAATTCCACTGGCCAATGGCCATGTAAGTGTTGTAAATTTTATTAGACAAATTGTTGTAAGTGCAATATGCATTCATTCATTAGAAATTATTTGAAATAATATTTGAAACACTGTTCTGAATGCATGTCCTTTTAAAGATGTAATTTAACAATAAAAAATAAGATACTAAATAGTTTATTCTAAAACTGTTTCCAAGTACTACCTTATTTTAAATTTATTAAAACATTAAATAATTCAATAATCTGATAATTTTCAATTTATTTATTTATTTACTTTAAAGGAACAAAAGGGACACAGTAAGTCTTTGCAGATGTTTTAATGTTAGCATGTTTGAATACTTTGAAATTACTTCTTTTAATTGATTTAATTAATGTCTTACTAAAATTTTTTCTTCAGAAGAAGAAATAAATGTCTTTTTTCATTTTCTTCTTAGGAGCAAGACGAAACAGCACTGCACCTTGCTGTTAGATCAGTTGATCGAACATCTCTTCATATAGTTGACTTTTTAGTGCAGAACAGGTAAGTATGGAAAGCTAAATATTGACACTGCTTTTATGTAAAGCAATATAAATACTAAATAAGTACAAATACTAAAGTACTAAAGCTGTATTTGCAAATGTAATTTTATTCTTTGAAAATCTTCTAATGAAAGTGGCTTAATAATACAGAGTTGGAAACTTAAGTTTAATTACCTTTCTTCTTTCTTGTACTCCAAAAGTGGCAATCTAGATAAGCAAACCTGTAAAGGTAGCACAGCCCTGCATTATTGCTGTCTAACAGACAACGTTGAGTGCCTCAAACTGCTGCTGAGAGGGAAGGCTTCTATTGAAATAGGTAAAAGGGTAATGTGTTCTTCGATTTCCTATTTGTCGTTGCTTCAGATAAGAAACAGTGAAGTTGGAATAAGTGCATTTTCTCCTCCATTGTTTATCATACTTCTGTAAATATAATCTTCATGATTAGAGAGTCAGTATTCACTGTTTATTTCAAGTTTAAAATTGACTTGTATATTACACTTAGTGTTTAAACAGTTTTAGATTTTTAATTGCTGTTTTGTTGTCAAGTTATATACTGCTGTTTCATGGCTATCATCCATATGTATGTGGCATGTTGAATTGCTATTGCTTGTCATGTTCAGAGGGTTGATGTGAGTTGGACGTACCTATGAAAGAAAGAGATGAGTTTTTGAGTGTGTTGGTGTAGTACTTCAGTATGTAGGTTTGTCTTTAGTGACAGACATGTTAATAGTGACACCTCTCATCATACATTTCTTTTTTTGCTGTAATATAGCAAATGAAGCAGGAGAGACACCACTTGATATAGCTAAACGTTTAAAACATACTCACTGTGAAGAGTTGGTGAGTATCATGTCATTCTGTGTGTGCATTTCATGTCTCATCATTTAACAGTTTACAGCTGAGTATTCAGTGAATATATTCCAGATGAAATAGTGGTGTACTAGAAATAGTCATATCCTCAGAAATAGTTATATGCTTACATAAAGTTACATGCTTTTAAAAAGGAAACTATATTTTTCTTCAGATGTATCAGAAATGCTAAAATCTTTGAGGCCAGGGGGTGATTCTATTGAGCTGTTAGTCACAGATGCACAAGTAAAATTCCCTCAGTAGATTTTTGGATGACACTAAGTCGTGTGGGAGTGTTGATCTGCTGGACAGTAGGAAGGCTCTGCTGAGGGATCTCGATGGGCTGGATCAATGGGCTGAGGCCAATGGCAAGAGGTTCAACAAGGCCAAGTCTTGTGTCCACTACTGGGTCACAACAACCCTCTGCAGCAGTGCTACAGGCTGGGGGCAGAGTGGCTGGAAAGCTGCCTGGTGGAAAAGGACCTCGTGGTGCTCATCAGAGGCCAGCTGAACACAAGCCAGCATGTGCCCAGGTAGACAAGAAGGCCAATGGCATCCTGGCCTGTATCAGCAATAGTGTGGCCAACAGTGGCAAGGCAGTAATCATCCCTCTGTACTTAGCATTGGTGAGGCCACACCTTGAATCCTGTGTCCAGTTCTGGGCCCCTCACTAAAAAAAGACTTGGAGGGGCTGGAATGAGTCCAGTGAAGGGCAGCAGAGCTGGTGAAGGGTCTGGAACAAAAGACTTACAGGGAATGGCTGAGGGAGCTGGGATTCTTTAGGATGTTCAAAAGGATGCTCAAGGGTGACCTTTATAACTCTCTACAACTACCTGAAAGGAGGCTGTAGACAGGTGGGCATCTGTCCCTTATCCCAAGTAACAAGCAACAGGATAAGTGGATATGGCTTCTGGTTACAGCAGAGGAGGTTTTGATTGGATAGTAGGAAAAATTTCTGTGGAAAGGGTTGTCAAGCATTGGAACACGCTGCCCAAGGGAGTCACCTTCCCTGTTCAGAAATGGTGTAGATGTGGCACTTAGGGCTATGGTTTAGTGGTGGATATGGCGGTTTTGGGTTCATGGTTGGACTTAATGATCTTAAAGGTCTTTTCCAACCTAAATGATTCTATGAATCTAAGTGTCTGACATCTCTTTGAAATCTAATTACTGAAGTACTTTTTATGAGTAAAGGCCATGGATGAAGGCCATTATCTCATTGCCCAGAGAAGTTGTGGATGCTCCATCATATTAAGGCAGTCAAAGCTTTTTAATAAGTGACTCTGATTCAAGAAAAGTGCCATTGCAGTTAATTTCTTTGAATTGCAATTTCTAAATCAAAGCAAATAGAATGTAGTGCTTTTCAGAAAATGGAGAATGGACTACAAAAGTTAGTGAAATGTCTAGTTACTTTTGATTTATTTGTGTTGTATTTGGTAACACAGCTTAATTTAAATTTACTTCAGTGCAGTAACTTTCCAGTTTTCTGAAATCGAGATTCTTCCTATATGTGGACTTGTTTGCTTATAAATATATTGTTTTTAAAATAAGTACTGCACATAACAGAGGTGTCTGTTTTTTCAGATGTTTTTTCATTTTTTTTCCTTAGCTTACTCAAGCACTGTCTGGAAGATTTAATTCTCATGTTCATGTAGAATATGAGTGGCGGTTACTTCATGAAGATCTGGATGAAAGTGATGATGATGTGGATGAAAAGCTGCAGGTTTGTATCAACATTATTTTTCTGTACACGTGTATGTAAGTGTGATGTTCATAATTATTTCAATAACTTTGCTTTTTACTATAGGTATGAAGACACAGTGAAATGAATTTCTGTAGTAAAACGCAGTCAATTTTAAATTTAAATTTTAAATTTTTGTTTCTGGAATTATAGTTGGTCTTCTTTTTCCTCTTAAAACATGACCATGCAATTATAATTAGCCATGTGTTAGATCTTCTTTTCAATCAAGTTGATAGTTTCAATACATCAGGAATATTTAGTTCTGCTGATTGTGAACCAGATCTAACATGAACTGGGGAAATTGTCTTTAATGCTTGTGAAGCATTTCCAGTCAATGGCTCTAATTTTAGAACAGTTTATGAATTGTTTTGTCTTCAACTGAACGTGTGCATTAAATAAGCTACATCTATTAACAGCAAGGTAGGGTCTTAATTCTGAATCTTCATGTATAAAATAATTTTTCATTTTCCTGCTTTTCATACCTGAAATGTTTAGTGCAGTTATGGTACTTTTAGGTCTTTTTAATTTCTACAAGCTCTAGCATTTTAATACTTCTCTTGTGAAATTCCGCATCTCAGCTAGGGCTTGAACTGCTAACACTAAATTAATAATATAAAACCAAGTCTTGTGTGTTGGGTTTTTCTTTGTTTTCAGAAATATTAAAACCTGACAGTCACAGGTTCATTTCCATTACCTTCATAGAATCTCTTTAAAATTGTTAGGTCATCATATCATTAAATTGGCTTAAATGTTTTGGAGACTAATTTTGACATCAATAGTTCCTCTGTTGCTAAATACCATTTTACAATGCTCTGTGTGCAAAGGACTCTTTTCCCCATGTCCTGTCTCTCTAGTCCAAAATAGCTGTTACCTCTGGTGCTTGACTTGAATGAATTAGCAATAGAAGGTGTCACAGGCCGTTCCTTTCAAAGCACAATTTCTACCTTCTGAGACTCTTAAGATTTTTCCTTAAAATTTTGGTATCTGTGGAAGAATCTAGAATCTGTGAGCAGCTAGATTTGGTTCTTCTGCATGAGCATACTCTATCTCCGTATTTATGTATTCCTATATATTTTATCACCCTCCAGATAATAAAAATAAATAATGATGATTGTTTTGATAAAACAGATTGAAACCTTTAGAGGTCTCATTTTTTTCTAGCTGCAAAGGTTTTCAGTAATTTACAAATACAAATCCCTTTCTGGCATGATCTAAATTTGTTTTTTGATCCGTTCTTGTCCTTCACTTTCTTTGCTGTTGCCAGTTGCCTTCTGCAGTTGACTGGGGTTTTTTTTGACTAGTCTCTGAGCTCTATCTCATGTAGGAAGGTATCTGCTACTCAGTAGTGTGGCTAAAATAATGAAGCTCCTAATTCATTGCCCACTATTAATAGGTTTATACTGCAGGGACTTTTGAAAGGAGATTAAAGATTATTAATCACAGAGTCACAGTGTCTCTGACTACATTGTTCACACGGGTGAATACTGCTGTTGCTTAGGATCACATCAGAGTTTTGTTTTTATATGTGTGTCAAGCTATTGGGTGTGTCTTGCTGTTAAGACAATAGAATGGATTTTGTAATCTATGTCAGAAAAGGTCATATCTGAAATTTAAGTTCTTCTAGTCCAGAATATTTCATATAAATGAGAGTCTAACCTAAAAGAAGGTTAAGATAATTCAGCTGGTTTCTGCTGTTGTTGTACACCGTGGCTGCCTGGTCCTGCCTTGGCTTTTGCCTCCACTCTGGCACACATTTGTCCATGTATTGAAGTGCTTCAGTTTGATGAGCCAATGAAAAGCTGAATCATAAACATGAAAAAGAATTTTCTTCTGCTTTAGAAAGCAGAAGAAGATGTGGGCTGAAACAAGTCCCAGAATTAGGACAGTGGAGAGGTCAGGGAATGGCTAGTGTCAGCCAGTGAGGATTGAGGCTGCTGAGCCAAAGCAAGGGTAGAGACTATCATGTACATCATTCTGATAAATCTTGGAGCTATAATGCTGTGCTGTAACATATCTAAAGGCCACATGTCCAATCCAGAAGTAAGCATTGAATGTATTCAAAAATCAATTGCTTGTTAGTGATACTGTTGATGTAAATCTTTGTTCTGCCTAAATGCTATTACTATAACTGGTTATTTTAATTTCATACAGACAATGTGTCAGTATGGCATGTTTATCTATCACTGTTTCTGAAGGTATGTTTATGCTCTCTGGGCTGTGGATTGTTAAAGCCCATTGCTGTACAAGCCACATGAATTTGTAACTCCAACTACTTTAGTTATCATTTGATAACAGTAATGACTATGCTTGCTGTTGAAGCAGGAAAAGTAATGCTAAATGCAGATGATTGCTGTAAATCTCAAAAACAGCAAATCAGATGCAATTCAATAATGTGTGTGGGATGAGCAATGTTCCATCCCAGCTGCCAATTGAAGTAATCTCCCAAACTTATCCAGTTTTGGCTACTGAGCTAAAAAGAGTTAATGAGAAGTTTTGGCTACTCATTTGTTGTAGGCTGAGCTAGAGGTAGAATATACTTAGATGAAATCTTGTCTGGTTTTGAGGTCATGATCATCCATTTGGGATTTGGTTCTGTTGAACTTCAGATGAGGCTTAGGACTTTCAGTTGTTTATTTAGTTTTGAAAGTATTGCTGGGTATTTTGGTGCAGGGAAACTTTACTTGATCCAGTCTGAAAATCTATATTGATTATCCATAGAAATATAGTATTGTGTACATAGGGATACAGTATTATCCTGTAGCAGTGTACTACAGAAGAAATGAGAATATATTAATAGTTTTGAAGTGCAGTTCACCTTTAATCTTTTGTTGTTGTTGTTGTTAGGGTGCATAGTTACTTTGTCTTGAAGAGGGCAGAATGTATGTTTTAGGTTATGTATTAAAAGCAACAAAAATGCATTCTAGAAGCCATTTCTTCTTTCTAGAAACTAATAACTTTCTATCAACTAATAAATAAAATGAGTACAACTGATGTGGTATCAATGAGTACTTTTTTATTGTTAAAGCAACCCAGTCCCAACCGGAGAGAGGACAGGCCTGTCAGCTTCTACCAACTTGGATCAAACCAACTTCAGCCTAATGTAGCATCCTTGGCAAGAGATGCAGCAAACATTGCTAAGGACAAGCAAAGAGGATTTATGCCAAGTATATTACAGAATGAAACATATGGAGCAATACTCAGTGGCAGTCCACCTCCCATTCAACCTGCAGTACCTGTTACAAGTAGTGCACCTCCTCTACCTCCAAGGAATATTGGCAAAGGTACTAGAAAATATCATTGTATATTAGAAGAATAGGATCATAACTTTTTGTAAAAAGAATTTAATTTTTAGGTTTTCTCTTACAGTTGTTTTGCACAGGTAAGTATTGGAACAGTTATTGATGGCCTTATTTTATATCCTTGAAGTGAATCTACATAACATGTTCTAAGATTGCTTTTTGGTATACCTGCAAGACAGTACACAATAGTGTTTGGGAAAACAATACCCAGATAATCTCACCAGAGTTAAACTATTTATTGAAAGGATGGCTGCAGTCAATGTAGCTCATCGATTTTTTTTTGTTATATTCAATCTTTTCATACTTCTGTTTCTTGAAGGTGGCATTGTAAGTGTTCAGTGTAAAGATAAAATTTCAATAGCAGTTGTGTGCTATGAAACTTTGTTTAAGACCTCAGAGAATGGCGAGTTTATGCAGAACATGAGATTTTAACCTTGCAAATTCTTTTCTTAATAAATACATGCTTCAGGGTTGTTGAAATAGAAGTGTAAGTGTCATGATGTGGAGAACTAGATGATTTTAGAGACCTGATAGCTGACTGAAAATGCAGCTGCCAATTACTGATTGTCCCCAGATCATTAGAGCAGTGTCTAAAAGTACATATCTCATCCTGATTCAAAGGGCTGTGTCCTTGCAAAATCTACCATTAAAGCTGGGGCTGTGAGCTTCATTCTTTTCTTCATATGTAATCTGTTTGCATCATAATAAAGAAACATAGAGAAATCTGTATAGGTCCTCTTTGTACAGGTCATATTTGGTGTGTTTCATTGTTTTAATACCTTTATTAATCCACCATCTTTCATGGAGGCTAAATTTATGTATTTAATTCAAGACGAGTTACTGTTAAGCACATGGTTTTCTATGGTGTTGTAATTCAGACTCTGTAAGAGCAGAGTCTGATCAGGAAATGTTCTAGGCACACATGGGTGGCTTCTGTCTTTGGGAGCACTGTGCAGGGGTCAGAATGCAGGACTCCACACACCAGTGATTGTGCCTGAGATGGCAAACTGATCTTCTGTGTAATATGAAAAGTCACTTATGGAATGGCTGCATAAAAGGGGCAGAAAAATTGAGAACAGAAAAGCATGGGTTTGGATTACTTGGAAAGGGTAGCATGGGACTGGGGGAAGTTTAGTTGCATGTAAACTTAACCAAGGTGGGATTACTTTAACATTTCACGTGAACTCTAAGCTTAATATCTAGACAACATTTTTTTACTTGATGGAAAGGAATGTTTTCCCCACCAAACAGGAAAATTGACACAAGGAGCTTGCCTGGTTTTATCTGTTAGATTATATCTCTGAATTAGTAATACAATTGAATAGTTAAAAAGACTGTTTTACCCTTTGATATTATTTTAAACACTGCCAATCATACCCACAGTTTGCCCTTGATTAAATGACACATTTCAGAAAGTGGCATTTTAATTTCATTCCCAACCCCAAACTTCTTGGCATCATGGTAATACAACTCATGCCATGAAGACATGCTGTCTGCCTGAGATTATTAGCTCATATTCTTTCCTCTAGCAATGTATTAGCCTATTAATTTATATACTTAGTTAAAAGCTATAATAGTATCATTGACTGTAGCTTCTTGTCAATTGCTAATGTTGTTAATGTTATGCTTATGGTGTATTATTGCTTCTTTATCCTCATAGCCTTAAGCTGTTTTCCAAGTCTTCTGGGCCTTTTATGCTTTTCCCTGCAACCTAATATTTGTTCATACCTTACTCTGTTTCATCTTTTCTTAATATGATACTCATGTGCTGAGTAGGGAGAAATGGCATAATATGTGCAAAATACTGGTTTTATAAAGAAAACCTGTAAAGAAATGAGGACGCAGCTCTTCAGAACCAAGTCATTTAAGAGGCTCTGAAGAAGTAACTTTGTGACTGTTTCACGACTAGTTATTATAGTTTCTTGCTTGAGTGAAATTCAGGTTTACAGTTTTATTTCTAAGTCAAAACTGATGTTTCATTTTGAGTCAGCAATATGTGCTCATGCTTGTGGATGAGTGAGGTCATTTTCTTGCAGTACCTGAGAAAATTACAGTTATCAGTCAGGGATTAAAGAAGGTAGCAAGAGTTGCCTTCTGCCTTCTTACAGAGAAATCTGCTTTTTCAAGTATTGACACACTTTAAAGTAATGACTGGAGACAAATTTTGTTTAAGTGAGGTGTTAGAAGTTTCTGGGTGAAGTCTTGCTGTGTAATTTTTAACACCAGACTGATTTCTGCTCTAGCATCCATCGGGATGCAGTGACTATAGTTGTTGAATATAGTCTTGCTGAATATAATGGTCTAGCCACACCATTTCTGAAAGCACAGGTGTGAATATAAACACTTTGTGCTTAGGGTAAGCAATAATAATAATGCAGTATTTTCCTCTCTTTTTAGTTCAGCCTTCAGTTCTTGGCAGTGGTATTCAGACAATTTCTTCATCTAATGCAATGTGGAAGACAAATTCTTTAGGAGTGGAAAGTGTAAGCAGGCAGAGGTCTTCATCAGATCCACCAGCTATTCATCCCCCTGTGCCGCCATTGCGTGTAACATCTACAAGTATGTTTCCACTTTCCCCTGTTTTCCCTTCTACTGTATCTAATCACAGTTGGCTTATTTTTCCATTTCCACAACTCATACTTCTTCTTTTGGTGACTGTAGCTTTGGCCTATTGTTCCCATCCAGTAACAAACTCTCTTCTCTGATGCTCCAGTGAGGACTGTATGGGGTCGTGCAGGGTCAGCAGGAAACACCATCTATTACTAGAGCTAAAGGGCTCATCATTTGCTATATATCTATATGTATATATAATTTTAGTGCTGTGTTTCTCACTAGTTGTAAAGGTGAGTGTTACATGTAAACCTGGGGCAGTGTCTCCACATTGTGCAGACCACTGAAATGCAAAAGGATGTTTTAATTCATTGCCAGCTGCTGTTGTGGTGGTATTAAGAATTCAGTAGTGATTTTAGTTAATTGCTAAACCTAGTCTGCTGTTAGTTGTGAATCAGAACAAGATTTTAAGAAAAGATGTTCCTCTAAATAGAATTTGCTAGATGTTACTCACTTGGTTGCTTTTCCATAAAACACAGACTGAAGGCCTTGACTGAGCAAATAATATTAGCACTTTAAGAAATGTATTCTGATCTCCTGTTTTCAAGAATATGACTGACTTCAGTAAGAATTTTCTTTGCTTGCACTTCAATGCTTGAATAAATTTAAGTGCTTGTGAGCTCTCCAACTTCGGCTAGGTGAAACAAAAGGTAAACTGCTTTCCAAAGAGGTCCTCCTTCCATTACATGTAGTAAAGCATTTTTCTTAGATGAGGATAAGTCCTGTAACAGGGGAACCTATAATGAGAACCCAAGAAATGAAATGGTAAATAGAAATTTAATTCCATGCTTCTGTCTAACTTTCCTACACAGATGTACTTTCTCCAGCACCACCACCTCCAGTGGCAAAGACAGCCAGCATTATAGAAGCTTTGAACCAGCAATCGAAACAGCAGCCAGCTCCTCCACAAACCAAGCCAACCCCACCACCACTGCCCCCACAACCTCCTAGCAGAGTCTCTCAGAGAAAGCCTATTCCTGGGTAACTGATGTCATTTTAGTGTTAATATAATTCATTGGTTTTAGTAACTTAATATATTTATAACATGCAATCATTAATAAAGCATGCGTGCTTTTGCAAGCGATGTGTTCTAGAGTGTGGGAATGAATAGAAGGCAGATGCTAAGGACATGGATGACAAGGATTCTTACAGTAAAAACAAGACAGCCTAATGATTTAAGGTTATATGACTTGCAGAGTATCTACAGAACACCTAGCTATGATGGAGATAAAAAACCACAAGAAATATTCAATTCCTTATTCTAATTTAGTAACAAATAGGAGATAATGGGATCTAATGTCTGATTGTGCCATTTATTGTTCATGCTTTGCATAAGTTCTGTTCTGCTGAATCTTTTCATTTGTGGCAGAAGTAGAGAGACTTGGAAAAGAAAAAAATAACTTTTGAATTTGCAGAAAAATAAGTTAGGAGGGACAAATGCACCAGAAAACAGGATCATATCCAAAACATCCTTGAGAAACTAAAGTACTAGTCAAGGGAAAGGAGGAAGGATGTCATTCAGTAAGCAACCCTTAGTAATTAAGAACAATCAACTACAGGAATGAAGCATGGAGAACAGCAGTGTATGGGTAAGCAAAAGTCCTTAGAAGAAGGATCTGTAAGGACATAATAAGTAAGGCAGATGACCTAGTGCTGTTGTGGAAGAGTTAAAGAGTATAGTTTTACCATAGCCTGCAAATGATTAGAATTAATTCTTTAAATTGACTCAACATCAGTGGTGCCTCAGCGAGACTGCTCTGTTCAGTTTGGGACATTGCAGTAAGATGAAATACTGAGGTGGGAACCAGAGGAGATCAATAAGATAATGAGAAATCTAGAAAATAGGGCCTTTGAGAAAATTTTGGAAGAAAAAAGGTTTCATTTGCCAATTGGGACTGAAAGATGAAAGCAACCTTGACCCTTAAGGTCCTTTCTAGCCCTTCTTTGGCATGTACCATACTACCTAAAAGGTAGACACAACCTCCTATAATGTACAGACTAATATGGATGTATAATTTTAAGAAAAAAATAAAATAACAGTGAAAGGAACTTGAAATCTCGGGAAAAGACACAAATTGTAATAATCAAACTAGTATTATTTTGCTGCCTTTTTTTAAATTAAGTGCGACTTTCAATTTACTTAATCAAAAATACAGAAGAAAAGTAGTAAAATATTATTTAGATTTTACTGAAGACATGTCAAGACTTTTATAATTTGGAAAGTACTCTATATTGTTGCTTTTTGAATTCTTGTTTGTTTCTGAAATGGAATTTCTCACTTTCTGCACAGGACTGAGAAGTCATCTGGCTTAACTAACAAAGGGCAGACCAGAGGACTTGGGTCTCTACAACAACCTGGTAACGGTGATTTAGAGATTTATTTTATTGTAATTAAGCTGTCATAACAATCGAAGGGAAGAGTGTGGGTTTGTTGAGGTATTCTTTAATTTGTTGATTTACCTTACACATTCAAATATAATCAGTACCAACATTCTTCTTGTTTCTCTTGGTGATTGTGTAGGCCCTGATGCCTCAAGTTCTTTAGCATGAGCAGAACTATGGGCCAATTAAAGTCAATAATGGGACCATGTAATAAACAGAATTGCAGAAGGGTTGATGTGAAGGGAGGGACCTCCACAGGTCATGGGGTTTAACCCCTTTCCTCAAGTAGGGACTACAGGAGTGGTTCACCCAGGACTGTGCCCAGAGGATGGAGACTCCACCACCTGTCTGGGCAACCTGTGCCAGTGCTGGGTCACCCTCAGAGTAACAAAGTGTTTCCTCACTGTGACAAAGTGTTTCCTGATGTTCAGACAGAAGCTCCTGTGTTTCAGTTTGTGTCCACTGCCTCTGGTCCTGCTTTTCAGCCAGGTGGCCACCAACATATATTGGTGTGTGGCCTGTTCGTCCCCAGGTGCAGGACTTTGCACTTCATTTCTGCAGATTCTCTCCTGGTGTCTGGACCAGGATTCCTGAAAACCTGTCTTGCTAGTTAAGGTTAATGCAAAGAAGGAATCAGTAGCTCAGCCTTTTCCATGTAGTGTGTAACCAGAATCTCATCTCGTTCAACAATGAGAACACATATTCTCTAATTTTTCCTTTTTTTACCTATGGATTTATAGAAGCCCTTCTTGTTGTCTTTGACATTCCTTGACAGATTAAATTCCAGTTAGGCTTTAGCTTTTCTAACCTCACATTAAACCCACTCAAACAAAGGAAGCATTTTGAAAATTTTTGTTTGCACTTTTGTTTGCATATGTCATAAACAAGGTGTCAGATACACATTTTAGAATAGAAAAATGTGTTTCTGGCTTGAAAATTCAGAGCTTATTTAGTGTCACTTTTAATTAAATTGTAAATTGATATTGTTCTTTTCATGTTAATGAACAGAGTTCATTATTCAGAGTTCATTTTGGGTTTTTTGTTGTTCAAAGTAACTACTACTTTGGGACATGACGATAATGTAATCTCCATAAAATCTCTCCTGTAAAGTTTGTGCAGATTCTGTGGTGGTTGTAGTGGAATTTCTCCTACCTTGTTTCCCCTTCTACTGCATATTTTATATTCATTTTTTATTACTGTGATTTTTTTTCATTTTCTCTTGACATATCCCAGGGGAATTTGCTAATGGCTATCTTTCATCTGTGTCAGGACTCTCCTGTGAAGGATACAGGACCTTGATAATGATGGTCCTTTCTAGGAAAGAAAGGTTCTAACAGCATACAGTCTGTAGTGAAGGAAAGGGGGAAGAGGATATTTGGTTTTGCTCTCATCTATTTTCTCTCTCTTAGCTTATCTGCACTGTTGAATGTCTTAGGTAGTTGTCTTTGGGAAAAGTGGCCTTTTTGGTAAGGAAAAGGATAGAATTCTGTTCAGTTATTTAGAAAGAACCAGTAAAAATGAAATACTCATGGGATATAAAATTATTTATATACTTTTAAGAATAATTAGTTTGGTTTCAATTGATACCATCACTCTTACTTTTTTTAAAAGCATGCCTAGTATTTACTTGATTTATTTACCTTAGCAGGAGAGTCATCTTCTGTATGTGACATTCCAGGAACACAGACTGGTTCTACAGCAAATACTTCGGCACAAATCCAGCCACCAGCACCAATGCCAAGGAAATCACAAATAGTAAGTACAAAATGTGGTGTTTGATTTTGTTAATCTTCTGCATTGTATCAAACATGCTGTAGACATGATAGTGTGTCCTGCTGTAGTGAGTGTGAGAGCCATGAAACATACAAGGCCTGTGTCCTGTGTTTAAGTATCTGAGTGACTTGTACTAAGTAGTTAGGAAAACTCTTTTTCTTCAATTTCCTATAGGATAGTATGTGATTTTAAGTTTAAAAAAGCAAACCAAACTAGATGGATTCTTTGCTCATGTTCAGATGTGGCCAACACAATCCACAGAATTATGATTTGACTTATTGGAGATAGATAAGCTTTATGAGTTAGTGACTTGATGGTGAGCTTGGTGAGTCACTTGTAACACGTGGCTTCATTCTCAGTCTTCAGTGAAGTAAGTTATAAGGGAACTCTTGTGCTTTTATAATGGACACAGATATACTGACAGTTGTTCACGTAGTTAGGTGAAATGACTTCAGACAAGACTAGCAGGAATGAAGCTTAAAATGAAATAAACTGATTGTTTGTGCCGTTGGTTCTCAGCATTCACCTGGTGACAGGAGAGAAATCTCTTGGTAAGCATATCCCCAACAGAAGGTGGTTAATTCTGTATTTTTCTTCTCCACCTGCCCCCAGCCTTACAGTGACTGTTAGAAAAGAGATACTGGATTTAGATGGACTCCTGATCCGATTGTGTGGCCTTTTTATACTCTTTACTTATTATTTTTGTCTAGGACTATGAATGGTAACACATATTAGTGTCAGTACCTGTAATCTTATACTGGTGTAGGTAAAGGGATGTATTTCCAGATGTCAGTGGAGCTGTATATCATGTGTAATTAACTTGGTCTTTGGTCCTTGCTTCAATTTCATGTTGCTTTCTTGTGTAATAAATGTAAAAGATCCATATCCTTAATCATGACCGTGTATCTCTGCAGGAAGCAAAAAAAGAGCTCATTCATTTCTGAGATGCTGTGTGTGACTAGGTCTGGGCTGTTTCATACATTCTGTGTAGGAGTGTGGTTCAGTGGTAAATAATAAACAGAGATAGGAGATGTGCTCTTCCAGGCTCTGCAATGGTCTTATGGCTTGTAATGAAAAGACCTGCTTCCTTCAGTCCTCTGTCTCCCTTCATCCGTTTTTCCTTAACCATGTCCACTGAAATAGCAATTCTCCAGGACAGAGTTCAGTGTCTTTGTGTCCACATTGGTCTTGAGTGCACAGAGCTCCTGTTAGCTGTTTCTCATCTGATAATGATGAGAAGCCCTAGAGATATCATCTTGCATTAATTGGAACTATAGAATTTTCTGGTTTCTTGCCTCCCCCACTCTTGTTCAGCCAAGTAACTGTCCATCTTGCATTAAAATAGCCTTCATTTTTTAGGCCAGAAAAAGTTAAATGGTCTAAGTAGTTGTCATATTTACTTTGTGAAGCTGTTGGACTCTGATCTTAATTTCTGTTGTGTGTGCTGGTTATAAGCACTGGTTACATCCTTTCAGCACATCTGAAGCAGCTCCTAACCTGACTTTCTGTATAAACTGAAGTTGTAGATTCTCTGTGTTGTTCTCTCTCTTTTTTTTTTTTTTTTTATTTTACTTTATAAATTGATTTAGCTATGAAGGAGTGGGCTGTGCTGGCTGGTTTTGGGGTCAGTGTCTTTAATGCTTAATATTAATTACACATAATATGAAGAACATATCTGACTTTCCAGCTGTCTCTAGGTCTTCAGTAAGATGAATTCTGTGACTGAGCAAATCAGCTGGGGGATTTTTTTCTATCACAGGACAGAGAAGTAAGGGAAAACCTGTCTCAGGAGTGTGTGCTAGTTAAGGTGCTTTAGCTAAATCAATCTAGCTAAAGCATCTTATCTGGGATTTAGTCAAGGGCCCCTCAGCTAAAGAGCTTTAGCTAGATCAGTCTAGCTAAATTTCTTTGGCTAAATTGCTCCATTTAGCCTTATACTCCTGGCTTTTTTGCTAAGTCTTTACCCTGCCAGGGAATCCAGAGGCCAGGTTTAGAAAATGATTGCAGAAATGCTCCTTGCATAAAGAAAAGATAGGTCTAGTTATACATGCACGTTTAGCCAGTGGCTTATCTCCTACACAGTGAACTTACTCAATAGCCTGTTTATCAGGTGAAAATTCCTGATTCACCTTTTGCTGTCTTTTTTTTTTTTTCTCAATGTGATATTTAGATTTTTGAAACCATATTGTAGATACATGGGAAACTTCCCTAGAAGATTTTATTCCTCTGGGAATGAGATCTATTTTAATTTCCTTGCCTTCTAAAGAACAAGAAATACCTGTAATTACTGCACTTTGAAGTTAGTAGTTATATCACTGTTGTACTGATGTGAAGTTTTTTCCTTTTGACCTAAAAGGTGGTTGTGGTTCAGACTGTCACTTGTCTGAGAGGGAGCGTCTGGAAAAATTGCTATGCTGCAGTGCCAGGCTGGCAGCTCACAGGGGTGAGAGAGCCCCAGGGTGTGCCTGCCATGGGCAGGCCAGAAGCTTTATTTATATTAGAATTTATATAGAATTTATACTAGAATGCAAATGGATGCTTCTAGAGGAGCATAACAATCATGCTGCCTTCATCCTTCCCATCCACATTCCCTTTTTTTCTCTGCATGGTGCTCAGCTCTAACAAAATGGCACAGTAAGAGACTGTTGGATAGTACTGTCCTCATCAGAGCCATCTTGCTGATGGAGAAAAGGAGAGATATAAATGGAGTCTCTTGTCCCTTTTCAAGCTTCCTGCTCCATGGCTGACCTAACTAGAGACTGAGACCAGGCACTAGGGGAACTCCAGTATGGTGATGAGGCCATCTGTTCCTTATGCCATGTGGAACTGCTGTCCCAAACAGCCACTGCATTAACAGCCATCTCAGACTTAAATGGCACTTACAGCTCTGCTCTGACACCTTAGGGTAGAAAAGAGAGATTTTTGCTCCCGATGGCTGGGAAAAGGGTGGACTCTTGGTGGAAAGCTTTACACTCTGCCTCCAGCTCTTGAGCCTCTTCACTTGTTGGGTTGTTTTGCATGGAAACACTGTGTAGGCAGCATTACTGTTGGTCTGCAACAGAGAATGAGGAGGCTGAAAAGAAATGCAGCAGCAGACTCATTTGCACTGGAAAAGGTGTGAGTTGGGGAAAACTAGACTGAAACAATTTTGCTATCACTTCGCACAGAACGTGGCTAGGACTGAGTCCCACTGCCATACTGAAATATTGCAACTCCTTACTAAACTTTACCTTTGAAAAGAGCTGCCAAAAGACTCTTGTGGCTGGCAGTATTCCTCAAAATACTGCTGGGAGGCAGAGGATGTTTTAGTGGGTTCGTACACTACTGAAATGGGTTTAGCAAATTAAGAAAGAGATATTGGCAGGTGGCTCAGGCCTCCCTTTGATAATGCTGCTGCTGCATTTTCACAGAACTCGATCACCCCATCTTCTGAATAAAATCATGCTCACTGCAGTGATGTAGAGCTCTGAAGACAGGTTTGTGTGAGCCAACATGGAGAATTTCTAAGGGAAATACATCCTGTGTTATTGGCACAGTGGTTACATAAAACTATGGGTGGTGTCAGATTCAACCTGAGGCATGAGCACTCAATATAAAAGATATAGCTGAACTCTAACCTATGAAAAATAGCAGTTGGAAGCAGTTTTGAAACTTTCTTTAGGTAACTCCAAGTCTACTCTGTCTCTTCTGTGCAGTATTATTTACATTCAGGGTATTTTTTTTTTCATTTCAGTCGAAAACTAAACCCAAGAGAGTAAAAGCAATTTACAACTGTGTAGCAGATAACCCAGATGAGCTGACTTTTTCAGAGGGAGATATTATTGTAGTTGATGGTGAAGAAGATCAGGAGTGGTGGGTGAGTATTTTGCATTTTCTGTCTACACATTTTGAAAGAAAGAAATTTTAAATTAAATCTTAGAGGTTGACATTCATTTCAGAAGATCCCCTGCTGGGTTTCCAAATAGAAGTTTCATCTCATGGAAACCTGAGATGAAATTCCAAAAGTCAAAACTTCAGACAAGCTTTTAGCTTTTCTCATTCAGAAAAGAAAAAAAAAGTCTGATTAGTAGGGTTCACAATACAATGGGGACATGGTCTGCATAATCCAGAAAAGTTTTGGTGGAGTGTCAGCAATTTAAGAATCTGCTATTACAGGTGCTATGTAGTGGGTGTCTGTCCTGGTTTGGGACAAATTTGGAAGGGAACTTCCACAGGGATGTTCCCCGAAGGGCAGAATTCAGCAGCCCTTACCCCCACCTGTTTGGAAGATAAACCTCCTTCGAGAAAAGTGGAAAAACTGTTTATTTAACAAGCAAAGTATTCACAAGCATATCAAATGAATAATATTAAACAATAAAACCTGTTGCTGTTCTGAAGAGATAGAAAATTCAGATAGAAAAGTCCTTGTCATGGGGTGTAGCTTGTAGTCTCTCATCTCTCCCTCCTGCACTGGAAAATGCCACATCCTGGGCCCTGGTGGGCCACAGGTGTGAGCTCCCGGTGCCTTTCTGGGTTTTCAGTCCAGAGCAGGCTGATCAGTTCCAAGAAAAAGAAAAGCCACCATCCGGGGAACTTCTCTGCCTCAGCTAGCTAAAAACCTAACAAAAAAATCTGACTAAAAGCAAAGGAGAATTCTCTCCTGCTATCTGTGCTGCAGACAACATGTACAGAGAGAGAGAGAGCTGAAGCTGTTATCTCTGTGTTTTGAATACATCTGCCTGAGACATTCCACTGCTTCTCCTTCTCCCCCAGTTTATTCTCAGATCTAGTTTTAAAGGTGCAGAACCTATTTCTGGGCTAAACAGACAACTGGGGATACAAATACAATACAGCATCATAAAGGCACCCCAGAACTGTCAGAGGAGAGCTTTGTATTGTCCTCAACCTCCAGATGACTAGGACTGAGTCTATTTGAGCTGGGAAACTATCTCAAGTATTTACATTCCAGAGTCTCATTGGCTAAAGCAAAATCTTGGAAAATTATTGTGCATGAAAACACTTGTCTTAATCTGTTAGCTAGTGAAGAGCAGAGCCTCAGATTGCTTCTAATTTGATAATAATGCTGTATAAACACAAATAGATTAATGTTAAACCTGAAACTTTTGAAGCTTGATCCATCTTTTTGCCTCACAATGATGGTGAAAGAGGCAACTCAGCAGAGGCCCAATGTGGCCTGCCAGGCATTCCAGATTGCACTGGATTATCCAGCAGTGGTACTGCTGTAAAATGTTTTATATTCAAAAAACTGGATAAAACTTCAGCATTTGACAAAAACCCAACCTACAGCTGAAAAACATGCATCCTGTAGGACTGAATTTTCCTATTGGCAGAAGAAAAGTAGCACAATGGCAGAAAAGATTTGGTGGGAGGCTTGTACTACAGGCACGAAGGTCACTGGTATTCATTTTGCTGATACTGAAATGCCATTTCAAGATTTAACTTGAAAAATATCTGGACTCTTTCAGATTGGTCATATTGATGGAGATCCCAGCCGGAAAGGAGCTTTCCCTGTATCATTTGTGCACTTTATTGTTGACTAGATTGCTACTGATAAGTGGAGACATTTCTCATTTCCAGCAGTCACAGAAATAAGTTTTGTTCTATTTCATTTCACCTACCTATCTGCAGCCAACTTGCCAGAGCACTGCCCAAGTCCTAGGTACTGTAGCTTACTTTTTTATTGCCATCGTTCTGATTTTGGGACTTTTAAACTTTTTTCTATGTGAAAACTTCTCGTAAGCAGTTTACACTTAAAAAAAAAAAAAAAACAACTCTTCCTGTATTTTTCAAGGTGAACTGAAAAGCTTTAACAATCAAAATCCACATGTCTGAATATCACATTATGAATGTTCTTATTGATCAATTCACTGTAATTTTATTCTCCCTTTTATAACATGACAGTACAACAGTTCAGTGTTGCTTCCCCAGTCAAAGAAATTGTGTGTGCATCTACCAGGGCAGTGAATTTACCCAGTTCTTGACACCATTTGAAGTGTTGGAACCAAAACATGCAAGCTGCTGTGTAGTTCTGAAAGGGATTCAGTAGCTTGTCATACTGGCTGTCATCAAGGATGCCATCAGTTGCAGAAGAAATTGTTTTAATTATGTGTCTTTGGCCAGGTGAAAGTGGAAAAGTATTTCAGTTTACCACAGGAGAAACTTCTTTCTTTCAGAATGGATGTAGATATTTGCTTAAAGTTATCTGAAATCTGTGTTAATCGTTGAACTTTCTAGTTCTAATTTTGTGAGCTTGAGACTGTTTTGTTTTTCTATGCTGCATGTGTGTAGAACCTGTTTTTTGAATGTTCTTTATGTATGTTACATCCGTTTGGGTCATTTAATGTGACTTCTGCTGGTTAACTAAACTATGGCAATATTAACGAGTTACTACATTAACTCAAGGATTTGAAAACTGCACTTCCTGAAATGTACTTAACTATGATGATGGATTGCAGAACATTTCTTACACTTGTCTCGTTATAGCATTTACACTTTGTTTTTAAATTCTTGAATTTTCTTTAAATCATCCAGCAATGTGTTCACAGAGAGAACATATTTGGTGGAACACTTAGGCAATTGTCCTTGGTCAGTAAGATACCTGACACCTCACAAGTTTGCTACGTTATGTTCTGGTTTATGAAATTTGTGTGCCACTACCTTGCAAACAATGATAGTTTGCCAACTCACTCTGTATTTATATAGAATACCCACATATATGGTAGCTACACTGTTGTTAAACTTGTTTTACTGATTTGTGAACAAAAGCTAGGCCATGGATAGTTCCCAGTTGGTTGATGGAATATAAAACACCAATACAGATCTGACATCATTTTGATGTTTGTATATTGTGAAATTGTACCAGGTTTTGCTTATGCTACAGGAAACAACTGAGGCATAGGATACAGAAAATCAATGTCTAGGTCACATTGGCTTTGATCACGTTATGTGAACATTGTATCTCTAGATTTATCAAGAGAGCTTTGAATTTCTGGCAAATGGTGCTTAAATTGGCCATTTCATATTGGAAGGAATGGAAAACAGGCCACCACCACCATCTGTGCTTATCTGGAGAAAAACCACGCTGCAAAAGTGCTGGAAGAGCAACACTGATCTCACCCTGTATCACCCTTCCTAAATGGTACCGTTGGTTGATGCCTCTCGGGCGTGTGGGTACAGCCACGTAGATGTGTGACTTTCACTTCCTAGATGCTGTTGCTGCAGTGTAAATGGGGAACAAACTGGAATGTTTCAAGATATTTTTATTGAAAGTTGAAGCAAATTAGTCTGTATTTTCAAAGTTCCCAGTAAAATGATAGAGTAATAGTTTAGCACTACAGTTTTATTCACTTACTGATACATTCAGTTTGCAACACTATTTTGTATGTTTCTATCCCTGATAGAGTCTAGAGAGTAAATGGGCATATTATTTTGCACAGATCTCCTAATGTACAGTATTTTTAACACAGAATCTTATAGTGTATGTAACAATTCGTAACGTTAAAAACTGATAAATTTCCCTTGAGTTCTGCTAGAAGAGGAATAGAGTAAAATGTCACAATTTTGTTCACCGGTCACTTAAAAACCAGGAAACTTGTAGAGTACAACTTAATAGCACTAACAGTGCAGACAGATAAAATCCCAAGGACCAATAAGGAGCAGCTAAGCAAAATTTATCCCTTGATTTTCTGTGTTTCTCAAAAAATTTTCTCCTCTGGCAGAGAAAAATGAAATTCTAGAGCCTGTAGATATCTATTTATAATATAAAATTAAGAATTTTAAGTCCAAAATTTTGGCATATTTCATACAACTTTTCAAATCTGATTCAAAAAATCTGTTAATAGACAGACTATTAGGTTGCTGTGTTAACTGTTTAAAAAGGAGCAAGTGACACTTAAAATGCAGCTTAGAATGCTATGAGATGTATAATATTCAATTCAGTTGTTTTTATTTTGTTTAGTTGCAGAGCAACTGTATATATTGTATAACCTAAAATCAACTCTTATTTTCAATGTCCTGGATGCAGTGATTTATAATTAGAGCATGATTAATAAATTTTACTCTTGTTAACCAGTCAAATGTCTGGAAAAATAAAACTACTTTTAAAATCACTTTTTCTGCTTCTGTTCCCTTGCTTTGCTTACACAATATTGTTCTTTTTAATGTATAAAAATGACAAATGCAAACAAGTATCACTTGAGGGAAAAAATGTATTTCTTGTGAACTTTAGTTGAACAGAAACACTGTAGATGGCACACCTGAGATTAAATTATAGAGGGGTAAACCACCAAATAAACTCCCTCTGACCAATTTGTTTTTGCTTTCTTCTAGTATCTGGGTTAAGCAGAATCAAAGTCTGTATTAACAAACTGTTTCTCAGACAATAAGGTAGAAGCGAGTGTCAGTTTTATTTTACATTTCTGCAATATTGACATTAACATACAAAACATGGTTTAGGAAAAAGAGAAAATGTGTTAAATATAAAATTCTGTAATGTCCTGGACACTGAAGATGGAATCTTCAAGTCATGTTTGGGGAATGCCAGAGTACCATGTGCAAGGTTGTGTGGCTCTTCTTTGCACAATAAGTCTTTCCTAGGACTGTGTGGCTCCAAGCTGTCCATGGTGTCACGAGGAGCCCCCACACAAACACTGCTGCCAAAGGAAATCAGGACTTCTCCGACATTAAAACTGAATCAAAGGCTGTAGACAACACTTTGCAAATGGCTTGTGCTTGTTCCTAAAAAACCCAAACACACACGTTAACACTGAAGAACTTCTAAATTTCTCCAAACTCATTTAAAGCAGAATGTCTCTTCATTTTGCTTTGTGAGACCAGAAGGCCTGCAATGACACATAGAAACTGTCTTACATGAGCTCTTTTGAACCAAGTCAGAGTTGCTGGCTGTCAGCATAGCACAGCACCAGCATGCAGAATGTCATTTCTTGTGTTCCCCCAGCACTGCCAGCCAGGAGTCTGTGTCATCAGAGCATCCTGACAATGAATTCTCCCACTCATAAGAAGGGATCACCTCTCTTGCTTACAAATATGGCTGCCTGCTCTACTACCAGAATTGTTACTCCATCCCTTCCTGTTCCGTATCTTCCGAGGTTTTTGTCTTTGGAAATACAAGGGGACATTGTCCATAGGAGCTGCCATAGCACTCTTTAGACCGAAGAGGCTTTCTCAGGTGAGTACAGTCACTGGCAGTTTTAGGGAATGTAGGTGTTTTCCTCAAAGCTGATCCAATGTAGGCAGTAGGACTGTTTTCCCCTCCTCAGCCACCACACATTTACACCTTTTTTTTTTTTTTTTTTTTTTTTTAATTAAGCAATCCTCCTTCTGCCAAAAAGCCTTCACAAGGGCCTTAGGTTTTAGAATCTCCCTTTACAATCAGAATTCCAACACCGAATTTAAATACTGAAAGCATAAACTCTTACCAAACTATTGCACTGATATACCCAGAGGCTGCATTCTTCCGAAGCTGCATCTGTTGTCTTCAAAGCCAGTAAACTTTTTCCTGCTCCCAGACCATCATCATAGCACACCATCCGTACAATCAAATAGAGAGCGTGCCTATGTAACACATCCTGAAAGCACGTGGCAAATAAAGGTTACTCTGGAACAGTGCAGCAGCTATTTCAGTTTCCCATGTTTTTATTCTCACTTACAAAAGAATACTTCAGATCTATTTACAGGAGGAAAGTTTCCCTTTTTGGTAAAACTATTTTTTTTTTTACTTGGGAGTTCAGTCAAGATTTTAAAAAGTGGTGGTTAAGCACAAGTTTAGCTTTAATTTTTGTTTCTATTTTAGAGGTGCATTCCTACGTGGACTATGAAGACAACCTGAGAGTTGGAGTTGTTCAGCCAGGAGAAGAGAAAGCTCTTGGGGGACTTTGGGACACCTTCCAGTATGTGAAGGGGGCCTGCAATAGAGCAGGAAAGGGACTTTTTACAGGAGCATGTAGTGACAAAAAAGGGATTTGAATGGCTTTAAACTGAAAAAAAAAGTAGGTTTGCAGTAGGTTATTGAATTTAAGGTAAGAAATTCTTTACTGTGGGATTCATGAGGCGCTGAAACATGTTGCTCAGAGAAGCTGTGGATGCCCCCTCCCTGGAAGTGTTCGAGGTCAGGTTGGAGGGGGCTTTGAGCAACCTAGTCTAGCAGGAGGTGTCCCTGCCCATGGCAGGGGGTTGGAACTAGAGGATCTTTCAGATCCCTTCCAACTCAGCCCCTCCCAGGATTCTATAATAACATTCCTGGCCATCATCTGATAGTGCATGTTCACTTTCCACAACCCTCACTGACTCTCTGTGACAGGTGGAACACTGTCCTTCTGGCACAGAGGTAACATAAAACAACCTTTTACCTTCCCAGTATTTTCCCAGACAATCCCTGTCTTAGTCTTGGGAAGGATACACACAAGAAATTGTTCCCAGAAGAGGGTATAGACAAGGTCAGTTGCTTTGGGGGGCAGTAGCCATATGGCTGTAGCCAAGCTGACTGTGACCTAAGCCACAGGATGTGTACTAACTCTTCTTTCTCATCTGGGAGAATTCTGCTCTCCATCAGAGCTGCAGGATTTTGGCTATTCCAGAAAGGGATTGGTGGCAGACACACAGTACAAGTTCTCTGCAGCCCTACCTGACACAAAGCCTTTCTGCTCAGCCATCCTGCCCTCTGATCATACTCATCTGGTCTATTCCCATCATACCATCTCCAGGGTCTTAGGAATTCTAGACAGCTCTGTTTCCTTGTTCATGGAATCTGTCAGCTGAAGGGTCTAAAGAAATGCTCACTTTGATTCAGAAGCTGTAGAAATGGGTAGTGAGCATGCTGCCAGCTTGAAACCCTGGAGGGAGAGCCCTCCACCAGAGCCCTAAGCTCCCCTTGCTGAAAAACATCTCCATCCTGATGCTCACTCAGCTCATTGCTCACACTGTTCCCACCATCAGCAACTCTAACACCATGCTCAGGGCAGCTGGAGCCTGCCTGGAACTTACTGGGTCCACCCTCCCATCTCTGTAAGAAAGATGCCAAGACTGTTCACCAAATGACTAATAACTCTCAGCAGCTGCTTGTTTGGAACTTGCTACAGTGCTAATGTGTATGTGGATTATCACTAAAAGAGGAATGTCAGAATTCTTTTGAGTACAGTCTCCTGTAAATTAATTTCCTCCCATCCTTTCAGTATCTTGGAACTCCGTGAAAAGAATTTGGTGAACTAACACATTGAAGGACAAATTAAATGCCAACAGTGACACAAATGCAAAAAGCCAGAATTTGGGGAACAATGTAATGCAATAAATTGTCAGTGCAAGCTAGCTTAACCACAAAAGGCTTTATCTGCTTGTGCATGCTTTCAGCTTGAAGACAGAAAAGTGATGGATGAAAATCTTAAATTAGCTGTTTGATCTTTATCAAAGCACAAAGGAATTTAAATAATAGTGTACCTATGTTTTTAATGAGAATTAAGAATTTAGGAGAGCAAAACAGAATTCAAAAGAATTCAAAGTCTGAGTAACAACTACTACCCTTCCTCCCAGGCATCAGACCCAAGTGTTTTATTTTCTGAAGGGACCAAAGGAAACTTTTTGGTTCTCTTCAGAGCATTCAACTATTAAGCAATGCTATTCCCCATGCTCATACTTCAGGCTTTTATGAACAGGCATTGCTGGGTTGTTGATGGGTCAAGGCTTCATAAGGCCAAGTATTTATGGTATCTGGGGCTCTGAGGGCAACCAGAAGGAAACCACATGGCTGCAACACAAAGCTACACAAAGGCAACTGGAGGGCCCTGGGGAAGAGACCGGATTTTTATTTTTAGCAAAGAAGCTACTTGAAGTGCACTAAAGGAAAATAAACTACATGTAGGAAATGATGCAAACAAAAAGTAGGCTTGATCAATAAAGTGGAATCATCAGGTTTTAATGCTGGAGTGAACTCTAACTCTTGGATTAGGAGTGCAAGGATGGAACTTAAAAGAGCTGGGCAACTCAGGTTTTCTTAGAAAAACCCCATAGTTTGTTTTTCCCCTCTTCACAGGAACACCAAGAGGAACTGCCTTACTAACTCGGGCTGAGGAATATGGTCTTGGCCACCACAGTCACACTACTTTCCCCCATGAAATAATGGCAGGACAGCCACAGAGGAAGGAAGATGTGCCCAAAGAGCATTACCAAAGGCATGTTTGCCATTAGGCTGGTGCTCTATCTCAAAAGGAACGGCTTTTTGTCATAAATCCAACCAGGAAAACACAGCCTGCAGAGATACGACATGAAGCAGTGCTGCTGGGAGAGCTTGTTTGTTTGACTTTTGCTTAAAGCCAGAAATGACATTTTGGTCACACAGATCATCTACCAGAGAAAAAAAATGAAAGCACTTTTCAACTCTCATCAGAAAGACAAGTTGGGTGAAGCACTTACATACTGATCAGATGTGGAAACTTTAATGCCATATTTGGAAACTCCCATAATAAACTCCTCTTCACCTGGAACAAAAGGTAACTTTCCATCTTGCTTTGGAAGGAAACAAACAAAAGCCTTTAGTGCAGACAGAAGAACATGAACAATGAAGATACATAACAAACATATTTATGTGTACTTGGGTCCACTGGGTCAGCACCACCACAAACCCTGCTCAGATTCTGCTGCGTAGGGTCTGCCCAGCACTCATGCACTCGTCCAGTCTCTTAATGTTATGTGAAATACATTCAGGGGAGACTGGACATTACGAGGCATTTCTTCACTGAGAGGGTGATTAGACACTTGAACAGGCTTCCTAGAAAGATAGTTGATGCCCCAAACCTGTTAAGTGTTTAAGAGGCATTTAGACAATGCCCTTTACAACACTTTTAACTGTTTGTCAGCCCTGAAGTGGTTGGGCAGCTTGAACTGGTGGTCACAGTGGGTCCCTTCCAGCAGAAACACTCTATTCTGCTCTATTCTACCCTAAATATCACATGGTTCCAGAAAGGAATTTATCATCTCAGGGGAGACTTTGGCCCTGTGGTCAAATCAGATTGGCTGAAAAATCATGCATGGCCTATCAGCTGCACTGACCCAAGGTGATCTGTGTTCCACTGGCAGCACTTCTGCTGTTTGGCTGCAAAAATAGTTTTAGCACATATTCAGAAATGTCAAATTGCTGCATGATAAACAGACATTCTGTGCTTTTAAAAATATATAATCAGCTACGTAATGAGAACAACCAGTTATGGGATTTAGTACAAAAGTAAGTACAAGCAAGCAGAGTTTGGCAAGGATGACCCAAATATTATGCAGGTTCTTTGGTCACAGGTTCATGAGTGATTGCAAACAGAAACTTGACATCTTCCTCTATGGGAAAACTTTTAGAGTAGTGAAGAATCTGGGGAGATACT
Source organism: Phylloscopus whistleri (assembly GCA_017589585.1). Lineage (NCBI taxonomy): Eukaryota > Metazoa > Chordata > Aves > Passeriformes > Phylloscopidae > Phylloscopus > Phylloscopus whistleri. The sequence continues at coordinate 1,921,848 of JADMLD010000548.1, forward strand.
CCTTCCTGGATACTAATCCTAATTGTGCTGGAGGCAGTGTAACAGCTTTCAGCTGGGACTTGTTCAATTAGGACTCATGAAAAAAGCCTTAGTTCTGAGCCTGCTTCTGCAGAATGGTCCTCTGGGTCCATCTTCTCCAGTCACCTAAGCCACCTGTGATGGCTTTTGAGATTCACAGCTTAATAGTTCAGTATGCCACTTTCTTCAAGTAAGTCTAAATTTCACAGATATGAAACCACAGGATAAATTAAAAAGAACACACCTAAGTTTAAGATGTTTTGATTTTGTTAGTATTGCCTTTTGTAACCCACTTACCTGTGCAACATCTATGTAATTTATCAAGTCCAGTGGCCCTTCAAGACTTTTGCTCTCATTGTATTTCAATTTTTCAATGGCACCAACATATTTAACTCTGAATTCTGCACATGTATCAGAATTACTATTGCTTTGTCCTGCAACAAATAAAACAAAGCCATTCGGAAGGCTTCCACAACTGTAATGCTAGTCTAATTGCTGTTAACAGGGCTAACATATTAAATTCCCTAATTTTGCAGACTTTTATACAACACATCACAGTATATTAACTCCTCTTTAATGAACTGTACTGGGTTGATTTAGAAAAGACCTTGGTAAAGGCAACAGTTTCATATGTATCCATGATACAGCACTGTTTATACCAACTCAAATTTGGTGTTAACAACCTTAAATCAGAAAACATAGAAAAGCTGGTTCTACTTTTTGATGTCTATTTGTTTCAAATTAACTGTTTGGTCCAACAGTGATACACTGTAATCTGGTGACTAAAAATAAGTAAAACCAAATCTTATTTCCATTATTTTGGTGCAAATGCAAACTTAGAAAAGCAAAAAACAGCCATCCAAAAAGCTGTACAAGATTTGTACAATTACATTTTTCTTCCTCAGACACTTTACTTTGAAAACAGTGACTTAATCCTAGATGAATCATTTACACTTAGAGGCCTAGGGCTGTGCCTGCATGAGTCACCAGGCTACCTAACAAATTCATTCTGTATTACTGAAAATACCTGTGTTAAGCTTTTCCATTTTCTGCTGTTTTGTACAAAGACACAGTTAATCCTGCTCCATCCATACCTGCTCAGGCTCCGTTTACGTACCTGAACTTTTTGTGGAATCTGTATCTAGGCTGGCCACAGTACTAGACCTGGAAAGTCCCCCAAGACTGGAATCTACAGACTAAGAAAAAAAATCATCATCAAAAGAAAGTTACTGAGGATGTGTTAACAATGCACTTCTAGATGTGGTGCCTCAACTCTTTAAAAAAAAATAAATCTTACACTTTATGTTCTAGTTACTTGAGTGGCACTGTAAAATGGGGAGGAAAAACCAGTACCACTTGCTTCTTTCCTGAAGTTATCTTTCTGCCTCATTGCAGATTGGGCTGATAAAAGTTGATCAGGAACCCTTGAGAAGTCCACAGATATTTTGAAAGAAGGAGCAAATGACAGAAAAAGAGAAAGTGAATCTTAAGGTTATGTCCACAGAAAAAGGAAAGATAAACCTTAGGGTTATGTCCAAACTTTCTGGTACTGCATTTTTACATTAAGAAATTGACAACTACGTGCCTGTCACTAATACTTGAAATAACATATGAGTGCAGGGGAAAAGAAACAGCATTTTGGAAAATACAGAATATTCAACTGATCATTCTAAAACCAATTAGACAAAACAAACAGATTATTCAAAATTAAGAATACTTTTAGAGGTACTGAGAAACCAAAAAGTACTGAAGAATAAACTCATTCTTGGTACCTAGCGCCAGGCACTGTCTTTATAGTCAAAATTTAAGAACAAATGTACTAATTTTTCATTCAAACCTTACTATGTGCTGCCAGAAAATCTTGTGTTTGTGCAATTCACTGCACAATTGGAAGTGACTGAGTATTCATCTCAGAATACATGGGCTTGATGATGTATGGGTATTTCTAGCTCTCATAACACAATCTGAGGAATGGAAGTAGAAAATTCTCCTTGTGGAACATGGCATTTTATGGAAATCACATCCTACCATCAGTGCAAGTGAACCACTGAACTGTTAACTTGTAACAAACCAAAGTGCTTCACAAAGGAAGAAACACCACATTCAGCTTACCTTGCTTTTAGTGCTGATTTCACTGCTTTGTGAGCTGCTGCTGCTGTGTCGCTTTTTTCCTTTTCTAAACATTTTTTCATAATTGGATCAAGGAAGATCTTCTAAGTAGAAAAAAATAAAAATTAAAGCCTCATCAAAGGAAGGAGGTCCAGGCAAATGCCAGTGACGGTGTCCAAAGTGGACCAAAAGTGGAAATCTTCACAGGACTCTGTGAATGGAGGTAGGAATTTTACTGTGGTGCTCTTCATGTGTGACTGGGATGCATACAACACATTCCCTGCTCCAGTGACTGTTTCCAGTAAAAAAAAAATAAAGGCAAAATCTATCCCCCCCACATAAACAAAAAACCCACAAAAAACCCCAACCTACTTTTGAAGAACTACTCATTGGAATACTCATAGAAGCAGCCATTATCACTTAACATATTCCTGAAAATTAAAGCAAAACGCGTGGTACATTTACTGCATTAGAACTGAGTTCCCAGGAGATCTGAGAGCATTCCAGAAGCAATTTTCCTGTCCCTGCCCTCCTACCACCTTGCTTCACTTGACCTTTGGCTGGCCAGCGTCAAGCAACAGGATGCTGGCTCCCTGTTTCTCTGGAACTCTATTTCTCAGCTTCAGAGACGAATTATTTTCATTACAAAACTTCAAAAACTTTGAGCAGGTGGAAGAAAGGGGACAATGGAGGGTGACAACCTACGGAAGACAACTCAGAGTGCAGAAAATAATGGAAGAAGCACAAGGCGGAGCCTAGGTGTGCGATGCAGTGATGGCTCACAGTCCCTAGGCCGCCGCTGTGTCCGTCACTAAGCAAACACGGGATCCTGGCGGACTAAAAGCCACTCTCGGCAGCCAGCGGTGCACAGGGCAGGGCGGGTCCCAGCACACCCCCGAGCCCCGGCCGCCCCAGCTCCCGCAGGGATGTGCCAGCGCCTCCAGCACAGCGCCTGCGGCCGCACCGGGAGCGCGTCTGCCTCTCTGCCGGAGCGGCCTCCGAGGAGCGATCCCTGCAGCTCCCCGGGCGGTCCGGGTGCATCAGACGGACCTCGGCAGCCCCCGGGCTTTCCGCGGAGCATCTCTGCCCCTGCCATGCAGGGAGCGGCCCGGGAGGCCGTGCAGGGCAGCACCGCATCCCGCCTTCGCTCCTCTCCCCGCTCCTCCCTCCGTCCCCAGCCGATAACCCGCCAAGTGACAGAGCGATGTGGCCGCTGCTCACCGGGAGCGCCCACTCCCGATCCCGCTGCCGATCCCGATCCCTCTCCCGCCGCCGTTCCCGTTCCGGGGCGCGCGGGGCGCGCAGGCGCAGGCGCGGCGGAAGCGGCGGGAGCGGCGCCATGGCGGCCAAGCGCAAGGCTGAGGCGCTGATCCCGGCCGAGGAGAGCGACCAGCTGCTCATCCGGCCCCTGTGAGCGCCCGGGGGAGCCGGGGGGCGCGGGGGGCCGGGGGGGGGCCGGGGCAGCACCGCTGGGAGCCGCTTCTTGCCCTGGTAGAGGTGCCACCGCAGGCCCAGGGTGTTTTGGGTAGCGCCACAAGCGTTGTTTTTGGGGCAGCGTGAAGATGCAACTCCAGACTTTATTCGGCCCGATTTGTTACTTAGGTGCACTTTAATTATACGTGTCAATAGTTTGAGACTCGATTGTTCGAGTAAAAAACAAAACAGACCAAAATAATTTCCTTAAATAGATTGTTTTTATTTCTGCTGTGGTTTTTTTTATGCTGCGTTACGTAGGGCCTCATTTCCTTTGACATAAGTACAGCTGTTCAGGTGCTTTGGATAGCTGAGCTTAAAAGGGCCGTGCTAAAAAGTTGTTATTTCTACCCAGAAAAATAATCCAAATAAAGGCATCCAGTGTAGTTACATCTGTGCGGTGCGGGTTGTTTCAGTCCTCATGACTTTGATATCCTTTTGCAGAGGTGCTGGCCAAGAAGTAGGAAGGTCATGCATCATTCTGGAGTTTAAAGGAAGAAAAATAATGGTAATTATTGTATGGATATATTTGTATGCCCTCCCGGTGTGGTACTTGAGATCACTGAAGTGATCCGAAATGTTGCAGGTTAAATTCAGCCTCTGCACCTAAGTCAGACACAGTACTAGAAAAAGCACATTTTGTAGCATTCTGGAGCAGTATAGCAGGTGTGATATTAGGCATCACAGAGGCTGTGCTGTAAAGTAAAACTGTATCCCTGTATAGAGTGTATGTGCTTCCAACCCAAAGCATTCTGGTTGAAATCTAATGCTAAAAGTAATGTTTCATGAAGAAAATGCTTCTTTTGCTTGACTCTAAAAGTTACCAGTCACTGTTAATGATACCACAGACCAAGGTGGAAAAGGGTTTTTTATACGTTCTGTTAGAAGCTTTAACTTCCTTTCATTTTTCAGCTTGATTGTGGAATCCATCCTGGGCTGGAAGGAATGGATGCTCTTCCTTACATTGATTTGATAGATCCAGCTGAGATTGATCTCCTCCTCATTAGTCAGTAAGTGGCACCTAAAAGCACAAATAACTTGAGGTCATGGTCTGAGCTGTGTTCACTTGTAGATTATTAAGAGAGGCTGAAAATAGGTGTTTTAGATGGTACGGAAAAATCTAGTTTCCAGATTTTTTTAAAAAAATTTGAAGGATCTCCATTTAGAATTAAGGACTGAATATGGAGGATATTCATTCACTTTTGACATTACACCTCTTCTCTGAGCTCACTCTGATTTCTGACTTCTATAACCTGGTGTGCTTTAACATCATTGTGATAGCTCCTGGAGTGAATTTTCTACACAGACTCCAGAACAGTATTGTTTGTGTTTTTTGCTCTATTGGCTTTGAATTGAAAAGGTTCTTGGAGACTTACACAAGCTTTGAATGTGGTCTAAGTCTTGCTTAGTGGCTGAGAGACGAGGAGAGCCATTTCTGAATTATGTAATCAGTAATAAACAGCTCTCCATAAAATCCTGAGGTTTTGTGGTATGTATTTGTTCTACCTGTACTTCAAAATAGTTTCTTAAGATAGGTTGAACTAGAAGTGTGAATGAAAAATTTAATTTTCAGAGATTGTGTTTTATTCTGTAGTGTGCAACATGAAAAATTAGGATCATGTTTTTAGCTTTCTTGTATCTTTGATGTTTAGTGTCCCTGGTTCTTTTTCTCCCTCTAAATTTAAATGGAAATTACAAAAAGAAGATAATTCTAATACTATGCATGTAAAACCTTGGCAATTAATGGAGAATTTCCTGTATTAGTTTTGCCTTTTCTTAGTTGTGGTTCCAGTCACTAATCTGCAGAACATAGACCAGCACAGTTAATGACAAGGATGAAAATTCTGGGTTTTCATGACACCCTGTTAGTCCAGTGAAGTAGTGAATTACAGATATTATATATTAGTGTTGTGTAATATGAATGTATTAATTGGATTTGTGTGTCTATTTAAGCTTTCATTTAGATCACTGTGGGGCTTTGCCATGGTTTTTACAGAAAACAAGTTTTAAGGGAAGGACGTTTATGACTCATGCCACAAAAGCTATTTACAGATGGCTTCTTTCAGACTATGTTAAAGTCAGGTAAGCTAACCTGTGGGGTGTCTTCCTGAATTATTTCACCTAAATATCCAATGGGAAACTAAAGATTAAGCTACCAGAAGTAGCTGGATGAACCTGGATGTTGTCATAAGGAGCAACATTACATACAACATATAAGTAATGAATCATCTCACTACCTCATGGGTAGTTTGTAGTGAATTTTAAGCTCCTAAAGATACAATTTACTCTTCAGGACAAGGACAGATAAAATACTAAATATACAGAGAGTGCTCTGTTGCTTACATGTTGGGTTTTTTTCTCTCTTATACGTTTTTCTTGTGTTTTATGCCTTGACACATTATTTCCATGTGACTGCAATGGTCCTGAGCATATCTCAACTCAGATGTTTTGAGCTTGGATCAGAAACCTGATGAACAGTCCTCTTTTAACTTGTTTCTTCTGGGCTGGTAGGAAAAGCATGGATCCACGTGGTTTTTGAGGACTGTTACAAGCTAAGTTGCAGATCACTGTCCAGTGCTGGGAATCTTATTGGTACTTTTTGAGAAATAGCAGATTCTAACTGAAAAGACTATTCTAGCATGGCCTTTCGAAAGAAAGATCCTTTAACTCTCCTTAGGTGAGCTACATCAGAGTAGCTGGACTTGATTTCTAGCATAGGAGATGTGGTGTTACTGAGGGGAAGCCTAACAGCCAGTGGGGAAAAGCCAGGAAGTGTTTTTGCAGCTGTTCAGATGAGCTGATGTTTGGCCATTTCACTTGTATGCAGTAACATCTCAGCGGATGACATGCTGTACACAGAAACAGACCTGGAAGAGAGCATGGACAAGATTGAGACCATCAACTTCCACGAAGTGAAAGAGGTGGCAGGAATCAAATTCTGGTGCTACCACGCAGGCCACGTTCTGGGAGCAGCCATGTTTATGATTGAAATAGCTGGTGTGAAGGTATTTTCTCTTTATTAAAAGCTGGAATCCAGCCTGAGTACTAATGTAGTACTGTTGTTGTCTCTTATGCCCCACCACTGTGGCTGGAGCTGTCCAATAGACTTGGACTCAAGTCAAGGGGGAGAGGCCTTGGCTTAGGACATGTATTTTCTCATTGATTAAAACTGGCAAGTGACACAGATCAGGGAAGATGTTTTTGGATTGTATGGGAGTCTGAGACATGACTCAGACTTGGAACCACTCAACGTGTAGTTCCCTTGCTGGTCTGACCAGAGGCAGGAGGTAGCTGAGGCTGTTGTGTGGAAGCTGCATTTTAGTAAAATCTGTGAACAGATGTTTGTTTCTGTAATTCTCATTTACAACTCTGCCTGTCTCAAGTGCTTAAATGGCATTTGTCAATGTATGTGAGTTACATTTTTCTCATAACACTCCTATGCTAAAATACCTAAAGAAATAAGATTACTATTAATTTTAGGCACAGAGGGATTAGGTAAATCATGTAATCATAGGCAGCACTGTGCCAAAACCAGATACTTGAAACACGTCTCCTGAATTGGAGTTCAGCAGGATAATCACTGTCCAAGGAAGGTTTCACACAGCCCTGAAGAGGGGAGTGAGAAGGTGGTTCTGAGGCTTGCTGCCCTTTGTTCATGCTTTGTAATGATGGAGAATTGTAAGAGTTTTAACTTTAAAAAAATCTAGAAGTAGAACTGAGTTTACAATGATCACAATAAAATTTAGATCTCGTAGTGTTTCTTTTTCGTTTTTCGTTTTTGGTTTTTTTTTTGTTTTTTTTTTTTTTGTTTTTTTTCTGACTGAGGCATGACAAAGATTTCCCTCTTGCTATGCATGACTCAAACAGATTGGGTTTTATATCATTATTTTCATTAATTCCCTGTGATAGTAGGTTACCTGGCAGACCAGGTGTCTGCTGCCACTGACTGTATGTTATTTATTATTCACATTTTCATCAGTGGAATGACTGTTAAATAATGTCAGTTTTGGAACCATCAGTTTGGGTGCAGACAATTGCATTCCACCCTGCAGTTAAGAATCCATTAAAAATAAATAACAATTAAAAATTACTTCTTGGTGTAATGGGGAACATGATTATTCCATTTGGAAAATCAATTAGATTACAGGCTTTTTTTAGTATCAGAAAATATTTAAACAATTTTAAATAAATAATTTTATTGGATTATTCATTATATTTGCATTCTGGTATGTAAATGCAGTTTGATCTTTGATTTACTTAGGAGCTGCTGTATTTTATGTTATGTCTATTTTTACTTCTTTGTGGTCAGTGCAAGTATGCAGAAGGCTGAAAATGACACCTTGCTATCTGAAATGAAAAATAAGAGGTTAATAATTGTTTACCTGGTTTTGTTGGAATTATGGTACTGCTTGAAAAACTTTACTATTGAGGTTTAAATACTTGCACTGTAGTACTGTTGACCTAATACTGTAAGTGCTGCTGTCATAAAAAGAGTCTTACTTAAAGTACAGCTGACCATTTTATCAAAAATTCATTAAAACCATCTCTGCACAGCTTTTTAAAGGCTGCTGACTGGTAGAACCTGTAACCAGAGCACCTGCTTCTCTTTGTCTCCAACAGCTGTTATATACAGGTGATTTTTCAAGGCAAGAAGACAGACACCTGATGGCAGCTGAGATTCCCAATATTAAACCTGATATTCTCATAATTGTAAGTTTTGCAAAATTATTTCTTTCCATTAGTGATTAATTGTGGATTAGGGGTATGACTTAATTAAAGCCAAAACGGAATGACAAATGCAGTAGAGATTCAGTGGTAGTAATTTGTGTTAAATATCCAAAATACTTGGGTGTTCGGAACTCTGACATTGCTTCCCATTGTGTTGAAAAGTCTAATTATAATTTTGTAATTCTTCTGATGAAGCTCCTTAAGGCTCTAGACAAAACTTTCTGAGGTGGGAGATTTATTAGATTTCAACTTGTGTTATACCAACCCAAATTTAACCAGACATCTCTTAGTAGATCCTAACCTGCTTCCTGATATTTTAGGAATTTGTCCTTGGTGGAGGTGCCCTGAGTGCTATTCCATAATTTTGTTTCGTGTTCTGAGTGAAATTATTTTATTCTGAATCCATGTTTGGAAAACAACAGCTCAAGGGAAACTTTATAAGTAACAGTTTTAGCTGGAAACAAACACTGGGAACTTTCAAAATTATTTAATTTACTGTGTCCCTTCTAGCTGTTCTCTGTAACTGATAATCCAATTTTAAGTCACATCAAAATCTTGTATTTTGTGTAATCCCTATATTTTAAGTCCAGGGTTAAACCATGGCACATGTAGCACCATGGGCCCTCTCAGTGTGACCATCAAAGCGCTGGCAGCATTTCCAGTTAGGAAAATAACTGTTAAATTTGAAACTTCTTAAAAGAAGCATTGAAATTAATTGCTCTAACTTCTTTACTGCTAACAGGATCTGTCTGTCTAAATTGCTTGGAGGGATTTGGGAGAGGGGAAGTTTTGGTTATTTGCCTTGGTGGGGTGGTTTTGGGAACTTGGGGGTGGTTTTGATTTTTCCTCTCTTTGACCTCTCTCCCTCCTCTCCCCAACATGTTAACACCAGTGTGTTTATCTGCATTTCTGTTGGGATCAGGGAAGATCAGGAATTCTCTGCCTGCCTTTCAGTGCTCTGTCCCTCCATTTTCAGGAGTCCACCTATGGCACTCACATCCATGAGAAGCGGGAGGAGCGGGAGGCGAGGTTCTGCAACACCGTTCACGACATCGTCAACAGGGGCGGCCGAGGCCTCATCCCTGTCTTTGCCCTGGGTCGAGCTCAAGAGCTGCTCCTAATCCTGGGTATGTACCTTCCCAGCTCCTCTTGATGGAAAGGCACATAAAGGGATTTAGAATGTTTCCAGATGTTGTAATTCCTTGAACAACTCTTCAGTCATTTTACAGCGTGTTATTTACCTGGTAATTTAATATATAAAGCATGTTTGTACAAGTGCAGAAAGTCCAGTGAACCAACCAGCAGTTCTGCTTTGTGAAGTAGGATGGGAGAACCTAGAAAGGAAGAGATGATGGTGTGGTAATATGTGCTTGGCTTTTGAATCCTTTTGAATCAGGATTTCAGCAATTAGGGGCAATTATTGCAAATGGAAAAATAACCAGTTACAACAACAACTGTTTTACTTAAACAGTACTGCTGAAAAGGGGGTATATTTTCCTCTGAAATTCTACTGGTTTTGTGCTTTAATTGACAAACCTGTATGCAAAGCTCTTTATAGGAAAAGCTTAGAAGACCACAGAAGACACTTCTAACACTTCTGAAGTCCTAATAATAATGAAAAATAAATTAGGCTTTTGAACAAAAAAGAGTGAAAATTACCCATGAACATAACAAGCTACTTCACATAAAATATATAGATAGTTGTTACCAGGTACTTCCGAAAAAAACAGTTTTTAAATAAATTATTCCCAGGCCTCTTTTCTTCTTTTTAGCACATGGATTTTGTACTATGTTATGTGATTTTTTCACTAGTCTTTCTGCTCATTCAAAGGCTGCCAAGATCAAAAGATTACTATCTCAAGCTTAAAATGCATATATTTAGGGGTGTTGAATATTAAGTGTTCCCTAAACTACTTGAAATTTTTCTCATTTTCATTTCAGTTTAGCTCAGTATTAGAAACTAGTTTGTTTTCAAAATGTCTCACTAGTGTATTCAAATGTTAACAAGAAATTCAGATCTAGGCATGGGGTAGTATTTGATGTTGTAGAAATATTTACTACTTCTCATTGATTGAGAGGGGTTTTTTAATTTATAGAGAACATAAAAACTGAACATTTTCAACCTTTTGTAGCCATTAGGTTGTAATTTGTTTGCCTCTCTTTGCTGTGTGTAGATATTAAAGTGAGTTTCTAAAGATAAGCTTGAAAATATATCTAGGAAAGCTAGACATGCAATTGGGTACTTAATTAGGTAGAAAATGCAATTGCATCTCACATGCCTATGCAGTTGAACCTTCAGGCTTTTGTTGTTTATTTTTCTTCTTTCTGTAACTGTATGACAAAATACTGTGTTATGGTGTAGAAAATTATGATGATGAATTCAGTTTGGGGCTGGTTATCTTTTACTGGCTGTTTCCACCTTACACCTGAGGTTATTAAGGTAGCCATGGCAGCGAGCCTCTCTGAAATGCTGTGAGAAGCTTTGCCTGCAAATCAGAAATATTAGGCAAAAGCACAATTACATTACAATTACAATTGTAATGCCATTGTAAATGCACAAATACAGCTAAAAGAGTGTACCTCTATTTTTGGACTATTGTGCCTCAATTGTGCAACATAAATACCTTTCAGACTAGCAGAACTGTATCCAAATGGGAAAATAGATAAGTTACATTTGTAGAGCTGCATTCAAATCTCTTCTTCGTGTTTAGAAAAGGTCATGGCTACTGTCATCAATGATAAAATAAGTTGTGGTTAATGGAGGCTCTTTCCTTGTTTTTGTTCCAGTTGGGCTTGTAAAATATAACTGTTGGAGCTCTACAGAAAGCCAGGCTTGATAATTGAGTGATTCCTTCTCACCTTGAACCCCATGGATTTGTTTTACACAATGTTCATATAGTGAATTCTCATGAACAAATCTGTGTGCAGATGTTCCTGGCTCTTAGATGTATAATTAATATTTGCCAGGGACATTTTAGCTTTATTGTAGAGGTGTAATAAAACTTCTGTTGTCATAAATGTAAACTTATTGCAGTGTAGGATCTTGTACACTTTACACCTTGTAGCTGAAGGTGGTGATTGATTGAAATTTGACCTGCCAAAAGGATCTGAAGTTCATCTTTGTCATGTTTGCTTGTTTGTTTGTCTGTACTGGTTGTATACGGTTCTAGCTAGTGGCTCTTTTAGAAAAGCAGATGAAAGCAAAGAGGCTGTGATGGTGATTTTCTGTGCTAAAAAGCCCACTGGTAAATCTCTTTTACAAGAATTACTGATGTTTCTGAGAAGCACACGCTTTATAAATAATCCTGCAGATGGAATTTTACGTTTTGTTATTTGGTGGCTGGGGGTTTTTTTTGTTTGTTTTGTCTTGTTCTTTTTTATTGTTTTGTTTGTTTTGGGATTTTAGATGAATACTGGCAGAATCATCCTGAACTCCATGATATCCCCATATACTATGCCTCCTCTTTGGCAAAGAAATGTATGGCAGTTTATCAGACATACGTCAATGCCATGAATGACAAAATCCGCAAGCAGATCAACATCAACAATCCTTTTGTTTTCAAGCATATTAGTAACCTGAAGGTAAGCTTGAGTTTCTTACAAAAAGGTGAATGTGACAGAAGAGTTCATATTTGCTAAATAGTTTGCATGATTAATATCCTGATATCACAGAATATTCTGAGTTGGAAGGGATCCCCAAGGATCATGGAGTCCAACTCTGAAGTGAATGGCCTCTCCTGGGATTGAACCCACAACCTTAATGTGTTTTTAGCACCGTGCTCTAATCAGCTGAACCAATCAATATCCTCAATATCCTAATAGATTGATTAGGTCCAGGTTTGTATCTGCTGTCCCAGTGCTTAGAGGGCTGTTTGAGGGAAGCTTATCCCCCAGCATTTTTTCTCCTATAGATTCCTGTGCTTGCAGCTTTCTCCTTGTGGATATCAGTAAGAGGAATTTTCCTGCCAAGGGCACTTTTTATGAGGATGGGGTGTAAACTGTGAACACAGGGCCCTTCTTGTACATTGTTCAAGGGTGCAGCTGGGCCATCCTTTGTTTGAGTTGTGGTAACTGCTATTCTCACTGTGTCCTTTAGAGTATGGATCACTTCGATGACATTGGCCCGAGTGTTGTGATGGCTTCTCCAGGTATGATGCAGAGTGGCTTATCCAGGGAGTTGTTTGAGAGCTGGTGCACAGATAAGAGAAATGGAGTCATTATTGCAGGGTACTGTGTTGAAGGAACTCTTGCTAAGGTGAGTTGCTAATGCACCACAACCTCTTAATAAGAGGTAGCATTCATTTTAGGTTTTAAAAGAATTGGTCAATAGCAAGTGTCTTTTTTTTTGATTTACTGAGATTGTTGTCAGGTATGTATGAGTACATAGTCAAAACTGATTGCCTTTGGTTAATACTGATGAAAAGTACAGAACATTCACATATGGTCCTTTCCAGTGATGCTATATAGAATAATCTTTTCTAGGGGCAGTTATCTTGTCATGAGAAAGAATGCTGTACTTTAGACCTCTCCCCTGCTTAATTTTTCAAGAAGGTAGCCCTAATCCTAATTCTAGAGAAGCTGATATTAAGTCTAACACTGCTTATATGTCAGAGACCAGACTGCCTTGTGTGCCTTGTGCCACTGACCATCTGTAGGGAATGAAATCCTTCCAAATTCCAGCAGCTAAGGGCAACCACAGCATCTGGTTTTGCCTTTAGAGATCATTTTGCCTAGAGAAATCACACACTTGTTACTGTTTTGATACAAGTTAGAGAAATGTATCTGGAAGAAGGATGAGCCCTCAGATGTGCTGAGGATGCAAGATAAAATAGTGTGTGTTGTGCATGCGTTTTTCGTGTGTGAGTCCGTGTTCTGGGAAATTTGATTTTTTTTCACTATTTCACAGTTTAATGTGGCTGCCACTATTATTTCATTGTTTTTGAAATGTAAAGCATTAGTTATACCTGTGCCTATAGGAGGGTTTACTTTCTTTAATTAAGGTGCTTTTTATTTTCTAGCACATCATGTCTGAACCTGAAGAGATCACAACTATGTCAGGGCAAAAACTCCCACTGAAGATGTCTGTGGATTACATTTCTTTCTCTGCTCACACAGATTATCAACAAACCAGTGAATTCATCCGGGCCCTGAAACCTCCACATGTGGTCAGTATCCATGCTGCCCATTTCTCCAGAGTGGGATTCATCAAACCAGCTCACAGCCTTGAGTCAAGGCAGGGACTGGTGTCTAGCAGTAGCCAGCATCCCTGTGCTTTGAATAATTACAGGTGGAGATTTTAATCATTTTTTGTCCAGTTATCTTAGCAAAGTAAAAATGAATTTGTTCTTGTGTGTCTGCATTGGGATCCCTGGGGATGACTTTCCAGGTAATGGTGTAGACCATAATCTGTTTCAGCAGTGTTTTGAGCAAGTAAGATGCAGTATGGGAATATGTTAAGTTGGGGATGCTGGTATTGGAATAATTCACTGGAATCAGCCCTGAAATAAATAAGAAAACACTGATTGAAGTTATGTGCAGACAGCAAAAGACAAAGGGAGGACTTGGAGGGAAAAGCGTGAGCAAATAATGGGAAGACAATGGTATGAAGGACCAGAATGTGAAAATGGGGACTAGGATCTGACACTGGTGGTGACACAGTGTGCAAGCACAGATGAGAAAGGAAAAAATCATCAAAGAGAAGAGAATTAACTTGGCAAAGAAAATTGTGAACTGTGAAGGCATCCTCTCTGAATTGCATGTTTATCATGTTTATATCTGCACACAGACACAAAAATATAAAGCTAACTGACTTCTGTTGAACTTAAATTAATACTTCCCTTTCATAATGCAACAATATATTCATGTGTGAAAACTTAAATGGGATCTCTGTAATGCACTGATGCTTGGTAGCATGGATTTTTCAACTAATACTCAGGATTGGGAAATCCCACCCTTTGAATAATGCATAGAATTCACAGACACAACTGTAATTGAGCTCATGTTTCCTACACTGTGACCTCATGGAACTGCATTTTTATAAAGATGAGATAGAATATAGCAGTTTACTCAGATAACTTGCTTACTAAACATGTCTGGTTGGACACATAATTTCTGCTAAAAGAACCCCTGTATTTTATAGATTTTAGTTCATGGTGAGCAGAATGAAATGGCCAGATTGAAAGCAGCACTGATACGGGAGTATGAGGATAATGATGAAGTTCATATAGAAGTTCATAATCCAAGGAATACTGAAGCTGTGACATTAAACTTCAGAGGAGAAAAACTTGCCAAGGTATGAAATCGATGTTTTCTTATATGTAGAATAGTATTTTCTTCTGGTGTAAAAACTACATGTTATCTTCCAGCCTCTATTTTTAACTGATTTCAAATTACATGTTTTCCAGGGTCTCAAAGCATATAAACGTTTTGTGTTTAGTTGTATTTGGAGTTTGGTTCTGGGGTTTTTATTTTGAGGTTATTGTTTTGTTGTTTTGGGTTTTTCTTTGGTTCTTTACTTTTACAAACTTTTCTTGTGTTATGTCTCAGAAAGTTTCTAGGTTAGTCTGACCTTCCTTTGTTTTCAGAGTTAATTTTACACTCTGATTTTTCTGAGAGAACCGTATTTCATCTCCATAGTTACTTGAAACTGTGAATGCTTCAGATTGCCTTATTGCACTGTATGTGTTTTTTCTCTCCAGGTGATGGGATCTTTAGCAGACAAGAAACCAGAGCAAGGACAGAGAATTTCTGGAATCCTAGTTAAAAGAAATTTTAACTATCACATCCTTTCTCCATGTGACCTCTCCAGTAAGTACAGACAATGGTGTGATCAGTGGGTAATTGAAACTTACTGTGTCATTAAAACAAAGTATTTTGTGATTCTGGGGGGTTTTCCTGCAGATTTATGTTTCATAAGCAGTTAGTGAACATGTTTGCCATAAATTCTGAACTATTGTAGTGAGACAAAAGGCATTTAACTTGTTCACTCAAATTTAAAATCTTTTCCTTCTCTAACAGAAAACGAGCAAAATTCCATTTTCCATCTGGTTACTTAAAACCTTTTCCTCTGCAAGAATATGCATAAAACATTCCAGTGAGAACCAAAAAAACACCTCAATCAATAGTCTTATCATTTTCTAAAATGTCATTAGTTTTTAGTGTAAAAAGCTACAGAGCACAGAAAATATATATGTAGTTCTCCTATGCTTTTTATTACTCAGGGAATTGATCTGTTCTCAGAATAGAAGAGGAATTAAATCTCAGGTCAGAAGAGCTTGGGGGAAAGCAATTCTGCTGCCCTTGTTCATTGTTTGTCTCTAATAGGCAGGATAGTACAACAAGTGGTTTCCTAACCACAAATACATTATTTATCCTATGATAGGTGCTCCACCTTCCTCTTTATAAATTGCCCTTTTCATCCTCTTGTCTTAAATGTATCAATGCCATTATTTATCCATAATGGCCATCCTGTTTATTAGGAAGTAAATTCAGAGGAGTAATTTTTAACATGTACTTTTTGCTGTGGTTTCAGATTACACGGACTTGGCCATGAGCACAGTGACACAGACACAGGCCATCCCTACACGGGCCCTTTCAATCTGCTTTGTTACCAGCTGCAGAAACTCACCGGTGTGTGCTGGGGAGGGCACGCTCATCATTGACACTGGCCAGCTTTTGTAACAGCTTCCAGTCCTCAGAGGTCTTCTGAGTGCAGATTTCTTTGTGTTTTACAGCTTTCATGAGACTGTGCAGCTTCTGCCAGATCCAGTTCATGAGTGTGACACAGCTTTGGGGGGGATGTTACTGTATTCATATTGCAAATTGATGAGCATAGAGCAGTATAGAGCATGGGCTGATTTCTGTCTCTGTCAGCCCCCAAAGTGAGTGCTCTGGCCACTCTGATGGAAACTTTATTAATTGATCTTGTATCTCTAGCCCCAAATGGAATGGCTAATGCCATCCAGTTAATCAAACCAAGAGCTCTGCCCTCCTTTGTGACAGACAGCCTCTTCTGTGCCCTCTCCAAGAGGCACAAATTGGCTTTTCCTGGATGGGAAGCCATTTAAACCTGACACAGGGATGATCCCCTGTGCCTCTCTCTGGCTTTCTCCAGTGTTAGGGGCAGCTCCTGTCCTAGGTACACTCACCTTGCAGATTCCGAGATTTAAAGCTCAGATTTTTTTGATTCTCTATTATCAGAATCTAATTCATGTCACTAGTGAATAGAACACCTATATTCAGTTGAGGTTCAGGTCTCATAACCCGAGTGCTACCAGGCACACAAATGCTTTTTGTTGAAGCTTTGTGCTTTTATGTGAGCAATGGGTTGTCTTTAAGGGGGTAAGAGCTGGTTACTTCTGCAAATGGAGCAGAATTTAAATTTGTCATGTGTTTTCTTTTTTTGTTGGTGTACTGACTCAGTGTACTAAGCTAGGCAAATATGGGAATTTAAACCAAGTAAAATGGCCAATATTAACTAATAAAAAATCTCCCAGACAGAACAAAGAAAATAATATTGTCAGGTAAGGGAAGAGAGTATGGGGTTCCATTTGTGAGCTACTCCGAGCAGTTGTGATAACAGACAACCCCTCCTATTCTTAAACTGACCTATTTTCTTATGCAAATAAAGTTAGTTTTTCTTCCAGTATAATTTTGTTATTGCTAACCATTTGTTGTCACTTCTTAGGTGATGTAGAAGAAATAGAAATCCAACAAAAACCAGCCCTGAAGGTTTTCAAAAATATTACTGTGATCCAGGAACCAGGCATGGTAGTCCTTGAGGTGGGCATTGGTGAGGGAGAAAGAAGTATTTTGTTCTCCAGTAATACCATAGAGATGCCATGCACAATTCCATGTTTTAAGGAGTTTTCTGTTGTATGACAAATAGAGCAAAGGCTAGAACAAAGTTCCCCTTGAGCTGTGGTCCTGTGTGGATATGTGTTATTTTA
Source organism: Phylloscopus whistleri (assembly GCA_017589585.1). Lineage (NCBI taxonomy): Eukaryota > Metazoa > Chordata > Aves > Passeriformes > Phylloscopidae > Phylloscopus > Phylloscopus whistleri. The sequence goes on from JADMLD010000548.1 coordinate 1,939,124, forward strand.
TTTATCCAGGGCCATTTGGTTTTTGGTTTTTTTTGCTGTATCTCATGAGTATAATGGCAGATTTGGTGCCCTTTTTTCATTTGGCAGATAATAATTGGAAGTAACATCAAATGGTATTTGTTCTTCCCCCAAAGAGTTGTGGTAATTAATTATTTTGTAAATGTGCTCAGAAACATTGAAAAGCTTGACTTTTTCATGGGAAGTTACTGAAGTACATCCAGTTAAAAGCAGTTAATAATTTGGTGTGAAATGTGTGACAGTCATGAAGCTGGAATTCAGAGCAAAGCAAAAAGGAGAATGCAATTAATGTTATATTGTCTTTATGCTGCATTATTCACTCAGTCCAAATCATGAATTTATGTTTTTGTCTTCTAGTGGGTGGCAAATCCTGCTAATGATATGTATGCAGACACTGTGACAACAGTGATACTGGAAGTTCAGTCAAATCCCAAAATACAGAAAGGTATAAGTTTAGTGTATGTTTATTTAACTTAGGCATTTCTTCCTGTTGTTTTGGGGTTTTTTTTTTTAGGGGGGAAATAGTGCTTTCCAATAGATCAATAGATTGCAATCCCCTTATTGTATTTCCTTGCTCTATGGAACTTAATAGGGAGTAAAATTGGCTACTTAAAAACAGAATTACAGGTTGGTCTTCATTGTGACATGTTCATTTGTTGAAACTTTTTCTTACATGACAACCAATAACTGACTGTGGAAAATGTGGTCTTTATTTAAAATAAGTTTTAAATCTTACACAAAAAAAATCTGAAGTGATTAAGTTTTGTATGGCCCAACCCAGGCCATTTTATGAATCCATGGTTCTATATGGAGAAATAGGTGTTTATTTTCACTGGATTCCCCTGTTGTCTTTTTATTATATATTTTAACAATTTTGTATAATAGCAGTCAGTGCTCCTTAGGTGTTTAGTCCCACACCTGACTCAACACATTTGTTAAAATGACCTGAGTTTACAAATTCCCATAACAGTTCTTACTTTGTTTGGGGGTAAAGATTTTCTGGTCACCTTGACCCAAACAAATTCAGAGTGTAATTTTCTGATCTTGGTTGTGATAATTTTGAGTATATATAAGCCCTTCTGGCCATGTCCTCATGTTCTGCTCTATGAAATGAACCAAAAATAGAAATTTCATTTTTGAATAATACTTGTGACCTCTTCTTTTTTTTTCTTTCTTTATACAGATGGAAAAAACCCTTTTGCTATTTTGCCAATTTTTTTTCTTACTGTAATATCTGCAGCCTGATTCTTCATAGTCAGAATTCAGAATAAATTCAGCCTGATTTTTCATAGTCCACACTTCCTCTGTATGATTTGTTAGTGGCAGTATCTAGATTCTCCACCCTCCACCACCCTGAAATTAATTCTTTGTATTTTTATGTGCCTTTTACCATTATCTCCCATGTTGTTTTATGGTGCTGATTTTGTCAGCTAATCTCAGGTGTGGCTTCTTTTAGGATTCTTCGTGTTTTTATTTGGGATAAAAACATTTGAAAGAGCTCTTGCAGTTGTGTATTTTAGGGTATGTTCACAGGATCAAAAGAGATCAAAATAAAATATCTTAAGTTATTGTTGCTTAGCTGACCATGTGCCTGTGTTTACCTCAGGTACATGGACAGCTTTATTCCCAGGATAAAATTATATCTTGCTTAGTATGTTCAGTTACTGCATCTTACTTAAGCAATAGTAAATTTTAATATATTTATTCAGGTTTTTTTATTAATATTTAAGCTTGGTTACTTGCAGTTGCAAAGTTTTTCAAGGAGTTTCTCAGAAACTTACTACCACTGTTCTGAATTCTTCAGCTGATTTAGAAGTACCAAGAATCAGTTTTTCAAAAGACCTAAAGTTTTTTGTATCTTTAATGAAAAAGGTAGCAATTTTCACAACTACCTCTTCCTACAGACTTCTGACTCTTTAACAACCAAATACTTAAATAATTATGTTCAAAAGAAAATCACTTGTTTTACACTACCTCTTAATTTTGAAACCACCTCTAAAGAAGTTTTTTAGAAGTTCAAATTTTCTATGCTGAAATGTATTCCAGGAATGTCTGTGCTTATTACTGCTGCTCTCATTCAGTATAAAACTGCCCAGTTTTATTTTATTTTATTCTCTGCATGCTCCCAGCCTTCATGATGTGGTATTTTCATGTAATAACAGAAAATGAGAGATTATAAACACCTAATGAAAGTAGATTATTTTCTCTATTAAGTGAAGGACATGTGAGATGTAATGAGTGTTAACAATAAACAGGAGAAGTAAAAAGTCAGAATGTGAATTGCAACATTTTTTTATTTTAAAATATAAGTACAGGAATATATAATGGAAATGTATACATTTCCTTGACTCTCTTTTTTTAATACATTTTTAAATAAATTGTTTAAACATACATCTTTTATTTAGTTTTTGGATTGTTTTTCAGGAAAGTCAGTTTGTGAATAGCATCGATCAGTTAGCCTTTTTTCCCTCCCAGTGAATGTCTGTGACAGTAATTTTTTTTTCTTTTCTTTTCAGCTGCAGTAAGTAAGATTTCCAAAAAAATAGATATGGATGTATATAGGAAGAGAATGGAGATCATGCTTCAGTAAGTTGGTATATATTTTTCTAAAGGAAAATGAGCGCTGTTAATCATGTAAATAGAATAGTCTTAGAGGGTTTAAAGATAGTTATGTAAAAATACTTCATGAAAATTTACTTCAGTCTAATTTCTGTGAAGGCCAGGAATTAAGTAAAGAAAGAGGTACAGTAAAAAGTTCTCAGCCCCAATAAAATTTGGAATTCAGGGCCCAGTTATATCTTCCAGAAGGAGATTTTTAAGTTGTCTCAAAAAAATATGTTACAATGGTTAATAAAAACAACTTTGTATCACATCTCTTCTAAAACTTAGTCTGATGTGTATTCTGTTATTTGTGTAGAAGTCTTGCCTCTTTTGAAAGCAGAGGAATCCTTCCCTTTATTTATGATGATGTTATTTTGGTTAAATACTTCCTGTTATTTGATACCCACTGTCATAATAAAGATGGATATTTTTAATTACATCAGACTGAGTTAAATAATTGTTGCTGAAAGGTGATACTCACCTGACAAAGTGACCCCAGGGTAATAGAAAAATCTAAGTTTGCTGTTTGGCCACACCTTACAGTCATGGGTCTTTGCTTTAGGGATATGTTTGGAGAGGACTGTGTGAGTTCCAAAGATGACTCTGTCCTGTGCATCACAGTGGATGGAAAGACTGCCAACATTTCCCTGGACACTCGGGTATGTAAAGCAAAGCACTTCTGTGTGTGCTGTGGTCAGCAGCCTCCTGTCCAGCACACAGGGCTGCCTACACTGTCGTGTACTCACTTGCTAAGGAAATGTACTTGGTAACAAAACAGAGAGCATTCTTAATTAAAAAATGCTAGTGATGTTTATGCAACAAATACAGTACCTTTGGGGAAAACCCCAGTATTTTTCAGCAGCTCAGTTGCATGAAAAAATGAATAAAGAAAGATTGTAGAAGAGAAAGTGAGATAACCCACAAATGTTTTTAATGCTTTTAAAGCATGGCTCTGGTCTGAATAATTGAATAGTTACAGGGGAGGAATGTTGTTAATAATTTTTGTCATCTTGATCCTTTTGGAGCTAACTTGAAAGCCTGAAATACTCACAAAAAGAAATACTTTATTAATTTACTAGCTTGGTCCAGAATTGAATGCCATGCAGAAGGGTGCTTTAAGAAGCCATCACACCTAGTTATTTAAATAATGTTAAACTGTAAAGAATGGTTAAAACCATGTCCTTCATGTTCTTAAGCATTTTAATGTGTTGACTTTCTGTCATTACTAATAACATATTAAACATAGCTTGTGTATTGCCTCTATTCATAGTAATAATATAATGTAAATTCATTCTATGGAGTAGCTCTCACATCCTTACAGGGTCACAACAAATGTTTTAAGTGTTCTACAAACCCAGAAAAAAAGGTTGGCCCCTGCCAAAAATCTTTTACCTATTGAAACAGAACAAGTGAATGTTAATTACCTTAAGAGAATAGTGAGTTACATTGGTTAACACACAGCTTGTGCCATCTCTTTTCAATTCTTTAATAAACATTGCTACATTTTAGTTTGTATAAACATTGCTACATTTTAGTTTGTACATTGTACAGAAAAATACAGGACTGGTGAAAGAACTCCTGAAATAAAGAAAGAAGTTAACTAGACTGGAAAAGAATGCATACTGCTTAATCAAGAAGTTTGATTTCATTTTTGTAATATATCATTATTGTTAAAAGACTCATGTACTGACAGAAACCCCAGTGGCAGTTCAGTTACAACAGGGTGTATCTTTGCAGTACTTACTGTACAGTCAGTGCTGGCAATTTCACAATGGCAAGCTTGTGCCATTGTGAACCAGATTTTACAAGGCAGATCTTCTGTCCTTCTTCACGTGCATATGTGTCTTATAAAACATTATTTGCTTTAAAATAAAAACCTGTTTAGTGTGGATCTGATTGGCAGGACATGTGGAACATGTTAACATGTTTTCCATGTTAACTCAGTGTTCTCACAGTTAACACGATTTTAACAACATTGCTAGGTAACATTAAGTGCACGTTTGCTGTTTTAAGTGCCATTTTTCCTCCCCCCAAACCTTTATGGTTGGAAAGTGTTACATGATCAGAAGAGTAAGAAGCTAATACTGAATTAAAGGAGGTGCAGTCTTGGAGTCTAGAAATGCCACAGAACCAAGAACAGTATTACTACTCAAATGCTGCCCTTTGTTTCTGAGGTAGAGCAGAGAGGAATGTAGATCAAGTTTCATGTTCGGGGTGGGCATCTTTCTTTAGGAAAATCTGTTGTAGTAAAAAATTAATTTATTTGGATTATTTTTGTGTAAATGTCATCATGTGTGTGGGAGCATCAGTGTGGTGCCTGTACCTCTAGTGACTGCATGTGTGTTGCAGTATTAACCTAATTCAGTGTGTGGGAATTCACAGATAAAACAAAATCTCCAGGAAGTGAATCTTGTGTGAGTTTGATTTCGAATTAAATGTAATCCACTGTAAAAGCTTAATGCATTTTACATAGCAGTTTTGAGCATAAAACTCGAAATTAAGCTTCTTGTTCCTCAGCAGGACTTGCTTAAGTCTTCTCTGAACTCCTTGACATGTGAGCAGACCGCTGGAAAATGTATAGTGCTGCTCTTGATAACTTCCATGACTACTTTTTCCTTTCCCCTAACGAGCATTCTTTGTGTGCTGAAAGGGAGCACGAAGTGCCAGTTGTTGATACATCCTTCTCTTTCTGTTCCCAGACAGTTGACTGTGAGCCAGGAAGCGAAGATGACGAATCCCTTCGTGAAATGGTGGAACTGGCAGCACAGAGGCTTTATGATGCCCTCAGCCCTGTTTGCTGACCTCTGTAAATAATCTAGGATGCCGAAAAAGAAAAATCTTTTAAATTTTCAATTTATTTGGGGTATTTTTTACAAGTAAATAATTTTTTTTCTTGAGTAAGTCAAAGGTTTCAATTCTGTGAATGTGAAAGTGCTGAGTTATTTCACATAATGGATTAGCAACCTCATAACAACTGTATTTGTGCATATAGATGCAATTAAATCAGGCAGGATGTGCATGTGTTCTCTTATGTGCACATACAAGAAATAATTCTTAACCTGATACAGAATTACAAAGATTAAATGGAGTTTTGTATTTTTGAATATTAAAACCATTTGGAGGATAAATTTGATGTATTGAGTTTGCGTATATAATTTTGTTCCTGTTGAGGAAGTGATTGGCTGCATGCTTGTGTCTAATTAAGTCAAAGGGGTCTTGAACACAATTAAAAATGGAATCCACGTTTGTGTGGTGGGGTTAGTTGGAGCTTTAAAACAGCCTGCTGGCATTGCCATTAACTGGAGTAGAGGTACACCACCAAGTGCAAGAGAAATGGGTGCTTATGCCCTGTGACAGCCTCATCTGCCCCAAGTCAGTGACCACTCTGGCCTGGGAAAAGGGACACGAGTATCAGAAACTGCATAACACAGAGCAGAATTCCAAATACTGTGTGATTGATGCTCTGAGGTAGCTGCAGTTGCTGCCCAACAGTGTCATGCTGAAAAATGGCCACAGAACCTGAGTTTTCTACAAAAGAACTGTCTTGTACACGCTTCTTTCCTCCTTTGGTCAGCTGATTAAAATGGCACCTGATGATCTTCATAGTAGTACTATTATTAGCAGAATTAGTGTATGAGCAGTATTAGCAAAATTAGCGACACTTTCCTCCCCAAATTGTCTCGTTAGCAAGCTAAACAGTATGAAGTCTTTTAAACGAGGTAACTGCATTTTCCTAAGAAGGAAGTCTCTCTTTGAAACAGATGAAAACCATAGAATTGCGTGCCGCCTTTTCACAGTGCTTCCAGCCAGCACACGGGCTGTGCGAGGGGGTGGGTCCGCGGCTGCCCCGGGCGCGCCCTCCCCGCGCACCTGCGCCACCGAGCCTTTTAAAGAGGCGATAAAAGATTGAGTGAGGCTGGAACCAGAACCCGCTTTGTTACCGGGGCCCTCCACCAGGTCCGCCCCCTTTCCCGCTGCAGAGGAAGCGGCGGGGCCGCCGCCTCCTGCCGCCGCCGCTCCCGGCGGATGTCCGGCCGCGGCCATGGCGCTGGCGGAGGCGGGAGCCCGCGGGCGGCTCCTGCGCTGGCCTCGCGTCCTCCTCTTCGGAGACTCCATCACTGAGGTAGTGCCCGCCCGCGCCTGCCCCCGCAATTCGCGTGTGCAGCTCCCTGGCCAGCCCGGCTCCTCGCACCGGGGCCGCCGGCCCAGCAGCGTCCCGGCGTTGTCTGAGCTGCGGTGCCAAGCGGCGGGAAAGGGACGGGCCGGCGGCCGTGAGGCGGTGCCAGGGGCTCCGCGCCTGGTGGGCTCTGTGGGATTTGGAGCCGTTTGACAGAAATTCTTGGGGTCGCTGTGTTAGAGGCGCGAAGGTGAAGGTGTAGCTTGGGATGCTCCGGTGTCAGGGGCATTTTCCATCCGGGGGCCCAGCGTGCTGCCCGTGCCGCCTGCAGGGACTCTGCCCTCACGGCTCCTGGTGCATCCCTGTGTTCCGCTCGCCCAGCCCCGAGGCTGGTTCTCCATGGACGTGACTGGACCACGGCCTGGTGAACATCTCTGAGGCAGCACCAGCTTTTTAGCGTTGATTTTGGGTCCCTGCCTTCTGTTGTGTCAGTTGTGTGGTGGGTCACGGAGCTGCTCTGATGAAAAAGTAGCTAACCAGCGACCAAGTTTATCTTTAATGGAGATGGGTGTCTAAGCCGACTCACTGTGCCGGATCGTATCAGAGAGGATGGTGCAGCAGTGGGAATAAGGAGAACGAATTAGTTTTTCCACTTCTGGAAGAGACGGGTATCAAATCGCACTCGAGGCAGCATGAGGAGAGAGGGTTTTTGAGAGGTGCTCACCAGAATGAGAGTATTTTAGAGATAAAGTAGAAAAATACTACAAACAGACATAACAAACCCTCACTGGCCAAAATGAAACTACAGTCTGGCAGCAGTCAGTTTGGATTTTGAAGGGACCACAGGGTCCATCTCTCCTGAGGTGCCAGCCCCAGATGCTGGTGGTGTGCCTGGGTGAAACCGGGACTGTTTGACCTCAGAGGGACAGGGCAGGAGGGAGGAAACGCTGCAGCAGCAGTGCCAGAGGCCGTGCACAAAAGCTTTTGAGGTGGGAAGGTGCCAGTGGTGGGGCTGAGCTCTGGGAAACAAGTTCTTCCAGTGAGGATCTAACCATTTTCCTTGTTCTCAGTACTCCTTCCAGGAAAACGGCTGGGGGGCATACCTTGCTGAGAGACTGGTCAGGTAAGAGCTTAAATTTCACAAGTAATCTCTAGCTTGCAGAAACTCATGCAGCTTTTCTAAATGAAAACCAACAGCAGTTAATATTTAATACGTGTTTATTTATTGACATTTATTTTTTTAGTGAAGTGGAATTGCCTTCTGGGCAGCATGCCTAGAGCTGGTGGAAATACTCACTGCGTGTTTCCACTCAAAGCTTAAGTGGAAATTCAAAATTTCTTAGTGATTGTCAGGATTGTTGTTCTGGTTCCATGGTGAAAATAACAAGTAAATACTGCATGTGCAGCCTGTGTGGGCACTTTCAAAGCATGATCCTATTGAAAACTCGTGACATCTCATTTTTCCTGAGAGGAATAGAGCAGTTGGCCTGACAGAATAGTTCAAAGCTTCCCAAGTTTTGTTTTGGTGGACAGAGGAGACATGTTCTTTTTGATATGTGTCTCTGTTTCAGAAAATGTGATGTTGTGAACCGCGGGATCTCAGGGTACAACACCAGATGGGCTAAATTGATTCTTCCAAGACTGATCACTGAAAGTACTGGTCCTGACAGTATTGTTGCAGTTACCATTTTCTTTGGAGCTAATGACAGTGCTTTGAAAGGTAGGGTAGCTTTCTTTTGCTTTCTTTCCTGTGACCTGTTCTCTTAAAATGGTGTTACAGTTTAGTAGAATGGGCAGAACATTTCCTGCTTTTCCTGCTACTTCTCCAGGAACTGATTACTCTCTTTTTATTTATACAGAGGTTTGTTTTCAGTCATGTCATCTGTATTTAAACCATGCAGTGCCTTCCATTTGTCTCCCTATCACCCAAGTTTTAATACTAGAGAAATAAATTTCAGGGTGCTCAAGACTTAGTTGTGTAGCAGTTGCCTAAAATTGGAGTTGGGCATCCAGATGTATTTTCTGTCTTCAAAGGAGACTGACGAGTTCTCAGCAGATGGGCTGAGGAAAGGAGGAAAGGTAGCATTTGGATTCTCTTTCAGATGACCAAAGCAGGATGCAGAGTCTAATCAAAATAGTAACATCAGTGGGTGAAGGACTTACTGCATGTCCATTGGACTTTCCAAAATTTTCTCTGCATCCAAGAATATTGGAAATCTTAGGTTTTGGTTCAGGCAAGGTTTGAGGTGATTATATGTTCTCATACTAAGATACAAAGTTGTAAAAAAGAAGCATCTTAAAAAAAAAACCCAACTGTTGAGGTTTTTTTTTCCCTGTGCCTTACTTGCCTGTTTGAAATGCTGTCTTTAAACTCTTGATTTGTCTGCTTTGGGTATTGAGGGACAGAATTGTTCTACCACACCTCCCAAATCCCTGGCTTGGGGAGCTGCACGCTGGAAATGAGTGTCCATGGCCATACTGTGTAAAGTCCCATGATGGTGTGTGAGAAAGCTGCAGGGAGCTCAGCCCCACTGATGCATGTGCTGCACCCCTGCAGAGCTGAACCCGAAGCAGCACGTCCCCTTGGAGGAGTACGCCGCCAACCTGAAGAGCATGGTGCAGTACCTGAAGTCAGTAGACATTACTGCTGACAGGATCATTTTGATAACACCACCACCTCTTCAGGAATCAGCCTGGGAAAAGGCATGTCTTGCCAAAGGTAAAGGAATGATGAGGATGGGTGCAATTGCTGCATTTTACCAGTGGAGTGTGAGTGACAGATCCCAGGTTGTCAGGTGATCTCCTTTGTGTGTGTGTGTGCCATATTGCAGTCATGTTCTGTGACTTGTTGGAAAAGGGCTGCTGTTTTACTAAGCAACTTCTGAATAAGCTCATGGAGCAACTACCAACTAATTAAAAACATTTTTTCCAAAGTGTTGATTGATCTGTTAATGCACAGAACTGACAGAAGTAGCTGCCCTCTAAGAACATGGGGTTTGTCAACATGTCCTAGGCAGATTCCATCATGTCCCAGCAGCTTCCAGAATAATAAAAATAATGGAAGAAATGTTGGCATTGTGAGCCTTAGAAAACATTTTACTAGGTACAGCAGGTTTCACATCTGTTTGGATAAGCAGAAATATCCCAACTAGGTTTATTTTAAAGTTAAAAAAACCAATATCAGGTAATATAATATTCTAAAGATGCTAATAAAAGTGCCTGAAAAGAAGAAAAAGGTAGTTAAATGATTTCCCATTATGTTGTTTAAGCTAACTCTAAAATTAGAGACATAATAGCACCACTTACTTTGTGTTACTGAGCTGGTGGAAATTGCCATAATCCCACTGACTCCAGCAGTGACAGTTTATATTTCCTGAGAGCATGTTCTCTTTTCTGTTGGGACACCTTTTCCAGTTCTTGTACATTTATAAAAAACTTAGATCAGGTTAAAAAAAGTTAGATCAGGTAAATACAGAGCTGGTACCTTGGTGACACAGTTTCCTATGATTTAGGTGGTGTTGCATATCCTGAGTTGTGTTTTCAATCAAAGTAGTAAAACTTTGAAGATGACCTTAAGTTTAAACTGCATTAAATTAGACAACATTATTGTATGATTTTGCATTGGGAGGCTTTGATGTGGTGTCATGTGAGCACACCTCAAATGCTGCTTATCTGGCTCCCAGCTGTCAAGGAGCACTTGTAATGTTAATCCACTTTCCTCTTAAAACTGTCCTTTTTAAGGGGTAGGAATGGAAGAAACTTGAATTTACAGCATTGAATCTGCCAGCATCTGTCTAAAAGAGAGTACTGTCTAGGGTTGGAACAAAAGATGGTGATCTCAGACCATGGACCACAAATGAAGTATTGTGGGCACAGTAAGCAGCAATATCAGACCATCTGCCCTCCCGTACCAAGGAGAAATTCTCAGCCTGTTTCTAGTTTTGTCAGATAGATACCAGAGCAAAGGAGAAATGGGAAGCAGGAGGATGGTGCTGTTCACAGGAGCATTCATCCAGGTGTGAAAAGCAGCAAGAGGGCTCCTGCAAGGAGCAGTTGCATGTGGAAAAAGCAGAAGGCAACTTGTAAATAGATTTCCATTTCCTTAACTCTGTTTTACCTGCCTTAGCAGGTGTATGAAGAGTTTTAAATCTTTACATTACTTTTAAAAGTGATTAAAAAAAAAAAAGTGATTTAAATCTTTAAATAACTGCTTTCACTTGAAGCTTGCCTGAAGTCTGCTTGTTGCTGTTGCTTCTCTCTCAACCTGAGGCATTTCTTCAAAAGAGACATTTTCAAGTGACTCAGAAAAAGACCACACAAGCCGTAGCTTCCAGCCACCTACATTGCTTTAGTTTGTGCTGGGTTGTGTCTGCTGTTTCACACCTGATGCACGTGGTGTGCCACAGAGGGCTGAAAGCACACTCCATCAGCAGCAGTTGCTGGATGTTCTCTCTGTTGCTGCCGGGCAGGTGAGAAGCTGAACCGCTGCAATGCCACCACCGGGCAGTACGCCCAGGCCTGCGTCCAGGTGGCCGGGGAATGCGGCACCGACGTGCTCGACCTCTGGAGCCTGATGCAGAAGAACCAGGTACGATGAAATCAGGCAGATTTGAAACTGTCACAAATTGTGAAATGCATCATTTAGCACACAGGAACCGGTGGTGCTGCTTTATCACTGAAATCATACAAAATACACCCAAATTACTCTTTAGGGAAGGAAAAAAATAATCCAGAGTGCTTCGTAGTTGGCAGTGAGAAATAAAGCTTTATAGAACCTGGCCATGGTACTTGGTTAGCAAATATCCCCTGAGTACATTATATCTAAATAGCCTTTTCTTTGGACTTGAGTCATGGAATAGTTTAGGTTGGAAGGGGCCTCTGGAGGTTTCTTGTCCAACCCACTGTGCAGTGTTGGGCTAATTTCCAGCTCAGATCTGACTGCACAAGGGTTGCTGATGCATCTGACCAGATGCCCAAACTCAGTTATGGAGGAATGCAGACTTCTGTGAGCAGATAACTCTAGTTTGGACCCTGAACCTTCTCTCTCCCCTGCTCTCCCTGATGCAGGAGACTGTTGATTTTTGATTCCGTCACTTAATCCGTGATATTTTACTGATGAACAGCAGTGATTTTGGCCATCAGAACATTCTCTTAATATTTTAACATAAACAGTAAAAAATAAAACCAGTTTACCAGCTGGCTTTGAAGAATTACTAAAGATGATCTCTTTGCAGATAGCAAATACAGTAATACATGGTTTTAACCTCCCTTGTAGGATTTCTCTTCCTATTTGTCGGATGGTCTGCATCTATCAGCAAAAGGCAACAGCTTTCTGGCAGCTCAGCTTTGGTCACGCCTGGATAACAAACTGTCTGCTCTTCCTTCCCTGCTGCCTTACTGGCGTGACGTGGACCACACCAACCCCGAGGCCAGTCTTCTGTGACATCCCTGCAGGGAGGAGCCGGGGCAGCCACGGGCAGAGCCAGCCCAGTGTCCAGCAGCTGCTGCAGACTGTGTCCTCAGGGAACGGGGCACTGGGGAGTCCCCAGCAATGCTCTTCTCTGTCCCCTTCTCTTGGGCTGTGGGAGAATAAAGGTGAGACCACTTGGGCTGTGTCCTGGGGTGGTTTTTCTTCATGCTGCTGTTGCCAGGGTAGCTGTGGGGATGAGTAGCTCTTTCCTTGGAGGGCGCAGAGGAAAATGAGTCTCAGCTGCTCTGGGGCCAAGGGATGGAGGCTGCCCTGAGCAGTTTCTGGCTTTGCTGAGCTTTGGGAACTGCACTATGATTAATACCATCTACTTGCTTTAAACACAGAGGAGCTCGTAAGAGGCAGGAGTGTGGAGTTTGTCAAGAGCCATTAGTGTCAGTCCAAATTAATTTATTTGGATGTAATACACCAGAACAGCAGTTCCCTAAGTTTTACTTTGGCTTTGGTAGTGATAGAGAGTGGTTTAGAGCAGGGCTTTTAAAACTTAACTTATTCTGGCACCAGCAGCGTCTTTATACCCAGCTCTTCTGTATAGGCACAGGTTTCAGACCAGTGCCTGTTTTTGGGCAGTATAAAACTGGTGATATACGAGCTTGGAGAAACAACTAGAAAAGGTCTGCATCTCTGCTGAAAAAGCTGCACTGTAATTTGCTATCAAGTTAAGAAGACCTTTCAAATGAGTTGTTAAAATAATATTACAAATTATGTAACATATAAGTACTGCAGACTATGCAGGTTTTGGCCAAGAGAACACAAACTACAAAACTGCCTTTACAAACCAAAAAAAAACATTGACTGCAATCTAGATTAAATTCAACAAGTATTGAAAAAAATGGTTTGGGAAATGGTTGTCTAGCAAGCCAGATGGCAGCAAAAATGAGGATGCAACTAACCATGCATAAAAATCAAATAGCATATCAGTGTAAATATAACCCCTCTGTAATTCTGGGCTGTATTAAACAGTTATGCTGACATGGAACAGGTGTGCTTATTATGTAGGGGGTGAGAGAGTAATGAGAGGCTCTTCATGCTGTCCTGTTAGTGCCTTTGCTTCAGTAAATAATTAAGACAAGCTGGTCAAGACCTGTCATCTACTGTGTAACAGGTTTATAAACTGGAGCCCAAGTAGTTATTTTTCATGTGCCTGGAGCCAGAGCAGAAGCAAGTTTGATGTATAAATATTTATGAGTATTAAACGGGACTATCCTCCTGTAATAAATGCTAAAGTGGCTGAACAGCAAAAGGAGTTCCCAGTGGGAAGCTGTGGATCTTCCTGCCTTAGATGTTATGAACAAACCATGCAATTACTGCTTTCAGTTTCTGGGATACAGCTCAGGCTGGGGGATGGATTCAGTGATTTCCAAGGCCTGCTCCAAATCTCCACTTTCATGCTCCCAAGCACCTGCTACTGCGTGGTTTTCACCTGCTATGTAAAGACCTTTGTGCTGAGACCATGTACTCACAGCTGTGGTACCTGAACAGGCATCTGAGCACACCCCCCTCCCTTAGGCATTAACACCATTAACTGATGATAATTTGCAGGGCACATGGCAAGACCAGCTCCAGCCCAGGCAGGAGGCAGGCAGCCCTCAGTGGTGCAGGTCAGCACCATCGACAGTCCAGGTCTGGCCGCTGCAGCACCTGAGCTGCAGAAATCCTGGCTCCTGCCTGGCTGCATGCCAGACTTTTAACCCAAGCTTTGACAGCCAAAGCATGGAGATCTTTTAGAAAAGGATTGCATAGAAACAGCTCTTGTTTAACTGACTTCTTTTTTAATATAAAAAGCTTTTATTTGGTTGGGAATTAAATTAACTCCTCACACATGTACTTTGCACTGAATCAAAAAAAGAACCCAAACAAAAAAACAAACAACCCCAAACAAAGTTGAAAACCAGCATATAAAACCTAATAGCTAGTCAGGTCAGGTAGGAATACCATAAGGCACACATTCAAGTACTAGTGTAACAAGTGTCCTTGGGTGTGGAGGAGAGGGAACACTCACACAACTTTGCAGCATGGGTTCAGTTCCTTTTCCTCACATCTAAGAACACGGGTTGGCAGCAGCCCTGCTTCCCTGCGGCTGAGTCCAGGCTTGTAACAGTTAAATGGTTCTGCCCTTGGCCACATTCTGTCAGTTTTATCAATAGATTGTTGTGGGAGAGAACAGCTGCAGAATGAAGGTGCTGCTGTACTACCAGGACAGTTGCTCTGTGACTCCACTGTGTCAGTCCATCTGCTACTGAGCCAAAACAATGCTCGTGTGCCAGTCCCAGCTCATCTGACAGATCTCCAGGTGTACAGAAGACACCATCCAATTATCAGCTTCTAACATCACGTTTTACTACCTGTGTGAGAATCTGTATTCACAAAATCTGCTCTTTAATACTTACCCTGCAAGTTTTAACAAAGGTTTATTTCTTTACTAAATTCACAATTGTTTTTAAACAAATGCTTCCCCTGCAATGGAGTGATTTTTTCCCATCATTTATGCAGTAGGAGCTTCCAAAGGCCTCAGAGACCACAGCAAACTGAGCTCAGTAATTTGAAAAACTCAACAATAGTGTTGCCTATTTTAAAATAACCTTTGGAGAAACATTTCTGCACCAAAACTGCTGTAAACAGCAGTTTTAAATGCCATCTGCATAAATGATTTCTTCCTTTACAGTTCTTTCTCCAACCAGACCTGCGACACTCAAGCCTTAGTGCAGAGTGAGACGCTCCCCACAAAAGCCACCAAGACAAGACAGCCTCACCACTGAGGCAGAAGTGTTTCATGCTGGAGGAGCATTTCTCATGCACTGTCTACCGTTTAACAGCCTCTGTGATCCTTTTATTTATACAGAAGCTGGGCATCTTACATTTCTTAATTCTGATTTTGCATTTCACTGACTGCTGCGAGCCTGTTTTTATCTGTTTCATTACTCTGTTCTCAAGGTATTTGCTTAGGCTTTTGGTTACATGTACCTTAAATTGCTAAATTATCTACTCTATTATGGAACATACTGCAGTGTTCATTTTGGTTTTAAAAGCCCCTTAATTTTGTCTATCAGTGCTGTCAGACTACAAAATATTAAATTATAAAAAAAGGCTGATATACACAATCCAATATCCATCAGGATATTTGGTTTTGCACCACAGGTTGAAGGAAATGTTAAAGGTCGAGGAAATAGAAAAACAAATCCAAAAAGCTTCAAAAACAAGCCAGTTCTAGTTTGGATTTTCCTTTTTAAAAGATATAATGCTCTAATAAATGTAGTTTAAGGAAGGTCATACACATGACCAGCATCTGCAGTAGGTCACTTCCTTATTCTCCCACTCCCTCACAAAAATATACATACATACATTTATATTTATAGAAATGAAATGGTTTCAGATCCTCATTTTGCAGACACGAGCCATACATTTGGAAGGCAGCAGCACACTAGCACTCTGTTTCTTTGCTGTCCACCCGGTTCTGGCGCTGCAGTTTGAAGGATGAGGCTTTCTCGCTCCTAATGACAGGATGGTCTGTCAAGTCCTCGAAGGATTTGGCGGCCGAGCTGCTGTTGGGGAAAGGGTCCTTCTCAAAGGCGTCCTCGTCGATGTGCGAGTCCGTGCTGGGGTCCTCCTGGATGGTGTCCATCCTTTGGTGCTCCTGCTTGGGCGGCGCGGGCGCGGCGGGCGCGGGCGCCAGCGGCTGCAGCGGCTGGTGCCGGCTGCTGGCCTGCGCCGCCGGGAACGGCTTGATGATGCGCACCGAGGCCGAGTCCAGGCTGCTGAGCATCTCCACGTTCTGCAAGACACAGAGCAGCTTAAAGGCCACCACGTCCTCCATGCCACTCCCTAAAGACCGTTCTGTCTCTGCTTCTTCCTCCTCTGTATAAAGCACCACAGGTGACAGCCTCACTGGGAAGAGCTGACGACTCAGCCCTTCCTTCCTGGGGCCCAAACTGCTTTGGCAAAGCCTAGGACTGAAAATGCAGGGTCAAGCCACATGACACAGAGCTCAGTGCAGGGAAACAGGCCGAGGTGGAGCTTATTCCAGTCCTCCAACTTGGGGAGTTCATGGTTTCATGTACAAGAACTGAACACAGGGTGAAACACTGCAGGGACCAGTGTCATCACAACCAAATTCTGCAACCCAGATTACATTCAAGTCCATTGATGTCTGCTTCTATTTCATTATTGTTTGGAAAATATCCAGAGATCTCTAGGCATAAAAAAATCCCCAAGGACCTCAGCAAATGCTAATACTGGGAAGGATGAGGTGTTTACCTGCTACCAACTGCTCCATCCTCAGCAGATTCAAAAGAAACAAAATCTGTTAAACTGTTGCTGGTGCAAGGAGACCATTGGCTGTACCTGTGGTCTCTCTCCTGCCTCTGGGATTTTCTCAATTGAATGCCGTAAGAAGCACTAAGATATCTTTTCTCATGGCACAGCTACGGGGCACTCAAACTAAGATCACCCTCAGTTCTGTCACAGGAGATGACAGAGGCACTCTGCCTCAGTGGTCTCTGACTTCAGTATGCTTCCTCCAGTGTTTGTACAAGGAAGAGCTCTTTTTTCCCTCTCCCCTTACAGAACAGCATTTCCTTAACTGAATATTTCAGTTCTTAATAGGAACTGGATTGCCAAAGCACAGGAAAGGACACCCAAAACTCTGTGTCACAAGTCCAGCCCTGTGCTGGACTGTAATTAAAATCTATCTTGGCACTTTTTTGCTCCTCCCCTCTCCCAGCTCAGTATCTGCCAGGTGAGAAGTGCTGCTGATGGGCCCCTTGAGCAAATGGAAGGCTGTAGCACATCTGGCTGCTAGAAGCCCACTCCTGCAGACAGCCACTCTGCAGCAAAGACACTGCAGAGATTTTTGAGCCTCATGCTTCAGTGACTCCATCTGGCTGGGAACAAGCAGCCTGTAGCTGGTGCTGAGTGAGCTGTGCCGAGAGGATGCTGGACATGGGTGAAGCTGTGCTCTGCAGAGCAGAGTGGCTTCCACCCCAGAGGCCTTCCTGCCCCTCTCTGCTGCACCAGAGGGGCTCTGCCAACAAGGCTCAGCTCTTACAGGAAGGATCAGACCCTGCCACGCTGCAGTGCTTGGTAAGAGTGAACAGAAGGCTTGTTCAGAACCCAGCTTCCCCTCATGGATTCACCCCCCTGCAGCACGGGGCTCTGGGGCTACCTCTTACTACTCTTTGGTAAATATTCTGCTGACATCTGAGGTTCAGCTTTTCCAATACACATGGCACAGCATTCTGCCAATTCAGACAGCAACTTACACTGGGGCAAAACAGGGACTTTGTGTTCTCCTCATACTGCTTGTCCAGTTTCTTGTCCTATTGGAAAACACACAACAAACAACAGAGTTAATTTCCCCATGGCAGTGTCTCCTTTTTCCTGCAGGGACACAACACTTTGTGGGGCTCTTTTCCCTTCCCCTTCATCCCAGGAGTGCTTGTGGGCACAGCACCCCTTTGCTCTAAGCCCACACTGCTGTCAGCAGCACACCACATGTCCACAGTCCCACTGGCCATGAGCTCACTGACTCTCTTTACCCACCCACCCAAGATCAACTAAGATCACTATCCACTCTGGGTCTCCTCTCAAAATGTGGGTGTCATTGCTCACAGGGCTTTAGAAGACTTTGTTTTTAATGATAAAAATACCAAAATTATACTTGGGTAGAATCCAGAAAGCAGAGAAAGAAAATCTGCCTGGGAAAGAATGGGAAAGGCTCCAGGGAGTAATCATGGGAGCACTGGGTGTGCCAGGGCCTGGCAAAGTTTAGCAAGAGTTTTGCCTACTGAAGGAGCAGTAAGCCTTACATATGCTGGATTTCCCCCCAGGGTTTGCTAAAAGCTTCCCATCGTTTTCTGCTGCAGCCATCTGCCATTTCACATATGAAGGGTGTTCTCACAGCAAAATCCAACAGAGCAGTCATCTCCAAGACAGCTTACTCACCACACAGTGCACAAGGATGCTGAGAGGAATCCAAAACAGTAAGGAGAAGACAAGCACGGAGCCCACAATATTGTCTGCTAGGAACTTCCCTGTGAAGCCAGTTCAAATGTGTCAGTTACCTACTAAATACTGTTTCATGAACACACACACACACATCTATCTCCCTCTTCTGCAGGCCACTGCCCAGCAAGTGAAGCCTCAGAGAAGCACACACTGCCTACTTTGGAGTAGGCAAAGATAAAATTACACAATTTTAGAAAACTGTATCCAGCATGTTAACAATAAAAGGGTTTTTCTCGTTGTTCTCTGAAGAGCAATGCTGTGAGGATGTTTTATTGAATATGGTTGTTTTGGAACAGCCTGTACTGAGCCAGCCAAGCTGCCCCTCTCACTTATACAAGACACACTGTGAGTCCATTACCAAATTCTGATGTAACAGTCACGTGATCTCTACCTGCCTACACAAACAAACTATTTGAATGTCAAAGACTGAAAAACTGCCTCTATCCAAGCAGGCTCAATAGCTTTATCAGTCACCTAAGAAATAATTTTTGTTCCTGAAATTGAGATTGAAATCTGCAGCTCAGATAATTGCACTGTGCAGGCACAGTGGTGCCGTGAGCACACATAGTTGGGCTCATGACACAGCACCAGCTTAACCACGGGTTTTGTCTGGTGCCAGTAACACAGAGGGAGACACTGGGGGTGACACCTGGGGTGAGGTGACACCTGCTTGGGTTGCACAGTTGGGATCGAGACCAAGGAGGCCCACTCAGTCACAGGGAGTGACTCAGCACAGGCACAGCTTGAGGTGTGTGACCTCTGGTTTTCTTAAATGACAGAGAAAGGAAGTGTTCCCCTCCTGGTCTGTTGACATTTGAATCCCACTGAGAGGTCCACTTTACACCCTGCTGAATCTAGCTGACCTCTAAAGAGACTGACTGTTATTTCCTTTTCTCTAACTGACCTAGTTCTTGGTAGTCAGAGAAGAAGCTATCATCCCTTTCACAAGCTTGGAAGATGCCAAGAAAAAAAATGGAGTACAAAAATGCAAAACAATCCCCCATCCTTTCAGCTTTAAAAGGTGAGAGCAGTAGTGTCAAACTTCAGGCAAAAATATACCTTGATATTTCACAAGCACAGCTACTAGCTACCCTTGCACACGGGTGAATAAATCCAGGCAGCTAACTCTCCCCAAGGCTTTAGAGGTTCATGCCATGAACTCAAAAATCCCCAAAGGATATGGTTATGTGTCTTACCAAAAGTATTGATGCTGAGTTGGTCTATGAAATCCCAAAATCGTTCAATCACATCCTGTACTTGCTTCTCACATTTGCCCTGCAAAAGTAACAAAGTAATTTTATGCTACCCAAGTACTAAGTACTGCCTTCTTGGAGAGGAGGTACAGTGACAGTAATGAAAAGAGAACTACAGACAGCATGACTTCACTTACATTCTTGACTACAGAATTACACCCATGCCCAACAGCAGCAGTCCATTTTTCCTGCCTTTATTTTTATCAAGCCAGTTCCAATTCTATTGTGGTCTGAATCAGATCAAGTTGTATTGTTCGAAATGTGCAAAATCCACTCCACCTTTGGCCCATGTTAGGGGACATAAAACTGATGTTTCTGGAGATTTAAACACTGGAAGCCTCAGTTCCATTATCCACAAAGAAGGCTTCAGCTCTCAGGAGCCCAAGGTTACAGACAAACTCGCTCCCAGATTTGGCTGTGCTGGTTTAACACAGTAGAACCTTGGTCTTCCAGCCCTCAGCAGAAGGACTGGGGCATGCCCTCCCAAATTCACCTCTGCTGACACCCAGTTTAGCTGCAGCCACTGGGGTCTGTAGGTGCCTGTGCAGCTGTACCATGGAAAAGGCCACTGAGTGCCAGCACCCCACCAGTCTCCGTGCCACAGCTCACTGCCCCTTTCAGATACTGCCGGCTGATTTTCATGTGATTGCTCCCTGACCTGAATTATTGGAATAAAAATTAATTGGGCTAATGAGAACAACTGGAAAGGCAAGTGCTGCAAACCCAGCCGAGCTTACAGTAGCACTCAGTCCCCTCCTTTGTGCAGGGTGCCAGCTGGCTGAGCTGTGGGGAGGAGCAGAGGGAGCAATGAGCAGCTGCAGAAGGTAACAGCTTCCCCTTGCATGGGTCTCTGCAGAACTCCAACATCCACCACCTCCAATACCCTTCAATATTTACCCTGTGAAGATGTGCTTAAAACCCATTACCCTGCTCAAGCTTTGGCTTCTCTTCCCCAGCACAGCCCTCCTTCCCAAGGACTCAGACCCCCAGCAGAGCAGAGCTGGGCACACTTACATTTGTGTCACAGAAGCCCACAGTGCAGGGCTTCCCCTTGCGCAGGAACAGGAACTGGTCGTTGGCGTCCACGTAGGGCGTGCACCTGTCCTGCTCGTCGCGGCAGCACACCTTGCAGGAATTATCTGTTTCTAAAATAAAGCAGCAAGCTCAGCCCTTGGAAGCACAAAGAGCCACCTGCCACCCACAACCCCACGTGTCTCCTGGCTGACCACAGAGAAGGCAGGACCAAGACGCCCAATTTCGGGCACTCTGACAATCAAGCCCAGAACTCAGTTATGTGCCCTGTGAAATGTATTAAGGGGCTACAGAGGGACCAAGTTCTCCAAGCTGAAACCCCAACACGCATGAATCAACAGGCCAATGAAGAGGTTCCAAACACATCCAAGAAGACAAATTTAAACGTTCCTTGGGCTCTGAGTCCTCTAGGCACTTGTCTCCTCGGCCACGCCCTCCATCTCAAGCAGTGGGGCTCACAGCAGTTCCTTGTGTTGCCCCTGTGAAGTTTCCATCCTACTCCCAGCTGCTTTCCCACATTTAGGGGATAATACGAAGAGCAAAGCAGCAGGAAAAGTCACTGGCAGAAGTATATAGCAGGCAGGTTAGCAGGGGAATGAAGTTGGGGGGATTCTGTATTCTCAAGGCACTTTAATGTCTTTGAAATCTTTCTTTAACCCCTTGCTGGAGGCCACTAGTCCTCTGCCAGATGCTGGATCCAGAGGCTGGCTGGTATCTCCTTACAATACCTTCTTGTCCATCTGTAGCTGGAAGGTAGGAGAGTGTCCTCTCCTTTAGCTGGCGTGTCAGACCCTAAGTCTCATCTTAATGTCTTCAACCCAAACCAAAAGACAAGAGGACATTCACATTCCCTTTTTAAACAGAGACAGCTGACAAACCCCAACAGTTTAAACTTTTCCAGAAACCACAAATTCAGCCCTCCAACAGGCCAGCCCACAGCGAAGCCAGCACTCTCCAAGGAGCAGAGATGAAATCCAAATTCCAGCCCCAGTCCCGTGTCAGCTCAGCCTGTGTCACCCACCATTGCACGCGCACGAGCGCAGGTTCTTCTCCCTCTCGCAGAAGGGGACGCACTCCCCGTCCTTGCACTTCCCCATGTCCACGCACACGGTGTCGTCCGGAGCGTTCCCCGGAGGGGGACACTCGCTGCTGTTCCCTGCAGATGGAAGTCAGCACAGTGGGAGGACTGGGTTAGAGCAAAGGGCAGAGCACCTAAGTGTGCAGAAGAAAGAAGGAAAAAAATGGAAACACAGACTTATCCCAGGAAAACCCCAACAGCTCGTTCCTGGCTTTCAACTGCAGGTGCCTACCAACTGCTCTGGGAGGCAGCAGAAGCTCTGGAGCTTTCAACAGCTCGGGCATTGTGGCACTGGCAACCGAGCATAGGTGCAGACCCTGGAGCCCCCCTCAGCACTCTGACTTGACTCCCTGCCTCCAAGAAGGACTGTGAGGAGGAAGTGAACAAGTGGGAAAGTGAAGCAGAGCTGCAGTAATTCCACCCTTTCTAGGGCAAAATTCATTCTTGTCCCCTCCCAGTGACACACTCTGTTTGGCTTTTTTCTTCTTTTCAGAGAAAGAAACAAAAAAATTAAAAAATTTAAAAAACAATCAACCTTTTTTATGTTCTTCTGGGCAGTAAATCACAAAGTGACTCTTGAACTAAAATGAAACTCATTATAGGAGCATATTGTGATGCTTAACTGGTCTCTAAAATTACATCTACCGGATGACTAAAGGGCACTAGACTGAAAGTGGGTTGAACAGGACACTGAGCCTGGAGCACTTGGCTAGCTGACATACAGGGGACAGAACCACATCCTACCAGTGCAAAAAGACTCTCCTTTACAAGTGGCATTTATGGCTTCCTGGCATTTCTTTTGTGCACTTTCAAACTGGCAGCCTTTACAGCAAGGACTGTTCCGGTCACTGGGGAAAGATCAAAATTAAAGAAATAAATATTAAGCAATTAAAAAAAAATAAGTACAAGTGTGACAAAGCCAGAGAAAAAAGATGTTTAGGAAATAAAAAGCTACTTCTTGGAGACTGACTCATAGATTCAACCCTCGTCCTCTTTGCCCCCTCCCACAGCCACCTTTCTACATACACACTGACTCTTCCTGTACTGAAGGTCAAATCCCATAGAAGGTAAATATATTGAGAGACAACAGAGGGATCCAAGGCACTTGGATCATCCTCTTGTACCCTGCTGTGCAGCTTAGGACAAGATCTTTCACCCTTTCCTTCCCCAAACATTTCTCCCCCTTCTGTTTGTCCTGAAGGTTTCCTACTTTGTATTCAGAATTGTCTTTACTTCATTGTTTCACCTAACACAAGAAGGCCCTTAGTACAAAAACAGTCATTAAAATAGATGGATTTTCTTGCTAAACAACAGGAATTGCATAAGCTCTCTAATGTTACATGGTGTAGACCTTAACTACAAAAAAAAAAGATTGGACACTGCATTACAACAAGGCCATAAATACCCCAAAAAGCAACAACAGAAAGAGAAGTCATTTAGTGCAGCCACCCTGTTGTCTGCTCAAACACATTTTGCAGCAGTCTGGAATTACCAGTATGTACCAGTGTAAAAAGCCACCTTCCAACACAAACAAAACTTGTATTTGCACAGCAAGTGTGCACAGAAATTTTTAATGCTTTTTGATTGCCTAAGTTTGCTTAATAACAATGACAACACAATAATAATTTTCAAGCCTGTGGCTCTTGACACCTCTTAGGAAAACAGAATGCTAAAAAAATTAATGTATGCACACAGAAGCCTTTCATGAAATCTTTCACTCTTGTGAGCTCACACATTCAGCCTTAAAGCCAGGAAAGAGGCCTGGGACACTGCAGGTGGCTTTAGGAGTTTTCAGCCCAGCCCAGCGTTCTCTCCTGGGTAAAGAGAAGCTGCAGCTCATGTCCCCTTACCTGCACTTGGCACCATCTTTCAGTTTACAGTCTGCAGAGCAGCAGGGATCAGCCAATTGATATAAGAGGCCAGGGTCACATTCCTCCCCTTCATCCACTCTGGAGTTCCCACAGACTTTGTTGTTGCGCTCTTTGAAGCACTCCTGGGCCTTGATCTCTATGGTCCTATGGATGGATTTCTTGCTGCAACTGGAGAACATCTAGAGAGTCACCAGGGAAAAAAGCAGCACTAAGTGTACATTTCTCTCAACAAGTGGCACCTAAGACAGCCACAGCCTCCCTGTGCCTCTGAGCTCTGGCATCCCAGAAAGCAGTTATTATTCCCTCTACACTGTCAGGTTGATACCTTGGAAAAATTTTAACATGGCACAGTAACAGTTGGGTCAGTACCAGACCCTGCTGCACACTGCAGGGACTCCCCCACTCAGAGTGGCTCAGAGACAACTGCAGCTCTCCCACAGCTCAGCAGCCCCAGGACAGGATAGTGAAGCTGCAGCAAGAGGGGCTGGGCACATCCACAGGTCAGAGCAGACTGCAGGCCAACCATCCCCTGCTAGGCTGGGTTTCTCACACACTGCCAGGGCTTCCCCCACGGCTGTGGTGCCTGGCAGCCCCTCTCCAACAGCAGCTATGGACCACCCCAACACTGTGGTACTGAAGGACCTGGATTTGACTCTTGCTGGGACTTGCTTGTAGCAGCACATGGCCACAGCTAATTACAAACAGCTAATTAAAAGGCACCTTGACATGCTATGAAGTCCAGTGAAACCCAGATTCCAAAGATGAGTTTATCTTGCAGAGAACCCAACTGCATGCAAATGTTTTCTTATGGCTAATACATTACATTCTGGTGGTTTCAAACTACAGGAATCATTAACTAAATAGATTTGCCATGCAAAGGGTCACTGACCATAGCAGAAACTTTTTGTGTCGATGCAAAACTAAACAACCATACCTTGTTGTTTTCATGATCCCCACTGACAGCAATAGGATACATGACATATTTCCCACCCTGGTCTTCAGTGGGGGCACACTCTGGCAGACTGTCAGGATCGTGCTCTGCTCCAAAGTTATGTCCAAGTTCGTGTGTTGTAACCAGGTCAGCCTCCTTTTTTGAACATGAAAAAAACAATGTTGGAAAAAATTAGTCTGAGCAGTAAAGGACAGAGGATCCCAGCTATTTCTAGGCCACCAGTCTAAGATACACCAAGATGGCAGGGAATTTCCTATGAACATTTTTCTGGTTTTAGAAGTGGAGAAATGAAGGTAAATAAAATTGTGGTCCTTTCCAAAGTCAAATTCAAGGACTAGATTTGAACATTAAATCACTGTAAAAGACAAAATGCTGTCCTAGAATACCAATTCAAACTTGTTTTCAAGGCAATGCAGATGCTTAAAAATGAACATTTGCTTCTATGTAGCTGGAAGGCATAAAAAGTTAAAACCCAGTCCAAACAAACAGCAGCTACTTTGATTAGCCAATCTCTTGTTTAACGTATCTTGCCATTAGAATTATATCCTCTAAAAGGACAATGATTTTAGGAGTGCTGAATAAACTCTGCTACTGCATGATTTCTAGGAAAGACACCTACAACTGTGGCCCAACAGGGATGGATTTCCAACCTCATTTATTCAAGACAGGCCTGCCTGTGCTGAGGATCCCAAACTGGCTCTGCTCACTGCGCACCGCCCGTGGTGCCTTCCCCAGCAGATGGTGTCAGGCTCACAAGGTGACAACCACAAATCAAACTCACACAGAAATAAAGATAACCACAAGGAGACTGGGCAGTTCTGGAGAGGAACTGTCACTGCAGCTGCTGTGTGGGCACAGGAAAGACCAAGCCCTGCCACGAGCTGCCCCAGTCTGTGTCTAAGCATGGTTAATGTGGGAGCCAGAGACAGGAGAGCTGCCCAGGCATCCCTCCTGTGCTTCACTGTGTTTCATTTGGAGAAGAGTTTTAAGAAGGCTGTTTTGGTTTTGTTTTTGTTAAACCAAAGTGGACACCAGGCAGCACTTACCCTGTGAAACCAATGTGAACCATCGTCCCAAGCCCTAAGCCTGCCACTGGGCAGACAGAAAACTCAACTTCCTTTGTAATCTAAGGCAGAGCTCCAGGCTGGAGATTGAACAAATGCAAATAGCATGGCAACAGCTATTGCTAGAGCTCTCTGTCAACATCCCTCTTAACACAAAGCTTTACTGTCTTTTTCCCTATCTTCTTGACAGTTTCTGTGCCAAGTTTTAGCCCACATATCAATTATAAATTCCTATTACAATCATGCTACAGAAAAGCACAGCTGAGAAGCTGGCAGAAGCCAGCAAAAGCAAAATATGCCCAACTTCAAAAATTTAATAGAGGCAGACATAGGCACTGCTCTGGTGTCTTTACAAGTGAGACAAAGCTCATATTCAGGCCTTTGTGTATTTACTATCTCATAAAGCATGGAAAAAAAATCCAGAAAGCATCAATTTACATTAAGCTGAGTATTAGCACTAATCAGCCCTATATTACTGTTCTCTGCTCTAGTTACTCAGGACACACAAAAATCAGGTGGAGGAATTTCATTAAGAGGCTCAAACTAAACCTCCTACTTGGCCTGCTTTTTCTGTTTGAAGGTTTGTTTTGTTAAGAGTTTTGTTGTTTGTTTGGGCATTTTTTGTTAAAACAAAATACATTCAAATCCATCTTTAGACATCAAAAACCTGTTTATATCTAGGAAACTACAGCTCCTGGGAGACACTAGCTGTTTCCTCATTCCTGTTTCACAGTGAATTCAATTTTCAGTTCCATTCAGTTCTGACTCCTCTTGTCAGCTACAACAAAAAAAGATGATTTTTGTTTTATGATCTATATCCTTGTTCCCAGAGATCTGACTCAAATGGAAAGCCAGCAGCTCTTTTCTGAGAGAGCACAGAAGCCTGTCAAAATCCCATGGCACGCATCACCAGCACACACACATGAGGAGAATACTCCTCTACCTTTGTGAGGATGGTCTTCCCATAGTTCTTGGTGCTGGTCAAGCCACTGTTCAGATAGATATCCTTCTTTGCAATTTGACTGTAATAAGCTAAAAGAGTAAGAAATAAAACAAATTAAAATTGAGAAACATTTTTCTTGTGTTTCAGGGTACTTTTGGGAAGAGAGGGAAACTTGTCTGGGGAAATGAACAGCTTTACAGCTTTGTTGTTCTCACAGGCTCACTAGTGAGCCCCTGCCTCTTGCCAGTTTATGGAGCTGGGAATCTTTCAAGCACAACTTCAGCAGCTCATGTATTCCAGTAAAGGCAAAACCAGCAGAAATTTCCAAGACAACAGCATCTGCCATTCCAGAACCACTGCAGGATGCCTGCACACAAAGCAGCCCTTAGAACAGGGCTTTTTCTATACAGCCTGTTCACACCAGATAGCTCAGTGACTTTGATTAGTGACTTTGATCCTTCCTGCTTTTTCCTGCTCCAGCCAAAAAATATGGCCATCCCTTCTGTGTAAAAAACAACTACTATGCAAATAACACAACATACTCCATGAAAGTTGGAGAAAAGAATTAAACATGAGTAACAAAAACTAGCTTCCCACCCACAACTGGGACAGAAGAGAAAGAAGCCTTGCCTTTAGGACAAATGCCACCATGGCTGTTCGGTCTGGGAGAGCCAACGTACGCCAGTCCAAGTGTTCCCATGTCAAAATCTTGATAGGTGAAGAGATGAGCAAGGCACACATGAGCTGCCTTCTCTGCAATATCAAAGCTAAATTGCTAAAAAAAAAAAAAGTCAAATCTCTGTTAGCTTACAGAGCTTGTTAGAAGTCTAGAGATAATAACATTTATTTAATGTGCCAGACAAGTACCTCCTAGATCTGTTTAAGTCAGAAAACAGCAGCTGTTTAGCTGTCCTACAGAGCTGCAGGAAATTAAACTAACGCCCAAGTAGACTGTACACATTCATTTACATAACTTGTCTATTCATTTTCCCTTTTCACAGGGAGGACAAAGCCAAGTACAATAACTTGGTGAAGGTCACAAGGCAGCCAGTCTCAGGGCCAGACATATCAGGACTGCCTTTCTGACTCACACCACATTAATAAGACTAATTGATGTCTGCTCTATAATTATGCAAGGGAGCCCTTTACCACAGGGCACAGCAGCTGGTTTGACTTTGTGTGACATCTACATGTCATGCAGAGGGAGCAGAGGACTTTCACCCGTTACTACAGAGCAGCCACATCAATGAGCAGTTCTCTGTTAAGGGGCACGATTTTTCAAGGGTTACAACCTACCTCCAGCAGCATTTTCACATCCCAGGCATCTTTCTTATCATCTGGATAACTTCTTGCCATATTATAATGCTTTTCTCCAGGTTTTACAGGATTTGGCTCATTGTGGATGATAATCTATATGTCAAAAAGGGCAACAACAAGGAAGAGGAATCTTAGTGAATTTTATAGCTACAGAAAAGGTTTCGATGTAATTTTAAATGTCTCAATAGATCTGTAAGGAGAAAAATTCAGACTCAGCATGATTCTAATATTAACTTTCCAGCCTCTGCTAGTTAAATACACCAACTAAATCTTAACTACACTGTAAGTAACCCTTTTACAGGACAACATCAGAAGTTTTTACTGTAAAATTCTGCTTTGAGATGCATTTTACTTTTAGAAAAACCCCAAATAAATACAACCAGTATAAATAACCCCAAATCATTTGAGTTCTAGCTAACAAAATGTATGTTAAAGGACTGCTGCTTTCCAAGTAATCTGGAATAAGTTCATCATGTTCTCTACCCCCTCCCTGCCCAAATAATGCTCCTTCTTTATGCCTTCAGATCTTTTCCCAGCAAAGGGGAAGCTGGCTTGTACCATTAGCTCCATGTCCCACATCACAGCTCTTGCAGTAGGCTGAGCTGATGGAGTCCTCCTGTTTTTAATGCTTTTTCCAGATTTCTGTGTGCTAACTTTGAGACACCATCATAGAAATTGAAGTCACTACATTCCCTGTGTCCATACACAAACCTCTAAACTACCATGATGTCTAAGGGAGTCATTAAAGCTCCTCAGGCAAGATTGTGTGTTTTCACCTGTGTTTGAGGCCCACCCAGGATTTGTAAGCCAAAGCACTAACGACAGAAATGTGAAATAAATGCATAAGTATGTCTGAATGAAACAAAATTTGCTCAAATCCAGGCAAAAAAAGCACTTCTGAATTAGGAATAAATATGGAAAAGATTCTTCCTGAAAATTCACATCTCAAACACTGCAAGGAACTGAAAATGGGCATTGTGTCAGGTCATCGCTGGCAAGAGTGCTCCTGGCTGGAGTTAATAATGTAGTATGTTATTATTTTAGCTCTAACCCAGACCAAATAATCCAAAACACTGCTGTTTAAACCATGCTCCTTTAGCTTGGAAGGCCCCTGCAGAGCCCAGTGAGTACCTGCTCTATCTGTATGCCGTACCCATTGAAGGTTCCATCATCCCAGGAAGTGTTTCGGTAGATGTCATCTACTCTGTCTATCAATTCAATCTGTGTGCAAGAGAGAGACAGGTCACCCAGGTGAGCTTTCATGGAGCAAAAGACATTCAGAGAAACTACAACACACTTACCAAGAAACAGTCACTTGAATTAAAACTGAACCTTGTGTAAGGTAAACTCCCTGGATCCAAGTACTGTTGGTTTTGGATCAGTGTTATCCAATATACTTGAAAATTTTCCATCATTAAAATGTAGCACAAACTTTTCCATTTATCACTTTTGTTTGTGTAGTAGAAGGGCAATAATATTAAGAACAAGACATTTTGGGAAACACTTTGTTCAAACACTAATTTTCCAGATTTGAGGGGAAGGGCAGAGGAGGGAGCTGTTTTTACTGCTTTGTTTTAGCATGGTGCTTAACTAGTTTAACTGACCCCCCAGGCTTGCCTCCCTCAACCAGCCAAAAACCTATTATTTTCCTCATTATGGTTCAAGCACAAGGTTCCAGAAAGTCTCTTGTCAGTTCTCACAATCAATACCTCCCTTTTCAAGCTGTTCTCTTAAAAATAACAAACCTTCTACTAAATATAAACCATGAAAGTTGCTGAGAAGGAGAAGTGGCATTCAGAACCACTCAAAAATAGTTTATGTTTTAGTTTCCTAATCACTGTGTTAACAGTACCCATCTACCCAGGAAACACAACAGGGGTCAGCCTCAGCACATGTCAGATGCTGAGATAAGAGCACCTCTGCAAACACACCAAATGAGGCCCCCTCACCTGAGAATGTAAAAGCATTTCTGGGGACAGAAAGGTCAAAAAGCCAGCAAAGGTGGAACAGAGTGATTAGCATTTCAAAGAGTAAAGCTCAGAAAGAGACTTTAGACAAACAACAGGCCTCCAAACCTGTTTTCATTCGTTTTGTCCCCAGTCTCCAAATCCCCATCCTCTCCCCTTCTGCTGAAAGGTGCTGTGGGTAAGGCCTTGTTCCAGTTCACAAAAAGCTTGTCAGACAGACAACCCCAGTGCTTGGCTGGGTCACTCAGTAATTGGTACACACAAAGGAGCCCCACTTCCCTGAGGATGGCTGAACACCTGCCTGCTGATGGGAAGCAGTGAATTCCCTTGTTTTGCTTTGGTGCTGTGAACAGCTTTTGCTATTAACTTGTAGGTTTCTCTCTCAACCTACAAGTTATCTCACCTTTACCCTTCTGATTCCCTCCCCATTCCATCTTGGGGGAGAGAGCAAGTGGCTGCTGGGGTTAATCCCAAACACCAATGCACAAGCAAACAAGTTGTTTACTGGGCCTGCTTCTAATTTATTGTTCTGGACAGAGAATCCTGAAAGAATTTGGAAAAGAAGATCTCTATGAGTTGCTTTAACCTCTCATTAAACATGCTAGAACTTTAAAGATGCTCAGATCATTTGCAGTGGATTTCAAAATCCAGGAGACTCTACAGCTCTGACTGAGGAAAGAGAAGTTCCTGGGCAGAAAATGGCATAGCCAACAGAAGTATATGAAAGGAAGGAATCTGCTTTTCAGTGAAATTTGAAGATGACTGAACTACATTGGCTTCATTGTAGAATATTTTTAAAGCATGCTTTAGCACTTTCCCAGGTAAAAGCTGTGTGTACAAAAGTAGTATAAGCTGGATGTTGTTTTAACTACTGCATCAGTGTGTTCTCCTGCATCTATTCCAGCAAATTTTAACTGGGTACATTTACTTACCAAGTAATTTATCGTGGTGCTCTCTTCCCCACGGCCCATGTACTTGAAGAAACGATGGTCTGCCACTACCAACATCTTACATGTGTTTTTGGAGTTCTCTGGAATGGCTCTCTTCTTCCGATGTGTGCTTTCTAAAGTAAATATTTCAAATAAACACTCAATACTACTACCACTGCTGAGTCTATTGTCCTTATTTAAGACCTGAATGTGAGTGTGGGTGGGCTTCTGGGAGGAGAATGGGGATGTTTAGTTTTAGCTTAGGGCTTTTTTTTTTTAATAGCTATTCTTAGATTTTGTCTTCCTAACAGTCCTCAAACTTACTGTAAGGAAAAGAACTCAGTGAAACTGAGTTATTCATCAGATTTACCTATAGAGCTTTTATGGTCATCACCACAGCCTTAACACCTCTCATTCACCTGTTCCTAGTCATTACCCAACTTTTGCTAACACAGCAAAGGACAGAGGAAAGAGGGACCAAACTCCCAAAACCCCATCATAGTTCAAGATGGGTTCCTTGAGTGACCATGGAGGCCAAACAGGTCCGGCTGCACAGTGCACAGAAGTACAAAATTGTTTGAAGAGGCATGAGGAGTGCTGCCTCCCCCCTCCATCCCCACTGAACTGAAAGAGCTCATTTGTTTCAAAGATGCTGCTCTCCCAAGGTATGGACACTCACCTTCATTTTGTTTCCTGTCTTCCAGTCCTTTTGGCAACAGTTCATCCTCACTCAGCTTTAAATAACCACATACTTTGGGGGACTGCAGCCTTGAGAAATCTTTGATATCTTCCGATCTGTAGACGAGCAGTCTTTCATCTTCCACATCGTCTACAAATCTCCACAGTGGCTGGCAGCACAGGAAGTTAGGAACACAGTGAACCCAAAGTCCAGGTAAGTTAAAGGCTTTATGTAGGTACCATTGTATCTCCACAGCTTTCTGTCTACACACAGAAATGTACAAATGCACTTCACCCACAGCAACGATCTACTGATAAAATGACATCCCCGAGAAGGCCAACAGAAGTCACCTCTCTTATGCTACATGGGAACCCAAAAGTCTGAGAGCATCTTAACAAAGCAGCGGCAGCTACCTGATAAGACCACAAGAGAGAATTTTTCTTCTCCTCAGAATCTGAGCAAGCTGAAGGGGCTTCTCAGGTTCCTCTGCTCCCCTCTGTAACAGCAAGGTGCCAGGATGATATCTTTAACTGCTAACAAATGCACTGACCAGAAGCACAGGGGGAGGCAGGTAACAGAGAGCCTTTAAGCACACAGCAGAATGTGGGCTCTTCGATGTTCAATAGCTACCCAAGCTACTCACAAGCATGAAAATTTCTCCAAAACCTAAGAAGACCATGAAATCTCAAGGAAAGCCACCAATTCCCATAGCAGATGCATCCTTTTACTTTAATCAAAGTACAAACCATCCTTTTACTTTACTGACAAGTCCTTTTATTATCTCACTGTTAAAGCTAAAGCAGCACGACCAAATCTGACACAGACAGGGTCAGTTCTTTGGCCAAAGCCAAGCAGCAGACTGCCTGCACAGAGTGCACCTGGCTCTGGCTCTCCTCTGGCCCTTAGGCAGGGCTCTTGCAACTTCAGCCAGCCATTATTTAGCACTCTGTGCTTTCTCTTCACAGCAAAAAGGTCCCAAAACGTGAAGGCTGTGCCACACCAGCAGGCACATGTCTGCAGCACAAAAATGGGGGTTTCACACACTAAGACAAGGTGTAAGGGCAACAGTGGTTTACACAAAGGCCCACAGCCTTTCCAAATCATACACAACTACCTTGAAAACAAAAGCAGGAAATGCTGGAGCAGCTTTGTCCATGCTGCCTTTGGGGAACAGACTGAGGCATGCTCCCCCTGGACTGCACACGGGAACCATCTCATCCAGGGCTGTGGGTGGCCAAAGCTGACCTGGGGACACCACCAGCAAGGTAGCACAGGCAAGCACAGGGCTGCACACCATTGCCTGCCCTCAGCTGCACAGACACTGCCAGCCAGGAACAGGGGCTTGGCTGCACAGAGACAAGGCACACCCACTGCTACTCTGGACCACAAACAACAAAAATGCTTTGTATCACAAGCAAACAGCTACTGTATGTCCTCAATGTAAAACACAAGTACAGTGATTTGGCCACTTTGATCACATTCTTATACTTTAACATGACTAGATTTCTCAGGTTTACCCATAATTCTGCATATCTCTGGGTTTGGAGACAATTACAATATCCATATAACACTCAGCCATAATTACTGTTATTCAGCCATTCTAATACTGCTTGTGTCTGGGATACTGCACTGAACATCTCATTATGACAGTCTCTAATTATATATTTGTTGAATATGGGTTTTTTTAACCAAGAGTTCAAAATAACACAAGCAATGAAAATGGTGAAAAACATGGGGGTAGGGAAGAAAACCCCAGATTTTCAGATAAAATATCAGATTTTTAGTGAAACTCTAAGAATGAGAAACCTTCCAAGATGTAACACAGTTTTAAAAAGCTTCATAGACGGTGACTCTGTTCAGACTGCCACAGTTTGTTAGAGGCCATGATCACCACTAATTTCTACCATTATCCTTTTCGGTTTCTGAAACCCCTTCCTGTTTAAAACATACCCTCTCCCTGATGTATCTAAAACATGCCACTGTCAGAGAATGTCACTAATAAAAGTCAACACTTGCAAAACAAATTGGTTTCTTATTTCTCTCCCTCCTCACCCCTAAACAAACACTACCACCAAATCTCATTTGAGCTACAAAAGGGTCAACACAACTAACTAGGAAGAGGAACACTCAGAGGAAAAGCAGGTGATTGTTTGGATTCAGTTTTCCATAGCATACCTCGATATTGTATTCTTCTCCATCAGTATTGATTCGCACTGTAAAATCTTCATCCCCAATATGTGCCACAACCTTGGAATTATGCTCTCCTTTAACATAAGCATGGAAGAATTAAATTAATTCAGCTGTCTGAATGTGCTCCTGCACAAGACACTATTTGTTGGGAGTTTTTAATTGTTTCTAAACTTCATGACAAATTACACTCCTCAGTCCCTGTACTGTTCAATTTAAAGAAAAAAAAAAAAAGAAATTAACCAGCACTTCCCCCAAGTCTTAACTTCCCAATAGTCATAGTCAACAAAACTCAGATTTAACAGAAAATTTTACAGAAAGTGTTGAGATGGCTCTGGGGATTAGTAATGGGGGACACAATATTTCTGCCAACAAAAGCAGCGTGCATCTAACTACTGTCAGACAGCAATTTCACGGCGTCAGCCTGCATTCCAGTGGAAAAGTCTCACCACATCACAAAGGCAACAAAGAAATCAACACAACTTAGCAGAGGCATTAGTACTGCATGAAAGTGGAGCATGGTATCTTTCTTTACAGAAAAGTAATCTACAAAGAACTATCTTTAAATCTTTTAATTGAACAGTCTGGGCATCACTGCATCACCTCTACCTTAGCTTTGTGTTCTGGGGCAAGGAACATTCAAGTCCTACATTCCAGCTGGAATTAAAGCTACCATCAGCATTTTAAAAAAATCATAATTTGCAAGCTGCTGCTTAAGCAAATTATACCTTTGTGTCCTGCCAAACTAAACACAAGAGTCCTATCTTAGGAGCTTGATGCAATAAACTCTACCACCCACCAAACCTAAAAAAATCCCCAAACAGACCACAAAAACAAAACCAGAAAACCCAAGGGGATAAGAATTACGTTTATTTCTTCATCCTAACCATATCTGATGAAAATGAGGGAAATACACCAATTACTCTGCCCAAGAGCCTCAAGCAAAGCTGTGGTTTCTCAGCATTGACCCACAGTCTACTTCATACTAACCAACGACATGTCCGGTGAAAAAGTCCTGCCATTGAACATGATACTGCTTCTCCTTGCCTTCACCGTCCACAATTAATGCTTGAAATTTTTCTGAAAAGTGTTCAGCAGTTGCAGTTAAGTATAATTTAAAGTGCCTGTAAAAGAATTTACTTACATTTATTTTTAAGCAAACACATAACATATACATTCAATCTTCATTTTACTGAGGGTCTGAAAGAAGTTAAAAAGCATTATATCTGATAATCAGGCTACAAAAACATATAATGTGTAATTCATAACTGTAAATATTTTGGAGTCACAAATGTTTAACAAAAAAAAAAAATAAAAAACAACCCCCAAAATCCAAAAGAGTCAGAGTTTGCTCATGATGTGCCTTCTCCATTTGCAGTTGAGCAAAACCAGTTACTGGTAACAATTTAAACAAATAAAATCAGACCAAGAAATTTCTTCATCTATTTGAAATTAAATTATCTTGAAGTTCTTATATTCTGACATAATACAGGCAGAAGACCATAAACATAAATCTGAACCACCTACATTTTTTACAATATATTGTCACAAAAACTAAATACTATCCCAAGAAGTAAGCTGATAACCTTTTTTGGAAGAAGCCTTGTGGGCTCTTGGTTTATGTGGGCTTTGGGTCAAAGATTTCTGGCATGCTCCTCTGCAATTATTCTGTAATCATCACTGGCAACCTCACCCTAAAGCCAGGGCACATGAGGCAGTGCAAAACAAGGACAGTCAGACATCTGATCCCATTAACTTCTCATAACTGTCCCTCCAAACTCAAAAAAATTGCCCTTTCAAACATTCAGAGATTCAAAAATTATGCATAACTTGCATGACAGTTGAAGATGACACAGGGGAAGGCACATGAATACACAGAGGACAAAAGATGTCAGACAAACAAATATCAATTTACATTTGTTAATACAAAGTGTTATTCTCACCCTGCTCCCCATTTCAGATTCACAATTCCAGCACTCAAATACCTGCAAGGCACTTTTCTGACTCGCAGAATAAAACCCCTGCAATCTTCATGCCTTCTCCCTTCTACTTCTCCTCCCCCTTTCACCTGAGCTTTCATTTCCCATCTTATAACAAAACCCAAAAAACCAAACCAGCAAAATATTAAAATAAGTATTTTATTTAATGGGGCATTTATACTCAATAGGAAAAGGATTAAACCTCCATGAAAATAAATACAGTAAATCTCTTGGGCAGCACACCACATACACTTCCCAAATTGAAGGCTGGGATTGATTTTCAAGAACCAGAGGACAGTCAAGAAGCACTGACAACATTGCCAGATGAGGTATAAGTGAGATCCAACACAATCAGTGGGAATAATCTACAAGAAACTAAACCTAAGAATAAAGCAAAAGAAATCCTAAATTACTGCCACTTCAGCCATCAGAGAAATAAAATAGAACTTACTTCACCTTTCCTCTGAGCCTCTCTGAAATCACATAACCATGCAGATTGCTAACCTAGAAGAACTGGCCAGTCATGACAGAAAACAAGACAACAATTTCTGGGTTTGAATCTGCACCATAACTCATCAGAAACAGAAGGAAAATATTATGTTATTTCATTGCTGATGATTTAATTACCTTTGCAGGGCTGAAAAACTTAAGAGCCTCTCTACATGTGTCTCAGGCTGGAGGTCCCTCTTCTTCAGTGAGTGTTGCTGGATGCTAGACAGAGAGAGGATGTCGTACTCTGAAAGCATGGACTCAACCGTGTCTGAAAGACCAACAAGGAAAGTTTTACTTTCAAAAGACTTTCTTTTCAAATGCACACATAAAAAAAGAGCAAACCAGAGACTCCCATTCCAACAGCAAGACCACAGTTTGCTCTAATTTTAGGATAACTATCGTACATTTCTGTAATGATCTATTTTGTGTAGGCAAGTAGAAATCATAGAGTGAGACAAGACACAATCCAAGAGAGACAAACAGAGTTTGCTTTACTTTTTCTACAATTTCTGAGCAACAAACTCATCATTTTTACTGCCACAGCAATGCAGAACTAATGCCCCCCCTGGCTGCCCTCCAGAAACTAAATTGGGAGAATATCCCCATTTCTCTGGGATGAATTACTCTCCTCACCTGCTGGTCCCCACATGAACCTGAGGAAGAAAATAATTTAACCTAGGAGACTTAAACCAAATTAATTGCAGATTGGACTGTATTGGGCCTTTCTGCCCAACAGTAGCCAGAAAACAGGTATCTGCATAGCACAATCAATCAGAATTAAGTAACAGGGCAACTCATGTGAGACAGCCTGGTTTCCCAATACCTTACCATCATGCAAAACTCCTTTTCCTACTCAGATCACGAAAACTTGTCCAGAGAAAGGAGACCAAGTGCCTGAATTCACACTGGAGCAGTACACAAATTACAAATTCAGGTCAATATTCCGCAGATGTCTCCACTATGAACAAGTGCATGACAGCTGCAAACAGTGTTTGGCTCTTGCTGATAAAGCCTCCTGCTACTTTGTAAGGCATCCTTTCATCAAGGCACCCATCCACACCCTTTCTCCTCTGGAGCACCCACCACCCAGTGAGACACCCTACATCCACCCTGGCTTCCACCAGCACTGACAGACTGAGTTTTACAGCCTTAACCAGAGGCTCTTCACCAAATGAGGATTCAGATGTGTTTTACAAGAGACAGAAATGCTCACCCAGACATTCTTTATTAAAAAAAATTCCCTGTTTCTTTCCCCTCCATTTCCAGCTATGCTTCTAAACCAGACCTGATATGTACCCAAGAGCTTTTCTGTTAAGGAAGATGGCATTCCTTCAGAGCCCCTGGTCACTAGCTTACCCCACTCAGCAAAGAGACCTCATGTGTTTTACTGGACTTTTAAGTAAGCAGAACCATTAACAAGCTGTTTTACTGGCTATTGTGCAACAAACCAAGATTGCCAACTTGAAATCTAGATACTCATAGCTGTGGGGTTTATCTTGAAATAATATGGGTTTTTAAACGTGACACTCAGTACAATTTATCCCCAAATCCATGCCTCCAAAGCCCAGGAAAGCTTTAAGAATACATGCACTGATCAGGGCAAGGGAAGTAACTTGCTTTTCCTTTTACGCGGGGGTGGGTGGGGAGAATAAACCAGCAGTGTACTGCCACATGTGTGCTTGTGTACACTGAAGTGAGGAAGGCACAGAAGCAAAGATGACCCTCACAGCCCCCCTGGCCCTGCACCAGACCCACTCACAGAGGAGGCACGGGTGACAGGGCTGCTTTCTTGGGCAGCAGAGGCCACCCAGCAGCAGTTCCCAGGCTTCCCCCTCCCTGGCTGCTCCTCCTTGAGCAACACAGGAAGGGCAGTGCAGTTGCAATTTCCTGATTTCTGTTTACAACCCACAGGTCGAGAGCACCTGCAATTCATTACCATATGTTTCGGGTTATATGCAAAGACAGGTTTGTATCACCGTATTTTCTGTGGTGGGGATGTTCCCCATAGATGCCCCACTGCTTCATGTCAAGCAGGACCTTCAGGTTGCCATATGCTGCACAGCTCATTCACTAGAGCCACACTTAGTAAATGCCTAACTTCCTCCTCCAAACAGCTTTTTTTTTGTTAAAAAGTCTGTTGTTCTAATTAATTGGTTTTTGTCTGGCATCTGCCCTCATCCAGAACCACCCAGGAAGCGTGTAGGAATAGGCAAGGAAATCAGTTCTGGGAAAAAAAAAACAAACAAACAAAAAAAACCAACAAAAAACAACAAACCAGAATTGGGTTAAACGACCTAGTTCTGAATTCTTTTAATCAAACTTGAGATTCTCTTACCACACTCAGCTAGAGCTGACCCCTCAATTAAAGTCAGTGTTGATATACAGGATATCCAAAATCAGTTTATGATACAGACCAAGCGTGTGGTACGTGGGACATGAAACAAGAGGTGTGGTACCACTGCCCTGTGTGGACTTGCCAAGAAAAAGGTCTGCCCAAGAGGCACAACCCCAGGTACAAAACAGTACTGTCCTTTTCCATCTCTGCCTTTGAAGTACAGACCAGAACCAAGAGAAAGCCATGCCAAAGAGCAAGATGCAGTTGCCACTATGGCCAGACAAAACGTCTCAGTGTCATGGAAAGAGAACTGAGAAGTCTGCTAAAAAAAAGCCAGGCTTTTTTATTTGGTAGGCATCTCCTACTCCACCTTAATACACACAAACACCCTTCTGGAAATGCCTCACAGAGACACAGGAAGAGTAGTAAGAACAAGACCTAAGAAGTTCATGAAGATGAGTAAGATGATTCCACTGAAATAACAAATGAAACACGGCACTCCCAGTTCCTGTAACCCTGAAACAAGAGTGCACTTGTTCGTATTTCCTCTTACCCTTCCTAAATTTGTTTGCTTTTAATTTTACTTACAACGTAAGTAGAGGCTTAAGACATGCTGCTCCTAGACATAATCTGTTAACTAATTATGATATCAGACAGATGTGAACAAATATATTGGTAATACACTCAAACTAACTTTTTTTTTAAATGTTCGTATTGCAAAAATAATGACACTTCATCTTTTATTTTCAGTAAGCCATGAACATGGCTTATTGAAAATAAAAAATGAAGTGTCATTATTTTAAAGAAAACACAGAACTGTACAGAGTCCAACTGTACAGCAGTCTGTGGGTGGGAGCCATAGAAAGCATATACTTGACTTTTTATTCAAGTTTAAAAATCTTTCTGGTATTCCTTCCCCATTATCTTCATTATGGTCCAAGAGTCATTTCCCACGGGCTTCAACAGACCCGAACTTAGTTTTCCCAAACCACTTTTTTGTGGTTCATTCTCTTCCACACCCTCCTAGATTTCTGCATTCCTGTCTTTTTAGGGAACACCTTAATTGCACCCTGATATGGCAAGTGTTTATTTATTGTCACCAGCCTTCAGCTCGTGGTACCTTCTTTCTGGGAGTGAAACCTCCCAAGAACATACAGAAATCGGGTTTGTAAGAGAGACAGGGAAGGAACATTGGTGACAAAGATGATATCCCAAAGCTCTCGAGAAGAAATGCACATCAGTGATCCTCCTCTACCCCCAGCTTCGAACTCACCAACTCTTCCCTCTTTTTTTTTAACCTTGTTTCTGGGCTAAAAGCCTCCTAGCACTAGACTTCCAGATTTAACACAGGAAACTATCTTTTAATAAACTCTGCTCCAGCACTAAAGAGCTCAAGAATGCACAGGGGAACAGCTTAACTCCCTGAGTTGGAGGCCACTACATGTATTTCAAAAGAAGTTGTTTCTCTTTCAGTGCTCAGCTAGCAATTCAAATACCAATGTCACCCTTCTCCAACCAGCTTGGCTTTCGTAAGTACAACAGTAAATTCCCATGATCTCATGCCCCATCTATTGTCTGGAAACCAACAAGCAAATGTGGCAAGTCAGCCATTTCATAAGCACTCTTTTGCACTGCATTATTTATGGAAAGGTTAAGCTTATCTAGAAGCATGAAGTTTTAACCCAGAAGATATAATTAATATTTTTTACAACTCTCTTCACAATTATCCCATGATAGAAAATGTTCCTACCTAAAACTCAAGATCCAAAATTAAAAATAAAAAAAAAAAAAAAAACAACTTTTGGGATTTAAAAAAGACCACTAGATAACCAGTGGGGTTTGCAGGAATGATTGCAGTTATTTCTCCGATCATCCCAAGGGAATAAAAGCAGAAATAATTTTTCTGTCAAAGACACTGGAATGGGATGACAAGCCTACACAGAGCAGTCCTAGAACAAGCACTGCAAACACATTCAGGAAGGATTTTGCAGTGGGACTGTTAAATCAGCGTCATCTCTAAGACTGAAAAAGGGGCTCCAGGCTGTATTTCATACAGTACTTATTGACTACATCTGGGTTCTGATCTCAAGCTGATTTCCAATAAGTATCAAACACCCATTGATCAAAAGCTTATGAACAGTTGACTAGTAACAATTCTCTGATTCAGCTGAGGAGTGACTGAATAGTTGAAGGGCTCCATGTTCTTTATTGTTACTATTTAGTTTTGTATGCTCTTCTTGTACATTAAAATATTTTACTTAAAGTAACCAAATACAGTAATTTGAAATATAATTCAGAGTCTCATAATTCAGCCCAGGAAACAGAGACTGGAGTCTTTCCAGCTGAACCACAGAGCTAACACAGGTCTCCATCACCCTACATAGAACAGCTGCCCCTGTGTTTGTAGTAGCAGCTGCTCACTGGCTGCAGTACAGCAGGATCCCAGGGAGTGCTAATGGAGAAGGCAAATATATTCATATTTCAGCTGGGCACACCAATGGTCAGTGCCAGGCAGGAGGTGATGCAGTCATGCCTAAATGTTTGTGGATACCTCCTCTGAACAGTTTATGCTGCTTTTAGGAGAGTGTTGATGAAGAGGACATTGAGAAGGTTCATCATGGGAAAGCTGTTCTGTAACAACTCCTTGCACATGCTGTTACATCTTTCTCCAGTACATCTGGTACAGAGACATTGCCAGAGACCCAATACAAAGTGAATTGAAACACTTATCCCACACAAACAGCCCATGCTTTTAACAGTTTAGATAAATCATGTTTACTTCTTTCCACTGAAGAGTGGTTGCTGTTTTCCTCATCTAGAATGTGTAAACAAAAGAATTTGTGTGAGAAACAAGTTCAAAGCAAGAACCAAACACATGTCAGCATTCTAATAAACCATAACAAGATAAAAGTTTACACTCTGAGCACATTTCTGGACAAACCTGTTAGTAAGAATGGCCAGCCACGTCAGCATTGCTGTATGTTTTAGAAGGCATGTTTTTGACTCGATCCCAGCTGCACCAAACTAGTTAAACCACATGAGAAAACAAGGTGCCAGCAGCAGACAAAGCCTCGGGGTACGGTTACCCAGCCCTCGTGCTGGGAGGGCAGGGATGCTGCTGCTTTATTGTCCACCAGCTGCTCCTCAGTGCACATCTCCTGCAGTTACACTGGGCAACTACTCCCTCCTTATCACACATTCAGACATGCCAGTGATGGGTATCATGGAAAAGCTAACAGCTTACTAAATACCCTTTAGCTCATCTCAGGAAAAACTTGTTCATGTAGCTGCACCTTTATACCACTCCAAAGTTTTTCCCCACAGTAAAATAAACATCTGTTTCTAGGCAGTGGGAATATTTCCTTAAGGGCATAAATTCTGTTTAGGAGAAGCTGTTTAGATAATTAAGCTGCTGTTTCTGGTGGTTTTGAATACAGCTGAATACCCACAATGGCTCCTACACATTACCTCACATGCTTCCAACCTTGCAAATTATCTAATCACATCTTAAATAAGGACCAGTGAGGAACAAAACTGATACTGTTGGATCTACTTGATTTAACAACAGTCTGTCCTATTAATGACAACAGACCACTTTTCAAAGGAAAAAAGAAATATCCTGCCAAGTATTAACATTACAAAAAAAAATAAGAAAGCCCACGGAATTAACATCCTCACAAATAAGTGAAACAA
Source organism: Phylloscopus whistleri (assembly GCA_017589585.1). Lineage (NCBI taxonomy): Eukaryota > Metazoa > Chordata > Aves > Passeriformes > Phylloscopidae > Phylloscopus > Phylloscopus whistleri. The sequence goes on from JADMLD010000548.1 coordinate 1,981,122, forward strand.
AGGCAATGCAGCCATCCCATCTTACACCAGAACAGCATCACATGACTTGACGCTCAAAAAAACCCAACACGACCCACCCCCAAATCACATGCTTTCATACATCCTGCAGAGAGGAACTGCCCAGTCACAGGATGCAGTGCTCTGTGGAAACAGATCATTTGTCTGGCTCTCAAAAAACCACAAGCCTCACTACCTGTACAAAGATACCACATCACAAAATCTTGCTGTGTCACAAAATAAGTTTGAGTGGAGCTGATTCTAGGTAGACACTAATTACTGTGTAGTCTAATTATATTAGACTTCACTTGTGAGACCAACCCCTTCACTTCTGACTGCATTTCTTCTTGTGGATTACAACTCTGGACTCATTCATACACAAACTTCCAAAATTCAAGGCACATCACATACTGAGGGGCAGAATTTTACTATTTCAGTGACAACCTGAAAAGGTGAGAAAGGAAAACAAGGGATATGATGTTCTTGTTCAACACCTCAGTAATTATGGATCAACATCTACTGAGTGGCAGCTGTAGGTGCCTCCCTTCAGAGCCCCCTTGCCTTCCCACTTCTGAGCCCATGCACCTACATAGGTTAAAAATACAAATACCAAGGAAGGGAAAAAGTACAAATAATGTACATTAAGGCAGCACAGGGAGACAGGGATGAATATTGTGAAGAGATGCAGGGCACAAGCAACAAAGACGGGCAGTACTATCGCATCTATCTGCAAGAATGAAAGACATCAGGAAGACCATGAGAACCACTGAGAGGGTTGCAGGACATCCCCACAACAGGCAAGTTCATGTGCTGCACATGAAGATCATAGAAAAGGACAGCAGGATAAACTGCTCTTTGTTAAAGAAACCTGGCTCTCAGTTTCACAGCAAAGCACATCCCATCATCACTCTGGGAAACAGGCAAACTCGGACTCCTACAGTTTATAAAAAAGCCGAGATGGAGGGGATCAACCTGTTTATAAGGGAAGTTCAATATAAACTCCTGTCTCAGAGACAAATCTCTGCCGACTACAAAATGCACAATTAAATCCTAATGGAAAGCCAGAGTGCCAGAGTATGGCTGGCTGTGCTTCCTCACTCAGCCCTTCCAGCCACAGAGCAGAAATCCACGCTGGGGCTTCTGCACATGCACACAAAAATTCCAGAGTGGCAGAAACATGAAACTGAGATGAGTCACTGCTGCTATCAGCAACGTACAGCAGCAGTGAAGTTGTCAGTTTTTTCTGGGGAGAAAATTAAACTACCCCAAATCTTAAATGCAAACAGGAATTTTACTTTTTGTCTGCTTAAAGGTCAGAACAAATTGGCACTACTGAAAAGCAAACTCATGCTGAGCACTGGATTATGCTCCATTACAAAAATCTTGCAATAGCTAAAGGTAATTCTTATTAATTAGGATCTAATGTAGCATTGGCATTCTTCTTTTTGTTGATCTTGAGTACTTTTCAAACAAATTACACTTCAATAACTTTTTTCAGTTGGACTGACCTATTCATATAAACTAATGAAAACAAATCTGAGAAAAGTACTTGAAAACCTTGATATTAAGTAACTTCATGGAAAAGACTGCTAATCCACAAAACGAAATTAATAATGATTATTTAGTGATAATTTGCATTCAATAGGGCCATGTCTACACCAAGTATCTGCTGTTTATACGGAGACGACGACACTGCATCAACAAATTCCTGGGATGGTTTTGAAATAATCCTGCCACATCCTGGGCAGGGACCACAGCCTGTGGGACTGTGTGTCCTTGAATTCTCCACCACGTGATGTATGGTGAGAAACACACTCAACCTTCAGCTTTTGGGGACAAACTGCAAAACCAGCTCCATCTAAAACAGTAATCTTGCTTCAAAGGATGTCCAAATGGGGTAAGAAACAGTAAAAAAAAAGGCAGATCATGGTAGGGAAATGAATCATTTGACCCTCACCTAAGTCTTGCCTAAGTCTCCAGCAGAAGCTTCAGTCCAGCAGGATAAAATTTAATCTTGCATTACGATTTTTGTCACTAATTATCTCACTGCACATTCTTGACACTGAGCTAAACTTCCAATCTCTAAATTCTCTGGCAGCAAATTACATTCCTGGCCTTTTGGACTCCCCATGTTTTGTCACAACAAGTGTGAAGAATTCAAAACTGACTGCAAATCAATTTATGCTGCCCTCTGTATCACTTAGCTCCCCTGGTTTATTCATCAACACCACTAACATTTGTTTTTTTCACTTAACAATTTCTAAATCTGAGCCCTCTGATGTGCATTAGGTAGGTGTGCACCGAATCATTTGTAACAGGTCATTTCTCCAGCTCAAACAATTGTTCTGAGTTCTGCATGGTATTTCTGCATTTCTGTGGAGAAAAAACTGGTGAAAGTCAGGGTATCTGCCTCAGATTTTATTAGTGCAATTTGGCAGGTAGAAAAAGACCCCCAGTGAGTGATTTAAAGAATATCATCTGCCCAGTAAAGGAACAACTATTTTATTTTAGTTCCCTGCCTAGCTTGTGATGAAAAGTTCTCATTCAAAAGAGGTAACAGCAGAGTAAGACACATTTTACATCCAGACTCCCTTGGGGTAATCCTGGATACATGTTGCTTAGTGGCAACACACAGTGACCTATTCACCTCTTCAGCACCCAAGCTGGATATTTGCACTGTTACTCTTTTCAAGTAGATTAAGCTCTGTTACCATTCAGATATGTCTGAACGCCAAGACAAACAGTATAAATATTTCTTAGCTATAAAAGGTTATCTTCAGAGATATAGAGACAATGGAGAGAAAAATTTTGAAAGAGTTGCCATTGATTTTCTGGGGCCAAACTACAGATCAGTCACTGTATTGAATAGTAGAGTCCCACTTTTCTAGAAACTGATCCCTGATGTCAACATTATTAGTAAGAGTACACCTACAGACAAACTGAGGTGAATACCATCCTGTCTCCATCCCTCACCTGGAACACAACCACTTCCACCCCCCAAAAAATGGGGTAGGTGCTTGGACAGTCACACTGTGAGCCACTCCACAATAAAGGAGTTCACAGAGAGAAAATATATCCTTTACTGAAAATGGACCAAAACCAAGCAAACAAAAACCCAAAACAAAACAAAACGAAACAAAACAGGAAAAAACCCCAAACAAACAAACAAAGAGATTAGCTTCCAGACAGCTCACATTCCATGAATGTGCTCACAGGAATGGGGAAGGGATCAGAAAGCTGAGCTCAGGTTGTGGCAGTCCCATTTTAGATCAGTTTAGACTCCTGGAGCACCACACCCTAAGATTACTTCAGCTGAAAAAAAGCTGGAAAATGACCCACATCTGTTTATCACTTATTCTATTCTTTGTCAAATTCTCTTTTTCACTATGTATTTTTTTTTCTCCTTGAAAAACTGAACTCAGAGTAATTAGCAAGAAGTTGCATCAGAAATCACAAAATGTTAATTCATGAAACTTCCTTAAGGAAAAGTTCTCAATAGAAATTTGATTTCAGTTCCCAAGAATTAACCTGTGGATAAACAGAACTTTCAAAATAATAACACTGAAATTATTAGACAGAAAAGATGGTATTTAGAAAACCAGGCTGTTTAAGCTGAGGACAACAGAACTCCAACAAAAAACCACAATAAAATAGGCAAAGGTATTTTTAAAAGCAGCTTGTAAAAGGCATAAAGCTAATACTTGAAATATTTTTTATTTTATGAGAAGAAACCACACAGCTAAATAACCAAAAGGGCTTGTAAATACAGCCCCAAGAATGGATGCTAAAGGCCAGTACTAATAATTGACCTTAGTATTCACTGCAGAGGAGATAAAAAAGATTCCCAAAAGGAACTTTTGACATGATATGATATATGTAAAGACCTGTGCTTGACACTCAGGAAAAGAGGTTTTACAATAAGTCAAGAAAATTACCAATAAATCATCAGGATATGAATATATTAACCCAAGAGCTACAAAGCACTGCAAAAATAGAACTGGTCAACTCCTAACTGTGGTATGGGACTAAGGTGCCACTAGTACAGTGCAGTGGGTCTGAAAAGACCAATTTCCACTCCCAGGTACCATCTAAGGGCCTAATCAACAAATACATTCAATGTCCCCAGGTGGCAAACAGGTAACAATAACAACCCTGTGCAAGTTACTAGACCTGGGGCTAAATAAGATACTAGAAAAGTGGTGCCTCCTATATATTAGCATATGTATATATATATATATATATGGGAGTAGTGTGTGGATAAAAGCAATAGCTTATGCAGCACACACAGATTTTTCAAGCTCCCCCACAAAATAGTTTTGTAAATTTAGTTTACTGGACAACAAAACACCTGATGAAATTCAAGATGTGAAAGTGTGAAATAACAGGTGAGGAAAATAATTCCTTGCTGTATTTACACAACAAAGTATGTCAGTACAATTACTACCACTCAAAAGAAAACAAAAACCCAAACAAACAAACACCAAAACAAAATAAAACACAAACAAACACAAAATCACCCCCAAAACCCAAATAAACAAACAAACCACAAAGAAAAGAGAACTTGGAATGACTATTAAAAACCAAAAACTACTGAGAAAGGAAGCAAAATTCATCATTATAAATTTATGGTGCCTTGTATTACAAATGGTATCTTGCATATGCTCTGACCATACATCTTGAATAAATAAAAATCCAACACAAAATATATAGACAAAAGTAACGAATAAAGTCATGACTCTTTCCTCATACTAAGAATTACTATATAGACTAATATTTTCTCACTTAAAAAGTAAAAGATAGTACAAATGAGACAAATTGCATAGCTATGTCAGTCACTAAAGGTGATGAAGAAAATGAATAATTCTTCCTATGTTTAGAAACAGAACAAATGAGGTTTTCCTCCATGCAGTATTTCATAAAATTGAAGAGCTCATAGTCCAGGCACAGTGGTACATGGGCCAAGAAGATAAAAGCCTTCAGATAAAGACTGCACAAGCTCATAGCAGACAGGTCCTTTAGAAGGCATGAACATCTGACAACCCAAGATGTTCAGGACCTCCCTGACCTGCCTGATGTTTAAAGGACACTGCGTTTGTTTTATTTCTATTACACTTTCCAGAGCATTCACGACTGAGCTCATCCTTCCCAGGTTCCTGCAGCCACCAACTGCTGAGGTGTGCACAGAACCACAAATCCACTCCAGGTGCAGGAGAGGAGGGCAGAGGTGCAGCCGGGACCCCTGTCAGGAAATCTGCTGAGAGACCTAGGCCAAGGAAGGAGACTTGGGGCAGTCCCTGCTGGCCTCACTGACTGGAGACAGGACAAATATCTCTGTGTGAATGTACAGCTGATTAACCACTGGAGCAGTGTTCAGCGACTGTCTTTGGACAGTTCAGTTATTGATTTGACCGTCAGCATCATCCCGTGTACAGCAATGGGCTCAAAGAAAGCAACAAAACTTACCACAAAATCATTTTTGCACCTTTGATTTTCAAAACAGGGGTTTTCATGTGGGGGCTAGATAAAGTTTTTAAAGGAAACAAAAATTTTGCTGCTCCAGTGATGAGGAATTATGGTACAGAGAAGAGGAAAAATGGAGCAAAGACAGGGATCCAAGTATGTAAGACATGGGTCTTAAGGGCAAGACACTGCCACAGCCTCCTGCAAGAGTCCATCTGCCATTTCAGTGATAAGCTTCTCCTTATCAAACGGAAGTCTACAACTTATTCATTGCAAAGCAGAAGCTTAGATGCAAAACTGTTTACAGAAGTTAAATAAAGCAGCGGTTCTCCTCCCAGTCAAGCTTCTCTAGAGGTCACTTTCAGCTCCAATGGCTTCGGGCTCTCTGGTGACTCCCCAAACAGAACTATGAAGAGAAGTATATATATGATTTCGCCCAGTGAGGCTGTGCAGCCTCCCTCACTGGAGATATTCCAGAACCGCCTGGATCTGTGGAATCCTGCGGAATGTGATCCAGGATGACCCTGCAGGAGCACGGAGACTGGACCAGATGACCCACTGCGGTCCCTTCTTACTCGACCTATTCCCCGCCTTATCCCGCCTTAACAGAGCGCAAACTCCTACGAGGAAAACTCTTCAGCAGACCTGGAGCGTGAAGACAATGGTGTCTCTCCGCAGAGAGCAGTAACCCCAAGCATGCCCACCAGCGATGCCTTCAGCACAAGGGCAGCTCCGCGCCGCCCCACACGGCACCCACCGCTAACCCCGGCGGGCGCGGGGTGCCGGCCCCCCCCGCCCCGTCGCATTGGTCTCTCCCTCCTTCTCGCCTCTCTCCCCTCCGCGGTTGCCGTGGTCGCGCCCTGCCCTCACCGTAGCGCTGCGGGCGCTGCGGATGCCCCAGCGCCTCCAGCCCGCCCGGTGCCCACAGCAGCACCAGGGCCGGGACCAGCCACAGCGGAAGCCTCATGGTCCGGGCGCAGCCTCCTCCGGCACTGCGCGCCCGCTCGTTCGCATCCGCTCGGGGCAGCCTCGCCGTCCGCCCGCCGTGCCGGGCCCGCCGCCCTCCTGGGCCCGCACCCGGAAGCGCGGCAGCTGCGCGCGGGGCATTGTGGGGCGGGCGGGGCCGCCATCTTGAGCGGGGGGCGGTGGGAGGGGAGGTGCGCGCTCCGCTGTGAGGGCGTGAGGCGGTGGGGGCTGTGTTCACCGGGGCACGGGTACGTCCGGGCATCTGGTCCAGCCTCGCTACTACTGCAGGGTCATCCTAGGCCACATAGCACATGATTGTGTCCAAACGGTTCTTGAATATACTCAAGGAGGGAGATAACACAGCCTCTGGACCATCTGTTCCAGTGCTTGGTCGCACACACAATAAAGTTCTTCCTCGTGTTTGGGTAGAACTTCCTGAGCAATCATTTCTGCCCGTTGCATCTTGTCCTATTGCTTGGCACCACCAAGAGGAGTCTGGCTCTATGCTCTTGGCACCCTCCCTCCAGATACTGAATACATTGATGAGGTCCCCTCTCAGTCATCTCTTGTGGCTGAACAGGCCCTACCCTCTCAGCTTTTCCTTGTAAGAGAGATGCTCGAGTCCCTTGATCCTCTTTGTAGCCTCTGCTGGGCCCTCTCCAGGAGCTCCATGCCTCTCCTGCACTGAGGAGCCCAGAACTGGACACAGCGCTCCAGGTGTGTCCTCACCAGGGCTGAGGAGAAGGGCAGGATCAGCTCCTTCTACCTGCCAGCAAAGCTGTTCTTCCTGCTGAGAGCACTTGCTTTCTTGGGACCTCTCCACCACAGCCCCCTCACGGCCTTCCCAGGGCAGGGGACAGACCCCTGGAAAGGGAGAAGGCTCTGGGTTCTGCAGCCCCTCTCTGGGGACAGCGTGGGCTGTGGACCTGCCTGGGCAGGACCCTGATGCTCTCAGATCTTGCACACTCAGTGACACCACTCACAGCTGTGTTTGCTGCTTCTCCCCAGCCCATGAGAGTGACTGTACTCAGTGACTTTACAAGGTTTTGTGCACAACTTAGCACAACTGAGTGTTGTGGCACTTAGTACAAATGATAAGTGATGGGTCCCTGACTGAACTGTTCCCAAAGAGCATGCCTTATTGAGATAAAAGCACAGAAAATGTACCTGTGTTACAGCTGTGCTGTAGTGCTCTGGTTAATGTTCTCCAGAATTAGGTGGATCTCTTACCTTTTTGCAGATGCCTCCAGTAAAGATGATTGCAAGTGATGTACTCGGCAAAAATGGGGGAGAAGTGTCCCCATTACCCATCTGGCTCAAGCTGTGCAGCTCATTAGTTAACCTGAGATATTTAAAAGCAGCAATAAAATTACTCATTTTTCAATTTTTCATAACACCATAAAAGCAGATATGTCACTTAAACCAAGAGTGTCTTTCCCAGTTCTTGTCTTCAGTGATGAGAATATTGTAAGAGGTGAAACTTCTGCAGAAACTTCTGGTGGGTCTGCTTTGAACTTCCAACAATTTGCATCTGGTGGCTCCTGAAATCAGAGGTTGTGTCTTGCTTAGCAGCCCTCACTGTATCTCCTCCATGCATTTGTTCAGTTGATTTGATGCTCAGGAAATGCCACCTGAACATGAGGAAGAATTTTTTACTGTGTGAGTGACTGAGCACTGGAAGAGATTGTCCAGGGAAGCTGTCAAGTCTCCCTCACTGGAGATATTCCAGGATCACCAGCATACAATCCTGTGCCATGTGCTCTGGAATGGCCCTGCTTAAGCAGGGAGGTTGGACCAGATGCTCCACTGTGGTCCTTCCAGCCTTATCTGTTCTGTGATTTCTCTGATTTCTCTGATTTTTGTGACCTACTGCTTGTAAACTGGCAGCATCTCTGTCACCCTGTGGCAGGGAGTTCCACAATGTCACTGTATGTACAAACAGCCACTTTCCTTGCTTTCAGTGTGACATTTTGTGAGACCATGTGATGACCCAACCCTGCTTCTTGCTTAGGAAAGGACAGTACATCAGTTTTGCCTTCTCCATGCCAGTCACCACTCAGAGCCTCCATGAAATCCCTTTGCAGTCTGGTAAGGCTCCTCTTGCAGACTGACAAGTCCAAGTGAAATCTCCTTTCCAAGGAGGTGTTTCTTGCTATTCTATGAATTTTACAGTTTCTGTTCTTCCTCTTTGTGATGGTGGGACTGGAACTGCATATGCTGTTCATGACAGAGGCATAGAGTAGATTTATAAAGTGGCATCACAATATCCCCTGACTTGTTTTCAATATTGCTTCTGAATATCTTTAATATTCAATGTGCTGTTGATCTCCACTGAGCTGGCATTGTCCTACAAATAACATTAAACTTCCAGCTCTCACTCCTGATGTGTGGTGGTCGGTTCAGACAGCATTATTCCACATGTGATGTAGGACTGGTTTTTCCCCATGAGCGTGGCTGTACATCTGTCCGTCTCCATGATCATGTTATTTTCCTGCCAGGCACTGAGGACTCTGTTCAGTTGCCCATATGGGGGTGTCCAGTGCTGTTCCAGATGACACAGAGGGTCTGAGTGAGGCTTTAGAAGAGTCTGGGGGTCCCTGTTGAGTCCTGTGCCAGAGCAAATGTGTCCCCCATATGATGTGGCATCCATCAGTGGGGGTGTATGAGCCCTGGATAGAGGAAGGTCTTTCTGCAATTCTCAGCCACACCTTGTCTCTCCTTTCACAAATAACATTATTATTATCTTCAGCAATCTTTGTCTTGTCACTCCTTACCTCACTGAGATTGTTTATGAATAAGCACAGAGATGTGAAGGTGCATTAGTGATTTCCTTTCATTATGAAAACTGACCATGTACTTGGTCTTTTAACTGCATTTCAATCCATGCTGGGATCTTCTCTCTTATCCTGTGGTTGTTTAGTCTCCTTAAGAACCTTTAGCAAGAAAGTCTTGAAAGTCTTTCAGAAATCTCTGCAAACTGTATCTCTGCAATCCCTCTTATCCAAGTGCTTGCTGACACATTCAAAAACTTCAATCTGAGTTTGTAAGGCATGACTTCTCCTGGCAGGAACAATGTTGACTAAACCCTTGTTGACCTTTCCCTGGTAAATCATGTCTCTCCACATATGCAGTAATTATAGTTGTGCTGGTCTGTGCAGAATAGGTGTCACTTTTAATGGTCAATAGTTCTCCAGCTTTAAACAATTAAAAAATAATGTAATATTTGATACAATCCACTCCCTAAATGCCAAGAAAGTTTTAAGCAAGAATTTATACCACAGTTAGAATCTCACTGCACTGTAAGAATTATTGCATCTTCGAGTTTCCTGAGTGAACAGTGTCTGTTGAGAATTTGTCACTGTTTGTTTTGTGTCATGAACTTCTTTTTAAGTCAACATCTCCATTTGAAACAGCTCAGAGATAAGGCCAATGATGAAGTGTTCCAGCAGAGGAACACAGACTCAGGAGGCTCCTTTGGGGTTTCCACCATGGCTTTATCATCTCTCAGTACTGGTTTTGCTGCCAGTTTCGTTGGTGGGTTTCAGCTTCTGGCACCTGGTACACTAAGATTATTGAAATAATCTTAGATTATTCCAGATCCTCTTGAAAATTATTATCAATGTATTATTGGGTTTTATGCATTTTATGATTCTTTCCTTTGATGTCATTCATGAAATCTACCATAACCCTCTGAGTTACAGATTTGATTGGGTTTTTTTTCCAAATGAAATGTTTTATTTTGGTCAGCCTTCCCTTGTGTGTGATTAATCCATGTTTGTGCTTAATCTAAACCTCTCTCTGGCTTTTGGGTTTGTGGTTTATTTTGGTTTTTTGGATATAGTACAGCCATTCTGAATTGTATAATAAATAATTTTCCTCTACCCACGTCTTGATTCTAGCGACTTTCTGTAATTTTTGACCTCCACCGAGTACAAAGTTGAAGTTTCAGGTAGATGATACTTCACCAGATTTCTAAGATGTCTTCTCAGATTAATAACAACTAAACAAGTGCTCATCATTGTAAGTATTTGGTGAAGGTTACATACAGCATTTATAAACATCAATTTTCATTTGCCATTTTATCAGATGTGATTTAATATTGCAGGATCTTTCAACTTTAGGTGGAATTTTTTGGAATGGCATTGTTTTTTCTGTGAACTATTTATCCCAATTTCCAGATCACATATTGGACTTCAGAGATCCCAGTACAGATCCATTTTTTTAATCAATGGATGGACTACTCTATCTCTCACTATTTTGTCAGATGTGAAGGAAGATACAGAAAGCCAGGTAAAAAGTTTCTTTTTCTCTTATCACTTGAATTTTCCCACTGACTAGGTTTTTTTTTTCTTCTATTTACTTCTTATCTCACAAAGACACTTGAATAATAAAAGTTGATTGCCTGTAAATATTTTTAGGGTTATGGAACTGGGATTTTGGTTTTGACAGAGCCCATCACTATGGAGTTGTTAGATTGAAGTGTTTAGACTATTGTGATTTAATAATAGCATAACAGTATGTAGTTATTTTGAAAATAACAGTAATTGATTTGGTATCAGTAGGTTAGTTTAATAACATATCTGAGTGTGGTTTTTTTTAAATTTTAATTTGTTTATACAAATATATCATCTTGTGTCCGGTACAAGCTCACTTTTGGAGTGTGTTGATACTCAGTATTAATAGAAATGCATTCTTTCCTTTTCACAGTAAGGAATTTGAGCCATTTTATTAACATGAGTGGGGACTAAACAAGGATATGCTAAATACATGGGATATGATTAGAAATTAATGGGAAACAGCATGTAGTGTGTTGGTGAGGAATAGCACAAGTACAGCACATTGAATTTAAAAAAAAAAAGAAACAAAAGAATTAAATCTATAAAGGCAGTGAATGTGTTTCCTTGTGTTAATAATAAAAGCTGGAGATGTGGAGTGACAGCTAGCTGGGTTACTGACCCTGCTCACAAGAAGGGTTCCTTTAAGAACAACTGTTTGGTAGAAGAGGTAAACCCACTACCCAAAGTGATTCATAAAATATACTGCTTAGTAGTTTAATTGGAAGGGAAGATGGATCCTGTGTCACGCCCTGGAGGAAGATGGTGGATTACCTTTGTTTTGTGAATGTTTGAAGAGTAAATGATCCCCTGAGGAAAAAGTCCTGATCTTGGTTCTGAGCTGAAGAGATAAGCAGAGCTCCTCCCCACCCGTGTGGGAGATGTAGGCTTCATAAAGCTGCATATTTTCCCATGGGAATTATTGAAACCCATATTATGTGTGGCTTTTGAATCTGTTTTGGGTGAAGTCCTGGGAAGTGCAGTGACTTATAAGAAGTTCATACTTTGAGAGAGGATGGAATAAATAAGTTCATAAATCTCTTCTACTTTCATGATCATCTGCAGAAAGAAAAAGAAATTCTTTAAAAGCACCTGGGAATTTCTCAAAGTGAAATAACCTCCAAAACACAGAAAAAAAACCCCAACAGCAAAACATCATCCATGTTTATGTCACACAAGGAGGGTTTAATGTTTGTTTCATACCATGGAACAGGGGACCTAACAGCAAGAAAAGGTCTGAAAGAGTTAAGAGGCAGATGACTGGTATAGTTTGGCCCGATTGCTGAGGTTGTCTTCTCCCTCTTGCTGATAAATGAGATGTGGAGTCCTGTGGCATACCAGTTCTGAAGTTTCTGTAATTCCTCACTTCCATACTTCTTTTTTCTCCTCTGTTCTCTTCCATGTCTGTCTTTCACCAAGTCATCTGACTTAGTCTCCTCTTTTATCTCCATAGACGTTTTTCTTTCCCATACAGCGTTTCATTACTTTGAAGGCCTCACCCTTACTTAGTGATGTTTGGCCTATTGTCACTTTCAAAATATGTAAAATAGCACTCTGCATTAGTGATCCAGGAGTTTATAGTACATTTCCCAACATTTCCCCTACCTACTCAGCAAGACAGAAATTTGGCTACAACTCTTGAAATATACATATTCCAGTATTTTCTGACTTCGAGGAACTTCTCTGGTCTCCCGTGGTCTTCCAGGACTACACAAATATGCTGCAACTGGACTGACTTACCTGCTGTGCTAGTTTTGAAATCTGCTATTACTGCATCACAAAGGAAAGCAGAGACCAACTTGAGAGAGCTTTTTAAAGACAGAAGCAACCTGAATTTGTTCTTCATTATTGTGAGCATATGTTCTCTATAATTATAATAACACATAATGCTTTTCTTCTCTGAAGCATATCAAAGTTAATCTTCCCAGGGAGGGAATGTACTCTTGTGAAGTTACTTCCTGCTACAGCCTTTTTAAAATCCACAAAGAAATTACTTGGCCCGACATTCTGAGACAAAGTGGTCCCTATTTCTTTTATCTGCCAGGAGATGGTGCTGCCAGTCTTCCATCTCTTCCTTTCCAGTTTTTAGGAAAGGTGGAACATGTTTATGTATAAATAATGAAGATACTTCTGCCATCTGACTGGTGTGCTTTTGTCCTAATAGGGATTTTAAGGGAAACAGAAAACACCTTTCCATTCTTAGAGCTTACTACTATCTTACAACTGGACATACATATTTAAGATTCACCAGATGTCAATGGCAAAGCCATTCAGGACCTTCCAGAGTCTTCTAGTGTTCCACGGCAGGATGATGAATATAAACCACTTAACTTTTTGATTTCCTGAGTAGTTTCACACATGTCTTTGTCACCTTTACAGACATCTGTGGATACACTCTGGCAAGATGGTTCATACTTTCACAGGCATACCAGCCCTGTTCAGAGAACAAGAGCTGTGACACTGCTTTTAATGGAAGTAAGATGCAGTTTTAAAACTCATCCTAAATCACTTTTTGTAATTTAAACAGTTCTGTTAGCATCCATGTTAACAGGTCATGTGGCTTCAGGTTTCACTGAGCAGACTTCACAAAATTTGGCCTGAAAAGACCTTGCAGTGTATAATGGAATGACACATTCTCTTCTGCTTGATCACATTTATAAATATGTGTGAATGCCACAGAGCAACTACTTCCTCTTAAGCTTAAAGGATCAATTGTTTTGCCTTGTTTATTTGGTATCAGATTTTCTTTTCATCAGTGCAATTGTTTGGTAAATACTTATGGCTACAATAAAAACAAAAAACAAAAACCAAAAAACCAACCAAACAAACAAAAAATGGACCTAATGTCAAATTCCCAGGTTTTGTTATATTCTGGTTCTAAAATACAATCTGATGATTTAACATATATCCTGGCAATTTCTCTTACCCACCCAAAAGCTGTCACAGACACTGGTGGAAGTTAACATCTCTGGTATCAATCCCTGCTCCTCAGAGGACATCAGATATTTTTATTGATTCTCTTTTCTCTCCTAGGAAAATGCATCTTTGATGTGAAATTTAATAGAAGAAAAGAGAATCTAAGTACAAGGTAAAATGTTTTTCTTCTGGGCAGTATTTTTGATCAGACATTAGGACCAGACATTATTCCAGGAGTATTGTTAATATAAAGGCAGCAAATGTGGACCTTGTGGAAAGTAATGAAATGTGGGCCAGTCTCCAGCTGTACTATTTTGGTGTATGAGACACAGAGGGAAATGACTGCCAGTATACTCCAGCAGCCTAAGCAAAACCTGGCAGCTGGACAACTGGACACCTACCATAGTAAAAAACAAACCAAACCAAAACAAAACACCCCAAAACATTTAACTGATTGAATTTGCATATGTTTGGATTCGGAAAGACCTGCTGGCATTCTGCCTTATGCAGACTGCTTTGCTTCTACATTTATGTGTGTATATGTACTATGTCTTTATATACATATGAAGAGTTCCTGTTTAGGCTTAGAATTGTATGAAGGAGACAAATGAAACTCTTTTGAGCAAACTGAAAGCAGTATTCAGTGGCTTCACAAGTGAGATTTATTCTCATGCATAGGAGTTGAAAGGTGGTGGTACTCCTGGGCTTTTTTCCCTTGCAAGATAGGTTGAGAATATGGTATTTGGGTGTAAGTGGAGACTTCAGCATGCTATGGAAAAAACATGTATTGAATTCTGTACCATCTGCATTACAAAGAAACAGAAAAAGAGTGAGCTAGGAAAGGCTGCGCTGGAGTGGATTTGTGCCTTCTAGGGATTTTTTGGCAATACCTCAAACATAGAGCAATTCATGGAATCCATGGAATGTAGCATTAGATTTTGCTTGCTGTTCCTAATTAGAGCTGTAGTAGACCACATTTGTGAATGAAGTATCATTGAGAGTTGCTTGGAAAGGGATAAATGCCTGAGCCAACCATATAACACCTTGCATTTTCCTTGGGTTCCACAGTGAGAACTGGAGTCCTGAGCCTCCTGCAGAATCAGATGCTCTTAAAAAAATTGCTGTGATAGGATGTTGTGGCAATTCTCCTTCTGTAAAATGAGAAGTTGTGTGCCTGTCTTAATACTCCTCTGGACAGTATCTTAAAGCCTCAACAAAGGGCAAAGACCAGGACAAGAGGATCTCATGTAGTGACCTGGTGACTTCGCAGCAGGAGGACAGGGCAGAGTTACCCTAAATTGTACCACTGACTGAATAAATCCATTCACCCCAGAACTGGAGGAATGCAGGCAGTTTTTTTGCTGAGCTGCTGCAGAAGTGTGTAGAAGCTATCAACCTGTTCAGAGGCTTCATTCTCCTTACTTTTATTTTTGACCCTGTCAACTCACTGATTTCTGAGCAACTTAAGTGTGAAGCATTGCTGCTCCAGGCTAGCGAGTACTTCACACTCTGAATAGGTGTAAGTGCCTGCACTGAGCAGTAAATCTGGATGCAAGTCCTCACAGTTCTTTCTCAGACAAAATAGTTCTCCTGAGTATGAGAGTGAGACCAAGAGGATTTATTTTGAAATAATTTCTTTACAAAGAAAATTTCACCAATTGTCCTGCGTCTATGTCAAAATCTTCACGTGACCAGAATTCACATATACCACCTGTTTCCAAAAAGAAAAGGCAGCCTGCATTTGGGACAGCAGTTCACCACTGCAAAATGGGCCTGCACGTGTGTTGGACTTGTAGACAGCCTACTGATGAGGTCAGGCTCAGGAGCATCACTGGCTCACTTCATCCAACAGTCAGGGTTCAGGTGACCAAGATGGGCCATCCTTATGATGGAGCTTTGGTGAAGGAGCTGCATTTGAACTGCTTAAGACCTGTGTGTGATTCAAGTTACCTGCCCATCAGCTGAGATTTCAACATTTTTTTTAATATGTCTTCTTATTTATATGCCTTTGATGTCTCATTTTCATGGTGCCTCATTTCGCTCCACTGCAGGGCTTTCAGTTCCGTGTGCTTAAAATGTGACTCACAGAATCACCACTCCCCAGCCCTGCCCAACTGCACTGCTCTGAGATGTGCTCACCAGCCAGATCTGATAGGGGACACACAGCAGGAGGACTGAGAGAAGGGCACTTCCAAGGGACACTTCTGCAGCAGGACTGTGCTGCCAGAAGGCATGTTCACTTCTACACCTGTGCAGGCTTCATCCTTCTCCTGGCCTGCCCGCAGTGGTTTGGTTGGAAGTATATTCTGTGTAGTGGTAGTAAAGAGCCTCAAGAGACCTGCCCTCAGCAAATATGCTGGTTTTGTTATTCGTTGAGCTGTAGCTTAGATTGTCCTGGTAACACAGCTCTGCCATCGTAAGGCAGCTGGGAGCACTTTGGTAATTCTGTAATCACAAATGTCAGACCTAGGTCAGGAGTCTCCAGAAAGTTTGGACACTGGAGTGTAGTCAACTCTGAAAACTTATTGTACCCTGTTATTAAAATTCTACTGAAACCCATGTTTTCATATGATTCTGTAGAGTCCATACCAGTGGCTCATGGGGCACAGTAAGGAAACCACTGGCCAAAATACTTCAACTGTGACTAACTTAAGGTACCATTAAGGAGATTCTAAGTCTCCTCACCTTTCTGTGTGTGAATCAGTTTTCCAGTGGTAGATCATGGACAGTGATAGATATGCAATGCAAGAGCCAAGTGTTCATAGTTATTATACACCTGCTGACTTAAAGCAGCAATTTAAAAGGACTGGGAAATAACCTGAAAACAAGCACAGTGCTAGACCCATTTTAAAGTGATTCTCTTAGGTAATTTTCTTTATGAAAAGTGACACCAGGCTTGTGTTTCTCACACATGACTGCAAAGTGTTATCGGTGAAGAACTGGTAGGCAGAAGTTTCTAAGGTCCCTAAAGCAGAAAGCACAAGCAGAGTTTACTGCAAATCTAGGACAGAAACTCATACTTGCTTATTACTCTTTTAATATTTTCGTTCTCAGAAGAGTACTGATTTATATATAACCAGGGATGTTAATATGGTTCTTTGTAAATTATTTTTGCACTTGGGAGAAAAGATGATAATAAAGGGAGCGTTTGAAAAAATGTCTGTTCTGAGCAAATGCCTTAGTTAAGATGGTAGGTAAACAGCACTGTAATTAAAGGACTCAAACACTTTTGAAGTTGCTGAGGAAGTGTGTGACAAATATCATCAAGAATGTGGTTCAAAGATACAGTTCATATCTCTAAGACACACAGGGAAAGCCTAATTCTGATCCTATGCTAGTTGGGTACCTGGCTTCAGCTGAATCAAACTTACTCTGCTGTCAGATGTCTGCACTGGGTGACTTATCTTGCTTTATCTGGGATGCTGAGAAAAGATGAGCCGTGGGATCACTGCAAAGAAGGAGCTGGAAACAGATCATAAAAAGGGCCATGAAAGATGAGGAGGTCAATAAGGTGACCAAGAAAAAGTTTGAGAGACAAAGCTCCCAAAGTGTTGTGCCATCAGAGCTTTTGCTCTTGTCTCCTTGATACCTTCTTCTCCTTTCCTTTCCCCTTTGAGCTTCACAAAAACTCAAACCAGTTAAATGATGCTGAATATGGTTTATTGTTGTTTGTGTTTGTAATTAAATCGCACTGAATTCTTAGGTACACTCACAGTTTAGTTTGTTGTCTGGTTGGGTTTTTAAAATTTACTTGTGTTCACAAATAGAGGTAAAAAAAAAAAAAAAAAAAAAAAAGGAGTGGAAAGTTGTTGGATTTCTGGATTGTCTGGAAGACTCCTCCACAACAGCTGACTGGGAAGATTGAGACCCAGGTGAACACTTGTGGTGGGATCCCATGGGCCTCCACTTACATTTTCAATGCAAGGGCAGCAGTGTCTGCACAAGACCTCTGGACTCTTGCAGCAGTGCTCATCCTGCTTAGGTGCCTTTGTCAGGATTACAGACTGATCAGATGTCTGTACCAGCATCTTCCAGCTCTGCTGGGGAGGCCTTGTAGGAGTAGTTTCCTGGTAATCAGTAAGACCAGCAGACTGTCCACTGCAAATTCAACCATCTTTTTTGTCAAAAGTCAGTTCTTCTGTGTGTTTTGATGAAAACATTGCTGGAGCCAGTTTAAGCAAGGATGCATTGCTGCTGTTTCTGAGGCCATTATACTGAGATTGAAGAAAGCATCACTTTTCAGGGCCTTTTACAACACTAAAGTGATTAGAACAAAATCAAACCAGTTGAATTTTAGCATACTGCTGTTGGACAAGTTTTCTCAGTTTCCACAGCTAATACAAATACAGGTCTTTTTCCCTTGAGAATACAGATTATTGGCTTTCTGAGTATCTAAGAAATAGTCTAAAGCATAATTCACCAAGCCCCAATCTCCAGAATGCAATGATATTTCCCCAAGAATAAAAAACACCACCACTGACCATACAAATGTTTGTACTTAATGACTATGCAATAAGGGGTCTAAAATAAAAAAAGAATAATACAAAAATAAAATAAATTAAAGTCTTGAGAAAAAAAAAAAAACAACAAACAGCAACCCTGCTGTTTATGTAAGATGAAATAAGTATCATGGCTAGTTCTACATAGGATAACTTTAATGTATTTGTTAGTGGATTAGTGAGAACAACTGACTGCATTAATATTTTTAATGCTACGTAGAGTATTGGAATGATTTAGCATTATGTGTGTTTGAAAGACCTGGCCCTGAGAAACCTGTAACTTTGAAGGTGGACTTGCTCTGAGAGGAGATATGAACCATGTAATTTCCATAGGTCCTTTCCAGCCTTAATGGTTTTATGACTCTAAAGCTGCTTTTATTAAAATATTTGCCTTGTTAGTGGCTGGCAGCATTGTGTAATGATAAGAGCAATGGAGGCATGATGTTAAGCTATAAAAAGTCATAATCAGGAAAGTATGGAGCCATAAACAAACAGGTGCACTTTATCAATGTGTGTGTGCAATTTACGCAATGTAGAAAAACAGTCTGAGGGAATGTTTTGGAAGATCCTTAAATGTATATTACTTGTCTTGCTCCTATTAATGCAAAGATACTGTATATATGGTAGTAAGTAAACATGAGCAGTTATTTTTATTTTGTATGAGTTTATTGCTTTTATATTGCTGTTTTACTGTATAAGCTTCTAGTATTTCCTGTCATAGCTTACACCATGTTCAAATGAGCTATTTGAAAAGTTTAATGAATGACTAAACTGGCTGTTCTTCTGTATATAAAAACTCCTGAAAAAAAAAAGAGTTTACCTCTAAGGATTTAGACCTTTATTTATGTTTTTTTTCCAGACAACATGACCAGTAATTAGTGTTAATTGTGGTTTCTACATAGTCTTCAACCAAGACACCATAATTAATGTAATGTATTTAGTACAAAAATGTTAACGTTTTTCTGTCCCCATCTGAGTCAGAAATCCAAGTTATGCAAAGGTAGGAGTGGCTCACAGGACTGCAAACTTACAGCTAATGATGTGTGGGTACTAGCATGGGAGCAGCCTAGGTCCTCAGTAACCAAAAGTTGTTAGCATCTGATTATAACTAATTTCCAACATCAAATGAGTCAGTCCTCTGCAAGCAGACATGGTCAAATCTCATAAATAAATACATATATATACAAACATATGTAAATATATATAACAAAATTCTTATAAATAAAATATATGTTTCAGTATACACACACTAGCACAACTGAAATTATTTGGTGTATTACGAATTATTTTCCCACCTTTTACTTCTCATGAATATGGTGCATCTTTTAGCTTATAATTTTAAAGAGAGGATTCCAAATCCACTTCTCAATTGAAAGTCATAGGAGTCTTGCTGTAGATTGTTTCATTTCAATGAGTTAAACTTCTTTAGTGATTTTCTGTGGTTAATTATCAGCTCATCGTGTTGCTTGCATTAATCCCATATTCTCCTGTTTCCTTGATTACAGGCATCACTACCAGGATATTTCATTCTGGAACAGTACAGAAACAGCCTCCCACACAATAAAGCACAGGAGGACTGTAAACAAGGTTTGCCTTTTGATGCTTAAATTTGTTTTTTACCCTTAAGCCCAACTTGTGAAGGTAGAAATTGGATCATGCAGAACACCTGAAATTCACTAAAACAGGTTTGCTGACCATGCCTGTGTTCTGCAGGGTGTCATTTGGATTGATGCATCTGCTAAAGATACCAAGCTTCTTTCCTTGGTGAAGATCTTAATTTTTGTCTTTTATTTACAACTCTCCTTTTTGTGCAGTTTGAGACTCAGGAGCTTTCACTGCTCAAAGATATTACTCCTAAGGAGATGTTGATCATGCACCCTAATGAGTGAGAACCCAGTGTCACTCACTTTGAGCCAACAATAAACATTACAAGACCAGACCCAGAATACAGTACAAAGCAGACAAGTAAACCTGACTTGAATCTGAAAAGGGGATGTTAAAGTCCTTGTACCTGGGTTTTAGTTATGTTGGCACATCATCCACCCTAATTTGCATTGCCATGGGGAGGAGGAGTGCTCCTGGCCTCTCCTCCAATGCATTTGTCTTCCTGAGGAACCATGCAGTGTGGGGTCAGCATGTGGGTGGAGGAGGGAGAAGGAAGAAGTGTCCATCCTCGCATGTGGTTTTGCATTCAGGCTGCCTGATCCCAGCCTAAGAGGGGCACTAGGGACAAGCAGAGATGAGACAGCAGAAGATTTCAAAGGCAGTATGGATTTGTGTTGGACTAAATTGACTGCATAACTGTAACCTCAGAGGGATCCTCTAAAGCATGGATCCAGTGCAGGAACTGGTTGTCAGCAGGAGACATGGCCTAGGAGGACAGCCTGCCACTGGAGCTTTGTACTCCAGCAATTCCCATTTCATGAAAATCTTCAGACATCACTGGCAGGGAGTATGAATCAGCACAGCCTTTAGATTGCTGTAATTTGTAATGCTCAGACTGATACATTTTATCCCACAACACTGTTTAGAAGCAGTATGTAGAGTTTTTAAGCTAAGGATCCTTGAATCAAGAAAGTAATTAAACAAATTACTAATAGCAAACAGGAGTTTTCGGAGTGGGTGGGCACAATTGGATATGAAAGCTGAGTGACAAGGAAGAAAACCAAACAAAAATACATCAAACTGCATCTGCCAGTTGCTTTTGTCTCAGTGGAGTAGGTCTCTAAGGCAGTTTCCCCGAACAGCAGCAATCTCTCTATTCCAATTGGAAACCATGGGAAAGGTTTACAAGTCAAGGGAAAAAACAAGCAGGAACAGACAGGAAATATGCTGTTAAATGTTTGCATTTCTAATTTTTGGTCATTCTTCCACAAAGGCACCTCAGTAGTCAGACGCTCCTCATTTCTAAATATTAAACTTTCTTCATTATCACAGTATTTTTCTTATTAACCAAGGATATTTTTATAATATACATATCTTTATTTTTCTTAAGACCTTGAAGATTTTTTTCTCATTGTTTTAGAAATTGGGATTGCTTTGCACAGGAAAATCGTTTAGAAGAAGAATGCAGGGCATGGAAAACTATTGACATCCCTGTATCTTGTTTGTGTCTCTGGCTCCACAGGTGGCAGGGTGGAGAGTGCTTCTTTTGGCTACATGAGTATGAAAGAACTGATTACCAGGGCCAAAGGAACACAGGACTTGTCCAATCTTGTACATCCAAGTAAGTCTGGAATAGACATCTACTTCAGAAGGCCCCATAAAATATGTAGTCAATAAATCTAAGCTAAAAGACAGGTAAAACATCCTCTAACCCAAAATACCTAAAGAAAAAGACTGAAAGCCACAACTATTAAAAAAAATAAGGTACAAGAGGTCAGGAGAGACTGGGCACTGCAGAGGCCCTTGGTTTCTGCCATAATAGAAAATATATGACATACAGTTCTAGCAAGAAGCACTCTACTCCACTTTCTCTTACCAAGGAGGAAATCAACTTTACCACAGTTCTTCTAAAGTGGATCTGAGAGCAAACTCTTCCTGGATCTCAGCTGGCTAGATAAGCATCCATCTAGTAATTGCAAATCAGAGTTCTGAAGGATCTCAAGGGTAAACATCCTCTTTCAGACAATACAGTGGTTTTGTGTAGTTTCCATCAAAACAGCAAAGTGTTATATTGGTCTGTGTATTCTGCCTTTCAAAGTTCTTTATCTTGTACACCCTCACGTCTCCACCCAGATGCAGGTGTTTCCTTCTAAGTGCATACTTGTAATCCACTCTCATCTTAATGCTAGTCAGGACTCTGGCCTTCGTGTTTGGTTTTGTTTGTAGGTATGATGTAAATAATGTTAATGGAGAATGATTACAGATGGGATGCTCCAAGTGGGAATAAAATTCCATGTACAAACTCTGCAGCATGAAGTTATGTTAATAAAATGTATTTTAAAGACTTCTCCCTTGATGATAATCTAAATGCTGATTCCAAAATTCTTCATATTGCAGATATGATCTGACACTACAAGACCTTGGGCTACCTCTCACAGGGAGAACAGGTAGCCTGTACAGCCAGCAAGAAGCACCAACTCATGGGAAAGGAAAAAAAGAAAGAGAAAAAAGTGTCCTTTGGATCATGACAGCCAGGTGATGGCTGATTTATAAACAGCTGCAAAAAAGCCATCTTAAGGCCAGTCTAACCAACTGCAGACTTTGGCACAGCAAGCTCATTTCATATGTATACAAGGTATGACAATGGAGAAGTAGTCAGCACAGTGCTGCACTTCCAAAATCTTGTAGATGGGGGTATGAGGTAACATTAAAACTGGGCAATAGAGTATATTATTCCTGCAACTGCTTCTTCGAGCTCTTCTTCTCAAGTCTTGCTTCTATTCACACATCAACTGCATCAAGCAGATGTCTCATGTAGCTGAGGCTCCTGCAGTGCTGAATTCCAGGCAAAGCAGATGGCAAGTCAGTTTTAAGGGTTTCTTCTCAAAGACCAACATAATGATATAGGACTCTATGGTACTCAATTAATTAGTGCTTGTGAGGTGATGGAATCAAGAATAAGAGGATTCGTTACACCAGGAGATATATTTTCCATATTTTTTTATCCTTGTTGTCAGTCATATGATTGCATGACTAGTTGGGGAATCAGAGACAACTCCAGTGGAAAAGAGAAATTAGGTCATCTGGTCCATCCTTGCTGCCAGGACATGATTGTTCCCTGCAGTGGCTCACTTCCCACACAGTTATCTTTCCAACCGTCTTTTAGAAGATGGAAATGCAATTCAGAGTCCCATTTGGCTACGGCTTCCAGAGCTTCTGAGGACTTTTTATTTGGCCAAGAATGCTTAATGAGAGAATCAGATCTAACGATTTTAAAGTAATTTCAAAGGAGAAAAAAAGCAAATCTCAGAATTTCATTCTCAAGAAAAACTTTTTAATAGAAAAACTGTGCAATATTTGGGATAGTTGGGGACACTGTTTTCATTAGACAGGATATAGTTTCTGTGACTCAATTCTACCAACTAAACAATAGGTTTCCTGCTAAAAAGATCAAGCAACTCATCCAGTACGTTCCTTAGGAAGCATCTAGTACTTGTGATGATACTGCTACTCTGAGCAGACTGTCATTAGGAGAACCAGCACTAGTGCTAGCTGACCGTAGGGATTCCAGGTTGACTTGATAAATTACTCCAAGTCCTTGGATCCCCATCCTTCAGCAGAACATCTCACTGGGCAAACACTGAGACTGTACAGAGCAGGATTGGTTATTAAGGAAAAAAATTAATAAACAAATGGAAAAACAGTGATAGAACTTACACATAGGGAAATGGCACAGTACTTCCCTTATGGCAGCTTTAGCATGACTTCAATGATGCCTGCAAATGCAAACAACCCCCATCTTTTACTACAACACCGTGCTCATGGAGTAAATCCACTATTTGAATTAGTAAGTGGCACTCCAAGTGTTTCCCTAAGGTTGATCTCCTTTCCCAAAGGACACATTTGCTTTATTTTACCCAGAGATATGACCATGTAGTTTGGTTTAAGGCTTGATTCACTTTCTGAAGTTAGGCATGGATTCTCCAAACTCTGCTCAGCCTCGCTGGATCACTTTCTTTGGCTACCAAATTCTCATCCTTCTTTGCCTTCTCACACTTAGCTACATCATTTCTTGATGTTTTTAGACCATCATCCTTCACTAGAGAATTCTGTTTGAACTTTACCCTGTAGCAACATTCTCACCAGAGAGGATTCAAAAGCTTTTGAGGATCTTCAGCAGAAACCCAGTAGTTCAGAAACAAGCTCATCATGACAAAATGAGTAATGTCTTCTCTAGATCTTCTCTAAAAAGATCACGACCACTGCAACCTCAAGTACAAGTGCACTTGTTGCTTTTTATGTCTCACCAGAGAAATCATAAGATTTTCTTGATAAAAGATACCTTTTTTTCCTTCTCCAACAGAGGAGAGTGCTCTCAGGTACTCTAGAGTTCAGGAATAAAACAGGTTACTCTCTCCAGTTGCCTTATTAAATCTTCAAATTAATCCACATAGCTTTTCCTTTTGTCCCCAGCAGAACTACAAAGACACTGCAGGATGATTCCATCTCTGCTATAAACCCTGAAGCCATTGTCAAATGATTATCCTATTTGTCTTTGAAAGTACATGAGAACACTCTATTTCATTCCTTTACATAAATAATGCTTGATCTTGTCTTAATTTATATGGGCTTTATCCCATGATTTTAGGTAGTCATTGCAGTTACCAAAGGTTTTCCAAAATTCATCAGTCATGAAAGGGTCAGCATGCCAGGTGGGAGTTCCCAGGCTTTGGATGCTTGTGTATGTCATGCTCTCCACAGCAGGGTTGTGAACCTTTACTGTAATATCAAGAATGATTAGATCCACGGTGACATGACAATTTTCCTTGGCTTGGTTGCAGTAACCGGTTTCTAGATTCCTCTTGATGAGGAAAGATGATGTGGTTACTAACAGAAGAACACACTAAATTATAGACCTTCTGTGGGTGTAGCAATTTCCTACTGTTAGTGAAAAACAAAACATTCCAGTATTACAAATCCACTGAACAGTCAACTTGTTTTCTTTTCTGTTACTTTTTCAACTGCACCATTTAATCCTAGTGATTTATTAATTAGTAGTAAGGCCTGCCTGGTTTTCTCAGCAAGTCAAGTTTAGAAATTCAAAGAATACAATATGAAGTTCCAGGATGCTGATATCAACCTCATATTTGTACCTAGATGGAAAAAAAAAGTTACTTTTGGAAAGCTTGAGCACCTTTTAAAAATTAAAGTGCCTTTGACAAGAATGATTCGCCCTTTCTCCTCCAGTTCTAATTGGACAAAAATATTTGCAATTGACCCATCAACCAAGCCAGACAGATAAACATTTCCTTTTTATCTTTTAAGACAGTGAACTAACAAGTGAGCCATTTTTATAAAGAGCAGCCATTTGGAAAAAGAAAGTATGTTTACTTCGATCAAATGTCAATGCCCATTCTGTTAAAGATCATTCTATTCAGCAACCAAAACAATTCCTTCTTCCTCAGCTGTTTTTTCCCTTTGCAATAGATTCTTTGCAGATGCACTCCAAAGCAAACTGCCTCCATTACCAGCCAAATTATCACTGACAAAACACTAATCGACCTATTGCAGACCATTGATGAACTGCATCCTCACTAAAATCAGCAAAGCCTTGAGCAAAAGGATGTGCAGCATTAGGACCCACCTCTGAAAACCAATTACTCTTACAGATGTATTGAAGTTCTGCACAATGTACTATCCCTGCATACCACAAAATGTTCCTGGAGCACTCCATTAATCTAAGATTCCTCTCCATGCAGAGCTGCTGACAGCAGAATGCTTACAAGATTTAGCTAACAGGCACCACTGACACAAAAAACAAGTGGGTAGAAATTAGCTCAGAGAAAGCTTATTTGGATTTCTAGCTGTCAGCAGGATGAGGACCTGGAACAGGCTTCCAGTACCAAAGGAGGAAAAGAATCTAACACCAGCCTGATAAACATACCGTGTAGTGCCTGTGATGGCAATGAGTGGGATGTGGTATCTAGGGGGTCTCCAGACTCATTTTAAGTACATAAACCACAAGCACATAAGCACAAGTTGTCCCACTTCAAAGCAGAAGTCTTCAATTGATTAGGCTGGCACACTTAAAGCTGTATCCTCCACAGGAACCATTTATATTATTATTTCTTAAAATTTATACATTTTTATTATTTATCAAAGCTACTTGTTTTGAACCATATTCCACAGGTTCACTGGAGGTGACCCTGTGCTCTTGGTACAGAACAGCACATAACCATCTCATTCCTTGTAGAATGGAGCAGCACATGTAGAGATCTAAACATCTTTTCAGCCTTGACCAAACCAGACCTTCATGCATAACATCCCTCATTTATAAGTTACAAAGTATCTTAAGTCCTTCCAACTCTGGAGGCAGTAACAAGAGACAGCAGTGTTTGCATTCAATACTGACAGATGGGCTCTGGTTCATTCTCCAGCCTTACAGCACTTTCAGTAGTGATCATCTTGCCTGTATCTTCTCCCCTCTGGGATCCTACACACCTGGCACCTGGGTGCAGACCATCCCCTCAAGTACTTTCAATGTGCAAGAAATGAGAGCAATTTGTGCCTTCAACATCCAGTGTGCCCAGCCCTCTCTCCAGATCCTTAGAAGACAAGGTAGAAAGGAAGAGCAATGCAAGGACAGCTGGAATAAAGCACATCAGGAGAGTAACCAGAACATTAGAAACACATTTGTAGGGATGAAGTTTCACAGCAAAGTAGCTTTGAACTTGGCTGCTAAATAATTCAAGCAGGCCTAGCAAAAGCCCCAATTTTGTTTCCCATTGAGAATTATTGAAACTGTCCCAGATGGTATAAAACTTACGGGGAGGGACAAAATGGACTATCAAAAATTGGGTCAGTTAAATTGGCCCTACCTGCAATTCCACTGTACACAAACTCCTTTGGTGATGCACTGGTACTCCCTGAGAAGTTCCTCTTGTTCCTCCCACGATGAAACTGTCAACCACCTCTCAAACCACAAACCTTAACTGCAATAAGCTGCCATGAGTTTCTACTTGACACATTGCTTACTGAGCACTAAGATTTTTTGAAGCATTTTGGCATAGCTACATATTAACAAATATCTATACTTTGAAGTGTCTAAATAAAAATATATTTTATGTGGGTGCTTATTCTATGTGTGCATAAGACCTTACTGAAGACCTGGTATATGAAAATTGAAAATTAGGTTCTCAAGGTCCTGTCTTAAAACTGATTAATTCTAACATTAAAGGCATATTAAGTCATGAATAAAGTTCACCAACTACTGAAACCTTTTAAATCATTTAGCAAGATCTTGTTCAGACCATTCAGTGATCAGATTAGTTCTATAAATGAAGTTTAAGTCACCTATACATTGAAACCAATGAAATCATGCTAACAGAACAAAGGCAGATTTTTGTGTCAGCATGGATTCTTCAGAAGGGAAGAGAGTGGCAAAACCTTGGCTCTGCCATTTTGTAATAGACCAAATATTCTGTTGCCTCCTGGTTCACACTAGCATAGTTTGTTCTATGAATAGAAACACAAGTATTTTTTAAACTTCACTGAGCTGATTCATGCATTCTGTACTACAGAGGCTTCAGTATCTCTTAATACATGCACAAAATCTCTTTGAAAGCGTTGAGTTATGTGAAGAATGCTATAATGTACAGTGTTGTTATTGCTGAAACCAAACTTTATCACTCCCTGGCTGTCACACATCAGATTTCCCTGGGGAATGCAATTTAAGTAATTCATAGCATAGAAACAAACATTTCACTCTCATTTTCTCCTTTTTACAGGACTGTAATGACCCTCTTTTACTGTTTCAAACAGATTTACAACAGCTCAGAAATACCCAGCATCTGCTCAGCAGTAACATCAGCAGCCATATGTGATTTGAAGCCAAGGCCTAAAAAAAGCCCCACTCTTCTCCCTCCAAACAGGTTTTACAAACTGTCCTTTTGCTTCCAAAGTAGAGGGATTTTACAATGACAATCACCACAGCAACAGGAATGAGGATTTAACTAAGCATAGAGGTTGGACAACAAAGAATATAATTTGCAATAAAAAAGCTTATGAGCCACTTCTAATGGCATTTACAGAATCTCTGCTCAGGAATTCTTACACTGATGTCAATGCACAGATGCTACACTACAGACAAACTGCCTTTAAACTGCTTTGCAGAAACACAAGTTTTAAAATACTTGATGTCGTAGTTTCAGGCTACACTTTTATTATCAGGTGTACTTATTACCATGTGGCAGAAGACAACAAAGCATTCCTCTAGGAAGCTGGAGTCTTTGCAGTGTAGCGGAAAATATCCTGGCAATAATCCAAAGCTGGTACTAACATTTCACCCTCCCACTCTGGCATTTCATACAGCTGAAAGCTGGCCAAGCTGTAATTGCTGCAGCTTTCAGCAGCCGCGTCATCTAGCCACACTCACACAAAAGAGGGCAGTTAGTTCTTGTTACACGAGTCTGGGATTTCAGCCCTACAATGGGAATCTGCAGTCTGTGCTCTTCCAGTAATGTCTGGAACAAATTACAAAGTCTGCTCTTTTCCTACGTATGGTGATTTATTGCCCAAGTCTACCTGGGAAGGAAAGACTTGGCAAAGTCATTTAGGGAATTACAATCCATCCCTTTTATTTGTGGTACCATCCTATTCCCCTACACATTTCATTCCCTCTCTCCACCAAAGCAGTGCAAATACTTGGCCGAATTTTGGAAGTAACAATGAAGAGAGAGGCTGCTGCATTCATTATTATTAAAATTTAAAAGCAGATGCTGCAGTTTCAAGACTTTTTTCATATAAAACGTCGATGCAATCAACGAGAGACAGCTAGAATTTGCCCAGTTTGATAAACATCAGAAAGCACATTTCGTAAATTAAGCTATAATCTAGATACAAGGCCCAGCTGCTGTTTCTGTAAGGAAAACTGACAACTCTCTCAACAAGGTGCAAAAGAAAGGAAACAAGAGAACAGTGTTAGCTGACAATGCAATGCAAGCTAAGACAGCAGCCAGAAGACAGCAAAGCAAGCAAACCCTTAAATAAGCAGATAAAGCTGACTGCTACATGTCAGTACCCAAACAGCTTTACTAGAGAATGGCAGTCCTTAGGAGCTAAAACCTTTATGAAACAAATAAAGGATCAGTAAGAAATGTGTGGGTGAGGGGAAATTACGAAACCAAAACACTGATTAAGAAGCATATGAGTTTATGTAGAGTCCTGCCACACAATACTTTGACAGCGATTCAAAGTGACTGCATGAAGAAAATGGAATTGATACAATTTTTTTTTAGAGTAATGCATGTGAATTGAAGCACAGAATCTGAACAGTTTTATTGTAGGAACACTCATTGTGCACACTCAGGAATGAATAAAAACATGGAAGGTGGAAGATATACCATCAGAAGCTTTCAAGGATAGTAATATATATCCTTTTTTGTAATGTGATTTCTTGTCCAGCCACAACACTAGCAAGAGTTAAATATTTTCAAAAACCCACCAACACGGGAAAGTAAGAGGTAGAGATTTAGGAAAAAAAAAACTCTTAAGGGATCCAGGGGGAAAAGAAAAAAGCAGAGCAACTTATTGTTACAAAAAGCTCCAAAAAATGAGGGAAAACAGTAACACTAAATGTAATCTAAGAACAAGAGAAAGCAGATCATGATGTAGCAGCACACAAACTAACATTCTAGAGCGGGATAAATTCCTCTGCATTACTAAACCCGTAGCTGGAACACTGATCCATTAGGAAAAACACAAGAGAACACAGCAGAGAATTCCAATAGATTACAAATAAATTGTGTCATTCAGATGAGAGTATATGCAAGCCATGAAAGAGTATCAAGAAACTGGCTATCTTTTCTTAGTTCATTGCTAAGGGGAATCCATTTCCTCTAGTAGATTAAGTTAATAAGAAGTCCACATGTCAGATTAACTATGACAAGTTATCTGGGGTATTTTTTTAAAAACAAGTTCATTTAAAAGCAGACTTTTAAAAAGTATGCAATAAATTTGAGAAAGATCTTTCCAGCACAAGACACTTAAATTTTTACGTTCAGCCTTTAAGTTATTATATGGAATTGTTACAAGTCAACAGTAGGTGGTTTATAAAATGTAATTTTATTTAATGTTACTTTGCTGTTACAGAGGGCATAACATTTTCACAAGGCTTTTTTGGGACTACAATCAATGATTAGCAACACACAATAGTGGTCCAAACTCTCTAACAATCACTGGACAAACTTGACACCTTCTCACATGTGCACAAACCTGCATGGAAAAGTACTAAATTTTATACTTGGACATGTGAACTTCAATTGGTTTTCCCACTCCAGTGTATTAAGAAATGACATGCACTTTAGTCTGCCAAAAAGCACTGCCTGTACTCCAGCAGTAACATGCTGCTTCTAATACATGGTCAAGTGAATACCAGAACTACAAAGGCAGGAGTGTAAGTGAACTTTTATTGGGAAGGGATATCAACTTAAACAGCAGCAACTGAAGATTAAGAGAAGCCCCTGTTTTTGAACACACAAGCTTCTGTGTTACATGATACGGGAAGCAACTCAATTTGTGGTTTTCCAAACTTTAAATGCTCAACTTGATCTGGCCCAGAACTTCCATATTCCTACTGAAACAAATACACAGTAGCATGTGAAAGTCAATTATGGAAAGGAAACCCTGCAGAATAAGAAGGGAATGTGGAGAATTAAATGCTATGTGGAACACTCTTTAGTTGCAATTAACTACATTTTCATATCTTACTGTAATACAAAACACAGTCAACTGGCAGGAACTGGTTCAGATTTGTTTTTAAATACCAGGTACACTTTAGTCCGCTACATAAGTGTTTGGAAGTTACTTATGTTTATATGAAATGAAGCTATTAATACTTTTCTACAGCAGTAACCGCACACCAGGAAGGCCAGGACAAACACAAATCAAGGAATGGAGTTTTCCCAAAGCTGCAGTGTGAAAAGACTATAAATTGATTTCCATACACATGGATGGGTTTTCTTTGCTATAGGAAATCCAAGTGGAGCTATAAGGAATGGAGACGTGTAAAAAGGTTTCTTGAGAAGGAAAGGGAGAATGACGCCCCACGTGCAGTTTAGTTTTCTGCACCTTCTGCAGCATCACATTCTTCTCCTGCACTGTCTGATGTCCATAACTAGAAGGAAAAGAAAAACAGTGTCAGCTTTCAGAAGTGCAGCTTGAATTCCAAAAAGGGACAACTACTAACTGTGAGGAAAAGATAATGAATTAGACTTAAGGATGCCCACAAAG
This sequence comes from Phylloscopus whistleri, assembly GCA_017589585.1. Classification (NCBI taxonomy): domain Eukaryota; kingdom Metazoa; phylum Chordata; class Aves; order Passeriformes; family Phylloscopidae; genus Phylloscopus; species Phylloscopus whistleri. The sequence goes on from JADMLD010000548.1 coordinate 2,012,188, forward strand.
CACCAGTGCATGGCACTGCACAACCCTGGCTTCCAGTACTTGCTGGGAGAGAGGCAACTGGACAGAGCTCCCCACGCACAGGGCACGTGTGCTTTTCCCCTCAGGCAGAAAGGCAGAGCAGACATTCTCAATGGCTCCAGCTCTTGTGCTTAACAGTGAGCTGTGCCATCCATCCCAGGCCACTCAACAGCCTCAACAGCAGTTCCACAGGCAACTTCCATTTCAAATGCAGCAGTCTGAATCCTCAAGTGTAGATTGCCACTTTGGTTATGGAAGCTAAGCACTTCACTCTGCTAACAACAGCCACTTCTACTGAAGGGCTATTGCAAAATAATAAATGTTGTAATTTTAAATACAGTAATTATTCAGAGAGGATATTCTCTGAAAAACTGCCATAGCTGCATGTGTTAATACAACTTAATTGTTCCACAAGGCACTTTTCTTAAATGGTTTATCATTATAAGAACATAAACAAACTGATTTTATTCTTAGTACATTGAAATTTCACAGCTTTTGAATGAAAATCAGGACAACAAATAAAGCAAGCTACACTGGATGTAACACCAGGAGAAACTTTGTTTTGAGATAGTCATGAAAAAAGTTTGAGTAAGATTCCCTGACAGATCACAGACGACTGTTTTAATTCCGTGTTCATTCTCATACATTAGGTTGGGCTGAATGCCCCTTCTCCCCTCTACCATAAGTCCATCATACCAGGAAGAACGTGAGCTAACCAGGCTGTTATTCCAGATTACACAGAATCAAGTTGGACATCAACTTACACAACATTCAAACAAAGTTATGAAAAGAGTAAGTAAAGAGCCCAAGTCAGTGCTGTGCATTGAGCTGGAGCAAAATAAGGGTTTTTTCATCATGAATTCAGTCTAAGCAAACACCTGGAGAACAGAACTAGACAATACATAAAAAAGCAACTTACTGTTAGGTTGTCTCTAAGCAACTGCATGATGAGAGTACTGTCTTTGTATGAATCTTCGTTCAGTGTATCAAGTTCTGCAATTGCCTCATCAAATGCCTGGAATAATTAAGCCATCTTTAGCCTTTCTATTAACTGATCATTAAGCAAGCAGAAGCTAAACCTATCAGAAAAGGTAGCTTACAAAAAGCAACATCAGAAGTTAATGACTTGCTCTATTTGAAACAAAACCATACTAAAGATATAATAAAAGCTTGTCATGCTGTTGAAAATTTAAGTCACATTTTAAAGTCACATTACAGCCTGCTTGTACCCCTTCAATCCCACTAACAAGATGAGCTAGGAACTCAGAAACTTTAAATAGGATCATTTCCTTCACAAATTCTAAGAAGTACTAATTCATACAGTTTTAAGCATCAACTCTTTCCTACTTTCCCTGCAGGCATACTGGGAAAAAAAAAAATTACTTACTGTCTTTGCCAGTGTGCAGGCAAGCTCAGGATTGTTGAGAATCTCATAATAAAATACAGAGAAGTTAAGAGCTAGACCCAGGCGAATTGGATGTGTTGGCTGCATCTCCTTCTTGCTGATATCAAACGCCTCCTGATAAGCTCCCTGTGAGTTTTCTATTGTTTCTGTAAAAAAATGACAAACAAAGTAGTTTTGGGTTTGTTTAAATTTTTTTAAAGATATTTCTACCTAAACCACTCCCTTAGAAGGAGACTGAACAGTGCTGTACATAAGCCTGCTCTTCAGAAAACACCACACTTTCTTTAATCAAAGTAACGATTGTACACCCATCCTAACTACAGCTGCCTCACTGCCAAAACACAGGGAGCAAACTAAGCTACTACAGAGCAGAGGGATTCAAGAGAAGATAAACACACAGAACCTGGTAAAGACAAGCATCCCAGAGTACTGTATTGCTTCAGTGGGTGAATTAGGTGGGTGGGATCATTTGTGCATTGCTTTTTCTACAGAACTGCTACTTCATTCCTTGCACAGGATTGACATGTTCATGCAAGTTATGTGTGCAGAGTAAAGAAGGCCCAATTTTTGAGGCAGTCTGGAAGGCATGTATGGCATGTTCCAGAAAAACTGAAGGTTTGCCTCCAAAAACTGCGTGTAGACAGGTCAAGATAAAAAGCCCCAATGTTGTGCCCAAAATAACTGGGACAAATAGCACAGAGAAAAGAGGTTACCAGGTCAGAGAGTGCTACCTAAAGTCTATTCCAGATTCACTTCTGATAGACAATCAAAGGGCCAACAGCTGCCCTAAACATGCTGTAGAATGCAAGAAGACTGCAGGAAAAGAACGGTCATTGCCAGAGGTCAAGATACAACTCTGTGAGAGAGCTAGCTAGTACTGGCACTGCTCTAGCCAATGCTAGTAAAAGAGCTTGGTAAGTAAAATCTAATAAGTATTGAAAAGAGTCAAGATAGATTTGGATTCTCCAGTATTTACAAAGTAATGAGTGCTGAAGGACTATCCATTTGTGGCGAACAGGTGAAAGAAGCCAAAAAGCCAGCAAATCCAGGAGATAAATGAGCTTGTAAGTACATAAAATATATTTGAAGCTGAGAAAATAAACAGATGCTTCATGGCAGAACACCAGAAAAGCTAGAGTCTTGAACTTTGCAAGAAGTTAAGCAGAAAATCTGCATGGTGATACACATGAACTGTAACTTCAGAGCTAAACCCCAGCAGGATCTGCTAACAAGGTTCTATCAATCAATCTCTCTTGCACTGTATCCCCTATCAGCATGTGTGACATTTAACTGCAGTCATTTTAGCCAAGAGGAGCTGGTATTTCTGTAAGCCCAGATTTGTAGCTGTCATTTGAGACAAAGTATAAATCAGATGATCTTTGTGAAAGCCAAAGGCAAGTTTTCTCTACTACCCCTGGACTTGCTGTTGCTACTTGAATCAGATTAAGGGTTAAGAATTTCTGAATGGAACACATTAATACAAAGACTTTTACTCCATTCTGCATGTCTTCATCTTTCAACTTGAATGCTCCTACAATAGAGGGAGACTAACAAAGCCTGTAACTAACAAAGCCTTTACTGAAGTGACAACCAGCCCCGTCCTCCCCCTGTGCACTGCAATCGGTTTCCAGCAGCCAACACTGGCAGACCCTGCCATGCCAACCCCAGGGGACAGTCACTGCAGCATCCACATACTCCAGCAGTCCCTCTCCTCTGTGTCACAGCATTACTGCACAACTAATTTTAGTTTCTTGTGTAGAAATACATCACTAGCTTATGCCATACCAAGAGTTTTTAACACCACAACACTATCTAGGCACCTTGCAGGACAGTTTCAACAATTAATTCAATACATCTACTCAACAGAGAGTTGAAATCTTCCCAAGAAGAGGTTCCTAAGGTACTTACAACTACCTATGCACCTGTTCTAACTCCTAGGAAATGTCTACAGTCTCAGGATGCCCAGTATCAAGTGGCAGTTTCCAGGCCTTTCCTGCTGAATCCAAAAGGACAAACTAAAATTTCAGGAACAGTATTATTCCCATTAAAATCAATAATTTTGGAGTACAGCTCATGCTTTTTGGCTAGAGTATCAGCTGAGTAATTTTGTGGCTTCTTTATCAACACAGGTGACTACAATGAAGCCTGCTTCACAGTGAAATGGTTAAAATTTACAGATCAACAGGACTCTACTATGGAGTATAAAATGTTACAGAATTTTGTAACCAACTTTATTTTAGTAAAGAATTACAAACAAGCAACATTAAATATATTACAGTACCTTCACCTCCATTTTTTTCAGAAGATGTGAATAAGCATTATGGAGCAATTTAGCATTATGGAGGAATTTAGGGCAGATGACAGGAACACCAGCTAAAATTCCCTGGCATACTTAAGGTCTAGTCAGAGTTTTACTCTCTGTCTGTATGAAAACTGGAGATTTCTGACTGAAACACAGCTAAGTCATGTGACTTTGGAGTCTGTATTTCATTTCCTGGCCCCTCACCCATGGAGCAGAGCTGTGCAAGACCCAGGGTACTTACGTTTTCTGTCATCACCACAGGCAACCTCAGCAAGGTATCGGAAGTAGTCTCCCTTCATCTTCAGGTAGAATACCTTGCTCTCTGGATTAGTTGCATTCGCTATTAAATATTTGTCCAAGAGCTCCTGAAACAACAACAAAACACACGTTGACATATTGCAAACACCACTGCAACTAAGTTCAATCTACTTCTCTCCCAAAAGTTTGGATGGACTCAAATATTTGCTACAAGGTTAAATGAAGTTTTAAGGCATTTTGGATAGATGCACAGTTATTTCAACAAACTGAGTATAGGCACAAAACCAGAGAATATATTATGAAGAACAGACTACTGGCCAATCAGACTGCAAGTAACAAGGAAAGGCTTACTGGTGTACAGTTTCAGGGTCAAGTTTAGTTTCAGGATATGCACTTATCATTTCAAAAACACTGCAAATGAGTAAGCTTTTACTGGAAAAGCAAAACATGACGCAGAAAATTTCAAAGCTACTTTTTTTTTTTTTTGCATCAAGAGTGTTTATTAGACTCGTGATAAGGAATTTCCAGCCCACCTACCACAGAGAGTCAAGGATTCAAACCCATCCAGTCAGCAGCCAACCTCACCAAACTGCACCAGCTCTTCACAAGGCTCTAAAGGAACACCTGGCTCCAGCACAGCAGGGAGGCATCTTCATATCCATCCTGCCATTTCCAGAATGGAAAGAGCTATATAGTGCTCTCCAGCACACCCTGAGCTGCTGCAAAAATCACTCCCCTTGTTCACAGCACCCCTACCTGACAACCAGAAGGACAAGGAAAGGTTTGCAAGCCTCCAAGAGAAGCTAAGTCTCTTTCCAAGACTGCAAGTCATCCTAAGACAGGGGTGAAGAAAGAAGAGATAGAGGACTTTCCCTTGGAGAACAGGGTAGTTCACAGAACTGACAAACAGCAGAGCAGCTTCTGGCTAACCTTGTCCCTGAACTCCAGAGATTTAACCCACCTCATTACTACAACCACTCATGTTCTCCAGAGTTGACAAAAGATGCAAATGAGTTCCCATACACTCAAGGAAACCCTGCAATACTCAGAGAAACTTCACAGTAGGAATGTAAGTGATAAAGATCTGCATTTACTTATTTGGAAAGTAAACCGGTCATAAAAGGAGCAGAAAGTTTCCACAAAGGTTGCAGCTGGCTAGTTAAGATTTTGTTACAGGAACATGTATCTAAATTCATGAAGCAGCTACAAAGGAAATATTCAAGGAACTGATAGCTTTCTGCACAAAAATCCTTAGCACTTTAATTGGGTACTAGAGCACTAGAATCAAAACAAGCTAATTTTAGAACAAACATACTCCCCATGGACACCACCACACCATTATTACTTCCCTTAATGATCAATGGAAGCAGAGCAGTCCAGTTCAAAGTGTTTACTCATTCCAAGTCCATTTGAGGTTTTGGCAACTATTTTAAACTGACACTTGTAGGAGGGTACTTCCAGTTGGGTTAACAGAAGCATTTTTGCATCTGAACTGCATGTGTCCCACGGATGTAACACGCAGTGCCCAGATGAGCTCCCTCAGAGATCCCACCAAGGCACTAAGGGACGTACAGAGCCACACCCGCCCTGGATACCACCCTAGAGAAAACAGCAGGAAGGTAAGATGACACCAAGCCTGACATACCCTTGCACCTACCAAATCAGAGACAGACATTTTCAGGAGTTTCTGTAGGGCTATAAAACCACTGCCAAAGCCTAGACACTGGCCATTTGGCAAAGGCATAAGTGAGGAATCTGTGTAACAGTTTAACACAGTCAAGTATGCAGGGGCTTGAGCAAACATATAGAACAGCACAGCTCACCGGTGTTACAGAAAAAGCAGCAAAACCTTAGGTCTGTTTCAAAACAAGAGTTAAAAGGTAGCAGAGAGATGGGTAATACAACACCATATTAATACTGTTATTGTGCATGAATAACTCCATATTAGAATGAGTTATTCCCACTCTACAGATTTCTGCAAAGAAAAAAATTCACATTCTAGCTTGATGTTTTCCTGCTGCTTTTCTCCTGTGATAATGTCCACATCAGCCATAAAAGTGCAACACTACACAAACCAGTTTCAGAGACTCAGAGACAACAACATAGTAACTTCAAGTCTAACATTTGAGTTTTATTTTACAAGAAACTGCCCAGAATGATGAAACATGACACATAATACACCTATGGTTTAGAAAAAATTTACGGTTCCATAAATCTGTCATGTTTGAAGAGTTACCACCAGCCTCTAAAAGCCATCCTACAGCTGGGACTGCATTAAGTGACAGAGATGTGATTAATCCATGTGCTCAGGTTAACTGTGCCACAGTCTAAGGAGCGCTGACCAGACAAGCAGTGAAGATAATATATGGCATTTCAAACCAGGTATTTCATAAAACCGTATCTTTGATTCATCTTTTAAATGCTGAAATAAAACTTTCAAGATGTTACAACTATATCAACAAGGGAACAATCAGGCATTTTTCTTCTATGCTTTCCAAAACATAGAAATTTACTGTATACTTAGCACACAAAAATTATTACCCATTTTATGACAAAATTCTGTCTTTGGAGGCAGCTCTAGCACTAGAGCTGATCTGGCTAGATTATGGCTGAAAAATACTTAACCCCTGGAATCTAGTGCACACTAGAGAATGTTTACAGGAAAGCTTTAGCATAGCAAATTTAAGTCAAATCTGAAAGTTACACTCCCTAGAGCATTACTGCCCACCTTTCCTTCCCCACAGATGGGGTAGGCCACACATTCTTCCAGGAATATGAAAGGTTTTTGCCGTGCCAGCCCTACAACAAGCAAGCAGCACTGTGGCCTGTGTGCTAGTACATCCTTAAAATGCTGCCTTCATTACACAGATCACATAACCACTGTCTCTGTCCAAACTTCTGAGAAACTGAGAGGAAAAAGTGATGTTGAGAATGAGCTGCAGTTTTTCAGACAGCCAAGAGTGGGTTATTTCCTAGGCACTTCTCAGGTGGAGAAGCTGAGTAGCCCAGCAGCTCCCACTCCCAGTTCATCTTGAGGGCCTCCTTATGTCACACAAGTAAGGAAGAGACGTTGCCTTTTCCTTCATCTCATTCTGGACTTTACATATTCAGTTTTGTTTTTTTAACAGCCTTAAAAGGAACAAGATCTCATTTATGAATCACATAGGTTAGAACAGAATCCAAACAGACTCTGAGTGAAGCTGATTATTGATCAGCTAATCTTTCAAATCAGTAATGTATTTGGTGTACTTCATATGCCATTCATCTTAGGATATCATCATAATTTCTTGGAAATCATTTTACCCTCCCTCTCACAGACAAAATATTGGTGGGGTAGTGAGAGCAGACAGCACAGTAAGCCAAATTATTTACTTTACACTGTTGTGAGTCAGAAATCTCACAATTTCCTACATCTGTTTTCTCATCTTTCCCCACCTGGACTTTTTTACCTTTCCAGCAGACAGAAATTAGCCAGGAATCCTTATTTTAAACATCAGCTGATATTAAGTAAAATTACTACAGGCAGGGAAAGCAATGAAGCAGACAGAGAGAGCCACAAGTTTTTGTGATTCTACCTAGGGAGAGACAAGCACTGCCAGAGGTATGATTCTGGGATGAAGTAAGGCAATACAGCAGACTGCCATCCATGCTCACATACAGTGAATGTGCCCATCCCTTTTATGTATTAATATACAGCTGCCACCATCACTTAAGAACTGCAGCTCTTCCCATCACCATCTAAACCAAGCCTTGAAAAGCCAGCAATTATGTGTTCTGCAACATGAAACATGCCTCAGAAGCTGCATGAAAGCCACACAATGTCCGAGCCGCTGATCTGCCCTGATGGGGGGTGACTCTCAGAACCAGGAGCAGCATGAAGATGCAGGAATCAAAGCTTTATCCTCAGACCAGACCCTCTGTGTCCCACTGCAGTTGCATTACAATAGTTTGCAGTGTGACAATCTGGTTGGTAGCTGCCATGTCCCCCACCCTGACATATTGTACCCAAGCGCTGTGCTGGTTCTCCTAGAGCGTGACAGGATTTCCCACTTCACTTCTCCTAAGTGTTGCTCATCCATCTCAATCCATTTCTACCTTCACAGTGTGCTAACACTCTTGTCATCCTAAGGGCATCATATTTTCATATATGATATTCTTTTCCCCTCCTATAGAGATGCCAGCAACAAAGGGCTAATGCTCCCTGGAAGAGATCTGCAGCTGCCTGAAGAAGCCACGGGGAGCAGGCTGGGAGCCTTGCAGCTAGATACTTCTTCCCCTTGAAAGCTGAATTTTTCTTTCTTCCTCTCTCCATTGGCAAATATAATCCTCTGCATGCCAAATGAAAGTTACATTTCAATTGCCTTTTTGGATCTTCCTCCATTCTACTCTTGTTCTTTCCCAACTACATAAGTATCCTCTCAGTCTCCTTTCCCCGCTGTTTAAGTAGGCTCAAGGGCCGAACACGTGGTACTCACTGACCACTGCAATTAACCTGAGCCAGAAATACTAAGTCAGTGTATCTGCTCTCATCACTTCCCCATTTTTTCAGCTTTATAAAAAGCAAGCCCTGAAGGAATGTCAGCCATACTTTACTTGAAGGTATGTCTGACACAAAGCAGCTCCCTGAAGACGGAGCTCCTTAATAATTATTTGTGGTGTGTGCATCCTGCCAACCTCTCCTTACAATACACTGGCACCCCTCCCCTGCAATTCATGTTCCAGTCCCACTCCACATATGCTTCCTGTTGCCTCTTTTCAGGGCAACACCTTGAAAAAGCTGACACCAAAACAGAAAGTCCCACCACTCTCTCCCCATCCAAGCCTATTTTAAAAGGCAGGACTGATTGAGACATTAAGTTCAACCACAGTATACACAAAATACTTTCTATACTGTTTAACTACAGAGCAGGTCCAAGTGGCAGAAAAACACCACTGCAATCTGATCTGTGCTGTTCTCTCTTCCCACATATCCAGCTATAAAAAAGTCTCAACAGCAAAGATGAATTTGGAAAAAACCCCAAAACATCTTGAATACCAAACTGACCTTTTAGCTTCCTTCAGCAGTTGTGCCATTTAGAATTGGACTTCAGTAAGAGTACAAATACGTGAGTGTAAGTCTCCTCTCATATTCCAATACCACTAGTTAGTGGATATATTCTTCAAATTAACCATTCAATACCACTGGATGAACATGAACCAGGTCAGCTCCAGAGATTATCTACTCATCACAAATAGTTTGAGGCCAATTTTCAGAGCCTGCTAAAGACAGCATGTGCCATGTGACAGCAGGTACCAACAGAAGTTCTCCATGTGGTAAACTCATGTAACCCAAAACATTTACAATGTCACCATCACTCAGATGTCAACACCTATGACATGTTTGGGTCACATCACCAGCACCAAGTTATTTAATGTTATGCTATTAAAAGACTGGTCTACACTGTCATTTGCATTTCTCACTGGGTACAGTTTATCATTAATTTTGCTCCACTAGAAGGAAAAATAGTCAATGTAAAAGCAACCATCAGAAACAGCAATGCTCTCCAAAAGTTTGTCCCAATAGTTAAGCTGCTGCATGGTATTTAGCAAGGAGGAGTGTACTGATGTTCTAAATGGCTGGCATAGAATTTTCTGAATGAAGTCCACATTAGATAAAGCTTGATTTTTCAAGTCAGACTGTTTCAGCAATACCCTTGAACCTTAAGCCCATAAATCTTACTTCAAGTTGTTTAAAATACCTTATTTCAGCACCATCTCCACCTTCTGGGAATGTCATTTTAAAGACTATTTTTAAAAGTGAACATCCTAACAGTTAGTGAACATCCTAACAGTAACCGGTATTGGCAGATTTGTAATTTAAAACAATGTCCTTCCCCTGGCTTGAACTCTCCTATGATACAAAAAAGCATCCAGAGAAAAAAAAAATATCCTATAGGAGCAATTTTTTTCACAGAAGAACAAACTCATAAATATCAATGCTTGTAATATCAAAAAAATTATATTCCTCCTCACTGCATAATGGGAAAAGTTCAATTGTATGGAAAAAAAGAAAGAAGAAAAAGAAAAGAGAAACCAAGTTGAACTTCTGCTCAGCAGCTCTTAGCTGTCCCACCTGCCAGCAGAGGAGGTGCTGTCATTCCACAGAGTATCAATTTTTCACAGGTTTTACAGGAATTAGACTGAGTTTTATTTTTGTTTCCTAGATGTTTCTTCGTTTTCTGAACTGACACTGAACATTCTCTATTTTGAGCTTTAGGTGCTTTTGGGTTTTCTGTTTTGTTTATTAAGGAGCACTGAAGCTTACCAGGAGAACAGATGTTACCTGGGTAACAGCAAGTAATTGATGACTTAATGTTGTACCACACACTAATTGGCCAAATCCCACAGAACCAAAAAACCACATGCAAGTGAAGAAACTGTTTCAAAATAAACCTATTTTGAGACAAGGTTCCTTCAAAATTATGCACAAGCACACAGTGCATGTCAACACCTCTTTTAGCAAGTTAACTCACCACCCTGAACCATGGATTCAACATCAGTCCCATCTAGATGAGCAGCTTGCATCTCACAGAACACCAGGAAGTGTGTGAGGATACATAAATTCAGCCAGGGCTGCAGTATGCAAAGTATTTGGAAAAATTATTCAGTCTCAACTATTTTTGACAGTCCATCCAGACCCAATATTAGAAAAAAATACTTAGAAGCAGCATAGAGAGAAAGGGTTTCCACCCTAACTGCAGTCAAAAAGCAAAGCTAAAGTTGGTGAGGCAGCTCAGACCAACGTAATCACCTAACACAAATGTGAATTTAAACACATCAAATATTCCAAAGTCTCTGACAGCACAGATGATTGGTGTGGGTTCAGACCTTTCAATAAGGCTTCTACTCACAAATGACTGCCTGTTTTAATCGTCTAGTAGAGAGGTATTTAAGACTTCTTGACTATTTCAAGTATAATCAGTCATTCCAAAGTCTACAGTATGACTCACTGAAACCTAGCTGGTTTTTAACGTTCAGCAGTTGTTTTCTTGACAGGAAAGGGAGAGTCCCCTGGTGCAACAGTAAGATCACTTTACTTTCAACAGTGTATTTCAGTGGAACTGAGTTCTTCATCCTTCACAATTCAAGCTCTATGCATCAACTCCTTTTGGGAGAACATGAAGTGATTTTCATACAGACCTCTCCAGACTGACAGTGTTTCAGTTTATGTATTGAGGAAAATATGTGTGCACCTTTCCAGTAATGGCATGACCTTAAGATGACCTGACAAAGCACTGCTGAAAGCAGAGACAAATGTACCTGACACAAAAACAGAGAGGGTGACCTAATTCATCTTTTTCCATTTGGTTCCATGTCTTTGTCTATATAGTTTTAAAAACTGGCAGCCAATACTTAGGATTGGCCCTGAATGAAGTATCTGGAATCCCACTTAACAAATGCACTGGAAGCCTGAGCTGCAGCACGTCTGCCCACACTATTCCCACCTGGGGTTGAGATTAATTTAGTCTAGAATTTACACTCACTGCTTATATTTCTCCTCAAGTTAGAAAGTTCTGTGGTCCCCAGAGAACCATGTAAGCCAGGAACTAGAAATGCAAGTTCTCCTTTCTATAGATTTTCAGACAAAATGAACAATCCAGTCAAAGTCAAAGAATTATTTATGTTTTTATGGAAAAGCCTAAAGTTTTCCAGTTTCCCCCCATCGAATGTAGAAATGAGTATTTTAAAAAAAGTCACTCCTCTTTTCAAAAATTATAAATTTTTGATGAATTAATGGCTATACAATGCAGCCAAAAGCTTTCAGGAACAATTCCTGGGTATCTGATATATTTATCTCAAATTGATTCTAACATTCTTCCATGACTGAATTCTACATACTTCTAATTCCTCAAAATACTTCCAAGTGCTCTTCTCTTAGCAAACACGCATTTTAGACACCAAATCCTCTTCAGAATCCTGGCCATCTGAAAGTTTCTTTCAGCATCCATTCATGACATTGCATAATATGACAGAATCAGACAAAAAAGTCTCAATTTTAATTCAAAAATACTTCTATGCTCTGCAGAAGCCCAAAGGTAAGATTAAAGACTGACTGAGGTGTACCTAGACTAACAGCGCCCAAGAGGAACAACAGCACACAGAAGTTATGTGGTTTCAAGGTACATTGCCCTTACACAAAGAACTCATTTTGACTTGCTTTAGTTCTCCTCTCTCTTTGGGAGCCCCTGATCAGAGGCTTGGGATGACTGAAACTCAAAATGGTAACACATGTTGATACACTTCCCTCTCATTGCATAGTGTAGCTTGGAAGAGCCTTTTGAAGGAAACCCAGCAGTGTATTATTTCACTCAGTCTGTTAGGAGCGTGCCAGTAATTTGTTATTCCCCAAATGAGACAACCTACAACAATGAAGTCTAACCTTAGGTCAGAAAAACTAAAGTCAGTATTTCAGATAACCTGGTTACAACGTCACACAGAAAGTGAGCCAGGACTTTTTGCTAAGGCCCTGCTACCTACATTTATTAAGAACAATTTCTGCTTACAAGAATTTTGCAAAACGTATTCAATTTCAGAACAAAACTTCCAGAAGAAGTTTTATCCAGGAATGATGTATCTGTCAATCAGGTAAGAGTGCATATGGTGTATTTAGAAAAGTTATTATTACAGCAAATGCAAATTCTTCTGTTTTCGGAGCTGAACACTACTCCTCACTACTTCAGTGAATGGATCAGATAAATTAAAGGAGAGAATAAAGAGTAATAGAGCAAGTAATAAACCTGTATCAATATTACAAACTGGTAAATCAAACCCTTGATTACTTTAACAAACTTAGAGAAATTTAAATTTAGAGAAAGGTACAAGCAAAATCACAGCTAATTCAGGACTCCTTAGAAGACCTTGACATCTGATGTTTTGGTGGGTGCACGGACCACAAGATGTGAAACTCAGCACTCAAACTGTTTTGCTGCCTAAGTGCCTAGCTCACACAAACCAGCCACTGTTACACATTGAGATGTATATTATACATGTCATACATTGAGATGGATTAGCAAATGACAAGATTACAAATCAGCAGTATGCACAGCTGAAGTGTTCTGAAGTTGGTTCCAGCTTCCTGGGATGCAGAAAGGATGAGAAAGAACTTGTAAGCACTCCTCCAATAAACTTGGTGGAGCTATACTGAGTAAGTGCCACAAATGCAGTGCTCAAGAATAGTTATTACTTACCTTACCTGTTTGTGACAAAATTGGCTGCAAGTTTATGGGCAGTAAGAAAGCACAACCACAAGCAACATCAAGGGGCACCTGGCCCCTTATTCTCAAAGGTCAAGAGCATAAAGCTAAATATGAAAACATTGATTAATCAAGTGTGCACCTTCACCTACCAAACTTACAAAGCACATCCAGGCACTTTTACCAGCCCTTCCTCTGCTGTTTTCCTCACTACCTTCCTCTGAGAATCGGGCATCCCTGATTACTGAAACCAGAAAATCAAGCTGTAGTACCTGTACAGAAACTGGCACAATCTATTCCTTTAATACTGGGCTAAACAACCCCAATTTGTGCCATGATAAAGAAATCAAGTGTAATAACTTTCAAACTCAAGTGTGTTCTTTCCACATCAAGTCCTCTCTCTCTAACCTAACAGTCTTCTGTATTTTACTTCAAAAAGGCACCTATCATCACAGGTATCAAGGTAGTAGAAATGCCTGTGAGACAACTGGCTAGCAGATAAGCGTGACAGTGATTTACAAAATCTGTTAAAAGCTTCACTGCATTAGCAGAAAAACAGAATTTGTGGTTTTGCTGTCCAGTTCGACTTAGTGAGCACATCCTACTTTCTCAAGACCACCAAAGCAGTAAATGTCCTCCAAGAAATTTAATAATTTTAGACAGCATTCAGCTGTAGGGGGAGGGGGCAGCAAGCTACGACTGCATGGGATGGAGGCTTCAGCTACCATCAGAATCCCTTGAACTGAGTGGACTCTTTAACAGTTCACAGTCTGTTCAAGAACCTTGGTGGACTCTTTGTTTCTGAAGAATCAGTCCCTTTTCAGAAATGATAAGGTTTTCTTTGCATAAGAGTGAGGGAGGATTCCAGCAGCAGATTCTACTGAAAGATGACAGAGAAGGTAAGAGAAGGTAAAACTACGACTAAGTCAAGTTCAGATCTAAGTTTCAAGCATATTTAACTAAAAAAAAATTAAAGCATTAAGTTCCACAATTCTTACCACAAATGTGTTGACAGCTGCTAAAAGTCGTGCTAAGAACACAAAGGAAAAATCTCTCTCTCCACAAATTGCTTTTCATAAAAAAAGTGATTTATTCCAAACTATTCATTCAATTCACATTCACTCCAAAATTCTGGACTTGCCAAGAAGTAATATTCCAAATCCAACTTTCATGAAGTAGCCTTTCCTTTTAGACAGTCACTTAAGAATAGCAGTCACTTAAGAATAGCAGTTGCTTTAACTTAAAAAAGGTTAAAAAGTAATACTTGGAACACCATCCCAACCAGGACTGGGACAACTAACTTAAGTCCAAATGTAATATTAAGTGATTAGCATGCCTGACCTTCAAAATAAAACCATATCCCACCCAGTTCCCTGTATCAAAAGACTCTATGTAATATCTTTTTAGTGGGTTTCACCTCTACACCACACAGATTTCTGTGCCTACTCTCTCTGTTCCCTGACAATAGGAACACAGAGACAAAGAATTCACAAGACATGAAATTCTGGTAAATTGTTTACATAGCAGCATATGGCTGATACCTACTGAATCTGACTAATTGCTGCATGTGCAATAAAAAAGCCAAAGATTTCACTTTTCTGTAGGCCAAAGGTAACACTGTGGAAGAAAGAGGGCTATGGTCCAAGTTATCCATCATCAGATATCAGATTTTAGCTGACATGAGGAATCTATTCACTACTGCAAGAAAATGCCAACTTCACTTTCAACAGATCTCTGAACTTGTGCCGTTGAAACAAACTGCTCTAAGAGTGCCTTCTAGCATGGGGATTTTTGTTCTACTCATTTTAAGTGACTAACTTTAGAACTAGATTTACAAAACGGATAATAATCAGAAGTGGATAGATTTTTTACTCATTTTTATTGTTTCTTCATTATATGAAACAGCATAGGAAGAACATTGCAACCTTGGAGGGAGGGAGGGAGGGAGGGAGGAAAGGGGAGCTGGCAAGATCAACACACCAATGTATGCTTTCAACAATTGGCAGTGCAGTCTCTCAGATCAAAGCATCCTATCAGCCTTAAGATAGTAAACAGACAATACACACGTTATAGCTCGAAACTATTTCATGGCAGGCACTGCCACAGGGTGGCAAAAAGAATCAACAGCACAAGTAATGTGACTGTTCCTTCACTTCTTGAAGTTCACAATGCCTTTGCTCATTTCTAGAGAAACAAGCCAACATGGTGACACAATACAATGTAAAAATGTTTGAAGAGGACACTGTGAAAACAGATGTTGAGAAACAATGGAAAAGCCTCAGGTATGTAACTTTTCTACACAAAATTTTAAAAGAATATTAAAAAAAACACTTGAACATTTCAGCTAGAGACCCAAGAAGTAAACATCAAGACACAGTTGTTTTCAACCCCTAATGATTTTGCATTTTCATCAAGATTTAAACTGTGGAAAAATTGTTATCAAATCTCATCTCTATCACTCCAAGAAGAGCTCCAACACATCAGGACCTAGAAACTGAAGACATGCAAACATGCACAGAACTCCTCAAGCTGCAAGTGGAGAGTGCTTCCAGGCAAGGGCTGCTGTCTTCTGTGCCTTTACATTACTGCTCTCTAAAGAACAAAGGAGTCTGAATGCAACACAAGTTATAGCCATGCAAAAGGACCAAGGCTCTCAGAAAACCCATCAGTTTAATCTGTTTAATCTGCTTCACCAGAAAGGTTCCAATTCAAAAGTTAACTTTTAAAAAAACCTAATGTCATTGAACAGTGGAGTGTGCATACAATTAAGCAGATCTTATACTGTACATTCCATCTTCAAAGTATCCCACATAATTTCACTAATTATATGGAAGTTGCTGCTGCATCCACCCCTTCTACATTATCTAGTACTGGTCTTGAAATCACTTAAGTCAAGAGGAAGCAACGTGAACTTTGTGCTTGGAGTATATGAAACAATATAGTTCAACTTTATCTTGAAAAAAATTAAGTTGCCAACCTGTTTCCTTATTCAAGGAGAAAAGAGTTTCAAGAACAGTTTTAACTATGAGTCATAAGGGATGATTCAACATTAATTCTCTACATTACCAAAGAATTAGTCAATCAATACAGGGAGTTCAGCAAAACCTCCTAGTGTACCTTTCAAATAAAACAATTGCAGAAGTTGTTTCACAGCCATACCATTTCTCCATTAAAGAGCTACTCTCATCTGACAGACCAGTCATAAAATTAACAGTTAAAAAGCATTCAGATCATGACTACTTGCAAGATAGGCAGTTAAAGAATGACAGTTAAATAATCAGTAAAAGCTTTATTTTTATGTATGTATCTATATATAGATATTTCAACATAACTTTGAATGTTTGTATTCTAGTGGTGATTAAATTAAAAGTTCTTTCTCAAACCATGACCTGAAACAATGCCTTACTTAACTGGCTTGGCGCATTTTTTGTAGGAAAAAAGTAATTATAGATGTTCCTGACATTTTAGTACAAAATAGCAGTATTTTTAATGCTAGCACAAGTATTTCTAAATGAAGATTTAGAAATATGCCATATCAGTAGTTAAAAAAAAAACTTCTGAAAAAACTGTTAGTAGTATGACTAACAGCAGTCACACTCCACCCAACACACCCACCCTTGCTAAATCCAAATACTCCAGATGACAAGCAACCTTTCCATACTACTTGCCAGCAGTTGTTACAGTTTAGCTGCCTTCCTAGAATTAAAAAAGCATCTCTGAGATTCAGCTGAAGAGATCTGAAAAAGCTACAAGGCATTACCATAGTACTAGTACAGAAGAAATTATCATTCATAGGAGGAGCCAAAACCATTGTGTAGCTCAGCTTTAGGAAATCCATCCTTTGTAAAGTGAATTCCAACCTCTCACATGCTGACTCATGGATCATAGCAGTGGTAGACAGAGAAGGGAAGGGAGGAAATCAGAAGAGAAAAGAACCCTCGAAGAAAGAAAAGAAAAGAAAAGAAAAAAAAAAAAAAAGAAGAAAAAAAAAAGCCTGCAGTAGATAGGCAACATCTCCTCCTACCAAAGGAAGGCCCATCTTTGCAGCAGGTCAGGACAGGACAGGAAAAGCATGCTCAGCTGCAGGTTTTGGTCTTCACTACTTCCTGCAGCCTTCCAGGCCGGAAGGGGAGAGTTGCCAACAGGCCATTGCTGAGAACAGAGAAATGCACTGAGAAATTCATCTAGCACAGGAAGAGCTTGCTTTCCCTGTGCCAGAGGTCTGTGCTAGCACAGCTACCAGAATACCTGCTGGCCACCATCACAGGGGGTGGAATAACTTCAGCAGAGACGCTGTGTCAAGTGGTTCACTGCCTCTCCCCATGGAAACACGAGCTCCTTGTCAAAATGGTACAACCAGTATGAGGTTTTATGCATCACCTACTCCAAGGCATTGGATTTGGTAAAAGGACAGAGGGAGATTAAGAAGTCTGAAGAGTGAGCTTTATATGGAGGTCCCAAGAAGTTGGTTCTGAAGTGGGGCACTGAGTAGAGAACACAAAGAAGACTGACACAAATGCTGGCACTTCATCACACAGGGTTCTAGTGAAACTCTTGTCACAGGAAGTAGGAATCCTACAGAAATCCCATCACGTTCACAAAGGTGAAAGTTTCACAATTTCAATACAATGTAACTGGAGAAACAATTTTGCTCTTGAGGAAGGCATGGGCTCTTAAATGCATTAAGGAATTAACTGATTCATAACACTAATAAATATGAAAATTATTTTTAAGAAAAGGTAACTCACTTTGATTTAGAAAGAAAGAACAAACCTAGGTGGCAGCATACAAGGAAGCATATAGGTATTTTCAGCAAAATCCAAAGAAGCATGCCCTTGTACGTGAGCCAGAACATTTAATCAAGAAGAAAAATCAGTTACTTCCAAACCAGTAACCTTTAAATTCAGGTCTCCTAAACCAATCTAGGATAAATTTACCTCAAAATTGTTTATTTCCTTATAGACTTGCTTCCTCCCGTTCTCACATTAGCAATCCCAGACACCAAAAAAAGAGGTAACTAAGAGGAGGAAATCAACCCTAAAGATTATCTGCCACAAAATTACTACTGCATTATGCACATGCAGTTTCTTGCAGACACAATTCCCTGATCATGTAGAACAGGGTTCAGCAGCCTCCACACTGCTGGCACACATCTCTTGAGCTCCCACTACAGTGCACTACAGTTTTCTTAGCAAGAGCATCTGGAATTCTGCTGCTTCCACAGAAATGTACTTCTGGGCTTTGATGAGTGCTTAGGGTGTCATTCTGGTCTTTACCCCTTAGCTTTACATTGCTCCATAATTACTGCAAATTCATCTCAAAGACATCCTGAGAAGTCAGCTTGCATCTAACAAAACCAAATTCTACATGTCTCTTTTGCACCTTCAATACAGATGTCTAAGTTTGTAAAGTCAAATTTATGGTAAAACATTCCTCAAAATGTCTCCTGAAGACCCCTTGAGAGTACTTTTCTTCACGAGGAAGTAAACAAAATGCACATAGTTTCAACGTTTTTAGCAAGTTATTAGCTGATCTGACTAAAGGATTTTTCAGAGTTTCAGCTTATCTTACGAATAGCTAAGTTTACTAACCACAGCACAGAGGCTAAATTTGCTGTATCTCTGCAACTGCCTGGTGAAACACTGCATATGGATCTCTTCACCCAAAAACGTACCTTCACAGACACTCAAAACTGAGTATCTCAAATACCTCTACACATATAGGGCCAACAGCATAGTGCACTTGATCCTCATCATCATGGGCACCCACATAAGGGTTGTAGAAGTTACTGTACTGACCTACACTTTACCTACCCAGCACAACACTACATGACATTTCCCAGCCAAGTTCCCAATGCTTCCTCCAGTACAGCAGCACACTTAAATACGGCATTTCTTTACCTTAAACAAAATATAAGAAAAAACAAAGTCCCCACTTACCAGCACCGTGGTGCAGATGGACCTGAGCTCAGACTCCACCTTCTCCCGATAGTCCTTGATAAGCTGCATCTTCTTGTCACTGGTGTCTGTCTTCTGCTCGATGCTGGAGATGACCCTCCAGGCCGAGCGTCGCCCCCCCACCACGTTCTTGTAGGCCACGGAGAGCAGGTTGCGCTCCTCGTTGGACAGCTCGGCACCTTGCTCCGTTACTGCCTTCATGCAGGTGGCCATGTCATCGTAGCGCTCGGCTTGCTCAGCCAGCTTGGCTTTCTGGATCAACTCGGTCTTATCCATGGTGGCTGGCAGTGGGACGAGAGCAGTGTAGTAGCAGAAGCAGAAGAAGCTGGAGATGTCACACTATCAACACGAGAATGCACCTCAAAACCTGAGCGAAAGAAGAGAGTAACCATGATGCTAGGATACACACCCCCGAACACGATCCTACGGCACCCACTGCAACCCAGCAAAAAACGAGAATTAGTGTGAGCCTTGCCTTCCCTTCCCCATCTCCAGGTGCTTCTCCTGGAGAGACGGACTGCAACATCCTGCCCTTCTATGCAAGGCTACGGGGACTCGCCCCAAGGGTCCACCCCTCGGGAAACCACGACCTAGAAACCCAGCCGAAGAAGTCACATTGGGTCGGTGCTATCCGAGGGACGGCAGGCTGCCGTCCAAGCACTGGAAATAACTGTTTTTCCATCAGAAAAAGTCATCACGCCGCTTTTCCTCCGTGCCCTACGTGAGCATATTAATATGTCCTCTAATAGAGACTCGTGGAAGGATTCCTGGTTACCACCCAGCCTGGGGCCCTCGCCCAAATCCCTGCCTCCGTGTGCTACCAGCCCTGCGGGCGAACGCCGCAGACAGGCGGGCATGAATGCCGGGACTGGCGGGAAAAAATACATAATAAAAGCAGGAAGACGAGCTCGGCCCCAGAGAACTCGGCAGGGGTTAAACCCCTCCAGGACCCGCCTCCCTGGGGGCGAGTGAGGCCGGGGCCGCGAGGCCGGGGCGGGGGCCCTGGGCGCTTCTCCTCCCCGCGGCGGGGCGCGGCGGACCCGGGCCTCCCGTCTGCCCTGGCCGATGCCGATCCGACCCTCGGCGAGGCGGGGGCCCGGCGGCTCCCGGTACACGGCAGCGGGTGCGGTCTGGGGCTCAGCGGCCGCGTCTCCTGGGACGGCGGGGGGCGCGGGGGCGGCTGGCGGAGTCCCCGTGGCGACGGGGCGGGAAGAGGAAGCGGCGGCGGGTGCGAAATGGCGGCGCTGGCTGCACCTCCCGCTCCCCGGGGCCGCCGAGCTCTCCACGCCGCGATCACAAAATGGAGGACGCGGCGGTAGGAGGCAGCGGAGCGCGGCCCATCCCGCCGCCGGCCGCGGCCCGGCGCTCACCTGGGTCCGCCGGGCTGTGGGGCCGGGCCGCACCCGGTCGGTGCCGCGCTCGGGGCTGTGGCGGAGAGAAAGAGCCGCTCCCGTCTCGGCCGAGCCAGCGCTGAAGGGCGTTGGCGCGCGCACCGACCCGCTGCGCGGCCCGCGCCCACGCGGCCAATCGCGGCCCGGCCTGGGCGCCCGGCCCCGCCCCCCCGCGCACCGCCGGCCAATCGGAGAGGAGCGCGCCGCCGCGGGGGCGAGCGCGGGCAGGGCGCGAGCTCGGCTGGGCCCGTGGGCTGCGGCTGGGGCCACGGGGTTTCCTCCAATGAGATCCAGGGTGGTGTGACGTCACTGTCGCCATGGTGACGCCGCTACACCCCCCACCACCACCACCCCCCCCCCCCTCCGCCCCCTCCCTCGCCGCTCCCCGCCCGCCCGGCACCCGGGGCCGGGAACGGGAAGGGGACCGGGGATGGGGGAGGCAGCGGGAGGGGGCCCGGGGCTCCCTGTGGGAGGGCCCGACCGAGGCGGTGCCCGTGCCGGCGGCGGGACGGGAGCGAGGAGGGCGAGGCGGTGCCCGCTCCCGCAGCGCGGCGGCTGCTGTTCCGCCCGCGGGCGGCCGCGCCCTCGGGCCGCTGCTGGGCGCAGCGCCGGCGGGCGGGAGCTCCCGCGGGAGCTCCCGGCGAGCCCGGCCCTGCCCGGCTGGCCCTGCGGCGGCTCGGGCGGGGCAGGGCCCGGAGCGGCCGTGCGGCCCTTCCCGAGCGGGCCGGACCGAGTCTGGGTGCTGCCGCCGCCGGGTGCCGGGGGCGGCGGGGCCCGGCACAGGCACTGCGGGGCTTTCTGTACCGGGGTACGTGTTCCCGGAGCGCCACGCGGGGGGAGGCAGCATTTCCCAAACGCAACGATCAGTATGTTTGCTTGTTTTCATCCTCCGGATTTTACCATAATTCTCTAGAGGTCAGACCATGCTATGGCATACAATAGTAGCGTGTTACCCACCCATGGCTGGATAAAGGTGAGGCACCTACGGCCATATGTATGTCCGAAACGCTGGCCGAGTGGATGCACGACTTGTGTGCACTCACTGCCTGAGCCTCCGAGGATGTGTAAAGGACACGGTGGGATTGTGGTGTTGGTCTTGCCGTACAAAATCAGGTCAAATGCATCTGGTGTGTCAGGGCTCAGGCGAGGTCAGGTTCTCCAATGTCTGTGCAGTACCAGGTCTGTGCGTGAAGTGATGAGATTTCTCACCTTTGCTTTCGGCATCACCAAATATAGTCACACTCCAGCATCCAGATGGGATGATGAATTCTCTGAATCAACCTCAGGATGTTACTGTCTCAACTCATAAAGCTCTTAGTGTGTGTTTGGACTAGGACCTAGACTATGTATGTGGAAATTTGAGCTATGCTGTGAACAAGACACTTTTCTTTGTCATTTGAGTTTGGGAAACACTCCTTCATTAAAAAAAAAAAAAAATAGACCAATCGTTAACAACCTTTTCAAATTTAATGAAACTCAGAAACCACTCTGGATCTCCCCCAGAAGTTACCTCTTGGTAACTTGCTACAGTTTTAGGATGCCCATTTATTCTTCCTTGTTAGTAGGATATGTTCTCATTTTCATTATTCCATAATAATTATCTTCATTTACATGATGTAACAACCAAAATTGACCAATTGTGTAACAAAAGTTTTTTATTAACACCATGTCTCCATCAATAACCATTCCACCTATACGGCACAGGTGAGTGTTTTATTTGAGGAAGGACAGATGACCTAAGTGAGGCTACTTCCTTCACTGATTCACCTCAGAAAAAGGGAAGATATTAAGAATTACCCTCATACCATTTAGTTCCCGTCTCTTTCCCACCTCTTGAGAGGGTGCATTATGAAATACAGAACCAGGTTAAGAGTTGGGAAGTGCTGGGCAGAGCAGTTTGTGTGCACAGAGCAGTGTGATGGATGCAGACTGAGCCCCACGTGTGATGCAGTCTGATGTATGTGTGCAGAGCAGCTGTGTGGCCTGTGTGGGTCTGGCTTCAAATCCCCTCTGTGCTCCTTGCTTTTCAGGCTTGGGTCTTGTGGGCTTACAAGCCATTGCACTGCCCAGCAGTATCGATTTTAATCACATAGCCATAAGCTTATTTTCCCAGAAGAACCCTATTGCTGAGTAGGAATGTTGTCCTTTGGGGAGCTTTTCTGAGAGAGGGCTTGAAGAATTTGTTGTGTTTAGATTAGAAAAATGAATGTTAAGAGGAGATTTGATTTTGTCTCAAAAGAAGAGTAAATGACATGGATGTAGAGTTGTTGTTTAAATGGAAGAAAAATGTGTCTAAAATGGACATTAATGAATTTAGACTGTGAATTAGAAGATTTTGAATTTTCAGAACAATGAAGCCACGAGACAATTTCCCTGTGCTGAGCACAGGAAGCCCATCCACTTAGAAAGCAAAGCCTGATGAACTTATAAAAGTGCTTATGTGATGTAGTTGCCTGGGATAGCAGGAGAGTAAGCTCCAGAAGCTTTCCAATTCCGTGTTTCTTTTATTGCTTATTCCATATTCTTATACATGCTTAGTCCATGTATACTTTTATGTACAGTTTATTGCATAACATTAGCCTTTATTGAATTAAAAAAACTAATTTCCTGTAGAGCATTTCAGGAGTGCTATAATCTTGCTGACCATTAATGACTTTCCCTTGTCACCACTATGAAATGGTTTGCATTATTTTGTCTTGTGTGCAGGAAATTAAAAATATCAACACTTCTGGTTACCTATAAGAAGAAATTTAAGACCCTAATTTCCCAAGTGGTAAATATTGTATCAAAGACCTTCCTTTCCAGGGTGGTAAGTGCTTTATGCTACTTTGCATGTACAGAAAGTCCACCTCCCACTGACTTCAGATGCACCTACTCACATGCAGCAGCTTAGCAGCTCACACCACAAATTACTCAATTGGGGTGTGGGAGAAAAATGAGGAATATATATAATGCAAATTCCTCAGACTTACATGTGAACTTTACAACAGAGTTAGAAGACAGTTTTCTAGAGCCTCTGTTATTTGCTATAAGACTCTTCTTGCTTTTTCCCAGCACAACCAGCCCCCTCCATCACATGCTTTCCATTTCTACAGCAAAGGAGATTGAGATGGTACAGGCAGGAGCTTCCTTCCTACTGTCTGTACAACAGGTACATGGCAGGTCAAAGTGGCATCTCACAAAGCAAACATGTAGCACTGTGAATGAAGGAAACACACAAACAAAGAACCCCCAAAAGAAGACTTCTATCGTGGGGTTTACCCAGACTACCACTGAACAACAGTATGAGTGAGTTCTTTGGATATGCAGCATGCTCCTGAACTATCCAAATAGTCCTGTCATGGGTAGCAGTAGAAAATCTTACTCATTTTGTGTCCTGCCTTGAGTGGGATGGAAATTCTTTACAACTAGTCTTGTGTTTGTTCACTTAATGGCAAGAGAACATATTTTATGTTTATTAAGGTCCTGTGTTCTGGTAGTTAAGAACTTTTCTCATTTGCTCCCATACTCCTGTAATCTTTTCCTTATTATCAGCCCCCTAATTTACACTGCTATCCCATGTCACCCCCTTCTGATTCCTGCCTCCTGCTCAGCTCCTGGCTGTACACTTGTTCTCCTGCTGTCATTCTGTCTGTATCTGTACCCTCTGCACTTCTTTTGTTGTTCCAACTTTGACTAAAACTTCTGGGCAGAGAAGAAGACTTGCTTAGGAGGCCTAGACATTTAGCAGTCTTATATGAGAGCTGAAGTCTTAAGGAAATTCTGCAGGCAAATTTTAAGATGTCAGCTGAGGGTATTAAAATCGAGTTTTCTCTTTATGTTTTCCATGTTTGGTTAGTTTTCCATGAAACCAGCATAAGAGTAAACTTCCATCTGGCCAACTTCTTGAAGAGGTTAAAGGCACCGCTCTGATGGGTACAGGCATTGGAATTCTTTGATAATCAAATTGTAATGAAGTTTGTCATCCTGGACAAAACTGGAATTCCCTCTGATTTTTGCTGTGAAAAATAGCTAAACCGTTCTAGCTAAAACATGAAAAACATTCTGAGTGTGTTTATATAGACTGATGTGTATTTAAGCCTTTGGAGAGTGGTTATGACTCTCCTAGATAAAACTTAAATTTATCTTGCACTTGGTTGGGGCAATTAGGAACGAAAGGATAAAATACCTCATTACTCTTGTATTTTTTTGCTCATATCTTAAAGGTGCTAGATGGTGGCACAAGTGCTTTTACATTAAAAATAGAAAATCACCCATGTAAGAGGCTAAAGCATCATCAGAGTCTAGTTATGTGACAAATAAATGTGAGTCAATGGGCTCAAGCCCTTTAAACATTAGACTGATTCCATATTGTGTCTGTACTGTGCTGTAAGGAGGCCACAGGACTTCTTAAAATTTGAAAATACTTGCATGGCTTGCTCATTACTGGTATAAATTAATTGCTCCAAAGGACAAGCCTCTGAAGATGCTGATGAATGTGTAGCTACTGGTGGATGCTGTTTTATGCAAATAGTTTTCTTCTGCTGGGAGAAGAGGGATCAAGGAATACTTGGGCTAGGAAGGCAATTGTCAGCGTGGGAGGGTGGTACTGAACCTCAGTTTTGCTGCTGAGTGCCATTTGTCTGGTTTAAGTGGCTTCAGGATAAGTGTATTTCCATGCTGGGAGTAGTTTGGCTGCTGCTTTAAAGGATGGTATTGATTAATATTGCTGTCTGCTGCAAGGTAAATGCTGCTGTAGTCTGATGTGCTGAGGCAGCTACTGATCGTGGTTGATAGGAGTGCCTCAGCCTTTGTCTGGCACTATTTCTTCCTCCCTACCATTTCAGTAATTGGTATTAGATTCCACACCTCTTTTTGGGATGTGTAGTATATATAACCTTATTGAACATGACGTGGTTTGCCATCTCCCTTCCTCAGAGAGCTTTCCTTTCCTCCTGATGGCCTGGGAGGAAGGGAGGGAGGATGCTGGCTAAACAGAACCATTCCCGTTTTTGTGCTGGTGGCATTAAAATGCAGGTTTGTCTGTTTTGGTCCTAAGCAGATCCAGTGAATCCCTGGTGAAGTAGATCCAAAGCCCTGGGACCTAACCATGCTGCAACTGCTAAGAGTCACGTGTGGCAGAGTCCCAAATGGGATTCCTCTCCAGGAATACCCTGCACTGGTCTAGTTGGACATAAAGCTTTTGATGATTTCCTTTGGGCTTCTTCTTTATTTTCACTGGCTCTTCTTACAAGTGTGACTTATGAATGGGAGGACAGGAACCAGGTGGATTTCATGGTATCCCTCAAAGTTGAGGTGTGTGCTTTTTTTGTGAAAATGAAGCAAATAGCCTTTTAATGGCTTTTGTTCAGTTACATGCAACTTGCTCTGCTAAAGGTTGATAAAAGGTCCCCTTTTGCATGAACAAACATGACAGGAAAAAGTCACTCAATCGTCAAGTAAATTTTATCCTCCTGTCTGGAGGGAACGGAGAGCCCCTAGAATTAAGACAAATGTAGCTAATGTCCTTTTAATGGTGATTTGATAATTCTTTCATTACAAGTAACTAGTTCCCTTTTCTAATTATATGTCTTGCTTTTATCTAAGAAAAATTACCCAATTTATGGGAGTGGACCATTAAAATTGCTCATCCATTAACAGTTTATTTTAGTGCTATGAGATTGCTGGTTTCAGAAAATGTCTATATTGCAATAGATTTGTATAGATTTTTGGTTTTTCTGCCATTTTGCAAATGGCCATGACAAATGGGAAAGCAGGTAGTGAGGGTGGATGTGTAAGGCAAAAATCATACAGAGACATCAGAGAGCACAACACACTGCACACATTTAGTGTGTCTTTTAGGGAGTGAGAAGTATTGGAAGGGAAAGGGGCACTGGGGAATAAGACCAAAACGCATAAAGGTGCACTGGTACTTGGAAAGGCTTCAGGTTTAATAAAGATTCAGCAAATTCAGGGAGAGCTCTGTCTGTGTTCACCTCTGCTCTTCTTCGTTTTTCTCTCTCTCTTCTTCTCTTTCCCCTGCAGCTGCCATATGAGCATGTTATTCAAAGGGAGAGGGGACATCAGTCAACCAAGTGACACAGTGGGGACAGGCAAGGAGACATGGAGGGTGTAGCTGGGAGCATGATTTGAGAAAGCCTTGGGTCCTGCAGGCAGCTCACTGCAGGCAGCTCACTGCAGGCCACTCTTGTTAGTTTTGTGATGGGCTAGGGATGCCAGCAGACAAAGCTGGTCCAGAGAAGTAATATCTCTTACTGTATCAATTAACAGTTTGAAAAATAGACAAGCATTTGATCTGAAAGTACTAGTGTAGTTTCTCTGTATAATCTAAATGTACTTTTTTGTTCTGTGTCATATAATATTAAGACTGATGGGTAACTGAAGGTCAAGTGTTCATCTATACAGGTAAACTGACTGGTAAAGGGATTGTGAATAGTTATACCTGTAAACTATAAGTTAACTGGGGTAATTCCTTACATGGAAATTCCATTCTATAAAGAAAGCCACTTTTATTCTGAAATAAAATGCATGCTAAGGAAGCAGTAACAACAAACTATGATTATCAGACTATTCCCAGTGTAGAGCAGCCATAAGAATAAAGTGAGGAAAGGGAGAGGACAAAAAAGATAGAGATGGAAAGAAGACAGTCAAGTGGTTAAGTAGAGATACCTGTGGGAAGATGTAATATAACTATCCTTCCTCATCTGAGTTTTACAGAGTGAAATTAATTGTGTAGTAGCCCTCAGAAATTTGTCCAGAGGTGAGATATTTGGGGTTTGAAGAGTTCATGCTCTTCCATCAGCTCAATGTGTCAATAGGATGTGCATGTATTGAATTTTTCCATACAGTTTCTAATGACAAGGTTCTTGGTTATGAGTTTAATGAGGACTCAGCACTGGCTTTCATGTACAAAGATCAGAAGTCTGAGGACTATGAAAAACACGTTAAATTTCTCGCTACTCATGATT
Source organism: Phylloscopus whistleri (assembly GCA_017589585.1). Classification (NCBI taxonomy): domain Eukaryota; kingdom Metazoa; phylum Chordata; class Aves; order Passeriformes; family Phylloscopidae; genus Phylloscopus; species Phylloscopus whistleri. Next base: position 2,039,720 of record JADMLD010000548.1, read on the forward strand.
ATATATCAGGTACACTATTAATAGTGATTTATATGTAGAATAAAATAATTCCTCAGTGGCAGAAGGGCATAGCATATGCATATATATACATATTTTAGGCTGAAATGCCCTTTGACAAGCCAAGAACAGAGCCCCATTCTTACATCTTTAGTAAGTGAAATAATTTTGGCAGTTACCATACTGCATCTTTGCTTTACTGAAATATTTTATCACTGTTGTACTTGTCTGCCATCATTATAAGCAAGCTGCTTAATGATGGCCTGTGGTAATGCAAATTGTATCATTTGATTATTTGCATTAATGTTGTAGGAAGTTTCAGGTACGTGGGGTGAGTGTCCATGGAGCTACAAGCAAGGAAAAAAGCTTCAGACTAGGGAAAGAAGTGTCTGAGTGTGGGGTTGCCTCCTGCATTGGGGGTTGAGCTTACCAGTGGGAGGTTTTGCTTTCTGGGAAAATCAAATGAGAGATGCAACCTCCCATTCCCTATTTTCATGTTCTACTGCGAATGAGAGAGCAGAGCTTTCTGTTGAGGTGAAGAGCTATGCTTACAACATATAGCCCCCAAAAGAGCACAGTGACATGCTGATGTTGGCTGTGTTGGTAGATAAAGCCATTTCTGCAGCAGGAGATACACTTCTAAATAGGGAGATTCAGATGTGGTCCTGATCCATGGATAAGCACATGAAGAGTTTAGTCTGAAAGTGCTAGATGTTCACAGTGTTGTATTGATGCTGGGAGGAGTTTCTAATTTCCATGTGTTTGAACACTGGGGACTTCCAGACAGAACACACAGAACATCTGTAGGTAAATCAAACAGACAGTTCTATGAATTGGCCTTATTTCTGTAACTTTAAACACAATGTTTCTATACATCTTTACCTGAGCTTAAAAGCTATGCACAGACCATTTAAATAATAAGATAATAAAGGGGAAAGTTCTGGCGTAAAATGTTATATTAAATGTATCAAAGATTTCATAGAGATTTTTTCTATTGTTACCACCTTTGTTAGCTATTTCATTCAAATGTTTTCCTGGAGGGATGGTATCTTACTTTCCTGGGTGTGATATGGGAGGAATACTGGTTGACCAGCTTGCTTTATTGTACCCATGCTACTGTCATCACAGCTAGGTAGGAAATGGATGTCCTGCTCTGTCAAACTCTTCAGGAATTCTTATCCTGAGGAAGATTGCAAAACTTTTCTCATGGAAAAAATACCCAAACCAATAAACTTCTACAATATGAATGAAAGCACCTCCATGCCATGGGCAGGGATATCTTTCACTAGATCTGGTTGTTTAAACCCCATCCCACTTGGCCTTGAACACTTCCATGGATTGGGCATCCACAACTTCTCTGGACAGCGCATAACAATGCTTCAATACCCTCATCATAAAAAATGTCCTCCTTATGTCTGGTCTAAACTCTCAGTTTAAAACCAATCCTGTTGCTCTGGTAAAAAGGCCCTGGTAAAAAGTCCTTCTCCATTTTGCTTACAAGTCCCCTGTATATACTGAAAGGCTGAAATAAAGTCTCTCTTACAGATAAAGAGAAGTGTGTATCCTGGAAATGTCAGATCTGTTTTCCAAGAATTTCTTAGGATGCTCCACAGAAAGACAAACTTGGATTTCTCTCCAGTAGATGTAGTTCCAAGTTACTGCATTTTTGAGCATAGTAGCCCCAGCATCTCTATGTAGCCTATGGAAAACATTTCCAGGCAATGATTCTTCCCATCTCACTGAGATTCTGCAAGTGTCTGTTTCCAGATCCCTAAGCAACTAAACAAAATGAAATAGGCTGAACATAAGCTAAAGTCTACAAATACGAGAACAATTTGATGAATATTCATAATGGCTGAAGATTACCACTAATGGATCAATACAAATGTTACATGTTAATTATGAGCAAGTTATGTTCACTCAGAAAGCACATAAATGGCCATCAGGCCTGTATGAAGGGCTAAATTTCATACTGTTTAAAGTGCCATTTGTTAGGGGACTGAATTTTCTACATTTTCCCCTTTTGCGTCATACTTATATACTTTCATTCAAAGTCATACTTTTTTTTTCAGGTGGAGAGGAATATTCCATATTTCTGATGCAATTGTTTTATTGTTACTCTTGGCACACAGCCATTTAATTTGTTTGAAGGAACAGTAGTTGCAGGGCGAGATAAGTAGGGTGATTGTCATCAAGAGCCATTTAGTGTTTGCCTTTACAGAGCACAAGCTCCTTTTGATTCACTTTAAAAGGATAAGGCCTGATTTTTGTCTGGTATAAATCAGAGAAAAATGCTGTCTGTTTTCAATGTGTGTCTTTTGTATTTAACTAATTCCCTGAAGATTTTTATTGTTAGCCCATTGTAGGATTTGTACAATCTCATTTAGTCTGTCCTTATGTTTGAAATTCTTCAGTTATACCTCTGTGGACTCTTTATGTTTCTCATATATCTCTGATGGGAGACTTGGTACTGGACACTGCTTGCAAGATGAGACTGTTGATTTAGACAGTGATTTAATGCTTTCAGGACTTTTCTCAGTACGATTCTTCCTGATATTCTGTCAGCTTTATAAAATTACTCTGAACATTATGCAAATGTTCTTATTTTGCCAGCCACATCAATGCTTAAATCATTTTGTCCTAGACTATACTTGATAACATGTCATTTCCTCTGTTTCCTGTTGTCCATTCAACCAGCATTTGTTAGGTCCATGTGAAGGTTTTTCACAACCTTGTCTCAGAGTTCTGTTTTGACTGTCAGATAACGTAGTGTCACTCGTAAACTTGCCCCATTCACACTCTTTACCGGATCATTAGTCAAGACACTGAGCAGTAGCCTACATCTTTAGGCACCGTGCAGTTTATCTTTAGCCTGAGTGAAAAGTAAAACCTGTATTCCCATCTTTTTGCTTGCATCAGTGACAATGGCAGAACTTGAGGCATCTGAGAAGGTGGCCAAACAAATCTTGTCTGTGTAGACTTTAGCATTGTTTGAAGTTTGAAGTTTGAACCAGATTGGATAAAAAAATATGCTGTGAGCAGCTGTGGTGGCATCAGAGTCTCAGAGTGGTTCCAAGAAACCTGTAGGAGCTGAAGGAGTGGAACCCATAGATGAGTGTTTCCCACTGCCTCAGAGGCAAGCACTTCTTATCTGGGGTCAGACCACCCTAGACTGCCCCTGGCTGGCAGCTGATGCTGTGGGTGGCAATGAAGGGTGGGCAGAGGGAATGGGTGTGTGTTGGACCCTCTGCCCAGCGGCTGGGCCTGTGCCCCGCAGACTCCATTGCGCGGGATCGATGTAGGCACGCTATGTTTTGTCATTCCTCCTTCCACAGCTCTGTCTAGAGACTGGAGAGATTTTCACTACTGGAGAGATGCATTTCTGTACATAGCTTGTCAGTCAACTTGTGGGAGGTAGTGCAGAAGTCCACGATCCCTGGAAACTCTGCTTTCTTTGCTATGTTATGTTCCCAAAGTTTCAACATAGGAATACTTAGTCCTGCCATCTTTTACATTCCCAAATGATTGCCTGGCTCCAACTCAGCTGTGGGCTTTGCACTTTTCTCATGTTGCTGAATTATTGATGCTGCTGTGTTGCAGAAGAGCTCCTTAATGCCCACGTTGCAGTACAAGATCCTGATGTGAGACGTTCCCTTCTCATCCCTCAGACACACATTGGCAACTTGCAGAGGGAATGGGCTGGGGTGAGGGAGGAGAGAATCTATGAGCAGATGGGGAAAAATGGGATCAAATATCAAAACACCAGGATAGGAGCCCCAGCTGAGAAATCAGAACAAAAAGACGTGTTTCATTAATTGGAAGGAGATGGCTATGTCTAGTCCAATTTGGCAAGGAGGATCCACATTAATTTTCCACATTTTGCTAAGGCAGCTTCTGAGGGAGTTGTTCCTGCAGGCCTGTCTCCCCTCTCAGGTTTGCCTTCAATTATGAACAGTAGAAGTATGCAGGGGGAAGGCAGTACAGGGGATGTTGGAAGGCTCTGTGCTCGTTCACTGAAGCATGAGAACAAATTCTGTGCACATTTCAAGGCAGGAGCATGTCTGGTTGCCTACATCTGCCTCAAATCCTGCAATCCTACCTTACAATGCACTCATGCTGCCTGTGCAAGTGCAGCGTAAACCTAAGTGCTAGTCCCTTTGTATCTACCTCCTTCCCTCCACCAAAACAGCCTCAGTACCTCTTGAGCCTGAATTTGTCTTTGTTCAACAAAAACAACCCACAGTTCCTTAGACTATCCCAGCAAGATCCCAATAAGACTTTTGGTACTAGCACATTCACTTTTTCATACCTCTTGGCATCAGACTTTGGTTTTTCAGCCCCGTGCCACATTAGCAAGGGATGATTGTGCTTAACTAGAAATATAAGGTGCTCCTTGTTGGCTGCTAAATTATGGGCTTCTAAGGTTTTAGCATAAATTCTGGTATTAATCCCTAAAAACATGACTTTATACTCCATGATCTTCAGTTTTAGTCTGTCTGTTTTACTCTTAGCCTACCTGTGCAATACTCTGATCTTCCTCTGCACTGACACAGCCTTTGAATCTTGTGATATGCTCGTTTCATTAGCATGTTTTCATTTTCTTGTGCCAAGGTTGTTAATGAAGGCATTAAATAAGATCAGTTCCAAGGACCTAAGCTTGAAGAAGCTTTAACTGGATATGCAGGGTACATTTTGTAGATAAACGAAGGACACAGCAGAGATCCTCATAGGAGTAAATCAGCCTAGTCCTGATGTCTTCTGTAGAGTTATTCTGCTTATTTAGAGGATGCTGCTTTATTTCAGTCTTTTGTCCTGCACACAGATAGCAAAACAGTCCCTTATCCTATGGCCTGGGTAGTTTTGTAAGGACTATGAAATATGATTTGGATGAATCATGATTGAATGGACAGCACTGATGTTGAGATGGAAATAGGACAGAAATACTCTTGCAGCGACTTTGTAAGTGAAAAGAAAGCAAGAGGGTATTGTGCAGATGTGGGAAAAGGTAGAGGATACACAAGCCAAAAGCCCTGAATAGACAGATGAGGAGCTTCACAGAAATGCTGTACGTTCTTGGGGCCATCGAGTCAGAAATGCATTCTGCTCCTGGCGTGGCTCAAACAGCCGCTTGTGAACTACAGATACATCTTTGTATAAACCACCAATCAAGCATCTTGCATATCTTCTTGTGTATGGAATACTATTCATATTCATGATTCATGTGTACCTCTTACCTTATTTTATGTGCAGAATTAATTGCACTTTCTGTGGAAAGGAAATATATTTTCAATGGTTTTTTTTTAAAATCAAATAGTGGGGAACACACAGAGTAAACAGTAAGCAAAACCACGTGACTAAGCATCTAAAAAGCAGTTAGGAGTTAAAACATTAAAGCCCATTAAAACAATGGGCTTCAGAAAAGTTGTCTGCCCCTCCAGGATCCCCCAAAGCTGTTTTGCTATAGACTATTAGCCCTTTTCCCACACTCTTCTGTCTCTATCACACTGATGATCTGGGGACACGCAAAGGAGAAAACCAAGAAATTACTTTCCAATTTACAGACATTAACCCAGTGCAATTGTCCTTTAGCATTTTCCTCAGGTTTACATCTTCTTTCTCACAGACTCTGTCCAGACCTAAACAAATCTGACATTACAAGGATTTCATCTTTCCAAATTTTTCCTTGTTCCCTGAGCCTAAAGGCAGTTATCTAAAGGCAGTGCTTTTCTGGTAACTCAAGGAGAAATTTATTAAACATGGCATGGATTCCTAGATATCCAGGCAAAGAGCAGAGGGTAGAAAGCTATTAACTGAGACCTTCAGGGGTTACGCCTGTATCCATTAGGAGGGTTGATGGCTGCTTTTGTTATGGGGTAGCAAAGTGCATGAGAGGCAAATTAGTAAGTGGGCACGTTTAGGGCTGCCCTCGGTTTGAAGGATCTCACTGTCAACTTGTTGCAAGCAGGCAAAACTGGAATTTTTAAAATGAGGATAAGGACAGAGAAGGAAAAATACATCCTATTCTCCAGAACACTGGGCCCAGACTAGGCAAAAGCACACTCCCTCCCAGTTTGAACAGCACCAGAGTTGTGTCAATGAACAGTCTTCATGCTAAGGGACAGCACTACTTTTGGTATATGTTCATTTAATTCCAGCAGGTCAGTGTGAAGTACACTGCAAAACTATAGGAAAGCTGCAGAGAATTCCCTACAGCAACTCTCAGAATTGCTTCCCTTTAGCAAGTGAATAGCCTGACCTCAGCAATTTCCCTCATAATAATGATTTATGCTGGCTCAAAACTGAGGGCACCAATTAAACCGTAAGCCAGCAACACATCTCTAGAAGTTTTCTTCCTCTGTTTATAGTAAGCACTTTTAGAATAAAAGAACTTTACCTTCCAGCTGTTGTGGTTTTCCTTTGGCTGTGAATTTTTTTGACTGACGTAATAATGCCCTATCACCTGGGCAGTTAGCTCAGTGGAGGAGGAGGCAACAAGTTTCATCAACAATCTGGACAAGGAGATTGAGTGCACCCTCAGACAGTTTGAAGATGACATCCAGTTGGGTGGGAGTGTGGATCTGCTGGAGGGCAGGAAGGCTCTGCAGAGGGACCTAGACAGACTGGATCAATGGGCTGAGGCCAGTGATATGGGAGTGTCAACAAGATTAAGTTCTGGTGACTGCACTTGATCCCAACAACTCTATGCAATGCTGCAGGCTGGAGACAGAGTGGCTGGAAAGCTTCTCTAGTGAAAAGGACCTGGGGGTGTTGGTTGGGAGCAGCTGAACATGGGCCAGAGTGTGCCCAGGTGGCCGAGACCAATGACATCCTGGCCTGTATCAGGAACAGTGCCATGGGACACCTTCCACTAGACCGGATTGATCAAAGCCCTTTCCATCCTGGCCTTGAACATTTTCAAGAATGAGGCATCCACAGCTTCTCTGAACAACCTGTTCCAGTGCCCCATCATTGGAATGGTACCTTCCCCTGTCCACAGAGTAGAGAGATGCTCCAGCTGGGACTCAGAACCAGAGCACAGTCAGGTCTTGGTAACAATGTACTGCAATAGCTGTTATGTTGGTACCGTCCTTGAAGTCTTGCTCTATTTATTTTTTTTTTTGTCACAGTCAGGGTCCTAACCATCCCTCTCTATCACTCATCTGCTTTTTTTCCTGCACTAAGCAGTTGCTAGGGATTTGGCCAAGAGGCGAGCTTCTCAAAAGGTCATCAATTCCAGACTTCAGTATGGGATTGTGGTAGTAAATCAGCTTGCCACCAGCTAGAATATTGAAGGCCAGCACTTTGCTCTTTGCCAAAATGCAAGAAAGCAGGTAATGGCTGCAGCAAAAAACAGGTATCTGGCAAAATATGTCAGGATATCAGTAGAAGAATATGGGATATTTTCAGAAGAAGGATCCACCTTCTGTTATCTTGAAAGGGTTAGGCTCCTCCACTCGGTTACTGAATCTGCTGGCAAAATGGGTTTAAATCTTTGCCAGTTTGCAGTAAAAAACATGAACTGCAGAAGCAAGCCTAGTTAACACTATTCTACAAGCTCTCCTACAAGGATCCATGGAGAAGGCAAGGATGACATTCTTCCTTCAGTGGCATTGATCTCTCTCTTGTTTCAGAAGGCCGAAAGGGAGGTGGAAAAACTCACGACTCCTTGACTTGAGATACACCTGACTGTGCAGTGTTGCCCTTTCCATTCCTGTGTTAGTGTTTTAGCTGTAGTTCCACTGTTGTACCAGTCCTTAGGCTGAAGCAGATCTCTGAGTGCACTGGAGGAGGGATTGCCATTCCCAGCTGGATGTGGCTATCGCTGTTCATTGTGTTCTAAGTGTTCATCTCAATGCTGTTAAAGCAAGTTTGTGATATGCACTGTGCATAGCTCCTGTCACTCTGACACCTATCTAGCTGGAGTCAGGCATGGAGAGGAAAAGACCTGGGCCATCCCTTACAGTAGGAGATCACTCTTTTTCCATTTCACCATGTTCTTCACATTCTTTCACAGTCAGGGTTGGGTCTGAAGGAGAACCAACCAGATCACGAGCCTGCTGCAAAGCCAGCAGCTTGAGGCACAGGGATAAATGTTAGTGAATGTTTACCTGCAGGAGAACGGGGAGTGTGGCTCGTGGAACATCTTGCTCTTTCCGCTGAAGGATTAGGAATCCCTTTCTATAAGGAAAGGGAACAAATACCCTCTATTCAATTCTATTCCCTTTTGGGGATGGGGAGAGGAAAGGTTCCCTTCCCTTGGTGAAGAAGTCAGGACCAGCAGTAGAATTGGTCCCTGAACTCAGGACATCATATTGTCTACCTCCCTGTGTGGATTTTAGCATTCATGTTTCCTCAAATCTGGACAGACACTTCCCAGCACACTTCCACCAGGATGTGACATGTTAAGATACACTAAAGACAGTGTGCCTTGTTTGTATAGTAATTAGCTCATCCCCATTTTGATTGGCAAGCTTTCACTGCCAAATCCTTGGGAGAAGCTTAGTTCCTATGATATTGCAGGTATACCTCTGCCAGGATGGATCTGCTCTGAATAATGTTTGCTTTCTTCAAGCATTTGTCCTTTGAAGCACTGTCCAAAGCAGACACTTCCTTTGTAGTGCCTGGCAAAAGATGGCTTGAGAAACCACCCCAACCTGCTTCAAGCCAGCTTCTGAGCTGAAAGGAGGAACATGGCCACAACAGTGCATCCCATTGTTAGAGAAAATAAAGATGGACGTGTTGCTTTTTCCTGCTTACAGAAAGTGAAGTAAAACAGGCGCCTCACAGCTTTTGGTATCAACCTAATTGAATGGAAAAAATTAGGGCCATAAATTAATCTGGACTTTATAGCTGAAATCTGATCTCTGTCAAAGCATTTCAAGGATGTGCATCATGCCTGTAAAAGGCATTATAATTATGGCAACAGAACTTGCACTCTAATTTGTGCTGCCCTTGCCACAAAGTACCCTGACAATTCTCCTTCTGTTGTCATTCTGCATCCTGAGAGATGCTCAACCCCCATTTACAGCTTGAAGTCTGATGGTGGAAGTGTGCCTGCCTGACCCAGGTGTGTCAGTGTGTTGTTAAGAGGATGTAAACTATTTAAAGGCCATAACCTGGAGTCCTGCATATTTTCAAGCAATGCCTGGGCAACAGGCACTGATGCCCTGCCTACAGTACCTTTGTGAAGCTCCTATCACTTTGTCATCATGGCTGTACTTGGTGTATCAGGGGCAGTACCCCTGTAGGTATGAGGTTGCTGCTGTATTGAGTCCTGCCTTTGCCTCCATCTCAGTCCTTTCCCGAGGTACAGAGGCTGGGGAGGACAGGATCTTTCTAAGGAAGAAGCATTTGGAGCATAATGCAGCACTTCACTTGTGCAGCTTTGCTCACCCATAGTAGCTGTAGATACAGGAGGGAGGCTGTTGGACACAGCCCCTGCTCCCATCACCTTCCACTGCCTGGATGTCACTTATTTGCTGCTAAAACCTCCTGCCCACATTTCCCTCATAGAATTTTTCAGGCTTTGTCTGATTCATGAATTAGATCTAATCCCTGCTGATTCCTAATCTAACCTAATCTAATCAAGCACTTCTTAAGAGCTTGTTAAAACTGAACATTAACATCTAAGTAATATTCCAACACTCCAAATAATTTCATTCCTTTTGCACTTAATGCAGCATCTTGCTTTTGTTTAATGCCACTTCCTCGCCCGTTTCAGGGGGTTTTGTGTATGCCTACACAATATTTAACTCTATAACACATCATTTTACCTGAAGTCATTAAGAAACCTGAAGCACTCATTGAGCCTTAGGACTGAAACACTGCTCAGCTTAGTTTAGAAGTTCAGCTTTCACCCACAGATCTAAGGTTCCTAAATGTTACAACCACCTCAGTTATGAAAAAAGGGAGATCGTATTAACAGATTTCTTGCAGTTTAGAGTATTAATTCTCTGTCAATTAACTCAAAAGCGTCATTAAAGGCTGTGGGAACTGGACACTTACTCAGGTGCACTGGCTGATGCCTGGTGGTAAAGCCAAGCCAAGCCTAACCAACCTACAAAAAAAGCACATTTCACTCTCCGGATCATTTTAGCAGGTCCTTTCTAGGGCATAACTTGTTGTTTACAACAAAGGAAATATTACAACTAAAACACGGTCCCCAGGGGGCACTTCCCTGTCTCTGTTAACCGGAGGAAACAAGACACGCCTTCCATGTGACCTGAGAAACTGCTTTCTGTCGTGCCAAATAGACCTGAGGTAGGCAGGGATGCCAAAACCATCCCTAGGCTGCTGTTTTGTAAAACTCTGTAGCAGTTAATGCGTGTCAGCTCTGGGAGACAGAGATGTAAAATGCATTGCAATGCTTTTGAAGATCCCACCAGAACCCTTGTCTAATTGAAAGGTCATGTATTGCTGTGATGTGTCCTGAAATAAGAAAAGTAATCCTTCTTCTTAATGAGTTGAGAGCAGCACTGCATGCTGATAGGGATACACTTCCCTGTTTATAGTGTGGATTGTTTCCCACCTCATGCAAACTAGAGCTCTGCTTCATGGAAATGCTGCACGAGCACTTAAAACACTTTGGCTCTTGCTGGCAGTCAGGACTGATATCATCTTGTGAGGTGTTCTCAGAAGTCTGCAGGAGCTATTTTCAATGGGACAGCAAGTCCCTCTGTTCCTCTGGATTATAAATTGTGTCTTTAGGTTGATCTTCATATTCAGGGTTGTGTTACTGAAAAAGTCAATATTTTATCAGGTAGCTGTCTGCATCTCAATTTTGAGGACATCTAATGTCCCAAGAAGTACTGAGCACTCATGATTCCTAGGCTTCTGGCAGCTTCTGAGTTTCAATGTATATATTTAACTATAATATCCTGTATTTGTTATGCAAGCCATGAAATATTTTTTAAGATGGGTCTTTTGTTAACGATAGGTTAAGTTTAGTTTCAGTGCTTTTTACAACACATATTTTATTAAGAACTTTTGATAAATGCTAAACAATGGGAAGGAAAGGGATATCTTCCATCCCTTCCACGATCATCACCGCACTGTCAGGCATGTGAGTATACTATGGGGGAATTCTACCTTGACTTCAGGAGGCTGCAGGATCCCACTGCTTGCAGCAAGGCTCTCAGCAAGATCCTCAGGCCAGGCCAGGACACAGAACTCTCACCTAAAGAAAACATTGAAAATGTACCAATTAAAATACTCCTGCAGAATGATGCCTAGCTCTAATCAGCAGAGGAGAGCAAAACAACAAAAAAAATGGGAAAAGCCTGAGAAGGATTCTCCAGAGGTGGTGGTTTAAAATCTGCCCTTATATAACTTGTTGAAGTCACCAAATATGACCCTGGGTCAGCAAACTCATTCATTTTTTTTATTCTATAAATAGTTTCCTCTCTCCAGTGGCATGAATCTAAGATTTAATAGTGGTTTGGCAGTTTGCAGAGAAAAACCTGAGCAATGTGCCAGTTTGCTGGGAGGGAGGAGCAGAGGGATGGTGAAACACCCTGCGACTCATTCTCACTGCAGCCAACCGACTTAAGGTTTGGACTTAACCCGTCTGTGGATTCAACCTTCAACAAGTCCGATTATTTGGAAAACACAGGAAAGCCCAGACCTCGGCGGAGGCAATTCCCCAGCACCCTGCCTGCCTGCCTGCTGCAGTGCTAGAGCCTCTGCTGCTCCCCTCGCTGTGCTCCAGCACACCAACAGGAGATTCCTGTGTTTTTAGGCAATTTCTGCATAGTTTTTAACGTGGGGGAAAAACACCAAATCTGTTTGGGTTTGTTCGGTTTGGGGTTTTGTGGTTTGTTTTTTGGTTGTTGTTTTGTTGTTGTTTTTTTTTTTTTAATCCCTTACAATTTGCTTTCCCAGCCCGGTTCTGTGTTGCTAACTGGAAATGCAGACTTAAAGGAGGCAGTACTGGAACTACAGAAACCAGGCAGGAAAGAGAAAACAATGGCTTGGATAAAAATTATTCCCCTGGACAGAAATGGATAACCAGAGTGAGAGGGATGAAGAGGGATCGCCAAACTCCAGCCCCTGTCTTTGGGAGGCTGCTTTGGGAAGGCTGGGGGGAGGGGGGAAAGCCAAACTGTGAGCGTAGGAGTCCTGTAGGAAGGGGGGGAGCTGGAGGCTGCAGGGGTGTGTCAGCGGGAATCTGGAGACTGAGGGAGCTGGCTGCGAGCTCCCACAGCCCTGAGGATGGGTAAATGCAACTTGCTTGGCCTGGAAACAGATGGGATGCATGTAGGTAAGGGAATATGCTTGGGAGACCTCTGTGTGCCTGAGGCATTACACCTTGGCCACATGCCACTTCAGTTTTTTGGGGGATGAATAAAAGAGGTTTCTAGGGGGGAAGCTGCAGATTCCTAGCATTTGGCTGGTGGAAAGCAAACCTTTTTCTGAGAGAGCCAAAGTAGGTGTAGTTGGTCACAGCTTAATGAGAGCCTTGGTAGCCCTGCCAGGACAGGGACACAAGTCCCTTTGCTCACTGAGCATCTCTACTGAGAGCCCAGGAAGGGGGACAGTGTCTGTGGCACAGTAGTCATGATGGGACAAAAATCTCATTTGTTCTGTACTGTTGTTAATCTTCAGTTCAAAAATAATACAAACACATCAGAGTCATCCCTGCCTCTGGTGTGGATCCTCTGCTTGGAGGAGGCCTCAGAGGGAAGTTCCTGGAGGGCAGCTCAAGCTGCAGACCTGCTCTGTGTCACTGACACAACTGTGCCTGCAAAACAAGTACACCCAGAGGTCTGTGCCCCAGCCTGACCCCAGAGCTCCTCTGTGCACACTGTGTGTTCTCCTGTGCAACAGAGAGCTGTTTGCAGGGCTGGTACTCCTTCCCAGCACCATCCCAGGTGCAGCTAGCCCTTTCCTTTCAGGAATGCAAGCCTCTCAAACAAGAAAGGGAGGAATAACCTGTCCAGGAGATACCTATGAGGATCAAATTAGGAGAAAGGAACCTCTCAAGATTCTCCTGTGCTTTTGACCTACAATCTCACCTCTCCTTAACAGTGGCTTCTGCTTTAGGGCAGGGCTTCGTAATGGTCATTTGGTGCTCAGGTCTCCATCCATGTTGTGGGCAACCTGTACAATGCCTGTGGAAGTAGGATTCATTGGCATCCCAGCTGGCCCAGGTTTTGTCCTGCTGCCCCTTGCCTGCCAGGGATGTTCAATGTGCTCCAAATAATGTATGAGGCTGGGCAAGGAGAAAAGATCTCCGAAGACAGCGTCTTGAAATGCCAGGCTGCAGTTCTTGGCCAGGTGTTTCCACCTTACACAGGAAGTGGGAACTCTCTTCTTAAATACCTTGAATGAGATGTTTTCAATTCATAACACTTTTTGAGATTCTTCACCATTTGCCTTTTCACATTTTTGTTAATTGTGCAAAAAAAGAACATTTAATTCTTAAGAAGACAAGGAGTATGTATGTTGTAAAGTAACAAATGTATTAAATATTTCATCAAGGGAAATGTTTTAATAGGCACTTTGGGTTTCATGTGCTGTTTACTTGTGATAGCTTAGGTGAAAACTGTTTATTGAGGGAAAATGTGATCTTCTTTTGCCAAGACAAAATGCCTCTCAGCCCAAGTCATTACATTTACTTGTCCATGACCCTGATCAGAAGAGTAGTCACTAGTCCATAAGTTGATGTTTATACCATCAGCCTGATGTAAGACTAGAGCCCACAGGTTTTAAATATTGAGCATGACACTATTTTTCAGAAGTTGTCCTATTAATATCATGGTCATTTTTGTTTGAAACTAATTAAAAGTTGTCATATGGTCTGTCTCTTGCATGTGGAATGACACCTGGTCCAAACAAAGGCAGTGCTGAACTTCACAAGCATGTTTGATTAGATCCTCATTAAGTAATCCATGTTTCATACCTTCACCTCATTATGCCTGTATTTGATAGATTTCTATGGCAGTTAATGGTGGGCTGTGTTTAGACATTTGCATATGACTTAATGTTATGCTATTTACATACAGAGCCTGGTACACAGGAATACAGCCTGCTCTTTGGAGTCTAATAAAATGCCAGTAAGCTTGTAGGTGTGATGCAATGTACCTGTGATCAGGGACAGCTGAATCAGGGATTGAAAATGAGCTGTCAGGGAAGATGTCATGAAAGCAGGCTCAGCCTACAGTGCCAGCTCATCTAACCTTTGGCTGCAGGGGAAAAAGGGAGGAACACGTTCTCTCCTCTCCCATGGTTTAGTATCTAAAATGACTGCATTAGCACCTGCAAAAATAAGAAATAAAAAGCAGTCTGATTCTTGTATTCCTTTTCCTCCATTAATCAAATGGTATTTTGGGAGGATTACAGTCCTACAGGTTAAGTGGTTTGACATAAAATAATTTTGTTGCAAGTTGTGAAGTGAGAAATGCAGAAAGGAAATTTCTGTTCTTCTTTACCAAAAATTGTCCTCCTTCTTGGCTGTACAGAGAGGATAATTCAGACACCATGGGCTTGTTTGCCTCCTAAAGGAAGCAGCAATCAATAATTCTACCAGGGTCAGGACTCATCTGCATGGGAAGTCAGACTGCTGTAATTATAGCTGTATTGCTGCAGTTATGAAATATAATCTCTTGTGTATCCTCTTATTACAGGATAAAGAGTGACTTCTTTTCAGCTTAGTTTAAACTACCTCTTCTGATGTTAAGAAACATCAGCTGTGTTGAAAATGGCCATGGTTCATATTGGAAGAGAAATACTCCCATTGGGAATTAAGTTGCCAGCATGATTAATTAAATTCACACCTTCCTTTATAGTGGTGTAATTCCCCTTTTCTGTGGTTAATGTCATGTTCAAGGCAGTGTTAATACTTCTTGCAGCCTTTTTAAGCTTCTGTTTTGAGCCTGCTGCTAATGAGCTGCCCAAGCAGAAAACCTGATTTCTGACATTTTAACAGGAAGGTGCTTTCTGCTGCTGCAACCAGGGCTGGGCAAAGCCAGAAGTCAGTGGTGTAATCCTGTCCATGAGACCTCAAAGCAGTGGACAGTGTCCCATAAACATTATTGTTCCCACTTTTACATCCTTGTTTATTTGTGCTTGGTTAAAGAAATGAGATCTTGGCCCTAGTGATGCTAATGGCAGAAATTGGAGAGGGCTGGAGTGAGAAAGGTTTTTGCCCAGAGACCACAGAGCATTTCTCCAGGAGTTATCTTTGTCTGGTTCCTGGCCCTGCATCAAGCAATAGTTTTTGTCTAAAAGAACGAGTGAATTCTGTAACTCTTCCTGCATGAGACTGGCTAGTTTTATCATCTCCAACAGGATGCAACCATATGCACAGAAACTTGCTCAGGTCTCTGCATGAAGGTTGAGCTTGGGCTGGTAATAAGGACTGACTTTTAGCCCTGGGGACATTTCTCCTGGTTGTTTGTCACGACCTGCTACACCTCAGAAACCAGAATGATCCCCCTTCCATTTCTCAATCAGACTGGAAAAAAGATGCAATATTGTCAAATATGACAGTCAGCAGTTTCGGTGCCAGCAGGGCTGTTCTTAAGCAAATTCTCCTTGGCTGGCAGCGTGCTGTGCACTGTGCTGCCATTGCTGGTGACCTGCCCTGGGGACAGAGTCCACTGGTGGCTGTTGGCAGTGCCTGGATATCAGGTAAGTTGATGCCTTTTTATTCAGTTTAAAGGCAAACTGAAATAATCTGGGTACTCCTTATGTGATTATTAAATATACATGTTCCTGGTTTTATTCCATCAAGAAAATGAAATCCTGTGGTTTTGCTTTAGTGTATGTAAACCTTTGAAAACCTAGGTTACAAAGAAGTGCAAAATGTCTCTTAGAGCCACTGAAAACATTGTGAATAAAAAGGGACCAACAAATAGTTTCTGCCTCACAACCTGGTTATATGAAGATTCCACAGCTAAAATCTGAGGTCAGAAATCTGCTTCCTGCATCCTAGGGTTCTGGTATGTTTAAAGCAGTGATAAGATGATGCCCATCACTAGTCAGAAGAACTGTATTTTTTACCTGTAATTATTTTTTAAGGAAAAGTATGTTAAATTATCCTTTCACTGAGTCCATTTTGACCAGTGCCTTACTATGTGTTAACAAAGTGTTAAAATCTGAATCCTGCTTTCTCCATAAGGAAGTGCACCAAAACCCCCTTCTGCTTGCTTTGGCGAAGGACAACACATGGTACCTGTGCAGGGATGATCCCAGCTTTGAAACACTGGATCTCAGCTCAGTGAGGAGCTGACATGCAAAGTCAGGGTGGGATCAGGTTTGGGTTTTGTCTCTCTCCTGAAACAGCTTCTTTCACTTGAAGCTGTAGAAGGTGAGGCAAGCTGAAGAATCTTCCTTGCATCACTCTTCAAGAACAGCTCCACATTTCTATGTGATGACAGAGTAATTTCCCATACAAGAAGACACTATTCTAGCTTGCATCCAGACCAGAATGGCTACAGTGATCAGACTTACCCCTCTTTCTCAGCCTCCAGCAAGCTTAATATTCCATTACTCTGCAAAGAGAGCCCAAAGGTCTTGCTGCATGAGCTGATCTGTAAACTCAATGAATATTTTTGGTGCAATATGGGCTCTTTCTTTAGCTGCCATTTTTCAGAGACTAGCTCAACACTGTGCAACCAGCTCTACCAGTCCCTAAGAGTATGTCCCTTTGTGCTCCAAACCCAGGTGAGCTGCTTTATCCCTGTGTTCACTGGTAACAGCACACAGCAGGGAGGGGGAAGATGCACACCTGAAGCATGGATATGCTGTGTTCTTCCTGGAGAGAAGAAAGAGGATCACAGCTGATGGAAGTTGATCACCTCTGTGAGTTGCTACATGGATGGATGATGTACAGGCAGGTACAATAACGTGCCTTTCTCTGCAGTTTGTGTCCATTCCTTTTCCTTTTCGTGCTAGACCTCTTTCCTCAATACTCTGAATTAATTTTACTGACCTGATGTGCTTGGCATGCAGAGGTGATACTGCTGCTGTGAGTCACCCCGTGGGATGAGGTAATGCTCCTGCTGGCTTCCCCACGCGCTGGGCGGCGGCGGCTCTACCCCACAGGAGTGGTGATCCAGAGACAGAGCAGCTGAGCATGGGGGCTCTGCCTCCTCCCAGACCTCACTCCTGCAGAAGGCTACTACGTGTTCCTATTCTCCTTTAAATTCATTAACCCCCTTTCTTGAGGCTTTCCTTATCCTTTCTCCTCTGTACATCCTGCAGGCAAACGCCACAGCCCAGCTCTGCTGGTTAATGGGGGCATGGATTAGTAAATAAAGGTTTTCTTCTTGCACTGCATGTGAACATCTCCCCTGTACAACTGTTCCTCCCTGCCCTCTCCTAGGGTTTAAGCTGCCACCACACACTAAGGTGCAAGTTTTGGCCAGGGGCAGCTGCAGGTATCACACTGCACAGAATGTCCCTTTTCTCTTGGGGGCCAGCCCATGCTGTGTCTGTTTCCTGTGAGCACTTGCCTCCTTCTGCTTATGGCTGCATCCCCCTGCATCACTCTGGATTGCTCTGCATCGTTCTGCATCCCTCTGTGTCCCTTCCCTCTGTGTCCCCCTGCACATCTGGGTGGCCAGAGCAAGGTGTCAGGCCAGTGAGCAGGCTCCTGGTCCACCTGCTCCTCCCGTTGGGAAGCAGTCAAATCTGAGGGAGCAGGGCTTGCTGGAGGCTGTGTCTGCTCTGTTTGCTCAGAGGCCATTCACACCATGTGCCCTAATATGTATTTTTTAATTACGTTGCTGCTGGCTCAAGTGCCATTTACTTGGAACAGGCAGGTTTTCCTCCAGTGCAGCAGAGTATTTACAGCCCTGCCAGTGCTGGCACAGAGAGGATGCATCTGGGGTCATACCCAGGTGGTCTGACAGTCCTCCAAAGCATTGATTTTCATTTGTTTTTTAAATGTACATATCATATCATATCATCTCAATCTTTTAAAAGATATCTTTATCTTACTCCCAGCCCTCCTCTCCTCTTGCTGGGAGCAATCCTCCCTGTCAGGATGGAGCCCCAGCAACAGGAATGTGGGACAGGGGTGTCACTGTCCAGGGACCACAGTGCACACTGGGGACCTAGTGGCTGATCAGTTCTTATCTGCTCTCCCCAAGCTGACAAAAGCAGGCATAAAGCTTTAACAGGAGCACAAACTTGGCATTACCAGATCTGATGAATTCTATATAAAAGCAATTACATGTTGGTGTCACATTGAGATTTCATACACACCAGGGCTTTGTCTCTTATTGCACAAATCTGGTGCTGATGGTGGCAGATCTGCAGCCACGAGTTCTCATACAGCTCCCCCAGCACTGATGGCTACAGATGGTGCCCATGCTGTTCTGTGATCTGAAGGTAAACCAAAAGAGGGATGTCACTTTTGGCACCTTGGGGGACTGAATGATTTTTCACTGTAATAGAACGGTTTAGGTTGGAAAAGACCTTTAAATCAGATGTTAACACAGCACTGCCAAGTCCACCACTAAACCGTGTTCCCAAGTGTCACATCTTTTAAATCCCTTCCAGGATGGAGACTCAGCCACTTCCCTGAACAGCCTGTTCAGGGGGAGTGCTTGACCATCCTTACAATGAAGAAATTTTTGCTAATATCCAATCTAAACCTCCTCTGGAACAACTTAAGGCCATCTCCCCTTTAAAATGTTCCCATCACTGTGAACAGTAATTATCTTTGTGAACACTGCCAACATTGCATCCCTCATGTTCAGCTGCTGTTTGCCACCACTGCTTTCAAAAGAGATCAATATGACACCAATCTGTGAGGAGGCATGTTCCCAGAGACCTAAGTCTTCCAGCACATAAACCTCCCAGGAGTTTTTTGAAGACAGTGCGTCTTTGAATGAAGTAGGACGTGTCCTGGGCTCATGGAAGATGCAGTGATGAGGGCATGAGTGGTCTACAAGGTCTGCACCCTTCTCACACTATTCAGAAATCACTGCTAGATTTCATCAAATGGCTAAAGAAGCTGAGGCAACACTCAGTAGCCTTTAAACCTCTGATTTAGGTGGAGAAGTGTGCTAGAAAGGCTTTGAAATTCTACATCTAGCTGTGTAATAAAAACACCCACATCCAGCGGTACTTGCGTGTCTGAAGCCCTCAGACATTTCTTATGCATGCTGTGACATTTCCCCTCCAGTTAATGGCACTAATCCCAGGCTGAGGTTGCCTCAGCTTGTTGCCGGGGTGCTCTCCTGCCTGGCCCTTTGCTACAGCCCAGCAGACGAATGCTTGGTGCTGTGCAGAACTTGCCATTTGGGTATTATTTTTGCTACATATTTTTCTTCTTAAATTCCAGCACCACTTTTCTCTCTCTCCCTCTCTTTCGTGTGTTACTTTCTGTTTAGTGTAAGCCCATCTGCATTTAGCCGAACGAGTGGGAACTGTGGGCACGCAACAGTACATGATCCCTTCCATTACATAATTAAATTGCCATAATGTATATGACTTAGAAATATGTCTGAACAAGTTGCTATGAATCATACATTTTTCAGCCTGAAACTGCCCTATTTAGCTTTTGTTAATCATTTCACTGCTCCTACATTTCAAAGTAAAGCTTCCCTTTGCTTCAACTCTAAAGGCAAGAGGATGGGAAGAGTGAAACACATTTCCATCACAGTTATTCTAGTGCAATATGAACATAAGGTAAATTACAGCACGTGCAGCTGAGATCAGAATCTGGCACAGAGTCTCTGTGCCCCATGATAAGAAGTTTCTGCATTCCTGACCTACTGAACTATCAGTAACAGCAAGCAAGTAGATGGGTAATTGTTGTAGTTCACTATCTCACATAAATTTTGGGCACAGATTTGTGGGGCAAGTTTTAAAAAAAAATTTAAAATTAGAATCTGTTGTTTTCTTTCCCTACCCAAGTTGCTACTTGATCAAAATAAAAATAAATAAAAAAACCCAAACGAACAACAAGCTGTTCTGTCTTTAGCAGGATCCTGCTTTAAGCAAGATGTATCTTGTCTTTATCAGAAGCTCTGTCTGATGAGAGAGAGGATCTTGCCAAAAACACGGAGAGATTTGGCTAGATCTAAATGTAAGAAATCAGAGGTAAAGGGAAAAAAGCCCAATGTCTGCTTATTTACTCTGTGTCAGACTTTGTCTTCACTGGAGTTACTTTAGCTTTCCCTATGCAGCTCTGAGCAGAGCTTGGCGCTGGAGTGCCTGAGCTTTTGCAGCCTGGTTCGAGTAGCCGGGGTGGCTGAATCAGTGCGTCTGGGGAGGAGAAGTGTGAGCGTGACTCAAAAGTGACACATACTCGATTAAAGAAATCCACTCGATTCAGAGAGCCCTGCCACAGCTCTGGCACTGTCTGGGGAGGTAGTGGGGCTGATGGGCTCTTGTCCATCTGGGGAGCTGCCCTGGCCTGGCCCCAGCACCATTCCCGGGCAGGGCCCCGTGTCTGGAGCGTGGCACAGCCAGGAGATCTCCCAGTGGGATCACCCACCCTGCAGATCTCGGTGGGGCCTCACTGCTTCTCCCCACACAAAGCAGCATCAACAGGCAACCCGTGTTTCAGACTGGAGTCTGCTTTGCTGTGGATTTTGGTGATTGACATTCCTTCCTTTCTTCCTGCCTTGTTTCTTATTTCTTGTGCCAGCGGCAGCACAGCAGTTG
The DNA here is from genome assembly GCA_017589585.1 of Phylloscopus whistleri. Classification (NCBI taxonomy): domain Eukaryota; kingdom Metazoa; phylum Chordata; class Aves; order Passeriformes; family Phylloscopidae; genus Phylloscopus; species Phylloscopus whistleri. Next base: position 2,060,339 of record JADMLD010000548.1, read on the forward strand.
CAAGTCAGGGATACCTTATTAGCGTGCGGAATTTTATAGTGAATGAGTAATCGAACCTCTGCAGTGTGCTTTACAGCCAGGCTTGCAAGAGCTCTGGTGCAGGGAAGGGTCTGGCTGCCGCGTGAAGCAAACACTGAGCAGCCCTGCCCTGCACGGGGGAAGGTAGGGAATGCACATGTTCTAGGGAGAGTTTAATGCTCTGTGTTTGGCAAGCCGTACTCACGGCACTGCTCACACGGGTCCAGCCCCTTTTTCCACACTCCAGCACGGAGACTGCAGGGAATGAATAGCCAATGCCATGCTGTGGCAGCTCGGAAGGGGAGGGGGCCTTTGTCATGCAGATTAAAGCACTCGCATTCATACCGGCAGAGACTTTCTTGGCACAGTCTAGGATATTTCTGTACCTTTTCTTCTTTCATTAGAAGATTCACCAATGTTATCCCTATTCCTTGTTAGTATAGGTGTCTAGAATGAGCTTACATTTCATTCAGAGACTACATTAACTGCACAATGGTTCTATTTATAAAGATGTATAGAGAGCACAAGTAGAAAAATATAGGTGGGGTGACAAAGAATGGTACCCTTTGCTCTCAGTGGCTGTGGTGTTTTCCTCTTCCACTGCACAGGAATCCCAGGGTTTCCCAAGGCACTTGTCAATGTGAAATACTCCTGACCTTCAGACTGTCTTTACTGGATAATAAAAATAGAAAATGTTCTTACTTGGTATAGTGAACCCAACCTGTCCATTTTACACCTGTGTGTAAAATGTTACTGTGATAAGGCAGGATTGTACCCACCCTGAGACAGTTAATGGAAGGAAATCCCTGCTGGAAGCTGGTCAGAATCCAACCCTTTAGGTTGGTGGCACAAGCAGGAGGACAACCCTGGAGTTCTGTCCTTCTTCCCAGTTCCATGATCAGCCCATGTGCCAACTCTGTTGCTCATTCTCCTGCTGCAATATTGATGGCTTAAACATTTACTCCATGTAACAGCATCCCTTGGAAATTTTAACACAATAAAAACATTGGGGGATTGTCTGAGTGATTTGTTATGTGCAGCATTTCAAGCTATTTGAAAAACAAGAGTTCTTGATGTAATTTCAATATACACAAAACACAGGCCACTATAATAAAATAGTACCATGGACCCTATATGAATGACATTCATATACACCAGCAAAGCCCATGACACCCTGCTTGAACATGAGAATATGTTACATGGCTGTCATTGTGGGTGTAAAAACAAAGAAAGTTACTAAAAACTAGTTACTAAAGAAAATTACTGATGCTTATTCTTGGAAAATGTTATTGAAATTTTTTTAGTAATATTTCCTGATAACTTCTCCAATGGAAATTATGCAAATGCCTGTCAAGGAGTGCTCCAGGCATCCTGGTTCACGAACTTAAAAAACAAAAGCTGCTTTGCTTTGATTCCCAATGCAGACTTTTCACCCTGAAAAGGTTGGATACCAGCTTTCTGGATTTTGCTTAAACGCCTTTTTCTTAGAAAATCCACTGATTTCCATCTCATACTAATCACCCTGAGTTACCCCTCAGTTTAGAGCAAGAAGTACTGATCAAAGAAGTCATGCTTTACCTTTTACAGAGATGAAGAACCACTCAACAATGTCAGGTTCTTTACTGAGTGCAAAAAACTATGTAACTCTCTTTAGAGGAGGATATTTCTGGATTTATCAAGATCCTTACAGTTTCTGAGCAGTTCAGGAAGGGAAGAAGTGAAGAGGAACTTCAGAAACTAAGACCTCTAATTTTTTCCTCCTATATATTTTTCAGGTTTTTAAAGCATTTGATTTCATATTGAAAAAGGATTGGAACACAATGTGCAAGTAAGGGCATTCAAAAAATGATGGCATCACTTTAAATGCCACATTCTAAAGTCAGATAGTCACTCTCAAATGGAGCACGACTTCTGTTGTCTGTAAGCAGGCAAGGACTCCTATATTAGAAAACTGGTCCACATCGTTGTCAGCTCCAAATCTCTTCTCAGAAAAGTGAAGTGAAAAATATTCTCATTCAAAAGGCCTATGTGGTCAACATTTTATTCCAGTTATTTCTATAATGCTTTAAAAGCATATTTTTCTATTTTTATCACTACTGATCAGCCAAAACAAATCAATTTGTATTAAATTGAAGAACCTCTGATTGAACTGAATTCGTTTTTAGCCAGACTCTCATTTCTAACTCCCAATACAGCTAGATCATCTGACTTCTAGTAGATAATAGATTCTTTTGCTTAATATGCACAGGTGTCCTGGAATACAAGAGAATAATGATTTCGAGGGACTTATCTATGTTCAAGTAACAGCTCTTTTACTGTGTGTTTGTGGGGTTTTTTGTGGTTTGTTGGTTTTGTTTTGTTTTGTTTTGTTTTTAAATAGCAGAAAGAAAAGTAACCCAAGGGAACATTATATTAAAGGTGGGGAGTCTAATCCAAATGTTAGCAAATGCAGAGCATTTTCCTCTGAATTTGGTGAGCTTTGGACCAAATGCCAGGCTTGCAAAATGCAGCATTTTGTGATGGCAGTCTCAACCCCACCACCTGATTTGGGGATGGAGCCGCTGCCCAGATCAGCAAACTGTGCTGCCAATAGTCCCTCTCTGGGTGGGGATCATGGTCCTGGTTGCCTTTCCCAGCTGTATCTGGCAACTGCTGGGTTGGGAGACCTCTGGTAAGAATGGGCACCTTTCCCTGGTGGGCCAGGTGCCTGCAGTGTGATGGTGCAGAGGGCTGAGGCAGCAGGGGAGCCTGCCATTCCTCCAGGGATGCCCCTGTAAGGACATGGGCATCCTTGGCAGGAATCATCACACAGCAGGTCTGAGAATGAAAAAAGGGACAGTCATGCCCTTTCACATGGTTTCAAGGTGTGCTCTTTCACACAGATTTTTTAATAATGTAATTTGCTTACTTGTAACTGACTTGCTAACAGCCACAATCATGAGTTCTGTGCTGCTGAAAGACAGCCCTGGTGACTTGAAATTATTGCTTCTGCTTCAGGGAATGATCAGCACACCCCTTCTCCATGCAGTGCTGGCAGCCTGCCTCCTCTCTGGCCAGCAGGATCACTATCTCTCAAGTGTGAGACTGAGTTACTTTGAAAGTGTGTAGGACACCTCAGAGTCTCATCTCTCCCCAGCTTTATTGCACAGGTGGTGGTCTGGAGAGATTAACACTGATTGAAGGTGCTGAGATTGCTGTGGCTGCTCTGCAGGCTCTGAGGCTTGTTTGCACTATGCTGGGATGCTGAGGTCCTTGCTATGCACTCTGCTGCCCTTTCTAAGGTGAAGCTTGTTCCCTGGAAAAGGAAACTTATTAAACCTAAAGCTGATCAAGGCTTCCAATCCCTAGATGTGAAGATTTCTCCTATGGCACTCTCAGTCCATAATGCATTGTCTCCCACAGGCTGCACACTTAGAAACAAGCATTAGATGCACAGCTTTCACCCAGCTCTGAAGAGAATAACCTAAGAAAGGCTTATGAATAGTTGTGAAGCAGCACAGGAAGGCCAGGTGTGGGTACAACTGGGTCCTGCCTCTACTCAGGCACTGGGACTTCTGGTGAAATGCCTCCATGAGCAAAGATGGGTCACCTGCAGGCTGCAACTCTGCGAGTCTCTTGAGGGTGAATGGTGGAGTAAATCCCCAGAGGGACCCTTACATGTGGTCTGACTTCTAGACAGACCTCATAAAAGATTAATAAATTCTCTGTGCTGCCTTTCTGAAGGGCCATGGTTTCCTCTACAGCAGTGCAAAGCCCTTCTCTCTGCATCTTGCCCCATTGGTTCCCATGCTCCAGTTGGGGCAGTGGGCTCATGGCTCTTTTAGCATTTCAGTCACTTTATCTGCTCAATGAGCATCTGATGTCTGCCTCTCCTTTCTTATCCAAGCCCATGAAATGTGTGTGAGGATGGAGAGCTGGACTGAGAGGCTGGACAGCTGGTCTGTTAGCAGGGAGCCCTCCAAAACCTACCCTGGGGGAGGTGGCTCTGCCCCACGATGGCCAAGGAAGGCAGGACACATGTGAGCCTGCACAGTGATGCTCAGAGGGCTGCATTCCCTTGGTGCTTGTGTTTCAGGATGACTAAGGTAATGCAAGCTGTGATTAAACCTTGTGTTCAACACTGTAAAATAATGTCCTTGTACAAAACCTAAAGTAAAGACAACCTTTTGTGAAACTCTCCAGTTGTAATTATCTTTGGAATAGCAGAAAGGGAAGAAAAATCATATTGTTTCCATTAATGGATGTCCTCTGTTGAAGGGCATTATCACAACAGAGATTTGGCAGTGGAGGTGAGCTGAAGCTGAAAGAGCAGATGCTCAGGTGGTGTAAAATGGCTTTAGTTTAGTGGAAGTCAGTGGATTTTCATTGCTTTACCCTGTACAACCTGATTCATAAACCCCAACACCTTGTGTCCTGTTTCTGAGTGCTAAAAGCACTTTTTCTCTTAAATAACACTTCCAGGGTGTTGTAAAAGAACTTTCACTAAATTTAACAAAGAGAAAATTAAAACCTTGTGAATTAACAGATTTAATGCTCTGGCTTATTCTAATTCAGTCCTTGGGCAGTTTGCTTTGAGAAAACATTATGACAAAATCTGGGGGAGAGGATTTTAAATAAAAATTCAGCTGGATCACATAACCAGACCTTTCTTACATGAAAAAAAACTCCTCCACTTTTGTTTTTAGTTTGTAATTATGTGCTACAAACCCTTTACATTTGCCAATATCTCAAAGCCAGACCTGAGATAAAGGCTTACCTAATGAGTTGGATTTTTTCCCAGACCATGTCTGTCACATCCCATCAGCTCCTGAGATGCTTCCTGGCCCCTTCCCTGCTTGGTTCAGCTGTGGTTGGTGGCTGAGGGGAGAGGAGGTGAGAGCCTCCAGGCCTGGCAGTGCCATGCCTTGCTTGCTGCTGGTCCCTTGCCCCGTAGCCATGACATCTTCTGCTCTGGTCTCCTCATCCTGGAGTTTGAGCTGCTGTAGGTTATTCCCTTCTGCCTTGTCTTTGGTTGATGTTACGTGTTTTTAACTCAGTATCTCAGGTGGGGCTGTGACAGCCCTCAGCACTGCTGGTGTGGTGGGTGGAAGATCCTGTCACACAGAGCAGGCCAGCCCTCTCACACTCTGTGTTTCTGCTCCAAGCACAGCTCTGCTGCCAGCTTGCTCGTGTCACCACCTTGCCCCCAGATGATCCTCACCTTCAGTGAAACTTGGCTGAGTATGATGCCAGGCCATTGCTTCAAAATGTGCATGGCAGCACTTTGAAAAAATGTAAAAGAAAGAGATGAATAGATTTCATAGCCCATTTTTTCCAGTAATCTAATAAACAAAGCTAGACATGAGGGTCTCAGCATACTTGGCACAGTTTGGAGGGAATGAAATAACACAAATCATATTTCCACTACTGCAGATATCCAGTCTTGGACCAGATGACTCCCAGAGGCTCTGTCCAGCCTCCACCCTTCTGTGAACCTGTGGTGGGAATCTGGTGCCATTGGGAGCAGGGATGCAATCACCACCTCCAGGTACCCTGTGCTCACAGAGGGCTTGAGTCCCATCAGGGTGAGTAGTGTGGCTGTGCTGAGGAGGGGCACACCTCTGCAGCACATCTCACACAGAGACTTTTATTTCCCCTTCCCCTCCCCCTGGCTGGAGATGTGTGGGACTGCTTTTCCCTCCCAGGGCACAGAAGATATCATTGCAACCACCATGACATCATCTTCCAGGAGGGGAAAGAGGAGCAAGTCTTGCTCTTGCCACCCCTGCCCAGGTGGATTTGCTGCTGGGAAGTTTTGGGAGCTGACACAGAGTGAAACTGTCAGCAGCCCTTATAAAAATTCTGTACAGCAAAGATCAAAAAGGAATTAAACCCATCAGTGGATGAAATGGTAGGGCTGAAGTAAACTGAATTTGAACACTATCAGATTTGGTTCAATGGTATTTTTAATTGAAAACTAAGTAAATAAATAAATAACATGATTTCATGCAATTTCTGGCCAATAGTAAAAAAAATCTTGGTTTTTTGCCATGGAAAACCATCTGTTTTATACCTAGCAGGGGTTTGCACCTAAGTGATCTTTTTTCTTTTATTTTTTTTTACTCTAGTTTTGCTTCTAGTATGAGTTATTCCTTTCCCTGGATTTCCTCTCTCTCTGCCTCCTGTGAGGCTGAACCAGTCACATATGTCAGTTTTTAGCAGGCAGCAGGCTGCCTGCCCAGGTACCAAATTTAATGAAAATTCTGGTTTTTCCCATCCAAGCAAACCAGTTACCATCCTCTGTGTGTGCAGGAAAGGTGTGATAGTGTCTCAGGCCAAGTGACATCAGTGACAGACCCCTGGCACAGGGCTGTTAGGGACAGTGGTGTGTTAGTGAGTATCCTGCCCTGCCTGGATCCTGAGGATTTACTGTGCTTGCTGTCATCTTTATGAGTGTCCCCTTCATTTCTATTTCCTACCTCAGTGTCACACAAAATGAGACAAGCTATTAATACCACAACTGAACTGTAAATGGCACACATATAGATACACACACACATATATATATATATGCAGAGGTGTACAATTAGAAACATCATAACCCTCTAATTTTTTTTTTTTTTCTGGTTTTTCTCTTCTCCAGTCTTTCATGAAAGGGTTTCTTCCTCAGGAATTTAAGAGATGAGGTTCAATATTTGTAGTATTGTGTTGGTTGATTTTAGCATGTCAGGTTTGCATTATTATTCATCTTCCTTTGGTTTTTAAGGTAGAAGACCAAGAGTTGCTTTAATAAAGGAGATGTCCTTGGCACCAGGATAACCTTTACCACAAGAGACACAGACCAGTCATAGTCTTGTCTAGTCATAATCCACTCCAGCCATAGCAAAACTCAGCCAGCTGCTTCATGAAATTGCAGTTCAGAGGTCAGAAAGACTCACGAGAAATAAATTTAGGATACTAGAAGAGTGAGGTAGAGGAGAAGAATGAAACTAACTAATAAAAATTTGCCAAGTTCAAGAATATTTTCTACTTTCTACCTGGCTTTCAGGTGGGGCAAGGATGCTGTGGTGCCAGCAGGAGGGACCTCTGGAGAGCCATGTGCCCAAGCTCTGCTTGGTCAGGGTCACTCACAGCAGGTCACATAGGACTGTGTCCTGCTGGGTTCTGAGTATCTCCAAGGGTGGAAACTTCACAATCTGTTCCTGTATTCAACCACGCTTACAATGAGAGAAGTTTTTTAATTATGTTTAAATGTATTTTCCTGTTTTGGTCTGTGCCTAATGCCTCTGGTCCTGCCCCTGGGTGCCATGGAGAAGAGCCTGGCTGTGTGCTCTTTGCTCCCTCCCCATCAGGTAGTTAAACACATTGGTAGGATCCTGCTGAGCCCACTCTTCTCCAGGCTGAACAGTCCCACCTCTCAGCTTCTGCTCATGTGATGAGTGTTCCAGTCCCTTCATCACCATTGTGGCCCTCACTGAATTTGCTGCGGTGTCAACATCCTCCTGAGATTCTCAGCCTCCAGGTTCTGTAACAGCAGCATGGGTTTTGCCTACAATTCCTCTATGTGGTGTCAAATAATAAAATAGCCATTGCTCAGCAGAGTAGTTTTTGAAAGGAATTTGTTTATTGCCAAGGCTGTTTTAGGCTTAAATTTAACTTTGGCATGGGAGTGAGTCAAAAGGTATCTGTGTAATAGCTGCACTGGGATACACAACTTCACACAGATGCTCCATGGGTTTGTTGACTGTACATCTGTACACAAATAACCAAAGCACTTATAATGTGTGCAAAGGAGTGGAGGCCCTTTGGAAACTTGTATAATTTTGATGGAGCCTAGAATGGAGAATATTTTTTCTCTGGCCATGTGCTTCATCAGACTAGTCCATTTTAGTCATCCTTGAATAGACTTTGATCTTCTACAAATGTACTTGATATTCAAATTATTTTGCCAGTGGTTAACTAAATACATTTCCTCTTAGAATTTGCTTATGTTCCTAAGATAATCCATTGTTCATGCTGCAGGAAAAGTCACCCAGCTCGTAAAATGTGATTGTTACTTTCTGTGCATCTGACTGACAGTTCTTTCATGCATTTCAGTTTGGCCAAGCACACATGTCCTGAAAGCCATACAATTAATATCTGTCTCCAGAAGTATTTATGATGCTTTTCTGATGGATTCATTAGCAAAAGTTAGTTAGTAGAAACACTAGTTTAAAGTGAACAAAGTCCTTAGTGTGTCATCTAATCATCAAAAGGTGGAAATGGGATATGATCCAAGAAATATATACCTGTCAAGGCTAGAAGAGTTCTCTTTTATTGCAAAACAAAGCATCAGTGACTGTTCTGATTCTCAACTGAGACTTACCAGAGCAGTCCCAGAGCTCTTTCACATCTGTGTTGTCTGTTGAACAGCACCACAGCTCTTGCACCTGGCTCACCAGCCTGGTCAAAGGTCAGTCTTGGTGGTGGTCAATTGTAACAACACAGATACAGTGATGTCAAACTTTATTCCATTTTTTTTTTTTTTTCAGTACAAAAGGTAGATATGTCTGTATCTAGTAAGACTATTAAGAGTTAAAGACTAGCCTTGAGGCATTTATGAATGTACATGTAAAAAGGAGAAGATTTATTCCTGAAAAAATCACTGTTACAATACAAAAGAGTGACACTTAACATAGTCTTCTCCAAAAGAAAAAAGATAGTGTTGATCCATTGTCAAGGTTGGGAAGGAGAAAAGGACTTCATTATATGACCTTATTAAATGATTATATGAATGAGTAATCCAGTGTCTTTGTGGGCAAAGGTTTCTCTTCTGTGGAAATATGTAAATGTCTCCTTTTCCACTTTTGTAATAGAAAGAAGTATTGAACTGATCTGAGTTTTCCTCTTCTTTAAAACAAGGATGTGGTTACTCCATGTCAGTTAAAAACTTGATCTTTTCCAAATATATTTTGGATATTAAAAGCCTAGTACAAAAATATTGGCTTCAAATTTGTGTGTTCATCCAGCACCCAGTACAGAGTGATGCAGGTGTGTTGTTGGGAGCCTGAGGTGCCACACCATAGAAATAATGCTTGCTCACCAGACTGCTAATGTTGCTTAGCATTATTTAAATAAACTGCATTGAATTAACAGCTCCTTGGTAGAGCCACTTATTTTAGGGTTGTTTTTTCTTCTGTTGCAATTATATCACTGTAGTTTAAATGGCTAAACAATATGAGACACAGGCCAGGCTTCAGAGGTGTTGCAAATTTAAGTGATGTTTGATAGTTTGATGAAGTCAAATGATCAGCAGTTACTGCTATGAATAAAACAAGAATATTTCTTCATATTTGGCTTAGTGTAGCATCTAAACAAAGGTTCAGGATTATGTCTTGGGGACTGAATTATTCTGGAAGGAACCAGTGAAGTTCCTTCCTAATTTTTCACTCTGTCACGCTTCTACTGAGCTGGTTGAGAACCTAACAACGTCCTTGTGTTATTTTGAACTTTCCAGCTCCCATTGGCACCACTTTATATAGCACAAAGCAATTTGTTTTCATTACAAAGGACATTAAGGTGATGTATCTGAAATTGTTCTGTGCCCTAAATCTATATAATTTGTTGCTCTTGAGCTATTCAGCTTAGCTTCCATTAGCACAGACTGACATCAACAAACCATTTCATCTTCCAGGCCTGTCACATCAAGTATTTTTTACAGCACTGTTATAACTTCATTTCAGAAACTGACTGTGACAAAGAAGGGCCTGCATTAGACTCAGTGTCAATAGCAATCTGATTTCCTTCTCAAAAACTTCATTAGCTAAAAAAAAAATTAGAAAGTGACATGTGTACAGCATTGGCAGCTCAAAACCACTGAGAAATGAAGTGTTCTGACAAAGCAGTGCATGCCCCAGCAGCAGCACCCTTGGCTGCCACCTTAGCAGTGCCAGGACCATTGCTGGTCCCACTCCCTGTCTGCTCTTACCAGCTGTCAGGAGAACGTTTATTTGCAGACTGGTGTTCTCTAGAGTTGCATTAATGGATAAAAAATTTTGGAGAGATACTAAGATCCTACTGGTCTTCATAATATCCAGCAGATAAATGTTTGATGAAGAAAACAGGTTTTTGAGCTGTTTATCTGTCATTTCTTTATCCACATAATGCTTTATTAATATTGTATATTGACAATTTCTGATCAGAATGCCAATATGGTCCTCAGAAAGAAACCTTGCAAAACTCTATTATGTCTTTGCAGTTATAAATCTCCTCAAAGAATTAAATCTTCTCTTTGGCAGGTCTTATCTTCCATAATTACATATCTACTCTTGTCCCTCAGCCGTTGTTTATTTTTTTGTCTAATACCCCAACTTGCTGTCCTTCAGTTGCTGAGGGGTGCTAACCTTCTATTTTTGAATTTGCTGCTACAACAGCCCTCTCCCAGGCTTCACAACCTGCTCAGGAGGACAAGGTTTATCTGACAGACAGCACCAGCACGTAGCAATGTACAGCTGGTTTACAGCTGGATATAAGTCTGATCATAACAGACCTACTTTGGCTGACCTGGCTTGTTCTAGAAGCCCCTAGGAGAACAAAGATCTCAGGGTCCCCACCTAAGCCCTGGATGCAGGGGCCACTGGCCAGAGATCTAAGCAGTGCAGAGATTTCCAACCAATAGGCTTCCCAACCCCGGGAAATTCAAACTGGCTACAAAAAGGAGCTTGGAACAATAAAGAGGTTACTTGGCTGTTGCCCAAGACTCAGAAGAGGTCTGTGCCATGTGTTTTTCTCCACCCACAGACCCCCTGACACACCGTCCTTGTCATCTGTCCTGCCACCTATGGCCTTTTCTTCTAGATAATTAGTTTTCTGTATACATTTCCTACATTTTATAATATTGGATTTTGATGCCACAGAAGGCTTAAAATAGGGCAGGTTAAATACCTAATTGATGTTTTCCTTACTTTGTTCACTGACCTTTAAAGGGCATTTCAGCTGTGCCCATGTAGAGGCACAGTGCTGGCATGAGCACCCATGGGACAGAGGAGTATCCTTGGGGACACTGCACAGCCCCTCACCAGCACTGCAGACCAGACCCTGCTCACACTGGTTTTACTGTCAGTACAGTCCATCCAAATCAATATTTCTCAAACTTGTTGAAAGTACCTCTTATTTTGTCTCCTGCACCTAGCCAGCATTCCTCTGAGCTCAGCTTCCCCCCAGAGCAGCCGCCAAATTTGACAGGTTTCTGTTCAGAGCTGCACTAAGCTGATCAATTTAAAATTAATAACCTTACTTAATACATAGCTTGCATTCACACACTGCAGATGCTCTAGAATCACGTCTAACACCTGCTCACCCATTCTCAGATGAGGCAGCAGTAGTTTGGAATAAGAAATGTCTCTCATTTCTGTGTGAAGTGTCTGTACTGACAACTACCTTAATCTTCTAGCAGATGCTCAGCACACCCGCGGGGAGGATGAGATGTTTGTACCTGCAGAAAGCAAAGGCTGCCTGTACTTTTTCCCAGACTCTGAGAAGTCCAGAGGTTCAGTGCCTTTCCCATGTAGAGATTTGTGTTGTGCACCCTGCAGAGGCACCCTGACAAGTGGAAGGGTTGGCTGAGACTCAGCCTAGGAGCTGGGTCTTGTAGCTCACTTTTGCACCAGTCTGGCTATCATGACGTATAGGAAGCCTATAGAAAGGCCTTGCACAGGAGCCCTCAGTAAAGATTTTACTGGTTGTCCCTAAGTGCACAGAGGATGGCATGGGGAAATTTGGCCAAAAGCGAGAAGGAATACAGAGGAGAAAGCTGCAAAGTTCTTTACAAGTTCAAGTACAAGCTCAAACACAAATAGAAGTATTTTCCCCCAGGGTATAAGAAACAAATCTTGTCTTGTTATTATCTTTGCAATTAATATTCTATACTGTTCTTTCTTGTATTCTTGTTATTTTGTTAGCTTAATCCTCCCCTTCATTAAGCACACTACAAACATCACATACTCGCAACTTTTTTATTAAGATCCCATCCAGCCAGAAAGCATTAGGACCAAATCTACACTGCTGAGAGTGGATGGTTGGATGGTCAGCAGGCTGTCTCTGCCCATGTTGAGAAAGAGAGATAAAGATTGTGCAAGCCATAGGCTGTTGCAGATCAAAAGATGTGAAGACAAACAAGAATATAATAATTTTTCACCGTTGCCATAGAAATTCTCTTTTCAAGAAGCACCTGTTCTTTCTGTGACCTGGGTTAGCACACCCTGGTGTCATCTAGTCCCCTGTGAGCTTGACTTACAGATCTACTAGGTTTCACTGCTGCATTCTCACACCTCTGATGGGACTGCAGAATGATATTTGGAACTGTGAGGAAGCTAGTGCCCGTAAAACATAAGGTGACTCATAGTGGATGCTTAGAAACGTGCACAAAAGTGAGAAAGCTGTAAGAGAACTTCCCCAGGAGGCTCTGCCAAGGAACTCCTAAGGCAAGTATGATACCTTTGTGACTAATAATACTTGATACATTCTGTCTTCCATCAACTATTTCCGTTCACTGTTTGAACACATACAGTTGTGACGTCCACCAATGTCATGTTGCAGTGAGCTCTCCAGTTTAACAACACACTGTATGCTCCTCTTGTTTTTGAATCTGCCACTAGAATATTTTAGGTGAGGTTTCCTAGATGATGATGATGATGATGATGGTGATTACTATAATTATTACTAGTAGAAATAGTAATATAGTAATAGTATGAGAAGTTGAGTCATTATTCCCTCTTAATCTACCCTATGTTCCTTGAGGATTTATAAACCCTACAATATATTACTCATGGTCCTCTATGCTTAGGTTGAAGATTTTCTATCTCTGTCTTCTTCTCTGTACCACCCTTGCTTCACATCTTTGTGCTTTTTTCTGCTGCTACTACATTGTTGTGGGAAGAGATGCCAATAGATGTAGAGATGTATGGCAAGATTCAGGCAATACAATCCTTGCAATATTTTTTTGGTTTTTCTCTCAAACTGTTTTCTGTAATTTCTTAATAGTAGTATTAAAATTAGCCTTTTCAAACTGATCCTGAGCTTTGAGTAGAAAGTTTAACAAAGCTCTCTAAGATCTCTTTCCTGAGTGATAGGAAGCCAGTCAGAGCCCATCACTGTGTGCATGGTTAAAGTTGTTTTTCCAGTATGCATTATTCCACATTTATCACTACCACATTTCATCTGGCTTTTTATCACCCAGCCATTTATTGCAAGGTTGTACTACAATTCTATATAGTCAGCTTTCAGTTTTATTGCTTTGAATCAGTTCATATCATCATCAATCTTTGTTCCTCACTCTTTCAAATAATTTATGAAGGGTTATCATATGATCCATATGGTTCATATGATCTAAACTCTGGAAGAGATTCCTGTAGGATTCTCTGGTAATAGCCCTTGTCCAAAAACACTGCCTGCCTATTCCCACCTTTTTTTTCCTGTCTTTTGATGGTGATTTCTTCAAGCAAGGCCCTTCCTTCTCAGGAAGCTTAGGAGGAGACAAGCTTGCAGACTTGCAGATTCAGAGTTAGTGAGCATGGGACAAAATGCACCTTGTCTGCTCTGCACAGAGGAACTCAGCTGGGTCAGCAACATGGGGTGTTACTCGTGCCTTACACTGGCCATGCTCCCTGAAGCAGAAGGTCTCTATGGAATGAGAGAGAAAAGTGTATGAAAGATTTGTAATTTAACTATCTGAACAAAAAGGGCTGACATTGAGGTGTTTGCATGTGCTTGTTTGGACTCTTCTGGCCCCATTCTTGAAAACCTGTCCTAATCTAATGGCACTGATAGAAGATTTGAATGTACATTAAACTCCTGCAGGCTGGTTCCTGAATATGTGTTTGACCAACAAAGGGCCAGATGCCTGGAAATTGCTGGGACACTGCTGTCCCCAGTGCTGACAGTGCTGCATAGCAGAAATCTTTTGCAATGAGAAGGGAGAAATTTCATCAGGATAGGTTGAAGGCATTGCTGCTTTATGGCTCTGCTGTGGAGAGTTTGGAAGAGCTTCCAGAAGAGCAAAGGAAAGAGGCAGTGCTGCCTGTGCCCATGCCTTGCTGCCATGAGCCAGTGATGATGTGAGGCAACACCAACTCACAGTACCAGCAGCACTTAAACCACCAAGGCTCCTGTTCTTAGTTCTTTGTGGCTGTTTGGGACTGAGTGAAGAGCATGCATCCACCCAGGACAACTCTCATCCCCAAAGCCTGAGTGTTGGTACAAGCCCCCTTGGGACATTCTAGTGGCAGCAGAAAGAAGAGAAAGGTCACACTATGCTTTCCTTTGAAGCCAAAACTGAAGAGGTTAAGTCCTTTAATTTTTTCTTGATGTGTCTAATTTCCTTTACACAGGCTGACACACACTGTAGTGCCTTTATGCCCTCTTGAGAATGTGGAGAAGCTGTCTCATGCAAATACTTCTTGTTAATGAATGTAATACCTCACCTTCAGTGAATACTGAATAGTTCAGAGGTCTTTGAATAGGTAATTCTGTTATCTAGTGGTGATAATGAATCATACTTGCTTATGAAATCCTTTAAGCTCCACCCAGCATCCTACTCTGATATAAGAAATTCTATAATGAGCACAGAAAAAAAGCAATCATTGCTAAGAAAAAGTGGTTGTGGTGTTTTTTTCCCATAAAGATATTAATATTATTTAAAATAAAATAATAATGCAATAAATAACAACAACATACTGCATTCAGTAATAATCTGTAGAACATTTGCTCCTGTGGTATGTATTGGGTTATTTCTTAGGTACCCTGAGGCTGTTGTGCAACAGGTAACATAATTCCTCTGCTCTGGGTGATCTGGTGGCCTGTGCCACTGTGTGTGCCTTGCTGGATTCAAGGTCTGTCTGCTCCAGAGCTCACCTGTGCCTGAAGCCAAGCACAGCCAAAGCTACAGGAGATGCCACAGAAATCAGAGTCACCATCACTTTCCTTCTGTAGACCTGGTCAAAGGAGTTTAAGATTACAAACTCTTAACCAGAATGTCTCACAAGAAGCTCATCAGAAGGAGAAGGGTTTCACTTTTAATTATACTCTGTGGTGAAGTGGGAGCTTGAGGTGATATGGCTGGGTGATACCCAGTCCCCATTTGGAAAATTCTGCCAGCAATCTTAAGGAATACAAAACTCAATTAAAAAAATCCAGAAAAATGTAAAGCATAAATGCTGCTCTACCTGACCTGAACTCAAGAGAACTGTGCAGGCATTTCACACTCCATTGTTCAGTGGCTCTGGTGTTTACAAATGCAAACAGTGAAGGTGCTCCCTGAGGTGAAGCTGTTTCCTGAAGCCTGGAGAGACAGCCCAGTGCAGACCAGCTCTCACGGGCACACTGGATTTTAGAGACCATCAAACATCACTACAGGGCCACAACTCCCTGCACCCACAATATTTAACCCTCCATTTTGCTTTCCTCTTCTCCACAAGCTCCTGGGCCCCTCCTCATTCCTTACCCCTGGCACCTGTAATGCCTGAAGCAATACCTCCCACATCTCTAACTGGACACTGAATTTGCACCCGTGGAGCCCTTCACGCCCCTGGCCCCCACCATTGCAAGAGCCACCCTCCATCTCTCTTCAGGCAAGACTACATCCAGCTCCCCACTCAGCTGCCCTTGGGCTGTGCAGAACTAGGGGAGGCAGCTTGGCTGCTCCCAGCAGTAGGTGTGTGCCACTCTGCCAGCCTGAGGCTGTGCACATTGTCACTGGCCAAGAGCTGACCTGGGCTCCCCACAGCCCCATGGGCTGCTTGGCTGCTCCTCCTGGCCTCTGGAGCGGCCACACAGCTCCCCTGCCCCCTCAGCAGCCACAGGAACAGGGGAGTCACCTCACAGACCATATGTTGCACAGATTTTGTCCTACTTTCTCTCTCTGGTGCTGCATGGTCACTACCTGGGAGAGGGCTGGGCACGGACAGGAGTTTGTACTGGATACTGATAGTCCTCTCAGGGGTAGGGAAAAAAATCAATTTCTAAGAATTGCTATGGATGTATTACCTTGAAGGGGGGATGCTAAGAAATTAAAGTAATTTCATAATCTAACGCTGACAAACCCAAAAGCTTTCCAGTAGAAAATAGCCCTGCTGAGACAGAATAAACTTATGCTTCTCCTCACTCTTGGCTTTTTGTACAGAGGAGTTCCAAAAAATGAGGTATTTTTTCTGATCCTGTTAATGTAGCCTACTAATTCTGCAGCAGGAAACCTATGATGCCAAGACTAAAATAAACCTGGATTTTAGAGGGAGAATGCATCAAGCGATAGATGCTATTTAATGAACAAAGCATCTTATTTTCAGGTAAATATCTGCAGTAATATAAGAGGAAGGAACTGATCCATGAGCAGACTTGCCCCTGCTGCTGCTGAAGCCTTTCCTAAGTCAGTAGTAGCTCCTTAGCACAGAGGATTTGGAAACTGCTTTAGAAATGGTGCTGATATCAAGTCAGTATTTACATCTCTGAAACCAGGGATCTCAGTGCAAGTGCTGACAGACAGACAGCACCCATGGGCTCTTACTCAGACTTTAGAAGATGTGCTTTGCTGTCAGGCAAGAGCAGTGATCTTTGACCAAGCTAAAAAAAAAAGGAATTAGGAAAATAAAAAGCTTTCATTTGAGTGTTGAAGCAGAGTCAGTAAGAAAGCCAAACCTGCAGTTCAAACCCTCCGAAGGATAACTTTATATAAATATTTTTAATCAAACCTGTCTTATACCAGAAAAAATTTGGATTTGGTAGCTGAGTTTGCTTACTAAATGCAAACTAAATTTCCTGCTGTAGGACTGTTCATGTTCCTTGGCATTCAGTACATTATTCAGGGGAGGTAGCTTTGCCTGGCGACAGTGCTTCAGTGTCGAGGTAGCAGGATGCCAAGCATACATAATGTTTTGAAGCTGCAGAAGCAGGGCTGTGCAGAAATGTGCTCTTCAGGCTAAGAGGTGTTTGGTTCCAAACGGTGGCAAACGTGCAGGGTTGATTGCACTCACCTTCACATCTTGGCACACCTGGTAACCATGAAGGTTTGTGTCAGTGAGTGGCTGAACTGTTTTTCTGTACCAGGAACTCCACAGACACCCTGCCATGCAGCAGCCTCGGGGAAGGAGCTGGAGATAAGCCCTCCCTAGCACAGAGTGGTTCCCTCATGAGCTGGTCCAAGCAGATGAAGTGAATTGCCACCTCAAAGGTTTCACCTGTCTTTTCTTAGGGCAAGGCAGCTACTCCCTCTCTAACACAAGCATTCAGTTAATGCAGGCTTGTATGTGCAGCCCTAGCTTTTCATATCCTGTCTTGGAAACTATCTTGAGAACATGTAAAAGGTCCCAGATTTTACTTTCTTTATGACAAGGTGTTTTTTATTTTAAAGAGCAAGGATGTCTTTGTGCATGAAAAATTTGCTCAGCAACTACTTATACCAGCCAGTTCTGAGGAAGTTATGTTCTGTGTAAAGCCACAGGGCAAGTGGGCATGAATTATCCTACAGCTGCCTTGTTTTTCTGAAAGCAAATGGTATTAACCCATGGTGAACACTGTGTGATATGCTGGCAATGATTTTACACCCAGTGCTACTTTGCATCTCCCTCTGACTTTGGCATAACTGACTGCTAGACATGGGCTCCTCTTTTACATGGCTCATTGATTTATGTAGGAAAGCAGCTTTGGTGTTCTTCCACAGCTTTTGATGAATATCTCACACCACTGGATCTCTGGCTATTCCCTGCCCTGAAGAAGTATCCGAGCAGTTTGTTCTGCTTCATAAGCTCTAATAGTTCAAATATGATGCTATAGATTTAATTTTAACCAGAACAAGGTTCACAAGAAAATAGAGCTGGAAGAAATCTTGGGATGCTTTCTGGTCCACCTTCCTCCTCCAAAACAGAACCATCTCTGCCTGACAAAAAATGGTAATTATTTCAAGACAAAAGATCATTTGGGGCCAGCTGTACTCAATAAGGTAACCAGACCTGGTCTGGATATGCCGTCATGCATGTGTATTTTGTGAGTATAGATGAAGCATTTGTGTATCACTGTAGTATAGTACAGACATGGTCACGAAGTGAACTTTTAAATCCTTACTGGGGAAGCACTGTTCTAGTCTGAGCTGTTGTCCTGTGGGTGAGAAGGGTGGAGGCATTCTGCAAGTGCTGCTTGATGCCCAGTGTGGCTGGCTGCTGGTTTGGTGACTGGTGAGATACTGCTCTGCCTCCCCCTCCCTCTTCCTAAGGCACAGGGGTCACTTTACTGTTGCATTTAGAGAAGGGTGTCCTACAGTGGTTAAGAGATTCTGGACAGCATTTTAAAACTATTTATGCAAACATTATTTCCTGGGCCAGTGATGTTGACACGCGAATATAAATGTCCCATGGGTGTCTCTGAATGTTGTCACTGGAATGCTGATGCTCAGACATGGTGTGACCCTCACATCTAGGAGGTGCCAGCAGCATCTGCTGTAATGGCAGCAGAACCATGAGTTTACACTGTTAGGCAGGGTCTGTGTCAAATGGAGCCTGGAAACAAAATCAATTTCCAGCTCTGCTATGTCTATCTCACCTTGGCTCCCATTTACATTCTGTCCTTGTCCCTTCCCTTGTAAGAAGAGAGTAATAATGCAAGCCAGCCATTAAAGGCTGGTGCCAGGGGTAAGCAAATGAAATATATAAAACATCAAATGTAAAGCCACAAGGAAAAACTCCCTACAAATGCTGTCAATTTATCACTGCACTGCTCAGATAACAGTGGTACAGTGTTTGGTTCTCAGAGATATTCTCATGTAAGTTAAAGCAAATTCCCCAAATTACACATGGATTTATTTTTCATTTATCTACTTGTCTAGTTAGTGGCCCATCAATGTTCATCTGAGTAGCACAAGAGCACCCTGCAGATAACCTTCCTACACCAGAGACCAGCTTGTTTTCAAAGTGATTGCAGTCTGAAATCTGAGACACATCACATGATTGATACTCCACACTTTAAGGAGTCAAACTAATGCCTTATGATTCATCTATGATTTATAAGTAAGCACTTGGGCTGATACAATGATGGGATCACTTGACGAGTCATGCGTGATTTAACGTGTCTGCAAGGTTCGGGCGTGTGTCACTCAACAAAACTTCCTACTCAGCCCATGGGCTCACTGCCTCAGCTGTGCCCTCAGGCAGGCTCCTCAAACTCCTGCTGAACAGCAGCAGAGGGGCCACCAGGGCTCCCTTCTCCCCTGCAATCTGTCCTTTCTGAAGTCTAGATGGGCCTGATGCAAAGGGTAGAGTCACAGTGAGATGTTTTCCAGGGGTTTGTTGTCGCAATTTCTCTTCTTCAACAAACAATTGCTATGGCAACCTTACTGCTGCTCAAGTCTCACTTCCTATTTATTCTAAAACACAGCTACAAACTGTGACTGCTCCAAACACTTACATATTAAAGCCATTAAAATCTTCAGATGAGAAAGAGTGGGCAGGGAAACGTGATCAGCCCAGAGAATAATATGACCCTTCAAGACTTCATCTCTGTGCAGATTTTGTATCTGAATTTTAGTCAAGAAATTGTAGTTTTCATTGATGTTATGGTTTCTGATCAAATAGGGAAGGCTTTTCTGGTCAGTGTCAGCTGAGACTTGATGGTGCAGCTCAGGGAGGAAGGATGCTGGGCATTTGGCTTTCCTCTTGCATGGTACAGCATGTCCTGGGCTGGGAGAGATGGATCTGCTAAAATGAAAATTTTATCAAAAAGGGGTTTTGTAAACTTTTGCAAGATATGACTGTTGATGTGCTGTCTGAGGGGATGCATAAGAGGAAGGCAAAGAGACAAAAAAAACCCCAAAAACCAGGACAACTCAAAAATCCATGACAAAGCATCATCTCCTCTCCCATTCCCAGCAGGTTTTGCCACCACACACACCCATCTTGGGCATCTGCTGGTCCACCTGACTATTCAACTCTAATGAGAAACTTTCACCCTCCCTTTATTTTTTAAGGACTTACAGTGATTACTATGATTCTTGCTTTTTGTTTTCTGCAGCCTGTTTTTTTAAGATTGATTTATTTGGGAATTTGAAGGAAAGATTCAACAAGAATCTTCTGTTAAAGGTCCTTGGAGCTTCTGAATGGGCCCTGTTGTAGGGTGCCCATTCCCATCAGGCTGCAACCTGGTGTCTGCTTGCTTCCTAAATCACTGGGATTCATTTCCTACATGAAAGAACCATTTCTTATTGTACAGAGAGTAACTACAGTGTTGCTGAGAGAAAGGTTTGTGTCTCATTTGTGCTCAGAGTGTTCCTGCCCTACTTCATCTCCTGGTACAATCTAAGTGAAGGCACTGAGAAGGGACATCTCAGAGCAGCTTCTGAGCTGATGTTGACTGAAAACTCATCCCTTCCAGCTTGGGCTGCCTTCAAATGTCTAGATCTAAAATCTATTTCTGGGCCTGTTACACAGCATGAATTTGGGAAAAGTAACATGAATTGTCTGTGCCTGACTGTGCCTGTCCAAGTACACAAAGTGAGGATAAGAGGAATTACTTGTTGGGGTTGACAAGATTCGGTGTAATCATGCTTTGAGATCTGATTAACGGGATAGAGTTCAAGCATTTATTGTGTTCTTTGGCCTGGATCTCTCCTTATAAACAGTCACAGTGGTCATGCTCTAAAACTGTTTGTCTGTGAGGTTTGGTGCAAACCCTTAGAAGGAAACCAGAAGGCATTGAAGGAAAATGCAGACAACTGCCTGGGGCGGGAAGAGGCTTTCCTGTAGAGGTGAGTCAGTTCCAGGGGAGAAGGGCTGCTGTGTCCAAAAATAACAGTGCAGAAAACAGGCACACACCACTGCCCTGTCATCATCCACTTGAGGAAGATGTTGGGTTTCATCTGCAACTTTTTTCTCTTTGTTAAGCAAGCAGGTTTCTCCTCTGCACTGAATGCTGCCAGGTCTGTGTCTGTATTCTCGGAGTCCATGTTAACCTGGCCTTTGGAAAATACCCTGGCCACATTCTTCTCTTGTTCCAGAGGCGCTTCAAAGAGACCCCAAGGAGGAATTTATGTCCAATTTATAGTCTGCTTCCTTATATATTTTAAAGGCTGAGGTTGATTTATATGCATTAGTACTCATATTCTTGTAGCTCTCACTAACCACTCTCTTGTGTTCAGGCTGATTATACCAAGCTCAGGATATTCTGCACTGTGTTACTGTTTGGATAATGCTGGTAACAAGCTTCTGTTCTTCAGTGTTCCTGCAGTGGCATTGCTACTGAAGAGCTTCTTCATCCTCTGTGACTGTAAGTAGTGCTGTAAGTAGTGCTGAATACTTAACTCCTAGCATGTTTAAAGCAAAATCTAACTATTTGGTGTGCTTTTTAACTAGAGAAAAAAAGATTGCTTTAAAATATAGACTCTTTTTGTAGAACAGGATAACAAGATCTTCACATTCAAAAGTAGGCAGGTAAATTATCTTGTATGAAATGCAGTCTAGTAATACCCATGACTGCCACTTACATGGGAGCCTGGAACAGAAGTGAGACAGAAATGATCCCCCCTGCGGAGAACAGGCCCTGGCATTTTACTTACTTTTGTCTGTCTCAGGAAGGGAGAGAGGAAAGAAGAAAATCTTCAGTCAAGAAAAAGTAGTGCCTGTCTTGCCTGCAAGATGCCTAAACCCCTCATGCATCTGCTGGCCTGCAGGGAGCTGGCTGGCCAGCCTCCTCCCAGGGACCAGGGTACAAGCCAGCCTCTCTCCAGCATCTTCCCAGGACCTGGCAGGAACTCCCAGGAAATAACAGCTTCATGTGCCACAACAGTGTAATAATACAGCTCATACAAATGCAGGATACATGAGCCAGGGCTGTGACATTTTTGGCCAGAGTTGAACCTGGTATGTCCCATGTACTATGGTGAAGGAAGGTGTGAGGGGCAGGAAGAGCTCCTGTTTCAGCTGGCTATACATAGTTAGACTGAGAAGAAAACAGAGCCTACTCCAGGTATTCTCAACATTCCTCCTGATCCTGGCTCATGTCAGAGTGATACACCAGGAGCATCACTGTACCATTCAGCATCTCTCTGGTCATTTATTTTCAGTAACAAGCCAGATTTTCTACATCAGGACCAAATTTAAAGCAATTCCACTTGCTTTTGTACTTAAAACACTGGTTGAAATGAGTCCTTTTTCTCCTTTACCATATAGTGCTCGTTAGCACTGTTAGTAGGAACACAGCACAGACACCTCATTTATCAGAGCAACACTAGTCTGTTCAGCCCAACCTGCTGCTTTTACATTCTGTAGTTGCTTATGGGCAGCTATTGATCATCTAATGCCCCATCACAGGGATTGCCCAGACTACAGCAAATGCCCATTTAGAGAAAGACTCTATCAGATGATGCTGCCATCATAGTAAGTGCAAATATGCTTCATAACACATCCAAATTTTAGAAGCAGTTGAGAAAAACATACACTAAATATTTCCAAGCATTAGTTGAGTGAAATCTGTGTGTTTTGAGCTTTGCTGCAGATTATTTTATTAGCACTCCATTTTAATAACATATTTATCAGCTGAGCACAGCTACTAATGACTTCAGTGGAAACAAGTGTCAGTTTTGATATAACTAAGAGTTTAATGTTGAAACACAAGCTCTACCTGACTGAGAACATAAGTGCAACTCTCTCTCCCCAGGACCTCTTTGTGGACTGCATTATCTGTAGGCTTGTTTTCTCGACACAGATTTAAGTTTTATTATGTTTATATTCTCTATGCTTTAAGAGGGCCTGACAGGAAGCTTTTCTCATTTAAAGACAGGAAAAAATAAAACTAATGTATTGCTACTAACTCAGTTAGATGCACAGGTCATTAATACACATCCCCAGGCTTTTATAAGCTAATAATAGTAATAATAATAATAATAATAATAATAATAATAATAATAAATGAAAAGACAATACACATAGAGAAAAAAAAGGATATTGTTAATGAAAAAAGCTGTGTCAATGTGGGTCCACATTAATGAACAAAGAGGTGGATTTGTAGGAACTGGAAGATGCAGAGCACTGGCATCACAACCCAGCCACTCACCCCAGGGCTACTGGTCTGAGCCCAGTTTGTGCTGCATGCCTCAAGATGTGGTTCCTCTGGGAAGCCCAGTGGCCGGTGGGTGAGTGTTTCAATGCCAAACCAACTGCAGAAGGGACTCACTTTTGTTGGCAGAGATGAACACTACATGGAAAGGGCTGTGAGCACCCCATGGGCAGAGCAGACCCTGACAGTGGGTGCAAGGGGGCTTGTGAGGTGCTGAGAATGGGCAGGGACCTCAGTGCCACTCACCATCTCCCTCCCACCCTCTCACAGTCAAATTCAATCCCATCTTCAAACTCATAGGTGTTTTTTGTTGCTCTGCTTCCTCAGGGAGCCTTTTAAGGCCCTGCCTGCTTTAACAGGCCAGAATCACTATTTCATTTTCAGACTGAAGCCATTCCTGAGCACAGCAGCCTGTTTGCTCTGGCAGAGCAACTGGTGACACCAGCTGTGCCATCCCTGAGTATAATCATCATCCTTATCCCTAATGTTTGCTGCACTAATGGAGATCATTACCATCCCCACTTTTCTCCACTTTATTAGACTAAATTAAACTTATTTTCTTCATGTTGGCCAAGCTTTCCCTCCCAGTCATCCCCAGAGCCTGGTCCACTTTGGATTGCCACAGGACAGTTTGTCCTTACACTGCAGCACTGCCTCTTTGCAAACGTCATTTTGTCCCTTCCTCCTTTCACACCAAGGTAATTCCTTTATATATTAAATAAATCTGGCTCTTAAACAGTAAAATCAAAGAAGCACCATCACTTGAACTGGGAAGTTTTGTAGTCAGAGCAAGGATGGAGTCAGCCCTCATGCTGTGAATCCAAATAACCTCATTGATTTCAGTAGGTTTATACTGATTTAAACCTGTGACATTTCATCAAATTTACAGCTTACATTTTTAAGGACAAACCTAAATTGGGATCTTCATGCAAAAATTATCTGGATGTCTGTGGATATTAAGGTAGCCTCCACCCATAAGCTCTCAGGACCTTGATGTTATAAGCCAGAGTGCACAGGTAGGGACAAATTACTTCTCAGGCAGCAAACAGAGAATGCAACAGATCAGCCACAGAACTTTCTGTGACAAAACTCAAGGTAATCTGCTGAGGCCAAGGACATAAAGCTCTTGGCTCTTACTGTGAGGTTAAAGCCAACTATTCACAAACTACTGAAGTAAAATGAGGAAAATTAAAAAGAACCTGTCTATAAAAGTGACAATAAAAGCTAGCCTAGGATATTTCCCAGGCAGTTTGAAAGCCTGTGTTGAGAAGTTTGTCTGGGTGACACTAAATTGGGAGGAGCTGTTGATTCCCTCAAAGGCAGACAGGCCCTGCAGAGAGACCTTGAAAGCTCAGAGGGCTGGACAATGACCAACCATGTGACGAGTAACAGACACAAGTGCCGGATTCCGTATCTGGAATGGGGCAGCCCTGGATGTACAGACTGGGGAATGAGAGTTTGGAAAGCAGTGCCAGGGAAAGGGACTGGGGGTCCTGGCTGATGATAAGTTGAACATGAGCCAGCAGTGCCCTGGCAGCTAGGAGAGCCATCCCTGTCCTGGGGGTATCAGGCCCAGCATGGCCAGCTGGGCAAGGGAGGGGATTGTCCTGCTCTGCTCTGCACTGGGGCAGCCTCACCTCGAGTGCTGGGGGCAGTTTTGGGTGTAACAGTGTAAGAAAGACATGAAACTGTTAAATGTGTTCAAAGGAGGTGTTCTGGGTTGACGGTGCCTCCTATCCCATATCATGGACTACATTGTTATGTCTAACAGCTGCTGCTTCGCTCGCTGCCGCTTTGCTGCTGCTTTGGCCTCTTTTTCTCTCTGCTGCCTGCTTTTTCGCTGTTTCCATTTTGGTTTTTTTTTTTTCCTTTTTCCCCCCTCTTTCCCTTCCTTTTTCTCTTCTCCCCCCTGCCCCCGAAGATTTGGACCGGCTCCGGACATGACCTGACCTGAGAAGTCTGAGAATCTCCGGGGCCCGCGGAAGAAGCTCTGCGCCCTCCCCCCACAGTAACTAGAGCTTTTCCTTTTCCTTGTAGTGGGGAGTGTCTTTTTTTCTTTTGTCAATAAAACCAGTTTTTTCCACTTTTCTCCTCCAAAGAATTTCCTTCCCCAAACCCAGGGCTTGGGGGGGGAGGGGTGGTGGAGGTTTGTTTTAGGGGACTTCCTTTAGAGGTTCTCCTCTAATTTATCCTAAACCAGCACAGGAGGGCAACAAAGATGGTGAAGGGCCCTGAGGGGAAGCCATATGAGTCTTCCAGGTGACTGAGGTCACTTGGTCTGTTCAGCCTGGAGAGGAGGAGACTGAGGGGAAATCTCACTGCAGTTGCAACTTCCTTGTGAGGGGAAGGCGAGGGGTAGGCACGGATCTCTTTTCTGTGGTGACCAGTGATAGGGAATGGTCTGAAGCTGTGTCAGGGGAGGTTTAAGTTGGATATTAGGAAAAGGTTCTTCCCCCTCAGGGTGTTTGGACACTGAAACAGGCTCCCCAGGGCAGTGGTCACAGCACCAGCCTGACAGAGCTCAAGAAGCTTTTGGACAATGCTCGCATGCACATGTGAGCTTAATCCTTGGGGTTGTCCTGTGCAGGGCAGGAGCTGGACTCAGTGATCCTTATGGGTCTCTTCCAACTCAGGATATTCTGAGCCTGTTATACTATGAAAGAGCTTTGCAGTTTTAAATCCCTGTAAAATAAAAGAAAAAAACCCAAAACACCAAAAAACCAACCCACCAGCCAAACACCCCCCCCCAAAAAAACCCCAACCATCCAAACAGACAAATTAAAAACAACAACAACAGCAACAAAAAAAACACAAAATGACAACAACAAAAAAACCCCTACAAAAAAGCCAACCATTCCATAATCAAAAATTTTTAAGGTGTAGAGTGGGAAGGTCAAGTAGAGACCCTGCTGTGCTGCTTCTCCGAAGAAACCAGTTAAGCATACTGTAAAATCACTTATAGCCTGGGGTCACTTTCCATATTTTAGTGATTCATTTCCTAATGTGAGCAAATGTGGGATTTTCTGGGCATGTCACAACAGCACAACCCTTTCCCAGGAATACCTGGCAAGTAAGTCTGAAATGGGTGAGGCCACATTCTGAGACAAAAATTCTGGGTAAGGATGGTTTGCAGAGTGGACATCCCCATTTGGGTATGCCTGCCTTACAACCTCACTCATGCACTGATAGCTGTGATCTGTTGTGATATTCCTGGGCACTATCAGTTCTACCTGCTTTTCCTAGCTTTGATACCCTGAAAAATAAATGCAGCTGAAAGGGGAGGACACCCACAATGATGAAGAGGCCATGATGCAAACTTCTGTCATATGAGACAACCAAGAATCACAGCAAGGGTGATTTTGGTGAACACAAGACAACCCTTGGGGACTTAATGTCCTCCAGGAGGTGGCTGCACTGCTTACTTTGCACTCCTGTCTCGTGATGCCAGCCCATGCCTAGGGCATGGGGGTGTGTGCACACCTGTGATGGAGCTGATGGGGTCAGAGCAGGCTGAGCTCTGCTCTGGTGTGGCCCATTGTTCATCTCAGTCGTGGTAAACATCTTCCTGTGACTTTCACAGTCCAGCTGCATCAAGGTGCTGCCAGCAGAAGACAGAATAGGCCTTTTATATTGAAAAAGAAAGAAAGTGCTGTGAAATTGTGTCTCAAAGGCCATTAGACAAATTTATCTAAACTCACCATTTTGGATTATTGCCAGGTGGATTATTGCTGCATTTAACCAAGACAGCTCTCACAGATTTCTGGTGAGCATCAGAGAGCCTTCCTACCCTCCAGCAGATCCACACTCCCACCCAAATTGGTGTCACCTGCAAAGTGACTGAGGATGCACTCCATCCCCTTGTTCAGATAATTTATAAAGTAATAAAGCAGGACTGGCCTCAACACAAGCCTGGAACACTTGCAACCAGCCACCAACTGGAGTAACTGCATCCATCACCACCCTCTGGGCCTGGCCATCCAGCCAGTGTTTTACCTAGGGAAGAGCACACCAGCCCAAGCCATGAGCAGCCAGTTTCTCCAGGAGAATGCTGTGGGAAACAGTGTCCAAGGCTCTAATAATGTCCAGGTAAACCACATCCACAGTGTTTCCCTCATCCATTAAGCTCTCTCTGAAGCTTCTTAAAAAGGATTTAATTTTCTTTCCCTGTGGAAGTTCTAATTTTGAGTAGGTTTTCTCCCCACTTGTCAGGAGAGCACAGGCCACCAACTATCTCAGACAGAGAATAATGGCTAAAACCATCACTTCAAATTGCAGGTTTGAAAAAGGGTTTTTGGAAACATGTAATCCTGACATTGTGTAACTGTAGGACACACAGGGTTCTGCATATGTGGGATTGGTCACACTGGAAATTTAGCAGATATGTTATTGTGAGCCTGGTACATTATCTGGAGAGAGTGGGAGAAGAACGAAATACTTCGAATGATACCTCAAAAGCAGATAAGAGGAAGAGAAAAGAGAAAGAATAAAGGCACACTGCCATGGCATGAACAATTCTGATATTAGACTTGGTTGAACTATTTATTATAAAATGTATTCAGTATGCATTCACTTCCCTTCTGGCCAGCACATAGCCCATGGATCAGCTCTAATTTTTCCTAATTTTATTCAGCAACCCTTGTTTAGTAGATTGAATGAAAGACAAATTTTTAGTCTCCTGGCTTTCCAGAGTGTTTGCCTCAATTACATCTGATACAAGGTCATTCCCCAGCACAGCAGCATATTTACCTGCAATTTAGCATCTGTCCCCAGTATTTTTACAGCCGGAGCAAGAAGATGAACCCTTAATAAGCAGAAAATGTTATTCTGCTAAAATCAGGGAAACACCAGGACTTGCAAATGTGACATTAATACCTAGCTATTGTTTGAAACAGCTCTGAGCAGTTTTTCTCAAAATCCCTTAAACCCTCTCTACATAAAAACTACTCTATGGGAGTAGTGTACATGAAATGCATAGATTATTCATGCTGATTATTTACTTTCAAAGCCTTGACAGCAGCCAGGAAGGGAGCTAGAAGTGCTCTGCATCTCTCCAAGCCAAGAATGTGGATTTTCTTGCTGTTCATCCTCAGTTCTCCCACTTTATCTCATGACTCAGCTGCCTGATGTAAGGGTTTGCAATTACAGCTTGGCTGATTAGATCCTCAAATTGCGTGGTGTGGTTTCTAGACTTTGCATGCAATTTTGACAAATACATGGATTTTATAAACTCACTTTCAAGAAGCTCTTTGTTGTCCTATTTTGTGAGGTTTTCTGCCGATAAACCCTAATTACTTGAATATTTAAGCAACCTGGAAGACAAGGAACAAGAGCCAGTGATAGGGCAGGCAAAGACTCAGCTCTCCTCTTAAAAAACCCACTCAGTTGTTTGTTTAGCCCAGGTGAGAACCTTGGTGCAGAAAAGATGCCTCAGGCAAGCGACCTCCCAGTGCTTGTGAGCCTGAGACACCATGGATGCAGCCCCTGGGCTTCCATCAGCTGGGCTCAGAGACAGCAGAGTAGGCACTGCCTCCTGTCAGGGGTGAGTGCTCCACAGAAAATCTGTCATTAAAGAGCAGAGGAAAGTTCCTCCTGTTTGTGCCTGCAACCAAAATAATCTCTCCCGGGCCCGTCGGCTCGGCTGGAGGAAAGGCCCCGGGGGTGACACAGTCTCTGCTTCCTGTTTTTCTCTTTGCACAGTAAATGGGTTTCTAAGGCCTCAAGAGACATGACTGAACGAGAACCTCAGACCTGAGCATCCTTGAACTTTCGGCAAGTTTGGATTCAGTTTGGGATGCAAAAATTTCAGCTCGGATGTATTTTTAATGCTGTTTATCCTCAGAAAGCTCTGCTGATCCTTCTGTGCTGCTCCACACGAGGCCTGCGGGAGTGCTGCCGTCCCCGCCAGCCAACAAAGGGAGTTCAACAAAGGTGTCCAAAGGGAGGGTGAGTCCTTTCTGTGCCATCCTGTGTCACAGGAATTACAGAAGTATGCCTGTGTAAGGGAAGGTCTGTCATTGGCAAACCCTGCTTACACTCTGGAGGTAAGCTGGGGAAAGAGGAGCTCTTTTGTTCTTCCCCGTCCCAGCTACGGGTGAAACATCCGTAACACATTTTAGCATTCAAAAAAAGTAATTTCCCCTAAAAGTCTTGGTTTTATTAGATTTCCTTTGGTCTTCTCTTTATTCTTAGATGTTTGATTTAGAGGACACAATCTTTATAAATGTAAAAGTCAAAATTAGTGGTCTAGTCTGAGACATAAAATGGAACCAAACCGTTAGGGTCTTTGTGTTAGTATTTACTGCTGTCCCAAGAAATAGTGCAAGTCAGTGGAACCAGACTGTTCAGCCTCATGCCATAACTTTTCAGCCACAATTCACATGATTTTCAGTTAGCCTTTTGCTCCAAGTGGTCATTAAATGCTGGTTGTTAAAACATGAACTAAGAATTAAGATAATTATAATTATCTTTAGACACTCATGGAAAAAGGCCAACTTGATAAATCCATTTTTCAAGCTTTTTAGCCTGAAAAGTAGCATTTTTCCTCTTAGAAAATAAGGTCTGGGTATCCATTTTAAATGTATGCTATTTTATTTTATTAGTAGTTTTGTGGTCAGAGATGATGAGGCTGATGTCAGGTGTGGTGTCCTCACTTGTCCCAGTGGCTGCCACTGGTGCAGGCATGAACGTGAACTCTACAAAGGGCAGTGTGGGCAACTGGCCTGCCTGGGGTTTTGTCCATCCCAGCTAATGTCCTTCCATTTATAATTTTGGCCACACATCCCCTGGAAATGTTCAATGTGATGATGCCAAGTGGTGCTTGCAAGTGCTTGGGCAAGGCTGTGTGTCAAATCCAGCTTTCTAGGCAGGAGTGCTGGTGTCAGATGATGCCTGCTTGAAATTTCTCCACACTTTTCTAATTGCAGCCTTAAAGTGTGCAAGTGAGGTTTGGGCACCCCCTTGCCCTTTATGCACAGTGCCACACAGCCTTTCAGCAAGCTAGAGCTACAGGGTTACCAAAAGCATGTGCAAGTTCCTGGGTGCAATCTCAGCCATATTTGTGTTTTCATGGTGTTGTGATGTTTTCCTGCTGAATTCAGGGAGAAACAACTTCTGAGACAAGGGAAAGCAAGGAGCTGGAACCCCCTTCTGCAGCTTCCCAGGATAAGTGAGGCTTTCTACCTATTAAAACACCAACATTTCCTCCTGGGCAAGGAGAAAACAGAGACTGTGTGTGGAAAGAGTTATGGTTTTCTCATGCTTTGTGTGCTTTGTCATGCATCTTTGAGTATTCTGGATAGTTACCTTACAGGAACAGGGGTTTCATCCTCCCAGTGTTACCTGGAAGCTGATAGTGTTGGAAGAAGGGAATCTGCCTCCTGAGCAAAGGCACTAGGTGTGTAGATAATGGCTTTTAGCTTTCTGGTTCCTAAACACTCTCTGTCCCTGGGGGGTTCCACAGATCACCCTCCCCAGAGTTGGTCTCCAGCTGCTCCAGATGTGCACAGTGTCTCTGCACAAAGTCATTGTGCACAGAATGAGTCTGTCTCACTCATGGGAGAGACAAGGTTGTGGCTTCTCACTGGATGGGGAAGGCTTGTGCCTCCAGCTCAGTGCCACATCCATAGTCTGGGAGAGCCTCTCCTGAAGCCCACAACAGCCAATACCTTTCTGGGCTCAGGAGATGTTGGTGGACACGAAGGACAAAGCCACTGGTGGACATGAAGCCAGCTGTTGCCAGCAAAGGCCAGGGAAGGGCAGTGGTGTGACAGGGAGGATGTGGCTGCTTTGGTGCTCCCAAAAAGCTCCAAAGAAGCCGTAGAGCTAATCAGATTTTCAGAATGAACTAACTGTATCTCGTTTGTTGCCCACCTTAAACTCTTGCCAGCAAAAGCAGAGGGAGACCTAGGCCTGCTCCTGTTTCCTACTTCATTAAAGGTCTTCTGCTGGAAGTGCTTCTGCCCATGTCCGAGGGCAGGGAACCAGTCCACATCCTCCAGCCTTCAGGTCATCTCCTCCCACACGTTGTTTCACCACTTCCTGACCTGTGCCACCCTGAACATGGCCTTGCCTCTCCTGGGTGGCACTGCTGCTCCAGCACAGCTGTGCTGTCCCACTTTGGGGGACTGGATCATGACCAGTTCTGCACTCAGCCCAGTGTGAGTTGTGTTGAATTGCCTTGTGTTATTTTTGCTATGTAGTGGCATATTGATCCAGCAAAACACCTTGCTGGTGCCCTTGGTAGGAAAGTCTTTGAGAAGTCAACAAAAACGAAAAATCCCTCCAGAAGAATTCAGTGAGGCAGCTCAAATATCTTCCATCATTATGTTGGCACTTTCCCACAACATGTGTTTTTTCATGTATATGATGCTAATACTGCCCTTCTGCAGACTTTTGGAATAAGCTTATTTGAGTAACCCTGCTGTGTTCTGAGGAAGATGGGGAGAAGTTGGGCAGGTTTTGATGTTGGTACTGACCTTTGTCGAAAATGGTGTCAGGAAGTGCTCAGAACAAGTCCCCCCTGGTGCTAATGACTCCACAGCGTGGGCTTGGTGCTGGAGGTATAAAGGGAGGGTGAGGAGGAGAGCAGCAGGGGGCATGGAAGGGGAGATGATGGGATGCCATGTCTATTGCTGCCATCTCTTATGGCATGCAGCAGTCTTCCAGCATGCCACATATTTCAGGAACTGGTAGGATGGAAAAATGGGCTCACTGTCTGGCAGCAGTGGTGAATAGGTGATGTTAGGTAGATACAGGCTGTGCTGTGTCCATAACAACCTTATCACCTTTCTTAGGTGAAATTGCTCCAGTGTCTGTAAGGTTCTGGATTTGAGGGTGGCATTTCAGCAGCTGTGATGTTATGTTAGAGCAGGCACTGTGTCTGACAGTTCCCAAGACCACACTTACTCTTGCTCATGCCTATTTCATTGTAAATAGCACGTTCAGGAAAAAGACTTTTGAAATAATATATTCCAGGCACCACGACATGTAAAGGAAGTGACACAGCAGGCTGCACAATAAATAGGAAAGCAGATAAATCCAGGGCCAGATTTATAAAGCAACTGTTTTCAACAGTCTAAAAGTAGTGAAAAGCACACACTAATCAAAGCAGCAATATCTCATTTTGTATTGTGCAGCCTGTGATGCAGTGGCTGGACAGGTAAAAACCAGACAGGTAAAACCATTTTGGGGCACTGCCACAGTATGGGGTGGCAGGGCCCTCCATGCCTTTTGCAATAGCCCTAATTCCTCCAGGGGTTGCTGGTCCGCAGGGCTGCTGGTGTCCTGTTGCAGATGCAGCTTTGAGGATGCACACAAGCACATCAAAAGTAAACAGCTTGCTGAGGAACAAACACTGGGGCTAGGGCAGATGCATGTGTAATGGAGTTGGGAACCTAGATAGGACTTTTTCAGGAAGGGCACAGTGCTTCAGGTCACATGTGAAGCCCTGACAGTCTTATTTCAACTGCTGTGATTCCTAATTATAATTTTTTTGCCTCTAAGTGCTCCCTGCTACTCTGCATTGATCATAATTATTTACCTTGCAAAGGCTATGCAAGGGTTGATTAGCCCAAACATGCAATTTGTTTGGAAAATAGGGAATGTTTCTTCTTATAGGAGCTAGATACCATTAGCTCTAGTAATTGGAAGAAGGTATCAATTTCTTTCAAGTAATCAAAATAAACGGGATATTATTTCTTTGACTATTGATATAGCTCATAATTCTAAAGGGATTAAATTATGGATGGCTCAGAATGCCATCCCTAAGTCCTTCCCAGCAGGGCTGCTCTGGATCTGTTCATCACCCAGCCTGAATTGATACCAGAGGTTGCCCTGATCCAGGTCCAGCCCCTTGCCCTTGGTCATATGAAACCTCATGAGATTCCTATGGGCCCAATTCTTGAGCTTGTCCAGGTCCCTCTGGATGGCATCCCATCCCTCAGGTGTGTCAACACTCATCTCTGTGCCATCTTGAGACTTGCTGAGGATGCACTTGAGCCCTTCATCTACATTATTCATGCAGATGTTAAATAACCCTGGTGGCAGTGTGGGCCCCTGAGGACACCACTGCTCACTGATGTCCATCAGGTCTCTGAGCTGTTGACCATAATCCCCTGGATGTGTCCATCCAACCACTTCCTGATCTACCCAACTGTCTATCCACTGAATCCAACTCTGCCCATCCATACAGGGATGTTTTGGGGGACCTTGTCAGAGGCTTTTGATCCATGTGAAATCCAGGCTGGCAGTGTGCTGCTGCTACTGGAACTGCACAGCTGTGTGGTATGACCTTACTACCACCTTACTCCAGACCAGGAGTGCATAGATTTACAAAGGGCTGGAAATAGATGTGAAAATTGGGATCTGCTGCTTCCACAGTGCCTGCTCTTCTTAAAGCCATTGGTAGGATAGACTCACATCCCTCCCTTATCTAGTCAGTAATAAAACAGTTCTGATGAAATAACTAATTGAAAATGTGGGTTTACCTCTTCCCCATCCACTACTGTTATGTGACAAGCACTCCATTCCCATGGATTTTTTCCCATCTGTTAACACCCACTTCAGGGGAGACCCAGGGCATGGGCCTGCGTGCTCATCCCATAAAGGTGGCTGCAGGGAGATGGAGGAATCAGATCCTGAACCCTCTTAAGTGGAGGCAGAAATACCCATTTCACATTCTTATTTAAATGTTGAATCACCAAATGCATCCTCTCTCAGTTCCTTCCTCTCTTTGGGTGATTTTCAGACAGAGGAGATGCTAAGCTGTAAACAACATTTTCTTTCAGCATCATCTCACTCCATAAATGGTTACTCTGTCTTCACTGTGGCAGGTTTTATTGTGTGATTAGGCTGACAATGTGCTAGTGCTATGCCCTAGACCTTCCACATTCCTTAGACAGAATTTACACATTGAGAAAAAAAAGAAAACAACCACAAACCGAGGAAGCACTTTCTGTACTGGAAATTTTGACCCATCTCCATGTCTCATTTTGCAAGATCACTCTCTGAACATTGCAGACTTGGTCAGCTGCTGCTCCAGCATCTCCTGAGCCATTTATTATACTCTGAACATCATTTGTTTTCCCCCCTTCCCTGCAGCCCCAGGTGATGAAAGCAAAGGAGGGCTGTCACTGGAGCAAGGTGAGTGTGAAATGCAGCCCCGCCAAAACAAGACAGGGCATAATGTGAGCACAGGCACAGTGGATTTGCATCTCTCACCACTGGCAGTGGTTCAAAAGCAGAGGTATTGGGGATCTCACTGTGAACTGGTACAAGTCTGTGTTGCACTTTACATCCACAAGCTTTTCCAGATATTGCAGAAGCTGAGGGTTCCACCACCCACCCAATACATAAAATACAGATATAATTTATTGAAGCATAGTGATTCCCCTTTTGATATGTTATCCTAGTATTTGAGTGCACTGAGGGAAGCATGTCCATGCTTGGAGGATGAGTGCTATTCAGTGAACTGATGTGGTTACCTCATGTAGACAAGCCCAGATTGTCCTCCTCTGGCTGGGCAAGGTTTGACCATGCCTGGGAGTCACTGAAAACCCTTGGCTGTGAAGAGCTGTTTATACCTACCTTGTCTCAGCAAAAGATGAGGTTTGGGTAGGAGGAGGGCCAATACAAAATAACTAACAGTAGAACTTCTTGAAACAGTGACAAAGAGACTTTTTCTCCCATCTTTTGCCATACCAAGGTTTGTTAGAAAAACCCTACTCTGCCTTGCAAACTTTCTGCATGATGTGTCCCTGCTTTGTCTGCTGTGGTTATCATCTGCTGGGTGGTTCTTTACAGCTGCAGGTTTGGGGGATTAGAGCCTGTGGGGTGTCCAATGACCACAGGCTCCAGCAAGTCTCAGGGAAGCAGAGACCCTTCCCTTTTGCCCACACTGATGGAGGATTGGCATAATTTACCATCGAGAAGACTGATACAAACATTTACCTCCCCAGTAGCCTGCACCTGCTGGTGTGGGAAGCATCTCATTTCCAGCTGATGATAGCCTTGTTGGGCTATTTTTTTAGCAATGTTAATTGACAGTTTCCTGCTTCTGATTCCCCTTTCACAATTTCCAAGGGGAAGGGAAAAGCAGGGAAAGCACCAGGGAGACCCATAAAAATATTCATATCTGGAAATCACAGAGGTGTGCAGCTGGGATGTGACTGCTGCTGCGTAGGGAGTGAGTAGGTGTGAGTGTGTTTTGAGCCAGGTAGAAAAGAGCTAAGGAGACCTATGGGGGTTTAGTGCAGAGAAAAGTGGGGGTTATCTTTGTTATCATTAAAGTGATAAAGCTGCATCTCCTTTCTTGAAGACCATCTTGCAGTCTGGGGTGGTTGCTCAAACCCTGGGTGCTATAATGAAATTTCTGGTTAACTGCATTGGGAATCTCTCATGAGGTTGCCAACAAGCCCTCAATACAGGACTTTCCCCCAGCTTTCTCCAGTGTGGACATTGTCCTGTCCGTGCCTGAGATGCAGCACATCTTCCTCCAACACTGTACCCAGCCAAGGGGATCAGTGCCTGGGCAGAAAAGGGGGATCCACAGATGAAGGTTGACTTTACATCTTATGAGCAGTTGGTTTTGACTTATCCATGACCTAATCATAACACTAGGATGGGAGAAAATCTAATAGGAGACAACTTATTGACTCTTATTGCTGCTTCCTTGCACACTTTGGACAACCATATTTCAGTTTATTTTTATATTTACCCACACATATGCACTCAAGGGATTCATACCACTGTACCATCCCAGCTTTTGGAATGGAGATACCACCTCAACAACCAGGGACATGGGTAGGCTGTGGGTATGTGGGGTGCTCCCCCAGACCCCCACCTCAGGGACAGTGTTCTCCATGTACCTGCCCTCTGCACCAGCACAGAGGGCAAAGCCTCCCTGCTGTCCTCACACTGGTGTGCCAAAAAGGACACGTCCTGTAGCACTGACAGCAGCCAAACATGTTGTGAAGGTTTTTATGCCAAAAAATGAAAGAATTTTCTGAGGTGGAAGGGAGGTGCTGAGTCTTTCCAAGGAGAGGTCAGCACAAAACAACAGCTCAGAGCTGGATGAAAATCACCAGCCTCCCTCAGCTAAAGCCAGATTTGAGCTTCCTTAGGTGTGAAGTGAAAAAAGACAAATACACTGTTGCAAAGAAGCTAGAAAAAGAGAAAGGCATAACATTTTAGCTTGGGAGCTGTTTCTACTTCTGTGAAAATATATAGAAAATTTTGTTAACCTCAAATGCAAGAAATTTTTATTCAAAGTGTTATTGGTTAGTAAATCCACTTAATATGTGAGACATGGCCATTTTATACATGCAGTCCATACTTTCAGGTGGTTTTGTCCCCAAAAGATGTGTGAGTGTGTGTGTGCACAGTTATGGCTCTGGAGGTGTTAATGACCATCACTGGGAGGGAAGGTTCTGTGAACAGGTCTCACTAAGGCAGCAACAGGTCCAAGTCAGCAGAAAGAGCAGCCAAATGCTTCTGTATAAAAACAGCAGCAGACAAGGACCTAATGAAAGCATTAGTCTACCTGGCCTGAGCAGAGATAAATCTGTGGGTTAAACAGAGCTTTTCTGATTACAAAAGCAGAGCAAAGGCTGGAGGGCTCCTGCCTACAGATGAGACTGAGTGGCCTGGGGGGGAAGCAGAGCACTGGGGCTGCTTGCAGTGTTCCCTTGTGCTCAGAGGGATGAAAGGAAAATGCCTGTTTTCAGGTTGCAAGAACAGATCCAGTGTACACGGGCTGGTCACCTGTCCCAGCAGTCTCCTTCCAGGCAGAGGGGTGGCAGGGGATGAACCCCGGTGCCTGTGTGGGGCAGTAGAGTGGGATCCCCTGCCCAGGCAGGGCAGGAATAAATAACCCTGACTACAGCACTGGGCTGCAGCCAGCAAATCCCTGGAGCCTGCTGAGCCCCAAACCAGTCCAAAGAGACTCTGATTGCACAGACAACCCTGTCCACCTGCTGGCTTCTTCCCTCTCCTCCTCGTCCTCCTCTGCACTGTCATTTAGGATTCCGGTCTCTATCTCCATTGTTACTGGTCAAG
Source organism: Phylloscopus whistleri (assembly GCA_017589585.1). Classification (NCBI taxonomy): domain Eukaryota; kingdom Metazoa; phylum Chordata; class Aves; order Passeriformes; family Phylloscopidae; genus Phylloscopus; species Phylloscopus whistleri. Next base: position 2,097,455 of record JADMLD010000548.1, read on the forward strand.
AAAATTTGGCCAACATCAGCTATATATAAAACAATACTAAAACGGGAATTCCACTGTTTGGCTGGAAAAAGAGAGCTTATCCACTGGGACTGGGACAATCTGCAACTTTCCAGCCATAGAGACCTTAGGGGTTTTGCATGAGCCCAGGGTGGAGGACTTGAAACCACCCAGTTGCAGATCGAGTTTGTTTGTGCCTTTTACCATTTCTCTCCGAATCCTGCAAAACTGCCCTCCAGGTAACTAGGTAACTAATGCACCAGAGATTATAAAGTGCTGTGTTTAAAACATTCCAAAATTGGCTTTCCTGCAGTCCAGATGGTGCATGGTGAATGCTTAATGGCATGGGTATAAGGGCTTCACTGGCACTCGTGAGGGATGATCTGAGCAGCTGACTTGGTGCCTCTTCCTCTGTGCGTAATGCATCTGCTGAAGCCCATGCCAAAAACCACATCCCACCACTTTGTATGTGGTGCATGTGTGTGTGTACATACAGTTACTAAATGACAGCAGATAATATTGAAAGAAAATCTCAGCAAGCTACACTTCACACTTGTTATCTTGAATATTCAGCTAACTCTGTCTCCCTCCCTTGTGCTGACTTCTGCTCCTTAAGGGCTTCGATCTCCTGCAAGTCCAGGTCCAGCTCTGGGGTAAAGCAGTGTGGTGGTTGTGCAGTGGGGTCTGGTCCTTGCTGTGCCTCCCATTTCCCAAGGGATTTTCAGACTGAAACTCTGAGACTGATGAGCCCTAGGGTGGGCTGCTAAGCTTGGAACAGGAACCCTGGCTGGAGCCAGGGCTCAAGCTCCACCAGGTCCTTCTACATCCACACAAAGCTTCTTCCCATCCACCAGAATAATCAAAGCTCCTTGCAACAAAATAGCTTCTTCCCAGGGTTATTGAAGTACTCGCATCAGTATTCACGTCTCTCTTTTTTAGCATTAGTACACCTCTTCTTTTCTCAGTTTATTTTCCAAATAACGTCACAGATGACCAAGGCAAGGCACAGCAGTACTGGGAAGGCAGTGGAGTTGCCCAGCATGTGCTAAGAGTAGGGTCTGCCCTGGTCAGCAGCTGGTACAATAGAATCCTGGATGTCTACAGCTCTCTGGACACTTCCATGAGAGATATATTGATGAATAATGAGATGTGACTGCCTGGGAAATGGTTTGCAACACTGCTGCAAGGAATATTTCTGGCATGAAGTCTTCATGAGCTGACCCTCTCCTAGCTGTCCTCATCAGCATCAAGGTTGCAGCAAGTCAGGTGGAGCATCTTCTTGATCCTCTCCATCTTCTTGAAGGAGAAGAAAGAGAGCAGCAAGCAGCCTGGCACAGAGCAGAGTATGGCTTCTTAAAAGTGGGCATTGTGCTCAGGAATTGCAAGCAAGCAAGCACAAAGGTGTGTAAAGCTAGGGAATGTTGGACATCAGCCCTTTCCAGTGGGTGAGGAGCTGGATTTCTGCATCTCTGGTGGAAAGAGAGGCTCAGAACTGAGCTGGACTCACAAGTGCTCTGAGGCCATGTGGCTGTGCCTGCAGCAGTGTAGCAGATGTGACTCACCAGGGCTGGTGCCACGGTGATGGGTGACACAGAGCCCAACTGCTGCAGATTTATGTCACTGGCAACAGAGGGAATATCACTGCTTATGTGAGCTCCACAAACTGTTATCTGTTTTCTTTATGCTTATTGTGGGTTTTTTCAGCATGCCACACAATGCTGACATTTATGGAGAGATGAAATCAAATCTATTTGATCAAATAGCTCCTCAAGGTCATCTATAAAACATGGACTCAAACAGATTTAATTGGGAGAGGAGAAAAACAGCCCTGCACTGCTCAGCCTCCTTGGGGTTTCCATATGAAAAGCAGATGCCTTGACAAGATTTGCAGTCCTGCTCAGCCACAAATGTGGATATTTTCATGTGGACATGACTCCCTCATGCTGCAGAGGCTGTTTGTCCCTTCCCTGTGCATAAGGACAGAGAGGGAGGCTCAGGGAGCCATATCAAAAAGTACAGCTTCAGCTTTGTTTTCAGTCCTCTTACAGGGTATCCATGGAAACAAGGATGACTTTCCAATCCTTTTCTGGGGAAGGCACGGCATTCACTGCAATACAGCCTCTTCAACTACAATTTTGTAAAATAACTGCACAGGCTGACTGTTTTTTATCCAAAAAGCTTGCAGTGCATCTGCTTGGAGGGAGCGAGCCCCTCTTAACCCTCCCACAAAACCTGGCATTTCTCAGCAGGTCTCTGGGTCCTGCTTTCCAGCTGGATTTCATGGGAGAGGAGGGCAGCCAGCATCCGCTGCTGACACCAAACCCCTTCCCAAAGTGCCTGGGGATGGAGGGAGGTGGTGGTCAAGGGGTGGGCAGGGGTGAGTGGAGGCCCTGGGGCGAGGGGGTGCTCAGGGAAGGCAAGCAGACAAAATATTCACCTGGCTGCAGGAGCAGGGCTGGTTTGGGGATGTCAGGGCTACAGACAGCTGGCATGTGTGAATATGTGATGCCAGGGGTCTGATAGGGAAATCTTGTTCTGCCTAGAAATAGAAAATCTCTGGAAGTTTTGAAGGATTAAGGAGGAAAATACCTTTTAAAAAAACCCCACCAAATTTAGGAAATTCGAATAATTTCTGCAGTTATGCTTCTTCTCAGAATGACTGTTTTTTAATTCTTTAAGGGTGAAATTATGATTTATGCAGTTAGCTCAACAAAGGAGTTGATGGATACATTTACAAAACTGAGTTTCAGTTTTTTTATTTTCAAACAATGACAGACATGACCACTGTATGCTGAGGTACTTACTTGTACATGTGTTGCCTACTAATATATTTCTAACTTAAGGAAAATAAAATGCTGAAAAATTAAAAGGAGCCATCTAGCTGTTTTTTAAGCAAGAAAGAAGGCTTTATCCTACCACAAGACATCAACAGATTTAAGAGAATAGAGCAAAAGCTTGAAAAATTAACATTTGCTCTCTCTTTCCATGGTCTCTGTGAGGCAGCTGACACAACAGCAGCCAAGACCATCATTAAATTAGGTATTGAAGCCAAGAGTCTGTAAGCGTTTTAAGTGCTCGATGGCATGCAGTTTTGAAATAAAAGACCTTCATTTGAAATATTTTAGTTATTGAAAGCATTTTGAAGAGCTGAGAATGGCAGAAGTCATGTCATGTTAAACATTTCTCTAACCTTCACTGTTCACTCTGAGCAAAATTAATTTACAAGAATGTTTCTTCTACATTTCTTCTCCTAGTATACAGTTTTCCATATAAGAAAAAGATATTAATTAAATGGGATTTTTTTCTCCCGAGTCCTGCATTTTTCCCAGTCTTCTGTATCTCAGTTGGCTCCTGATCCTCCCACATTAGAGTCTCTAGACTGGATTTTCCTGTTGATCAGGGGAATGGGGTCCTGTAACCAGATGTATCATAGCTCACATTTTCAAAGACATTAGTAATTTTGCTCCCATTAGTAAGAAAAGGGATTCATGCATCCAAGCAACCTGCAGACATTTGGCCCCACTGTTGTTCTGTGCCTGTGTGCCACTACTGAATAAAGAAGGATTTGTTTTGGATTGTTTGCTGTCCTAACAATTTGTTGCTCTGGTTTCCTATGGAAATCCATCACTCTACCTGCAGGTCCTCCTAGTGCAGCTGCCACACCTGGTGAGCACACTCTCCAGTGCTCAGCTCCTGGGCTCTGGTGGGCAGTGGGGGCACAGGATAGACAGGGGATGTTTCTGGGCACGTTGTGGCTCTGGGGGCTGGGGCTTGATGGCCCAGACCTCACTCCTTGTGAGAGAAGGATGGGTTGGAAAGGCCCTCAGGCTTCATGACCCCAAGGCAGGATGTGACCCGCTGGGTCTGCCTGCCTGAGCCTCTGCCATCCCCCCTTGCAGCACTGCTGCCCGAGCAAAGGGATTGTACTGCAATCCCTCCCATTGGGAATCTGCTTTTCTGTGAGGAATCATGCTCATTAGCCAGGCAAAAATGAAGATGCTTAAAAAGAGATCATGTTCTTGGGCTCCTGTGAAATCACATCGGATGGTGAGTTTCTACCTGGATCTTCTTTCTCGGAGGCACTGCTTAATTAAACTTGAACCCCACTGCTCCCCAGCCAGGCTTCCTGAAAACAAAAGACAGGCAGCTGGGGGGGCACTCCCCTGCTGCAGCCTGGTGCCAGCCCCACTCCCAGCTCCAGCAGCACAGCTGGGACACCCCGGTGCTCACTGGCATCTGTCTCTTCCCAGCCCCTCAGTCACAGCCCAGGAGAGACACGGGGAGGGGGAGTCTCCATTTCTGATGCTCTTTTTCGGCAGGGCCATCCCTGGTACACAACATTACACCACAAACCCAGCTGTAAAGCTTTGCCCCATGCTGGACAAGATTATTTTCCTTCTCTGCAGGTCATTTTGGTGGATGTGGTGGTTCAGAACAACAAAGCAAAGCACTAAAACCACTAAAATCCCTACTTCTCTCCAAAGCAGACTATCTTCTGCAGGCTTTCTTCTTCACAAAACTCCCTTCCTTCCATCTGATGTGGGATTCAGAAGCCAGACAGCAGTACAAAAGGCTAGACTTGATGTTTGTTTGGTGGCTGCACAGAGCTCATAGAAACGTGTCTGAGGGTTTCTTTCCTCCTATTCAAAGCTTTACCTCCTGGTGAGTCATCAGAGGGCTGGCTGAGGGAGTGTATCATGCATAATTATTTGGAAAAGCAATCTGACATGCTAACTACTGTCACAAAATGTGCAATTTGTAATATACAGAAGGACAAAACACAAAACATAAATGCTTTAGAAGATTCCTTGTCTCATTTAATTCTCTCATTGCAGATTTAACCAAGGGGCCAGGAGGATACAGGACTCAACAGGCACTTCCAGAGCTCAGTCCTTGGTGCTTTCTGAGTACCTAAGGTGCCCTGGTGCAGTGACCGGGAGGAGGCAGTTGCTTCAGTCCTTCTCTCAGCAGCAAGCACCAGGAGATGTGAAATGACAGCCAGGGAGGTCTGGGATCAAAGGTGCTCTGTCTCCCTCAGTAACCCAGCAGGTGAATGCAGAAGCTGCCTTCCTCTCTCCTGAGGAGCTGCAGGAAGGCAGTGTGTAAGTGGAAGGTGTGCAGGTTCACTCACATTTCCCTTTTTCTGGGGTACCTCAATGGCACAAAGCAAATGTTCCTTTGGTTTTCTCTGGCCAGGAGACTTGTCCCTGCCAGGGCAACATGGCAGGACAGCTTGCTATTGTGGCAGTTCCAGTGCTCTAATGAGGGCTAATTCAGCAGGAAATAACTGGAATTTTGATTTTGGAAGGCCGAAAGGAAATAAAGGCAGGCAGTAACACAGAAATATAAAAATGAAATAAAATGTCAGCCTTTTAGATGGCCTTAGCTGGCCATGTCAACCATTCTCTGTTGCCTCTTCTGCCCACACAGGGACCCAGCTCTCTTATGGTACAGCATCATTTGGGCTGTGTGTCCTCACACACTTTACCTTTTCCAGTGGGAATGTGGTCTGATCCAAATTTGCCTGTTCCTCCCTCCCCTGATCTATAGAGGTTATGAAGACTCCCCCATCCTGAGCCCAGATGTGCCTTTCCCTCCCTTCCACTCAGGGAAAGTCTCTGCTTGTCTGTAAAACCAAGTGTAGGACTGGTGTCAGACTGAAAACAAAGAAGGAGGAAGGGGAAAGAAAAGTGGAAGCTGCAGCTCTGGGGCAGCAGGGCTGGGAAGGTGATGGCCCAGGGCACCGCAGAGCTTGGTGCAGGTTATGATGGTTTTGCATGTTGGGGACTTCGCTGATGAATGTGAAGATGCAAATGAAATTAGTTGCTTCCAGGACAAGAGAATTGGCTAATAAAATGTCCATTTTTCTAAAAATGCTGGAAGCCTTAAATGTCCTGGGTAGAGAACGTGTTGATAGAATGGTGGGGTCTCTCCCTATCCCCCATGGTTTGTTTGCAGAGTGCCACTCCAAGGGAGGGCAGCTCTCTGCTGGATGCAGAGGTGGGAAGGGCTGTGAGTCACCATTTGCCTTTCAGACAGAAAGCTGTTTGTCAACAGCTTCACACTTAAAAAGAAGAACAAGCAAAAGTCCACTTGTGACAAAGGTTGGTTTCCAGTGGGTTGTGGTGGAGGATGGATGTGGAAGAACAGGGATGCGCAGGCAGAAGTTTTGACAGCATTTGATGGAGAGTGGATGGAGAACACGCACAGCATCATTTCTCCAGATCCCATCACTGAAACAGGAGGGAGACTTTTCCCCAAGCCTCCCAAGGCATTACAATCCCCGCACATCAACTCCACGTTACTTGCTGCAGTGCAATGCGTGGTTAAAGTGCTGCCAGACACCCCACGTGTGCTTCACGCAGCAGCAAACCTGCAGAGGCTCTCCCCAGAGCCCAGGGTCCTGGTTTGGGCAGCCCCTACCTTTGTGAGGACCCTCATGGCATGGGGAGGAATATTGTGCAGGAAAACCCTGCTCCAGACAGGAGAGTCCTGCACATCCCCAGCAAGCAAAACATCAATGGGGTTTGCTTCCCTCATTGCCACACAGAGCTTACGTGGCTTGTTAAGGCAGGTCTGGTTAAAGAAACCACTTATGTCTTTCACTCAGCATTTTCATAAATAGCTTCAAGTGGTCATTTGGTAGTTTGTGCTGCTCTGCATTCAGTGGGAAACAGCTCAGTCTACCTGGCAGTGTCTTCCTACAGCCCATCATCCATGGGAGGAGCTCAAAGCCCCTGCCCTTGTGCTGCAGCAGGGACGTGCACTTGCCAGCATTGCTCTGGAGCTTTTGGGGTGCCCACAGTCTGGCTTGCCAGCCTGCCCAGTACTAGATGGCATTACTGTGTCAAGCTGTGCTCTCAGCTCTGAGCTCCTCAAAAACCTTACCCAATGGCATCTCCAGCCAAATTAAAGGGCAACTCAACCTGCCACCAGTTGCTGGTTGCCAACTGGCAAGGCCTACTGGGACAAAAGGCTGTAGCCTAAAGCCACTTAAGAGAAATTATGGTGTCTCTGGTTATTTACTGTAATAACAACACAGAAGAGTGAGAGTGGGTGCTGCACCAGCAGCAGTGCAAGTTTTGCCGGTGCTTGCCTGTCAGAGCCCGACTGGACGGTAGCAGCACAATGCAGAGGAAAATGCCAATCCTTTGGGCTCCCTGAGCTGTGGGAAGCAAAGTAAACCCCTGCAAGTGCAGAACGATGCCCATGCCGTGATGAGCAGCTGTGAATGAGGAGAGAGCTGAGCAAGCTCAGCTGTGAGCACAGCTGGATGTGCGGCTGCAGCATCGGGCTGCCCCGGCTGACAGACACGGCTGCTGCCGGCTTGCCAGGCTGTGAGGAGAACTCACAGGAACAGCAGGGCACTGGCAGGAGGGGAGGGTACCATCAGTGCACTGGGCTAGACCACTGAGTGGAGATTTCCCCCAGAGTCTCAGTGTGTGAAAAACCACTCCCCATCCATATCATCCTTGCAGCCCTTGGTAACCAAGGAGCAGTAGTGATAGTGTTCTTCTTGTGATGAAGAGTTCAAGGACAAACTCCAGGCTGGCTCCTGCCAGTGCTTCCCAGCAAACTATGTCCTGTCATTTGAGGGGCAGAGGAGTTTTGATTGACAGAAAATATAGTAGATCAGCTGTCATCTTCAGAAATGAGCAGAAAAATATAGAGGCAAGGCAATTTTTTTCTGTTTTCTCTTCTTCTACATTTGACATCCTTGCTTGTATCAGAAGTGGTGTGGCCAGCAAGGCCAGGGCAGTGATTGTCCCTCTGCACTCAGCACTGGTGAGGCTGCACCTTGAGTGCTGTGTCCAGTTCTGTGCCCCTCACTTCAAAAGGACACAGGTGCTGGAGCCAGTGCAGAGAGGAGCAACAGAGCTGCTGCAGGGTCTAGAAAAGATCTCTGACGAAGAGCAGCTGTGGGAACTGGGGTTGTTCAGCCTGGAGAAAAGAAGGATCAAGGGAAGCCTTATTACTCTCTACAACTCCCTGAAAGGAGGTTGTGGCCAGGTGGAGATCAATCTGTTCTCACAAGTGGTGAGAGACCAGGTGAGAGGAAATGGCCTTAAGTTGTGCCAGAGGTTTAGTTTGGATATTAGGAAAACTTTCTTCACTGAAAGTGTTGCTAAGCATTGGAACAGACTGTCCAGGGCAGTAGTGGAGTCACCATCCCTGGAAGTGTTGAAAAAGTGTGTGGATGTGGCACTTGAGGGCAGTGTAATGGTAAACATGGTGGTGCTGGGTTAATGATTGGACTTGGAGGTCTTTCCCAACCTGAACAATTCTATGCTTCTGTGATTTTGGTTTATGTTTCTCTTGCTACAGAGGTGGTGTGCAGGTGCATGTGTTGATACTCATATGACAGGCAGCTGTTGCACATGCACTGGGCTGTCTAAATCCCCTACCTGCATTCTGTGCATCCCTCTCAGTCTGTCTTCACCATTTTTGCTACCATGAGCTTTTTTTCACTTCTTCCTCCACTCATTCAAGGAGCTTTCTCCCCTTGAACTTTTGACAGTGACTAGACTATTCTGTGAATCTTGAAAAATCAATAAAGACCCCTTCCACTCAATAGAGACCACCTCCAGTCAAAGAGAGCCAGGTATCAGAGGAGTTCCTATCAGGGAGGACACACATTCAGTTTTCCCCTAGGACCCAGATGGCTGCCTGGGGGCTGCTGGCTGACCTGCACTACTCAGGAGTGTCTTTAGTTCTTGCTCTGCACAACCCATGTAGCTGGGCATGGCAGTGCGTTGTGCAGGAGTGGGCAGGACTCTACCACTCCCCAAAAGTCTCCAACAGAGCTGTGCCAGCTCATGCCACTTGTGAGTCATCTGGGAATCACTGATGTGAGGGGAATGGCTCAAGGTGCTCCTCTCCCAGGCACTAGTCATGGGGTCGATGGTGAGTCAGAGGCAACATTTAAGGATCAGGACTCAGCCTGCCACACAACAGTACCTGCTGAAGGCTGTAGTGACATGCAAATAAGGAAATCACAGAGACAGCACCTGCACTGATGCCAGGGGGCTCTGTCATCATGTGTGAGGGAAAGCTGTCTAGGTGACACACAGAAAACATCCTCCCTGTCAGTAACACAGGCCTGAGTTTAGGTCACAGAGATGCTGCTCTGCTTTATCGAATGGGTCAAACAATTAACCTAATTTTTCATTTTCAAGACCACATAGGTCCCATAAGAATTTAAATATTGACAAAGAGCTAATACCATACATGAGGTTTAAATATAACCTCTTGGTAGCTGTTAAGAAAATCAAGGAAATAAATAAATTGAAAAAGCATGTGTTAGTGAAGAAATTTTTAGAAGACTTAAAACCAAAGTGGTCTATGAGCAAAATAAACCTGGAGTGTCTGATCCTGGACTGAGGAACTTACGAGGAAAACAAATGTTTTGTTCTGTACAAAGTGAACTCAGTTACAAGCTGGACCAGAACAACTCTTGCTGTACAGCTCTCAGCCCTGTGCCTGTGCTGTGAGCACCCCTTTGGTTAACCAAGCATCAGCTGAGTGTCCCCAGTGGGATCTGCACCCAGCACTGCCAGTGCTCTGTGTTCCATAGGATGTTCCCCACACTTGCTGTTATTTCCTAAATCTCCAGCAGCAGGCTGGTGGGAGGGCTCATAGCCCAGGGTCCCCACAGCTGCTACTCCTGAGCTCCCAGAGAAAAGACAAGCACATCAAAGCACCCCAACCTGCAGGGGCAAGTCCTTACAGCTAGACTCAGTTTTCCTGAGTTTTAGCCCATATCCAGTGTTCCCAGAATCAGCTCTTCTTCTTCCCTGGCTGGTGGTACTGCTCTTAGACATCCAGCTCTTGTCATGTCAGATAATTCCTCCCCTGCAGATTTCTGGCCAGCCAAGACTTCCCACAGTGATTTTTCCAGCTGCTTTATTCTGCAGAGACACCAAATAGCTGCTTCATGCTGAACATGTGAGCTCCTGTCTGCACTCCCAACAGTTACCCAACAGTTCAGTCAGTTGCTTGGGGACAAGAAATAGTTTTAATGATGTTGCCCTTTCTTAAAATTCGCTTGTCTTTCTGCAGATTTTTTTCTGCAGATTTTTTTCTGCCACTGTTTTCAGCGCTGTTATAAACTGGAGTTTGTTGTGAGCTTCCCAACACACCTCTCTCAGCTGGACTCTTTCCTTGGCAGCATTCTATGTGCTGAAGGTGAGGGACACATGGACACATATTAGGAACACAGCCAGAGGGGCAGTGGGTGGTCATTTTCTACATCCCCCCAAATCAGTACTCACCTCTGTGTTTACAGAAGAAAATAAGGATTTGGGCTTTAAATGTATTTTGGGGTAGAATTTGGGTTCAAATCTGGAAGTGGTTTACTAAACTCTCAGCATCTAGAGTGCTGTTATGGTTGGTGGTTGCTAGAAATCTTGGGAGGGTGCACAGCATTCCCACCAGCTCCAAGCAGAAAATGGAAAAAACATGTCTTGACAGTAGGTAAGAACCAGTGTGGAAGAGCTGATGTGGGCTTGAGGGATGCATCACATGGGCCTTCCCTGATGTGGATTTTTGGTGTTAGATTTGAGGACTGGCTCTGGTTGCTTTCTGTTGGCATGGAAAGCCTTTAAGCAAATCAAGAATTGTATTTCACATTGTATTATGCTGAGAAGAAAATCTGTCTCAAAATGACATCCCAACCTCCATTTTTTACAGTGGGTGCTGCAGAGGCAAGAAATTCAGAAGGTTTTCCTTATTCTGCCAGGGGCTCTGGAGCAGATTGAAGCACATCTTTCAGCAAAGAGGAGGCACTGACCATGATGCAGCTTTGCAGAGATGCTTGAGCTCTAGAATTGAAAAGTGTTATTTTGCCTCTGTTTTGACTTTTTATTGTATTCACTTGCAGTACTCCTGTAATTATTTTGCTTTGTTTGTTTTGTTTTCAAACAAAGAAACATCTCTTCAACCTAAATTTAGTGCCCTCTTGGTTGTGAGCAATTTGCAATTAGGAAACAATATATTTGTGTGTGTGTGTGTGAGGGTAAAGGACCCTGGTAGTACAGTGGGTGATGTGTTTTTCTACCAAATAAGCAACATGTAGGAAAATACAGTTAAACCTGTGCATTCCTGCCTGTTTCTTTCCTGATGCAAGCATGGGTGTTCATGATAAAGCTATTGATAGAAGCTGTCTCTGAAGTGATTCACAGATTCCATCAATGTTCTCTGCAACTGGCTCCTGGCAGTTGGCTCCCCCACGGCCCTCTGCATCCTGTACCCTGCACCCCTCTTCCACCCATTTAGAAGGCATTTGCACTCTTTGCTGGCTGCTACACTGATGCTGAAATCAGAAAATGAAAGCATTGCATATCAACAGCATCCTCTTAAATGATGCTCAATCCCTCTTTAATCTAATTCCTGCAACCTCCACAATCCCTGCTTAACTGCAATTTTTTAATTGATCTACACCAGTGCTCAGGTTTTCTCCCTTGCCTTGTCTGCTACAGGTTGGATACACCTCTGTCTCTCCCTCTTCCCCTCTCTCTGCTCTTTCTCGAGGATGTTCCTGGCACAGTATGTGAGTTTTATTATGAAAGAGAGTGGTTATTATCCAGTGCAGTAGCTTGGAAAGGGCTGGAATTTACATTCTAGCATAGAGGAAGGAGATTTGCTGCCATCTGCACCTGGTGAGAGAAAGAGCTCCACAGCTGGAGGCAGCTGCCAAACTGCTGCCAAGCACCCTGCCTGTGAAATAAAGCAGGCTGCTCAGTTCTGCACCCAGCACAAGTGTTAAGTCTACAAATACATTATCAGGCAAAGTGCTTTTAATCACAGAATATATTTGGATTGTGTACAGCTGGATCTAGGCATGACAGGAAATAGCCATATGCAGAAAGAGGGGTTTTTCTTTCCCTTTCCATAGTCTAAGCAGTGAGATCCACTGGGTTATTATCTTGGTATTCACGTGAGTACTAAGCACAAGTCATATCTATCACACGTGCACTGCAGAACAAAATGAAACTCCTGGAAATTTTACATCCAATACAATTAACCTGTTGTCAGCCCATTACATGGGGCTGCTAATAAAAAAAAAGGGAAAATTAGGGAAACAGATTTACAATACTCTTTCCTTATTGCATGGGCAAATGCCCTGCATTAGGCCCAGAACTTTCCAAGAGCAAAGTCCTGGATGGGGAGGAATATGGCAGCTAGGGGTTGGTGCAGTAGATGATGGCATTGTGGGTTAATGATGCCATCATACTGGCTCACATAATCTATCTAGATAGTTAAATATACATAGAATTGGGGTTTTTTAGTGATGAATGCTTTTGGGTTGCAGCCGACAGCTGCTACAGATGAGGGCTGTGCAGAGGTTGCAGGTGAGTGTTGGGGCTGCTGCTGGACTTCCCCACAGGGCTCTGCCATAAGCAAGCCCTGCAGCCCCGGGGGCTCCCTGAGTGGGGACTTGTGGGGCACTTCTGCCTTCCCAGATAAGGGGAGGTGGCTTCCAGTTTGAATTCAGGGGTGCATGTGTGTCCTATCCCAGCTCTGCAAAAACCTTCATCCTCACCATCACCCTGCACCACGGGGGCCTCTGGCTTGGGGGCAGAATTCACATCTCAAGGACAAGGTCCCTTCCAGGCTGCCTCCAAGGCGCTGTGGCTCCTGGCCCTGGGCATGCCAGTGTGTGGACACCTGCCTGCCAGTATCTGGGGCCCCAGCCCTGGTTAATGTACCAGCACTTTTACAGCATTTTTAGAGCCTTGGGGAAAAGCTGTGACTGCTATTTAAGATATTCATCTGGATAGTTCACTGAGTAGAGGAGCTGTGGGGCAAACCAGCCTTATGGTGCCTGTCTGCAGGGGCAGCCCTGCTCTCACTGCAGAGAGACAAATATTGGGTGCCTTCCTCACCCTGGGGGTTCTAACTCAACTGCAGAAAAACTGAGAAGACTTAATTCCCTTCCTTTCTTATTTATTTTTCATGAGTCACTCTGTGAATAACTGTCCGTGTTAAATGCTCAGGTGGGAAGGTTTCCATGTGGAACCTACCAATACTGTGCTGCTGGTACTGGGTGCCAGCATTCCACTGGGAAGGAAGCCTGTCATCATGAGCTGCAGGTCAACATGCAGGTAGCTTTTGAATACCACCAGCAGTATGTACATCTGATTCCTCAGGTAAATACAAATTGAAAAGGTAATATTTAATCAGCATTTAAGTAAGCAATATAATAGCACATGATCTCCGCTCAGACTTGTCTGTTCTGGTCCAGCTTTTGTCCAGTGCTGACCAAGATTTTAAGGGTTCTGCTGTGCTGCTCCCAAGTTACATCTTTGCCTCTGTGTCTTGCTTTTCAGGAGGCTGTGCTGCACTCACACTGCTCTGCTTCCTGAGCCACGCTCCTGTTCTGCTCAGACTGCTGTAGTAAATCAGGAGGAGCCTCACTGACATCCATGGCATCAGCATAAAAGCAATAAGAGCCACATTCAGAGTAGCAGGGTGATTCATTGCCTTACTATTTGCAGGCTGGGCTTGCATGGCTGTTGTGGATGCGGAGGGAAGGAATTGCCACATCTTGGCATTACTCTGCATGCCTCTAGTGCCATCCTTTAATCTGTTTTAACGAGGTTTAATGTGTCAGTGGGAAGGAGATGGACTTACAGGAGTCACGCTGAATTCCCAGTGCCTTGTACTTCCATGGCTGTGGATGGTGCACACCAGTTGGGAAAATGACACAGGATCTTTCCATCCAGCCCAAAAAAACTCGTGTGTTGTACGGACCCTTCAGTAGTGACTCTGCAGGTGGGCCTGGGGAGAGGCTGGAGGCAGGGAGTGCTGTGGCTGCACGGGGAAACCACAGCAGGGTTATGGATGGATCCCAGCAGCAGGACCAGGTCCATCCCAAAGCGCCAGAGCTGCGGGACATGTGAGGCTGCGGCAGGAGGACCAGCAGGAGAGGATGAGTGAGCGCCGGGCTCCCACCTCTGCCTTCCTCCCTGACCCCTTCCTCTTTGTTTTCTTGCTGTTGCTCAGAGCAAGCTGCTGAGTCAGAGCAGCAGGAGCAGGAAATTCTCTGTTTGGAGGGTGAGATCAGAGTGTTGTTCCTGCTAAGCAAAAACAATTTATTTTGCTTTGCTGGCGATTTCAATGTGGCCAGCAGGCTGGGCAGCGTGCTCAGTGGTCACCGTGCTAAGAGGCTGCTTGTTTTCCTCACACCATCACAGATAGCATGGATTGCAAATACAATTACACTGGTTTCACAAATTAGGTATTGCATGTACTGTAATAAAGTGTGAGTTGGATTATTAAGAACAGGTCATAAGACTTTTTCCACGCCCATTTTCACAACGAGTAATTATAATTATTCCATCCCATCCTGAGGACTCTAGATTTTAATTATGTTGTAAATTGTTGTGAAATGCTTAATCTAACACAAGAGAAAACACAGGGGGGGCAAAGAAGCAGCTTTTCATCTAGCAATTTTACAATGGTTAACAGGATGCTCTTAGAGGTTTTATTTGCTGAGAAAGTGGGACTTTATATTGATGGATAAAGGTTTGAATTTAATTCGTTTTGGCTCTGAAGGCTTACAAAGAGATACTTATATTGGGCTGCAAGTAATATTTCCTTTATAATGTGGAGGATGCCTTTTCTCTGTCTAAATGAAAAGCATAATTCTGTTGCCTTTCTTCATATTAATAGTCCTTTCAGTTAAAGAGTTTGCATGGTGAAGCCCACAAAAGAGATAGCAAATCTGTTTATCTAAGAGCCTCTCTCATAGAGCAAAGTCAGGATTTTCTTTCAAAATTTTTGGTGCAAAAAGCAAAAAGAAATTCTTAACAATTTATGACAACGCTGCTTTGGCAGTACTCATTTTGACCAACAGTACATTGGTTTGAAATTATACTGTTTTCCCAGATGCACAAGAATCTCCCTGATCCTGTGGGTTGTGGCAGCAGACCCAAAGTCTTCACAGTCCACAGTGCCCACATGTTAATTTATATTCTTAAATCATAGTTAAAGTCATCATCCTGTTTTCCCTCTCCAAAGTATTTAGATGAGGTACACACAATTTTGATGGCTGAAATTAGGACATGTGCATTTTACCTTATATGAATATGTGAAGAGGAACCTGAAGAGCTTTTTTTTAACAGGGAAAAGAGTTAGATCTGGGTTTCATTCTCCCCTCTCAATTGGTTTTGTGCCTTGGGTAGCACAAAGCTATTCATAATTTTGCAGGTTACTGGACTTCCTCCACTTAAAAAGCAACTTATGCTTTCCCCAGCTTCCACTCAGAGAGCTGGGCAAGCCATGGTAGCACTGGAGTAGGGGAAATGTGGAAGGCTGCTGAGCTCTCCCAGACCCTCGGAGTGCAGAACATGAAAGGATCTGGTCCAGGTCTCCTGACTCATGCTCTTCTTCCATGCTCCTTGCAATGAGGCACATCTCGCTGTTCTCTCACAAAAATGCAGCCTTGTTATTATACCAGAGTTGTAAGGGAAGGAATCAGCATGCTTCCAGTTGCTGCTTTTTCCAAGGACTATTTCTCAATTCAGAGAAAAAGGACAGGCTTTTTTCCCCAGTGTGAAACACTGCAGCATCTCCTGCTGGTGCACAAACCAGCACAAACTCTCTCTTGGGTGAATAGACTACAGGTGATCTAAGAGTGGAAACCCCTGGTGTTTCTCACTCTACCCCACATGTGCTCTGCTTGAACCCTCAAGGTCTCACTGCATCTTTTGCAGAGGCTAGGAATGAGCTGATATGGGAAGGAAGGAGCTTTGCATTGCTGAGGACCAAGTAGTGCAGCTGGAGGTTGTTTGGTGGGGTCCACCTGCAGATGGCTGGAGCTGCTCAAGCTATTGGCCCCTTTCACACTTCCATGGAGGTGCAGGGCAGGAACTCATCTTGGGCGAAGCCTTTCTGGGCATGAGAAGAAAAGGACAGCATAATTAAACAGTGGGTGATTGCCATCTTCATTTCCTGTACCCTGCCCTGGGAGTATAATAACAAGTTAGGCCACATCAAAATGTTCTTGAATACCTTTAGTGACACAACAACAAAAGTTAACTGCAAAAATGTCTAGGAAAGCATGGAGTCAGCAATGTCTCTTGGCACTTCACAGTTCTGGTCTTACTCTAGTGAGGCAGCTCCTTGGAAGTGCTCACAAGCAGTGGTTTGGGAGTAGACAGGTGCCATGCCATCTTTCCATTTGCTTCCAGAAAGACTGCAAAGCCTTCTGTCCCTCTCCAGTAACAATGGTTACATGAGTGATCCCATTCACACAATGTCTCTTTCTGTAAAGAAGTATTTGGAGAGAGGAGTATGGGGTAAACAGAGTTTTTCATGGGCAATGTAGAACAGATAAAAATAGGATTGTCATCTCTATCAGCCCTCGACTGATAAAATAGGGCTGTGAATAGCATAACTGGTCAGTGAGACAGCTATTATCCACAGAGTGCTGTAGATCATGCTTCTCAAGGGCTGAATTTGTTATGGAAATTGGAATTCATTCCCTAAAGAGACACATCCCAGAGCAATCTCATTATAAATGCATGGCCAATAAGTGTAAGACAGCAGCCCTTGGCCATGGCAAACACAATGAGAGTGGTCACTTTAGCTTCTTGCTTGCTCTCTTTCCTGCCATGCCATTTCCCTTCACTGCGATGCTGAGGCAGATCTGTGTTGCTGTCCTGCCCACAGACCAGTGATCCTCACAGCCAGGCCCTGCACAACAAGGTAATGGAGAAGCTCTCCTGTGGCTGTGGGACTAACAGTTTGGTGCTTTCTACTCCACTGCTTCATCCTTTGATCATATTATCCCAGCTCAGCAAGCAACACAAACGCATTTTTAATTCAGAAAAATGGCCAAGACATTTTTCTTCTTCTGAGTAATATAAACACAGAAGTTGGCTGTAGGTTGTCACCAACTCCTACTCATTTTCATCCTGCTGCACTGGGGAATTAGAGCACAGTTTAATAATACATAACAAGAAGAATGATGCATTGAGGGTTTAAAACTGATTGTAGTCCTCACAGCTTACTTTACTGTGGAATAGTGCAGCACTAGGGTGCTGTGTGTTTATGGCTACATGGGTAGCAGTATGGGTTGCAGCAAAGGATGTGCCTCTTTTGGAGGGAAAATGGAGAAGTTTATAATTTAATTGGGGTGTTTGTGATGTGCAAGTGCCATGCAGGATTGGTACCTGTCACACACAGGTCAGTAAAGAAATGTGCCCAAACTGCAAGGTGTGTGACCCCATTGCCTCCCTCACCCCTCAACTCCGTGGCACTGTTGCACCCTCAGCTTCTCTAGCTCTGATAGCAAACCAAATCTAAAATGGATCCTGATTTTTTTCCAGGGGGATGGGACCCTGCACTTTGCACTTGCTGCCATGGGGAGCCAAGTGGCCACTCTATTTGCCTGAATCCAAGGAGAACTCATAAAGAAGCAAGCACAGTAATTGATTGCTGTTCTATTAAGATATCCCAAACTGATTTCCTGCAGTGACCACAGCTTAATGAATAATGTTTCCAGCAAAGTTTGAATGTACAGAGTGGGAAAGTGTTGTTGCTGCAGATGTCCTCTGTGATGCTAAATCCTCCTTTCCATCCTGCTCCAGTGCTTTTGCATGGATGCTCTGCACTGCACATCCTCACAGCTTTGACCAGCACTCACATAAAATTTTCTGCTGCTGCTAAGGGAGCTCATATTGTGTTCGTGATGAAAGCTGCATCAACAAGATTGCTGCAGGAGCAGGTCTGAAAAGATGCTGCAGAGCTGGAAATAGCTGGGAGGGGATGCTGGCTGTACAAGCTGGCTGCTGCTGCTGACAGATGACTGCTGCTCTGGGCAGCCAGAAATCAAGGCAGGTTTTGACCAAGGGTGAACTAAAGCACTCAGGGCCCTTGTGCTTGGGTTTGGGCCAGCCCAGCTGTGATTCCAGGTGTTTTATCTCACAGAAAAGACACCTGACAGAAGTGGCCAGGGGGCTGCCTTTTTTTCTTTCCTGTGAAGCTCCAAGCTGTGATGGTCTTGTGGAGCACTAGCAGCAGTAAAACACACACAACTGCTGGATCCCTGCCTCCCTCTTGGTGTCTCCCCTTCCCTGCATCCCAGTCTGAATGGGTCTCTGGGATGGTGAGTGGGACAAAGAGGAGAAGCTATCAGGGAAAAATCTATTAAAATAATGTTCTTGATAGTGAGTGCATTTGCATGTGTAATGGCTGAGGTGCTTTCCCTGGATTATGCCATTGCCAGCTTGGGAATGGCCATAAGGCATGTCTGCTCCAAGCTATAGTGAGCAATACTGGAAAGTGCTGGGTGGAGCAGGGAGGGGGACAGCTATTATGTGCACATGGTCATTACACATGTAAACACAATATTAAAAATAGAGCTGTTTGAGTACTGCCAAGCATTTCTCTGGCTACCCGTTGGAATTAAAGGCAGACATGGGTTTGGCTGGAACCCCTGCCATTTTGTTCATCATTCATGTGACCATTTCAGTGTGATAGAAAAATGCCTTCAGAAAATGGATAACAAACTCATGTGTGTCAGTATTTAAATGAGAAAGTTTTGTTCCATGTGGGGTGGGACACCATTCGACACAGCAGTGGCAGAACAGGATTTCTGAAACCTCCTGCCAAGGATTTGCATCCCTCCCTCGAGGAGCAGAGGCTGTTGAGATGCAGTAAGTGAACAAATCACCCTGGAGAGCACTCAGAGAATAGAGCTCCTGGGGGATGGATTCACGCTGGGGGAAGAGCGAAGATCAGCATGGTCACTCCAAAGGAAAGCAATGCCCTGTGTTTTCACCCACTGTCAGAAGAAGCTCATCATCACAGAGATGATATGGAAAAAGTGGGAACCTTTGGATTGAGAATTAGCAAACTGAGACAGAATGTGAAAGAAAATCTAAGCCCAGAGACCCTCGGACTGAAAGAATGAAATTTATCCTGAATATTCAGAAGAGGTGAAGAGCCAGTAAAATTATTTGAAGGCTTGGAAAAAAGTCCTTACTCATGAACACTTCAGTCTGCTTAGTTTATGATAGAAAGAGAGATGGAGAGGTGATGTGATCAGGGTGCAAAGATACTTTCCTAGGGAGAAAGCAGTGCATACTAAAAAGGCTCTGTAAGCAATACTGTCTCCTTGTTTCCTTATATTTTCCCATCTGTCTGTCAAGTAATATAGCAGAAAGAAAAAGAAGACAGACCTGGGACAAACTTTCATAAATTCCACTTCAGTGTTTGACATGCAATTCCAGCCACTGTATTTTGCACATAAGTTGCTATATACCAAGTAGGTGCCCTTCAAGTGTAGAGGGGATTCTATTTTCACCATCCAAAATTTGGAACCAGGTGAGTATCCTAGAAGCTCTCACCTGCTCACATCCTCTCTTGCCTTCCATGTAGGGAGGGTCTGAACCAAACGTGATGTTTTCCCAGGGTTTGGATGTAAGGGAAGGGTCCTGGCACATGCCAGATCTCCTCTGGGTCTCCCGCAGACAAACCAAACCTGTGTTGCTCACAATGCTGTGAGTGCACTCTGGAGTGGTTAATGGGGTCATTCTCAGACTTCTGGAAACCTTGAGTGGTTTTTAAAAGTAATAACCTGTCCTAGGAACTGATTTGCTTTGAAGGAAATTAGAGAGGTAGAAAGAAAAAGCAATACAGCCTCCAGCTGTCACCTCTGCTCCTTGTCTGTACCTGAGGGATTAAGCTGTTAAAACCTAATGTGAAACAAATATTTTTCAGGCAAGTGATGGCAAGATAAAAACTTACTTTTGTTGTTAGAATTGACAAAACCAAACCCAAACCTAACCCCTGCACACTTGCACACTGGTAAAAGAGAAGCAACTTAGTCCTGGCATGAGAAATACCCTACAAGGTGTTTCTGTTACTAGAAACAGCCATCCACACTGGGAATAAATGGTGCAGATTGATAAAGCAAATAGCAGGCCAGGCAGGATGGCAGGGCAGAGGGAGGACGGTTTCCATGGCAATGGAGAACAGCCGTGATGGGAGGTATCTGTGTAGGCGGCCTCACTCCCAGCAAAAGTGCTTAGTTGCTTTGGAGACAGGTGCGTGCTCCGAAAAAAGGCACCTCCAAGGGAGGAGGACAGAGACGAAAGAGGCTGCAGGATGGCAGCCATGCCATGGGCTAGTCAGGAGGTGAACAAATGAGGCGCTATCAAATGTGATGCATTTCGGTCATTACAAATTCTCTTTTGTTCTTAAAAGCCACTGCCGTGAGCACACGTTTAGGAAACAGCACACGTCTGGAGGCACAGCAGCCAGGTGACCGTGGAGAGAGCAGAGAGGATGTCTACAAATAAACAGTAAATAAAAGCACAACTGGTGGGAGGAGTAAAAACGACATTTCAGAATGAATGTGCGTCCCTCACTGAAGTCACCACTGCAGCAGATCTTAGCACATGAGCTGAAAAAGGCTCCAGGAACTGCTTCTTGGTCTCCCACAGCACCAGGAGAGGCCCATAGGAAGATACCAGCAGGGAGGTAGCTGGTGGGATGGTCTCTCTCCTCTTCCTTACACTCCCAGGCTGGGAAAACACACAATTGCTTATTCAATCTAGAGTTTTTCCCTCTACCCAAAGAGGGTAACTTCACATGGAGGAAATCATTAAAGGTGAATACAATGACATAGCTCATAGAGTGGAGGAGTCTTGCTTGGTGGACGGCACGCATACAGGTGATGTTTGGGTACACAGTGGATCTATCTCTCTTCAAGAGGATGCTCTGGTTTTCCCCCAACCTGTCCAAATCTGAAGAGATCCTGCCTTGTCTTTGTTCCTGGTTGGGTTGAGACTAAAGAAGACTTTGCCAGGTCCAGACCTGTGAGACACACCTGAACTGCAGTGTATAGACACTAGTATTTATGGATCCTCTTACCAATGTCAGTATGGCCCTTGTGACAGCTTCAGGTGTTACGGTGGTTAATCCTCATGGCACTCACACAAGGTGACAGCTCTTGCAGTTTGCAGAGGCTCAGACAGGGACAGGAGTGAGGAAGGAGGGCACCTCTGTGTTGGCACAGCCTGGCTGGCCATGGGTGCTGGCTCACATCAGGCTGGTGGGAGGGACAGAGCCAGGGGCTGCTCCCTGCCAGTGCCAATGTGGGACAGGGTGGAGGACAACCTGAAGGCACCCAAGTGGAGCAGCGAGAGCAGATCCTGATCTCCCTCTGTGCTCCTCAGAGATGTAGGAAGGGAGTGTGGGAGCTGTTTGCTGCCCGTTCCTGGGCAATGAGGCACTGGCATCCATCAGCAATGACAATGCCAACACTAATCCAATGCATTCCAAATTCCACATTAGTATCGTGTTGCACTCCACCACCACTAGACCACTGCATTAGGGATAGAGGAGTAACCCCAGCTCCTCCTCCCAACCCTCCCTGAGCAGCAAGACCAAAGTGAGAGAATTATTAGCTACCATAATGGGACCAAAAGAAGTTCTTCATCCATACTGGAACATGGGATGCTGATCATTTATCTACACTAGCCCATTTGTAGCAGGGCTAGTAAGAAGTTGAAAATGGCTTTAAAAAGTAATTATATTTTGAGAATTACAACCACAGTAAGTTTATTGTGCTCGTGAGAATTTAATTCCTATCCTTCCATATATTGACTGGTAGAATGTGTTTTGCAGAGAGAACTGGTAATTTCTTACTGGAAAAGTGTTTGCTTAATAGAAAAAGATGTATATAGATCCTTGATTTAACCAATTTAAACTTCTTAGTATATTTTTGGACCAGTTCCTTGTATATGCAAAGTTATGCTCCTTTTTTTGCCCCCAGAATCATACCCTTTTGCTGCTCAACACCACTCTTACTGGGAATGATTTACCAACTGCAATAGTAAGACTGAAATGGTGTTTGGCCACCTCCCAGAGCTGCTTCCTGCCCCACAAAGGACATGGATTTCAGTGTGCCAGAGGGTCCTCCCTGGCAGGTCCTTGTCCTGGAAAGTAAAAAGAAATAAAATCTTTGAGAATGAAGGTAAATCCCAAATCTGTCTCATTTCCCATCATTTCAGCCACATTCACTTTATTTTGGAGCCATTTTCTCAGCAAAACTCCTCCCAGATGCGTTGTTCAAGATAGTGTATCTCTGCAAAGCTGCTAACATTTGTTTTTCTCCTTCAGTTACATTGCAATGGAGGAGAATTTTTAAAGTATCTAGGCCCTCTGTTTTGACCATTTTCCTCAGAGTTTTTTAAGTAGCCATTGCCAATGAGTCCTTTCTACACCAAATTCTCTGAGGGAGCTGAAATGTAATCACCCGTGTGTGATACAATCCAGGTGAATTTGTTAAGCATTTACAGGGCAACTTCCTTCCCAGCCCCAACAAGAAGCTTCCTTGGAAAATACATGTCCAATAATATTACTCATGCTCCTAAAATGTTTTCAAGGGGAAATCAAAGATAAATTCAGCTTTATGAACAGTCGTGGCTGTTAGTCATTAGTCGTCACTGTTTGTGAGTGAGAGTGACTATGTTTCTGCTTTATTTTGTGCTTTGTTTTCACAACCTCTTTCCATTCTCCCTTACAGAAGAGCATGGATTTTTTAACTGAGAATCTGTCTTTGATGTTTCTGAATCTCAAGACTGAAGTTTTGTTAAAATTTAATGCTCTACAACCCTACGTAACTCTCATTCCAAGTGACTTAAGCCATGCTTATTGTTGTGAGCTACAGGACACGGTCTGCAGGTGAAATAATGAGATTAGCCCTGGCTACATGCAATATAAATCCAGAGTTGGCTTTTTCTGGGTGTAGCTCAGCAGTCGCAGCAAATAATTACACCAAAGGAATTCTCAATAAGAAGCAAACATCAAGTTTCAGGGTTTTACCCAAAGGAAGATACTTGCCATTGCACTGGAATGGGATTAATTAAAGGCTATTTAAAAACTCATTTTCTCTGAGATTTATGGAAATGAGTATCCATCAGAGCAAAATGTGCTTCATGAGCACCATAAGCACACGCCTGTAGTGAACAGGAGACCATGAGCCACTTGTGGAAGAGTGCAAACACTTGAGACAGCTCCATGGCAGCAAAAGGTTCCCCCTGGGAAAAAAAAATGAGAGATCCTTCTGCTGTGGAGCCCAGATGAACTCTCCTGCTTACTTCTGAGGCTTCCTTTAAAACTTCCCAGCCACATGCTGATGTCCAGGCATCCTACTCTGTTCTTGACATCTAACAGGGTCACAGACTGAAGTGATTGATAAAAAGCTCCTTGTTCTGGCCCAGTCAGAAGTGTATACTGGTTTAGAGAGTTTTTCCAAGTAGCTATGCCAAAGTCTTCTGAAAAATGCATATGCAGGCAGGTCATCCAATAAATACCATGGCAACAGTTTGCACCATGGATGGTTGGCTGAATTCAAACGTGGAAGACATATACATTGAGAAATGTTATATTCAAATGGAGAAAATTGCTAGAAATATTATTATTCATCCTCTGCTATCCGGAGATCATAGCAATCCAACAAGATCTGACTGCTTTGAATTATTATTCATGTACCATAGAATATGTATTTTTTAAGTAGCATTGTAAATTAATGTTAGCAAAAAGTAATTTGTAATTTAAATGTAAATCAAAACTGACTAAGAATATAATTAAGCTTTGAATGCCTACGTAGTATGTGCAGACTATTTGTGGCAGGTTTTTTACTACAATTTTAAAACATATTATTTGCCCTGAATACCTCAATGCATATCATCTGTACATGTGTGCTATAAAAATGTAAATAATAATAAAACATTAGGTTATGCACCGTAGGATTCTAGATTGATACATTTCTGTGAAACTGAAAACTGCTTCATGCAGAGTTTTAAGGGATTCTTTACCAGTGCATGGAGGCTTACTCAGGCAGGGGGATGCTAGGAAGAAACAGACCCCCCATAACTGGTGCTTCTGAAGCTTGAATTTAATATTTTAATAGAAGTAAAATCCACAATGTCTTCTATTTTATTAAACAACACAGTCATGCAGCTCTAAGTAGTACATACATTGATATTAATATTTGCTTCAGTGGAAGGCAATCGTAAGAGTGTAGAGAATATATCTATCAGTCTATCCTCTTACTGAAATCACTGTGTGGTTGCATAAGCATTTTGGCACTGGCCAAGCTGTTGTGCAGAGTTGTCACTGCTTGCCTGGCTCACTACTCCCTCAGCACAGGTATTTCCCCACTGATGCAACCACCTCTGGGCTGTGCTGTAATGTTGGACCACAGGTATTAGTGAAATTATCTCAGTTGAAAAAAGACACAAACCCATGTAACAACACCAGCAGAGACAACTACCTGTGAAGCTGAAATGTAATTCAGATTTTAAAGTAATAAAAATATTTTCTTACAGAAACAGGGGCCTTGTAGCAATAAGTAATTGCCAAGACTATGTGCTTGACAAATTTAGGGCATTATCTTTAAAACAAAGTTGAAGGTCTGACCAAAACAAAATAAATTAGTTGAAAAAGGCCAGGACATATCCAATATTTTTAAAACAGATGAGACTATTTAAAAATGCCTCTCCTGATCTCTGCACTTTGGGCAGCTATTATATTGCTGCCATTCTCTTCCCAAAGGCAATGGAACCTCTCTGTTTCCTGTCAAGCCCCTGTTCCCTGTTACAAGCACCCACTAATTGGTGGTCCTGAGGGTGTCCAATATTGAATCTCGGCTGTGCCTCCCCACACTGCCTTGGCCACTGCCATGGAAGGGTCTGGATCCCTAAGAGGCAATGGCTGTTGGACTGCTTGCTCCTGAATACCAAATATATAGATTTCTTCTTGCTCTTCAGTGGCCAGCTATACAGATTTTGAAAGAAGAGCACAAAGAGAAGGCACACAGGAAGGACAGGCAAAGGCTTTGAGGACCAAGTGGCAGATGGGATGCATGTGGCAGGTTGATTCCAGCTGGATGCCAGGTGCCCACCAAAGCTGCTCTATCACTGCCCTCCTCAGCTGGGCAAGGGGGCAAAAAGAAAATAAAAGTCTCATGAGTCAAGGGCAGGAAGAAATCACTTGCTAATGACCATCATGGGCAAAAGAGACTCCACCTGGGGAAATTAGTTTAATTTACTATCAATCAAATCAGAGTAGAGTAACAAGAAATTAAAGCAGATCCTAAAAATCCTTCCCCTCTGCATTCCCTCCCCCTTCTTTCTGGGCTCAACTTCACTCACTAATTCCCTCCATCCTCCCCCCAGGGCTGCAGGGGGATGGGGAATGGGGGCTACAGTTAGTTCATCACATCTTGTCTCTGCTGCTCCTTGTTCCTCAGAGGGAGGACTCCTCACTCTTCCCCTGCTCCAGCGTGGGGTCCAACCCTCCTTGACAGGCAGAAATGAAATTATTACTGACAGCTAAAATTAAGATTTTAATAATTACCTGAGCTCTTCTTTGCTTAGACCCAGCAGGAGAACATCCTACGATGTGCAGTGTGTCAGCCACTTATCTTGAAGTAAATGAAAGCTGAGGCTTTGCAGCATTGGAAAGATGTTCACTAACTTTCAGCATTAGGCTCAAGAGTGTTTTCTTAGTATGAAGAGTTCAGCAGGAATTTCACCTTGTATGAGGTCAGACAAATAGTATTCAAGAGTGTAAATGATGTTTAAGACTGCTGAAATGGAAGAGGAGGTGAGAACAGAAAGGGAACAAAATATTATAGAAGATTAAGAGGTGAATTAAGATGATGGTTTCTCTCTTCCCACACATAGGTACCGATTTCACACCCTTTCAGAGTTTGTATTTGACTGCTCACAGAGCCTTACAGCATGGATTTGATTTGTCTGTTAAGTAGGGAAATAGTCCAACCTTTGCACGTGGACAAGCCCTGAGTATGCCTCTTGTGTTCTCTAAGGGTTGTCCAAGCACAATTTTGATTGTCTGATCCTTGATGTAAAGAAATCAGGTCCTGTTCCAAGGGAAATGCCATCTGCTTTGAGAATTAGAAAACAATTATTTTGTTTAAGAAATTCTGATGCTGCTGGAGTGACTGAAGTTTGAGCGGGGATGTAGAGCCAAGGGACAGCTGGAGTCTCCCATGTTGACTGCCGTTTCTTCTTCCTTGAGAAAGGGTTGTGAGATGTCTCTAAACCAAGACCCATCTGCCACTTTGTGGCACCTGCTTGTCTTGTCTCCTCTGAAGTCAGATATGCTGGTTAAAAGCCATCTAAGGTTGTCTGCTTCTGTGAGCTGACCTGGTGATTTGGGTTTATGATCCTCAAACTTTAATTTGCTTAAAAAAAACCCCAACTTGTTTGGACTGATGTGGGATTTCCTAAAGACATTCCCTAAACTCTGTGATTTTGCAGAATTAGTGTCTCATGGAAAGGTGAGTTTGTTGTAGAGTGTGTGTTTGTGTGTGTCTACTCCCCAATGCTTCTTAAAAGAGCAAAGCAAGTCACCAGTCACCTTCCCTAGGTGATCAAGAAACCTCCATGGACAGACTCCTCCCCGACAGATGCCTGTCCCAGCTCTGGAAAAAGAGGTTCCCTCTGTCTAGTCCAATCCTCCCCAGCAGTCTGTCTGACAAGGGGACAGATGCCATGGCTTCAGGAAAGTTTAATGCCACTGGCCTCTCTGAGATAGATGTCTGTTGCCTGGTGTACAATCTGCTTCGGGCATCATTGAGGAAAAGGAGTTCTTAGAGTTGCAGAATGGTTTGGGTTTGAAAGGACCTTAAAGATCATCCAGTTCCAATCCCCTTGCCATAGGCAGGGATACCTTCCACAAGGCCAGGTTGCTCAGAGCCTCTCCCAGTCTGGCCTTGAACACTTCCAGGGATGAGACATCCACAGCTTTTCGGGGGGGGGCTGTTGCAGTGTCTCACCATCCTCACAGTGAAGAATTTCTTCCTAATACCTAATGTAAATCTACCCTCCTTCAGTTTAAAGGCACTCCCCCTCATCCTATCACTTCATGTCCTTGTAAACAGTTTACAGTAAAAACTCTACAGTTTTCTGTAGCCCTCCTTTAGGTAATGGAATATCACTCTGGAGCCTTCTCTTCCCCTGGCCTGTCTTCATACGAGAGGTTCTCTGGCCCTCAGAGCATCCTTATGGCCTCCTCTGCACTCCCTTCAACAGGTCAATGTCCCTCTCATGTTGGGGGTCCCATGGCTGGATGCAGTATGCCAGGTGGGCATACTGAGTGCATTACAAGAGTGGAGTAGAGGGGGAGAATCACCTCCCTTGACCTGTAAGATAACCCATCTGTGGCCCCTCATCAGGTACAAGTTGTCTTCATCAAATCTGCTGGTTATTAATTACTTTCCCACAGGTTTCAACTCGTTTCAGCCCATCTTGCAGTTTCTAAGAGATTGTGGCTTTGTGACCTTCCCTGCTCAGAAAAACTGGTGATTTGTTACATTTCTCCAGATAACTTAGAAGTGTAGGTGGATGTTCATCCAAATAGCAGAGGGCATTGAAAGGGTAGCACACTATAAGCCTGATTTTTGTTTTCAGTGAAAATTTTAAAGAAACCTACATAGTACACAGTATCTAAATCTAGAAGTCATGTGTGACTTATTTGAATGCATAAAGTGTTATTGTTTATAGGCAGGAATGTTTATATGCAAATCTTTAATAATTCATCACCATAACAATCTCATCAGCTTATCTTAAAACCTTAATTTAGGCCTACACACATTCAAATAGTTTGTTTTCCTGCTGAAACAATCCTCCACACTTTGCTACTCATGTCCTCTACCAGCCCTGACTTTTGAGCACTCAGCTTCCTGCAGGGAGTGGAAATGCTGTTGCTGCTTTTCTGTAGCTTCAAGAAACACAGTGACTGAGAGGCACTGGCCACACCACTGACTCTGCCAGGTAACCCAGCACACAACCAGCTCATTGGCTGAGATCAGGAAAAAGCTGGAAAGCTTTCAGCTAACACGAGCAAGGAGAGGAGAGAACACCAGAGCACTTCAAATACTTTTCAAACTAAAACCTCCTCTTCTTTCCCTTGGCTTGTGCTTGGTTATTTTGTTTTTCCCTTTTAAGTGTCACTGACTGGAGGAAGGTGGGGGAGAGGCAGGAAGAACAATTTTATTTTTTTTTCACTTCAATGAAACACGTGACAAGAACTTTCCATCTCCATTCAATACGATCACCATGGTGCAGGTCCTGCCATAGAGAAAAAGTGTAGGGGGGTACTCCTAAGGTCTCCTCATACAGCAGACAGTGTCAGCACAAAATATACCTTCAGTGTACCTCCTGAAACTCTTCTAGAGAAGCGTCCAGCCCAGGAAGGGGGAGAGGCAGTGTGCTGCAAGGCAGTCCATTATATCTGGGCTTTATCATAGTCACTTACTTATTTGTGCACCCTGACTCCTCTGGAGACAAACAGAAAGGATTCATCTTAACAAAACAGCTCTGAGAGCCACAAAGAAGGAAGAGGGGAGTAGCTGGGATAAGTAAAATGACACTCAGCCACACTCACATATCTTTTTCTCTCTGATTCCTAGGGAGTTAAACTGTGGATGCACTGAACTAGTTTGTAATTGAATTGTGTCTTGAGGGTTAATGTGCTCTTGTGCATTGACCCCTTCTCACAGAACATGGGCTATAGACTGGAGATCATGGGCATCCTCATATGTGGCACCTGTGGCTTGCAGTGCACCAGCAAATTGGAGTATTTCAATTTTGTTAACTGGTTTCACCTGTGAATAGTATTTTTCTCACTGGCAAGGCAGCCTGTCTGACCCATCCAGCCTTCTCAAGTTTGGGCACCACCTGGTGCAGAAATACAAGGAGAAGGGAAAAAAGCTGAATGGACAGGAAAAGCTTATTAGCACAGAGAGTTCTGCACAAAAAAAAAAATCTTGTTCAAGCACAGCATTGTCCCCCTCTTTATTCCTGTGTCATCTTTCACAGCCCGATTTCTAATGAGCTCATGCTTTCTGCTTTTCAGCTGGTATGGGTTAGCAGATCCTCAGTGTGGGCAGAGATGCCCAGCAAAATCCAGCCTTGAACCTACTGTTTTGTTGAAATGTGTTCCAGTCAGACATACCAGGGATGAGAAGGTGGAACAGGGTAACTGTGTTATCTGTGAGAGCTCCTCCAGTTAGGGCCACTCTTCCAGCAAGGGGAAACTACCCAGAGGGAAAACCAGCCCCTGCACTGCTATATGAGCCATCTCTAGCTTAGTTTTAACTGCTAAAAGTATCCTTTATGCAGCAGGAGAATACAAACTGAGTTGTTTCACAAGCCAAGGAGAGGAAACATAGAGGAGGAATCACAGCTAATTAAAAAATGTGTTTTATCCAAGTGGTGCACATAGCAATCCCATTGAAGGAATGGCTCTCAGCGAGGTATGAATGAAGGAAGAAATGCCCCACAGCTCTCTGAAGGACACTGGCCCTATTGCCCTTAGTCTGCAGTGGGAGAGGATAATTGTGGAGGGTCTTGGGATGAGCTCAGTGAGAGTGGGCTGACATCAAATTGGACACTGTATAACCAAGGTCAAAGACATCAAAATGTGGGGGAGAGAAAATCTTCACGTTTTGTCTCTGCTAGAATGACATTAGATACAAAATTTATAATTTATAATAACTTGAGACAATTTGCATTTACTGTTTATAACAGTCATACATAAATTGCTAACAAATATTTGTAATATTATAGAATGATTCATAATCATAAATAATAATTCACAAATACTGAAAACAATATTTCACAATGATCACCAATGAGTTAACCACTTTCATACACCATGTGAAGGAAGAGTGAGGTATTCCATGGAAAACAGTCCACATTCTGGGAAACATTTTTTGGTCTGTTCTGTTTCATCCCTAAATGGTGTTAGAAAAATAGTGAAAGGTGAAATTACTGAGGGAGAAGAGAATTTCTGCATCCAGAGAGAGATTGTAGTGCTTAGGCTCAGTTTGCTTAATAACCAGAAGGAAGAGAGGGAGAGTTAAATGGATTTCCAAATTATGCTGATCAGAGAGAAAGGAAATTGCATGTTGCCATCACTACTGAAGGAGCCAGGTGACTTTCAAACAGACTGAAGCCACCAAACCCATTTTCTGCAAGTTATATCCATAGTGGTGGTACTTTTGAGCAAACCCATTTTGTTATGGCAACTGCACTTTTATTTTTTTTTTCCTTAATCCCAAAGATACTGTGAGGATAAGCATATTGAAATTCAAAACCCTGCACTGTGTCCTGAGCCCCTCTGGGGTATAGCTCTATTTCATCCAGAGATTAGCACCTGCGTGGCCACACAGACAGCTGGATTAAGAAACTAATACATCTGAAAGTTAAAATCAGCAGATTTTGGCTGAAAGTTGCTATTGTTTTAGCAGCTGTGGCCACAGTAGTTATGAAACCATAAAGCTAATGGAAATATTAAATTCCTAATTATACCTTTTCTTAGAAGTTTGCATATGGATATCTGATAACTTCACAGCAAATCATTAGGGACCTGAGAAAGGTATTTAAATGGAATATAACATTGAGATGGGGAAAGAATTGTGCTTAGAAATACACACTGCTCAGGCTCCCTAAGGATGTTCCTGGTTTATTTTTCCTCTCCAATTGCACAATATCAAATAGTCCCTAATCCTGCTGTGCATACGGTGTGCAATAATATACCCCCATAACAAGCAGCATTTACAGTGCTTGACATCTTCAAAGGTCTCTGCAAACCTTAGCTAATTAATCTGTTTCAACACCCCTGTGGGCTAAGCATAATTATCCTGAAGAAGCTGAAACAGAGAGGTTGAATGAGTTACTGCAGGCCACAGAAAGCAAGGGGCACAGGAGGGCTGGGAGAGCTGCTGCTGGCACACGCTGACCCCATGCCTCTCCTCCTCATGCCCTTACATGCCACAGACACTCAAATATGTGCAAGACTGACAAAAAATGAGCAAAATGCACAACATTGTTAAGGTTTCTGCATGGCATTTATGTGGAATTACTTCCCATAAATGACAGTTTTGTCTCCTGGAAGCAAGGTGACCCTAAAATCACACACTGCACAAAGTCACACACTGACATAAAGTCACATCCCACTGCTCAATGCCATCATTAATATTGCACATGGGAACCAGGACATTATGCCTCAGAGTTAAAACCAAACTTAAAATCCAGCATCCTGATTTGGATTTGGTGCATGAGTTTGCAGTATTAGATAAAGTATTAGATAAAGTCCACTTCCAAAGCTTGGACTTTTGCAGCATCTCTCTGAAAGCATGTCCATGCCTCTACAAATATGTATCTGTTGTGTTTATGAGAAGCTGGTGTTTGATGCTTTTTAGCACAAATTATTTTGATTAATGTAGATAAAAAAATTCAAGATCATACTCTGTAGCACATGCCTTTTTGTTTCAGTGAATTGCTTGCTTTAGAAGAATAACATGTAAGATTTATTACCAATACATTTTTTTAACAGAATGTTTGGAATTTTCCAAGCTGAATTATTTCATCTCCATTTTCTCTTCATATTTATGTTTAGATAAATGCTTCAAACAATTACTTTGCACTGAGATTTTTTCACAACCATGGATGTATTTAGAGGGTAATTTCTGAACTGCCTGAAGTAACCCTCCCTTTGTAGATGGCAGATCTGCCCTGGTGACCTCAGCAATGCAGATGAGATCCACATGTCACAGCTCCAGCATGTTTTCAAGCCCGTGCTTATACATCATCCAGTACCCTGATTTTCAAGGGTGCTTCATGCCTTGCCATCAGAAAGTCAAGGGTGCTCAGCTCCTGCAGCAAATAAGCACAAAACTATACAACAAAAGTGTAATTAGTGAATGAGTCATTAATTCTCATTATTCTGCACCAGAATCAGAGCTATTCCATCAGGGGGGAGCAGGTAGCACTAACTGACTGTTAGCAATGTAAAACACATCCATCACAGTCACTTCATTCCCTCAGGGGAGCATCAAGGAAAGAAAGACAAGGCTGCTGGAGCAGATAAGCACTGTAAGGCCCTCATTCTGCAAAACACTGAAATTGGGGCAGTTGGTCATGCTGACTTCAGCAGGCAGGGGAAAAAGCATGGCCTGAGACACTCAGCATCAGCAAAATGCCAATTTATAAAGATAACCAGGCCTAAGGGGAAACCCCCCAATTCCTTTAACTAATTACATGTGTAATCCCCTGCTGCCTTTTGGTTGTGACTGTGGTGGCACACCAGGCCCACAGTGTTGTAATCCTGTGTGTTTTCATGGAGCTGGTCCTCATCCACCATGGGTGAGGTCAGGGCTGGCCCATCAATGGAGCTCTGTGCCAACACCAGAACTTTTGCATATGGTTTTATAATCAGCTCGTTATTAATTCCTGCTTCAAGATGCCTAGTTAAAATAAAAGGATTTTATATTTTCTAGCCCAGCACATCGAATATCAGAAGGACAAGAGGTGTTTTCTGCTAATGCCTGGTCAGCTCTTCTGCTAAGAGCTGATCCAGACAACATGCTGGCTCTGGGCATCTTCAAAGGCTTCAAAAATTTTTAGAAAATATTGTATCAAAATCACTTCTGTTGGTTAGGATATACACTGACTGTGGGAAATCAAATTAATCCCTGGGTTTACTTTGGCCCTGTCAGTAGATTTCATTTTCTATTAAGCATTTGTAAAAAAAGATCAATAGGAGAAAAAAAATGATGCACAGATAAAGCAGACACAGAAGCAGAACTAAGAATAACCCAGTGAACTGCTCTTACTGGACAGTATAAATATTCCTTTCAGGTTAAAAATATTTATTTGAGGATACAGAGCTCTTAAACACCAGAATAGATTTCGGACAATGACACTTCCTCACAACCAAGGGAGTAACATGTTTTTGCCAGTAAAGGATATGCTCTGCTTTGCAAAGGAAACTTCTGTTGGCTAATTTCACCATGGAAACTCCAGGTCTGACTATAAAAAGACCACCTTATCTCCTGATAAATATCCTTATGCTGGGAATAGCAAAAAACTAAGAGCAGCTGCCGTGAACCCCAAGCACAGGGGTGGCAGCCGATGTGGAGCAGCCATGGGGACATCCTGGATTAGGCTGGTCTGCCTCCAAACCAGCACTGAGCACCCAGACATCTCCATGTGAAGAATAAAGCCCAGGCTAAAACCAGCCTTAGTGTCCCTCTGCCCAGATCCCCTGTCCCAAAAGCAACCAATGCACTTTTCTTTCACTTTGGGGACAAACATGAATTGGCCAGATGTGAAAAAAGGCCCAGAGTTTTCAGCTTCAAAGGAACCTCTGACCAAGAGGTTTCTCAGGTTGCTGCCTTGGTCAGTGACTGTCTGAGGCTGCTTTGTGTGGGGTGGTGGCAGAGCAGTTGTGTCAGGGGATGAGCTGTGTGCTGGAGGAGCTCTGATTTCCTTGGATCCATTTGCAGAGTCTTTCAGGTTGCTGTTTGCTCCTGGCACAGCTGCCTGCTTTGATGCATCTTTAACACAGACATTTTCAATTCCCCCAAAGGAGCAAATATAGAATGACATAACATAAATGCAGTAATATTAATTATAATACAATAATAACCAATAAAACATACATACATAACATAAATGATCAATGATGGTAGTTAAAGAGGAGAGCAGTGTGGTCATTAGAATACTTACAATGAATCCTTTTACAGATATAATGTTTTCCAGGTTTAATGATGAGCTCAGCCCTGCTGTCTCTGTCAGACTGAGCACTGAGGCACTGTGGGTGGCAGACTGATGGCTGATGGCTGAACACACAGCTAAAATGAGTACAGGTTAGGGAAAGGCCGGTGCAAATAATCAGAAAGCAGACAAACTTGTGATAAGCCAAAAATAATTTACTGTTTTTCCTGTGTAATCACAACCACCACAGTGATTTACAGCAACCAAAGACAGTTTTGAACAGGTTTTATCTTTCTTCTCTACCAGTAGAGAACTTACATTGTCAATAGCCATGATTTTACTTCCTATTGCACTAGATGCTGCCACAACATCTTTGAATGACCTGAACAGTGTCAGAATGACCAGCAGGACCCCTCAATGAAAGAAGAGGCAACATTTAGGAAGAAGGAGGCCTGTAGCCCACAGTACCCTGCACTATTAAGCAGACAGATATATTGTACCTCTTGTTTTTATATTTCAGAAAATCCAGAAGAAAATATTTTTCTTGAAATTAAAAATCCAAACAATCCCAAACCAAAGAAAACAAATGATTTGCAAGTGTTCAGGAGTGTTGAAAATTATTTGGAAAGTGCTTTAGGCTAATTTTGTTAACCACAGCAGAGCTGTAGTGGGTAGCAGCACACTTTAATCTTATTTATTTCTCTCCGTCGTTAAATGCTGGGTTTGTTAGGGTAAGTTTCTTTCAAATCTCCTCAGCATGACATATACTTTCTTGGTCATGAAGTGTCTGTCCACACAAGTACAGACAGACACACCCAATGAGCTTATGATCTTTCTGTCCCATGTTAATATTGTGCCAAATTTGGCTTCACTTTTCCGCCAAGCTTTTCCCTCCCAGTGGTGCAAAAACCATCAGGGCTGATTTTCCCTACACGTGGGACTGAGTTTTTCTGTGTGCCTGTAGCAAGACGAGTAAATTCATGTCAGAATGAGGAGGGATGTGCTGCAGTGTGCTGTATCCAGCATGGAGGCTGCTGGGCAGATGGAATGATGCACCTGTGCTTGACTGGGCTGAAGATCACATGGCTCATCAGCACCTTTGAAAGCAGGTGAAGCCCCACTTCACGCAGCTGTGGGTTTCTAATCACAGCAACCCTCTCTGTTGTGACCACCTCTAATGTCTCCCGTGAGTCCTCCTATGCCAAAGAAGTGCAAGCAGGGACTTGAACACCTTTGAGCTCTCAGTCATTGCACTTTTTTTGTGGCCGAAAGTGGCCAGCAGGTTTAAAACCTCAGCCTTTCCCCTCCTCTCCTGATCATCCTCCCGGCTTAGAGAATTTCTGGGCATTTCTATTGGCTTCTGCCTGCAGCAGTGTGCATGCCCCGGGCTGCCTCTGTGCACGCTGCAGAGATGAGCACCTCCAGAGGGAGCATTCGCCCCATCTTAAAACGCCATCCACACAAGGGCAGGAATCTTCTTTCACAATTTTAGCTGGTGAAAAACACGTGAAATGCTCTCACCCGAGCTTATAAGTGCCAATGCTCCGGTTGACTTTTGCATGTCAGAGCGTGCAGAATTGGGGGTGAGAAATTGCTCTTTCCACACTGCCAGAAGGTGAAGCAGTCCAGGGGGGACTGTAGAGACACCTGGATGCATTTACAGGCGAGTGATAAGAGTTCAGTCCCTGCTCACCAGTGACAGATTTCTCACTGTATAACACATGAGTGGAGTTTTGAGTAACCGAGTCCTGAGGTGGAGCGTGAAACACGGGATTTTCGGTTGTGTTGAGCAGCTGCTGAGCACACAGAGACTTGAGATTTGCAGGTCCAAGAGGCAAAGCAATCCCTCCTCAGGAGGCATAGACCTGCTCCACATAATTTCTTGGCATTTTGGGGTGAACTGCAGCTGGATTGCAGACAACCAGAACCCTGAGAGGTACCAGCAGGAGGGCAGGGCAGTTCTGCCATATGTGAAAGTAGTTCCTCCTCAGCTGGCAGGAATTTGTTTGTATGTGGTGCTCACTTAGTCCCTCATACCAGTGACACACTGTTAAGTTTACAGTGATGCCTTACAGTGCTCCAAAACATGAACTTCAGCTTCTCAGTTTAGACTGATTTATGTTCCAGGCACTTTGTACCTTGCAGAAAGTACATCAGGAAATTGTGATTCATCATTTTACTGTTTAGTCTCCAGTTGATATCACATCTTATTTTTGTACGTTTATATACGGGGAAAAAAGGAAGGCAAGACTGAGACTGAGTTCTTCTGCAGCAGGCAAGCTGGAATTCTGCAATTGTCATTGTAGCAAATTTCTTTTCAGCAAATTAAATTTAACTAGTGCAAGGGCAGGAGCATTCCCTCCAAAAAGAGGAGAAAGTTCAGTGTTGTGCCGTAAATCATCCTTTGCTTTTCAACAATTTGAAGAACAAAAAAAACCCCAAACTTCTATTGTTTTTCCCAAATTCATACGGAAATTGTGCTATGCTTTTAAATGTGATAGGGAAAATATAAGATTTTTGAACTGTTTTGTTTCAAAAAGAGAGGAAAGACTTAATAAACCCTGAAGACCCACAATTTTGGTGATATACAACTAGTTCTACATTGCTGAACTCCTTGATTAAACAAGACAGACAGAAGATCCAAAGAAACCCTTTTCCTGTGTGGCATTTATACCTCTGCTCAACATTCACTCTTCAGGGATGTCTACAAAATGTGAGACCATCTAACTGTCTAACAGCTATGAAACAAATGTGTAAAATCTTCTGGAAGTCCACAGGGTAAAGCTGAGTAATTACAACACCCTCTAGTCTTCCCCAGCTTTGTCCCTTCCCTGTTGTCCATCACTCTTTGGCCCAGGTGAGAAGTTACCCTGTGGTGGTTTCTCTGGCTGCTGTAGAAAAGGCTTGCTGAGATGCAGGCCTGGGAATGTCACATCTCTGGCTGCATTTATTTGCAAAGTAGCTAAAAGCAATGAACAAAGTAGCCAGATTCTGAAGGATCCTTCTGGGGCCCAACAGGAATTTTCAGGCTGGATCCTGCAGCCCCAATTCAGGGTCTAAAAAAGAGAAATCCAAACACAAGAATTCTCCAATATTTTTATTCTGGGACAAGAAGTTGACTTCCTGCAAACTGAGGATGATGGTAGTTGCTAAAGGTCTCATTTTGAACAGAAATTTTGGGGGAATGAGAGGCAGAGGAGCTGGGCAGGGAGAGCTCAGGGGCCCTTGATTCCCAGTAGGAAGAGAGAGCATGGAGGAGGGTGACGAGGAATACAAAGTGAAGAGCAAGCCCATGTCCCCCAGAGTGAGGAGGGGGAGAAGGGAGTGACCAAACCCAAAGATGTCTCCAGCTATGGAGGAGAGGCAGGGCTGCAGGGCTGGGGTCTGCATGGTGAGCTCCAGCTCCCACAAGGCCAAAGGAGTGGCATGTCACGGGGTGTCCCTGTCACTCAAAGCTTCTACTGAAAAGGACTTGGGGCCGTGGGGGCATCTTTCTTGCTTTTTTCTTGCTTTCATTTGAGACCCATCTCTTCCCCTCTAAAAGACAGAACCACAAGGTGCTTTACTGGGCTCAGTGCTTGCTCAGGAATCCCTGGAAATATGAATCCCCTGATTTCCATGTGAGACATGGGCACCTGCACAGGGCAGCATCACATCTCTCATAAGAGCTCTGTCAAACTCTTCAGGAGAAATGCATTAAAACATCTCTGGGATACTGTCACAGAACTAACAGCACTCCCTCCCCTCTTTTCCCCATCATCTGCCTATCCATAAGCCTTCTCTGATATTATAAAAAGAAGATAGGTCCTTCTTACAGTTTCTGATTATGTTTTATAATTTATTTGGAAGTAATATCCTTCCCTTAATAGAATCTGTTATAACAGCCTTGTTCAAAAATATCAATCCCAAAAATGTGCTACAGGAATTTCAGTAAAAGTTCTGAGGCTTCTTCAATTAGGTTTTAAAGAAATCCTGAAGTTCTCGTGGATTGGGCACTTCCAGAGAATTACAGAAAAATAATCATGATCTTGCAGTTGAAAGTCAAAAAGGTCATAGATGCTGATTAAACCCTCAGTTCTGCCTGTACCAATGGTGTGATTTCTGGGAACTCGGGTGGAAGCAGGCAGGCAGGATAGTCCTTTCAGCAGCGTAGGGGCAGGAAATATGTAATTTTGTAAATTTATCAATTAACTTACATTTTTACAGAAACTGGTCCTGACCATGTTGATATTCCTTTTAAATCCCATCCTAATGCATTAGATAATATTGATTTCCCTGCAGATTTGACCACATGTCCACGACACAGACATGTAAGTAAATTATAACCTACTTTCCCATCAACTCTGCTTCTACTTAGATTACTTCTTTCTCACCCATGCTGCACACAATAATTTTCAAAACAAAGTGAATAAACTAGCATAAGCATTTAAGTGCGTTTCCACTGATTCCCATACTTAAATTAAACATGCAAATGCAAACATTAAAAGGAATGACTTATTCATGTTCTTAGGCAAAGCATACATATTAAATTAATGTATGTGTATCAAAGAAGACACTAAGTGCTGACTCTTGGAAAGCCTGTGTAAGAAACTGTACTACAGACTGTTTGTTTAATATTTTTTATTGCTTAATATGAAATTTAGAAAGACTGTATTGATTCTATCTTAAATATTTGCCAATATATTCTCATTTAGGGCAACCTCCTCATTTCCAAATATATATTTAATGAAGTATTATTATATTCTTAACCATTTTAAGAGTATATTTCACATTAACATCTATACAAGGGAACAGCTTTGATGTAGCATCTCAGATGGAAGTTATCAGTAATACAAAGCAGCTAGGCAGCATTGCATGTACAAAGCTTCACCAATACAGAAAAACATATTTTTAAGAATGACAGAGACTGGTTTTAATTTTCACTTTTTCTTTGAATCTTGTTTTTATTTGTTGCTCTGATGAAAATTCCATGTATGTGCATTTTTAGATCTCTTTATGCCACAAGAGAAGACTGGGAGGGGAAATCATCAGGTGATGTTTTTTTGTGAAGTTACTTCTTTTACCTGCCAAAGAGGTGAAGGCTTAAGTGGTCTGCAGTTTAAGTCTCAGAGTTCCTAGCAAGAAGAGGTGAAAGCTTGTCAAGCTTACAAAACCAACAAATAGATCAAGGACAGAGCTAGAAAGGATGGTTTTGGCACATTCAATTACTGGAAAGCTTTCACAGGAGGAAAATTGTCTTCAGTGGCTGAACTGCCTTTGTACATGGAGAATTAAAGTGCCAAGGTTAAGGCTGGAACAGACTCAAGTTATCTCACCCAGGTTAATAGGTAGGAAACACAAACTGGAATAAGTGAAGAAGAAGGAAAAAACCAACATAGCTAAGATAGGAATCTGCAAAGCAAGGAGAAAACACAAAGTTGTATTCACAAGATGGGTGGCCAGGTAAGCAAAAGGCAGTGGAACAACTTCACTTGCAAGGAAATTGGGAGAGGTTGGAGTGCAAGAGCTGATTGCTTGGACACTGAGCAATGAGCCCCTGCACTGAGGTGCAAGAGCCAAATCTTCTGGTGCTGGACTTGAAACCAGGCTTTTATAACATAGTGGGAAGTTCCTTCTGGCTGGAGTACAGCGCTGAGAGCAAGGCAGAACTCAGGTAGGGAGGTAGGGGTGACAGAAAAGCACTGTACATCACTGATGTGGTAGAGTGTGCAGAAGGAAAAGCATGATAAAATAAAATTAGTCAAGGTCAACTGGCTTCTTGAAAAGCACTATAAATCTTCATGTTACTACAGCAGTAGCATAGATCCACTACACCCTCTAGATAAATGTCTTGGGTTATGGAACCAAAAATGTGTATTCTATTTCATTTGTTGAAAGCAGTTGGGGAGATGTTTTTCTTTATCTCTTGTAACTCTGGGGGGAGGGGGGCGGGTGCCTTCTGATAATGGGCCAGCTGTTCAAACCAGGTGGGCAGTGTTTCTTATCTCTTTCACCACCCAACCTCCCTCCAGGGGGATATTTTCTGCTAATGGGCCATTAAGGCTCACTAAGGGCATGACATGTTCCGTCATCCCATTGTGAGATGCTCCACCCAGTGGGGGGAGCCAACCCTTCCTACCTGGATAAAAACTGAGACGTAGGAGCACAAGGTATTTGGTTCTACTGGATTCCCAGAGGAAGACTGGACTCTTCTCACCATCACTGGACCCTTTCTCTCAGGATCATCTCTGCTCCAACAGAACCACATCTGCCACTCCAGGAGGACTTACTTTGGGACTGCTTCCAACACCCTGACCAACAGGGTGTTAGGTTGTATTATGCCATTTATTTTATTTTACCTTTTTTTTCTCTCTTCTCCTATTAAATTGTATTTCTGACTTGGAGTCTCACTGGTTTTGCTTTCAAACCAGTACAATAAAATGTGACTGTGGTTATGGGACAGTGGAATAGTACTGGACAGTCAATAGAACTGTGGGAGACCTCCTGCTCCTGGAGATATATCAGAGCAGAATGATACCAATAATCAAACTG
This sequence comes from Phylloscopus whistleri, assembly GCA_017589585.1. Lineage (NCBI taxonomy): Eukaryota > Metazoa > Chordata > Aves > Passeriformes > Phylloscopidae > Phylloscopus > Phylloscopus whistleri. Next base: position 2,137,531 of record JADMLD010000548.1, read on the forward strand.
AGGCTACAGGTGATGACAGCTCCATTCTTCCTGATTCTGGACTGCTGTCAGACATTTTTAAGAACATATTTATGAGCTTTCAGGAGGTAGTGCTAATTCAAACACAGAGAGGATGTTATCGAAGAGGTGGCTGTAGAAAATAGACCTGATCAAGCAGATCACAGCGCCTTCTGAAGGGAAAGATAAAAAACCCTGTGCTCTTCTGCCTTCTTGTGCTTGGCTTTTTTTAACCTCAGGGGAGTGATGGAACTTTGAGACTTTGCTGCAAAGAAGATTCTTGAAGTCAAAGATATATAACTGCATCTGCATTTTGGGAAGGAGAAAAAACTCATTAAGGACTCCAGACCCAACTAGTGGCAATCTAGCCAGAAAGGGATACGAGGACCAAGCAAAGATCCTACAAGAAATGGAAAACAAAAGGGGCTGACTAACATGGAAAATTGTATCTTATAGGTCAGAAAGTGTGGGGGAAAAGTGAGCTCTGTCAAAAGCTGGGCTGTGTTACACCTTGCAAAGAAATTAAAAGCACATTGTAAAACATTCTTCAGTCATACAAACAAATAGAGAGCAAAAAGAGGAATTTGAGGCTGTTATGCAGTTAAAATTGGGGGTTGGGGTAAAAGATAACCTAAGTATGGGCCAAAAATGAAATGAAAACTTTGCTTCAGTTTTTAGTCAGCAAAGTAACATGGCAAGATGGTGTGAGAGAGCATCTGGAACAGAAAAAAAAAAAATCTAAGGGCTTAATATTTTCAGACGAAGACCGCAATCCCATCTCTATCCAAAATCCTGACAGAACAAACACAGGAACCTGCCCAAGCTAGTAAATTGATATGTTACCTCAGGAACAGATGTTGGGAGAAAAACAAGAGTATCTTATATGTTTTAGAAAGCATAAAATATTTTGATCTAGCTAAACACTAACTGTTAGTTTGATTTCAACAGCTGGCAGAGATAGACAAAAGAGTGTAGTTTAGGACAGCTTAATCCAAGGTAGGTCTCTAACTTGCTCTCTCTCTAATAAGCTTAACTGATTCTTAGCAGAGAAAAATCCCCAATGTCTTTCTCATCCTAAGTAAAGTATTTCATATCATGTCGCCTTAGAAACTACTAAATGAGGAACATATCAAAGGCAGGTGAAGAAATGGCTAATATGGAAATAGGAGCTAAAAAATCTGTTTGGGTAGAAGACAACTATTTAGGGTGCTACTAAAACACTGACCTTGGAATCAACTTTTTTTTTAATTAGTGAGCTCAACAAAAAACCCCATGACAATGCTAATGACAGTTGTCACTGACAAAGACAGAAGAATCAAAATACAGCTTGGAAAAACCTGAAGAGCTTTTAGGATTACAAGAATAAGTAAATTATGGACTTTCAAAGACAGAGCCATGCACTAAAATTTTTTTTTGTGGTTTTGCTGTAAGCTTGGAATTAATCTGTTGGTGGGCAAAAAACTTTAGTGGATTAGCTGACAACTGGTGCCTTTAAGCCATGTAACTGTAGTGAAAAAAAATGTAAACTTGGTGTTTGCAACCTTAGACTTCCCTAATAGTTAGTGACAAGAAATGAGACACTGAGACTTCCTATTACAAAATGAGAATGACCTGTGTATGGAACTTATCTTAAACTTAGACTACAAAGTGTGAATGTCTAAGGTTAGATTGGATGAGCATCCCTGAGGAATATTTGGCATGAAAGCCCTGCTTCGTGCAGTATTTCATCCTGTGTGCTGTTGTTGACTTTTTCTTGAAGCAATTCATGGGAGGTAAAAGCCAGACACCTTAAGTTTCAATTACTTTTTAAAGGATTGAGTGTCTCATTCCTGTCTTTGAAACACTTCTGCTGTCTGCCTTTTGAAACCAGTGGTGGTGGTGGTGAGTTCAGCCCCAGCAAAGTGCTGCTGTGGGTGGGGGCCCTCCTACAGTCACATTCCCCAGGTAAGAGTGACCGCAGGGATTGGTGTTAGGAACAGCAGCTGAATACTCAGCAAACATGTGGAGCCACACCACCCAGGTTTGGGGTCATATTTTTATGCACTTGGTGACCCTTATTGATGGCTGCATTGCAAAGATGAAGGCACTGGACTTAGCTGGTCCAAGGAGGTGGGCTGGACACAGGCATAAATGCTCTCTGTTTATTTTGTATCCTCTTTTCCTAGAGAAAACTAAGGCAAAGGGGATACAAAATGGAGGTGCTGCCAGCCTTGCTTGTCCCCATGCAATGGGGCCCACTGGGTGTTGGGAGGTCAGTTTGGGTTGCAGGAAAAACTGGGGTACATCACCCTCCTCTGCCATTAGCAAAGATTCTGAAACTTCCAGAGGAAAGGTCTGGGCACTACTGCAAAACAAAAAAATTGGTCTCCAGGAGAAGGTTTATGGATGAGGAGGAAACACCCAGGATCCTCCAGTGGAAAGCAATCATTTGGGACTGCAAGTCAGCCACAGCTACTAGACTGAGAAGATAGAAAAACTGTCTGGCACATACCACAGAGACTTAGGAATAAAGTCATCCTGCACCAAGTTCCTCTGGCACAGTGAAAATGCCTCCTGAAGATTGCTCTGAGGAGAGTTTGGCTCTCCACTGCGGTGTTAGGGTTGCTCTCAGAGCACCTGCCCGCATGATTAGGTGCTAAATTCTGCCTTGCCATCTCTCATCAGGCCAACTAAGACCAACAGGGGCAATTAAATGCTGGAGGAAAAGATAAGGATCACTAATCAACTTGCAAATCGTCTAATCAAACCACGCTGTTCACATCCCACTGTTCCAGTGGATTTATAACTATAATTATCCTATTTTAATTTTTTCCCAATCAATTTTACATGAGCATTTATTTTTGTGCACTAAACATATTGTCCTCCATAGACTCAAGGAGTTTTTTATAGTCATGCTTCTTAAACAGCCACATTGCGTGGCAACTCTTAACCTTGATGCATATATAGACAGAGACAAAAAACATTTCTAGGGTATGGCTCTTTGCTAAACTGAAGCATTTTTTGATGTGTGTATATATATGTCTTGCTTACATATATATTTACTTTTCATAAGGGATTTTGTGAAAAATCTGAATATTAGTAGATAATTTAGTTGCACTGTAAGAGATGACAGATTAAAGGATATATTATAAAAAATTGTATGGTTTTTTTAGAATGGTTCGATTTTCAGAAAAACTAAAATCCTCACGTCTTCAGTGGTTTAGTTAGATCCTGTGCAGGCCTCAGGCCTTCCCTTTTCACATCAGCTAGACCTAATATATTATATATTGCAAGAACAGTGTTAATGAGGTGACCATTAGCACACACTTAGGTTACCTAATATTTTATATTTTAAAGGTTTTTAAAAGAACATTTGGAAGAGCTCTTTCCTTTTTCATGTGGAACACCTCCAACAGCATTACAGCAGTTATCATGAGGTCTCTCTTAGACCTCTGAAAAATTTCTTTTGACCTGAGGATGTTGAAAAAATCAAGGACCCTTTCCTTTTTTGTGTCCCCCAGGGCAGAGCCCCTTCATGTCTCAGAGATGCCATTTCAGGTGGATCCTGTCAGGTGGGGTAGTTAAAAATGGAGCCCTTTCCTCATCCCTTCCACTCCCCAGCTGTGAGAGCATATTGGATATGCAGAAAAAGTGAGGCAGGTATAGGTTTTGACCTATATGTCTGCTAACTGATTCTGAAGGCATCATGGTTTAATGACTTTTGATAGGATCTTGCAGATTACATGAGCTGTTGAATCCTGGCATGAGTTTTCTTCGGTAAGCACTGAAATTCTTGGCAAGAAATTAAGAAGATTCACAGTCAAAAATGGGATGGAAGCCAGTGAGTTTGTGAATTATCCTTGTAGGAAAATGTAGTCCTGTCCATTGTACTGAGCCAATGTGCTAAGGACAAAAATAGAATGAAAATTATTTCTATACTTACAGCTTGTCCAAAATAGTATTAATGACAGAACACTTACCAGGCTTGCATTGTGTGTAAAGGCATGGAAAATTTTAGTGTTTCTAAGCATACAGGTTTGAAGCAAAGAAAGGGAACTATTTTCCACAGCTATTATGGAGTCTTCACCTTTATGGTGTACTATCCAACCTGCTCTGACAATTCTCCCCTATGAAAACCCTTGTATTGACCTAACAATTTCAATCCCCAGCTAAGGCTTTCTTCATTGCAATAAGCAAAGCAAGGGTCATCACAGCAAATATCTGACACTCAGGAAATTACAGAGCTTTAGTAAAAAGAAAATAAATCCCACCTTTTAAATCAAGAAGCTTTTGTGACCATTTGTGTTTTCCATATGTGCTGATACTGTATGTTGAGCCAAAAAATCTTTATATCCCCAGTCTTAAAGCTGAAGAGGTAGCTGTAACACATCAAGCACAGCTCCATGTTGCTACTGGAATAAAAGCTTCACCAAGCTGCCAAAAATAAAAATACAATGAACCCCCACCCTAAAATGTATTTCTGTATTCTAAATGGTAGGGAGAGATGACAAATAGCTGGCAAAGACAGCAATTCATTCAATCAATAGATAAACTACACAAATTCCAGCAGAAGCCTGGAGAATGCCATTATTGAAAAATAAAGCACAGCCACTGAGGCAGCTCCTGCAGTCAATCATACCACACATTTAAGGCAATTCTGCTCTTCATGGGTTCAGGGAAAGTTGACTAGAAATAAAAAAATACGTGGAAGACATACAAAACAGCAGCCTCTGCAAGCCAGATTTTAGGACTTGAAGGGGGTTAATCCAGATCAGTGCTTTTGGAACAGAGTTTTATGGCTGGGCTCCTCTGCTGCAGCTTTACAGGCAGTAAATTCAGAAATACAAAATAAATGTGGAGACTGTGTAGCCCATAGCTCCCTATCTGACTCACAGCCAGCAGAGTTGCCTTCTCCATGGGATTTACCATGTCTGGATTCAGCTGTCAGATGAGGCTGAATACACATGGGAGATGGGAGTAGGGCCATCACCCAGGGACCCTGGGAACCCCCAGGGCTGGCTGCCAGGGTGCTGGGCACACTGGCAGCTAAATCACACAAAGCTCCCAGATGGATAATGGGATTTTTAAATCTGCTCCAACAGTAACAGTATGTAGTCCTGGATAGATTTAAAGGAAATATTTGTTTCTCTCTGCTCTCTGCTTTGAAAGGAGTCTTCCAAATTACCTGGTTTGGCTAAGTTTGTTTTGTGTTTTTTTGTTGTTTGTTTGTTTGTTTTGTGTTTGGGCATTTTTTTGGTTTTTTTGTTCCCTAGAAGAATGATCATGGTCCCTCCTTGATGCTTGCCTCAAGAAAACAATGTGTAAACTGGAAACCATCAAAAATCCTAACACTTCCAAACTCACAAAGCAAATAAATCAATGTAATAATAATAAGTGGAAATCTCAGACTGATAAAAACACTGAGGAGCCAAAAATATTAAAGAAGTGGCTGTTTGTAGTCCAGCATTGAAACAACAGATACATGCCCACAGTATTTAGAATGTGTGGTGAATTATCTACTGTCAGTCACTGCAGTACAATCCAGATAAACCAATGATGTGTTTAATGGGACAGTGGCATGAAAGCAATATTGGAATTCAGCTAAAGAAAAAACTCAAAATGACAGTAGAGGATTACATTTTCATTGCTACTTCATTCATCAATGATGGGATAGCTACCTGCACCCCAGTAGGCCCCTGAGCTATTTATATGCCAGAAAGTTGAACCCTTAGAAACACATAATTTGAAACCCTTATTCCTACAGAAAGGTCTTTGTTAAGGACAAGCTACAAGATTTTCCAGAATGGGGATGTAAAGCTGTACATACACCTCAAGAGAATTCTAAAATATTTGGTCAAGTGCAAGTAACAAATTATCTAAGTACAATGAGATAAACAGGGTGTTCTGAAGACAGTGGCATTGCATCAGTTAGGAATTCAGCCCAGTTTCATTATTTGGAAACATGGCAAATAATTTATTACTGTAACCATTTGCTTAGGGGCTCAATTAATAAATATTTATGCAGCTGTTTTTGCTAATGTGGTTTATCAGTAGAATGTCAGTGGTATAAATGATGTAATTTAAAATCATTATATATTTAATGGTCTGTTCAAGGATAAATTAACCTGTATAATGCAATATATGTTACTAATGTGATTCATCGATTTTTTACTAGGAGGCATCCAGATACATACATTTGTTGGAAATGCAAGAATTTGTTAATTTCATAGTTTAACTGCCTCAGATTAAAAATCAGAATTATAATTAAAAAGCTTTGAAGACCATATTAGTACTTTGTCATCTTTGTCGTGTGCGTAATTTGATGTGAAAATAGTATATTTCTAAAAACAAGATGACATAAGCATCTTTACTTGCAATGCTTGGAAGTCAAACAGTGTCATTTTATATTGAAGAGTGTGCTGGGAGACCTCAACTGCATCTTTCTTGTCAGGTGCAGCTTCCATCTCCAGAAGAGGTTCACTTTGTGGATAACCACCGTGTTACAGCCCCCACAGTGTTCTGGGATCTCTCTGAGCAGGTGACTCTCTAGCAGAAAGAAGGACATTGCCTTTGCCATTCCCATTGGCTAAGATGCTGGAAAGGATTTTGGCAAGACCTGGAAAGGAACTGGACCCTGTTTCAGGCAGTCTGATTTCCTTGCCATCCTTACTACCTGAACCGACCAGAGGCAGCTGTGAAGGGAAGAACTGAAACTCTCCTCCTTATTCAAATCTTGCACATCTTCTCCAAATGCTGCTTCTCCCCACCAACCTACATTCCCCTGCTGAAATCTCACCTTAAGGAGACAGCATGATTTTCTACCTAATTCATTGTCTCACCATAATACAAAGGTGCTTGTCTGCAGACTGGATCCGTGTGAGATGACACAGCTCCAACCAGCAGTAAATGTAGGAGCTGTTGCATGCACATGGCTTAGTCACTCTATCCGTATTTCAGAAGGATGTGTGTTCCTCCACAGTGCAAAAATGCTGAAGTCAAAGGTTCCACCATTGCTAATAGTCCTCAGGCTATTATCTCCATGCTTTTTTCCCAGCATGGAGAGAATAATTTATGCATCTTATATTGCTTGTGGGAGTGAAACTAGAAGTAGCTGCCCACATACAGATAGTTCCTCATTGCTTCTCATTCTCTGAATTAGTTATTTTTTATTTTTCTTATTTTTATAAGGCAAGTTCTCTGATATCTATCAAGCTTTTGCTCCAAGAGTGTCATCACCAGACCTCCCCCAGCTGTTATTTATTAAGGATAACAGAAATCACTGGTTGTATTTACAGCTCTGAGGGCCACCAGCCAGCCTTGCAGCTCTACTCCAGGTCTGGGCACAGCTGCACAGCTTCTGCAAACCAGGGCTATATTTGAAAGCCTGAAAACTCCTTTGCACTGTTGGTATTTGTTTCACCATATTTATTGTTTCTAACTTGGCAACCAACCTTGTAAATATGTAGAAGTATCGACTTTATTGGAGGCAATCTGTGTTAAACAAGGCAACATCATGATACCAGCCTTGCTGCAATGCAGCAGCCAAACTGAACTTCTGTCACAGCATAGAGAGCTTCCTAGCTGGTTTATTCTTGAGAAACATTGATAAGTGGTTTAAAAGTGTACAGTGTCTATCTGTACTGATGCTTTATAAACTGTAGTATGAGAAGAACTACCAGTGTAGGGGATGGGAAAGGGGAACAGTGTTTCCTAGGGACAGGTTTTTACAGCAGCTACTGCAGCAAGGGAAGGTGCATCAGCAATGTCCTGTGCTGTAGCAAAGCTCCACAGAAGCTTGCTTTCATCTAGCCAGCACTAAGGGTGCTTAGAAAAGGAAATGGGAACTGATATGAAAATATTTTTTCACTTCTTTAGACAGGGAAGTGCCAACCGTAGTATTTTTTTAACTATCATAGGCCCTACAGTATGAACATGAATTCATGCAATTATGTGAGAATGGGTATAGTGTTTCAGTGGTTTCTATCACTTTGGGAGTAAGGCATATTTGTTTACCACACTGCTCACTTCAGGCATGTAACCCAAATATGATCCAAATGATTGAAATTAGCAGCTTTATTATATATGTTGCTAATAAGCTGAAATTAGAGGACTGGAATGTGCTTCCTGAGTGTGGTTGCTATTGGCAGCACCAAGGGCATACACCACAGAAGCCCAAGTACAAGGAAATTTGGATAGAGCTATATCACAGAATAATAGAATGTCCTGAGTTGGAAGGGACCCCCATGGGTCATTGAAGTCCAGCTCGTGGTTCTGCAAAGGAAAAACCCAAGAGTCACACCATGGGCCCAAGAACATTGTCCAAATACTTCTTGAGCTCTGTCAGGCTTGGTGTTGTGACCACTTCCTCGGGGAGCCTGTTTCAGTATCCAACCACCCTCTAGGTGAAGAGCCTTTTCCTGATATCTAACCCAAGCCTCCCCTGACACAACTTCACGCTGTTAATCATATGAGATTCTAAATACACCTGAACCTCAATGCAGCTGGACAGATGATTTCCTGCCTCAGCAGCCTCCCTGCCAGAGCACCTGCCAGGCCTTCCCCAGCACTGGGATACTGGTGGCTGTCACCATTGCTTCTCAGCCACCAATAGCTTTTCCATTCAGCAATACCTGAGATCAGATAAGAGATAAGAGTAAGAAGGAAACTGCAAAGGGTTGTCAGCTGTTCCCAAAGAGTCCTGTAGTGAAAATCCTCAGTTAAGATATTGCCTCCTTCAGGTGGTTCACTTTGTGTGTTTGGGGTTAAAAGGATACTGATAACACTGACTAGGAGACAAAAGGAGTTAACACTCTTGAGGAGAGCAGGGAAGGTGAATGGAAAAGAGGACCCAGTTTGTCATATACATTCTGTAAACAACAGTTTCCTGCCCGATCGCTGTGAACTGACCACAGCGCCCACATCTCCAATGAACCTCATGCTCTCCTGATGATAAGCATCCCAGGCAGAAAGAACGTGACATACCCTGAGGCTCAGTGACAATCAAATTGTGATTCATAAATAGAGAGTTTCAAAAAGAAGTAGCAAAATGAATTTTTCTATATCTTTCTGCCTCAGAAAGACTAAGAAACATATTCTGTCTTTTCTGGTTCTAGTGGGAATGTTCTTCATGATCCTATTCTGAGCTAGACCTAGAGAATGTTTAAACTGTGTATAAACCCATCCTCAAGGCCTGCTTCTTAATGCAAGACATTCCCAGAATGTGATGTTTGAGTGAAGAGCTGTGACAATTGCAGCTACATATTAAATATTGAAATATATAAATAGTTTATTTTACTTCTTCTCAGTCTCCTCACGTATTACTTTAACTTCCTTAATGATGAAGTCTTTGGAGCCAGGAGCGCGTAGCAGCATTTGTGTGGAAAGCTCCTGGCAAACCCAGGGAGAAGCAATGTCATGGCTCTGCCAGCCCAGCACACCCCAGCAGCATCTCCCCAGACACTGGGGAGTGCCCTGCAGCAGCTGGTGAGCACCTGCATTAGGACACCCAGACCATTGACATCAGGGGGTGCTGTGAAGACCTGGATAATATTTTCCACCTTGGTTTTTTTTCATAGCCAGAATGTGCATACATTTTAGCTGTTCTTTCTCTTGGTGGTTACACCCTATCCAAGGAGTGATGGAGATAAAGGATGGAGAGTTCAAACATGAGTGCAGGTCTCTGATCTGTTTGCCAGGTTGGAAGCTCTCTGCTACCCAGCAGAGAGCACTTTTTCCTTCACAGTTCTGGGCTAGACTTTTGTTTTCCTTTGTGCTGCAGAGCTACTCCGCCATGTATGTTCTCCTGTGTGGGTGGAGATAATCTCTGTGCCTTTGCCAGCACATTCTTAACTCTTTTGAAGCTAAGGGTCACATACGAGTACTTTCTGTCATTGTCAGCCCATGCTTCAAAGTTATTTCAGACTTGCTTTGTGAATGGATTATTTTAACATACTTTACTATGTAATTTTGTTGAAAGGACCTTCCTGCAAGTTTAGAAATAACAAAGCATGTTCTTTTTTTCTCATGGGTTTGAGAATGAATAAGTGTGGAAAATGGGCAGATTTTCACTTCAGATGTTATTTCTGCACCATTTTCATATATTCACCTCACATATACAGACCTTCTGTTTGCCAGGAAAAAGTTTGCACTGGGCTGCAGTAGAGAATAAAATATAAACAATTTCTCACTACCTTGGCAAAGTGTGAGGTATCTCAAAAACTGTCACCCTGAAATTTCAAAACTCATGTGCCAGGCCCTAGGTATCAGGCAACTATCTCAAATTTCTTTGGAGAAGATGATGTGGATTTTGAAGATGTTTCCAAGACCTTCTTGTCCTTGGGTGTAGATAGGGGAAAACTGTGGTAGCCCCATATTTGGAATGCAGTTGCTGATACAGAAGTTCTCATCCTATGCCCATTTCCCTATTCCATTCCCCTTCCATTTCCTTACCCCAGCACTGCTCCGCGCAACCCATCCAGCTCCAGGTGTGCTCCTTGGCCTGATCAGGGAGACCACAAAACTCCAGAGAGGGGGGGAAAGAACACAGGCTCCCTTATTCCACCCTCCCAGGTCTGTGTTTGCACAGAAAGACAAGAAAGAAGACAGTTGCCTTCAGCAACCTGAAAAGATGGGTTCTTCCAGCTGAGTTCCTGCACCTGGGAGGTTAACCAAGCTATGGCTCAGTGGGACTGACAGCAAGTGCAGCTCCAGTATCCAGGCCAGCAGCACCACACAGGATGTGAGCCATTGCCTAATACTTTTCACAGGAAAGTGAAAAAGATTGAAATGTGTATGAGCTAGGGAAAAACATTTTGACAACTTGACATGTTTACAATTTTGAGCTAGACAACTATTTCACTGTGGATTTAAAAAAGATATTTCAAACAAAAGCTTTTACCTTTTATCTCACCATTTCCATTGTCCACCAGAAGAAAATTTATGAAAAGGAGAAAAACATTCCCTGTCACCATCCCCCAATTTATTTTTTCAAACCTTTATGTATCTACTTCTGCCTTATCTCTCCTTCCCCCATTTTCCTGCCTCTTGAGACAGAAATGCTGATCAGATGGTGTTTCCCTTCCAGACTGAGCCTTGTAGGACTTCTCCCATTTCAAAGATCAGCTCCAGTCCCAGCTAAATGCTATGAGCTACAGGGAAAAAAAAAAAACAAAACACACAACCAGCTTAAAAATGTTGGCGAGACCACAAAATACAGATTGTGTCTGTAGGAGGAATATATTCTCATGCTGGGGAAATACTGAATTTTCACAACATTGAAGCAGATAATCTGGAGGAGGATGGAATTTTTTTCCCTAGCACTCCCTTATACAAATAAACACCGCTGAGAAAACAAACTTGTTTAGGTGAGAGAGGGTTGAATTAAACAGCGGTATCCATTTGTGGTCACCTAAAGCTGCTTCTATGCAGATTGCTTATCTGTGTTTACTGCTCTAAATTGCCTAAATGGTGTGAGCAATTCTGGGGATGGGTGGATGTTGTTGTTTAGGTTTGTTTGCCCTTGTCTTACGGACAGGGATAGACGAAAATAAGATTCCTGGTCTGAGTCTGAGATCTCCTTTTTCTTCCTTTCTGATAATTGTGAAGGGTGCTTAGAGTACATTAGAATTTTAAAATCAGTAAATTATCTCTTCCCTATCTTGTGTATGTTCTTGAATTATCGTGCAGTGCCTTACGTGAGTGGCTAAAAAGCAGAAATGGAATAAAGATGGTGAAGGCACCAGTAATTTGGGCATGTGGCCTTTTTACCACACATTATATTTATGTGAGAAAGCAAGCATCTCTTTAGCTACTATCAAAAAAAACAAAATAACAAACCCCTGAGTTAAATCATGACCCTACTCCATGATTCCCCATATTTCTTCAGACTGTGAGCAGACCACTAAGCAAAGGTGACTTTATTACACAGAAGTGTGCTAGATTTTCCTCTGGGTGAGGGTAGGATTCCCAGAGCACTCCGTATGTTGGGGATTTGCAGCCCACCTTCCTGTTTTCAAAATATCTGCTGATTAGGACTCATTTAAAGAGGTGCTTTAGGTAGGCAGCAGGAATAGGGAAAGAGAATTCCTATTTTTTTTAAAGCTGTATAGCCAAAGTAAAACATTTTCTATGTGTGGATTGAACCAAGAAGGGGAGGCTGTAAGGAAATTATTACTTAGAAGTTCTTCACATGCCAGGAACAGAAAAGCAGGTATAAATGAATAAACAAACAAATAACAAAGACATGGCAGGGAGAGAAACCCCTGATGCAATAGTAAGGTATCGCTCCAGAATAACGTGCTCCAGGATTATGTGTTGATCTGACTAAGACAATTCGTGGTGTGCAGATCTACAGATCCATCTGCAAGTGGTGACAGTGATACTTCTATTTCCCAAGGGTGAGCTAAGGCTAAATACAATCTTCTGTGATAATTGCTGCCATATACAATCATACACCTAGCCTGGGTCAGTGTCCAAGCAGACATGATCAAAAATCCACAAAATGGATGGGAAAATTTCCACTGTCTTCTAACAAGTTTTGTGTGGGATCTTGAAGCTTATTACTTTATAGAAGAGCCAAACAGCTTTATGATTAAAAACAGAAAAACAATCACTGCAGGAATACAATCAGTACTTTTAATGGCATTAAAAGGCCACCAGATGGACAACTTTCAATCATAATTAAATTACTGTCCTCAAGTAGAAACAACACTGTTTAAAAACCATTAAGTTTTAGGATGAAACATAAAAAGCTGAAAACAGCATGACTCATCCCTAGCTTTCTTCTTCTCATCCTCATTGCACAAAAGCTCTTAAAATTTGGCTTCAGCACTTTTCTCCTAATTATAATGCACGATCCCTTTGTAACTGTGAAATGCACCCGCTTAAGCTAAAAATTTGCTAGAACTGTACTGATAAAACAGGGCTGAAGCACAATTTGCAGTACTCTAACAGGTCCTCACAGAGTCTCAGGTGCGTCCTGACTTTCTGCACTTTTGATGTCCCCATCATATAATTAACAACTGAAAGATATGCAGAAATAGGTTTAGATTAGAAATTAGGAAGAAATTCTTTCCTGTGAGGGTGTTGAGACACTGGGACAGATTGCCCAGAGAACCTGTGGATGCCACATCACTAAAAGTGTTCAAGGCCAGGTTGGATGGGGCTCTGAGCAAACTGACCTAGTGAAAGGTGTCCCTGCCCATGGCAGGGGGGTTGGAACTGGACGGCCTTTACAGTCTGTTCCAACCCAAACCATTCTGTGATTCTATAATGATTTTGTGATTCATCACTGAAGGAGCAAAGCTTTCCCCTGTGACCTTTCTGTGTATCTACTGAAACAAGTTCTTTTAAGTATATTATGTAGTGGTCAGACAAAAAGAGAACCATCACAGCTCTGTCCCTCAGTCATTAAGGTCTATTTAGTAACAACACCACCACAAATACCCCAGTGCACTGCTGAGCTCAAAACAGCACTGAGCCTTGCTGAGACACAGTATGTTCTAGGCCCACAGCATGCTGTAACTTACAGACTTCATCAAATTTTGAATAGGGATGGTGACCTTTTCCTTCTTCAGAAAGAAAGGGACAGAAAAATAGATGGTGAGAAATAGAGGGCAAAAACCCTTGGGGAAATGAGATTGTAAATCAAAGCAGACCTATGCCTCAACTTTACTATATTTTCATTTTTATTAATAGCACCCACTACTATGTTTTAAAGCCTACCCATTAAAAATAGTTCATGAATTTCAGGGGGTCCTATAAATTTAATTGCAAATTTCTTTTAATATTGTAGTTAGAACAGAAAATTTATCTTTTTAAACTCTGCTCTTAAACTCCACAAACCTGCATATGTGTTTACAATAAAAACTATCATAAAAGCTGTGTATTGTGGTTGGGAAATAGAATTGAGAAACAATACTCTATTCTTTATTTTAAGGGTGTATGAAATACTATTCTTGGTTTAATTTTCTTCACAGAAAATTCACTTTGCCAGGACCATGTCTAATTTAGAACAGCATTTATCAAACATCCTTTGTAACCTTGAGCATGCACGTCGGTTTTGAAGAGTACAGCACCCTGGCTAGGGTGATCATACTGGTTCTTCTGGATTCTCCTGAATGCTGCTATGTTCCCTTCTTGACAGAGACAACTTGAAAAGTGCAGACTTGAGACCAAAGCTTGGGAACGTTCTGAAAATAGGGGATTGCATTCTACTTATTTCTATTTCTTCTAGATTTGGCCCTCCTTCACCTGTACTTATTATAATGTGGAATCATTTGTCAAGTTTTTTTGGAACAAACATTGAAAACCTGCTCCCAGTGCTCTATGCATCCATGTCCCATGGCCTCTTGGAAGCGTGATGGAATGAAGTACAACAGGAAAAGCTGCAGAGTTTTTTTGAGATTTCCATAGTTTTGAAACCAGAAGTTGTTGACTCCTTGCCACAGCCTTGTGGTGTCTTTTTATGAATTTTCTCCTACTACCACATGTCATTTTATAAGTGGTTACATTTAAATTACTGGGGAAAAATTAATCCAGTCTGAAGTAACCATTAACAATACCCATAGATGTCTTCTGTTTACCAAAACAACATTTGAACAAAGGGGAAAACTGAACTCTATTAAGCATAAAGGGCATGCTGGGTTTGTCTCTTAAGACTTAGTCTAAAAAGAATGACTTCACAGGTTGTTTTCACATTCTACTTGCTTTGTACCAAGCTTGGCATATTAGTGACTGTTTGGCTAACAGATTTTGAAAGTGGTATCTGTTCTCAATTTTAACTTTGAGCTCTGCTAGCATGTAACTAATTTTAAAAGCTTCTGGAACTTAAAATTCAATCAGAAGAATATGGGTAAAGCACACAGGACAGTTGTATCATGATTCAATAACCAGACTGATTATCAGTGGATTACCAACCATTTGCCTCAGCACTGGCTTCTCTAGCACCTGGAGAATGACTTGAGGATCACCGTGCTGTTTTAGTTTTTTGTTTGTGCTTGTTTTTTAAAGTTTTTTTGGTGATTTTTTGTGTGCCCTTTTTTTTTTTTTTTCAGTTTCTTCAGATACTTAAGGTCTACTACCCAGAGAGACTTTAAAAATTTTTCCTTATATAAAACACATTTTTAAGGTATCATCTAATGTGCTGAGGATAAAGTTGCTGCTGCATAAAAGTCTTGGAAAAGACCAAGAAGATTTGAAAAAAATCAAATACCTTTTTTTTTTTTTTGCAAGATCGTGTATTGGTATCCACATATCAGTACTGACAAGCAGCTCAGAGTCCATCATGAGGAGTGATGGGAGAGAAATGGTAAATGAAACATTTCATACTCCCTGCTGCAACCTCAGTCACTGAGAAGTAAAGACTGCTCTTTACTTCTGTGAAGAAACAAGTCTCACATAAATGATCCCATTTTTGCTACTTCTCTGGTTATGGAGTATTTGAGCTCTGGCAATCCTAATTCTCCATGTTAATAAATGACTGCAGAAGAAAATAAGCCTGTGACAGAAATCTACACATAATGATTACAAAACTTATAGCATTTTTGAGGGCTTAATTAATTATATGGTGAAAAATGCCCTGTGAGCAACACCCCACACACACCAAGGCTGTGTAGATCATAATGAGTACGTTACTTTGCTTCCCTGATTCTGCTGCTTTCTGCGTTTTTCTGACAGTTTTACATTCCTGCCTGCCACTGCCCACAAATACATTTCTTTGCTACCCAGTATTAGTCAGCAGAGGAGTTCTGTGATGCACTGTGCACTGAATATGCACAGACATCTGCATGGTGCATGTTTCCCAGACTGACACTGAATCTGAATTTCTAGCAGTGAGTAGCTGTTCCCAGCAGTATTATTTGGAACCCCTTTTTGAATCCCAGCTCCACAAGGTGGCTCTCGATTCCTTTAAAAATACCACTGCTTTTGTGGATTAAATATGTCCCAGAATGATCTTGAGAACAAACATCATGGCTCAATGGATGCACAATGCTACAGCAGATGCCAAGATCCCCTTTAGTATGTGGCATATTTTTCTTTCAGTAAAGCTGAAAACTAGACAAAGTCTGACACTACTGAAGTATTACAATTTGAAGGAAGGTTTCCTGTCAATTGCTCAATAAAATCTGAAAAACAAGAAAACAAAGGCATTATAGATGCCTTTGTGAAATGGGACATTCAAATGCTCACCGCCTGCTCTGTTCCTGTGTGGCTTCTCTCCTACAAGTGTCCCTTCCCTACTCCATACCTCTCTAGGATCAGGTCACCAGGTACTGAGGGGTGCAATCTCTGAGAGTGTGGACAGCAGGACAGCAGTGCCGTGCTCCTCAGGAAGGAGATCTTGCCTTTGAAGGCCAGGACACACTGTGAGGTATTATTATTTACTTGACTCCAGCCAGGACTTCAGCATCCCCAGGCAGACCTCGCAAATCCCGCTGTGGCTGGCCATGTGCTAGCAGGGCCTCTCAGAGTTTTACCTGCTGGAGCACCTCATCTGAATGTGAGGTCCTGCCCTGAGGTCTGTGTCTCCAAACCCCGGGCTGGGTGACCATACAGCTGATTGCCAGCTCTTTGTGGCAGAGAGAGCCACGGCTGGAACTGGGACGGGATTGTGGCACCACGTTGTAACTGTGTGACATGGGCTGGGCTGCAGCACACCTGCAAAGCAAAGGCTGATGGTGTGAACCCCAAACTCAGTGTGTAAGTTTGCCCTCCCTCTTGGGTACAATATTGCTGCTTTTGGTAGACAAAAATTCAAATTCCTGTCGCTTACATCCTAGGAAAATGTTTAGAAAACCTGCATAAACTTTGGGAAAAAAGATTAGTTGCTTTCTGTTGATTTGTATGTTTGAGGTCATATTTTCAGGTTTTCCACAACAGGGATAGAAATTTATCTAACTAATAAAATTTGAAAGCTGAAGCTGTATAACAAACCCTATCGCAAGGCAATGCTGGGTGTGTCTGAGCTGTAACGTTAAATTCATTCTTCTTGTCGCTTCCTTCAAAGCTCTGCTGAGCTCAGCCCCTCCCTGGTTATCCTTCCCTGCCGAGCTTGCTGTAACCCCTACGCCTTGCTGCTGTTCCCACCTTTGTCCTTGCACAACTCGCTGCACCTTTGCCTCCACCACACCTCTGCTGGCACAGCTTCTCCCCCCGACCCTTTCTACAGCGTGGTCTCCAAAGATCAGTGAAGCCATCTGCTTCTTGTTCTCCTAATTTCTTTTTTGTTTTCTGTCTGCCTTTAAACATGTGTTCTTCCATGGAGAGATCAGGCAAAGACAAAATTTTGGGTGTTAATAACTGTGTGCATTTTCTGTAAACTTGAATCTGGTAGATCTGCCCTGTGTTCATGTGCACAGAACAGCAGCTGAGGTTGCTGTTCTGCTCTAACTCTTTGTAGTAGGTGTCTGACAATGGGTAAAGACTCTGGGGAGAATCTCTGCTACAGAAGTTTGTATCCTGGAGCCAGCACAATTTCACAAACAATAACCCAAAGGACAGGCCAAGGGACATGTCTTTCAGTCCAATATGTATTTTTTACATTTTCACATGCAGAAAGTCTGCAGTCAAGAACCAGAAATGTGATATCAGCAATGGAACTCAGTTCATTAAAAATTCAAATCAATGGAAACAACAGGACATATTATTTATCTAAGCCTTGAATCAATCTGACTACTATGCATAATGATCTTAATTAGAAAAGTGAGCCGAAGCAGGAAGACAGTCTGTCTCCTGGCTTTGAAATTATCATACCCCTATCAGTATGCTTGGGTAACTTGTAATTAGGGACAAAGGTTACACATAATTTTATATGCTGAAAAACCGGTTTTATACATGTCATTTCAAAAAAATATTTAAGGAATAGTTATTAGACTTGGTAACCCTATTTTACTTTGATTTTTTTCTACCAGATTAGTAGTCTGCACTAATTAATTGATGGACTTCAAAAATATCAATAGAAACTTTGCATTTATGGAGAGCCTGGACACTAATAAGTAACTAGCAATATCAGCATCAGACTTTGTATAAGTTCCTTTCCAAAATTTGGTACCTTTTCACATCTCTTTCAACTGCATGGAAAATGCAGAGAAGCCGTGTGGGCTGTCCAGCAGCAGAGAGTAAGGGCTTTCCTGTCCAAAAACTTTACTGGCATGTTGCACCAGTATGGGCACAATTATACCTACACAGCTCCTTGTGCTGTCCCCCACATCTTTCTTCTTTTCTTGCTTATCTTCAACTACTGCCATTGAATATGAAGTGTTCAGGTTTTGACAAAATGGCAGTCCCCTGATTACACTTCCTTTCATATTTTATTGACCAGCTGTAATTAGAAAACAGAAGACCTAACTCCAAGGTCCTGCCTCATCAAAGAAGTCAGTTGCACACTTAATTTAAACAAATTCTTCCATTTAGTTAAATCCACTGGGCAGGCCCAGTGCCCACTCACAGTGTCGAGTCACACATAAGCACTGCTCTCAGCAGGAGCAATGCCTTCCCTTCTGCACTGGAACACACCTCTTCCTCTCTTATCACAGGCACAGATGTCCTGATTTTTTTTTTCAAGGTAGTATTTAATTTTAGAAATACATTAGAAAAAGATCAAACCCTCTCTGTCACACAAAATGGCCTTGCTTTCCCAGAACAGTGTTTCCACAAACAAAAAGTATGGAAATGAAAAACACAAGTAGGATCTGTTTCATCAAAGTATTAACTACATTTCTGTGAGGTTGACAATCACCTTTTTAACGTGGCAGGAATTACATGCGTAATTCTCTTTAATGGGTGTTACAAATGTTCAGCCCACACTGAAAAAAGATCACAGTTGGTATGAGTAATAACATTTTTCTTAAACATAAACAGTTCCCCTCTAGCTCTCTACATATCCTCCAACATCAATGTAACCACAGCTGTCAAGGCAGCCTCACCTCTTTCTATGTATATTTTAACTTTAATTTTTTCCCATGCTTTCACTTAGTGGACATTTTTTTTTCTTTTTGAAGGGCCTAAACCTGTTCTCCAATTTTGTGGGCAAATTCACTGCAATAACAGATCTTGGTGTTTAGACGTCTTTAAACATTATTATTAGCATGCAAGAAATTAGAGACCTACATCAAGATCTGGAGGTTTGGGTGTTGTTTTTTTAATTGAAAGTGGATTTCAGATTGTAGTTTCCCTCATTCAAGGATCTCCAAACACTTTTACATGGTTAAATGAGTTCTTGTGGTCTCCTTCTTTACGGGCAGCAGCAGCCCCTTCCCGAGCTTTGGCACAGCCTTGGTGGGCACCAGCTGGGGCCACCAAGGCAGTGTGAGAGTGAGGATGCAGGAGCTCTGTGGAGAGGATGTGATGGGCTGAGGCTCAGAGGGCACACATAGTCTTAGTCTTAAATTGCACATGTAGTCATAGTCCTAACATGTGCCAGGAGAGGTTTAGGTTGGGCATCAGGAAGAATTTATTCACAGAAGTGGGGTGATTAGGCTTTGGAACAGGCTGCCCAAGGATGGGGCAGTCACCATCCCTGGAGGTCTCGAAGGAAAGACTGGACATGGTACTTAGTGCCATGGTCTGGTTGACATAGTGGTGGACTCGATGATCTCAGGAGGTCTTTTCCAACCCAAGTGATTCTGTGATTCTGTGATGAAATGTACCCTCCAGTCCTTGGGACACCCCACATCCCCTTGAAACTGCTATGTCCCCTCCATGGCTGAAGCACAGAAGTCATAGAATAATTAAGAATAACTGTAAGAACAATAATTATTATAAGGATGATTAAGAAGAATTAATACTAGAATATTAAGGGGTGGGAAGGGACCCAGCGGTCTCCGAGCTGCCGTGGGCAGAGACGCCTCCCCCCAGACCGCGGCCCCATCCCACCCGGCCTTGAACACTTGCAACGCTGCGGCACCTACAACCTCCCTGAACAACCTGCTGCAGTGTCTCACCACCCTCACAGGAAGAATTTTCTCCTCCTACCTAATGTCTAACACCTGGATCTCTGTCCCCTCAGTGAAGTACGCAATGAGCTCTTTAAGCGCCCGTGTCCCTGGGGGTGCCACGCTGTGTCCCCCAGGCCCGCGGCGGCCCGGAACGCAATCGCCGGGGCCGCGGTTTCCCGGCGGACCGCGGAGCCGCCCGGCGCGGTTGCCGTGGTGCGGCGGCGGGCGCGGCCGCCATGGACGAGGAGGACACGGTGGGGCCGGCGGGGTTCGCTCTGCCGGGGGCGCTTCCTCACCGGGCGGGCAGCGGCCGCGGGGGGAGAGGGGGAGAGGGGGAGGCTCCGGCGGGCGCTGCCTGCCCCGGCCCGGTCCTGCCCTGCCCACAGCGGGGCCCGGCGGCGGTGGGCGAGGCCCTGCCCGGCCCCTCGGCGTTGGCCGGTGCTCGGTCTCGGCCGGGATGTGCCGCCGGCCGTCCCTCAGCCGGGCCCGGCGGAGCTGCCCCTCCCCAGCGCACACGTGGGCGTTTCTGGAAACCACTTTGTTTTAATCTGTCGGTTTCCCTCTTCTCTTTCTCGCTCCGGTTTCTCCGGGAAGCGCCGGCTCGTGCGGGCTCTCTCCCACCGCGTGTGTTTCTGTGCTGTTCTAGACATTTATTTTTCCTTTCGCCTGCCCCTCCAGTTTTTGTTTCCTTTTTCATTTCTCGTGGGTGGCCTTTTTTAAAGCCCCGCCACGTGTGTGCGAGGCGTGGGTCCCCATTCCCCTTGTTGTGACGCTCAGACACTCGGGAGCTGGCGCTGGACGGCTGCAGTGACGAGTTCAGAGTTATCTGTGGCTGAGGGCATCACTTGTTACCGACTGAGCTTACACAAAGGGCGTAAATACTCTTCTCCATAAACAATCTCAGAAGCTGTGCAGTAGCCTAGTAATAATGCTGTTTGTTTTACCTGAGCAATTGTGAAAGCCTGCTGTTTTTTCTTCCTTTCAGAGAGATTTTAATGAGCGTTGTGCCCAGTGTTCAGAAGTGAACTGGGGTCTCACTGATGGAGGCAGGTTTTATTGTAGATCTTGCCACAACGTTACTGAGGTAAAAAGATGAGTTACTGCCTTGGAAAAGGTTTATTCTGATTGCTCCTTTATATAAGAAAATGACAGATTTTTCTTCTTGGCATTGATGGCAGTATTTTTATTCTTCCTTTTTCATGCTTTAGTTGACACTATTTAAAACGAATGTTCCTTGAAATCACAACATTTCGAATGAGCCATCTTGGCCTGCTGTGTTGCTGTGGCTGTGGTGTCAGTGTGCTCTCTAGATGCCTTAGAAGCATTGCCTGGGTGCTGCTGCATTTTGTGCAGTCCAAAGCTCTGCCTGATGCATGTCACCTGCATGTCCATGATAGCAATTGTCTGTTTTTGAAATTTCTGAATGAAAAGTTCAGACTGTCTTATCTCCTGCTAGTTTAGGGAATTTGAGTAAATTCCTCCATTATGTGTTATGATGGGGCAATCTGTGCAAGTTGGACCTGGCTCTTTTTCTTGCTGAGATGTATTCCTGTTTTGCAGAGAACTAGAGAAGTTGTAAACACTGATTTTATTACTAATTCAAGAGTCCAAACAATCTCCAAAGGTTTAAGAAAGGAGGAAAAAAATGGTATGTATGAGTTTCTGTCTGTATTTTGCAAAAGAGTGGCTGTTCAGCCACTGTTCACCTAGGCCATTATGTCTTTGGTGGAGAACAAAAGTGGGTAGGCAGGATAGACTGTCAGAGTGGTAACAAAATGCACCTCCCTGATGCTGTGACAACCTTCAGAAATCACATTTGGTGACTCCCTGAGCCACAGATGACCTCTGTGAGCCCAGTGGTGGGAGATTTTTGATTGAATAGAGCTATGTGTTACTTACTGCTGCCTTGATTTGTGGAAGCAAATGCTCACTGAAGCTGCTGGTGGCATGCATTCAGGTGTGGGGATCCTTTGTTCCTTCCCTGTGAAGCTGTTTGTCTTGGCAAGTGAGATGTGATGGTGGCCCAGCTCTTGGTGTCAGTCTGGCCTGCTTTACAGGCACTTGGCCCTGCAACCTGGGCACAAACTGCATGGAAGAGGCTTCATGCAGTTCCAATAGCTGAGCCAGTGCTGCATCTTTCATCCAGAGTCACTTCTTTACTTCTAATTTCATGAATATTCAGAAGTGTAGTGGTCATTACATATGAGGATCTGTGCCATGAGGATGTAGTGGTCAACCTGCTGCTAGAGAAGTGTATGTGTGTTCTGTGTTGGCTGGATAATCTCTGTTATGTCGACTTTCAGAAAACAAAACTGCATTAAAATGCCAAATAAAGCAAGGGGTTATCTTTCTGATATGCTGCTCTACCTTTGCTCTGCTGCAGAGGCAGCAGAGGATTGCTACATTCCTTTGAAAAGAACTGTGTGGAAGTGAAGGGAGGTGTGAAGAGGACCCCTCCACTTTACCTTATTCTGTATTGCTTCTAAAGTCTGGGCTGTGTACCACTCATGCTTTTCATTTATCCTTGAGAGTGTCATTAGCCAACTCCCAGGCTTCTTAAGGAAGAAGTTCTTATCTTCACAGTCCCTTCTGTGACTGCAGTCATGTTACACTGTGTTCCTGAATGTATGGGAGTAAGCTGATGCTGTTAGTTCCCTGCTTAGCAGTTAAGAGCAGCATCATTAAAGCAGGGCAGAAGCTTTGGGCAGATAAGTTCTAAGATGGTGAGATGCAAAGTGTCTTTCAGAACAAAAGTAGTGAAGAACAGGTGTAGAAGGAATGAAAAGGGAGTTGAGAAATGCAGAGAAAATTCCTAAAACCAAAAGCCTGTAGAAAAGGTTAGTGCTAAATTTAGAGAGGTAAGGGCAAAAAAGTAGTTGTAATGCAGCTTGAAGAAATGGTGAGTAGATTGGAGCAGGCCCACTCCCTGTGAAATTCATGTTGTGCTAGGATTTGTTAGAAGTTGGGATATTCTTTTATTTAAACATATATGATTCTGTGTGAGAGAATGGTAAAGCACATGGTGGTGTTGGTTGTTTTTTTGCCTGACTCACTACTGTAATGTTCCAGTTTTCTGTGTCGGGGTGGGAAAGAAATGTCCATATTTCATTTTAATGGCAGGTTCTCAGTTATTTTTAAACTGGTAATTTAACAATGCTCCACTCAATTACAAATACCACACTAGACATTATAATGAATTATATTATTCCTGGGAAATGTGTGAAGTTCTTGTTCAGTAACTTTTCTTCTCGTTTAAGGCTGTGAATAAATGGAAGTTAGTCGAGTGTTCAGTGTAGCTGGTTTATGCACTGGATCTGAAGTCCTTAAATAGGGATATGGGGATAAGTGTGCATAAGGTTAAAGAAACCCAAAATAGTACAAACAAACATAGCCCCCCTTTTTTTCCCTTAGATGGAGGCAGTGAATGGTATGTTTGTGAAGGCTTTCAGCTTGTACTCAAGAAACAAGTGGAAGCTTTAGAAGCATTAGGAGTATGTCCACAAATGAAGGTATGTAGATGTCAGTGTGAGTTGTACACTTTGTGTGTGTGTGTTACAGGAGGTGGGATTTTAAAAGATTTTAATTTTTAAAGTGAATCACACAAGTCTGTTTAAAATCATTGAGCATATGAAATCAAAATTTATTTCTCTGGTAATTTTAAAACATATTTTATAAACCACAGTCAATAAAATTAGAGATGGACTATTATTCAGATTCCTGAGTTAGAAATTACACTCTGTTCTCTCAGCAATTAATGATCTTGTAAGCATTGTACTAATTACCATTCGTTTGTGTTTATCAGGATGAAATTCTGTGCAATTTTTGGAGGTGTTACCTCCAGAAGAGCAAACAGGCATATTGCAAGAGACCAGCTGGGGAAACTGTCAAAGCATTATCAGTAAGTGAAAGCTCAAATCCCATGAGATGTTTGGTATCTTTTTAAAAGCAGCAACAGAAATCTTCTTTGTTTAGGCTACATATCTTGCTGGTAATAATGTCACTTCAGTATGAAGGAGATCATATAAATAGGCTTGCACATGTCCATTTTATTGGGTTTTGGAGTTTTTTACCTATTTCAAGAGATGAATATTTCTGTAATTATTTGAAACTTTTTATTTAAAAGTATTGCTTTGTCTTGACAAAGGTAATCAGTAAATACAAATCACAATTCAAAATGTATCATCAGCTACCATCCTTTGCTGCCTGCTCCCTTGAAGTTACTCATTTGATCAGGCTTTGATTCTGTGTATTGCACTGTGTATTGTGTTCTGGTCAATTGTAGCAGATTAAAATGTAGTCATTAGAAGTTTTTTGATCTTGAGAAATACTTTAAAAATGCTTCATTTTTTTTCCACTTGCTGGTGATTCATGGAGTAAAAATGTGAACAGTTTGGGTTTTAACTTTTAATTTTGCATTTGTCTTGTTTTATGTGGTTTGTTCAGATTGAAACAATAACTAAGAGTAGCTAATACAAACATTTACTTACAAATCCCAGGTATGTGAGAGCAGTACTGATGTGGACAGTGATCCAGAGAGACCCAGCCTTCTGCACTTGCTGTCTCTCTCTGAAAGTGAAGGGGATCTGCAGACTGACTGCAGCTTTGCCTCATCAGTGAGCAAGGTCTCAGGTAGGAGCAGTGAGCTAAACTGTCTGAAAACCAGTTTTTCTGTAGTTTTTAAATATAAATAGATTTAAAGTGTATTTGTGTACAGTGAATTGGAGGAACTGGTTGGAAGGTGTAAAGTTTTCAGTCTTGTTTGACAGTGTACTACTTTATATTCTACCAGAAATAGAAGACTTCCTCCCTCAACCCCCACCCAAGGAGATAAAAGTTGAACAGGACCTGGAAATACAGTGGGAAATGGAGGAGGAAGTTCTGTTTTGTAGCAAGTTTGCTCCATGCCTCCTGTTTGGAGTGGGAAAAAAATTGCTGTTGTATCTGCCAAGCTAGATGTTCACAAACACAGCAGCTTTGAAGAATAAGCACTTATTTAATCAATAGCAGAGCTGTCTGTCATGACTTTGATGTTAAAAAACATGAGTTTGTTCTTCAAGGGGTGTATTTTTTTCTATCCCATGGATATATTTAGCTTTTTAGGTTTTTTTCTTTACCTTATATTGGTATTTCTGTATCTTTTGTCTCCACAGTCTTTTTACTGCTTTCCCAATGACCCCTTCTATGAAAAATCATATTTTAGCATTTTGTGAGTTTCTTTTTTCTGCTCACGATAGCAGCTGGAAAATATTACCAGAATGCTGAAGTTTTTAATTAAAATGTTGTAGAAAATTGGAGCGTTAGGTTCTGGCAAGTGTAATACCAGACAATGCTGCAACTCCTGATACTGGAAATGCATTGCAAGACACATTTGAAAGCTTTTGCTTGTGTTTTAAACTTATAAACTTGCTTGCTTTTTCCTTCTTTATCTCTCTCTGTGTATCTTATTCCCCTGTTATGTACTATCCTCCCTATGTCATGTTTCTGTTCTTCTGTGATACTGCCTCTCTGCCCTCAGAAGAATGCCATCTTGTTTTTTCAAGCTTTTCTCTTTATTTTGTAAAGTCCAGAAGTGGTAACAGAGTGAGAAATTTGATCAGCAGCAATTAGAAAAATAAATGCATGTTTAAAACTCCAGACAGAATTAGGGAGGGGGGGAAAAAAGTTATAAAAATGGTGATGCAAATTTTTTTGAATACTATGCTCAAACCTTTCATCCTTACATATTAAAATGACAACATTTTGAGGTAAAGAGTCACTGTATGTTTGTGCATGTAGAATCTTGGGTGTTATAAAAATATAATACGAAAAGGAAAGAACTGAGTGAAGAGTTTCTAGTGCAAGTGTTCCATTGAATTTTCTTCTCCTTTTTGATGTCTAGAGGAACTCCTTTCTTCCTTGGTACTTGTGCATTTCATAGGTCTGTTGCTTAAAGTTTTAGAACAGCATAGTAGTCCTAAGTAGGCCATAATTTATTGTCTTGGTTGTTTAAACATAATTTATTGTCAGTTGGTTGTTTCAACAGCCAACTGAATTCAACCAAGATTGAATTCAGTTTCCAGCAGTCATCAATTTCACTGAAATCACTTGAAATTAGTTAAGAGTTCAGTGATACTTAAAGTAAATTTTGGTGAAATTGGACAACCATAGATAGTTTTGTCTATTAAAATGTAACATAAGTGTGTTCTAGTCTATTGTAAACTCTTGTGAAAATTCATAAATATTTTCTTTGGTGTTGTTTCTGCTGAGCTGTTATTGCTACAGACTAGAAACCTGAACACCCTTCTTTCCCTAAGAGGCTTGTCCAGGTGGCAATTGGGGGTTTTTTTGTTATTTTTGTGTAGGGTTAATAGCAAATTCCACTGAATACAGCACTGAGATATTGCTAGAGAAGCCTATAAAACTCTTAAATTATTAGCTGCGTGTAACTGTGTGTTGTCATGCCTTGCATAAGCTGGAAGAAATAAAAGGAAATTGTGTGCCATCATTAAGGCCACAAATATAATGAGGATTATTTTAAATTGAGTTGAATGTGAAATTAACAATGAAGCTTCAGTCATGAAGCTGCCTTTAAGCACAGGTATCCAAGTGAAAGGTGAAGCAGCTTAATCCAGAGATTAAACCGATGTTCCAGTGTTTCTGCCTTTGTTCCCTGACGCACCTGTGCGTGCCGGGATGCTCTGCTCTGCACCGGGAGTTCGGGCCGGCTCTGAGAGCCCGTGCCGGTGCAGTGCCCGTGCCGGGGCCGGTGCAGTGCCCGTGCCGGGGCCGGTGCAGTGCCCGTGCCGGTGCCGGGGCCGGTGCAGTGCCCGTGCCGGGGCCGGTGCAGTGCCCGTGCCGGTGCCGTGCCCGTGCCCGTGCCCGTGCCCGTGCCCGTGCCCGTGCCCGTGCCCGTGCCGGTGCCGGTGCCGTGCCCGTGCCGGTGTCGAGGCCGTGCCGGTGCCCGTGCCCGTGCCGGGGCCGTGCCGTGCCCGCAGCGGCGGCTCCGGGGCCGGTAGGTGGCATCGCAGCCCGGCCCTGGAAGGCGCCGTGTGCGGTGTCCCCATCCTGCGGGCGCTGGCCGCGGACCTGCCCCGCTGACCCTGCCGGCTCGCAGGTGTGGCTGCGGAGCTGCCAGGCTCTGGGAAGGTCCAAATTGTTTCCAGCGGGCTCTTTGCCCTGGCCCTGCAGCTCCCAGCTGGGGAGCTGTGGATCCAGCTCTCGCCATTCCTGTCTGAACAGGTGAACAGCTTGTGGGGAAGTGAAGTGAGGAAAATCTCTGCAGAGTCCATGCTGACATTTTGTGCTGGTGTGCTTTAAATGCATTTTGCTTCATCCTGGCTGGGTAATGATGTAGGGAAGGGAGGCCTACAGGATTTTTTGTTTGTTTGTTTTTTGGTCCTCTTTCCCTGAACTGGCAGGTTTCACTGCTGAAAAGTTTCCAAACTCATAAATCACTCTACTAAACTAAATTTTCTCTTTTCTCAGTTTCTCTTAGATTTTAATGATTCACTTCAGTAAGGAAGTAGAGAGGTTTGGATGTTAATTTATTTGGGTTTTTTCTCCACCCTCTTCACCATTTCCTACATTCTTTTTGTTTCTTTGACATTGAATTTATATACATTTTTTAAAAGTATTACCTGTGTTTCCACAGTTAGAGATTATAAGACAGATGGATTCAGGGCAGACTTTTAACATCAGTAAAATTTCTGCAATGTAAATGACTTTTTCATTGAAAGTCCTGCCTGTGTTGAAGTTTAAAACTATGTTTTAATCCCAAACTCAGAGTCATCAATTTAAGTACATCAAATTTTCCCTTGTTTCCTCACAGTTCCTTTATCTCTCAAATGGAAAACAGTATTTCCAGCTCATAAGTACTATGAGTTATATGTTATATGGGAGTTAATGTCCTAGTCAAGTGGAATAGCACTTTATGAAACAGGTCCTCATCTCATATTGTGGTAGATGAATAAATTAGGGTTAAACTGTTTCACAGAAAAGTACACAAACAAGCAAAAAACTCAAAGTAATTATTTGAAAATGTTACTAGTCACTGAACAAGTCTTGTATGTTCCTTTACCTTGTGTTTTGTATGCCATGGTTCATGTGTCTATCATATCAATTGCTTTTTTCCTTTTCTGTTTTTAACATAAACCCAAGAAAGCACCTCTGTGTACTCTGGATCAGTAGATGGCAGCTTGTATTTAATGAAGAACCAAAAGGAGAAGCTGAGTATGACGATGCCAATGACCCTTTCGTTTTGTTACATGGCATTACTCTGGGTGAGAGAACCAATGACATTGTCTGAGCTCCTAAGGTATGAGTAGTCTCTAGTGAAGAATTTTTGCTTTTATACATTTTTTTTAAATAGATCTCTGCCATTGCCCTCTTACAAATTTGCTCAGTAATATTGAGAAGTTCTTTGTATTTAGGTGTCTTGTCTTTCTTTTTTAATAACCCATTTGTGCAGCTGCTCTTGGAGGATATTCTCTGTTGATTGCAATGAATTTCAAAGACCTGTAAGGAATAAGGTTTTGAAGTTAGAGAAGCTTTTTATCCTTCTCCTTCAAAAAATCTTAAGACCTGCTGGAGGTGTGTAGGGCCACACTTCCATGATATTTGCTGTTGTCAGCATGTCAGAATTAAATGAGTAAACATTCTCCAGGACTTACATCAGTGTCATCATGCAAACAATACCAGCAGTATGCAGTGATCTGAAATGTAGCAAAGTACTTCATGCAATGGAGTTATTAATTGAAATTAATATAAGAAGATCATTTTGTCTTCATATCTTTGTATCTGTAATTATTAGAGTTCAGAATAATACCTTTTAATATGGTAGAAATAAATTGTTCTAATAATAGGGTTTGATGCTAAATGGAGACTGTCAGGCTACTGCTGACAATGCAGTTCCCTTCTCTCCCCTACAACAAGACCATGAACACTTTCCTTATTTACTTAAGGAGTGAAAAATAATTCATCAACTCTTCTTGTTGGCAATAAGTATTTTAAGTCAGGCCCAAACAAGTTCAGGAATTCCTAGATTTTTCTTGGAAGACGTTTTGTATTCTGATAGCCTTTTTAACAACTGTTGAAATACTGGGTATTTCTGAACAGATGGTGAAAAAACATTACTTGGCCAAAATTTAAGGAATAGAAATACTCAAGTAAATACATTGGCAAATCAGATGGAAAACTCAGACAAAATAAGGGAAAAACTGATGAAAAATTCAGTGCTTTCATTTTTATTTTTCAAATATGTAACCTGTGAGTTAAAGGCAAGGCAGTGGGTGCATTGTCCCCCACCTGTGGCGCTTCCAACTGATGTAGCTGCTGAAAGTGTGATGAGTGCAAGGGTTTTTTTCCCCAGAACCTGATACTCCATCGTGGCCTCTCTCCCCAGGCATGCCAAGTTCCACCTGCACTTTTGTAGCTTTTTGTACAAGCTTTCCAAGAGGGATGGGTATTCAAGGACGCTATTTTGTAATTACTTTCAAAAAGGGGAGGTTTTTATTTCCTGAAGTACAGTAATTACTACTAGATAATCAATTGCTGTGCAAAACAATTTAACCCTTTGATTTTATTTTGGGGGTGGCTGTTGCCTTCATTGATCAGAATTGCACAAACCATTGCATATTTGTATAACTGGATATGCTGTTGCATAAAAGATGCTTGTAAAATGCCATAATATTCAGAATTTAAACTAGTATCCTGCAATACAAAAGTACTTACTGAGTAGATTAAGAAAAAGTAGAACTCAAAAGTAGTTCTCAATAACAAGATTTTTTCTGGCTACGTTCTTCCTTAGGAAATTCTGTACAAGTCAGAACTGCCATAACATACTCTGTATTTTTGTGAATGGTCAGCAAACAAATAACGTAAAACCTGTCTGATAATGTTTGTATATGGCAAAAATCCAGGTAGTAAATTACAATTTCTGGGACAGAGCAACTGATTCACACTAAAGAATTGTTAGTTACCCCAACCTGTTCAGAGAGAAAAATTAATAATTAAATATATATTCTTTGGTCATTGTATCTTGGAAACTGTCTCTGGAAGCATTGTTGGCTCATACCAGGCAAAGACGTCTTCACATGTTTCTGTCTTAGTACAATGGTGTGGTTGGAAGAAAACCCAACCAAACAACAACTGTTGAAGTCAGCTGTCAAGAGGGAAGATAGATTGTTTTGTTTGCATATGAATGGTAAATTATTGTATTTGGCACTTGAAAAATTGGAGACTGCAGAAAAGATCCTGGAAAATTATTCAGAACCTGGAGACTATCCTTTGGACTAATATCCTTAAGAGATGAGCACACTTGAAAAGATTTAGAGAAGACATGGAAGCAGAAAAAAGGTTGGAAAAAGATAAAAAAAATCAAGCAGCAAATATAGCACAGAAAGGCATAATCTGAAACTAATAATTGGACATTGAAATAAGATTATTTGAATGAGAAGATATAATTTAATTAGATACAATTTATGTGTGTAAGACTGTGTAAATCATAATGATTCAGTAACTTTAAATGCACTGAACATACAAACTGGATTAAGTACAGAAAGTGAAGTTTAAAAGAATGTTATTTGTATTGCAAAGTTTTACCATGATACGATAGTTATATAAGACTGTAATTACGTTATCATGCTTCCCTCCCTACCCTTAAGGTCTTTGCCTTTCAACAAGTTTGATGAAGAAGTAGAAAGAATTTTAAATTGCATGAACTACCATAAAATACTTGTTTTCTGACTTCTGAATATTTAAGTTTAAAAAATCAGACAATGTTCACATTTTTGCATGCATTAAGATACAAAATAACGACAGACTGAAGATGAAAACTATGCAGAGAAAGCATTAAGTATTCAGCATTACCTTTTAAGTCTTTGTAGGCAAATTATTTTATTTAAACCAGCTGAATTAGAGTTCTGTTTAAAGTTCTGCCTTGTTTTTTCCTTAGTTTGGTTTTCTCCGTACCCTGCAGTCAGCTGACTGCCACTCCTCCCTTGCTTAGGCACTATGGTTGGGCAATCTGCCAGCTTTTAAAGGATTTACAACACCAAAAATACACTCCTCCTTGCTACTTGACACACTTAGCAGAAAAACACTACAATTACCTCCTCTGACAGGAACATTTTGGTTTAAAAATAACACTTTCAAAAACGTTCTGCTCAAGTCTGTGCTACACATTAAATCCTTTTCCATTGTGAATAGTCTTACAATATTCCATATGATGTATATTATTCATCTAAATAATAAAATTGTTGAGTTTTGGAAAAAGTTTCAAGATGCTAGACTTTTGAGATTCTGAGAAATAATGCCTTTCAAATGAGGTTATGCCTAGTTGTGCTGGCAAGACTAAACTTATAATCAGTTTGTGGCATTACTGTGGCTTTAACAGATGCATCACTTCCGTGTAGCATGCTGAGGACCAAGGATTTTTTTCATACTTGGGCCTTATTAATGTATGTTGCTGCTATAATTAAAAGAACATGCACTGTGTACTGTATCTGCCAGTCAAGTTTTCAAGCACCTCCCTGATAAAACATAGTCCTGCAGGTGTTTTGACCATCTGTCTGTTAAATGAAAGGTTTGGAGGAACAGCAGACAAAAGAAACTGTTCTGAAGTGCTATTCCAAGTCTGGACTTCTGGATTAAGTGTTAAAACTTGAATCATCAGCACATTCTATTCATAACATGGTATTTGTGCTGTATTTTTAAAGTGTAAAAACAACTTTTAACCTGAGAGAAAAGAGCACTCTTTTTTTTCTGGAGACAATAATTTTAAGCTAGAAAAGATATTATTTTTAAAACAGTTTCAGTGCTTTGACTTAGTACAGCCAAATCAGCGAAATTTTTTTTTTTTTAATTATGTGTTGGTGGACACTGCTTGTCTCTTGCAGTGTCAGGATGTGGGTCCAGCATCAGTTTAAGCTGCTCCAAGTTTTTATTGCTGTGGTCTTGCACAAACATTCCTGTTCTTTCTCTTGCCATGTGTACTAGCATTCATCCAGTTTGTGACTTATTAGTTGCAAGTAGATCTACAGAAGATAAATTTTGTAAAAGAAAGTTTCACTGGACATTTTAGTGCAGGTTAGTGTGCTTCACTGCTGTCCCTTTCTGCCTTGTGCTGGCAGTAATGTTCTTGCAGTCATCTGAGTCTGTTGGGAGTGAAACCTGAAGAGACCTAGTTCCCAATCTGATCCTCTGAGAAGTCACACAAGTGCTTTTGTCAGCAGGGAGGAGTGTGGGGCAGGGGACTGAAGAGGGTGGGATTTCCCATTTCAGAGGCAGCAAGCTGTGAGTGGTTTGGCTGCATCACCACTACACCACACCCGAAACAAGGCCCTGGTTGTCTGTCCTCTTCCAGCTGCTGCTCTGCTGGCTCAGGCGTTTGCTGCTCCCAGTGTCTTGGTTCGTATCTGACAGCTAATGGTGTGATTGTGCCTTAATGTGTGTCAGCCAAAGCTTATCATCAGCTGAGCCAGTAATGCATCACTGCTGCTGCAAGGGGAAGGTCCTGCTTCCCTTTTTTCTCTTCTCCTGCCTGTGTGATGCACCCCCTTTCCTCTGGCAACTGTTTCACTTGTAGAGCCGTCTGTGAGCCTCTTCACAGTTTGTTAGATGATGGGAGAAACCTTGCTGGCAATAGGGTAACAGGTAGTTTTCTGCTGTTGTTGTGACTTATATTTCTGGAAGAGATGAGCTACAGCAGCTCATGGCTGGATCACAAGGAGGGAGGTCCTGCTAGTTGTGTGGAGCTTCTGGTTTGGCTCAAGCAACTTTGTGAAAGCATACCTCAAGCTTACGTTCCTCAGTTTAGTGGATGACTAAAATGAGCTAAGGAACTGATGTTCAGCAGGTCAGGCAGGGTGGCAAGGACCAGCAATGGGGGCTGGAGATCCATCTCATGGGAGCCCGGTGCACACCTCCCCTCAGGGTGTGTGGGAAATGCTGTTTCTGCTGGTTGAGGAAAGCTACTGAAATTTCATTAGCAAAATGATCATTACACAATTTGATTAGAAAGGACTGTGCACCACCTGTTGCTTCTTCACTTAAGAGACTAATAAGCACAGCTTTGGAACAAAAGCTGTTGGGCAATATGGTTCTTCATATTGCTGTTATTTTTCAGGAATCATTATATTCTGAGACAGTTTTGATCATGAAATGCATTTTTTATTTTATCCTGGGTTTAACTCATTTTTTTTCAATTAAACTGAAAATTTGGGTAAGGCTCCTTAAAAAAAATAAACCTGTAAACTTTGCAGTAACTACCTTTTAAACAGAATTTTAGTCAACTTCAATAGATACACACTACATAACATGAAACAAGTAATGATGGGACACAGAACTGGGAGATAGCAGGTGAGCTTGTCAATTGCTGTACGCTCAGAAGGGACACGAAATGTTTGTAGTCCAAAAAGTTACTAATCTTAGTGTAGCCAGATCAGAGAGGTCCTGTGCAGATAATACTCATCAGCAGGGGAGAAAATTATTTTCAGTCCTGATGTTAGTTAATGAACAGTCTTCTCTGTTTGTAATGTTAACTTGTTCAGGTTTAATGTACTCTTTTAACAAAACTGGTTTGGAGAAGAGGGAACAGGAAGGCATTTCTGGCTTAGTCCTATGGGAGACTACCAGTGTACCTTAGTGTGGAAGGAGTGTGTTGCCTTGTGAGGATCTGTGCTTGTTCAATGCTTGCTTGGCCTGTAGTGGGTGTCTGTTAAGATGTTGGATAAGAGCAGGGGTTTGGTGTAGTGGTGGCTTTTTATTGCTATCTGTCTTTAAGTCTCATCTTTTATGTATATTTGTGTGTGTGTGTGTGTATATTCAAGAAAAAATCAAATAATACTGTTAACCACTTACCAAAACCAGTTTTTAACAACAAAGATATATTATTTGTGTGCAAATAAAAATTAAACTATTTTTGTTTATTAGTATACAAAACAATTTCTATTAATACCGCAGTAATACTTTTCTGAAAAGTATCATCATAGAAATGTAATTAATGTGGCTTCAGTTCTGTGTATCTGCTGATCATTCTGTGATTTTCTTCCCTATCATATTACCTGATTCAAACGCATCCAGCAGAAAGTCTGTGTTTTATAAGTAAAATTTACTTAAAACTTTAGAATTTTGGGAAAAAAAAAATCATACCATTCAAAGGAGGCTTAAGCAGTTCAAGAAATGCAGTAGTTGAAGAATGTGCAGAACAAGCTCCATGTAAACTTGTTGATTGTATGCTTACTGCCATAACGTTATCATTTGTCAGTCACATCTGAGCTTGAACTTCAAAGCCCATTAAATGATTGAACTGGTTTTAGTTCTGTGGAGCATTTCGGATGTGTAACTTCAAGTTGAATTGCTTAGGTAGCATAATAGTGATGTTATTTCAAATCAGAAGTTGATTTGTATATTCATTTTATAATAAACATATGATTTTGTCATCCTATATATTGTTTTGATTTGGTCTTCATTTTTTTTAATGCAGGTATGTTGTTGAAGGGCATATTCCATATTTGAATGTTTTTCAGCATTTTCCGGAGAAGATGAAGTTATGTGGACTTGATCTTAAGATCTTTTGTGTAGAGGTAACTTTTTTCTTAAAGGAAAAATGAAAAAAAAACCCAACCAAAACCTAGCTATTTTGTGGTATTATAATTATTTTGGTCACTGTACTAATAACTTGATTAAATCTATTGTTATGTCATAGGATTCATGTTTCACAGTATTGGAGCCTGGCAGAAACTAGTGCTCTGTGTGACTTGGAGTGCTTTAATCTTTTTAACCAGTCTTACTAAACTAAGTAAACTTAGTTTAAACATTACCTAAGTTACCTAAACTAAGATTACCTAAGTTAGAATGAATTCAATAAGTACTTGTGGAGAAAAGGGTATTCAGAACTGCTCTCAAAATACCCAGAAATAGGATTTAGCTTCGAGTCTAAGGGCAATATATTGTCCCTTCTGGTGCTTATTTGACATAGCTTTTGATTTTGTTTGTAATTCCATATTCTTTTAATAAAATATGGTTTGGATGCTATCTCTTGTTCTGTTCCTTGCTGTGTTGATTGAAATATATCAAACCTAAAATCTACATATGGGAATACAGCTCTTCTAGGAACTGAATAGTAATGGACAGTCTTGGGTGACATTTAAATTTCCTTATTTAAGATTCTTATGTATTGTGGTTACAATTGCCCAATGACATTTCTGTTGCAGATAAAAATGTATTATGGATTTTTGAAGTGTGCAGATAAAATCTTAGCTTTTAAGAGCAGAAAGCACCAATTCTGCCAAGCCCTCACTGATGATGTTGCAAGTAACATTACTGTTCTCCAATATGTAGCTTATTTTCAGCAGGTCATGAGTTGTTCAGAAGTTGTACCTTCAGAAGTTTTAGCATTTATATTATTTTTGATTTTAAATTACTGCTTTCCTGTCTGGATAAATGAGAATTATCTCAGCTTCTAAAAATCAGGAGTTAAATTTAATATAAAACCTCTTGGTTTCTTTGTCTTAGATATTTCCTTAACAGAAAAGCTTGAAATATGAGTATAAAATTGGTTTTAAGTCTTCGTCCTTCTTTGCCTCTGTCTTCTGGATGAGTTTTTGTTTTATGAATTGCAACTGTAGAGCTCATGCCTTACCTCAGAGTGGGAGAACTGGTTTACAGAGAGGAGATGACAGTTTCCTTTGGAGGATCCTACTGTTTCCTTTTGGGACAGGGCTGCTCCCTTCACTTCCAAAGCATAAGTAGATATGCACACTAATCAAGTAATCTCTTAGACTGTGTTTTCACTGAGATATATAGATACAGTTCTGCAAACTTACTGTACTGTTCATTCTCCAGCCACTCCAGTATTATTGTGGCTTCCTCTTTTCAGAAATATCTGCTCCTTACTCTACCTTTAATGTTACTTTAGTAAGGCATCCTCAGTTTTACTTAGTTTTAATGTTTTTCTACATCATGATGCTGATAATTGCAAAATCCTTACCAGCTCTTTCTTACATCTCATGTTTCTTGCTGCAGCACTGAGATTACCAATGCCTTACTTTGTTTAGTGCTGGCATCTGAGTTTTGAGAAATTCGAGAGATGAGGTTAATGCTCCTGGAGCAGGAAATGAGATTGTATAATACTCCATTCTGAAAATACAGCTTACATTCTTTTCTGCTTTGTGCTCTGTATAGAATATTTTGGAAATATTTAAAAACAGTAAAAACTTTAAAACCTTTATGATACTATGGCTTTATAACCAAGTGTGTAAGTTGCTCTGATGCCATTATTTGTTGTGCTTCAAGTCTGGTGAATATGAGCTGCAAACATGTTCCAAAATATTGATAACTGACAGAACAATTCCATATGTTTCCTTTTTTATTTTGAACAGATTTTTAAGGCATTTAGTTGTGTCCTATGCAGCCCAAATTTAATCAAGAAGTGATTATGTTACTGTAACTTGAAGGATTTGAAATCATACAAATCGTACTTTATCAGTTAAGAGCAGATGAAAAGATGAGGCTCATCTTTTATATAAATATTTTCAGTGGCTTAAAGACTTTTTCTAGTAACAATTTCCCACATACCCAAAATATGCTGAATTTTTACAAGGTTGAAGTTGTTACAGGTGTTAGAAGAGTCAATGCAACATTATTAGGAGGTGAGTGTTGTCTAATTTCTCTGTAGTGGCATGTGTATGTGTACATGCACAAAGGGGTTTTTATGACTTGTCATTTAGTAGTAGTTTCCCATATGCAAGAAATAGGACTGGTTTCAGGCTTCCCAGCTGTGATAAATTTCTGTGCTGTGTAATTTAGGGATGGGGTCTGTATCACTGACAATTTTTCCCTGTGTTGCATAATATTTAGCAGTTAGAGGTGATTGGAGTATCTGCTGTCCCAGGAGAGGCTGAGAGAACTGGGGATTTTATCACTGAGAAGGGAAGGTTGGGGGGGATTTCAGTAACGTGTATAAATGTCAGGAAAGAGTGAGGATGGTGTTGGGCTTTCTTCTTGGTGGTGTGCAGTGGAAGGACAGGAGACAACTGAAATACAGGGCACAAACTGAAAAACAGGAAATCCCATTTAAATATAAAACTTTTTTCACTGTGTAAGAGTGATTGAGTGCTGGAACAGGCAACCCTGGACCACTGGTGTCCCTGTCTTCAGAGGTACACAAAACCTGATGGGACACAGCCCTGAGCAGCTTGCTGTAGTTGATCCTGCTTCAGCAGAGGTGTTGGACTCCCTGTGTAATCTCCAGAGGTCCCTTCCAACCTCAAGTATGCCTTGTATTTAGTATAGGTGGCAGATAGGCCCTTCCTATTTTGGTGGTGGAACAGCTAAGAAGAAGGGCATAATTCTTCGTTCTGCTGAAACTGAACTTTATTTAAAGTACCTGCCACAAAGGTGTGGTTGCATCTGAACACTTCTGTCCAGAGGTCTGGGAGCTCTGAGCATGACCATCTCATAAATAAAGAAAACAGGAGCCTCCAGCTCTCTGTATCATCTTCAATCACAATGTATAACTGTTAGACAGGTGTCAGGGCCTAGCTGGAGATAAGTACTACTCAAAAGTGGTTTATGATGGATAAAAGTATGTTATAGAAGATCTTTTAGAAAAATGAGTTGTATTCCATATGTGTTTATCATTCCATTGCTCCAAGTCAGTTTTCTAAGCTTTTACTTAATTAGTCATCTTATTTATCCCTTCCTCTATTAAATCATGTGTATATTAGAAATTAGCCCTTGGAAAAGAGGTTTTACCTAAATGTACAATGAGAGGGTTAACAGGGCAAACAGCAGCAGCAGCAGCATCAAGATGCTCCTGTTTGGTTCAGAAGTTCTGACTTCCCAGTACAAGGGAGGAAAGGCAAAATTTCCTTTTTCTAGAACAGGTATTCTTATTCCATTTGATTAAAATCTTCTTGCATGTATGAAGAAAGAATAAGATGTATAAGCTTTTGATTTTGTTCTGTGCAGGAGGTCAAGGGTTGTTTTTTTCTTGTATTTGCAAATTGTTTAACTACAGTAAATGTCTGCTCATCCTAAGGCTTGTGCCAGTAGCCAATACATCTTTGATAAGTGCAGCCATCTTTTCTCCTTTAGGTGGATGTCACCTTGTTCCCTTTTTAATGCACATGGAATATCTAGGATTTTAAGATACCTGTTTCTTTTAAAACCCATTAGTGTAGGAGTTAAAATGTAAATTAGTAGTAGTATATATAAAGTTCACTAGATAATTTATTTTCAGCTTGTATTATTTTATTGATATTATCCGTCCTCCAGCTGCACACAAATTCCCTCTTTTATTTCTACATGAAGCAGGGATACATCTTTAAGATACACATCCTCTATTTTGCTTTTAGGGATTTATCTTTAGCCTTACACAAAATTGATTAAAGCATCCCTTTTGTCTTGAGCTATCAACAACTTGTCTTTGCCATAGGTCTGTCTTACAATGCATTCTAGACTTGGGACTGTATACCCAATTATCTTTTAAGTATTATTTTGCTTATGCTTAAAAGTTGGTTGTGCTTTGCTGCTTCAAATTTTCTTCTAGCTTTCGTTACTTTTTTATGAAACACACTATTTTTCTGTATATTTTACCTTCAATGCATTGTAAGTGGATTTTTTTTTCAGTGTCTGAAAGTAATACTCAGTTTCGATTCTCACATTCTTCACACACACACACAAATTTAAATGTATGTGTGTATATATAGGTAAGCAGGTCGCTCCCATGGATGTTGGGCAACATGATTTACTAAAGTACTGAAGATAACAACCTTGTCACTTTGGAATATGTGCTGTGTGTAACAGGATAGGTGTAGTCTCATAAGCATCTTTCAGATCCTGTTGTGCTGAAGAGCTTTGCAGATGGTTGTCTCTCGATGCACAAGTATCTGGACTTGGCAAGGAGCACAGTGTAACCTCAGAGAAGTTCCCTTCTCTCAATCTCTTCTCCAAATTTAAAAGAAAACTTTAGGAAGAAATTACTTAAGAATCTTTTTTTTTTTTTTTTTTTCCCCAGGGATGGGGGGACCTGGAGAAAGTTGAGCTTGGTGGGTTAACTGAATTCTTTTCAGACCTGTTTACTAACTTGTCCCTGAAAACAAAAGGAATGGGTATTTACTGAATTATCCTTGCTACTTCTTCTTCTGCCCTGAGGAGTGGTCAAGGAACAGCGTCTCTCTAAGCTTTTCTCCATTCTCCCTCCTTTTCCTTTACTCTTGGGTGGAAGTAGCTGCACAATTCTAAATCCGCAGGTTTTGTAAGGCCACTGAATGTTTTAGTGTTGATGGTGTTGTTGATACACCTTGCTGCCTAGGAAACTGGATCTTAAAAATACTTCCTTTTTTATTTTTTAATTCGATTCCATTCTCTGTTTTTTCGTGGTTTTTGTTTGTTTTTCATAATCCAGAGTATTGCTACCTATAACAAGTAATATACTTACTTAAAAAGATTTTACCTTGCCAACATGATAAAATTACCATCTATACTATTTTTTGATTGTCTTATTATAGCTTTTTGTTTGTTTCTTTCTTTTTACGCATCCAACTTCCAACTCAGATTAACAGAAGCACTGTTTAGTTTGAATTCTGATCTGTCTAATTTACCTATTTCCATCCCTGGATGTCTTGATTCTTAAATGACTTCTAGTCAACTCCTCAGAATTTTCCATGATACAGAAATGCTTTCCTAACTCCCAGCTGAGAATGGTGTTACTTTTGCCTGTGGAAAATTCTTGAACGCATCCTGGTAAAGCAGCAAAAATATATCTGCTAGAGGAATCATGAAACTCAAAATTACATTCATTATTTTTTCCCCTTTTATCCCACCTAACTGAAAAACTTTCTGTTCTTACCTTCCTACTGATCCCTTGTTTCTTTCAGGTTTAGTGGCTTATCATTCTACATGAAAATTACTTTCTCTCTGTGTTGGATTAGGCGAATAGCTCTGGGCAGCTCAGTTGTGTTCAGTTAAACAAGGACTTTTAATTAATGCTCCATTATGAACTGATGTTGGCTTTGATGGAAAATTGAAGAGTTTGAAAACAGATGTTTGCTGCTCTATAATTCATCCAAGGCTTTCCTTTCCCTGAAGGTAACCTGTGATAGGTGTCGAAGCAGATGCTATAATGTGTTTATAAAGTAGACTGGAAATCTTCAGCTCTTTTGCAAATATGCCACTTGAGCGTGGAGTGTTTTATTCTGTATGATGCTTTGGCTTTATTGTGTTTGTGTTGGAGTAGTACATACCTTGCACTTACGCATTCACACACACACCCTCCTTAGCTTGGATTAGGAAATTTCTTTCTTCTTTTATTTAGGAGTGAAAGGTTTCCTTGAAAAATTGAGAGATGTTCATTCTTCTCTATTCTGCCTGGAAACTTTCCAACTCTTTTGTTTCTTCTTTTACAGTATTCTATAGTTTGTATTTTCTTTTTGTTATTCTCTTCCATTTTTTTAATGTTGCTCAGTTTTTTTCTTGGCAGCACTTTGGTATCCATATTTCTGTAGCACTAATCCTTCTGTCACTCATCTTTCTGTGTCAGCTTCAATCTCACTTCTGCTGAGGATATGAGAGATCAGATTTCTGAGATGAATTTGCCAGGCTGTTCCTCTGCTATCAAATCAAGCATGCTTCTGTTTTGCAGCTTTTTTCTACATGCTTTGCTTTCCTGCAAAGCAGCTCTTGAGTTTTGATTAAATTGAATTATGTTCTTCCAGTGAGACTTAATGGTAATTTTGATTTGTTTCCCCTTTAACTTTCCCGTGAAAAAGGAAGAAGGTTTTTCAAATCAGCTTCTTGTGGGAGCTGGACCTTCAGTCCATCCTCTCCCTCTCCCTCTCCTCTCTGACCTTACAAAGGTTGCGTAACTGACAGGATATTTTTAGCTTCTGTTTTTCCCATTGTCATAGTATTAATTTGTTCAGGATCCATGCCAAGCTAATCATTCTACAGTTCCTGAATCTCCCCTTTTACATTTTTTTAAATACAGCATATTAAAGTGGAAAGTCCTTTGATGTTTAGAATTTCTTAAGATTATTTAAAAAACAACATTTGTGTTTCAGAGAACTCCTCAGTTATTTCCTTGAAGCTTCTTGTGTGTAAATTATCTGGGCCTCTCCTTTGTAAAATACTCCATTTTATCAGATAGTGGTTTACTTTTTTGCAGACGTAAATTTTCTCTTCCTTACATGTGATTTTAATGCAATGGATTCTATTCTTTTTCCAGTTACAGCACAGTCTTGCTTTTCTTCCTATCTTACGACTTTCCTGTGGCATTGAAATTCAAGATTTTTGGGTTGTTTGGGTTTTTAAGTTTACGGCTTAACCACCTTTACATTGTGTTTCATTGCAGAATATCTGTAGTTTCTTGTCCTTTTTTTATTTTTTTATCTAGGAGATTGTCTCTGAGCACTGCAGTCAAATGCCCCCCCATGCTTCAAAAGGGGGGTCTCTTTTTGATGGTTTTTCCTTTATCCAATTATCCCACAATAAAAAGAGGAATATGATGGATCTGTCTGGGAGTATAGTGACCTACCAGGACTGTATTTGGAGATGTATTCTTGAGAACAAGTTTTAAACTCGGGACTTGTATCCTTGTGCAGTACTACCCAGTGTGGGATTTGTCTTGCACATTATAAATGACATGTAATGTTAATCATTTATGTTACAATGATTAAATGTTCCCGAGTTTTACTATTGCAGATGGGTTAAAGATATTTAACCTCACATTTATATCCTTTTTCTCATTCTCTTCATTACAGGCAATATTACAATCAGAATATGGTTGTTAATACTTGTACCATATAAATCTGGAGGCCTGTGCCTTGTGACCATCCCAACCACTCAGTAGCTCTGTAAAACTGCTTTGAATTACGTGGGGATGTGCCACAAAAATGTATGTGAATCAATTCGGCTTTGTTCAAGCATAGTAAAAGCCATTTTGTTTTGTAAATTTAGCTGAAAAGTTTAAGTAATTTAAGACGCCTCCTGATTTTGATTTCCCTGTGAATGTTGGGGGCAGAAGAACTGTCAGGTAGCCTGAAGGAAAACATAAAAATTGAAGGTTTCTCATGGATTAAGGAAAGACAATTGCTCTGTGCTTTGACAGTTACCTGCCATGTACAGCCAAAAATAGGAATTGGTTAATCCTTAGCTTTCGAACATAATGGCTCAATTTTAGAAATAATTTGGCATTCAATCCCCAGTAATTTCTAATAATCTCTACCAGCTTGTTACAAAGTGTGAGGGGGTTAGTGTAAAATATGCTGCTAGGATTGGTTGAATAATTTATCTATCTTCTGACTAGAAGTAGCATCAGTATTATGGGTTTATGGAAAACTAATTGTTCAAGTTTACAGTACCTTATAACACAATGAAACTATCACTCCTGTATCTAAGTGTATTGCTTGGTTTTTTCACATTGGAAACGCTTGTTTGCATTTTGGTTTAGATACTTTGTTTGAGCTGCTTTTGTTTTGTTTCCTGCAGTCAGAAGCATAGCACAGATATTTTACTGTGTTTGAAGTGTATAAATTTAGATAGGATCTTCCCTGGGAAGCTTTGTAAAGTAGCTACTCTCTCACTGAGAGTATTTTCATTAGATCACTTAAATGTAGATAGCAAGGAAGGATAGATAGAGATTAGCAGAGGAACTTTTATTAGAGTATTGATGCTTCTCTCTTGCCTACACTCAGCTCTTCTGGAGGTCTCTGCAAGCTTACAAAGGTTGTGAGCTGTTTTCACTCATGCTGGTAATTCTTCCCACTTTACACTGATAACAAAGCCTAAGGACTTTTTAATCATTCCTTTCAATACTGAAAGAATTAACATCTCCTCACATATTAAGACCCTCAGTGTCTGTGGGGATGGTCTTAGGAATGTCAGTAGAGTGTTCTGCTCACAGCTCATGGCATAAATTCATATGGAACTGTAATATTGACCACTGAGGATCCTTGGAAATCTCATGATTACTGTTTTTAGCATTGCTAAAGATACAGGTACTTGTCTTGCTCTTCAGGCCAGTGTCTCCCTTGGGTTTCCTGGTGTAATTCCTTGATTTGTACCCTAAATTGGATGCAATGTGGCTGAGTGCTTTCATACAGCAAATTATAGTTCATTCTTTGTGAATGTTTTATATCAAAGATGCTATTTATGGTACTGTAATTTTATCAACTTAAAAGCAGAAGGATTAGAATTTGCCTCATTACAGAGTTTGAGTATGTGAATAGAAGTTTATAAACTTGACAGTATTTCTTAAGTGCTGGTGTTCCTTTAGTTGTGGGTGTGGATTTAGTCTCCTAATTATAGTACTTTTCTAGGAGGGACAGGTGAAGTGAATCATTGTTCTAAGGCTTTATGTTTCTTGTCCC
Source organism: Phylloscopus whistleri (assembly GCA_017589585.1). Lineage (NCBI taxonomy): Eukaryota > Metazoa > Chordata > Aves > Passeriformes > Phylloscopidae > Phylloscopus > Phylloscopus whistleri. Next base: position 2,180,789 of record JADMLD010000548.1, read on the forward strand.
ACTGTCTAAGGAGGAGTGAAGTTCTCTGTATGCTTTTGTATTGTGAATGTTGCGTGAGGTCATTGTGCTGAAATTGTTATTGTGGAAATGATTTATACTGTTTGGTGACTGTTTTAGTGTTGCTAATTTGGTAGATGACAACAATGCTATGCTAATAACATGTTGAATAATTTTTTAGTCTGAGGATAGATTTTCAATAAAATGGTCTGCTGACCTTTTTTGATGAATAAACCATGTAGGAAAAAGTAAAATATATATCACTGATACATGCAAAATTACTTACACTTGCAGAAGGAATTTTTAAAGAATGATAATTTTGAAAAAAAAATCCAGTGTAAACAAAAGTATACTTGCAAGTTTTTTAGTTTTAATCATTATAATCAGTCTTTTTTTTTCACTTTTCCTTTCTTTTTTTTTCCTTAATAAAATTCTGAATCCTGTGTGAGCAGTTTGGGATAAGTCAAACATTCTCTTTTTTGAATCTACTGAAATATACTATCTTGGAGCTTCACAGTTATGAGAATGCAGATGGAGAAATAATGCTTGAAATTTCTCAAACTTCCTTCTTGTCCAATAGCTGACATGAATATCTTCATTGTAGGTGGAAAAAATAATATTAAGTAAAGAAAAATTGATTTGTAGTGTTCTCTGAAAGCTGGTGTTACCAGTGCTCCTACATTCATGTACCAGCCTTAGTTTAAATACCTGTGTGATCTTCATTATGCAGGTTTCTGTAATCCCTTTATGGTGCAGTTTTCAAACATGTGACTGTTTTAGCTCAGCTACATTAGAGTTATTTTCTAGTAACTCCTGACATCTAATGAAGACTAGAGATGAAAAAGGATTATGTTATTGTGTAAATCTATAATGTACTGTGTCTTAAATACTGTATGGAGTTTTGATTGGGTGTTTTGCTTTTCTTACCCTTCCTTTTGTTGCAAAAGAACTGAGAGGTACAGAGAGTCACAACAAGGATTATCAAATGTAGGGATGATTTTCCTACAAGAAACCGTATTATCTCCTTATCTTTCAACCTAAAGAAGAAGTAACTAAGAGGAAAATGTGGTAATAGTTTGTAGAACATGTTCAGGAGGCAATTGTTCAATGTCTCTTCCAATCAAGGACTGGGAGGTGTCAGCAGAGGTTGCTGGTTTGCAGGTTCAGAATCAAACAGCAGGAGATGTGGCTTCGTACGTTTTGTGGGTAACTGGTGAAACTCCTTGCCTCGAAGGATGCTCTGGATGTTAAAAGGGCCAGATGCTGACTGTACAAATGCCATGGAGGAATAGAGATCTGGAACAAAAGAATAGAGAGATCTCGCTGCTGAGTCAGCCACAAATGGTGTGAAGCTGGACAGATGTTCGGTGGTGTTGTGGCTTGCTTGGTTCATAAATTCCTCCCTGCACATTTTGCTTGCTCGCTTCTGGGTGCAAGGCTAAATAGATTATTTTGATTGATGTGGTACAGTCACTTTGTGTTTTGTTCTGGGGTTTCAGTTAGGCTTTCAGTTTGTGGGTTTTTTTGTTCTGAGGAGACTTTTTAAAGGTCGTAAAGCTTCATTTTTCATTAACTAGTTATCTTAGAATAACTCCTTTAAAGTTGTTGTTCAAGCCTTTAAGTTAGGAGAACTAAGTATGGTCTGATAAAGTTTCACATTTAGAGATCTCAGGATGTTTCTTATTCCACTTGAAAAATGTTGAGGACTGATTAAATGGTAAAAGTATACGAAATCATTGCATAAAAGGGGTATGTCTAGCCTACACCAAAGAATACTAAGCAATAAATATTACACATTTTTCTTAAGCAAAACTTTGCTATTTGAAGAAAGATTTTTCCTGCTTATATTTTTCTAATGATCTTTTGGGTTGTTTTGATGGAGGAATTATAAAGAAATTGCTTTTTTAACGACTCACAATGTAAAATTCCTTACTGTTGAGTAGTAGTGATGATCCAAATGCCAGAAGGAAGCAGGAACACTTGCAAGAAGCCTGGCCTAGAAATGTGGCAAGAGAAACATGAAAAGCCATGTAAGAACAAATAAATTCTGGGTCATGGGGGAGCCATCCTGGGCTGACAGGGTCTGCAGCTTAAGGGGTTTTGCACTTTACCCTTAATATTTCTTCACAGTCTTCAGTTCTGTGCAGTGCTCTTTTGGCCCTAAAAGCAAGTACAGGTCTTGATTTGTGAACAGATTAAGTTAATACTCTATTTTCATTTCCTTGAATAGTGATTAAAGTTTTACAGTTGAGCATATGAAATTTAGGAATTACTGAAGAGAACATGCCTTTAGCTGAGGCTCTGTAAGTGCACTAGGGTGTAGTCATTACAATTTCATCTCATATTGTTTCTAAACCAAGATAGCGTCTTAGTTCAGCATGCAGGAAGTAGTGAGCTGCTCTGAATCTTTTCCTCATTTAATATGAAGTGCAAACCTGCATTAGAAAAGCCATGTGGAACCAGCTCAGATGCAGAATATTTGGTTCTTTCTCCTGCTCTGATGCTGGTCATCCCCCCTGGTGACACGATGGCTGCTCCTGCTGGGCTGGGCTCTCAGGGGTGGTGGTGTGCTGTTCTATCCCAAGGTGGAAAACTGGGACAAAGACACCTGCCTGAGGGACTGGGGTGGGTTTCTGCCAGTCATAAAGAAACCTGAAGATTTTTTAAATGCTGTAAAATGGTGCCTGTATTTTTTTTTCTACATTGACTTTTTGAAAGGATTTTGTATCCCTTAATAATCTGCTATTGGCTGAATATTGGCACATGTATTCAAGTCGTCTCACAGCTCTTAGGAAACTGCTGACGTATGGATTGTCTAACACTCTAGGTTTTGGTGGATTGCACATAGATATTTTAGTTTGGGTCTGATTCAAACAGAGTAATTCCTGACTAAGTCTGTTAGTGAGCTCATAAATGCAGGTCAAAATATTTGCTGTTTTCTCCTGGAGTATTTGGAGAGGAATGACAACAGCTTTCTGCTTCCCTGGAAGTGTATCCGTCAGACTGGCTTTTTAGATACGTTCCTCTGTTTGCTGAAGTCTTTCTCTCAGAATATTCCAGGTCTTATTTGTAAGAGCCTATTTTCCTGACTAAAATTTGAATGACCTTAATTGTCATATGATTTTTTAATTTATTTTTTTTCAATGGCAACTATTTAAAGAATTCAAATTAAGGCAGAAGCTGGTCATTCCTGTTTATTAAAAAAAAAAAAAAAAAAAAGCTTTTAAGAGGGATAAAATTCTGTCTATACAAATTCTGCTAATCAACTATGCTGTACCTACTTGCCCAAATAAGCAGGGATTCCTGCTTTGGTGTGCTGGTGTTTTGAGATACCTTGTAATCTTAAGTTTTTTGGGGCTGGGTGTGTATCTCTCAGTGGGGCTTTTTTTCTCTGCCCAACTGTATTTTTTGTGCATTTTAGCAGGTGCATTCGGTACTTGTTCAGGATAGAAAGTAGTGCAGAATGAAAAGAAGCAAGGGTGAGGCTTTTATTTGGAAGAAAAAAAGCTGAGGAGGAAGTTCACTGCTGAAAGGGTTATTGTAATCAAGTTTATCATGAGAGCTTGCTGTTGTGTAACAGAAACTCTAGCTTGTCCATACCTGTCTTTAAGCATTACTTAATGAAGAAAGAAAACAAACCTACTGAAGTATTTATGAAATTCAATTAAATTTGTTCCCAAACTCTTAAATTTCAATACATTATGACAGTTCAGCTTCTTATTGAAATCCTCTATGTATTTTTAGAAAGACTACATTGTTTTAGAAAAGTGATATTTGACAGAGTTTGCTTGTGAGCATGAGCAAACTAATGCTCAAGCACGTGTCTCTCGTGGTTTAATAATATTGAAACTCATTTATTCAAAAACCACTTTAACTGGGAATCATGTAATGAAAAATACATCTTCCTCTGAAAGTAGTCCATTAACAAGTCTGTTAGGCAGCCAATTTTTTTTTTTCCCTAGTGAAGGTGTACATCTGCAGTGGACATTCAGTTGCCTTTTTTGTCTTTGTGGGTTGCTTGCCATCTTGAATTCTTCAGTAAAGACTTGCCTGTATCAGTTAAATTCAGTCTAATACCCTAGTACCTAATTTTTTTTCTCTCAAAAAGGCATAAGCTTGTTTATTGAGTAATTTTCTAAAATTAATCTTTTTGCTATATAAAGAACCTTTTCACTTGCTCTACAGCAATGATCAGGAGTAATTTGGTATTTTAGGATGTAATAGTTGTTGCAGCTGAAACAGTTATTGAAAGGAGAGAGGAAATGAGAGCCTGCCAGTGTGACTTGTGATTTTCAAATGGTATGCCGACTTCTTTTTTCTTCCCTTCTGCCCGTTCGTTACCAGACAGGTAACTTGGGCAACTTGCCCGCCTGTCTTTCATGTGGACGAATTGATTTCCTTTTATTTCTTCCTTCTGCTTGATGGCAGGCTTGTAAAGGAGCAGCTTTACTTCTGTGCTTGGTCTCTTTGTCTTTTCTAATGGAAGAAGTTTCACGAGATTCGTATTTCTTTGCAGTTATCTAAGTGGAGTTAGAGCAGTTTCACCTGTCTTCTTCTTGTCATTTGGTTCCCTTTTAATAATTCCAGGCACGCCCTCTCACTGTTACATCAGCATCTGTATGTGATTCATGGATATCAGGGTTTGGAGAAATCTATCTACTCATTTAGTTAAAAATGAATGCACTAAGTCAGACACAGGGCTCATGGAGTCAGTTTTGGATGTGACCGAGGAAAGGAGGCAGGAGCAGGGTGCCTGGGTTCTTCCCTGTACACTTTCACATTCACCAGCAAATCACAAGCCTTGGGTGTTTCTGTACAGCAGTGGTGACAATGCTGACAATGCCATAGAATCTCAAGAGGGTTTGGGTTGGAAGGGACCTTTAAAGATTCTCTTCAAACATTGCCTGTCTTTTCTGTGTCCCTTTTGCTCTGGCAAAGAAGGCTTTCCTGAAAAGACTACACAGAATCTAACTGTGTAACAAAGTTGACTACATTAGTTTTTTTCCAGCTAGGTTAAATGGCGAAGTTTCAGTATTTCCTATTTTGTAAAAGTTTGTATTCATCATAATACACAGTGTTAGGGTGCCTTTAGTTTGTGTTTGATGGCTCTTACATTAGTTTGTGGCTGTTCCTGAGAGGTCAGTAGAAGTCGGGCATGATGGTGGTTGTGCCTGAGGGGTAGGTAGAGGTCAGGCAAGGGGGAAAACCAATGCTGTTTAAAAATAAATTGGCAGTGTATGTAGATGTAGGTTTATATGGGAGGTAGCCAGATTAGTAGTACTGTAAGGATACACAAAAAAACATGAAAAAAAATCATTAGTGACCGTATTAATAATCTAGTATGTAATGATTTGTCCACAAAGTCATTTCATTCAGTTTTAAATACTAATTTGGGTGTAAATTTCACAGTTAATACAGTTATTGTCTCTATTGTCAATTCTTTTATGCAATGTGCATGCAGTGTGGCTGATGTCATCCCACATCAGGCTCATGCTGCAGATGACCAGATATATCTGAACCAGTTGAGCAGCAGAAGTAAAGTGAGGTGAGCCAGGTTCCATAGAGAACTGGACTGCTCTGCTCATTGTTGGTACCTAATTTTACCTTATGTAAATGTAAAGCCAGCTTAGGTTCCTGGGAATGTGTGTTTCAATCCAGACAGCATTCAAGGATCTTTACACACACTAGAGCAGCCATTTGGTTTATTATTTTTACAATAAATAGCTTTTATTTTATGGGCATGCCCCGCTTGATACAAGGCTTGAACCAAAGTTGTGGATTGTGTTGCAAAAAACCCTTCTTCAACCCTCATAACTTGTTTTCCAAACCTACAAGTTAAATGTCTTTCTTAATCCATTTCCTGATAAGTTTAGTACATCCTTTTTCAAACGTGGTCTAAGTTGAATTTTTCATCTTAAAAATGATGAAGCCTTGCTGAGTTTTGGATTGTTGCCAGCATATCCAACACTAAACATTAGAAGATTCACTGAGATTTACAAGAAGCTGATAATGAAAAAAATGAGTCAGACCTTATTAGGTTTCAGTATTAAATGGTCATTAAACAGATCCCTCAGGAAAAAAGTCCATTGTGGAATATAAGCAACACAGAGTAGGTAGAACTTCAGAGAATGTGCAGGCATGGGGAAAAAAGGGGTCCCAGGATGGAAAGGTGGAAGGATGATGAGGAAGGGAATTGTGCTGCAAAAAAAGTACTGAACAGGAAAGAAGGATGGAAGGGAAAAAATATAAAATGAAGAATTTAGAATAACTGTATAATTACTTATTTTCAGAAATAATAGAACATTATAACATAAGCTGAATTGTGAATATTGTGAATATGTAAGTAATGGGATATTGTCCTGAAATGAAAAGGAAATGGCTTATGCAGTTATCCAAGAAGAGAGTTTGTCTGACCACATTTAAAACAAGAAGCTATGGAGCCTGCAAACTGTTCTAGAAAGCCAGCCAGTGCATACTGTTTTCTACTTGTTGATCAGCAACATTATGATATTGTCCAAACAAGTAGGAGAGGCTGCAATCTTGGCTTACTCAAAACAATTACCTGTTACTGTGATCTGATTATCATGCTAATAATTTGGCTCCTCTGCTCCTGAAAACCAGTTTGTTGTTTTCTAATACAGGTGAAAAATGCCATGTAACTTTGAAAGATAAAGAGAACTTATTTAAGTAGTTTAATGAATATTTATCATTATGAAAATCTTGTTATAGACACTTTCACCAACTCAACAATGTGTATTTTGTTCTCCTGTGCTCAGGGGGCAGGGGAAGGTAATCTCAAGTAGTACTAATCTTCTGTACTGCTTTCTGGAGAAGATCTGTAATGATCCTACTTGTCACATGTGGGAATAAGGTACAAAGATTTTAAAAACAAAGCTTAAGAAAAGGTCTTGGCAACCTCTGTACCCCATCTGGACAAGTTACAGACTCTGTCAGTGTTGTTGATCAGTCTTGAAGGAATCCCAGCTTGCGAAACACCTGAAAAGGATAGCAGGTGGCAGAGCTTTAAAAGGGTTTTCTGTCAGTCTTCCTGGAATTATTAGGTGCCCTTAAGGGTTTGTAACTTGAGTTTAATATGTGGTTTTTATTGTGTTTCCCAGGTTCCCAAAACAGGGTGAGAGCTCTGTAACTTCACATGGTGATGGACAGGGGAGTTGTCCTAATATATACCACAGAAATACATCTTGAATTTTTTAATTTATGGTCGGATAAGTGAAAGTTATACTTGGAGAGTGTGTGGCATATGATCTAACATTGTCCTCTATTGTCCAAGTACTCCTCCCTTGGGGTTTAATCATGGGTTGCTGGAGGCAGAGTTTTTTTAACTGAAGGAGGGAGGCCCTGGCTTTGGGTCTTGCTCTCCTAGTGGATTTGCTGGTTGACTTCCAGTGCAACTTGTTTTATCAGGTTCTTTTTTTTTTTTTTTTCTTTTTTTTCTGGCAGAGATATATTGCTAGGTAGAAGGTGGTAACTTTTATTAATTATGAGGCTGCTTGTTTGCTGCATCTTTCCTCCTCTTTATATTTTCTCAAGATTTGCTGTGTTGTTTGTGTGGAATTTGGGAGTTCTTTCTCTTTTAACCCTCCCAGTATGTTGAAATTTTGCAAAATAAAAGATTTTCTGTGTGAACTCACAGCTCTTTCAGAGTTAAACAGAGTATGAACAGGGCATACAGTGAGAGGTGAAAACAGCAAGTGCTTGGTTACTGCAGAAACCCTTCAGTGTCCTCAGCCCTGACCTTTCAACCTTCAGCTCTGTGCTGTGTCCCAGGCAGGTGTGACCTTGTTCTGGATGTGGTTGTGCTTGCAGCTTCCAGTTCCAGAGGTGACTGTGCTGCGGGAAGCAGGAGTTCAGTTCAGCCTCACCATCATGGCACAGCGCTGCATTGTAACAATGAGACTAGTACAGGGAAGGATTTTGAGCTTAGGGTTTAAACCCAGGGAAGCAACAGTTGATTTGGTTGATCTTTATCTTCTATTAGGATGCACATTCCAAGTGTGTTCAGATCTCTTATGAGCACACATCAACAAAGAACAGTTTGTGTCTGTTAACACTGTTTTTAAAATAAGCCAAGTGGTAGATCTCAGTCTTAATTTTTATTTGTAGGTTTTATACCACATGTTTGCCTTCAGAAAAAGGAAGGCATTGGCTGTCATTGCAAAGCAAAGCGTTCTCTAGCCATTTTGAAAAAGAACCAAATTTGCTGTCTGTAAATTGCAAACAAAAACTTTGAACCAAAAGTAGATGCTGGGCAGAGGGAAGAAGGTTTGATTCGCTAATACCTATGATAGGAAAGCTGTCTCTTTGCCCTAATACAGGGAGAGAGGCTCAGGTAAAAGGTGATAAAGGTGTCTATTGGAGTCCTCCAATTAAATCTATATTCCTTAAAGTAGCTCGGTGTCAAATAAGACTTTGGATAGTTCCATTGTGGTAGTTTTAATGTTTGAGAACGGGAATGCTTCAAATTGTCTGAATTCCCAGTGTCTTAATTTACTTTCATATGTGATATATTATTAAGAAGCTACTAATTCAACTGCTTTTCATTAGGGGAAAGCATATTTCCTTGCTATCTAATTAGGAATAGTATTCATGTAATGTTCCTATTTGAATTATGTGGAACTTTATTTTTTCCCCAGTACAGTCAAGAGAAGTTACATATGATTCAGGTTTTGTTCCAAGATTGGTTTGTTATTCAATTTAGCACTGCTTTTTAGAAGGAATGGAAAGTACTGTGAACCTGGTCTTCTGCAGCACTCTGGTAATGCGAGTTTTTCTTGTTTCTCAAGATAGTCCCAGAGCAGTCTAAACCAATTTTAACACTGTTTAGAAACTATAATGAACATGATACAACTTCCTAACTGTTACAAAAAGTTACATGTGTAATAGTAGGTGACAGCAGAATTATTCATTTGCCTAAGCATGTGTTCATGCAAGTCTGAACTGCAGTCTGAGGGGAGATCATTTAAAAGAAAGTGTAATGTTGGTAGCAATCACTCAAAACAAAATTTGAGCATTGGCTACAGAGCTTATATTAAAATAGATGAAGGCAAATTATTGAGTAAAACCAAATCATATTGTGTCTTGCTGTAAACAGGGTTACTCTGTTTGTAATCTGAACCAAAAAAAGAGCAGAAGCCTGAATTCACTCTTGTTCAGGAAAGTTTTGAAGCTGTGCACAAAGTGTAAAGCCCTGTTAAGTTTCTTTTAAGGGAAGGTTCCATATGTACAAATTGACTTTATAAATTATGAATATATGATAAAGTGCTCTGCTGAATTAGAACCACTGGCTAAAGCAGAAAAATCATTGCTTTTTATACATTTAAAATGGTAAAGCATCCTGGACAATTGAAATCGTTGCTTTTAGAGGTAAATTCAAGCAATCATTTAAACCATAGAAAATTAAGAATGTTTAATGAAACAGTTCAGGTATTGTGAAATGAGGGTCAAACCTTACATCCATAGTTACGCAAACCTCAGGTCCTGCTGAGTTCATTATGAATAAACATGTCAAAGTCTTTCTGTAAATTATGTTCTCCTTTAGCAGCAAACCTCAGTACAAATTGAGAGAACTTTCTTCATGCAGCCAATAATTTCAAAAAGAAAATTTCAGATTTATAGTCACTAATAAATATGTAAATACGGATTAATTTTTTTTAACTAAATAACGTGAAAGATTCTGTGGAAGGGTTCTAGAGAATGTGGGCCTGGTGCTAAATGGGAATATGGTCACAAAGACCACGGAGAAGGCTAAAGTGATGATTGTTTATTTTGCCTCAGTTTTTAAGAAGCAGTTGAGCAAATATGTGAACAAAGTGGACGTATGAAGGGTCATGGGCTGTGATGAGATGCTTCACAAGTGTTGAGGCAGCTGGCTGGTGTCACTGCAAGGTCGCTGTCAATAAGTTTTGAGCAGTTCTGGTGACTGCACAAGTCCTCAAGGGAGGCAGGGGATCCTTCCTCTCTACTTGGCACTGATGAGATACATCAGGAGTGCTGGCTGCTGTTCTGGGCTGCCCAGTTCAAGGGAGACATGAATGCAGTGCAGTCAGTCCAGTAAAGGGCTGTGGAGATGGTGGAGTGGAGCCTGACAGATGAGGGGAGGCTGAGAGAGCTGTGACTGTTCATCCTGGAGCTGGAGGATAATCAGGGCAGGTATGATGTGGTACCTGCAGGAGGGTGCAAAGGATGAAAACCAGATCCTCTTTACTGGTATCCAGCAACTGTATGAAAAGAGATGGGCACAAATTGAAATACAAGAAATTCCATTCCATCACCATGTACACTGGGGTTGGTGAAACACTGGAGCAGATTTCCCACAACCCTTGGAATCTGCCATCTATGGAGATGTTCAGTATCTGACTGGATGTGGTCCTGGGCAGCCTGCTCAAGCAGGGTCTTGGACACAGTGGTCTCAAGCAGTCCCTGCCAGCCTCCACCTTCTGGGGTTCACTGACCTCTTAACTCTTTAGACAGTTCACTCTCAATTGCATCTCTGTTGTTTTTTCCCAAAGCTCTCAGTTTTGAAGCATCTGGACACATAATAAGCATTTCACAAGAAAGGTGGTGGGGTGGTGGGAGATCTGAAGCAACTTTCTATTTGTTCCTTATGTATTTCAGTGGAATTTAAAACTAGCACATGTTCTCTTTGCAGTACTGCAATCTGGCTCCATTCTTGCACATGTGTTTAATCATAGTGGGCTAGAAGAATCTGTATAAACAATCCTGTATTAAACAATTCAGAATTTAACATCAATAACTAATTTTAAATAATTAACAAATGTGGTAATAGAGTAAATGTATAACTCCCTCTAATCCTGTCTTTCAGTCGTGGCCTGTATATGAAGAGGTGTTCAACAAAATGCATGAGCTTGCAGCATTTCTAGACCTGCCTCGTTTTCCAGATATAACAGAAAGCTGCTTTCTTCATCCAGACATGCTGTGCATGAAGTACTTGATGGAAGCTAATTTACCTGGTAAATATTTTCCCTAGCCTGAACTGATAAAATTTTTCTGTGGTTTATTAAACTCTAGCAAAAAGGCTTAAATTACTACTTCAAAAGTACCTGCTCTTTTCCTTTTAATTTATTCCCATTTCAGCTTGAACTGAAAGATATTCTTTCTATAAAAAGCACCTTCATCAAACATTCAGAGTATGTGTTTTAGGCCCAGATATACAGGGGCACTCTGATGTTGGCTCTGTAAGGCTGTGGAGTGGAAATCTTTCACTATCCATATGAACTAAGAGGCAGCTGTTGAATTCATGCAATATATTAACTCTAGCAAAGTGGTTCATGAAGTTGGGACCCAATTGCTTAGCTCTGGAACTCTCATATGTAATAATGACTGTATATTCTTTAACAAAGAATACGTTTTGTGTATTATATAATATTGTATATTACATTTATTTTAATATTAATTAATGGTGTGTGACAGATCAGCTGCTGTCTCACTTGATTTATGATGTAGTTCTGAAATCACATATAGCATAAGCATTGACTCTTTTTGTCTATCTTAAAGTTAAGTCTTGAGTATTAACTTGTCAAAGAAAGACCAGTATGTCCTAGCAGGTGAACTCTCTGTTGGTTTGCCATACCTTCTGTCAAATACCACTGTGACTGAAGATGAGTTACACAGACAAATGGCCTGTAAAATTTTTTTTTCTCAAAACATTCCAACAATTCATAGTTGGGGAGGGAGTTGTTGTCTTATTTTGCAATTAGCTACAATGAATAAAAGTGTTTGGTTTTTCTGTTTACTCACAATTGAATGAAGAGAAGATAACCAACAGGTTTAGGGCTAAAATTCTGGAGTAGTAATTCTGACTTTGTAGTTTTACGTCAGTGTTGTGATCCCATAGAGTGTTACATTATTTTACAGATTGTGAAGTATGAATTGAATCAAAAAAAGGCTACAAATTTGTGATTTTAAGATCTTTTACAGAGAAGTGCCAAGCTAAGTACTCTTTGAAAATTACTGCAGAAGAGTAGTATATTGTCCTTTTCCCTGCAACTAAGATTTTTATCATGTATAAGCATTTTTTAAAAAATTGAAAAAGGGCTGATGCTGTTTTCTAACAACTCCTAAAAAAAGGCAATGAATTGGGAGTGTTAAAGGACACTGAATACCAACGAAGGGACTATTTTATGTATCTGAAATAAAAATTAATGTGCTTCTAGTATTTGTAAGAAAATTTAGTTTCCACCTTTTTTTTAACTTTTACTGTTATGTGCAAGAGGATTAAAAACGAGTTCCTACTGAACTCTTTGTAAGCAGCAAGAGAGTATAAATACAGCTGGATTAAGGTTGTACTTAGTCATACATTGCTAACCTTTGTGGAATCTGATGGTGATGTAATCAACTCCTGTATTTCTTGCTGAACAGGAAAGGTGAGAAATTTGGGGGATTTGTATCTGTGAAAAATAAGCAGAGTAATAAGAGACTGTGTAGATAGCCTGCTGTGTATCTTGTGGAGCTGCAGCTGGATCTCCCGGGCACAGCCTGCGCGTGCCAGGGGAGCAGCCAGTGCTGCCCTGCCACCACCAAACTGCTCTCCATGCCCAACCAGCCCCGTTCCTCCTCTGTGCAATGCTGATTCCTGCCATGAGGGTTTAGTCAACATGCAGGGAAAAAGGTTGTGACAAGTTTTTTTTTTTGCTTTTTGGGGATTTTTTTGAAAATTTTATTTATGTGGATTTGTAATAGGCTTTCCCACAAGAATGTTCAGGATGATGTCACTATGTTATTCGAGTAACATGAAAGCACTATTAAATATGTGATTTTTTTATTCTCAGTATGAATATGTAATAAGTCACAAGTGTTTTCCATGTAAGCACAGTGAAGGTTGCTCAGTATTTTTTAAAGTATCCAAAAATACTCCTCAGCCTCAAAAATATGGCTGTCAAATGGTCCTAAAAGACCTAAGCAGTGTTTTCCTCAAATGGCCAACATCTTGGCACCGTAAAAATATTTCTAGCTTGTCTTAACATTTTGTATATTTTTATTTACGTTAATCAGATGAATTGCATAATTGGACTTGTCGAGTCGTGAAAAAGATTGGTATTGGAGAAGTGGATTTCCTGACTCTTGTGCCTGGAAATAAGTCAACAAGAAAAGTGAAATATGATGTTCTTGCTGCAGCAGTTATTGTAGTTGTGCTCAAATTACTGTTCTTACTAGATGATCACTATGAATGGTAAGTGTACAGACAAATCTCCAGCAACCCCCAAATTTCAATAGCGCAAATGCTTGTCTCTTGTTGTTTCTTTAGAGTTAAATTTATACTATTGGAATTTTGATTAAGTTCAGTGGCTTAACCCATACAATTGAAGGCATTTTAGACATTAAATACTAGTTACTTTTAAAATTCTTTTTATTTTATCTGATACTTGGAATAGAATTAGGATGTTGCTTTTGTCCATTGTATTTGAACTTCATGTGAAAAGTGAAGTATTTGAATCTACAAAACAGCCTGATGTTTAAATTTTTTTTGCAGGTTACTTTCAGAGCTTGCTGCTGAAAGAAATAAAAATAACACAGAAGGTACATAAATATTCTAGTAGAAGTTATGATTTTGTAAATAGAACAGTTTTGCAGTCAGGGTTAGAAAGACTTTTCTTATTGATCATGAAAATATGTTTCTGTCATTCATTAAGGGCAAATTTTATTCAGAGAAAAGAGTAGATCCTGTTCATGTGAAATGGCCTCAGTGTACCTGCACAGTGCTTACTGTTCAGAGCAGGGGAGTTTGGTGCACATTTTGCTGGGTGCCTCTCTGCTTCTGCTTGTGCCTGTTTGCCTCTTGGTTTCGAGTTTTATGCATGGTAGGTGGAGATGAATGGATATGCTGTGAAAAGGGAACACACTTTGATCGTAAATAGCAGATACTTACTAGGGGCATCAAACCACATTTATGATAAAATCCAAACTTGTTTAGTCTTGTTAAATAAAATGTCTTAGTGTGTAACATATTTCAGATGTAATCTGGTTTCTTAGTCCAAATAATCCTGAGAGAGTGTGGAAAAGCTAGCAGCAATTAAGATAGAGAAGATAATGGTGTGAACATGGTTCTTTGAGGGCAGAAAGACCGAATCAAAGATTAGAAATCTTCAGGAAGATGTTCCATGGCCCGATCCAAATCACAGTTGAAGATGAGATCCAAGATGTGTTACAGTGGTTTATCTGTTAGGCCTTTTATCCAGTTTTGGGTCATTTTGACCCTTCTGTTGCTTTGTTTAAGATTTAGGTCCATAATAAAATTATGGTGTTAATCATGTGTGGGCTCAATTACTCTGCTGTAACTAGAGACCGTCAGCACTGTTAACTAAAACTGTGTATCCACCTGAATGTGAAAATCACCAAACTTATGGTGGATTTTTTCTTTTCCTTTTTACTTCCTGTGAAAACTTGAAGTACATGATAGTGACAGGAGTGGAGAGTTGTGCAACTGCTTTACAAGCTGAGGCTCAAAGCCATTAATGTCTTAATGGGGTTTCTCCCTTATTAACAAGTCTCATTGCCCTTGGGAATTAACAGCTCGTTCTTTGCCCACTTTTTTATTTTGAAATCTGCTGGTGCAAATGATCCATATGCTCTGTTTTGTTGTCCCTGTGCATAAAATGTTGGGGTGATGGTGAGCAGCTGAGCAGAGGAGCTGATGTGAGCATTTCTATTAGACAACTGATCAATGCCAGAGCTCAAAACTGCCTCTGGCATTTTCCCAAAATTAGATTGCTGAAATGAATAATGGTTAATACTGAGTTTTAAAGATTCAATTTTTGTTGACTCCATTCTCAACTTAACTATCCATTCTTTAGTCCATTTTTATTTAATTAAAGAATAGTATTTCAGCTCCTACATTTCTTCAAGTCACACTGAAAGCAGTACAGTAGATGGTTGTAGTTACCTACTATGTGTGTTCTGTGAACTGCACACATCCACAATATGGGTTTTTCTCAAATAAAACATGATTGAGATATATGTAGATGTATGTGTATATGTATGTGTGTATCAGAGCTGTGTATTTTCCAGTCAGCTCAGCTATATGAATATCAGCAGTACTGGCCAGGTAAAGGGTTATTACAGTGTAGCATCATGTCTCTGACAGTGTGACAGATGCTTAATAATTAATATGAAGTTTAACACAAATTTCTACCGCCTCCCCCACTGCTCTCCCAACAGTTTAGGAGTATTTACTTAAACCTTGGGGATTAAAGAAGTTGTATCCAGACCTTTGAATTTCAAGGACTACTGAGGGGTCTTTGTTCTTTTCATATATCTCCTGCCTTTTGAGACCATCTATGTTTTTTAGCATTTAGACATTCTGAGGCAGGATAATGCAAACAGCAGAAATGGAAATAATACAAAAGGTATATAAGTTTGATTGTAAGAACAGTATATTCACCTTCAGGAGAGTTTAAACAGCTGGCTGGCAAAGCTGAGCATGACGCAAGCATCTCATGCAGCGCAGCTGGGGCGATGGGGAAATGCGAAGTCTGATTAATTCACAATGCAGATATTCCACCCACGGGGAACAAGAGTTGATTATTTTTAAATACATAAATCTACACCGTATTTCTGTTTGGAGTTCTTATCCTTACTGTACCCAGTTGGTCTGCTTCAGTCTTGTGCCTCTTTAGAGGATCAGTGATAAAGGTGCTGCTAAATGTCCTATGTCTTCATGCTTTTGCATGTTCTGGTAAATACTTGTTCACATATCAACACGTGAAATTCCTGTGCTCAACACGTGAAATTCCATGAGAGAGAGGCTGATATGAAGACCATGGTCTCGTTTTTCTTTCCAACCCTGTAAGATTTCATGGATAGCAGGATAGACAGTGGGGAGCTGATGAAACTATGTGGAAATTTTCATGTGAGCTTCTTTAGGTTTTATTTGTTTAAACTTAAGCTTGATGCCTAGTTTCATTAATCCCATTAATTCAACTTTGAAACAGTTGAAGGCCATTCCACACAGTGGAGAACTACTAGTTGATTTGGTAGAGAGGAGGTAGTTTCTAGGCTTACCTTTCCAGAAAAGATTTGACTTGTGCTAAATCTATGAAATCTAAGATGCGGGGCTTCTTTGCACTTCTTATGACATGCTGTTCTTTCACTCCATTTCTGCATTTCTCTTTCTTACACAACTATTAGACCAAGTGTGTTTTCTTTAAGCACCAAGCATTTGGGGTAGTTTTGTGCAGGGTCTAAATGCTTAGAGACCAGCTTCTCTGTCATTTCTTTCATTTCTTCCCAAACTAAAGTGTATATCTTTCATTCAGGTAGCCCGTATTTTGAGTTCAAAAAGTGGTATGAGGTGGTAAAACATTCCTTGGATGTGAAGCAAAAGAAATTGGATGAAGAAAGAGCCAAGTAAGAGGTTTTTTGGTGCTTCTTTTCTAAAATAGGCAGTTCTTTGTGTAGTACTGATCCCTTCAAAAATAAAAAAAAAAATTTGCTCCACATATCCATTCACCAAGCTTGAGTGAATAGAATTATTAAATCACTGTCCTAATTTTCTGTTTACACTCATAATGTTTATCCAGCTTATTAATTAAATGCTCACTTACTGTGAAGAATAGCTTATACAGCTGAACAATTAACTGATTACAGTAGATCTGGGCTAACATGCCTTGGTTTGCCTACTCAGAAAAAGATTTCTTTTTATGCGTTAGAGGGGCAGTGGCTTTTAATAGTAGTAAACATTAGATTGTTTTGATTTTAATTTAAAACTCTAGCAGTATTTGTAATAAGTTACTATTCTTTTATTCATTTGGTTCAGCTTTTTTTTTGTTAACAATTCTTATGTCTCTTACTGGTAGGTATCTGTGGAGATGTGAAAAGCCATTGTTTTATTCAGTCAAGAAGAAATCTAAAGTTCTAAAGAGAAGACGTGAGTAAACTTTGCTTCTTCCCAGCAACACAGAAATCTGCTCCAGCTTTTCCCATCATAGAAAATGTTCAGCCGTGACTGATAACATTTACATCTTAAAGTATTTTGTCTCCTCTCTTTCATCTCTGGGTACAATTAATGTAGTACTGTTTTACAACCCCTGGCTGGGATTTTTCAAACATGCACAACTGAAACTGCCTTTGCCAGTCTTCTAACAACCTACTGAACCATGTCTCAGAATGAGTGCTCTTGTCCTCATCTTCTCTAGTTTGCCTTTACATCACTGTTCCTTGTGAGCTGTTGGTCTTCCATAGCTTTCTTGTCTGTTTCTTCCTTTAGTTTCTTGTATGCTTTGGTATGAATATTGCAGTATGTCCTTTGGTAGATCTTGCACGTCCCTCCTCTCTCCCGCTCCTTCTTGCAATCTTCTAGAGAAATCAAGGAAGGCTTCACTTGCGTAGCCAGCTGCATGTGGTCAGAATGCAGGTACAGCTACTGTCCTTTAGTAGCTCTGGAAAAAGTTTTAGTAGCTTGTGAAAAGTTTCTGGGGTTTGTGTTGACATAAAAACAAAGAAAACAACAAAACCCCAGTTGTCTGTAGAAATTAGGAAAACCAGGATTTTATTCAGCCAAATTAGATCTGGAATTCTTTATTCTACATTTTATGTTATCCAGAAAGCAACAGGTATTTGTAGAGAGGTATTAAGTGTGGCAAGAGGTATTTTTCCTTTTATATGTTCTTTCAGTTTCTAGAAGCGACTGGTTCAGGGACTTCTAAACAAGTTGTATAGTCCTATTTGGTTTGAATTACACATGTTGGATTTCTCCTTCCAGAATGCAGTGGGTTTTTTTTAAGTACTTACTCTTCAAAATTTATTTGGGGTGATCCTGCAGTCATGTTCCGTGGAAAACCATGTTTAGATATATTTATTTCAAGTTGATTATTTACTCAGATGCCCTTTAATTCCTGCATAGGAAAAGAGATTCCTCTTCTGGCTCTGCTCCTTTTGGAGCTAGAAGAGGACCACTTAGATTACAGGGCTTTATCATAATGTTGTGAGCAGGAATATCATGTAATTGTAACTGGGCAGGATTCATCTTAAAACAGATGTACCATAATGAAGACAAACAGTGCTCTAAAACACTGATGTGCGAGGTATGGATTTTCAGAAACCTTCCTAAACCCTTGATTTTAATCACAGATTTTAGTGTCATCTTGAAAGATAAACTTCCAAGTCCTTGGATTATTTTAGGAGGATTTTCCTGTGGGTTTTTTTTTCTCCAATATGTGAATAAGTTTATTTAAATACAGCTTATAAAAAGAAGTTAAAGCTCCAACAATGTTTTTAACCTGCTTTTTATCCTAGGGAAACAAGAGGTTAAAGCTCTAACAATGTTTTTTAACCTGCTTTTTCTCCGAGGGAAACATGACATAGGCAGTCATACAGTGTGTGCTGTTCTATCATGCTACCTTCTTTCCCTTAGGAAAGCTTGTCATTCATTCACTAGCAGTGGGCAAACATGGAGTGGGGTTTTTTGTTGTTGGGGTTTTTAACCAGTTGAAATTTGGACCATGAGAAGCTTAACCTTGAATCCATGTGTGTATGAATGTGCTTTCTATTAGCATAAATATCCCAGCAGTCTCAAATGGATATTACAGGTTTTATTTGCAGGAATGTTTTAGAGTGCCCCACTACTAATATCATTAGTATAAAAGACATGGCATTTTCAATTATGTTTCAAAATGTTTCACTAAAACCTGTAAAGAGGGTGGCAGAGGGAACCTAGAGACTTCCAAGATTTCTCAGTCTTTCATGCAGAGGTTTAAAGAAAAAACCAAAAATTTAAAAATCACAAATACCCCATTTTCTTCTTGTATTAATCACCTCTAAACAGTATTCTGATACTTAATACTTTTGCATTTGTTTCCTTTGTTTCTCTTTGCACAGAAATGGTTGTGAACTTAAAAAATCAGTTTGGCAAGCTGTCTGGTTCAGTGCAACGTGCTGAAAAGCCAAATCCTTCAAGTTTTCAGTTAAGTTGGTCTGAAGAAAACACAGATGGGAGTTGTTTTCACGGGCATAGCCTGAAGGGAATTTTGCAAGAAAAATGTGGTTTACTGACAGCCATGAACCCTGACTATTGGCTGTGTACAGTTAAACTATGTAATGAAAAGTAAGTATTCACATTTTTGCTAAATACATTTTGGAAAGTTCCCTTGAAAGTAAAGTCCTGTGCATATATTTTTGCAAATGACAAATACAGGCTGTGGGCACAGCTATGTGTTCACACATAGTTACAATCATTTCTAGGAAGGGGTGTGTGAGGAATGGATAGTCTTGGACTGTGAGTAGACAAACTGTAACATGAGGAGTGATCAAAGTGAGCTTATGAGAAGAGAGGAGATGAGACAAAATCAACAACTAGAGTCACATGGCAAAAGTAGCAGCTAGGTGCAAATACTTCATTTCCTCATAGTGTTTTATAAAAATACTTGTATTTTTATAAATACTCCAGTTTGCTCTGGAGCAACTCTCCAGAGAATAGAAAAGCAGACCCATTCCTCTCCTCCCTGTCTGCTAAAAAAGCACAGAAAATTAATTTTCTAAATCACTATACTGATTTTGTGATGGCCTTAATCATAATGACTTCTGAATCCTTTGCCAGACTTTGGTTCTGCCATTGGTTGTATTTTGAAACCCTAATTCAGAAGAGGAATGTACTGATGAATATCAGTGAAAAAGATCAACTCTGTAGCTGGTTTGGATTCTCCTGAATTTCTCATGTGTGCTATTGGAAAGCATTTTTTTGGGAAGGAGGTTGGGATACATTCATGTGACATGAGATTTTATTTGTGTATTGAATAACATGTGAAATCTTGACCATGATTTGAAATGGTATTCAGAGATCAATACCCCCTATGCAGTCTTAGTGATATGGTCCTGATTTTTCAAATATTAAATTCCCCTTGAACATAACTGGGTTTTACAAGTATGCAGTCTTTTCTGTCTTTCTGTGGATTTATTTGCTTATCTTTATTTTCCTTTTCACTTTACTCTTCACGTACCCACTGTGACAGAAATGGGTTGGAATAATGTAAGCACAGTGTTACATTACAAGAGCTTTGGCTATACGGATTTGTTCTTTTGTATGAATAAAAACTTTTTTTTTAAGGGAGTAGAGGTAATAATCCTTTTACCACAGATTTGCGTAATCTTATGCACACATTGAATGAGTGGATATTTTGGTGTATGTTTGTGTGAATAATCTTTCATGCAAAGTCTGTTTTTAAACTTACATTTTCATATGTAATATATTAAAATGTTAATGGGAAACTGTCATAGCCTTCATGAAACGAGATTTGAATTTAAATTCTTACCGGTTAAATTTCCCATTATGTCATTTGCAATGCAAGTAGTTAAGTATACATCTGACACTTACTTAACATTGGAAAACAACATCTACTCCCTCAGATACGAGGGTTTGTCCTCTATGTATGTAGAATAGAACTAAAAAAAAAATCTTGCAAATTCTCTTTCTCTAAAAATCAGCATACCCTAACTGAACTGCTAAAATGCTTTATTCCTGGGACTAAAGTATGATTACAGTGTCAGCAAAACTGAGATTAGTCAAATGGTTGGTGAAATGCTTTTACATTTTATTTTAAAACTTTCTGTTTTAAACTGGATTCTAAACTGATTTGCTATGGAAGTCTTTAGGTGACAGGAGTTGTACTCAATGTTCCTAAGGTCTTTCCCAACCTGAAGGATGGTATGATTCTAGATGTGATGAGGTATTACAGAGTGTGAAGAATGTTGTAATGCTTTGGGGGGTGTGAGGTAGGGCAGAGGATGGGATATATGGCATGAGAGACCTAGTTCCAGATTTCCAGTGTGCCAGACTTTGGGAGGCTTTGAACAGACTGCGCTCCCTGAAGTGCGGCTTGCCTGGCACTCAGATGGGTCTGGCTGTTCCTCCAGTTTGAGGTAAAATGTAAATGTTTGCTGGGCCAGAGGGAGTGAGCAAATGACTTTATAGTCTAGTAATTAGCACACTTACCCGTAAATTGGGACAGACAGATCCCAGCTGTTGTTCTGGTGAATATTTAAGACAGCTGCTCTGAATCAGACACAGGGAACATTTTAACTGCTTCTTCGCATCCCAAGGCAATACCTAGTAAGTTAGAAGATGTATAGGATTTATAGGTGAATATTGCACCTGAACCTGCATATCAATGCACAGTGTTTTTATTTAAAAATTGAAACTTTGTAGTATTTTAAACTAAATTTGAGGCTTATCCAGTTTGGTGTTTTTCCAACCTAAGTTGCTGAACTTAACGTTTACAGAGCTATTTCTGCAGCTCATCCTTTGTGTCATCTTTTGTTCAGTCTGACACTTGTTACCAGCAAGTCTAGTCTGTTATTTTCATTATATGCTTCATCAATAAAATCACCTCATCATTTTCATTAACATTTTCACCACGAAAGCTACAAAGTAATGAAGCAGAAGGCTGCTACAGCACTAATTACTTTCTGTTGACCTCATCGGTGTTTGCTCCAAAGTTTCCTGTGTTACTCCGTTGACTTAATTTCGCTTTTCTCTCTTGTTTCTAGACATGTAATTTGTATTTAGCACACAAAGGCAATGGACAATAAATGAATGGGTTATTATTCCATGACATAGTCAGGAAGATGAGAGGGGAACCCTATGGAAAGAGAAGAACAGTAAAGAGCCTAAGGTGTCTCAGTTGAATAGTCTTAGAAATATAAAAAATAGGGTGAGGTAGTCATTTTAATACTTTGCTACATTTGATAAAAGCTGGAAGAACAAGCTATGATTCCATTTAGTCCTGAAAGGCAAAGAATGTACTCTTTGCCTGGCTGTGTATGATCCTGATTCAGAGTGCAAGAAGCTATAGTGGCTTTTTCTTCTTAGTGTGTTTGCACCAGCTCTGAAGATATCTTGGTTCAGTCCCATACTTCAGGGTTTTGTGGGAGTGGATCACTTCACAGGAATCGAGACCGTAAACTAGAATTGTGATCTATGCTGTTGGTGAAATGTAGAGTTTGTCTCTAATTACAGTTTAATATATAAATGCTAGGTAAATACTAAATGCACTTGTAATTTAGGGCTTTTGTTTTCTCCCCATTTCTTTTCAGATTGTGTGGTCACCTGGCTCATTACAGAGAAGTGGAGTTTCCCCAGAGTTACCATTTTGTACTAGGGTTGTTCTCCTTTCTTCTGCGGGTTCAGCCCTCTTACATCCATGATGAGGTGTGTATGATAGAACACAAACTTTTTAATAAAAAACTCTACAAAAAACTAAAATACAACACAGTCCTAAGGAAGTAAAAAAGGCCTAAAACCACCAGTATTAAACCCATGTGAATTAGTTGGTTGGATCCCAAACCATGGTATTACATCTAAACTTATACTGATTCTTTTGTCTCATGGACATTTTTTATTAAGATAGTAGAGCTGAGATCTACTACTGTACTTCAGTTTTTAGTGTAATTTTATCTATAATTTAAGTCACTGATACTGGGAAAGGAAACCGCCAAGGAAACCGTTAATTACCATTTATTTAATTAATTTGCATCAGAGCCAACAGGAAGCTGTGAAATTACCATTTTTGGGGCATAATTGTATGTATTTTGAGTGTACTGGACATGACATTAGCATCTAATTACATTGTGAGATTTTGCAATTAAAATGTCTATTTTTTTACCTACCATTGTATGCCGGTAAATATATTTCTAGAAAATAATGTTTATTTTGTTTTTAAATACTGTGTTAACAAATAAAAGAAGCAGTTGGTTAATGTTGTCATTGCATTGAGTTTTTTCTTTATTATTTCTAAACAGCATTCCAGTTCTGGAACAACTCTGGCACTGTTTTCTACATCTCCTTGCATATTGTGTATTTCCCAGTCTCTTGTTATGCCTGAGCCCCTCATTTGGGTTAACACCTTTCAGGTCCATGTTTCACTTCAGGCTTTACAGATTTTGCACATTTTTGTACCTACTATAAAATCTGATCCTGTTTATTGTGCAGCAGTAACAGCTGGGTCCTCCTGTCATTCATCTTTTGCAAGGCTACTGTTAAAGCTTTGAATCTTCTGACCACTTGATAACCCAGCATCTTCAGCAGCTTGTGCCCTGGCCATTCCACCAGTTTCTCATGCTCAATCTTATTTATGCACCATGTTTTCATACTGTCCCAGACAGCATGTAAATGAAGTTGGGTGCTGCCACTACATGAAAGACACCGTAACAGTATACATACATATGTTGAACCTAGATGCTGTGTAGATAGCCAAATGAATAATGCTGCTTTCAGCTGAATGAAATTAAATTCATCATTTCCAACCATCAATACAGAATATAGAACTTACCAAATCTGTTTGCTAAAACCAATGGCTGTTTCTAAGCATTATTATAACTAAGAAAAGTGGTGCCTGCAGACTTGAGAAAGAGTAATGACTTCCTCCCTGAGCAAGGGGTTCAGTGAGATGTAGTCTGGGAGGGTAATCAGTTCAGCCAGTAGATTGCCAAGGGTTTAAACCATGGAGTTGTTTAAAAATTGGGAACAGGTGAATGATAGGAGAGGTGATGTGCCCTATCTGTCTGGAGCAAGTGATAAAGTGGTATTTCACATACAAGTAGGGCTCTCAGGACTATTAAAAGTGAGTTTTATAGTTACATGGAAATACTGACAAACGAGGAGGCTTTGCTGGCTCAGTAGAGGTAGGAGGTAATGTGGTGTCCTGATTTGGGGTGACACAAAAGACACAATTTGGGTGAAAGTTTTTACTTTTTCAGGTATTTTAATTAGTTATTGTAGCATAGGGATTTAAAGCAATGGTCCTTTAAAGTGACTAACATGCAGATGAGAGGGTATAGTTTTAGCCATACAGAACTAAACTGTCCTTGATGTGGGAAGAGGAAAGAGACTGAATTATTACTTGGTGTATGTGTTAAGCGATTTCGTAAGTGGGCACAGTGTAGTATGTCTAAATCTATTGCCACGTTGTGCTAGATGCCTCAGACTTCTGGCGAGGTGTGTCTGAACTGATGTTTACATTAATGGACTTGGAACATACCGGTTTAAATCTCCTCTTGTGTCTGCTGTTTGTGTTTTAAAATTAGCCATTACCTATAATGTTTGACCTCAGCTGAGTGAATTACTAATATTTGTAAGTATTTGGTAAAGTTATTCTTTGTACTTTTCTAGAGGAGTATTTGTATCAGTTAAAAATCTGCAGAAGTGTAATACACATTGTCACTCTTTTCAGCATTGCTGGCTCAAATGACTGTGTCTCATTCTTTTTACTGTAATATCTGTTAAAGTTTTGAATTAACTATCTAAAAGACACCTTGGAACGCATAAAGGATTAATTTAATTCAGAAGTCTTTATTTGAAGGACTTACGCATTTAATTATAGGTATAGCTTTCCTCTGAAACTACTGTAGTAGTAAAATCTGAGCTTCACAAATTAAAAATACTGTGCTCATTGTTACATTGTTACAAATGTAAGAAAGCTCCCTTAGCTGTTAGACTAAATTAAGGCTGTACTTCAATAAACTGGCATAAAGCTTGCACTTAATCATCAAGAGCCATGTGCCTTCTGGACACAGAGGCTAAGAGTCAGGTTTAAAATAAAGGGTGTGCCCCAAAAATGCTTTTTGTTAGTTCTATCCAGTTTAATCCATCAACACTTGTGTTGGAGTAATGGTGTTTAAGAGGCTGACGAGCCCCAGGAGTGCCTTACCTTGGGTGAAGTGTAGCTGAGCTCTGCGGGGACAGCTACTCCGAATGCAGTCAGTACAAGCCGGAGGCTGAGCCGTGCCGGCTGAACAGACAGCTGCGGGCATAGCCCGAGGGCTGGGTGTCTGCACAGCCCAGCACTTCCAATCACCTCCTCTCTGGGCTTGGAAATTACAGCTCCTTTCTGTAACTATTTGCTGAAAGCGCCCAGGTAAAGCTCAGCTACTTTTTTGTACTTAATCCCGTGTAAATTTTGAGTAAAAGAGGCTCCCCTTGTTTAGTTTCTTGCTCTCAAATTTGAATGACAGTTCTTAAGTATGTAGATAAAGGCAAGTGGGGGTTTTTAGAATAAACATTTTGAACAGTATATACTGAGAAGACTTAATTAATTATTAACTTAGGCAATAGCAAATCAGTTATTCTAAGACCTTTATGTGCCTTCTAAAGTGAATTTTCACTTTTTCCTAGTTTATGTGTTAGGAAAAAGTGTGTTTAAATGGGCAAAAGTAACCTTACTTTATGAATTCTCCTAAATGCAACCTTTCTGTTGTTTTGGTGGAGAAATATGACAGATGTCTCATTTTTGTTTGAAAGGCACAGCCTTCAGCAGAATTGGTATATTACCCTTACAAGTTTTTCAGTACCCCAGTGTGTCTGTGTTCTCAGTATCAACTTAGTCTCAGTCAAATACATTTTTCTTTTCAAAGTTTTTGCTGTTGTCCAGGCATGAAGGAGAAGTGTTTGACTTATACAGAGTGAAGGCCCTGAACCTGATTTAACCAGAGAATAAGAGTCAGCAAAGCCCAATGCCTGTAAGCAATGCTAGTCTGATTTATTTGCCATAGTGTATTGCATGGGCTTCAATGCCTGAAACAATGATGCATAGAAGATTTAAGAAAGCTTCATGCAGTATTGCAGGCAAGGCAATGAGGACCTTGCTTTCTCGTAACATCTTGGAAATCTCAAAAGTCCCTCAAATGACTCTTCTGTTTTGGACAAATAAGACTTCTCCTTATTCTGAATAAAAACTCAGGATATTGTAATAAGTTGTCAAGACGATGCTCTTGCAGGGCTGGGAGCAAAAGAGCCAGGACCCACATGGCTTTTGGGATAGGTAAAGGCTGGATATGTTAAATCCCCAAATAAGGTGTCTGCCCCCTAGATCATCTGTCCTTTCCCCAGGTCAGGTTGAGATTCTATTCTTCACAGGCCAAGAAAAGTCAGGATAACTCTGTGTAACAAGTCTTCTATTTTGATCCAAAATGGAATGGGCTTCCCAGCACATACGGTTGTACATATTTCCTGGCTGAGCATGTTAGGGTGTGGGTTGGTTATAGCAGTGTCTCTCACTACATTTGTCCTGGTGCTAAATGCAGGATGCTTGCTTTCCAGCATCTCCTCCACAGTTAGGAGTCCTGTTGCTCTTCGTGTGAAGCTCTTTGTTCCTGGCCAGGTTAGATGAGAGAGAGCATAAAGGGGATGCCAAGATGTGGAAACAGGCATATGTGAAAGATCTCTCACTGCTGCTTTTGCTAGGATGCTGCTGAAATTATGAACAAGAGTGAGTAGGGATTACCAGAACAGGAGATGGAAGCTGGTGTCCTCACATGAGGTTACTGCTGCCCTTGTACAACTGCTAATGGCAGCATTTCCAGAGCCAGAGCACGCCTCCCCCGCCCTCAGCATCTACATTCTGCCTCCAGCAGTACATCAGGTGGTTTTAGAAGAAAATACAAGCACCTTCCTCTGGTAATCTCATATGGCTGCTCTCTTGTAGAAGTACTCTGTGTCAGCTCATAGACCACCGCGTTGTCCCAGCAGTGGCTTTGCTCACCAGCTGCAGACCCTGCCATTGCCTCATGACAGTGCCACCAAGCGTGTTCAGTGCCTGTGTTGCGCTCCTGGGGCGCTTATGTCGTGCTGTGCTGCCATAAAACGGTGGCAAACCATTGTTTCCTGAACTGAGACCTGGGGCATTTGTAACTCCGAGCAGGGCACCTGCCCAAGTGGGTTGGGAGCAGTGGGCAGCAAAGGAGCTGCAGACGCTGTTCTCTCACTGCCGTGTGGCAGGGCCTGTGGACACAGCCGTCAGGCCCCGAGGAAGCACAATCGGTCAAAGACGGTAAGTGAAATCCGATGACACGCTAAAGACTTTACCGCCAATAACATTTTAGGTTTCAGGCTGACTTTTTTTAATACATAGGCTGCTGTAAAATTGGTGAATTTATATTGTAGTGTCCTCGGTCAAGTTGATGGAACTGCATCTCTTGACCCTGAGTAGTGTGTATCCCTTTGACAGCATTTACATTATCTTTAGGGGTAAATACAGAATCAAAAAGGGGGAATCTTTAAGGAATGTTTGCAAGATCACATATGGGGATATGACTGAAGTGGAAAGCAAACTTGTTTCCTTGTTCAATATTTCACACATTGTGCTTTTGTTTATTACTATACCTTTTTCCCCTCAGCTTTTTTCCATATCTTTCTTACAAGGTATTTCCAGCTTCCTTTTCCACTGTCACTTGTCTATTTCTTTCCACCATGCTCTTTCTTTTGCCTCAGTTTCCACTGAGTTCATGAAAACTCTGTCTGGGGTTTTCTTTCTTTTTCTTTTTAAGCTCTTCATTGTCTTCAGGCTTATTCTGCAAGGGTCAGTAATCAGCTTTGGGCTCACTTTTCCAGGTCTGTCCTTAGTGACCAGAGGCCTGTTGGCAGAGAAGGAAAGCTTGCCTGGTGTGCTGTGTATTGGTAAGCGTAGGAGCTTCCCTGCTCCTTACATGCAGCTCTGCAGCCCAACTGTTGTAGGTTAGGGTTTCAGATTAAGCAAAAAGTATCTTGTTTTGACTCCCTGCCGTGTTTTGTGAAATCAAAAGTACTGCCACAAACCTGATGCAACTTGTTTGTTTATTACACAGGTGTGAATGACCAGAGCATGTAGATGATAATTATCAGGTATGAGATTTTAAACCCATATTTGTTAGGTAAGTCATAACAGTAGCTAATTCTTGTCCAGAATAAATCCCAGTTTCTCTACGCAGCAGTGTCAAAAGACAGACTGCAAAGAGGGGCAAGCATGATGGGACAATGCTCAGCCTGATGGGTGCCAATGATCTATGAGTGTGGTGGGGTTCCTTGCGTGTTTTGAGCGGGATTCATTTAAAAGGAAACAAATGTTTGAAGAGAGGAAGGAGAGTGCTGAAGGAAGGAATGAGACAGAGGGAAAGGTTAAGGGAAGGGCATGAGAGGTGGAGGAGAGCAGTGAATTCAAGGTGAAAGGGCTGAGAGAAGGAAGAAGTTGGAGGGAAGGCCAGTCAGCACAGGGCAAGGGAAGTCCTGCCAGAGCACTGCCCCACCAGGCTGGCATGGCTTTATGCCCCAGCCAAAGCTCTGCTAAATCCCTTTGTGCTTCTTGCCTGATTTTACTTGGTGGTGATGCAACCCAGTTAGTGACATCACATAAATACACCTACCAGTGGTGTTGCAGAGTCTAGATTGTGACCGGCAGATTAGTCAGCGGTGTCACAATCCGGTGTTTATATCATTGTCTCCTGAATGTGGAAGCGATTGCTATGGTGATAACCAAGTTTTCATCGGTGGATCAGGCTGTTAAGAAAAGGCTTCCCTTTTGCAGAGACAAACAGCTGTGAGTTATTTGGAATAAAATCATGGTAAACTCAAGCAGAAATATCAAGTGTGGCACATCACTAAGATTTTAGCAGTTGGGGTGCAATATAAACAAGTGACTGAACTCCAGCACGTCCCGCATCTGGGTCACCTATGCAGGGCAGTATTATATTTTATTGTTATTGAAAATTGTGCACCTGTGCCAAAAAGCAGCCATCGCATCTGCACATCCCAGAATTCTATGAACAGAAGCAGGGAGGAGTGAATGACACCTGAGAACATCAGCAGTCCTTCCCAGTACTTGCAGTTTTGAACTGATTTTGTAATTTGTATCGGAAACAAAGCAAGTTATACTTGTTTGGAAAAATGTAACTTTCCAACCTCTTAATCAGATGACAGTATTTTTTTCATATGTGAGATCAGATAAGAAATTTCTTCTATGTAATCTTGAATTAGATTTTAAAGATGGGTTCAAAATATAGAATACTTTTTACTGCATGTCATAAAGAACAATTTGTATTAGCTCATTTCACTTTGTAGAGCAAGATCCTACTTCAGTATTGGTATTTATCTTCTGCCATCTTAATGGCAATGTTTGCAGATCCAAACAAAGCATTTTGTTTTTAGAACACTAGCTGTAATCCAGTCAGAGGATATTAAGCAACTTCCAGGATTAGACCCTTAGTTAAAGTTTGTCTTCAGTTTCATATTTCCTTCGGTTGGCTGGTTGAATTGTTCTTCTATAATTTTGCATTGGAGTATATCCTGTACAAATAGGGAAGAGATTTTGACCTAGAAGGAGAGACCTCTTATTAGTGAGCATACTTTCAAATTACAGTAGCTATCTGAAGCATCTTGACATATGATAGATAGCACTGTTGCTATATGGGTTTGATTCAACTTGTTACTTAGACAAGCAACCTCCCACCCTTATTTCCCAAGGAGAAACTCAAGATCTTTCTGATTTAACTTCATGCATGCCACTTGGGATAAATCTGATGTTTGTGATGCTGCTGGTGGTGTTACACTGGAGCATTTTAATGCAGTTTCAGCACTAACCACATTTTAAGTGTCCCTTGCTCTCCAAACCCAGGTTCATCTGAGAGGCAACACATGGATCTGCTGCCTTTTAGCAGCTGGTGCAGTGCTTGTGCAAATTCACAGAATCAATTGGGTTGGAGAAGGTATCTGAGATCATCGAGTCCAACCTATGACCAAACACCACCCTGTCAGCTAGACCAGAGCACTGAGTACCGCATCCTGTCTTTTCTTAAAAACCCAGGACAAGGAGGCACCACCTCCTTGGGCACCCCGTTTCAATGTCTAATCTCTCCTTCTGCAAATTCCTCCGAATGTCCAACCTAAACCTTGCGTGGCACAGCTTAAGAATATAGTAAAGATAATTCATATGATTGTGGCGAGTTTAGATTTTCCTAAAAGTAGGTATAGTACGTGAAAAAGAAATAAAGTTACATGGGAGGGGAGAGAAGGAGAAGGGAATCCCATTGCTAGGGCGAGAAGGATTCCGGGCTGCTCCCCGCGCAGGGCCAGGCTATCCCTCGCTCGGGGCTCTGTGCCGCCGCCGCCCCGGCCCGCGGAGCCCTCACAGCGCCGGCCCCGCCCCCGAGCCCTCCTGACCAATGGGGGCGCGGCAGCTCCGCCCCTCTGGCCGCGGCAGCCAATGGGAGGCGCGGCGCGGTGCGCGTCCACCTGCGGCTGCGGGAGCACCTGAGCGGGCGAGAGGAGCCGACAAAACCCGTCGGAGCGGCGGGTGCGCGGCGCTGCTCCTCCCGACCCGCCCGGCCAGTCCTGCCGCCCGCTGCCTCCGCCAGACATGACACAGGACTACGACAAGTGAGTGAGCCGGGCGGGGGAAGAAGTACCGCGTCCGGTCCGACCGGTGCTGCCGCCCCGCCGAGGGGCTGCGGCGAGAGGGGCTCGCCGCCCGGGGGCCGGGCCGGAGAAGCCGCTTTGGCGGGGTCCGCCCCCCTGGCTCCTCTCTCTCGGAGGAGTACCCGGAGGCTGCGGCGGGGCGGTGCGAATGGCGGGGGGAGCGGGGGCTGAGCCCCGGTGGTGGGGGGGCCCGGCGGCGCAGCGGGGCGACCCCGGCGGCCACCCCGCCCCGCGGGGCGAGCGCCGGGGCTGGGCCGGCTTTGAAACCCGACACCCGCAGCGGGGCGTGGGGCCGCCCCCCGCCCCGGCGGGCCGCGCCTTAAATGCGGGCGGCGGCGGCGGCGGCCGCGCCGTCGGGAGGAGCTGCCGGGCCGAGGGAGCCGGGCTGAGCCCCCGCGCCGCTGCCCGGCGGCCGCAGCGGCCCCCATGGACTTCTACGAGGCGCATCCCTCCGGCAAGGTGGACTTCGGCAGGTAAGGGCGGCTGCCGGCGAGCTCGGCCGCGGCGACCCCGGAGTAGCCGAAACTGTGTCCTGAAAGAGTTAAAGTGAGCTCGAGGTGTGTGTATTCTGTAACTCCGTGGTGTTGCATACGAGACGTCGCCTTCAAGCGGATCCCAGGCTGTGTTTAAGGACTCGGGTCTGTTGCTGCACTTGTCACCGTGTCCATCCGCTGACAGTGGCCGTGGACACCTAAGTGCCGGAAACTGGGGTGACCTGAAGTGATTTGATTTCAAGAACCGATTTTTAAATTTCTGTACTTTGAATGATCGGTGACTCAAGCGCACTCCTTTCCTAGGGAATGTGTAGGATTTTAAACCAAACTTTTTGTTTCAGCATGCTACTTTCTAGGAAGAGGACTCCAGTGCAGCAGCTCACTAACTCATGTGTGTGATTAGGATTTTTCGTAGGTGTTTTTATTTCCAATGACACATGAGGCTGTAGCAGTTTGGTTACATGCACTTTGCATTTCTGGCACGCAGGTGCCAGTGACAGAAATCCTCGCTGCTGCCTCAGCATTAGAGGTGTGCTCTGTGCAGGAGCAGGCACAGCGTCACCGGGTAAATTGCAGGGTGGGAGACAGGACGGCTGCTCCTGGATCAGTGAGGGAAGGAGGAATAGTTTCTGTGGTCTGAACACGGAACATCACAGGCTGGAGAAGCCTCACAGGCGAAGAGCTGAGTCTCTGCTTTTTGTAGTATTCCTCCGCTTCCGCTGTGGTCACATGGAAAGTAAAATTGGGAAATTATTAGAACTGCTGTATGAAGCTTAATTTTCTGCCTCTGCTGGACTTCTACTACTCTGTGAGCAGATCAGCATGCCAGTTACCTTATGAAACTTAGGAAAAAAAGATATTTGCCTTCTCATATTAATACGTTCTCATTTTCCTAAAAGAAGCTGTGGTTCTCCTGAAGGAGTGAGTTCCTGCCAAACACTGTGTTTTTCTTGATAATTCTGTTGATAACTTTTTCTGTGCTTTTTTAGGTATGTGGGTTACCTGTAGGGCCATGTGCATTGATTTTGGGTGTTTCAATGACAAAAAAATCACACAAAAATACATAGATCTTGCATTCTCTAGGCTTCTGGTTAGTTGATGCTTTTGTTTTCAGTATTTTTGGTTCTCTGATGATTTTCCCTTCCCATGTGAGTGAGTATTCCCCTGTGTTGCTGGAGGGAATCAGCTTAGTGGTCTTGTGAGTTCAGCAAGGCTGACTTAGCCCTTCAGCTTGGCAGGGATAGATCAAGGGAACTGCACCCAGGTTACTTCAGCTGCCTTTTTCTCTGTAAGTTTAACTGGAGGATTTTCCCATTTGCTATGGATATTTGAGGTTTCTTTTATCATATTGTATAAGAAGAGGAGCTTGTACCATGTCCCTAAAGGACACTCTGCTTTGTCTTCTGTGGGTCCCCTCACTTCTGATATAAAGTATCTGTCCTCAATAGCAGAGGTGTCTGCGTTTGGGTGTCTGTGTCAGTGTGCACACAACTACCTATGAAGACCTAAAGAAAGGGCTTGCTGCAAGAACTTGTCTCTTTTGCCATTTTTGTTTGCTCTCCTTCCAGCTACATTATACTGATTTATAGCCACAAAGTGCCCTGATGAGTCCTGGAAACTCCCACTTGCTTTCGGTGCCTTCAGCTCAGCCAGGCTGTCGATGGCAGCTCAGTGGGGTGCCTTGTGTAACTGATAAAGCATCGAATGAATGCGTAATTTGCTTTGCAATCTTTTTGGTAGAAGGTGGTGATAAATGTAGGATACTGCTAAGCTGCTTAGAGTGATTAGATTATTTCACAACTTTCTATTTCACAACTTTTTGTATTTGTGGTATATTTCAGTCTCTGGATGTATCTGGGTAAATAGATGAAAAGAAGGATTCCTTACTGGGAAAAGGATGTGAAGGTGATGGGGTTTTTTGTGGGGTTAGTTGTTTTTAAAGAATTACTATTCTATTTTGACTATGGGCAATTCACTAAAAATGTCAACTTTGGGATTATTAAGGAAAATTTAAATAGCCTCCCATTCTCCCCCAGCCCATCTGCAATAAACTAATGTTAAACTTGCACTGGAAAGAAAACTAAACTGTTTCAAAAGTCAGATTTCAACATTAGCCTGAGCTGATTTAAAAGACGAAGCATATGTTTTACCAATAGAAGAAAAAAAATATTGTTTAGGCTATCAGGACAACATTTTCTACACATCTTGCTTTTGTCTGTGAACAGAATGTCCACGTCATTTTGGAGTTTGTTGGTTCCCAGTAATCTCCTAAACGTTCAGAGTAAATGTAATTTTTATAAATGTACTATAGCATAAAGGGAATAACTCAGATTCTTCCTTTTCTTCACTCAATTGAGTGTGTTTCAGACTAGTGTGCTGGATTGTTTCAGCAGTAACTAGGCAGTAAGTTGTTGGGTTTTTTTCCCTTGTCAGAAAAAAACACTGCCAAATTGATTTGAACTCCCCTTTACCAATTTCCCTGTGTCATTTGTAACTTATCAGTAACTTCTAGGTGGTGTTTTTAGATATATTCTGAGAGTGAAGACACTTGAAAATATTGTAGAGAAGAGATGTTTCGTTAATGCACCTTTTCTAGTTTCACATGACTGGATCAGGTTGTAGCTTGGCAGTATTACATAGGATGTGCTGGAGGCTTCGTAGGTGGTTGGCTAGAAAGTGAGTAACTCTTTCTGGGTTGGATTCAGAGCATGAGCAGGTCAGTTGTACTCTTACATGGCTTTGTCTCTTTGTAGAGGTTAGTGTAATCCATCTGAGTTTGGCTAAATTAATCCTGATTTACTCTGAGCATGAGTGAGATCAGAATTAAGTTTCTGGGCTTTTTGTGTTGACTAATCCTTGCAGTACACTGAATCAGAATATGAACCCCATGAAACTGGGGCAGCTAATTTTGAAGAACTTTAGGAATGTTTCTCATGTGTTCTAACAGGTGGCTTTTTTTATTTCTTCTTCTTCTTTATGATTCAAGTAAAAGACCTGTGTTGGTTCTTCAGAATGACTCACTCTACTCTCAGAGACGTCCTTACACCAATGAAGATGAGGCCTGGAAAACTTTTCTTGAAAATCCCCTCACAGCAGCTACCAAAGCTATGATGAGCATCAATGGGGATGAAGACAGTGCAGCTGCCCTCGGACTGCTCTATGATTACTACAAGGTAGATTGGCGTGGGTTTGCTCTGTAGCCAGCAGAGCTCGTGTTCCACCTGTGGCAAAGGTGTCATTTGCTAGAGGATTTTACAGCAGCTGGGAACAGGTCACAAGCACTTTAAACAATGTGGGTTTTAAATTGAAAAAACCCTATGTCTCTTGTTCTGAAAATTTGTTTTATTTTTAGCTCTGTAAAATAAGATCCCCAGATCTTGATGTAAAAGTTGAGTGCTTTGCTACTTTTTAACTTGGGTAGCATTTTTTCTGTTGACCCCGGATTCTGCAAGAAGCAATATGTTACAGAAATAGTCATAAAGAATGATACTTTAGGTCTGTATCCCTGTCTGAATATAAATATAAATGGAGAGTGGAACTCCTTTTCCTCACATGATCCCTATTCTGGTGGACCTTTGGCTTTTTGCTGGGGCTTTGTTGTATTACTTTAGGCTCAGCTGATGCTAAGATAAAATTACAGGTTTTTGGTGGTATGTGGGGCAGAAGTGTCCACCTCAAAGAGTTGCTGTCTGCATCCCTCTAACCCTCAGTGAGCTTTGGCTGCTGTAATCTGTTAATCCTTTGATAGCAGTGATTGTCTTCCTGAGTGTTCGCAGTCTTCTCAGAGACCTGTGCCTTCCTAGATGCTCACAGCTGAACTGAGCAGTCATAGAACATTCTGGTCTGCATGGGATGCATTTTGCTGAGCTTTGTTTCCTGAAGACCAAAAGTATAAGCTAGGGTAGTTATCTCTAGCCAGGTCAGTGGAGACCAGCAGGCGTTTCCAGGCAGGGAGGGGTCCTGTGTTGAGACGCCTGTGTTATGGTGGCGTGGCTCACCAGGTGGAGATGCCTGTTTTTTCTTTGCTGAGCATGCAGGAAGGCCAGGAGGCTGACTTGGCTCTCCTGCCTGGCACTTTGGCTTGTGTCTCTTAACTGTAGTGAGTGCAGTTGCCAGCCTCAGTCACGTTCTTCAAGCACTAGGAGAGATTGCCTGGTGCAGACAAAACCCTTGCCTGCCCTTTTAAGAGTTGAACATGTCTTACATATTGAAATATTCTTGTAATGCTTAATATGGAGATTAACACTCCACACACACACAACAAAATGCCACAGACTCACTGAGGTGGATGTTATTCAGCTAGTTTTGTGAGAAAACTGCCTTTCTGCTTTGTGCTTATGCTTGCTATGCTTTTGGGAAAAGAAAAAATAAAAAGAAACAACGATATGCTTTCACCAGAACAATTTTAATCCACAAGATCAATTTTGGTTTCTAAACCTGTAGATCACAAAAAGAATGTTGATGTTGATCCTTCATGCTTGGCAAAGCAGAAGGGATTTGGTGTATATTAATGCCTAATTCAGGGTTTCCTCTTATGTTTGGGTATCAGTGGGTGTACAGAAAAAATTGGTGGAAGAACAGGTATATTAGACACTTGGGTAAAGCAGAGTGGCTGGAGGTTGAAAGATTTATTGAGGGCTGTTGTGGAGTAATATTAGAGAGGGATGACATAGAGGCATTTCTAATATGCCCCTTCTGCATGTTAAAGGCAGCTGATGAGA
Organism: Phylloscopus whistleri; assembly: GCA_017589585.1. Taxonomy (NCBI): domain Eukaryota; kingdom Metazoa; phylum Chordata; class Aves; order Passeriformes; family Phylloscopidae; genus Phylloscopus; species Phylloscopus whistleri. The sequence goes on from JADMLD010000548.1 coordinate 2,216,188, forward strand.
TCACCTTCCTATGAAAGAAACCAAAACAGTAAAACCAAAAATCTTCTATTTCCTTCCATTTGACTACTAGGCTTGCTTAACTGTGGTTAATAAGGCCTTATAGGAAACAGATTTTTGTTAAAAATTCTTATGGGAGTGTTGGCCAAATGCAGCTTGGAAAACCCTTCTTTTTTGGTGACTAGTTAGTGTTGGCCTCCCAGCAGTCTCCAGCTAGAGATTCTCCAAATTTTGCTGGTTACTGTGGGAAATCTAGCAGTTCTGGGGATTGCAGGTTATGTGTAAGAACGAGGACATAGTTTTCAGGTGGGGCTGTGTAGAGAAGAACACTGTTTGTGCTGGTGTGCCCTCAGCCTTCGTGTTCGTGCTGAAGTGGTGGTTCCTCACCCTGGACCCAGGCTGGCAAATGGAGGCAGGATCTGAACAGGCTTCAGTGAAGGAGAGTGGTGGGAGTTCACTCCTGTACATACACCAGAAGATGTTTGCTTTGCTCGTTCAGGAGGCGTGAAGATGGTGACAGAAGTCCTGGGCCTTACGTGTGGGTTGGCAGGAGAGCTTGTGTGAACTTGCTGTGTGGCTGAGGGGACCTGAGCACCACGGGCTTGTGCCAGCAGCTGCAAGAGCTGTTTGGGTTGGTGGAGTACTGATTATGTGCTCCATGCAAGGAACTGAGTCACCACAGCTCCAAGAGTTCACCTTCTCCTGTGTGCCTTGGCCTTGCAGTGCAGCCAGGGAAATGGCGTGTATGTGGGCATTGATTAATGTTGTGTTTTCAGGGCAAATCCTGTCCGTGGCACGAAATATGAGGAGCAGTACTGAGCTGTCTTAAATCCAGAGTGGTGGTTACATTTTGTTTATAAATGTTTAGTATAGTTTGGACCAGTGTTTTTTGTGTGGCCATGCACAAATATGAGCTGTAGTATCTCAGTATGTTTATTGGACATGGTGCTCCCCAAATTCCCTGATCACTGAGGAGAAAGGAGAGCCTCGAGTGGTCTTAGAGGGAGTGGCCCAGAGAGCACGTGTCCTTGGGGAAGTGGCTGTGGAACAGTATCCTTTCACAAGCTTTGAGCTCATCCAGCAAGCTGAACTCTGGCAGCCTGCAGAGGGGATAACCTGCACTGCCAGCAAACCTTGGGAAATCTCCCCTTGGTCCTGCTCACCCCAATACTGGTGCTCCAGCCATGGATGGATGGTTTTCTGCACTGGTGTTCTCACCACCCGGTGCTGGCAAGAGCTCAGGGCTGGCACAGGTGACTGGGTTGGCTACATAGGGATCCGTGGGGCATCTCCTGGGCTTGGCCTGGCATCCCAAAGCCGTGTGAACCTGGGTTAAGCTGTAATGCAAATAATGAGTAGCATGCAAAGCAAGGCTTCCTTAATTTGACCAAATTTTAAGGAGCTAATTTTTTTGTATGGGAGGAAGAATTGAATTATAGTATGTCTTAAATTTCCCAGGTTCCAAGGGAGAGGAGGTCTTCAACAGCTAAGCCTGAGGTAGAACATCCTGAACAAGACCATAGTAAAAGGTATTATTTTTTATTATTGTTTCTCTATTTCCTCCCTTCCCTCCTGCACCATCAAAGCTGCTGAAAGTATCTTGCTGCACTGTGGTGATGTGCTGGAAGAGACAAACTGTTAGCTTTTACTCTGTGCCTCAGATTCCTGTGTTGCCCCAGGAACAGGATGGGGATTGAACCATGGTGTGGAGAGTTGAGGCTCAAACTGCTGCTCAGTGCCATCTATCTGCTTTTAGTGTGCTGATGTCATATGGTCAGCCTAGCAAAAGCTGCTCTCTAACATTAGGCACAGCCTGGTAGTGCAGGCACCCCCCAGGCTGCAGTCACTGGTGACACTTCTCATTTTTCATGCAGTTACTTCAGTTGCTCTCTGTTGATTTTTTGCTCTCAGGTACCAGCAGCATTGCTGTTTCATGCATGCACAGTTGGGAGGGACTTGAAAGTGCTTGTGATTTGGTTTTGTATTGTTTGGGGACTTCTTTGTATCCTCTGAAACTTCTAGCTTTCTTCCCCTACCTGCCTTCCCTCTCTTGTGCCTCCCAAGCAGATGATACTGACTAGGTTAATATAACAAAGGGGAGGTTCACTCAAGCCAGGCTTCCACTCCTACTATCCTCTTCCTTTGGACAGGCTGGAATGCTTTAAGGACCTGAGGTGAGGTTTTGTGGTCTGGCTGAGCTGATGGAGTGACTTGTTGTTAAGAAGAGCAGGCTGGTTCCCAGCCATGTGTTCCCACTGCTGCTCTTGAATCAGATTGGGTCTCACACTGATCCATCACCAAACAGGGAAAGAAAAGGTGACTCGTTTTCTGCCAGCCAGGCAAGCTGCTGGCTCACCAAGGAGGCAGGGGAATGTCAGAATTGGTGTAAAGGAGAGGACAGGACCACTTTGTGGGGAGAGAGAAAGGGAGGGCAGGCTGACTTAGTGGCTACTAGCTATGAGGTCAGCTCAGCCACAGATCGCAGTGTTGTCCTGGCAGAAATGAGTGTGGTGGGGTGGAGAGTGGCAAGTTATGCAAACCACTCCCAAGAGTCTTCGTGTGGATTTTCTTGGGGGGTTGTGCATGAAACAAGGGGTGTAATTTTCCTATTAGTGCTTCCCGGGTGGTGCGCAGTCCTGGGGCAGAGGAGCAGCAACCTTGCTGTCAGTCCTTCTCCCTCTGCAGCTTGGTGGAGCCCGTGTGTGCCAGTGTGTGGTGGAAGTGCTTAGTTTTGGACTGCTGTTTTCCAAGCAGTGGGGATCTGGGCTGTGAACCCTCACCCTTTGCTCCAGGGGAATTCATCTCCAAGGTGGGATGGTTAACAGTGGGAGAGGAGTTATGGGGTTTTTTAATGAGTTTCTCAGATTTTCAGGTTAAGGATTGAGCTGTTCTGCACAAGCAGGGGAGTTTGTGTCTGCTGTTCTTGTCCAAAAGGCTGAAAAGTTCTTCTAGCTCTTGCTTAATGAGAAAATAAGCTGTATAATTTATGCCTGATTTCTTTTTGCCCTTTTAAGGAACAGCATCCCAAACGTGACAGAACAGTCGCTCATTTCTGCTGGAGAAAACAGAGTCCAGGTTCTGAAAAATGTGCCTTTCAATATTGTCCTCCCACACACCCCCCAGATGGGCATGGACAAGCGAGGCCACCTCACAACCCCTGACACGACGGTCACCGTTTCCATTGCCACCATGCCCACCCATTCCATCAAGACAGAGACGCAGCCCCATGGCTTTGCCGTGGGCATCCCACCCAGCGTGTACCACCCCGAGCCCCCCGAGCGCGTGGTGGTCTTCGACAGGAACCTCAATCCCGACCAGTTCCCTTCCAACACCCAGCCTCAGAACTCCCAGAGGCGGACACCGGACTCCACCTTCTCGGAGACTTTCAAGGAGGGTGTGCAAGAGGTACCAAGAGAGGCAGTTGCTCTGTGTGTGTGTGTGTCTTGATCTGGATGGAGAGATCCAGTTCCACCTTTAACTGTTCTCGTTACATGAGCTAGAAATCTGTCCAGTGGCTTAGAAATAGAAGACTTTCTCAGAAAGGTGCATAATTAAAACTTAGTAAATAAAACCTTCACAACATGAAATCATTATCAAAAGCAAATGACTAATCTTACTAGTGACAGAGGCTTTGGCTTGCAGAGTGTTGAAATAGTTATCTCGATCCATAGAGCCAGGTTTTGCAAGAGTTCAGCACTCTGTGGTGCCTTTGCAGGTACCAAACTGAAGTGACTGTATGTAAGCTTCCTTACTGCCAGTTTCTAGGTGTGGTGTGTGTCCATGGAAAACAGTTGGATTATACAGGGCCTTTGAGTGAGAAAATCTGTGGGTTTTGTTTTACGATACTAACTGAAAACAGCAGCGTAACCATGTTTTGATTTTTAAGCCAAACCTCGAGGAGCTGTGTAGCTGTGCCCTTTGAGATTTGGGAAAGTGTTAAAATTTTGCCTTAAGCTGACTTGGAAGGCTTACAAGATACTGTGCTTAGTTGACACCCAGAAGTTTTGGATTAAAATGCTGTTTAAGTGTCCTGTTTGTTCAAACCAAAAATCAGTTATTATCTGGTGAGCAATTTGCCTGACAGGAGTTCTGTGATAAGGAGTATCTATTTAATATTGACTTTTCTTGTTGCTGCAGTGTTAATTGTTGTTTTGTCTACTCCAGGTTTTCTTTCCTACTGAACTGAATCTCCGAATGGCCAACATGAATTCAGAAGATTATGTTTTTGACAGCATTTCTGGGTAATGATTTAAGGCCCCCATTTGCCCATATCCTCCTGTTCTCTTAGTTGTCCATGAGCAAACAGTACAACTCATGCCAGTTTGCACCAAGTCACAGTTGGATTTTGGGGGGGCGTGTGGATCTCAAACCCACAATTATATCTGCTTATTTGAATTTCATGGTTGAAAATTGTAGCTTTAAAGAAAACAAATACTTTAAGGAAAACTACCTGCAGGATTGGAAATACCAGCTAGCTTCAGTTATGGTCCTTGCACCAAATCTGTGTCCCATGGGAAGATGCAGTGCTATCTGGGAATGGTCTGGGAGTTTACTTCCAGCTGTGCACCCCTCCCTGGTCTGCTTGTCTTGCTCTCACTCTGCTGGAAATCTACAGCAGAAACAGGAGGAATAAAACTCATCTGAACTCCAGAGGAGGGGAGCAAATGAGTTGTTTGATTGCAGTTGACCAAGAGGACGATGGTCATTGAGTAGCTTATTAGCTTGTGAATTTAATTAAATTGCTAATAGATACTTTTCTGTTCTGTGAGAGCGGCTTGCTGCCTCTCAGCCTGAATAGGGACCTTCCAGTCTCGCCTGCTGATGTGTCTTAGGATTTAGCTTGCCAGGAACTTCTCTTAAATGTTCATTCATGAAGGAAATGGTTGAAAAAGGGGCTCATCCTGTTTTGCAACTTCTTTGCCTGTTGATGGCTTAATGAGTCAACTAACGACTTTGGAATTTCTCCAAATTAAATGTGGAATGTTTAATCAGCTTTCCAGGAAAATGCCTTAGCAATCACTACACTCTTCACTCCATAGGAATAACTTTGAATATACCCTGGAAGCCTCCAAGTCCCTCCGACAGAAGCCTGGGGACAGCACAATGACTTACCTGAATAAAGGTCAATTTTACCCCATCACGCTGAAAGAAGTCAGCAGCACTGAAGGAATCCATCACCCCATCAGTAAAGTCCGAGTGAGTGGCAGCACTTGTGGTTTCTGGGGAAGGAGGGTGTGTAGGATGGTAAACTCTCCCAAAGTGCAGTAATCTAGACCAGAGCATCAGCACAAAGGCCAGCTTACCTGTGCTCTTACGTCAGTGTTCGTTCCTTTGCTGTCCACCTACTGCCAGACCAACCCAGCCTGGCTCAGACTGTTAAGAAGTGGTGTCAGCATTTGTGTAAAGGTGATGCAACACCTGGAATGAGATCCTTGAATTCTAGTTAGGAGAGCAGTTCTGCTCATCTCTGTTCATGACCCAGAAAGTGCTGTTGTCTGCCTTCCTGTCTGGCAGCGATATGCCAGGTATACTGTAGTGCCTCAAGTGGAAAAGCTTAAAGCTCCAAACTAAATGTATTCTCTGGCCTTTTCTCTATTTCTCTTTCATGGTTGGTTTTTCTTTTTTTTTGTTTGGTTTTTTTGTTTTGTTTTTAATCTTTCCCTCTCTTCTTTCAGAGTGTTATTATGGTTGTGTTTGCTGAAGACAAAACAAGGGAAGATCAACTCAGGCACTGGAAATACTGGCACTCAAGACAGCACACAGCCAAACAAAGATGCATTGACATAGGTAAGGAACACTCTCATTGCTGATGTCAAACTTCAGACCTAATTCCTTGGCAAGGTTCAGTTTTCTGCCAAAGCTTTGTTGTTTTAAGGAACTTCTGGATCACTCTCTGCCCTCCATAGCTTTGCTGAAAGCCCAGAGACAGTTTGTGTTTGCTTGGAGCTAATGATGTAGTTTTTAAGACTCTTTAAAGAGGCTGATTTTTGGGAGGATTTTAATTGGTGGGGTTTAGGGTTTTTTTTTATTGGGAGATCCAACAGTCCCCTCCAGACAACAGGCTTTTTTTAGAATATCCTGGTGCTTATAGCTAAATCGCACCTTGTAGTCCCAGTGGCTGTGCTAAATATCGTGTTTCTTCAAATGACAAGATCCTCGTAGAAGTACCTCCAGACTAATGATCCTCCTTCCCACAGCTTTGCTCACAACTCGTCTTTGGTACATGTAAAAAAAGAAAACACTGCAAATTTCCACTTGCCTCCAGACAAGGCTGGGGCTGGCTGGGTTCCAGCCCTCTCTGGCTGAAGGCTGGCTTGTACTCCTCGTCCCTTCCTTCTGTGAATCAAAGCAGGGATTAATCACTTGGCACTTAAAGCAGACGCGCATGCAAATCTTTGTTTGTTATTGAAGGAGTTTTATTGAGAGCTTATGTCCTTGCCATACAGGGTAGAGTTTCCTGCACATAGTAGGTTATGGCACAGAACACTTGATATTTAGGATCTGCCTTTCTCACTGGATTTTGTACTTTAGAATTTTTGCAAGTCCCATTTTTTTCTCCTTCCTCCTGTTTGTTGAGGGGGTTTTTGTGTGTGAGAACCATTTCCAGCCTCTTTAAAGATCCATTCCTAAGGTACCATTCAGCTTTTTTTTGCCCCCAAGGGGCTGCTGAAGAGTTACAGTTTCTGGCTGTTCCATGTGATTAAGGACTCAGATGATATCTCCTCTCCCTCCCAAACCCTTCTTTCTAACAGCTGACTACAAGGAGAGCTTCAACACCATCAGCAACATTGAGGAGATTGCGTACAATGCCATATCCTTCACCTGGGACATCAACGAGGAAGCAAAGGTATGTGACCACGCGTATATTTCCTGTCCTTTTAGCAGATTCAGGGGCTGGGGGAGGGGAAGGGTGTGTGGCCTACCTGGTGATTAGCATGTAACAAGTTTGTTTACGCTCTTACATTAGGCAAAACCTTCTGGCTATTTCTTAAGAGCGTTTGCATGTGCAACTGGGAGAGCTTTGCAACTGCTCTGGGGTTCTTGGCAGAAGCGCCTGCCTGAGAGACAAGTACTGGCAGCAGGAAGGCCTGAGCGTGTCCCAGGCAGGTGCAGGGGCGCGGGAGGTGTGATGGAGCCTAGCTGGGCTTGGCACCCAGCGCCGCCTCCCCGAGCATCCCCGGGAGGAGGGGGGCAGCTGCTGGGGAGCTGAGGCTCTGGCCACGGGCTTGCCTTCCACCAGAGAGGGAGCAGCTGCGGCCTCTGAGCTCCCAAAGCATGCGTTGCTTAAACCGCAGATCTCAACACCCAGTGACCTATTTCAAACTAGAGCAACCTCCTGGTGAACTCTGGTTTGATCTTTCCTCAGAAGTGTGGGTGCTTTTGTAGGTGTGTAAGTACAGGAAGCTTCCCTAGCTAGTAGCTAGCTGTGTTTGAGCCACTCTGGCTTCTGGAAAAGGCTTGTGCATCTTCTAAGTTCAAGGAAAGTAGGTCAAAGCATGGAGCCAACTCAGTTTTAAATGCATTTCTCCCTGGTTAGTTGCTGGTGTCAAAGTGAAGGAGTTTTCTTTTGAGAATTTCGTTACTGCCTGGGTTTTCTTTAAAAATTGGGAATGGTTTCCGTCCGTTTTTGGAGACTGGCTGTTTCCTTGGCAGTACTAGTACCTGGTACCAGTAGTCACCAGCATCATGGGGAAAAACACTGATGGCTGCAGAGTGCCATGTCTAGGGAGAGCTTGGACTGGGGGGACATGGGAACTCTCAGCAAAGAACAGAGGTCCTTCTCTAGAGCTGTGTGTGCTCCTGCTCTGCAGGGGGAGCAAGGGCTGGTGTCACTGTGCAGAGCTTGCTGTCACCACAAACAGTGCTCTGTCCTGCACAAGGGTTGTGGAGAAAATGTTGTATGGGGACTGCTGTTAGGTTTCAGCTCTGTGGGAGAAGTTTGGGATGCTTAGCAGACAACAGTGTGAGGAGCTGTGTGTATGCTGCTGCTGAAGGTGCTGCTTTGCAGCATGTGGGACATTACTTGTGAGGCTGGTGTTGGGTGCCAGGATTCCCTTTTCACCAGATTTGGCTTCAGTCAGGTTGAGAGGGCTGGCAGGGAGGGCCCTATCTGCTGGAGGATGCTAAAAGGCTGACATAATTTCTAAAGCATGAAGCACTTTACTTTGTGAGCAAACAGAAGAGCTGTCCAAAGGAGTCAGTGAATATTATCCTGCTGCCATAGCCAGTCATACATTTAACAAACACAGGTAGTTGGTGTCTATGAGGTATGCAAAGGCTTAGGATTTGCACACAGGGGTGGATCACAAAGACAGAACAATGCAAGTCCTCAAGGAGCTGGAAGCACTTTCTGCAGCTGCCTCTCTGCTGGCTGAGCCACTCTGCAGCAGTGGGGATGGGCCACTAACCCAGGAGCAGGGCTCACAGTTGGTGCTGGGAACTTCGTGGCTGCCCCAAGGAAAGCCATCCCTTCCTACCAGGTGGCTATTGCCAAGTTACTCTACAGACCCCTGAATGAATAGTCTCTGTCTATAATGAGATTGCCAATAGCATCTTGAAAAGATCTAAGGACCCTCATGGTGATATTTCACCTTGGGGCTGAACTTCATGGGATGAAGTGGTGTGGGGAGCTGTGAGACAGACTGGTTTTTTAGCTACAGAGGCAAATTTTCTTCCAGATTCACAATCTTAGTGTGTGAGATCCACATACTGTGACTCCTGGTTTATATGAACTTTCAGAGGGGACTGTTGATACCAAATATGCAAGCCTTGACTCTTGGAATCAGAATGATATTAAGCCAAAAATACTCTTGACTTAAATATTTAAAGAATTGATATTTTTAGCAAGTGCTCCATGTGCTTAAGTGTCTGTTTAACTTCATTTTTTCCCCTGAGTGGATGTGTTTTGTCAATGACTGAATTTCTCACCAGAAGAGCTGCAGTTCTTTCTCAACTTCTGTGATCTTATCAGGAGATGTCTGAGCCAATTTCAACAATTTTTATTGCATGGTTCATTTACCTTGTATGCTCTTGCTCTCTCTTTTCCTTTCCCTCCCTGCTCCCCAACCCCTGACAGCAGTCTTAAAATATATGAAGAAAGCATAGAATAGATAGAGCTGAGTTTCTGATGTTACAGAAATTCCTTCACAGCAATAAGTATAGTGCTTTATATTTAATAACAGCAGAAGTGCTGCATAGACAGTATGTTTACCCAGCCAGCAAGCCTTGATCATTAGAAATTTGCTTCCTGAGCCCTGGAGTTACCTGGACCAGAGCCAGGTGATTCTCATAGGCTTGCTGCTTCCCCCATTTCTCTCTTGCTTTTTCTTCCATACTTTTCCTCCACAGTTCGCTGTGGAAATGATTTGATCCTCTGCAGCCATGTCAAATGGGAGGTGATGAGCCTCGGTGTCTGGATTTCTGATGTACTTACTCATTTGGATGTGCAGGGTATATGTCAGATTTAAGGCAGAAACAGCATATTAGTACAAGGAGTTGCCCTTAGCAGCTCTGGTACTTGCCTTCTTATGGGGGCATACAGGAATATTGCACCTCTGCCTCTGCAGAGGTTCAGGAGGATGCCACCTGCCTGAGGGTGCTTTGCCAGTGCCCTTGGGGCACTAAGGGGGTTTAGTAAACTGCACCTTTGTGGTGAAGAAACACACTTTTCATACACTACCAGTCGTGTGCTCCTTCCGTAGCAAGGAAAATTGTGTGGATTTTGCAGCTGTGGATTTGTGGGATGGGAAAAGGATGTTTGAGATGCCCTCAGTAACAAGTATTTCCCATTTCCCAGTTGCATTGTGCTGGGAGAGCTGAGAGCAGGGCCAGGGCTCTGGTCACTGAACACATTGGACAAGCCTGGCTCTGCATGGAATTGTCCCACAGCTGCCTGTGTTGGTGTGCTGTTCCTGAGCCCTTGGGTGTAGAAACCAGGAGTATTTCATGCATGACAGACACTTCCCACTCTGGGACCAGACCTGTGTCCACGGATTTCATAGCAAATCTGCTTCTCTCTGGCAGCTCCCCTCTGCCCTCTTCTGTTGTTCTGGGACATCACAAGAGCTGCTGGAAGCAGCCACCTCATAGCAGAGGCTGTTTTAAGTATTTTCTGACCTTTGCAAGAGTGTTCAAGCTGGAAAAGGGCCCAGGATCCAGAGCCTCCTTGCTCTGAGACACCGAAGGGAGCAAAGGGTGGGAAGGAAAGCTAGACTTTGAAAGAGGCAACCTGCCCTGAAGTGGTGCTGTTGAGATTTGAAGAGGATCAGGTCAGGATTAGAAAGATTGTCAGGAGACACTGCAGAGTGGGGAAGCTGTGATTCAGGTGGGCTTTCAGTGTCTGTATTAGAGGTGAGGTCTGATCCCATCACCGGACAGAGCAGGGGAAGGGAATAGTTGAATGAGGAGACAATCATGGTTTGTGAGAAGGGAAGAGGGTGGACTAGAAAATTACTTGATGAACTGGTGAGTTGTTGAATGGGGTATTTAAGAAAGTCGGTGTAGCTACTCAATCAGGAGCCATCCTGCTTGAGTGGAAGCATGATCCTATGAGTCTGATGAGATGTGTAGCTGATACTCACTTGCATGCAACAGGTAATGCTGGAGTTACCCTGAGGCTTGTGGAGACTTCAAACAGTTTCCCACCCTGTGATGGATGTCTGCCGTGGGCAGACAGTCGAGGTGGGGTTCTTCTCCTGCAAAGAAGCTTTTAGATGTCTGAACACAAGCTCGTCATCTTTTGCGTCTATGACTTCATTAGGGATGGGGTGTCTAGAGCTGGAATGCAGCTTTCTCTAGAGTTGTCTTGTTGACTGAGCAGGCTTGGTTGTCTTTGAAATGTGGGAGTGTTAGAAGTAGGGAATAGGAATTCTTGCAGCCCTTTTTTATGTCTTTGCCCCCCCGTCAGTCAGAAAGTGGTTGTAGGTTCAGGTCATGAGTTTTTGAGGCTGGGATCCATTTCTTCCCAGGTCTGTACAACATGCCAGACTCTCCTTTTTTGGTTGGTACCCAATAAAGGTCTTTTAATGAAAATTGCCACTATGTGTGTGGTTAAATGCACTTTTCATACTGCTCTTTGTGTTGTCTGTTGTCCTGTTATCTGTGCTATGTTACCCGTTAGGCTGCGAAGCAAATTCTGTCCCTTAACTCTGGCCTGGGGACATGGCCTGCTCTCAGGTCAGTGGCAGTTGAACAATCTGGACAGATTGGTTTCCCCAGGGTTAACTGGCTTTGCTGGATCCTGCTTTGCTCAAATCCTCTCTGAGCTCTTGCCCTGTGGAGCAGGAGGGTTGGGGCCTCTTGTCTGAACCGGGCAAGTTGTTGTTGTCTGCAGACTGACTGCAAGAGCCTCCCTGCCTGTTTCTGTAGCTCTAACAGGGCAAGGATCCTCCTGCCACTGTGCTGGGGCACCCCTTCTGAACTGGTCCCTTCTGGAAAGCAGCACTGCTTCCAGTAGCTCCCAGAGAAGGGCCCCCGTGGAGGTCTTTGGTCTGGCTTGCTTTAGGCTGGGTAATGGGACTGTAGCCAAAAATGATGTCACTGCACATTAAGGGTTCTATTGTCTTCCTACTCCTTCCCTCAAAAAAAAAAAAAAAAAAGGCATTGTAAGCCAGATGCTCTGTGTGAAAAGACCCTTTCTACTAAAAGGGAGTAAATACTGGAGAGAGTGTAATGGGCATTTTGAGCTCAAGAATATCATGACAGAGCTTTTTGCTGCCTTTTCACCAAAGGGAAGATGGTGTGGTGTCTCTTAAGTGATGCCCTGAATGACAGAGCAATTAAACAGCGCTTTTTTATTGCTTTTTTATTTTTGGCCAAGAAGAGTGGAATGGTCCTAATATTATGGTAATTTGCATCTAATTTGGGATAGCCTTTCGAAATAGAAAATTAGGCAATGAGGGTGGTCTTCTTGGCAGATCCTTCCATGTGTTGGCAAGATTACTTTGTTTAGAGGAGTTTGATTTTTGGAGAGGGTGGATCTCTTGCTACAACTTGAAGTGAAGCTGGGTGGTACACTACTGATTTATTTTAAGAGTTTTTTCTAGCATAATCCTCCCTTGGTGTTCACTATAGGAAGATTTCAACTTTTTTGATTGATGAATATTGCATGCATTTATATGGATGCCATTGTAATGAAGCAGCAGTCATATGCCTCATTAAAGAAGGTGTTGCCACCTTCAGCAGCATTGAGGAGATACAGGTTTGACTAGTTGGAAATGAAACTATGAAATGTGATGAGTCAAACATACTTAAAGGAAAGAGATTGCTGTGAAGCCAAGGCTGCAGACCACAAATACTTAGGCACAGGTACACACAGCCTTTGGAGCAGTGACAGAGGAAAGTCATAGCAAGTATTGCTTACCTGCCTCTTAACACTGACCTCTCCCTGCTCTGTACTGGGTTTTCTGGAAAATAAGCATATGCTACCCTTGATTTTAAGCACTGCCAACTAGAAGCAAGTTTTCAATTCAGTATTTCTTCTGAGCTTGATGTCCCAAGCCTCTGACATTGTCTGGTCTTCTAAGTACCAGCTCACAGGGTATTTCCCAAAGCTGAAAGGAAAATCTCTTGACATTAGCTTTCCTATAGAGAAAACTAGGAGGTGATTCTTTTTTCTTTTCCCTTTTCTCTATTCCTTTTTTACCTGATGACAACTCTTTCTTTTCCACCATTTTTGTGCCTTTGTAGACTTAATTCTCTGTTTTGTGTTGTTTTGTCGTGTTTCAGCTTTTGTTGTTATTTTTGGAGACTTGTGTTGTTGTGAGGGGGGAATTAGGGGTTTTCTGTGTGTGGTGGTGTTGTTGTTTTGGTTTTTTGGTGGGGTTTTTTTTGGTTGGTTTGTTTGTTTGGGATTTTTCCAGCATATTGTCACTGTTTTTGCCAAACTGCTGTTTTTACTTTCTTTCCAACCAACCTAACAACACCTGGCCCAGCAGCCTTATCTTATAAAAGCGTGGGGTGGGAGGAAGCATCAGTAGGACTGGGAACCATTATCCCCAGGTTTCCCAGGTGTTGTGAGCAGAGACATTCCTGTATTTCCTTGCCTCAGAACAGATTGGAATAACAATTGGCATTGCTCTTTGTGAGCAGGAACATGTATTTTCCTTTCATTACCATTCATTTTTGTTTTGTTGATGGAGAAAACCTGCTAGGAGGATGTTCTTTATCTGGAGGTGGATCATATTTCCTACTTGTCATTCCTTGACATGGTGTGGGACCCGTGATGGCCTCTGTGTCAGTCACCCAGATTGGGAGTGGTAGGTCTGAATGCAAACTAACTCCCCTGGGCTGTAAGCAGGATGGTGCTGGGTCTGCCTGAGTGGAGCTGGAGCGGATGCAGCCCTATCACCCATCTGCCAGACAAGCCTTTTTTGGAGCATCCGATCCCAAAGGCAGGAGGTGGCTGAGGAGCCCACAGGTGCATGAATTGCCCAATTTTTTTATCTCCTTCCTGGCTCACCTCCTGCTGATGCAAAACCTGTGGTGCATGTGGGAGGTGAAGAAACGAATGTGAGAGCAGTAAGATTAGCCACCTCTCAGGTGATCTTACCAAAGTGTGGGTTTGGAGTTTTTTTCCTTTTAAATACTGAAGAGTCTTCCCAGCACTGCTTTCTTAGGACATGCCTTCGTGGATGTGTGCAGGCAGACCTGTGCTTGCCCTGCCTGCACTCGAAGCTGCTTGGCTCTCACCCAGAGCCAATCTTGGAAGCCACGTAGCTGCATTGGCACAAGGTAGTGCCCAGGCTGACACCTCTGCCTCTGGAAGGGCTTGCAGCACACAGGAAACATATGGGGGCAAATCTTTAGAAAATACTTTTTTTTTTTTTTTCCTCTTTGCAGTTTATATTTGTCCAGGCCTTTAGAGAAACCATATGATTTCAGCTATCAGCATTGAAATTACAGACTTCGAGCTTCTGGTTAACTTTTCTTTATGGGAGTGGGAGACACTGCCTTTGTGTCAGGAAAAGGGTCTCCAGACCCACTTGAATCCCTTTGCCTACTGTATTACAATTTTTGTAACATTGAAGCTATTTAGCCAAAGCCAAGAAAGGCAGTATTCAGCTGCATTCCCTGGAAAGAAGCTCATTACAGTTTAACCTGTCTCTGGTTGTTGTGTTGTAGGCTCCAAACTCTGTACTCTGTACAAACACAGTCATCCAAAATCAAAAACATCCTGACAATTTTAAGTTGAATGTAACATAGACTGAAAATAACATAGCCTGGAACATCTCCTCTGAAAACAGGCTGAAGAGTTGGGGTTTCTACAGCCTCAAGAAGCGATGGCTCTGGAGAGACTTTAGAACACCTTCCAGTACCAAAAGGAGGCCTAAAAGAAAGCTGGAGAGGGACTTTTTACAAGGGTTTATAGTGATAGAGAACAGGGGTGAATGGCTTCAAACAGACAGATTCAGATTAGGTGTTTGGAGGAAATTCTTCACTGTGAGAGTGCTAAGGCACTGTAACAGGCTGCCCAGAGAAGCTGTGGATACCTTGTCCCTGGAAGTGTTTAAAGCCAGGTTGGATGAGCTTTTAAGCCTCTGGTCTGGTGAAATGTCCCTCCCCATAACAGGGTGGGGCTGGACTAGATTATCTTCAAGGTCCTTCCAACCCAAACTGTTCTGTGGTTAAAATGTGAGGCTTTTGCATGCTAGTGTGAGAAAGAGCTAAAGTTTTTATCTGGATTCTCAATAGAGAAAGAAATATCCAATGGACTTGGATTGTTAAGTAATGTCTGAATCATTTGGACACAGAAATGTAGAGGATCATAAATAGGAGGAGATAATACCATTTACCTGCCTTCTCTTGAAATGAAATGTGGCAAGGTGGTCAGCCTGGAAAAGTCCCAAGTCTGCCTGTGTAGGTCCTTATCCAGAAAGATGTACGAGACTCTTCAGGATAGTGTTACCCACGCCTGTGTTTGCTCTGACTGAGCAGAGCTCATAGTGTGCTAACACAAGTTGCTCCCCATTGCCTGTGGCAGCCCCAGCTGCCATGGATGAGAACCTACACTGCTCCTTTCCAACTGGGCAGATGAGCCTGCACGAGGTTTCATCTAAACCTGCTGCATATGTAGCCTTTGGACTCATCAGAATTGATAGTGCTTTTAGTGTGACAAAAGAGTACGGCGTCCAAGATAAACTGAGGAGAAGAGATCTGGGTATGCAAGCCTTCATTTAAAAAAGGCATCTTTCATCTCGCTGACAGAGAGGTTCCTGCAGCGCTTTGATTGCCCTTTAATTATGTCTGTTTTTCCTGGTTTGTTTGAAAGGCAGATCTTGTTAAAAAAAGGTGCTGTGTGGAAAGAACTTGGCTGTCTCTGCTGCCCTTCCTTGAGGGCACACGGCAGAGCTGTCGGATTAATTTTTTTTTCTACATTATTAAAATGGAAGATTGTTTCTCGTGGATTTGAATTTAGGCATGGTGTGTTCCTCCCATCTTAGGTGAGGAGGGGCACGAGGGGCCGGATGGTTAAAGCAGACAGAGAAGTCATGAGGTCTGACTTCTTCCCACGCTAACTTTCAGCATGATCCCAGAGGAGGTGCTTTAATCCTTCTGCCTTCAGTCTTTTGTTGTGGGCTGCCCCAAAGGCTGCAGGAAACCCACCATGGTGTTGGGGAAAGGAGGCTCAAGAGTGTTGGGGGTGCATGCCAGGTGTGGGAGGTTAGCAGTTTGCAGCAGCTCAGTTTTCATGTTTGATTTTACCTGAGATGCCACCATTGTGGAGCCATTTGCCTCAATGAGTATTTCAGCTTTTGTTAAAAGGAGTTAGGAAGAGCATATAAAAAATGAACAGGAAAATAAAAGGGGAAATAAAGCCTGTCTCTGGTTAGAGAGAAAAGCCTGGGTATGTGATAGCCTAGATATATGTAGTCAAATATAGACCAGAGGCTCAACTGCCAAGCAAGCAAAATAACTCAAGAACAGGTTTCTAATCCCTTTACAAATCTCAGTTTTAAAGAAAGTCTGCGTAACTTTTGAGGGCTTGACTCATGTTTGTAAGTGCCCAGGCTTGACAGTGCTCTATTTTTAAGTGCTGTCTTTATGTTGAATCTTGGGAGGTGAGATGAAAATGTTTTTTTTAAAGTAACAACAAATCTTAATATAGCTGAGAATGCGGAACTGCCCTTAGAAAAATAGGTTGGACACATGAAAAGGAATCTTGCTCAGCAGGCTGAAGACGCAGAGCAACTTCTGCGGTTACGTTTTTCTTTCTTCTGGCAATTTTGGGGTGGGGATGTAGCTGATGCAGTCACTTGGCCTTACATTTAATTTCTAATGTAAGTCAAATATTCCTGTACATAAAGAACCTGGCTGAAACTGTCTTAGCCCAAACTGGAAACGCTGTTTGCTAAAATTCTGTTTTGTGAAACTTAAGGCAACCTGAAGTTGCTCAAAAATAGGAGTCACAGCATGGGTAGGGAGAAGTAGATGCTTCTTTTGAACTGAAATAGTTTAGTACAAACAGGAGAAGACAGGCTGGCTCTCTTGCTTCAGAGACGTGATTAGGTTTTAGTTGTCATCTCCTGCCTAGAGTCCTGAAGATTTAAATGGCATGAAAATGAAGTCAGCTGCTTAAAGCCAAAGCTAATCAAATGAGGAGACTCTAAAGTAGGAGGATAATCTTTGTCATCTGACAGGCAATCCTAAATTCCCATGAGATACCTGTGCAGCTCTGCTGTAATAACATGTGTCTATTGTGCTGAGACCAACTCTCCTACCTTCAGCCCAGCGGGCTTTGTGTGCCTGGTAAGCCATAAAAACTGAAAATCTGAACTGGAAGTCTCAGAAGAGAAGCAACACTATGTGCTAGAGAACTGCTGACTGATTCTGCACACTGAATCTTCTAGTGTCCAGTGGTGTGAACCTCATTTGAGTGATTTCAAAGAAATTTCAAGGTGGTAGTGGACCTGTTGATGGTGGCTGCTTGGGCATGTTTTTCTTAAAGAATGTAGTAATTTCTTCATACAGAAATGAGTTGAGTGAATATTCAGTGTAGGTTAATTTAAAATTAAAATTTAAAATGTAAAAATATGCAAACACCAGAGTTGAGGGTCTTTTAAAAAACAAAACCCCTGCTCAGGGAGTGCAATTTATCAGGCTGCGCATACATCTGATTACCAAGCTCCTGAGCTGGTGAGAACAGCTCTTCAAACTCCTTGAAGCTTTCCCCCAGGGTGTACCAGCACTGCAGGCGAAATGCCCTTGTAAAACCAAAGGCAGCAAAAAGGGAAGTGGGGTGGATAAAAGCAGGCAAAGCCGTCCTTTGGGTTAGTCTGGGGAAGACTGCAAACAGCTTATTTTAAAATAATTTTCCTGGCTGTGATTTGAGATGTATTTAATGCTTTCACAAAAAGTTTTCTTGGAACAATGCAGGTTTGGGTGCTGGGACCCAGGCTGGAGGGTGAGCAGGCATTGACCACCAGCTCACCTGTGCATGTCCCTGGCCTGAGTCCGTGCAGAGGCAGCAGCGTGGGTCAGGGGCTGGGGCTCTGCTGACCTGCTGTGCTGGCCTGGGTTGGGTGGTGTTTCACACACTCCATGGCCCTTGGCACAGCAGGGCTTGGTGGGGACATTGGAATTGGAATCTCTGAGGTGGTGTGTGCACACGAGGGAATGGGGTTGCTGTTTGCTGAGCAGGGCACAGGGGCTGCAGGAAGCAGCATGTGAATCCCCAGTATTCAGATGAGTTATTATGAGAGAAGTCCCTCACCTGCACTATTTTTTCCTCCCTGCCCCAGCTTTTTATTCAGCTGTATTATACACAGCGGGGAAAAACCAATGCTTATGAGCTATCACCAGATCAGGGTTTTACATTTCCATTTCCCATCACTGTTAAAACTGGTAAAGGATGTTGCAGAACCTGTGCGAAGAGGACCTTGATAAGCAGCACTCAGCAAAGCCAAAGCCTCTGGCTTTCCCGAGGCTGTGTGAGCCTCTGCAGCTCCGGGAGGTGGCACCAGCTCCCTGCCGAGACTCGAGTGGCGCTGGTGGAAGCACCACCTACCTAAGTGAGCCATCGGGTCCTGGGACGTGCTCCTGCAAAATCTCCGGGAAGGTGCTTCTGGCTCCCAAGGCTTTGATTATATTTCAATGCAGTGAGTTCCCAGCCTTTATTCTTCAGGCAGAGAGGAGAGAAGCCGTTGCAGGTCTTGGTGGCTTGTAAATTCCTGGTGATTAATCCTTACAGCTTCTGAGATGTGCCAGTAATAGGCACTGTGTCTGCAGAAAAGCCTGGCACACTGCAAGCCCATGTACAAAGTACTCTGGTGTATCTGCTCATATCCACTTAAGGATATTTCTTTATTCTGTTAAGCAGCATTGGACTTGTTCTCTGGTTGTGTGTGATTTGTGTTTTTGAGAGGGTTTTTTTGTTGTTTTTTTCAAGCAGTTATGAAAATGAAATTAGGTATGTTCAACATGCAATTATTTTTCTCTGTAATTAATTTTTTGTAAGAATAATGGAAATATTTCTCTTACCCTTTCCATCTGAATGTTAACAGGGTATTGCAGGTCTTAACTAATGAATATTCTAAGTAGTGTTCAACTTAGAGTAAAGCCCAGAAACCTTCACTGGAATAATGGTGTTATTTCTGTGTTTAAAGATTACATGTTGCCTAATATTTTTTAAAAGCTTTTAATAGCCTTTAGAAAAAAAACTCAACCAAGTACTTTCTAGCATAAGCTGTGCTCGTGTAAAACTCATAGAAAGATTTAACTTACCAGAGTAACATGACTTTTTGGAACATGGTTGTGTTCTTACCAAGGTGCTACTAACACTGAGCAGTGAGGATTCATTGCAGGAGCATTCCTTGTGCTAAAAGTTCGATTGTGACATTTGAGAGTTCTTGGGTGGAAAGATGGGTGGAGTCTTCCTAAAGTTTGAGAGTTTGTTGAAATCTGTTTTGGACAAAGTGGCTTTGTCCCCTCCAATTGCTTATGTAAAGACTTAAGAATGTTACACTGCTTCTTGGGGATTTTACCAGTTGTCTCAGAAGAAAGAAGGTGCTGCCTGTAGTGGCAAGAACCAGATTTGGGCCTTAGCACTCCCTAAGTATCCCTCGCTCAGTGGTCAGCCAGGATTCCGTGTGTCACTACTGACAGCTGCTGCTTTCCTCTTCTGCAGGTCTTCATTTCTGTGAACTGCCTCAGCACAGACTTTTCCTCTCAGAAGGGAGTTAAAGGCCTGCCCCTGAATCTTCAGATTGATACTTACAGCTACAATAACAGGAGTAACAAACCTGTCCATAGAGCCTACTGCCAAATTAAAGTCTTCTGTGACAAGGTAAGCTTGATCAATGTGCCAGTGACTCTTCTGGAAGGCTGCTGCACAGCTTAGCAGCATTTCTTTTCCCCCTAGTTGTGTCACTTGCTATTTTGGCTCCATGGAAAGTCCTGTCTGTGTTTAGCCTTTGCAAGGAAAAAATTTCAACCTGTTCTACTTGGCTCATAGATGTTGTGATGACCTCAAATAAATTTGCTGCTCTCAAAATGCTGGAGTGCTAAGTGAGCATTGACTTTAGAGAAAGGTCAGTCAGTGGCAGACTGACACTGGGAAGAGCCTTCAGCAGGAGAAATCATTGCCATTGACTGGAGCTAGTGTAGGCTTGTCTTTTTGCCCAAGTTCTGTTGTGTTGGTCCTTTTAAATTTCTTCATGTTTTTCGTACTGTGTTTGTCACAAAAAACCCCAAACCAATAACTCACAGAGCTTGTGAACAAAAGATGTACCACCATGAGATACAGCAGCATAAAAAGCCCATTTACAAGCTGGATGGGTGCTGTAATTTGACTGCTCTGCCTAATGCATTTAGCACACAGAATTAATGCCTCTCCCAAAGCCAGTATTCAACAGAAGCTGTGAAAGAAACAGCAGAAGCTGAGCTGAAAGCAGCTGTAAAAACTTAACTGAGTTTGCAAAGAAAGAAAATTTCCTAGTCTTTATAACCCGTTCCTGCCTGAGCAATCTTTTGAAGGTCCAGGGAAAGTAATGTGTAATGTTATTTCCAGAGTGACCAAGATTGTTCTAGGCCATAATAAATGGTTCCTGGACTTCCCCAGTCCTTTTCTGATTGCTATAAACCATGTTGACTTCCTATTTGCTGATACCCTGCTTGATTTGGGCCTCTTATTCTTTGAATCCAAACTCCATAGGGCAGACTCTTCCAGATGATACCTCAAATGCCTCTCCATGCAGCTGCAGGGCTGAGGCAGGTCTGGAACCCCCCTCTCTGGTCCTGTGCTGGCTTTGCCAGACCACTGTGTGGTCTTGTCTGGTGTTCCCTAGGACATGGACACAAAGATTCATCTCATGCACCATTGGTCTGTCTCTGTTTACCTCCCAAAATGTATGGTGCCCTCTGCACTGTGCTCCTGCTGTAGCATCTCATTAACTCCCCCTGCCACATTCTGTTGTCCATCTATAGGCTTTTAAATGAGTCCCTCTGCCTTCCTGCACAGCTGGGAGAGCTGCCTGTAGCTGCTCCTGTTTGTGATACTTTCTGCAAAGAATTTACAGGGACATAGCAAAGGTTCTCCAGAGCCATCTTAAAGACTTGCCAGTGAGCCTAAGAGGCTTGGGTCTCATGAGGTTTCTTCAGGCCTTTATTTTTCATTCTTTTTCTATTTCCTTTTGCCTATTTCAAGATGAGACTGAAGCCAGTGTGTCATCTAATGTTTTTTTCACCCAAGTAATCTGGGAGTCTTGTCTGCTATCAACCTGTTTTCTCTACAATATAGAGAGGACAGACTTGCTACAGGGTAGGGGGGATCTTTTACTCCTAAATTGTCCAATCAATTGCTGACACAATGCTAAAATGACTGACAGACTTGTGTCACTGCAAATAAGACAAATTGGTTAATAAAAAGGCAGATGTGTAGTCAGCATAAAGACTCCAATGGCTTCCTTCAAGCTATGGCAGAAATTTCAGCAAATCTAGTAATATAGTAATGCCAGTGCATCTTTTATTTCCCATTGAGATTTTGACTTACTCTCCTGATTTATTCCTCCAGATACTTTGCAAATTGTACCTGAATTAAAAGAGGGAAGAAGAGAAGGAGAAATATAAATAAAAATCAGAGCACAATAATAAAATATAAAACTGAATCTGAAAGTACCTTCCTTTCACCCTTCTTTTCAGGCTCCCTAATTCTCTCCCTTGTCCCCTGCAGCAGTGCAGGGGAATGGGGGCTGTGGTCAGCTCTTCACACATGGCTTCCTTAGGAGGAAGACTCCTCACACTCTTCCCTGACTTCAGCCTGGGGTGTGTCCCATGGGAGACAGTTTCCCAAACTTCTCCAACATGAACCCTTCCCACAGGCTGCAGTTCTTTACAAATTGCTTCAGTGTGGGTCCCTTCATGGGATGCAGCTCTTCAGGAACAGGCAGCTCCCGTGGTGGTGCCCCATGGGGCCACAAGTTCTGACAGCAAACCTGCTCCAGCATGGGCTCCTTTCTCCATGGGGCCACAGGTGCTTCCAGAACCCTGCTCCAGCACAGACTTCCCACAGAATCACAGCCTCCTTTGGGTATCCACCTGCTCTGGTGTGGGGTTCTGCACAGGCTGCAGGTGGATCTCTGCTCCACCATGGACCTCCATGGGCTGCAGGGGCACAGCTGCCTCACCTTGGGCTGCACCACAGACTGCAGGGGAATCTCTGCTCCAGTGCCTGGCTTCCCCCTTCTGCACTGACCTTGGGATCTGCAGAGCTGTTTCTTTCACATATTTTCACTTTGCTTCTGTTGCTGCAGAACATTTTCCCCCTTTCTTAAATACATAAGCCCAGAGTGACTACCACCACTGCCAATGGGCCTTGGCCATCTTAAGCTGACTGGCACTGGCTGTTGGGCATGAGGGAAGCTGCTTCTGGGAATAAACATCCCCTCAGAAAATCCATTCCTGTAGCCCCTGCATGCTATCATATCATACACAAACCTCGTGTACTCATGGACCCTAATGCTGGCTGCTTGCTCCAGGCTCCTGTAAGAGCATTGGCATTTCAGAAGGAGCACCTATTTTCTGCCCTGTATTGAATTGTATGTAATCAGCCAGCTGCTTTAGAATGTTTATAGGATCATTGTTACTATGATATCCACACCTACAGCCCTGGATGTGTTTGTCCTCATGTGACCACTCTTGCCTGTAGAAATTGTTACCCATATTTTCTTCATGGAGGACCAAGTCTATAGTGTGGAGGTCTGTTGGAAAAGAAACACAAACCAGCAGAAAATTATGATGTGGCCACCTAACACAGGTGTCTCCTCTATTCCTTTGTCAAGGCTGTGCTTGTAGTGCCTGGGATGTTTGGTTTTCATCTACTCCTGTGTAGAGTAGGACCTGAGTAAAGCAGTATGGGTATAATGGTGTCAGCCTGTAGAGTGTTACGGCACAAACTTCCTTCAGGCTTGGCCCAGCAATTTTTGGGCTGAGCAGGGATGGGGCTGACCTGTCCCAGAGAAAGAAGACCTTCTCTATTCTGAATGGTACCTCAGCTCCACATGAGGAGAATTAAGTAGAGGGTTTCACAGGCTAGAGCTCGTGTTGCCCTCTGGGGTCTGTGTTACTCTGGTAGCGATGGGCAGTGCTGTGGGAAGGCTTTCATGGGATGGTAGGAACAAACGGGTGAGGTGCTGTTGGCAGGAAAGAGTGGGTGCCAGGCTGCTGGAGCTTTGATGTGAATGGGCAGCAACATGGAGACTGTTCTTTCAGTTGCATGATCACAGAATGGTTGGGGTTGCAAAGCACCTTTAAAGGTCATCCAGTCTAGATCTCTGTACATGGTCAGGGGTACATTCTACTAGACCAGCTTACTCAAAGCCCCATCCAACCTGGCCTTGAACACTTCCAGGGATGGGGCATCCACAGCTTCTCTGGCCAGCCTGTTCCAGTGCCTCACCACTCTCATCAGAAAAAAAAAATTCTCCTTATGTCCAGAATAAAACTATCGTCCTTCAATTTGAAACCACTACTCCCTGAGCTCTGCTGGCAGGGCAGAAAAGCCTGTTACCAAGGCATAACTTGTCTTTGGTTTTTCTGTGTGAGTTTTTAAGATGTATTTACCTGGGCCCCAGTGGCCTGCATCAAGTTGACTTTCAAGCAGGGAATGGGAGGGCAGAGGTTTTCTCAATTCTTGTTGAAATCAGCATGTTCTCCATGAGGAAGCAGATGCTGTTCTTTAGCACAGTGTTTGAGTAGCACAAATTTATTATTTCCACATGGAAGGTAAAAATCAGATGTGGAACCAAACCTAATCTTTCTTTTCTCAAGCTGAGATGTTTTGACTTCTCTGGTAAGAGATGACACAGAGGGGTTCAGGTCCAGCTGTGCTGAGGTTTAGGTGGGATGTCTTCCCACTGTAGTGGGCTATATCAGCTTTATTGGGTCAAGCAGAGCTGGCAGTGCCTGTGTCTTCATGTGTAATTTTTTCTTTTTCACCACAGCTGCCTGAAGCTGCTTTTTTCCTTCTCATTGGGTAGAAGAAAAGATGATATGTGTTAATGTATATCAAATATCTTGGGTAATTTTCCTTTTTATTGCTGATGCAGATAAGCCCAGTGCTACCAGCAGGCACAGGCAGCCTGGCATCTATAGAATATTGATTTACTGGGAAGTAAGGAGGGCTGTTCCCCTTTTCCCATGCACCATTAGGCACAGATTCCCACCCCATGGCCACGGGAGTTTTGACACCTCATTTGCTGTAGCTAATCAAGTCTTCCTCCAGTACCATGTGAGGATGTGGGTGTGTTTTGGCAGCTTTGAAGGAGAAGGAATGAGAAATAATGGCTTGGTGTGGCCAGGTAACTGTTACTTTTTGCCCTGCTTTGCAGGAGGATATTGGGAGACAGGTGGAACTTGTGTATACCAGTTTTGGTGACCTAGTAGTAGCACCAGAATTGAGTGTTGGGGATCTCCTGTGGGCTTATCCCTTCATGCAGCAGGCAGTGTGGCCATGGCACAGTCACATGTGAGGTCTGGGCAGAGCTGGAGGAATGAACACTATTCCAAAGCTGCTTCTTTCCTTTCTCCATCACAGCTGTCCTCACCTTGCAGAAAAAAAAATGGCATTATTGCACTGTGCCCTCTGCTGCTTGGTTTGGAAGGCCAGGAACAGTGCAGGCATGAGCCCAGTTAGGGCATCTGGATTCCACCATGGCCTGACCCTGCTGAGAAGAGAAGAAATAATCCCTGCTTTAGAGCAGTGCATGTCTGCAGCTTGAGCTCAGTGAAGGCTGCTGCAGCTGCTGCAGGCTTTGTGTGAGATGTGCAGGAGGTATCTTGCACTTGGTGATCCAATCTGACTTCTGTAGATTTTAATGACAATCAAGGGGACTCTTAAACTGGGGGAACCTGCAGTTCTTTGTTGTTTTAAACACTTCAACTGTACTTTTATCTAATGCCTTATACAATTGTTATAGATGTGGGTATCTTTTGTCATCATATCTTCATCTGACTTGAAGAAAAGCAAGTGTTTGCATCTTGGATATGGTTGTTGGATTTCATTAGATGATAGGACTCAAAAGAAAGCAGATCTCAAAGTTGGCACATCTGGCAAACCTGCAGCTCAGGTACTGTGGAACTGACCTCCACAAACAGCTCTGGAAGAATTTGTGTTCCTGCTTCTGCAGCTGAAAAAACCCTCAAAAAATTAAAAATACCTTCTCTTTCTCTCTCCTCCCCTCCCCTCTTCTTCACTCCCCCATTCGTTTCCCTTAATCTCTTGGCTGACAGGGAGCAGAGAGGAAGATCAGGGATGAAGAGCGAAAGCAAAGCAAAAGAAAAGGCAAGTGCACTGATCCCAGCTCTCAGTTGAATGCCTGTAAGTAGAACTTATTCCATCAGTATTTTAAATATTGGATTTCACTTTGGCTACAAAACAGCTTGTGCAGTAGAACTCTCAAGTCAATTTTTATCCTATATGGACCAGTGCTTGTTTTAAGCAGTTCCTTATGGAACGGTCATTGTGTTTTGCAACACACTGGGTCATTTAGGGCTTCATTCTGTATAGTTCTTTCTGTCCAAGACAGAGTCCTGCTGTGTATTCAGTCAGGTATGGGTTGTAGCAGTTGAAGTGGTGGGGTGAGGGTGAAAGTTTTGGCCAGTGCTGGAGCCCCTCCCAATCCAGGCAGCAGTGAGAATGATCAGTTACAAATATTTTCAGCTTTTTCTCCTAAACTTAGGTTTTAACTTATATTAAAAACATGTTTGAAACTCCTCAGCAAGGCTGTGGCAGCCTTGAGGCTGAGCCTCCAGGCTCTCAGCCCTATGCTCACTCTTCTAGAGCAAAGTGGGCCTTAGCAAGTAATTTCAAAGTTTCTGCATGTGTGAAGCATGTGGAGACCTCTGCACTGTAGTACTTAAAGGATGAGGAGTTTCTTCCTGCTGAGCATTTTCCTTTAGCTGCTGCAGATGATCCTGTGTTTGGATGACTGGTTATTCACCAGCAGAGCTGCTTAGAGGAAGCTCTGTCTCCCTGTTCTTGGCTGGCACGGGGCAGGCGTGTGCCCTCCCTTGCTCTGCTGTGAACAGCCCGACTGGTTCAGCCAGCACGCACCTCTCAGCTGGCCAGGCAGGAATTTCCTGATGCAGCAGGGACAGGCTGCTGGAGCAGCTTCAGAAGATAATGCTGAAGGGAACCCATTTGCTCAGGGGAAGTTGTGGAAAGGGCTGGGTTTTTGGTTTTTCTTCAATGTCACAAGAGGCAGGTTTAGCACACCGTTAGCATTTCACAAACATAGTAGCCCCAGCGGCTCCCAAAGATTACTGCATGCAGCCTTTGCATCATGGCTGGAAAGGGAAGGCAGTTCCAGTACACATTTCCCAGGATCTTATGATTTTACAAAAGCTGCTTTCTAATGTTAGTTTTCTAGGCTTGAGCTTAGCCCAGTGTGATCCTTATTTTCCTGGAAAGAACGATCTTTGGCTTTTTAGTTCTTACCTGGGAAGTTTTTGATTCCTTGAAGCCATAAGCTGTTATACTCACCTCCAGGATCACAAATGCCACGTGAACTTTTCAACAGCAGAAACAGTTGGTGGCTTTTGGTCAAAGTTATTTTTACAGAAATTCAGCACTCTTTAAAAAAATCAGTTTTGCAAGGAGAAAATGGTGTATTTTCTACTGAGGATGTGAAAAATGTTTTTTGTTTGAAAAACATTTGTTTGCAGTTGTTTTGACCTCAGATGATACATTTCCACTTGGTAAAATAAAGTTTTTACCTGTGATAGTTTGACATGGCTGTGTTTGAAATGCAGTTTAAGGCACCTCCTGCCTGACTTTCTCCTCAGAGGGTCTTGTGGATGAAGTCTGCCCTCTTGGTGGGTTGTGTCACATCAGCTGGTACATTGTGAGAGGCAAAGGGCTCTGTGGGAGACAGTGCTGATCCTAGAGGGATGGACTAGGGGTTGGCAACCTGAGGTGACCAGGATGAACAATAAGAGGAACCAGAATGTGAAACTTGGAAGTGTGGAATCAAAATGTAACTTTAAATATAATAACTTGCACAAACCAATGTTTGTACTACCTCTGTAGTGCTGCTGTGCTGCTGTCTCTTTAAGATGCTCCCAATTGGGAACACGCAAGTTGTCCCTTTGTCTTCTTTGTATCCTCCTGGCATAGAAGCACCAGCAAGCTTTTGAGGGAATGGAGAGGGAGAAGGTGGAGCAGGACTAGTTTTTGTGCTCTGTTTGGATGGCTTACTTGGTACATGGAAGACCTTGGTTCCTCTCTTGGGCTGAGTGCCAGGTTATTGTCCCTCCTAATTAATATCTAAACAAAGTTGAGCCACTCAGTTGGAGAGGTGGAGAAAGCCTTGACTACCCTGTGAAACAAGTCCTCAGTTGAGAGGTAGACAACCAAAGTTGGAACTCCTTTACCACAGGAGCTTTTTGCTTTGACCCTGACTGCAGAATACCCTTGTTCAGCAGTGTATGTACCTTTTAAATGATGTAGGGCCCCATCAGGGCCTTCAGTATCCTCTATCCTGGTCTTTGTCTCCACAGTTTCTGACGTCAAAGTGCCCATGCTTCCCTCACACAAACGCACTGACATCACCATCTTCAAGCCCTTCATGGACCTAGACACTCAGCCTGTCCTGTTCATCCCTGATGTTCACTTTGCAAACCTGCAGCGTGGGGCTCATGTGAGTACAGCTCATGGCTGTGGGGATGGAGAGGCTCTGAGATGTATTTGCAGAAGGCCTGGGATGCTGTGTGTGCATATGTATATATGAATTGTCAGACTGCATCAGTGCTGTAATCAAATACAGGCTGAGTCTCATGTGGGTAAGCAGTGTTGCTCCAAGATACATTGGCTGGAGTTAACTGGGAGTGTTTCACCATCAAAATTATTTTCCTATCAAGTCCAGTTTCTGTGGACCTGAAAGGATTTTTCCATAGCATTTCCATTGCGTGAACTGCAGGGTGGTTTTCTCTCATAACATCCCTTGGGATCCTGGTGTGCTGCTGTTGTACAGCACAGACTCCTCCAGATGCCTGCTGCAGGGTGAAAATCCATCCTGTGGAGCTGGCATGTGTCAGCTCTGTGATCCACTGCCAGAGTGCCCTGCCTCAGTGTTCCTGGAAAGTTCCAGCTTACAAGAAACTGGAAGGGAAAAAAATTAGCATGCAACCAGGTTTCAAAATCTTGACCTTTGCTGTGCCAGGAGTTCTGCCATGCTCTAACATAATCTAAACCTTACTTTTTAAGAGCATTGCCTGAACTCCTAGCAAGGATGGAGAATAAACTTGTATCTGTAAGGCTGACATTTCAGCATGTTTTTCTATGAAAGCCCTAGTGCTGAGTTTTGCCAGAAGACTCTACACCAGTCCAGGTAGAAAACTGGTTAGCTCCTTTTGTTCCTGTCTCTCATTTGAGAGCTTTTATTACTTTTTATGAAAAAAGGCAAAGAAGATGTTTACTGTTTTTGGAGCCAAAGTATTTTTTGATTTAGCTTTGAAAGATTGTAAGAGAAAATTAATTCTAGTTCTGGATGAAATATTCACAGAATCTC
This sequence comes from Phylloscopus whistleri, assembly GCA_017589585.1. NCBI lineage: Eukaryota > Metazoa > Chordata > Aves > Passeriformes > Phylloscopidae > Phylloscopus > Phylloscopus whistleri. The sequence goes on from JADMLD010000548.1 coordinate 2,244,186, forward strand.
CCCTTTGTTGTTAAAGGTCCTTCCTGTTGCTTCAGAAGAACTAGAGGGTGAAAGGTAAGAGCTGCCCTTCAACTTCCTGACAACTTGCCCTCAGACAGAGGGATAAGTCCCTGGATTGTACCACTGCTAACTTTTTGTCTTTTCAATAACAGCTCCAACCTGAAGAGAGGAGCTTATATTGGTGAAGAGGACTTTATTGCTACTCCAAATAAGATGGCCAGAATAGAAGAGCCAAAAAGAGGTATTTTCTTATTTCAGAAACTGAATTTTTGGAGTATTTATCTATCATGATAGAGGGATGCATCTGGCATTAAAGAATTTTTAAATTCATATTGATGTATACTTCAGACTGATTTTTCTGGCTTTGAGTAGTGACAGTTCATGTATCAAGTTGTGGTCCAGCTGTGCAAATATTTTACATTGTGAGAATTTCTGGGCATTTCTGCCAGCTCAGAGAGTAATGGGCTCTGAACCTATAAGGAAAGAGAGTCAAGATGAGTTGAGCAGCTTACCAGTATCCCTAATGGACTGGGGCAGAGAATTCATCATGTAATCTGCTACAAAATACTCTGGAAATCTCCTCCAGGACTTGAAGCAATGAACAGCAAGAACTGGTTCTGGGTATAAAATAGTTGCATCTTTCATGGTGGCAGGAAATGGGGTGTTCTCCTCTGAAAGCCAAGCTAACAGAATATTCTGCTGATTTTTAACTGAGTTTCAGTCTTTGCAATTTCATGTTGCTGTGGTGTTGTGGAAGGAGATGAGAGGTCCCTTTGGTGTGTTGGAGGTGGTGTACCTGCTTGATGATTGTTGTGTTTGGAAGGACCACAACAAAGCTTGAAATATTAAACCTATGGAGCAGCAAATGCTAAGTCTAGCAAGTCTGACCATAGTGGGGCTGCACTTCTGCAGTCTGGATAAACTAGTAGGGAAGGATGAATTTTACAGAAGGAAAATGATGTATACTTCAGACTTCTTGTTTTTTCGTGTTGCTGTATGCCATAAAACAAGGTCCATGGGATTCTCTCTCCTTTGGCTGACTCTCATCTGACCTGTGCTGTAACTGAGAATATGTGTCCTGTCTTCCTTTTTCAAATCTACAGTCCTCCCTTTTTAAACCTGCCTTTAGCAGGCAATTTGGGAAATGCATCAAGGTGCTGTGCTGTCCTGAGTTCACCTTGTTCCATTAGAAATGCCAGTAATTGTTCCATGTTGCAGGTGTGTCGAAGCTGTGGTGGGTGAACCCTTGCAAACAATCCAGGCTGTAACACCTAGTCATTAGAAGATGGATTAATGACAGCAAAGCTGTTAAAGTCCAAGCTTTCTTGCTCTCCTGGCTTATTCCTCAGCCTTAATGCAGTTTTTAATGAGGCTGATGTTACATGCAATGAGTCTGCTAGCTTGAGAACACTAGGGGTGCTCACCTAATTGGGGTTCTTGCTCTTTCATTCTCCTCCTAGCAGAAGACCAAGCCTGCATTGTATGTCAGCTCTGGTGGTAAGAGTGTTACTGAAACATAGCAAGGGGTAGGAAGAAAGATGAGACAGCGTAGGAGGAGCACAGAACTGTGCAAATAAATTATTTAAAAATTAGGATGTGGGCAGGATGGCTTCACCTGCTGTGATAGCATCTGTCAAATCGTTTGATTATGAAAAGTCTTATGCCAAATGACTGTAAGATATGGAGGAACCCAAGAGTCTCAAAGATTTCTGTTTTGTATTCCTCCTTTCTTTGTTTCAAATATGACTTTTTTCCTAATAATAGAGAAAATAAAGAAAAAGTATTTTGACAATAAAGATGCTTGAACATACAGTGGCTTTATGTGCAAGAAGTAAATTGTGAGCTAACCTAGCTGTGTGTGTTTGTGCTACAGTCATAACTGTATATTGAATGTCTGTATGCATATCTTCAAAAGATCCTCAGTGGATGTCCCCGTGTGCTTAGCCACTGTGGGAGACAGATTTTTCCTGAGAAGCAATTGCACAGTTAATTCCTCTCCAAATTGCTTTCCAGTGTTGCTGTATGTCCGAAAAGAGTCAGAGGAAGTCTTTGATGCACTAATGTTAAAGACACCGTCTCTGAAAGGCCTAATGGAAGCGGTAAGTGGTGGGGTTGGTTTATAGTCCTTGAGAAAAAGCCCTGGCTACCCAGTCCTTACACACCGGCCAGTCAGACTTTCAGTCACAGCTTGTGTCTACATACTTCTGCTCTTCTGGATAAGAAGAATAAGGAAGATTTCCTTTCAATAACATGAAAATTAGTGCAAATAATGCTTTAGTTTATTATTAAGGGAATTCAGGAAGCTTGTCTTTTAAATACATTACCCCACATCTGTGGGCTCTGGGTGTAAGAAGCCTTCCTGAGATCCAGGTGTGTCAAACTTGATGATTGGATGTTCCTCTTGTCAGAGAGGGTACTTTTGTTAGGAGATGGAGTGATTTTCAGAATGTGTCCAATGGCTTGGGTTTGTTTCAGCCTTTCAAAGCCGGGTTTGGGGCCCTCCACAGCCCTTTTGCAAGCTGGTAATGCAGAGCTCCAAGTCCCATCTTCTGTGTGCTGCTGAAGACTTATATATATCTGCACATGTGTGAAATTGCTCTTTGGTGCTTGACTTCCAAAATAGACTTCCACTACCCCTGCTGCTGCAGAGCAAGGGAAGTACAGAGCTTCAGTCCAAGGAATGGTGTAATGTTTGGCATGAGCTCAAAACTGACGTTTCTGTCTGTCTCTGTCTGTGACTAATGCCTCTGCTCAGGGAACAGGGGCTTGGGGGATGTACAGGCAGGTCTGGCCATTGACTTCTGGTTGTAGAGATAGTTCTGTAAGCAGAATTTTTCTCTCTTCCTGGCTGTGAGGCTTTGGCAGCTGGAGGGTGGAGGCTAATGGAGAGAGGGATTGAAGGCTGTGAAGTTCTTTCTTACCCCATGGTGCTGGAGTGAAGCTGCACCTTTGTTGTTTCACTTGGATTTCTTAAAGCAAGGAACCGAGTGTTCACAGCTGTAGCTTGGGGGAAACTCCCTGTACATTTGAATGTCAAAGCAGTGTATTGGTTTGGTACTTACTGTCGGTGTGCTAGAGCAGTTTGCCAGAGTAAACCAGGCTCAGATTACTGACCTCCCGACTTTCTGGAGGTTGTGCAGTGCAGTGCCACGGTCAGTGGCTGTGGCTCCACACTGATGTTACCCTGCTGGGGAAGGAGAATGTTTCTGATCACCTCATGCCTTTAGCAGCAGAGGTCTTCTCTCTGTTGCTATTTTCTTCTTTCAGCCGCTGTCATGACTAGTTTTCACTTGATCCCTCTGACACTAAATTTAAAAATGGTTTTCAGTATGCTAAGAGAACAGAGAGCCAAGAGAATGAGAGTCAGGGTGTGGAGTGGGCTTATAATGGGTGGGCTTGTGAGTGTAGGGGCAGGAGGTCACTGTATGAGAAGAAAGCAGCCAGGTTTCAAACATGGTTAAATTTTTTGCACAGAAGTTAGCTAAAATGCAGAGAAGAGGCTCTGTGATTTGTAGATTTACGCTATAGTTTGGGATTTAATGTTCCCTTTATAGGGCAGAGCAGTTGTCCTCATTTGCAGGCTTTTTGTTGTTGTTCCTTTCTGTAAAATAGGAAGTGAAAGACAATGACAGCAGTCTCCTTGCTTCACCAATCATTGCTTTCTTTTGTTCTAGATATCTGACAAGTATGATGTTCCTTTTGATAAAATAGGAAAAATCTTCAAAAAATGTAAAAAAGGGTGAGTATGTACCTGTGCAACAAGTGCATAAGAATATGAGCACCTTTTTCAAACGTGTAGGCAGATCTGCTGTATAATTCCTCCATGTACTGCAGATATATGAATGCCATTTGCTGTTCTGTGTGTGTACACACATTCCAACATCATCCAGAGAGCTGAAGACTGGAAGACTATAGGAAGGGTCCTACAGAAATATGTAGTCTGGCTTCCTGGGTAAATACAAGTCATGGAACCTCTCTGAGCTAATTGTTATTTGAACCAGAGTTTATCATGTCAGAGGAAGAAGAGTTCAGTTTGTTAAAAGACTCCCAATGATGAAGAACCTCCTTCAACCCATGTTAAATTGTTCCAGTGGTGACTGGGCTCACTATATCTGCATTTGGCTACAACTACTAAACCTTGGTTGTCTTTTTGTGGGCTAAATTGAAGAGAATTTAGTTGTGAAGTGTTTCTTCTCCTAGAGGCCATACTTCATCATCTTTTTATTTTGTAGCATAAGTAATTGAGTTTCTGAGCATTGTCTGCTTTTGTTTTATCTTTTAATTTCTCAGTAATTTTCTTGGGTTGTCTGTAAGTCAGTTTGGTGTCTCAACCCCTTCTCCTTCTAGCCAGAAAATTACACTCTTCCAGGGCTGTGCTTTCTTAGCAGAATTACCCCACCAGAACAGCTGCAAAAGCTTAGAATCTGTGACATCTAAACCACTGCTAGGCACAGCTTTGTGTGCATGTGTGCACACAAACACACAGGTATTGATTGACCTTTCTGGCAAATGAAGGAAGTGGCCAAGCACGGGTGGTTTCTTCCCTGGAAGCTCTGTAGGGTTTTGTGCTGATAGTTCATAACTGACAAGCAAACCCATTCAGAGCCCCGTGTGCCTGCAGCTTCAGAAGGATGCTGCTGGTCCCAAGATCTCTCTCCCTCCCTGGTCCAGGAGCCAGATTTAATCCTTCCATTCAGACCTGAGAAGTGTGGCTGCCAGCCTTGATGGCAGGTCTGGGTCAGAACAGCCAGATCTGCTATGGGAAGCAATGAGTCAGAGAGAAATGAGCAGGGATCTTGTGTTACCCTTGGGTAGTCCAGGCTTTTTTAGGTTTGAGAATGCCTTTGCTCTCTTTGGCATGTAGAACTGTAAAATACTCGATCTATTTTGTTTTTCCAGAATTCTGGTCAACATGGATGACAACATTGTGAAACACTATTCTAATGAAGATACCTTCCAGCTGCAGATTGAAGAGGTTGGAGGATCTTACAAGCTCACTCTGACTGAGATCTAAGATCACAGATCACTGTGGATTTTAAACAAAGGTCTCAAGTGAACATTTTCCCATAATTCAGTATGTTGGGCAAAACGCTATTCACCTCCAGAAGAAAGCCAGATGTTTGACTTGTTCTGGGGAGCAGAGCAGTGGTTTTGCTTAATACATTTGTGTTTGTGTTCTTGCTCATGACCTTATTTGCACTTGAAATGGGCAAGGAAAGATTGGCAATTAAATGGAGAGCATGTATATATTTTTACTAGTGCATTAACCACTAGTAGGTATGGGAGGGAAAATCTCCTGGAAGGTGGCCTTTTAGACTGGTGATGTCTTATTTATCTATTCAGTAACCATGTTTGAGCCTGTTATCAGCTAATACCATTTTACTGGACTGTTTTCTGCTAGGGAGAGCTGCAAAACTACTAATTGACACTAGTAGGAGTTGCATGCAGGTTGGAGAAAAGTCTATAATGTTTACTTGTGACCAGGGCAGACTGTTAAAATCACTTGTGTCGTTTGGGGGGAATGTAAAACTGCCTTGCTTATGAAGAACTCGCCTTAGTAACTGTGTGAACTCTCATCAGATGAAGCTATATTGTATATAAGTGCAATATCTTTTTGAAGGTTTGTAAATGTGTACATATAAGCAATATATAATATATATAAAATATGGTGTTCTGTATATACCGTGAATATATGCAATGAAGCCCATCTAAAAGGATACCATATACAGAGAAAGCATATTTAATGTAGATATTTAAAAATGGACAAACCCTTATCATGCACCAAAGGTGAGCACACATTTGTACATTCATAGAAGGCACAAGAGACCTGCTTGTTAAACATGGATCTTCCTATGTAGAAGGAAAAAGATACCAGCTCTCTCCTAAATCCTCATGCACAGGCAGGCAATGGAAGTCCTGGTTTCTGTTATGAACTGCCTCTGAGTCCTGAAACAGCTGTGTGCTGCTGTCCTGGGAGGTCATTTGGGCCAAGTCTGAGAGCTGGTTCATGAGAGGAGCTGGGCAGATGCAGTTCTCTTGAAGTCTCGTGTTTGGGGGTCAGGAAGAAGTCTCCTGGAGGGTGGAGTTTTTTCTGTAGCAGTGTACTTAAGGCTCAGCTGGATGCTGTCTGCACCAGCAGCTCAGGCTGGATGAACCCATGGGCTAGATGGAGCCAGCTTGCAAGGCCTAGGATGTCAACAACTGGAAATGCAAAGGCAAAGTTTTTGAGAGAGGAAGGTGGCAAAATGGCTCAGCAGGCAGAGTGTTAGCAGCGAGTAGGGCCTCAGTAGGTTATGCATTCTTGGTATCTGTACATACCATGGACCCACTGCTGAGCTGGAGTGACCCACAGCAGGCATCCTGAGCCCCAGCTGGGAGTTACACACACCTCCAAAGTGTACTGCCCTATGCTATTTATTGATCATGTGCATGTGCTTATGAAGGAAAGGCACTCTTTGGTTAATGTCAAGTGAGAGAGGAGCACTTAAAGGGCAGCACTAAGGCAAAACCTCAGTTACACAGTGAGCAGGTGAATGTGAGTGCCAGGTCCAGTGTCAGAGCTTTAGTTAGGGATCTGGGTAATGAAAGAGGTTTATAACATTTTCAGACAGTACAAAGCTGCACACACCTCACCTAGGACAGGAAGGTCAGCCTGGAAAGACTGGAGAAATAGTCTGGAAAAGCAGCATATGCTTTTCTGTAATAATTAACAATTCTATGCAATGGTTAACAAATTGTAACCTACTATTGTTTAGCTCTGTCATGGTGCTGTTTGGAAGAGGGAGGCAAATGCCACATTGAGTTGATCAACAGGAGCATGACCTGCAAGAAATAGGAGACCTCCCCTCTTTGGCTCTGCTTGGCATGGTGAGGCCTCCACTGGAGCATGGACCAGACCTTGTGGTCCTTTGGCCAGAGCTCATGGCTTCTGAGGAGGAAAGCCTGCATGATTTGGCTGGTGAGGGGTCGTGTTCAGATGGGATGACTGGTGGGAGCAATCACAGGGAGATAGTGGGTGTAAATCACAGAAATCCAGGTGGGGTGTTGAGGCAGTTTTCTCTAGTGAGAAGAGCAGGTTGCCCCTGGAGGCAGTGGTTTGGCAGCAAAGGTCTCCAGAGCCAGGCTGAGCAAAGGTATCTCTGGACTGTCACAGGTGTAATTGATTCTCCCTTGGTGGTGAGTCCCAGTGACCACTTGAAGTCCCTCCCCACCTTCTTTTTTAATGATTTATATAAAATACAGTATTTTGGAATTTGTATTTGGATCAGTCCTGAGCTGGTTCATTCCATTCCCCCCTCCTTCCTTCTCCTCCTTGGCTGATGGGCCCCAGCAGAGGGTTGGTGATGCTCTGGGCACTGCATGCTCCCACTTAGTGCTCTGTGGCTGGAGATGAGCAGACTCCACACGGATGCATCTGTGACTGTGGGCATGTGGCCAGAACACGTGGGCTGGAGGCTGAAGGAGAGAGGCTGATGTGCAGCAGGAGGCTGAAGAGACGTGGCCAACACCTGCCAGGATCCAGTGCTGGCAGAGCAGCCATGGCACTCATGGTACCCACCCAACACCACCTCCTGCTTGGGCTTCCCTTCAGCAGCCACGGGAATAATTTTACTATGGCAAGGGAATTTTTTTAAAAAAACTTGGTATATAGAATACATACATATATATTTACACATTTTTATTGAAAATGGAAGTTTTATTACAGAAACTTGGTCTAGGGTCAGGGAAGTAGATTTAGAGTCTCCATAGAGGTAAGATTGACATGAATGTTATTTCTTTTTACTGCTTAATGAAGTATGTGAACTAAATCTGACGATTGTTTTCCACTCTAAGATATTCTGGGACACGGGTCTTATAACAGTAGCAGCAATGTCATGTATGTTTTATGAAACTGATTTTTTTTGTTTTGCTTACTGTTTTTTAATTGAAAATGTATTTTAAACCAAGCTATTAAATTTTATATGTTCATTTCTAATGATGAGTCTTTTATATAACAAAGGCATCTGCTCTTATCCCTTCAGTTTTTCTCTGAGATGGAATCTGTAAAACCCTGGTGATTGTTTCCTAGTTTCTCCTTGGAAAAGAAAGTGATTCCAGTGCCAACCTTGCTGTTGTTATTCCCACATAAGAAATGGCCAGCCCCATTCTCATTCCCTGCTTTATTCCAGCTGACCTCCTTCAGTTCAGTGTGTGGGGGAGCTGCAGGATTTGCTTCCACAGGACCCTTCCCTTTGGCAGGAGAGCAGAACATCCATGGGTAAGATCAGGTGTGTAGGGGCACCACTAGTGAAGCTGCAGGCATTGACTTTCCCAAGCTGAAAGCAAAATTCACACATCTGCAGGATAATCCTAGCACCATGGTATCTGGAGGGGTGTTCACCTCCTCTTTTTCACTGTCAGAGAATGTCTCAACAAGCTTTTGCTGTAGCTGGCTCCCAGCCCCTGCAGCAGTTGCTGTCCTGGAGCACTCCTGTGCTGGAATCTTCCCTGACACAACCAGGCTTGTGTCAACATGCTGGGGCTGGGTGGGGAGCAGCGTGGGTGGCAGAAGATTCCTGGGCTAGGAAAAGGCCAGGAAAACTTACTTCCTTATTTATTTGTAGTTCTTGTGCAGGCTCTGCTCGCAGGGTTTGTCCCAGATGCAGGAAGATGCTGCAGTGTGTCATGACTGGCTGGTGCACCAGTGCTGGGAGATGCCCTGTGTCATCTCCAGCTGAGTTTGTGTTTGCTGGAAGACTGGGCAGGGCTCTGCCCCCATACAGTTGGTGTGTGGCCATCTCACAGCAAACCTCAGCATGATATGGAACCTGCTGCAGGGCTGGCTGAGAAACAGCTGCTACCCCCTCTTCCCTGGCTGTATGATACCACCATTTTCCTCAGCCTTCACGTGGTGGGTGTGTGTTTGTATGTCTGTGCCAGCACTCCCTCCTCCTGACACCTCTCAGCCCTTTTCTATTCAAGTGAGTTTAAAGGAAGTGAAGGTGAACACCCAAAGATGCAGCTCTGAGCTCCCAAGGCAAGGAGCCTCACATGGAACTCTGTGCTTCTTCCCAGGGCGTGACTTGGGGCTCTAATATTGAAAACATTTACTTAGGCTTTTAAGATCTGACCTCTTTGCATGGGAAAGCTGAATTCTGCATCAGTCTCCAGCTTCTTGATGGAATTTTGTCGAACAAGGGTTTGCAAGAGCAAAGAGCTTCGATGCTCCTCTATTTGGTTTGTATTTTAGGTCACTGGAGCCATTATTACAATTAAATGATTAGATATTAGACAATATTGAGATGACACCACAACTAGATGAATTGATCTAATACATGAGTTCTTAGAACTTGTTTAGCAGCTTGTCCTTGGACTATCCTGCCACACCACTGGAAACCTTTGCATAGTTCACCATGCTACAGAAGGAATATTTGGCTTTTTCCCCCCCTTGGCGAGTGTCAATAGCTGCTGTGGCTGAGGCAGTTGTGGGATTTTTGGCACATCCCTGAGGTTCTTATTCCTGCAGGGCAGTGCTGCCCTGCCCCATCCACCCATGTCCCTGTGCATGCAGCTGTGGATGGCTGGTGTGCCCTTTGGCTCAAGCAGGATTTATTTTGTCATGCCTCCAGCGTGGCAATGCTGCAGACACATGTGCCAATCCCAGCTGGAGACCAGTGTCAACAGCACTGAATTTGTGTGTCCCTGCTGCAGAACTGGTCACCTTGGGTGGCACCCTGAGCGTAGAGCTGGCCTACAGGTCAGTCACCACCACTGCAGTTTGGGAAGCATGCAGCAGGCAGTGCAAAGGTGCATGGCTGAGCCTGGCAGCAGCTCTGATGAGTGGGAACATGGTGGAAAAGTGTTTGGATGTCTTGGGGATTTGATACCAGGAGCTGAGACAGCCCTGGGCTCAGGGATCACAGCAGTGAGGGGTGATGGAGCATGCTGTGCGGGTGGCTGCCACCACCAGGCTGAAAAAGTGTTAACTGGAGTGAAATCTGGAGATGGTGAAATGACATGGGGAAAAACCTGGAGTCCTGTGGTTCCTCAGCACCAGGGAAATCAAGTCCCATTCCTCTGGTGTCCAGCAGGAGAGGAGAGCTGGATGGAGCCCCAGCCAGGCAGTGCTGCCCTCGCCAACCTGTTCAATCTGCTCTTCGAACTTCTGAGCTCGCTGGTTTGGGTTGAGCAGGGCACAACCTGCTGCCACTGCCCAGGAGTTTGGATTGAGCCAACCTGCCTGCTCCTGCCATCAGAACGTGCCCAGACAGAGCCCAGTCCCTTGAGAGACACGGCTGGAGCAGCTGCTGTGTGCAGGGATCGCTCTGGGAGCAATGCCCAGCCCTGCTCAGGGGTGACGAGGTGTCTGTGATAAGGGCACGGGAGTGCAGGGATTGGCACTCTGCTGGGCAGCACTGCCAGTGGCAGAGGGGTTGTTGCCAGTGCTTGATTTGATGATGCTTCTAATCTTGTCGTGATAAGGCTTGCTTGATTTTTTTTCCTATATAATTATGTGAGCTATTAATAAGTAATTAAAGAAAAGTGAGCACACAGTGGTCAGCTTTGCAGATCCTGTCCCCACAGCTCCTTCTCATTTGAAATGCTTTGAGCCTGTCAGGCAGTGCTGGCTCCCCAGCTTGTGGATATCCTAAAGGGCCCTAAACCAGCCCTTGCTCTCCCACTTGCCTCTGCTTTTCGTGCTTAAGAAAGAGCCCAGGCTGCCAGCAAAGAGGCTGGTGAGACTCGCTGTCTACAAAGCCTCAGGTCAGCATAATGCCTGAGCCAAAAGGAGACAGTTATAAAATCAGTGATGGCAAGCTAAAAACCAATCCATTGCTGCCTGAATCACCCCCTGCTGTGCTACGGGGCCATTCCCAAATGAGCTGGCACCTCATGGCCCCCCTGTCCAGAGCTTTGCCTGCAAGTGACCCCCAGCCCAGCCCTGGGGGCCCGCTGAGCTCTGCCTCTGGGGAAGCTGCAATGCCTTGGGCTGCCCAGCCTCAGAAGGGGTGAGGGTTTTGATGAGAGAAGGGCCCAAATCCACCTCATCTCTGTAGAGACACAGCTTGTCCCTGCTCCTCTGTACATGCAATGCTGCCCCATTAGTGGCCAGCAGCACCCCCAGGACCCCATTCTGATTTCCCTTGTTTTTTTCAAAGCAAAGTTTTGAGCCCTCCTCCAGGACTGAAAAGAAAATTTGAATGATACCTCAAGAGAAAGAAAAATGAAGATGATGATTTTGACCCTAAATTACTGTCCTTCATGCTTTTTTTTTTTTTTCCTTTAGGTCCATCTTTCAATTCCTAAGTGCTAGGGGTTAATGATGCTCTTCAACACCATCAAATTGTGCAATATTTAATTTCTTGGAGGAATTTCCCCCCATCACCCTCCTTTGAAAACCCTCTCTCTCTGTTCCTCAAGGTTTTTTTTCACGCTGCATTACATCTACCCATTACCCTGCTGTTATTTTGCTCTAAAGGTACACCTTGAGGCTTTTATGAACCATATTTGAGCTCCCTGACGACAGCACTCGGGCAGATGTAATCCAGTGTGACAGAGCGTGTGAATGCCATGAAGTGCAGGGAGAGCAGGTGGAATTCTGGCCAGCAGGGACATGGCTGGTTGCAGCAGCTCCGGGATTTCATGCCCTGATGAAGGGAGAAGGGGGACTTGACCTGAGCTGGGGCAAAAAATAAGCTGCCAGCCAGGCAATTCTGTGTTTGGCACTGAATGGAAGCCCAAACCATCAGGTTAAGGTATTCAGGCAGGGTGCTCACAGCTCAGCTTGCTTTGGTCAATAGCTCAGGAGAAAAGGTGTGGGGGGGTGCTTGTGGAGGAGGAGGAGCTGTGGCCAGGGCTCAGTTTGACTGTAAGACTGGAAGTTACTGGGTGTGTGGGGAAAGTTTTGGGGTAAAAGCAACATCTGTCCCCAGTCCAGGGCCTTTCCCACCCAGCAGAACAGGGAGCTGTGAATGTTCAGCCTCAGCTCTGCACAGGTCAGGGCATGGTTGGAGTTGAAAGGGATGCCTGGGGACACCTGGTCCTACTCCTTTGCTCCAGCAGGGCTGCCCCCAGTCAGCTGCCCAGCACCCTGTCCACAGGACTTTTGAATGTCCCTGGGGACAGAGACTCCACAGCCTTTCTGAGCAACCCAGTACTGGGTCACCCTCACAGTGAAGTATTTCCTGATGTTCTGAAACTCCTCCTGTGTTTGGGTTTGTGCCTTTTGTCTTGAGAAGGTGTGTGCTGGGTCTCCTGGAGGAAATAGTACCAAGAGATCAGAGATGAAGTGGTGATCTGGGACTGCTTCAGGTGAGCTGTAGCCATGGGGAGGAGAAGTGCAGCAGCCCAGAGTGGGGTGTGCAGCTGGGGGCATCCCTGGACAACATCCACCCCCTGGAAAAGCGCTGCAAGACGTGGGGATGCCTGCTCAATTCTCTGCTCTGCTGGCACTGTGGAAGGATGCCTGAGGGGAAAGAAACTGAGTGGAAACAGTGTTCCCTGTACTCGGGGAAAATAGCACAGCCAGCACCAAAAGGGCTGCAGCACAGAATGGAACCTGAGTTTATTTCACATTAGTCATCTTGTTGCACCTCTTAACATCCTGAAGCACTGCAGTAGTGAAGGGGAAGTGCACACCCAACGCTGATGTAAGGATTTACCCATGCCGGGAAAAAACAGGGACTCCTTGTCCTTTTTATGTAAATAATGTAAAACTAAGTGGGAAAGTGCTTTTGAAGGGAGGTGTTAGGATCTCTGCTGTGCAAGGGGAGTTGCAGCGAGTAAGTCCAGGCAAGCACCAATTATGAGAAAAAGCATCAAGCTAGCTGGATACTTAATCCAAACAACAGGCACGGTTATTCTGCAGCTGAGCAAGTGAATGGAGCCCACTGAGTCATGTATGACTAGCAATGCTGCCAAGGAAGTATCACAACAACAGGAATTGCAATTTTCCAGCTCCTCAGCTGAGGCAGGGGTGGGACGTGGCCATTGCTGGGGTGAGATACCTCCCTTTAGATGCTAGAACAGGGATTTAAACTATTTAGCAACTCAATTGCCACTGACTTCCCCCCTCCCTCCCCCCCCCCCAAAAAAAAAAAGCTTGGAAGTTGGCTTTTTAATTTATTTGACTATTAATGGAAAATGTATTTTTCAGCAGTAAAATCCTATACTTGACTGTGTCCTTCAATATACAGTTAATTCAGCATTTTATATATGAGGTTGCTCAGGATATAAAATCATTGGTGGCATAGTTTGAGTGCAAGCACTGGAGGGGGGCAGTTACCCTTAGAAGCAATCTCCTCAGCTTATGCCCTCCTTTGCTTTGGCTGTCATTTACTAGGGACGTGTCCTTGTCCCTGGATTGGGTGTCTGTCCTGCCAGCTGCAGCTTTTCTCTGCCCCCCTAGCATTTGGCATTGTGACGCCCAATGAGACAAATGTGGCATTGGAGAGGGAAACAGAAACCCTGCCAGCCATGAGGGAGCAGGGGCTGACTCAGCTGGAGACAACGTGTCTGCAAGAGCACAGCTGTCCTGCCCACTGGGAGTGTTTGGGGAGGCAAAGGAAGGTGTCAGGCAAGCAGGGTGCAGACCCTGCAAGCAGGAGCAGAGATGGGAGTGGGCACAGCACAGCCCAGGGAAACTGGAAGAAGGTGATGGTGTAGCCAGAGTGGTTGGTGAGGAGTTTATAAACCTGCTGATGGGTTAGCAATCCCACCTCTGTTTGCAGGTGTGTGGTGTGACAGCTGGCTGCCACGGGGAGCACCTTATGCAGCAAAATCCACAGTGCACTGGCTCTGACATGATTTCATGCTGCTGTAGGAGGCAGCAAGCACAGCTGAGCATGCCGAGCAGGGGTACCTCAGCTTCTGCCTCTTGCTCATCTATTGCAGACCCTGTGCATCTGTGAGCAGCAAGGGGGGCCAGACCACGCTCCCACTGCACTGCTGGCCCCATTGCCAGGTTCTTCACCCCTGGCCGGAACACATCCAGGGGCAAGCAGGGCTGAGTGTCCATCAGGACATCCCTGTGCAGGAGAGCAGCAGTAGAGGCATGTTTGGTGACAAGGACAGTAGTTTGAAAGTGGCCTTCTCATCTGTCTGATTCTCTTCCACACAAGCTTTGTGTTTACTTCTGCTCAGGGTTGTCCTGGCTGGTCTCCTGCCCCTGCTCAGTCCCCTCATTTGTCTGACTTTCAGTGATGGTCAATAACTGCAACCCCTAATAGTGACATTTTTACAGGGATGTTCCTTATTCTTAATATTTTACCAGAAGAAGGCCAAGAAGGGAGAGGGAGAGCCTTGTTCTGCAGGGCTGGGGAAGGAAAGCACAGGAGACGCAGCTCCAGGGAGGAGGAGATGGAAAACCTGCAGAGTGGATGATGTGGAGCAGGGATAGGTGAGTGATTAATTCCCCAGGAAGTGCAGGGTCAGGAGTCACCCTGGAAGTGGGTGGGGGGAGGGTGGCAGGGGTACAGATAAGGCACTAGACCAGAAGTAACATGGACTCTCATTTTAGGGTCTGCTTGGAGACCTCAAGCAGCAGCAGCTTTTCATCAGCCAGCCAGGTCTGGGATGTCTCGGCCACTCCCAGGCACATAAGAAGGGCCCATTCCCAGAAAGGGATGTTGGGGGAAGCTGTTGAAGGTGCTCAGTAGTGTCTCATTATCAAGCAAGAGGGAGGGACAGAGGTTGTACATCTGAGCCATGCAGAGAGCCCCTCTGATATCAGCTGGGTAATCCAGAGCCAGTGTGAAGCACGGGGAAAAGCAGGATCTTAAACAAGCCCCATCTGATGTCAAAAAAGACAGCAGGACACCTGTGATCAGCCACAAGCCCCCCCATCACCCAGAGCCTTCCCTGGGGCTTGGCACCATTCTGTACTTGGTGCTGCACAACACAATGTCCATGGGGAGATGCCAGTGTTGGTACTGGGGGAGCCACTGCCACTGCCAGGCCACTGCTGCCCCTTGGTACCAATCACCCCCACTAGGAACGATGTCCAGAGGTCCAGAAGTTGGTCTCTGGTCACACAGAATGTCTTCCAGAACCTGAGTGCTTCATGAAAACACTGCAGGGTTGTTAACATGTGGAAGACAACTCAGGATGAAGCATGTTTGCACATAGGCTTGATAGCTGCCCCAGCAAGTCCTGAGATGACCAAAAGAGGGGAACATCCATCAGCATTGCTAATGCTTTAATATACTGTGTGTCAGAAAATACCTGTGGGCTTGGCTAACAGTAATGCTGAGGTCAAGAGTACAGTGAAAACAATAAAGACATCTTCTTAAGCAGAACGATAAATAAATAGCATGTAATTTTAATTTTTGATGGTTTTTAAATCCATCTCCTGGTGCCACTAAAATAGGATCGGGGCACACAAATAGCAGCAGTAGAAAAACCAGATGGTGCACTCAAGCAAGCAGATGGTGCACTAGTATGTCACACTTATCACTGTCACTTACTTTTTTATTTCTATTACAGTGGACCTGTGCACAGTCCACACCTGTAATCAATATTTGTGAATTGGATTCTTTTAGTTCAGTAAACACTATGTTTCACATACTCATAACAAATCTGTTTGAGTGGTGATTTCTCCCTGTAGTACTGCCAGGGCTCACAGTCTTTGATGCAGTTAATATTTTTAAATTTTTTTTTTTTTTGTGTAGAAACATATTTTTGGGAGTGAAGGAAAAAAAATGGCAGCGTGTGTTTATTCTATCAGCACACTGGGTCCCAAATAGAGCAGGAAACAGTTTTTGTGGCTCTTCTCTTAAAGCCTTTCCTTTTGTTGTAACCTATGTTTCCTTACGCTGCGCTGGCTGCTTCCCCACTCCTTGGATGCTTACCCATGCACCAGAAGCTCCATCTGCTTCTGAAAGCGAATACGAAAGATGCAGGCGAGGAAGAATTTGACTTTTGACTCAAACCGGCTGGGGACAGCACGTGAGGACCGTGGTTTTGTCCGGGCGGAGGCTGCGGTGCCGGGCTGTCCCTGCTGGCAGACACGTAGGCAGCTGCCGGGGCTCGCTGCGCCATCCGACACCGTGCGGGAGATGTCCCCGCGGGCAGCGTGACCGTGTGGGGACGGCACGTCTGCCCTGCCCTGCCCTGCCCTGCCCGCCGGCTGTCCAGCACCGCCCCTGCCTGTGCGGCTCCGCGGCGGGAGCCTGTCCCTGTCCCTGCCCCTGTCCCTGTCCCTGTCCCTGCTCCTGTCCCTGTCCCTGCCCCTGCCCCTGTCCCCGTTCCTGTCCCTGTCCCTGCTCCTGTCCCCGTCTCCGTCCCCGCCCCTGTCCCCGTCCCTGTCCCTGTCCCTGTCCCCGCCCCTGTCCCTGTCCCCGTCCCTGTCCCCGTCCCTGTCCCCGTCCCTGTCCCCGTCCCTGTCCCTGCCCCTGTCCCTGTCCTTGTCCCTGTCCCCGTCCCTGCCCCTGTCCCCGTCCCCGTCCCTGTCCCTGCCTCTGTCCCTGCTCCTGTCCCTGTCCCCGTCCCTGCTCGGGTCCTCGTCCCCGTCCCTGCTCCTGTCCCTGCCCCTGCCCCTGTCCCTGTCCCTGCCTCTGTCCCCGTCCCTGTCCTTGTCCCCGTCCCCGTCCCTGTCCCCGTCCCTGTCCCCGTCCCCGTCCCTGTCCCCGTCCCCGTCCCTGTCCCCGTCCCTGTCCCTGCCCCTGTCCCCGTCCCTGTCCCCGTCCCCGTCCCTGTCCCTGTCCCGTCCCCGTCCCCGCCGCCCGCAGGGGCAGCACCGGCAGCCGGAGGTCCGGCCCGGCTGAAGCCGCTCGCCCCACAGCACAGGCAGCTCCCTCACACACACACTCGGTGTCAGCTGGGCCACAGTCTTTCTAAAAGGCCGTGGATTTACCATCACCTTTACATCCAGAAATTATTCTGCCAAGAAATATTCCTTGTTGGTCCTCCTGCTTTCTTCTATTCTCTTTCTTCCCATCTCTGTTCTCCATGGTTATCCCTTATATCCCTTTCCTCCCATTATTTCTCAGAGATACCCCATATATAACTCTGGCTATAAATACCTTCTGTATCTCTGCTATTCCCCTGGGTGAATCCCTCTGGTGGTGCTCCTGCCCTTGGCCAGGGGCTGCTGCAGTTTCCATCAGCTGGTGACAGACACCACCTGGCAGAGCTCCTCACACTCCTCCCTGGTGGGACGTTTCTCCCCTGCCTGCTGCTGTGGTTTGGGACAATCTGGGGTTGTGGCAGCTCTGACTGTTCTGTCCCTCACAACAGAGGAGGGAGATGGCACAGAGATGCATCCTTACACAGGTCTTACCACATGCATCTTATCACAGTCTTTTCACCTCTTCCCATGTATCTTCTCATGGCCCCTGCACAGCAGCTCTGTAATTATCTGTACTTATTTAGTACTCTCCCATTTGCTAGGCTCTGTGTGTTTGCTACAGCAGCCTGCTGCTCTCTGCAGCCAGACCAGATGCTGCTGCCAAAATGCAGTAACTGTAGAGCTGCACCCCAGACAACTGCTTTGGTCTATTTTTAACTACTGGTAAATATTAGGAAAACTGTCTGAGCCTGTAATGTTCTCCCTTCAGTCTCTTTTGAATGGTTTATGGCATAATTAGCTACAAAAAGGGAATGGGGGAGAGCTGCCTGCATGACCTTTTGCTGTTTTCAATCTCCAGTATTAATTATTTTCCCTGCTACTCACACAGGATGTTTGATTCTGCTGGTCATCCCGGCCAAAGGGATAAGATATCCAGAGCAGAGCCTTCTCAACCCTCCACTGCAGCCACTTGCATCTGCTCCTTCCTACCTCAGGAGCAAAGGCATTGTCTATCTCCAACAAAGAAAGCTTTTCTCTGAAGTGTTTGCCAGCAGCCTGAGTTGAACAGGCCTTTAGAAAACCACAGAGAGTACCGGAGCAGCAGAGCACTGGAGTGGGGGGGTCTGGTGCGGGATGGCTCTGCTGGCAGGGAGATCACATTGTCACAGCCAGGCAGGGCAGGGACACCGGCGTCCTGCAGCCACCGACGTGGGGAGGCTGCCCTGAGCCCTCTGGAATGGAGCACTGAGGATACCTGGGCTCTGTTCCAGGTTATGCCTCCAAGGAGGGGAACTGCAGCCAGCGTGGATCACCCCGGGGATCTCGCTGGTGCGTTGCTCAGGAAGCTGTGCTGCTGGGTGAAACCCTGCGGGAAATCAGTGGGTGTAGGCACAAGTATAGAAAAGCAGGATAATGTTAACTGCTTCATTGTTCACCTTGGTGCAGCCTCGGGAAGGGAGGGAAAGCAGGGAGAAGTAGGAGCTGGGAGAGAGGGAGAAGCTCTAAGGCTGCCAGGGCTGGGGGCTCAGCTTTGTGGGGTTCAGACCCCTGATATTCGATGTGAGGATGAATGTGCTCCTTCCTCATCTAACACTGCCTCAGCTGGCAGCAGCAGAAAAAGGCAAACCAGGTGGCTTTCGTAAGAGTTCCAAGGATTTATTTAAAAAACTTCAGTTGCCATTTTTAGCTCAGCAAGGGGACATAATCAAGCACATTTTCCCTCTAGCACAAGTCGGAGTACAGACCTGTAACATCACTTTTTTTAACTGGGCTTGCATCCACGAGCTGTAGCAAGGACCCCTGGAGAACTTGGAACATGTAGGCAGAGTCTGTGGTGTGTGAGATGGGAAACACCCTGTTGGGAGTCAGGAGAAATGATTGCACTTATTTCCCTGTGACTTCTACTTCCCTGTGACAGTGAGGCTGCTGTGCTGCCTTCAGATGCTATTATTCAATTAAAAGTCTCTGCTGTCAATGACTAAGGCTGTGCAAGTAAGTGCTTTGAGCAGGAACTGCATGTGTTACAACAAACAGCAAGGAGACAAACACAAGTCACTTCCCAACTACAGCACAACTGGAATACATGCAAAACAGAACAGTATTTTCCTAGGTTTACAATTCCCTAAAGGTTTTTCTTGAGAAGGATCCATGCAATTGAGAGGCACAAACCCTGTGTCCCCATTGTGGCACCTCAACTGTGCTTTTTAGTCACCGATGGCATTTTCACAATTTTTTTTCATTCTCTGTCACACAACTGATTCCCTTTTGCGAACAGAACTCTTTAATGTTAGAACTCGATTTGCAGTTTGAATCATCAGCATTTTCCTTACCATCGTACAGCAGAGGCCAGGGCTCTAGCACAGCAGGTCCCGTGCAAATAGAGAGAGAAGGCTGCTGGTAACCTGCACAAAGCGCTGGCCAGGGAGAGCCTGCTAATGTGTTGTTTGATGGGCTGGGAAGTGGTAGTGCTGGGAAAGCTGAACAACATGAAATGTGCAGCAATGGAGAGCAGGGATGAGCACAGTGCAGTGAAGCTTTAGAAACTACATGGACAGCAGGGAAGGACAGGGATCTGGAAGAGCTGTAATGGAAAAAATGAACCCCAGTGGCAAAATGAAGCTGACAGCAGAAGGAGCCCGGAGATTCAAGATGATTCTCTGTGAGGACACTTGAGGATGTAATGTCTTGAGAAACCAGGGAAGGAACAAATAGAGATAATTCAGCAGGATAAAATGTTTTTTGCTGTCCACATTCTGTGTCAGGGAGACATAAGGGAGGGGGCAGGGTGGGTTGGGATAGTGCTGGCAGGGCCAGCAGCCACCAGAAGCCTGCAGGACCCACGTCTGTCCTGTCCCCGGGGACACAGGTCTGACCCCTCCCTGGGGACCCCAGGTTTTTCCTGTCCCATTGCAGCTTTGGGCTGCAGAGCTGCCCCAGCTGTTCTTGGTGCCACCACTGCCAGCTCTTGGTTGGTCCTGCTCGGTACAACCACAAATCCTGCTGGGAATCACAGGGCCAATACACTTCAGCTGCCACTGGAAAATGAAAACAAGGGCTGGCGACAGGGAAAACCGAAAAACACACATTTTTTTAACAGAAAATATGTTGTGACTTGAAGGCTTTTAAGAGGCACAAGTTGGGCTGGCCCAGAGGAGGCCTTCCAGCACCAGTGGATCCAATGATCCCTAACACTGATCC
Source organism: Phylloscopus whistleri (assembly GCA_017589585.1). Classification (NCBI taxonomy): domain Eukaryota; kingdom Metazoa; phylum Chordata; class Aves; order Passeriformes; family Phylloscopidae; genus Phylloscopus; species Phylloscopus whistleri. Next base: position 2,264,149 of record JADMLD010000548.1, read on the forward strand.
TTCATGGATTTTGGGAGGGGGGTTAGGCTATTTGTAATCCCAAATCCTCCATCCGGCAAAGCAGCGCCGTGGCCGGGCAGGCAACGGACCCTTTCCCTATCGCATGAGGCAGGCAGCAGCTCGCCGGGAAAACCGGCGGCGGGTGCCGGGAAGCTGCGGGAACGGGGGCGCGTTTCCCAAACGGGAAAACCGGCGGCGGGTGTCGGGAAGCCGCGGGAACGGGGGCGCTCCCCGCGCACGCGGGCGGCGCTGGTTGGCGGGAGCGCTCGTGCCGCGCCGCACGCACCGCGGGGGGGGAGGGGAAAAGCGGCGGCCCCGCCCCCCCCGCGCGCGGGCATTCCCGGCCGCCGCCCGCCCCCGACCTTTCCCCCAGTTTCCAGCGCGCGCTCCCCCGCCCCTGCCGGCCCCGCCCCCTCCCCGCCTTCCCGCCGGCCGTGCCCACGCGCCGCCCTTCTCGCCGACACGCCGCGATCACGCCGCCCGCCGCCGCTCATTGGCCGGGCGCGGGCCGCGGCGGGCGCCGATTGGCCGGGGCCGTCCCCCCCGCGCTGTTTGGCGCAGGCTGCGCTCGGAGCGCTCCCCCAGCGCGCGGCCGCGCCGCTCCCAGCGGGCGGGGCGGGAGGAGGCGGCGCTGCCGGGTGCCGCTCCCGCCGCTGCGTGCGCGCCGTTCCCGCCGCTGCCGCTCCCCGGGCGCACCGCCGCCAACGCCGTCCGCCCGAGCCGCGCCATGCACGGCTCGCCCTGCTCGGACATGGGAGATGCGCCCGCGGTGAGCACCGGGCGCGTGGAGGGAGGGGAGAGGGAAGAGGGTGGGGGCAGCCAGCGCCAGTACAGCCCGGGCACGTGCTCGGTGGCGGGCAGAGTGCGGGGACCATCGCCGCCTCGGCAGAGACCGCTGCTCACCCAGCGGGGCGCGGCTTGGTTGGGCAGTGGGGATGGGGCGGCTGTGCCAGGGCAGAGCCCTCAGAAGCGGGCGTTGCTCCGGTCACCTGCAGGGAAGGGGGGGGCGGCCCTCCCTCAGAGACCGTGCGGGGGCGGCGGCGGGGTGGGAGCTGCCCTCCGCCCCCTTCTTCTCCTCCTCCTCCCTTTCGCGCCATCCTCCTTTCGGTGGCACCGCCCGGCCGGGGGCAGCCGCCGTGGGGCGGGGAGCGGCTGGGGGCGAACGCGGCCCCCGCGGGCGGGGGGAGGCGCTGCCCTGCGGTGGGACCCGCGCTGTCCCCACGGCACTGCCCGCCCGCCCTCTCCCCTGCAGCCCGCACTGCCCGCACCTCCTTGCCCGCATCCTGCCCGGGAGCGACCCGCACTGCCCGCATCTCCCTGCCCGCCCGCCGTGCTCCAGCCCGTGCCCCATCCTTCCCGCCAGAGACCCGCCCTGCCCGTCCTCATCCTGCCCGTCCCCATCCTGCCCGCAGCCCGCGCTCCCGCACGTCCCTCCCTGCCCGTCCCCATCCTGCCCGCAGCCCGCGCACGTAGTTCCCGGCGGGGTGATGTGAGGACAGGCGCCCGGCGCGGTTGGCCATTTCCCTGGCAGCAGCCGGGGAGCCCAGGCTGCAGCGCTCGTCTGCAGAAAGAGCTTTTTTTGTGAGATTTTTTTTTTTTTGATTTCGGGGTGGTTTTTTTTTTTTTTTGAGGAAGCGAGGCACATTTTTTTTCATGTTTCTTCAGGGAAGGCTGCTCTTCTGAAACGGAGGGTTGGAAAAAATAAACCTGCTGGCTTGGGTGCTTGCAGGCGCACTTAGAGGAGCACTGGCAGACTCTTTCTGCTCAGTGCAGAGCCTCGCCTGGTGTGGCCCTGGTGTGACAGGCGGTTGAGGTTCAGGCTTGCAGGCACACACACACATCATGTTTTCCTCTCATTGTTTTTCAGTGGAAAGTCTTAGAAGTCTCTCTCCAAGGTGTTAGTCGCTTTTACCCCTTCCAGCCCCTGAGTCATGAGATCTCCATGCCTGGGTACCTCATGTTTTAGGTGAAAGTCCTCTGTGAGTGCAGTACCAACATTTTTGATCCATTAGGTTTAGCATGTTTGCCTGCACATTGCTAGAGTGTAAACACAGCTTTACATCTTTATGACACTGTTGGATAAGGACCATCCCACATTAACTCAGTAACAAAACCCATTGACTTAGTGTATGTGCTGTCACCCAGTGAGTAGAATTCCTTCTGTGGCTTGAAGCCATGCTAATGGTGTGGTGTTGGTTTTGAGTTAAAACATTTTTCCTGCAGTATAGAAACACTCTGTGTAACAGCAGTAGGCTCAAGAGGCTTGGTCCATGCTTCTGAATCCCAGGCTTCAAGTTAGTAGGTGTGTCTAAAGACTGGAAGAGTCTGGATGCCTAGCTGAGACTGAGCTGGCATGTGAGTAATAACCCATCAGCCTAGCATAGCTTTTGGAGCCACTGCCAAGCACTGTGAGAGCTTTGTGAAGTTTGGATATCTTTTTACAGAGAAGCGTTTTACATGTGTACACATGCACACACAAATATTCTGTGATGCTTGCAATTGGAAACAAATCAGTATGATTACATTTGTTATCATGTTACTCAGAGTGCATTTTAGATACCTAGACCTTTCTAAAGTACAATGCAAACTGTTCCCACTTGCACTTTTGAAGACTGTTTTCCTTCCATCTTTTCCCCATCCTGGCTTCCCTATTAAAAATAAGATTCAAACTCTTTTGGAATGTGCAGTACTGCAAGTCAATGATCATACCTTAAAGCATCTTACTGGCAGCTGAAATTTATCTTCTAAATGTTTCCAGAATGAGATTAGTGCCGAATAGTCTTTTGGATTTAGGAAACAGCCTTGTCTAAACAAGGTTGGAAGTCAGGATTTCCCTCTTTTTTGCTGTGTGCAAGCGTGGGATGTGTTTGTTCAGAGCAGTGTGATCCAGGAGAGTAAACTTGGAAATGTGAGCCGTACACATACCTGTTCTTTTCCTGGAAAAAATCACTTTTTTTTTTTTTTTTTTTTTTTAAGAGAAGGGAATGTGGAGAGGAGCTGCTAGGGGGAGAGTGAGAGTTGAGCCAGTTGGTAAAAGTCTTGCCCTGGGCATGGGATCTGCTTCAGTTGACCTTCATTGTGAGCAGACAGTGTGTGGGTGGTGTCAGCTTTGTATTCTGACTTGTCCTAACAGCCAGCAATCCGCTTACCCTCAGGTTGACATTGTGGACATCTATGAGTCCATCCGTGAACGGCAGCGCCATGACAGCGAGAGGTCCACCTGCAGCACCTTGGAGCAGAACGACATTGAAGCTGTGGAAGCCCTTGTTTGTATGAGCTCCTGGGGTCAAAGATTGCAGAAGGGTGACATATTAAAGATAAGGCCCCTCACGCCCTTCTCGGATTCTGGGGATTTCACAATGCACACCGAGGCTACGGCTGAATTACCAAAGGACTGTCTATCGACACTGGTAAGGAAAACATGAACACAAAATAAATATGCCCTACATCTGCATGTCACATCCCTGCAATGCTTTAACTTGGCTGGAAAAGACAGGCTTGCTCAGGTGTCCCTTTGTCATGGCCTGGGCTCTGTGTGCGCACACCGTAGTGAGGTGAGCGTGTTGAGTTTGGTTTTTTAGCAAATGTAGAGGCTTTTGTTCAATTTAGGTGTGAAAGCCCTTGCTGACAGGTTATTGGATTTGACAGGGATGTCGAGATGGCTGTTGTAGGTTTCTTGGAGCACTTTGAGTAAGAGTGGCAGAGTGAGCCTTGGTGATTTGGCATCAACACATCTGCAAGCACTGTATAAGAAAAGGCCTTTGACAGCATTATGCTTCAGTGGTCATTGTAAGGGAAAGTACACGTTACCATTATGAAAGAGGCAATTTAATTAGTTTCTGTACTATGTGTTTGTACTTGTAGTCTCTTATTTCTCCAGACATTGGTCTACTCTAGCTGACTAATGTTGGTTGAATCCAAATTTTTTTTCTTTTGTTTCAATTTACGTTGCAACAAAAGCAGGTATTAAAAAGGGCTTGGTGCCATTAAGGTTTTAGATGGTTAAGGCCCATTTCAGCCAGGGGGCTTCTAGAATGCAGTTGCCAGGAAAAAGGGGAATAATAGACGAAAGAGGCTGAGATAAGAGCAGCCTGACAAGCAGGTGCCATAATAACTCCTGCTGCTCAGTGTTGGCTCTCTCAGGAGGTACCTTTCAGTGGTAAAGGAGGAAGGAGAGGTGATGCAGGAAGACAGCACAGAGAGAAATGGATGAATAAGAAGGGACAGAGCAGTTTCATTTGTCTGTATCTAAAAAGTAGCCATATGAGATGATGAGGTAATCATTGAGAAAAGATCTAGGGTTTGCTGGGAGCTTGAAAAGGAAAGGTAGAGTATTGCTATCTGTTGTGTCTGTTTATTCTGCTCATAGTCTCTTACAGCTGTGCCCATTGCTGAGGAGAAAGGAATGAAAGACTTTTTTGTGGTGCAGTGAGTATACTTGCAGTGTTTATGCAGGTTTACAGCTGCCTCATTGCCTTCCTTGTATTAATATGCTTTTGAGCATAATCAGAATGGCCATGAGATAAGGCAATGTAGTGTCATGGTGTTGGCTAGGATAGAGTTAATTTTCTTCCTAGTAGCTGGCAGAGTGCTATGTTTGTGATTTAGAATGAGAATAATGCTGGTAACACACTGGTGTTCTGGTTGTTGCTGAGCAGTGCTTACCCCAGGTCAAGGGCTTTTCAGATTCCCATGTTCTGCCAGTGAGGAGGTGCACAGCAAGCTGGGAAGTAGCATGGCCAGGGCAGGTGATCTGAGCTGGCCAGAGGGATATTCCACACCATAGAGTGTCATGCCCAGCATAAAAACTGGGATGACCAGTGATGGTGGGAAGGACCTGGGCATTGGTCAGTGGGTGGTGAGCAATTGTATTGTGCATCACTTGTTTCTCTTGGGTTTTATTGCTCTCTCTCTTCATGGTATCTCCCTGTAATAATAATGACAGTTGTTGTTATTGTCTTTTACTTTATATCAATTATTAACTTGTTCTTATGTCAACACATAAATTTTATCTTTCTGATTCTCCTCCATGACACATCTGACCAGACCGCGTTGAAACAAATTTTTTATCAGGATTAATTTTATTAGTTTATTAGTTGTTGATCACAGTGTTGAATTATTTGCTATCAGAGTTGTGTTATGTAACAATTTACTTGCTGTGTATGTTCCCCCTTGTGTTGTGGTATCATCTCTGGGGGCTGGACTAAGCTTATCATTTTATTGTACTTTGTAACAGTGGATTATGATAGCAGAGAACTGCTGGCCTTGAAACTAATCTGGTGTTCATACTCTCATCACCTCTGTACTTGGGGAACCATATGTTAGAAACTGCTAATAGTGACACCATTTGCCTTTATGCCTTGGAGAGCCAACCTGTGTAGAAGACACACAGTCTTCCCCTTCTTCTCCAGGCATGGCAATTTTGGAAATTTTGAATATCCTTGGGATGCTGAAACCAGCATGGTCTGTGAATGACCAGGAACTGTGAATGTGGTTCAGTCTTATTTAGGGTTAACCAACTGTTTGTGGCTGCTCAGACCCTGGCATCATGCAGTGTGACTGCTCAGACCCCAGCAAGGGATGATGCAGCTGAGCCAGAGGATGAGCTTGTGCCATTACCAGTTGTCCTTGTACACAAGGAGAAATGGACACAAAACTCAGCTCATTTAGTAAGGGGGGATGAAGCAGGGCCATCACAAAAACTGGATGGAGGAGGAGGCAGAACAAGAGGTAACCACTCTATCCCTGTCCTTGAGGAGTCTGTGGGGTATTTGAAGAGGTTTCAGCTGCTATCCAGGTGTGCACGTTATCACCTGGCTGCTCCAGTGGGGCTCGTAGCCTGGAATTGGGAGATAGAGAAGCCAAGCAGTTGGGATGGCTTCCTAGGGAAGAGAGCATTGACAAGGCAGTTGGAAAAATGATACAAGTCTTCAGCCTCTGGAGGCAGCTCAGTCAGGTAGGTATCCCTTCAGGAAAGAGATTGTGTCACCCAGGCAGGTGGGCTACTGTGGGGAGAGAGACCTGGTACCTGAGGGAATGAGCTGTACCAGAGGGGTTATTATGACATGAGCAAGGCACAGTCACCCACAGATCCAGCTGAAGTCAGTGTGCCCAACACACCTGGCAAGAATTTGAACCATTTGCCATGGAATGATCCAGTTCTGGGATACCTGCAGTATATTGACAATACCATTGTGGGCAATACAGCAGCAGAAGCTTTTGAGAAAGGGAAGAAATAGTCTCTGTGAAAGCTGCCATGAAACAAAGTAAGGCCCAGGAACCTGCACAGGAGATCCAGTTTCTAACAATAAAACAAGTAAGGTGGATGTCATCAGATCCCAGTGGATTTGATTAGCAAAATAACAGCTACATTTCTACCAACTAGTTAGAAAAACTCAAGCTTTCTTAGGCATTGTGGGTTTTTGGAGAATGCACATTCCAAATTACAGTCTGATTGTCAGCCTTCTCTGTCAAGTGACCCCGAAGAAGAATGGTTTCAAATGAGGCCCTAACAAACAAGCCTTTGAACAAATTAAACAGGAGATAATTCATGCAGAAAATTAACTCTGCCCCAGCCCTTGGGCCAGTCCAGGCAGGACAAGATACAAAAAATGTGCTCTACACCAAGGACAATGCCCCTACCTGGAACCTCTGTCAGAAAGCACCAGGGAAGAACTGGGTCAGCCTCTAGGGTTTTGGAGTTGGGGGTACAGAGGATCTGAATCCCACTGTATTCCAGCTGTAAAAGAGATGCAGCTTACAAAGAGGTTCCAGCTGCTTTGGGAGTGCTTGGTACTGAAGCACAGCTTCCCCTGGCATCCTGATTTTTGGTGCTGGGCTGGATGTGTGGGATGGTTCTCCTACACATCACGAAGCTGATGCTGTGTGGAATAAGTGGGTCTTGCTGGCCACACTAGGTGCTCAAATAGGAAACCTCAGTCATCTTGGTTACTTTCAAGACTCCTGGGACTGGCAAGAGGGCAGATTCCTGGATGCCACTTGATGAGCAGATGACATGTGCTGAAGAGACTCTGTTGTATAAGTTACTAAAAAATGAGAAACAGTATGTTGGGTTTGATTCCTGCTGTACTGTAGGAAAGCATTGAAGATGGAAAGTCACTGTATGGTGTATCCTACAAAAATTACAGAAACTGCTGAAGGAGAAGGTAAATTGAGTTACTTTGCAGAGGTGAAAATTTGTTTGAGATACTGCTGAACAAGAAAAACAGTCAATGCTTTATCTCTGTACTGATTCATGGGTGGTGGCAAATGCCCTGTGGTGGTTGTAGTGATGGAAGCAGAGCAGAGGTAAATCCATCTGGGCTGCTGCCTTGTGGCAAGATACTGCTGCCTGGGTGGAGACCCTGGTTGTGAAGGTATGTCACATGGATGCTCATGTACCCAAGAGCTCGGCCACCAAGGAACATCAAAACAACCAACAGGTGGATCAGGCTCCTAAGATTGAAGTGGCTCAGGTGGATCTGGATTGGCAAGATTCACAAGAGTGAATTATTTATTGCTTGATGAGCCCATGGCATCTGAGGCCATCAAGGAAGAAATTGAACATGTAGATGGGGTGATGATCAAGGAGTGGACTTGACCATAGACACTATTGTAGGGCTGTCCATCATGGTGAAACATACACTTAAGTTATTCAAGCTGAGCAGTTAAAGCCTCTTTGGTGTGGAGGACAATGGCTGAAATAAGTATGGGGACACCTGGCAAAGGATTCTGTCAGACTCCCACAAACCCACCAAGGCAAGCACCATGTGCTTATGATGGTGGAAGCAACCACTGGATAACTGGAAACATATTCTGTGCCCCATGGCACCACCTGGAACACTGTCCTGGGCCTTGGAAAGCAAGTCTTATGGCAACATGGCATCCCAGAAAGAATTGAGCCTGACAAGGGGACTCATATCTAAACCTCACAGACACCTGGGTTGAAGAGCATGGCATTGTGTGGGTTTATCACATGCCCAATCATTTGCCAGTCTCTAGGAAAACTGAATGATAGAACAGACTGTTACTGAGAGCAATGGGTGGTGGGACCTTCAAACAGTGGGATACACACTTAGCAAAGGCCACCTGGGCAGTCAGCACTAGAGGATCTGCCAGCTGGGCCAGCTGTGCTCAAACAAAACCTTTACATAGTGCAGAGGGGATAAAGTCCCTGTAGTGCACACAAAAAAGCTTTTGGGGAAAACAATCTGAGTTATTCCTGCATCAGGCAATGACAAACCCATCCATGGGATTGCTTTTGCTCAAGGACCTGGGTGCACTCGGTGGGAGGATGGGGAAGTCCAGAGTTTGTTTCCAGGGGCTCTGGTGTGAGAATAGCCAGTGATTTGGATTGTACAATGTTAATTGCCATTAACATTCATGTCACCACTGCTGAGCTGGCTACATGCAACATCAAGGGTATTACAGTAGGAATCACCCAGATTAATGAAGAACAAACTTTGATGAAATGGGACAAACACAGTAGTGATGGAGTGAGAACTGACTTCTGTAGGCAGGAACCCAACATAACAGACCATCTTTCCTGCCCTGAAGAACTGCTATGAATTGGAGCCCAAAGCAATGCATGAATGAACTCAGCAGATGTTTTAGAGGGATGGCCCATAGACTAAGGGAATGATACCTGTATCAAAAGACAGGAAAAATAATGATGGTTGATTGGGATGTATTGAAAAGCATGGGCATGATGTAAATGGCATAGAATATGGGGTGGATATTGTCCTGTTTTCAGCTGGAATAGAGTTAATTTTCATCCTAGTAGCTCGTACAGTACTGTGTTTGGGATTTAAGATCAGAATAACGCAGATGACACACTGATGTTTGAGAGTAAGCACTGCTCAGCAACAATTAAGCCAATGACTTCGCAGTGTCTCCTTCTCTGCCAGTGAGGAGGAGAAGCTGTGAGAGAGCATGGCTAGGACACTACTGACCAAACTGTTCAAAGGGATATTCCATACCACAGAGCATTGTGTTCAGAGTATAAAGTGGGGGGAGTTGGCCAGAAAGGGCTGATCACTGCTTGGGTCAGGCCAGGTGGGTGCTGAGCAGTTGTACTGTCCATCATTTGTTTCCCTTGGGCTTCATTTCTCTCTCTCTTTTTACCTGCCTTTTTATTACATTTAATATTTTATGATTGTATTTTCCTGTATCAGAATTATTAACTTGTTCTTATCTCAACCCATAGGTTTTACCTTTTTCTGATTCTCCTTCCCATCCATCTGGGGGTGGAGGATGAGTGACCTTCATGGGACTTGGTTGCTGTCTGGGATTAAACCACAGCAGTATAGTTTATACTTTATTCAGTTTGTCTTAAGAGGCACATTGAGATGCTGGGAGAGGGCATGTAATTTTATTTTTCAGAGTAAAGATAGGGGGAAGCTGTGCTATGGACTGACACTGATCCACACTGGTGTGGTTTTTTTTTGCAGTGCATGACCCCTCCGCACAGCCCTGACTTCATTGAGATGTCGGCAGCTACGCTCCTGTCCTCACAAGTCACTTACTCCAAACCAAGGACTGTCATGGCAAACACAGCTGCCTGCTCAGTCACATCAGCAACCCGTGCCTCTCCCACAGCCAAGCCATCTGTTCTCAGCACGGGGCAACAGTGCAGTCAGAAGCCAGTGATCTCTGAATCCTCTGTACCTCAGCCTTGCAGGGCCATGGCAACAAGTGTCATACGTCACACAGGTGATAGTTCTGCTTACCATCACATTCCTGCTGTGCAAGAGAAAACAAAGGTAACTTCAGGCTACAGCACTTCCAGAGACTGGTGTGGAGCGGATGACCGAAAACATTCCAGACTGCCACAGGACACGTGTGCTGTGGATGATTTAATCAACAAAACCTCTCCAGTACATCAGCCTTATGCACATGACTCCAGTGATGTTGTGACCAATAAAGGGCAACTACCAGTCCAGCCTGTTTCACCGCAAACCCACTTACCAAAGAATTGTGAGAATGACTTGCAAAAGAGAGCTACCCCGGTGACACTTGCCCCTGTCTCAAGCCCCCAGGTTCTCTGTCAAATGATCCCTTTAAATGGACAAAGCAGCATGATCAATGCCTACGTCAAGCCTTCGACTCCAGCACTCTCAACTCCCGTGAAACCTATTTTACCACAGACAGCCCCTCTCTCCCAGCCTGTGCTCATGGGACCCTCTGTGCCTCAGGGGACTGTCATGTTGGTTCTTCCACAGCCCGCTGTCACACAGACACCGCAGTGCCCGCAGACCCTGGTGACTGTAGGCAGCACCAAGTTACTGCCCCTCGCCCCTGCTCCTGTCTTCATCGCTTCTGGTCAGGCCTGCGCCCCCCAGATGGACTTCTCCAGGCGGAGGAATTACGTTTGTGACTTCCCCGGGTGCAAGAAAACCTATTTCAAAAGTTCCCACCTCAAAGCCCACCTTCGCACCCACACTGGTGTGTACGAGAGGCTCTGGCCCCTGCTGGGTGCTGAAACGCACGCTGTTTGTGGGAGGGGGGTGGGAAGGGGAAGAAGCAGGTGGTGGGGAAGCTTCTGCTCATCTCGGGGATGGAAGGAATGTTCATTCTCCACAGACAAGCAAAACAAGACATACTTTGTTCTGAGACCTCAGCTGACCCTGTAGTGTTAGTTGAATTTCACAGGCTTTAGTCGGAGTGAAGCTTTGCTGTCTGTGTGCCTGTGTTTAGGTCTAAGTGGAACCCTGCCATCTGGGCTAGATTGAAATGAATTGTGTGAGTCCCTTGCTTTGGAGCATGGGGAGGTCTGATGTAAGTAAAACATAGTACAGGTAGTTGGTCTTTTTTGGGGTGTGTTTTTGGGTTTTTTTTGTTCCCCCAGAGCTTTGTTTAGGCTAAATGGGAATGCGTTGAGATTTTGGGCTGCTGTGTTAGGAAGTAGAGCTCCTAATGGAATTTAACAGTTCAGTTACAGAAGGGGAATTTTAGAGGTAAATGAAATTTAATTGTTATTAATATGAACTGATTTGCCCCTTAAATCAGGTCAGTGTGGAAAATCTACATGTGTTTTACTTATCCTTTTTCTGGTTCCAGGATCTTGTTAAATTAAAACTAACTTTTGAGTTCTCAGGGATTATTTTTGATGTTGAAGGATAGGCATTGTGGGAGATTGGTATAGAACAGTTCTGTCTATTTTTGGTTTTCCTTGACTTTTTTCTCCTACCTGCTGTTACCCCACAGTCACTGGTTTATTGGATGTCAGCTTGCATGATGGGACTTGCATTAGTTTGGCAGCTTGATTTTACAGTTCCTTTGGGGAAGGAGCTTAACCTCTACATGAAGCTGATAATTCTTGTAAACCGTAGTTCAGAGGTAGAATGATGCTTGTGCTTCTGGCTTGAGAGGCTCTTGAATTAAACCCATGCTCCAGGATAAAGTGCCTTGCTTTGTGCATGTGGCTGCTGATCCATGGGGAGCCTGTGTGTGTCCCTCTAAAGTGATTAAGACATCAGTGGCAGGTGAAACACTGACCCCTCACTAGCCACTTCCCATTACAGGATCAGGAGGAAGAGTAGTTCAGCTTTTTCTGCCTTTTCCCTGCATGCTGACTAACTAGATGATAACACATCCAGCAGACACAGACTTTACTCTCAATACCTGAAGTAAGAACATTCCTGTGGGGCTTCCCTTCTGCAGGTCCCTTCTCTTCTGCTCCAAAGTGTCCCCATAATTTTGGGCCACATGGTAGATGTTCATCTGGAGCTCTGTGGGAGTTGCAGGCAGTAGTTGCAGTTGTGGTTGTTCAGGACAGGTGGGATGTTCAGCAGTGGCCCAGGATAAGCAGCAGCTGATGTGGGCAGCCTGCTGACTGCTGCCATTCCTGGTGTCTGGGGGGCTGGCAGGACAGGCTTTGCCTCAGGAGTGCTCGCTGGCGTGTATCTGTGTGTGAGACTGGATCACTGGAGCAGCAGGACCCCGAGGCTCCATTCCAGGCTTCCTGTTTGCCACAGTATTTGTGGATGGCATGCTGCAGCCAGAGAGACGTGGATGGATACACGAGGGTGGGGGCAGGGGCTTGCTTCTAGTTCAGTCAGCAGATAAGGCGGCTTTATGAAGGCTCTATTTCTTTAAACTGGGATTTTGGACAACTGAAAACCCAGACTTGATTAAAGAACACTTAGAGATAGAAGTAAATAAGTAGAAATGATACCTGTTATTTTTCTCTGGAACAGAACTTCAGCTTAATCTTAGGTTGACTGCACAGGCAAGCAGTTCTGTGGAACTCACTGGATTTTACAAGGCAGATCTTAAGTTAGTTCTTTGATAAGACTGCAACACAGCTTCTCAAAAGTAACGCATGCTTCCTTTGTGTCCTGCAGGAGAAAAACCTTTCAGCTGCAGCTGGGACGGCTGCGACAAGAAGTTTGCCCGCTCGGATGAACTGTCGCGGCACCGCAGGACGCACACCGGGGAGAAGAAGTTCTCGTGCCCGGTGTGCGAGCGCCGCTTCATGCGCAGCGACCACCTGACAAAGCACACCCGCCGACACATGGCCACCAAGAAGACCCCCAGCTGGCAGACAGAGGTTGGCAAGCTCAGCAGAATTGCCACAGCAGAGAAACCCAAGGGCAGCAGCGCGCTGAGTATGCTCATCCCCGTGCCATCACCTGTCTGCCAGGGCTAGAGGGAAGAGGCACCTTCCCTGCAAAGTTTCTGAAGATCAGGAAGAGCTCTGATGGCAACAGCAGAATGGGCAATGGCTTTTGCTTTCCCCCTGTTTGTGTGTACTTTAGTTTCCTGCAGTTTAGGTCCTCTGTTGATAGTGCTTTGTGAGAAATCTATCATATTTCCTCATCCCTTCCCTGTTTGTTTTTTTCAGTACTTGGGCAATTGCAATCACCAGCACTTCAGGAAAGTAGAACTCCTTGGAAATTATTTTGGCAATAGGTTAAAAAGAGTTACTCGTAATGCTTGCTGTTAATATTTTGATGGACAGTAAAACAGGATGGTTTTTAATTTTTATAGTACTATTTTCTATACCAAATATATTTTGTATTTGTTCATTTCGGTCTTGTTATGCAGGCAAATTACTTGCATTAGTAGGGCTGTGCTGGATGAGACCCAGAATTTTAGAAACTCCTTTTCAGTAAACCTGAACTATTGCATTCAGAGTGTTTTGTAAACACTTACTATTTGATAACTCATACTGGTTGGTGTTTTCACACTTGCAGTTCCTGATCCTGCAATGGGCTAGTGCTCTTACACCCTCTGTATGCAGGTACATTGGAGATCAAAGTGAGTCAGTCATTTTTAAAACAAACCAAACCAGAATGACCTTATTTGAGAATACAAGTGCTGAAATTCTCAACATTTTATGAATTTATACCCTTTGCAGTTAGAAGCCGACGTGGCTGTTGGTAGAAGCATTCCTGAGTCCACACTCCACTGGGGCCTCCACTGAAAATTTGGAGGAACCTGACTGCTCTGATGGAGGTAGAAGCACAAACACTGTTTAGAAATTTTGACACTAAAAATTATGCTTTATTTTTGGTCCTAGTAAGCCAACATATCAAAATAAACTGAAAAATGCAAAAATGGCAAGACAGCCCATGAAAAATTAGTGGGTCTCTCTTTATATTTTTTTGAGTAGAGGAGAAATAAAAAATTAAAGGGTTTTTTTTTTGTATTGTGGATGCTTGTGCACCTTATAGGAAATTGTTCAAGGCTTTCTTTTAACTGTATCAATGCACCAGAGGAAGTACTAACTATGTCTTAAGTAATAGCCACCATGTCACCTTGATGATGCTCTTCATGTGGCCTTATGCTTCTCCACAGTACTTTGTATAAAATCACCCTTTTCTATTAAACAATACACTCTCCCTGTTGAATGGATTTTCTTTTACACAGAAGTGTAGTGGTAGTTAAGGAATGGAGCCCATGGCTGCAGGAGTGCTGTGTTGTAATAGCATGGTGTGAGTAACCAAATGCCCGTAGCACAATCGGACTGCTCCGTTCCCCTGGTGCTGAGGAGTGTGCATGTACTGTAGCAGAGCTGACAGAGAGCAAAGCACCAGGTGTTCTGCTGGGAGACAGCTCCCCCACTAAATGAAATATTTCTGGAGTGCTTATTCCTTCTGGACTCTTCTCCCTTCAGCCACTCCTGCACTGAAGCTTAGTGGAGCACTGAGAAGGATTCTTTTTCCTCTATGCGTCAGCTGTGGATAACTAGGAATGCACTCTTCTTCTACTGCTTTGTTCTGAAATGCTGGTCTTGCTTCCCAGTGTGGGCAAAGCATGGATCTCATTTATGTAAGTGCTGAGTTGCCAGCCTCAACTGGCATTTTCCTGAAATGGGCAGAGACCTGTTTCAGTTAAAGCAGATTATGTCATTATTTTTTACACTAAAGTCTATAGCTATAATTAACAGTAGTGAGTTTTCAAACTGCACTAAATTGGAGTATTGTGCTAAGTGTACTGAAGTTTTTGTGCCTGACCTTATAAAGGCCCACACCCTGTTCACTGACAGGTGCTGTAATCCCACTGACCCCAGTGCACGTGCAGTGGGCATCATGTGTGTGGGACTTGCTTTGGACTCTCCAAAGGGCTCAGTTGGAACCTCTTTTCCTGGTGAAGTGGATCCTTGTGGTGTTGCTGTTCTCTGTTGTTACCCAGTTTTCCAAGTTTCTGTGGTGAACAAAGAGATGTTGCTGCTCTTACTTTTTTGTTTGATTCTTTTTTTTTCTCAGAAATCCCTTAGAATAAGAAGTCTGGCTTTTGGATGCTGTTTTTTGCATGCTTTTAACCAGGGGAAGCATGTCCTGTCTCAGTTTAGTAGCCAGTTTAGCACTTCATTTTTTTACAGACTGACCATTTATGGTGCTCACCTGAGAAAACAGTTCTGAAACTCTTGTCATAATTATATAACTTGTCATGTTTGTTGCATTACGGGGGCGGGGGAAACGGTGGATTGGAGAATACAGACTTTTAAAAAGTGTGTCATGTATGTGTGTAACGATGTGGAAAAGCAACTGCTCCTTCCTTGTTTGGGTGTTCCTGGCCTGCAATTCCTGGCAGCCCGTTCTGGGATGTGTGGATCATTCTCCTGTGGATGTGCGTGAAAAGCTGTGCCTGCTCTCTCTGTTCCTTCCTGCTGTGTAAGGGTTATTTATGGATTAAGCATGACTGGCATAGCTGCTGTCTTTGCACTTTACTGCCTGAACTCTACTGTTCAGTCTTTTTATTTTGAGCCTATATTTTAAGGAAATGGAACTGCATTTTTGTACGTGTTTTTAACTTTTATTAAATAAAATGTATGTAATGTGACTGGTTTTAAGTCATAAAAAAATCATGGATTTTCAGCTTTCATAGGCGTCCATTCCAGAACTATGTAAATCCTTCAGGATTAGATTGTGTGTCTAGGCCAGTGGAAGATTTTGGGGCTTGCTAATTCACTTATCTGTAAAGGCAGGATTCTTTGGATCCCGTTGTAAATTGGCCAGTGCTCCCTCATTGATGATTTTACCCCACTCATCTCTTGTTTTGTGCACACCCCCACCAGGCCTTGGGGCTTCTCTCTGGGAACAAAGAGTTCCCAGCTCCACACCACTTCCAGCCCAGCCTCCAGCAGCTGTCAGCAGGAGGGAAGTGCTGGGTGCTGTTAGTGACACAAGTTGTGCATGGAGTGAATGTTGGAAATAAGGCAGAGATGAGAATTTAACTCAGAAGATGTCTCTGCTAACCCCAGTTCTTCCTGCTGTGGTGAGAAGTGGCTCTGGCAGGCTGGGTGTTACCTGCCAGTCTCAGCTGGGAAGGTGTTCAGTGATGACAGCAGCAGCAGCAACTACCTACATTTTTATGCTGTTTCCCTTTGCTGTTTCACTCTGACCAGTTCCTGAAGTGCAGAAATGTTTATTTCCAGCAGAAAGGGTGAAGGTGTCATGATTCCAGCTTTTTGTCACAGCCTTTCACTGCGAGGTGGCTCAGTCCCTGCAGGCAGAGCCCTCAGGGGGTGACCTGGGAGCAGTGACTCAAGGCTTTGTCCACAGAAGAGCATGTTGTTCTTGCAAGTGTGAGGAAGGTGAAAAGAGATCTCATGGATGGTTCTGCTTCCCCCTCAGGAGAACTGGAAGGGAAAGCTTAGGTGCAGTTTTAATGCTCTGGCAGAACAGCACAAACTTCAGCCCCTGGGCTCTGCAGGCTGCCACAATGCTTTTGTCTCCCAGGGAGGATGTCCCTACTGGTGTTCTTCAAGGAAGGTTTTTCTGAGCATCCAGTTACATCCCTAAGAATACTTGTTTGCTGATTTTTTTTGCTGGCTTTGTTTATGTGAAACATGGCAATGGACTTCACAGTCTGTGCTCACCTTTCTGCTTTTCCTTAGACCCAAGATGTGGCCTGAGCAGCCAGGAGGTGCACTTGTTGCCTAAGGCATCACACTCAGCCCACATCCTAATGGGGCTGGAGTCTGGAACAGCTTCATCCAGTGAGAGAAAACAGCCTGCATACAAGGAAGCCTTTCCAACTACCCCTTTGCTGACACAAGCATTGTTGAGGGCAAGTCCTTCTGGCTTGAAGTCATTCTAAATCCATGAAAAGGAATCATTTTCTAAAGGACAATTGATTTGTGCTCCAACATGTCTATTGGCTTAATGCTCCATCTTGCAGTCAGAGTGGCATTGCTTGTTACACACACCTCCCTGTGTGGTTGTACAGCCAGACCTGGGGCTGAGCAGCAGCTTGAGTTGTCTTGCAGATCAGTGAGCACTGATCCTCTTCAAGTCTGGACACTGGAGAGTGAATCCATTCTGATGCTGCAGCAGTGGCCCGTGCTGGGGATGGTTGCATGCTTGGTGTGCTCCTCCAGCTGAGGCCACAGCTCTGGCTAACTTTCCCTTTCCAGCTGTGAAAGCTGTACTCAACATCCTTCATCTGTCATCTCATGAGCTGAGTCCTGCCCCAGGATTGCCTCTGGCTTGAGTTATCTGCAGGGATAAATCTTCTGAGTGGTTTTGAAGTTTAATCTGTGAGCCCATCTGCCTGTTTACCTTCCATTCACGTCTGGCAAGGCAGCTTGAGGCAGGCAGGCTCAAATTGTAAGAAGGCAAATCACTTCCATGTCTGCAGCAAGAGTAAATCATGACTCAAAACCCAGCAGGCTGGGAAATGGTGAGACAGTCCAGAGGAACCTGCAAAGCCTCAGCCACTTCTCACAGTCCAGGCTGTCCTGGGATCCTCTGTCAAGTGCAGTCTTCCTCATTTTCTGCTTGAGTCCTCAGGTGTAGAAGGAAATCGATGACTTTTATGTGCTGATGTGTGCAGAAGGCAATGGGCACATCTTAAAACATGCAGAAAACTTGAGGAAGCTGGAGCATACCCTTTCCTGGGAGAGTCCCAGATGGAAAGAATACCTTAGGTTTAATTGTCTCTCTTTTAGTGCCTCTTGAGTTCAGAGTGACTTCTTTTCTCTTGGTTATCACTGCCCAGATTAATCCACTTCACCCTGTGCAAATAATTGCCATGTCCTGTGTCCAGAGTGAGGTGAGGGGGAACCCTGCTGTAGATGTGGTCTGTGCCAGGCAGCTGGCAAACGTGGGCAGCTCTATAAGGTTCCAGCTCCAGGCCTGTGCCCCCCTTGCTGGGGCAGAGGCTCTGTTTCAGCAAGGCTCTCTTGCTCCTTTTGGACTAGTGCAAAATGCAGCATGTAGCATTTGTCTTTGTTAGATGAATAATGTAGTGATTTGGTTAAAAATAATAGCCTTTTGCTGGTTTATTAATGGAGATTAATAGTGTCAGCTCAAAAGCCATCATCAGCTATCCTGTCTTATGCTGCGGGTATTGAACAGGAGGGTAGTTTCCAAAATTATGAGTAAGAGACTCTCCAGAACCCTGCTTAATTCCAGCAAACTGTTTTTGGTGCAGGAGGTACTGGCAAGCTGAATAATCTTTTGTCCTTCAAGCAGTTGTGATTTGATGGTGTTATAGAGAAATACCATGACAAGAAAACAGACTTTCCAATAATTCAGCTGGTTGGATGTCAGCATTCACTCCCTGAGATGTGGCAAAGTGATCTCTATAGTGCAATTGTCCTTTTTTTGAAAAACCCATTAATTCAAGAAGTTTCTATTTGAAATCTGTGGTGGGCACAGCTACTGCTTCCATACTATTATTTACCTACAAATGATCTACTGTCCTGTTTTCTGTGAGCAAAGGATGGACCAAAAGCAGAGTTACACTGACACCAGGTAATTAAACTGCAGTTGTGGCTTCCTAGGCACCAGCCCCACTGCCACTGTCCCTTTTGGGTGTGCTGCTGGGTTTGACACAGAGGGAGGAGCACAGCCCCTATCAATTCTTGGGCAGACTGGGAACCTGGTTGGGTACCACCATCCCATTCTGCATGGTATGGGAATCAGAGAGATGGCTGTGAGCTGTCTGTGCTGGCTGGCTCTGTGTCTGAGCTCAGGGCTGAGCACACGTCATTTTATGGCACAGAGCATACCACAGTTTGAGGTCCCTCCTTGCATCCCCAAACTTCTTTCTTGCACCTTTTCCCTGGTGCAGTGACTGTCCCAGCTGCATCACTCCTTTCTGGACTTTCCTGTGTTTCTGCAGCTCCTTCTTTTCTGTTGGTGATGCTGAAAAGGTTATCTGTGAAACCCACTGCACCTTTGTTCCAAATACAGAAATGTGCTTGTCTCTTGGTTATTTTAGAAGCTCATTTTATAAACCAGCTCAGTGCTTTGCTGTGTTCAGTAGAGATTTTTTTTTGCAGCCTAGCAGTATGTTCAGTTTAGGTGTTCTTTTTAATTAGTCCATTTATGTAATTGTGAATACTTAGGCTTTCCTTTGGCAGAGTCTGAAATGGGTTGTAGAGCTGTTCCCTGAGCCAGTCACCAAAGGCAGCCTCAGAGAGAGAAGCTCTGTAAGGGCAGGCAGGGCACATGCAGAGTGACCTGGGGGGATGCAGAGCCCTGCTCCCTGTCTGCTCCTGTCACAGCATGGTCTGACAGCAGAGTGGCTTTCCTCTGGTTTGCTGTGTCACTGGAGGCCATCCAAAAAGGCAGCAATCCACTGGCCCTGCCCTCACGAAGGGGGAGCTGTGACTGAACTCATCAAAATATCTCCCCACCTGTGCCAGAGACCCAGGGGACCTTGGCAGAAGGAAGGTCTTAGTTGAAAGAATGAAATCCAAGTTCAAAGAAAAGCTAAACCACCATGTGATTAGAAAAGTATATGGAGTACTGTGGTCCCTGTGGTGCTGGGGTCACCGTGTTTGTTCTGCTCTCCACAGGCAGATTCTGTTCACCCCAGTAGGTCTTTGAGAGCTGCTGAAAACTAACACAAGTTCTAGGAGATCTGGTGAGTGGACTCTTAATAAACTGCAGAGAAACTGTGTTCCTGCCACAGATCAGTGACATTAATAGGTCTAAAAATGATTGTTCCTGTGAAAGAAGTGCTATTGTTCAAAACTGGATGTTTTCCAGGAGTGTTAGAGAGCCATTGCTCCAGAGGGCCCACCCAACTTCTCCCAACAATGCAGGGACATCTGCTCTCTACTCCAGCTATTTCTGGGTCTCCAAGGTATCACAGAATCACAGAAAGGCCTGGGTTGGAAGGGACCTTAAGGATCATCTACTCCCACCCCCTGCTGTAGGCAGGGACATCTTCCACTAGACCAGGCTGCTCAGAGCACCATCCAACCTGGCCTTGAACACTTCCAGCGATGGGGCATTCACAACCTGTTCCAGTTATCCCTGGTCCTATCAAAACACCCCAGCTGGTGTGCTGGGAGCTCCTGTCTCCAAGCATGCACAGCTTTGTGGGAGGTTGGCTCTCTTCCCACTGCCCACCCTGGGCTGCCTGGTGGCTCCCCAGCTCCCAGGCAGAGCACAATGTCCAGCTCTGCTGAAGGCTGCTGCAGGGAAGACAACTGGGGTGTGAGTTTGTGTGCCAGGCGTGTGGTCTAGTGTTCCCCTCAAGGCATCCCACCTACCATCCTCAGGGATACATCCTGCTTCCAACCATGTAAGGTTGGAATCCACCCCATGTAAGCCAGAGAGCCTTTTTCAGAACATTTGATGCCTTCACTGAGGACTTCAGAGTATAGATGCATTTATTTCGGTTTCACAGGTCCCAGGAATCATAAAGCACTTAAAATACAGCATCTTAAGAGGTGGTCTGCAGTTTTTTCTTGCATTTACACGTTGTGAAGGTTTTATCTGATGTCCTTTATGCTTCAGT
The DNA here is from genome assembly GCA_017589585.1 of Phylloscopus whistleri. NCBI lineage: Eukaryota > Metazoa > Chordata > Aves > Passeriformes > Phylloscopidae > Phylloscopus > Phylloscopus whistleri. The sequence continues at coordinate 2,284,354 of JADMLD010000548.1, forward strand.
TGAGGATAGAAATAATGTATTTTTCTACTTCTGATAATAAGCAGATACTCATAATATGTTAAGATGCAGGTATAAGAAAAGCAGAAACCTAAAATACCAGGCTTCCCTGTCTGGGAACACTGAAAATACTATTTCCTTAGGAGACAGAACTTTCTGGTTTACTCTGCAGTCAGCTAATGGTAAAATGCAGTGATTTTTCTTGTAGGACAAGAAATATTAGGGAAAGGCCAGGAGTGACAGTTCTGGAAACTGATCCCAAACAGCTGCTCTACAGGAGCATGCAAGTCCCTCTTAAGAAGGATGATTGAAATGGGGATGTGCCTCTTGCTTTCACTCCCATCACTGGGATGGATCCATGCCCAGGAGCCTCAGGTAGGACACCTATGCTGGGGTCCTGCCCCAAAGGGCTCACACAAATCCTGTGTTCCCTCATGGCTCCCAGGAGGCTAATTTGCCAGTGTGGTGGGATTTGAACTCTGGAATTACACTGCCTATGCACTAGATGGTGGGCTCAATCCCCTTTTCCTCTTGTCTCCCACACTGGGGACCAGATTGAAAGAGACACTGCCAAATTCAGACCTGGACCTGAGGCTTGCACAGCGTAAGGAGTAAATTTGGCACATTTTAAGTGGCAGAAATATGAATTTCATTCAACATCCCCTTAAGTTCTGAATCAGATGATACTGCTGCATTTTTTTTTTTTACTTAGTTCAAAGCCAGATCTTCTTCAAAGCACCACATTTCAACACCTCTAGTATGGCACCAATCAGAAATCAGCAGCTGGAGAGGATCTTCATGCTCTTTGGAGCCGATCAGGTGCTCCTCTGTGCTTCCCAGGCAGCCATGGTGCCTCTCACGCTCCAGTACCCTCCACTGCCCACCTCTCCCGTGCTGTCTCGCTGTGTGAGATGTTGTCAGCAGCAGTTCTGCCCAGCTGGGCTTGCAGGATCGTGCCTGACTTTCTCGTGGCAGGGAAGGGCGTTCAGCGGCAGTACTCCCTCTCGATGCTTGCCATGAGCTCCTCCTCCGAGTAATCATACAGTATTGTGGACTGCCCCAATGGCTTCTTGTTGCTTTCTGGGCACCTATCATGGAAGGGAATCAATTATTGGTGGTGTGAGAATCAGGCTCTGAAGATACAAGAAGACCCCTGCTTTATTTATTTTTTGTGAATGGAAAGCTCGAGCTGCATGTGGCTCGCAGAGACACAGATACTCTTCCATGTCTAGTTCCCATACCCCACTGGCACACTGCCTGCTGACATCTGCTATCACTTGGCACCAGTTTAGTCTGTGAGTTCATTACAGTACAACCCTTACAGTGCTCCAGATCAAGCTCCCAGAACCTTTTGAGTTAGGCTCCAGGCCCAGCTAAAGGACAGTGTAATCTTTATGCTGCTTTTAACGTTTTACGTAAGAGATTATTTTGTTTGTATTTGTAAGGGATCTGAGTTTCAACCAAAAGATGAATGCAGCTCCCTAAAGCTGCTCTTAGGGCTTTTATTTGTTTCCACATCAGCACAGCCCTCCCATGAGTGGGAACTGATGTATGACTCAAAGGGAACTGGTGTGGGGTTTATTGGTGTTATCAGAGGTGGTTTATGTTGGGTACAAGAGAAATCTGTCCCTACCTGCATAAGGGAGAACAGTGACAAGTCTTCTGCAGGCTTTGACCACTGTACCTCATGCTACCAAATTTAGTCTACTTGGTCTTGCCCTCCAGGACTCAAGAGAGGAGCCAGCACTCACAAGTGAGTGCTCCTCCTTGTCCTTGCAGAGAGCTGGGAGGTGAGCCAGCCAGGCTGCCAGGCTTGGAACACATGGCTCCTTGGAATGGAGGTCATGGTGAAGTGCAGAGCTAAGTGGAGAACTGAGCTGCTAAATCCAAACTGTAAAGTGCTCTGCCATGCCCTGTCAGCCGAGACTTTGTGACCATCCACTAGTGAAGACCAAGTAAACAAGAAATAACTGTTTTGGGTTTGTGTGTCAGTTAGCTTGCTGCCAAAGAGGTGAGGTTTTCATATCCACTAGCATGGCTCCAGATCTGTCCCAGACTCACCATTCACCAATTCAATATCTATTGAATTCCTCTAAGGATGAGATCTATCCCAACCATTGCTCTTGCAGCTGGGATGAATAAAACTCACCCACTAGCATCATTTAATGACAAATCTGAGAACCTGTTTACCAGACGAAATCACAGAAACTGCCCCAAAGCAGGTATGTCAATGTAGAATAGGAATTGAAGAAAATAACCCTGAAATGCTTTTCTAAGGACACTTTCCCCTGCAGAGGAGGTGCTTTCATACTGCTCTCCTTGGGCATCCCCAGTGTTCCTCCCACAGGCAGCAGCTGTGGAGTGAGTGGCCACAGTGCAGTGCAACCCTCCCTCTGCTCTGACCTGCCCTGGCCACAGAGGCTCCTGCCCAGCCCACGACCAAGCTGTGTTTATGCCATGCCCCCCAGGTGTCAGAAATGGCCTGGTGTTTTTCCTGGAGTCACCTGATGGCCAGCTGGTGACACTGGGTAGTGTAGACAGTCTACGGTTTCTTACACTGCACTATGCCCTGGATGGCAAGTTCTACTAGCAGCAAGTAGGATTTAGCAACCAGACTCTTCTACTTATTCCTTTTATTCATTACCCTGCTGAGGGCTGCAGGGTATCTGATTTCCACTGCACTAAATAAGACCTGAGAAGAAAGCTACAAGTCCACAAGCTCGAACCATACAGCAGCATTTACAAAGCAATAATGGGAAAAAGGAAGTGCACAAATCTGAGTTAAAACACACTATTGATTTAAACTCTGCATTGTGACAATCCTCTAACTAATTTTATGTTACGTGATGAATAAGAGGCAGAGCTCCTGGCAGCTTGCTTGCAGGCCCACAGAAGAGCCATTGTTTCTCTTAGCAGTTACATAATTTCCCACTGTTAATTATTCTTGATGCTTTGGTATGCATGGAGAAAATCTCCAGGTAAAACTCGTTGAGACACAGATGTGCTTTTGAAAAAAACAAAAGCAGACTCCACTCCCTATGTACACCCCAGAAATGATAGGAAAAGAGAGGGCTGTGTTTCTTTCTAGAGTAAAGGAAAAGCAAGCTGCTGTTCATACTATTTCTATATTTGTGGCAAAGTTCTGTATCATTTAATATGGGAAAATTGAAATAAAATTAAAAATAAGAGCTTTAATCTGGATAAAAGGAGAAACTTCTGCATCTCAAAGACAGCAAGCAAGGAACAGGCAGTGTGGTTGCACAGGCTCTGTCCTTTGAGGCTTTCAACACCTGATGGGACAAAGCCTGCAGCGTTCTGCTCTGACTTCACAGCTGATCCAGCTTGGAGTTAGACTGGACTAGAGACCTCCTGAGCTCATCCCAACCTAAACCTCCATCTCAAAGGCACATTGGTGCAGTTATTTCTGCTGATCCTAGAATTCAGTGAGAAGCTGTGGCAGGGAAATCCCAAGCTCAGGGTGTACACAGGACAAAGGCTGGTGGACCACAGGCCCATGTTCCTCCAGCTGCTCCAGCAGCAGAGGAGGTATTCTGCTCCTCTTGTCACCACATGCCAGGGCTGCAGAGCCTGGCTTCAAACACAGAGTCCACCTGAGGGCTGTTAGACCTCCCAGTCAGGAAAATAACAGGTCAGTACCTTGAGTGGAAAGATTTTCAAACCCCAGGTATTCTGGGGAAGGAGAGAAACCTGTGAAGGAACAAAGCTGAGAGAGAAGGAGTTAGCTGAAAAGCATACAAGAAGGGAATTTGCAGCGTGATAAGAAGCAAGGAGAAAGAAGGCCAGTGAAACTCCATCAGGATTACTGGGCAGGCTTCTGGGCGCCTCACTGCTAAAATGTTATTAACAGCTTGGAGGGAGTTTAGAAAGCAGCAATAAAAGTGATTTAAGAGGCTAGAGCAAAGCAATTCAGGAAAGAGGAAAGCAAGAAATGTGTTCCATTTCAGCTACAGGCAGTTCAGTGTTTAAAGTTTCTTAAGGGAAGCAGGAATTATGCGTGTGTCTTTTTGTCAAGTGTAAAGACAATGAACTATGCAATGTGGAGAAGGAAATGCAAAGGGCAAGATTAGACCAAAAGTGAGCAAGACCATCTTTGAGTAAGATCCCAGCAGTAGAGATGGCTGTCAGTGCCATTTCCCTGGTGTCAGGCAGGTGCCTGGTGTGGGGGAGAGCTGCCTGCAGGCTCCCGTGACAATGGCCCTGATGGGTGACAAGCTCCCAGGCACAAACCTGAGTTAAGTGGCTGAAAACTAGGCTGGGGTGAATCTAGGCCAGTGCTTTTTATCATTTTGCTGAGGATGGGGAAGTCCAGGGTTAATCATTAAAATGCCTTCTGCAAGACCTAGCAGCTGAAAAATGGGTCAAAACAACGCCCCAGTAACCCTGGCAGTGCCACGAGCCTTGGCAGCAATTACAAAATCATTCCCGTGCGCCCGGGCTGTGTCATCCACCCGTGAACCACCAGGCACTAGAGGGCAGTTCCCAAAAGATTTTGGGGAAGGGAGGATGAGAGGTAACACAGCCCAACCAGAAGCACATCCAAAGTATTTACCAGGGCTGGCTGAGATGCTTATGTGGCGTCACACGGGCACATTCTCGGGCAGGAGGTGCACACCCACCTCTATCTCGCGTGACTGCTCTCGTGACAGACACTATTAAGTCTCCCCATCTAATTCTTCTTCTCCCTCCTTGACATTTGCTTCTCCTTTAATTGGCTTTATGGGAATTTCTTCAGTCAGCAACTCTATCAAGACAAGGCTGACTTTTGCTGTTTGTAAAGTGAGTGTTTACCTAGAATGATTCCAGCCACAGAAATGTGAAGGATGAGACACCTACGCACGCACATTAACCTCTGTTTCCCTACCTTGATTTGATTTTATTTGATTTGATGTCTTCAAAAATTTGCTGGGTGCTGGGACATTTCCAAGAAAATGTTTGCATAGTACTTGCCAGCAGAAATTGCAATTCTGCTTATCTCAGGCAGTACAAGCACTTCACATGTGAGCTGTGCTATGGGACTCTGCAGTGAGTATAAAGTAAATGTTATCTAAATGAAAATAATCTCCTGCTCTGTCATCCCAGATCAGAAAGCATTTTCTGTTGTCTCAAACCTTCGCTTTGCAAGTCAAAGAGGGTGGAAGAAGGAAAGCCTTGGCAGGGTGTGAGGGGCCAGTGGGGCCTGGGGCTGGGAAGCTGCTCAGGGACCTGGCAGGGCTGGCTGTGCATCCCAGGAAGAGACTGCTCCATTGCCATCATAGCCCAAAGCCCACAGAGGATGCTGGAAAGCACAGGAGAGGGTAAAGTCCCTGTGAGAGCACCTGTACAAGCCTTGCCATCAGAAAAGCCAAGGCAGATGTGTTTTCCGAGCACTCTGGGAAGCAGCAGCCTTGCCAGGTGAGCTCCCTGCCAGCTGGGAGGGAGAGCAGGAGCAGGAGGGCGGGCAGCAGTGGGTGCCTGGGCTCTGCTGACATCCACCAGCACTGCTGGGCACTGTAGGTCACATAGCCCATGACCAGATCTGCAGATTAGTTTGCTCTCAAGTGCTGCAGGAGCAGAGGGGCTGGATGACAGCCAGAGCTTAATGCTGAAGAGAGTCACTCTTTAATGGAAGGAGGTGCTATTTTAAGATGATTTTTCAAGCCTTCATTTCACCTGGGTTTTTTTAACATGTTTTCAATTGTCCCCATTCCTGGTGCAGGCAGACTCGGAGGCTCACTCTGCTGGGCAGCTTTTGCTCGTGGAAAATTTCAAAGGTTTCTTTTGTTTGGCACCCAGAGCAGCAGGTGCCCACCGTTCCCCCATCTCCAGGGACACTCATGTCTCTAACTGGTGTAGCACTGGAGCATCTCATGGGCTTTCTTTTATGATTCCTGGGGAGCAAAGAGATGTTATTCTCCTTTTCCACATTCTGCAGAGCCCGCAGGTGAATCAGGGACTGAGCTCTTTGTTGGAGCAATTCTCCACAGCTTTGCACTAACTACTCCAAGGTGCCTCTCTGACATGTGGACATCCTAAATTCTGATTGCTCACAACCTCTGTACTACACTTGAGCTGGAGCCTAGCTCTTTTCAAGCAGCATCCAATATTTTTTTAAATTTGCAAATAAGTAAAAGGGCAGAATATTTAGGGCTATAAACCATTTCACACCATTCCCAGCTCTTTTGCAGTGTGAGGAATGCAGAAATAGCATAAAGGTCTCTTCATTCCACCTTCTTTTCCCCCCTGAATATACCATGAAAGCAGCGGATACTCACTGATGGTCAAGGTTGTTGTTCTCTGGGCCTGGTGGGCTTCTGATTGACAAAGCCTAGGATAGAAGACAAGACACAGTTTTAACACTTTAAAGTGAAGGAAGGTGACTCTCTCCCTCTGCTCTGCTCATGTGAGACCCCATCTGCAGTACTGCATCCAGGTCTGGTGTCCTCAGCATAGGAAGGACATGGACCTGTTGGAATGAGTCCAGAGGGGGGCCATGAAAATGATCAGAGATGTGGAGCACCTTTCCTGTGAAGACAGGCTGAGGTAGCTGGGGTTGGTCAGCCTGGAGAATAGAAGGCTCTGGGGAAACGTTATTGCAGCCTTTCAGTACTTAAAGGAGACCCAGGAAAAAGATGAGGGAGAAGGTCTGTTTACAAGACCTGTAGTGACAGAACAAGGGGCAATGGTTTTAAACTGGAAGAGGGCAGGCTTAGATAAGATCTTAGGAAGAAATTCTTACTGTGGGAGTTGTGAGGCACTGGAACAGATTGCCTAGAAAAGCTGTGGCTGCCCCATTCCTGGCAGTGTGCAAGGCCAGGCTGGATGGAGCTTTGAGCACTCTGGTCTAGTTGAAGATGTCCTTGCCCATGATGGGGGCCTTGAAAGAAGTTGATCTTCAAAGCTCCCTTTCACCCCAAACCATTATTTTTTTCTATGAAACCTATCTCTGTCTACAGTTGGCAACACGACCTGGTTTAAATCCCCAAACAACCTCTATGGAGACAATACAGGTACAAGAGACTCTCCTTTACTAGCCCTGCTCTGCCGGTTCAGTTTCAGCATTCAGGGTGGCTGGGTGACTGCCGGCTACAGAACCAAAATCCCTGAACACTGAACTGTTAAACCTCCCAGTTTTCCATGAATGCCCACTGCACCACCAGCTGCAGGTAACAGTATGAAAATAACTGCTAAGAGAGGAATTCACTGCAACATCAACCCAATTTTCACCTGACAAAGATGTTTCCCAGAAAAAAATATCCATCTGGGGTGAAACATCCATCCTCTCTATGCTGGAATCTACAGGCTTTCAATGGGATACCTGGGGAGCAACCAAAGTTGAACCTAATGGCATTTAAACAGGTGGCAGTGATGGGACCATTTGTCCCCAGCTGGGCCAGTAATAAAATGAACCCTCTGTAGGCAGATAATACTGAGAATAATGTATCTCTCATCTTTTTCTACCTTTTCACTGTATTCTCATAGGGAAAGAGAGAAGGACATGGCTTTGCATCTTGGCTTGTCATTATCTTTTCTGAGGTGCAGTCCTAAAGCTGGTGGGCCTCCTTCATACAAGCTACCCTGAATCTCACAACAACACGAACAAGTTAAACAGGTAGCACCAAACCAGGGCTTTCCAGAAAACAGAAATGAAAAGCTGTTCCATCAGTGTGGAAAAGAGGAAAATATTTTCTCTACAAGAAAAAAGGAAAGCGTCTTGGTTTGAAAGACAGGTGTTTGCTGAGGAAGGCTGGAGCCTCTCTTGGAATGGAAAATGTAAACTCCTTCCTTCTGAATTATTGTAATTTTGAAATTAAGGGGGCTCTCAGGCAAAGATATGAGGATAAGAATAACAGTTTTTTACTCGTATGTGTCACAAGGCAAACAAACAACTCTGGCACTGACAGCAAACAGCACCAGGAACCCAGTGACCCCTTCCCGCCAGCGGGCCCTTCCCTTCGGTGCAGTTCCAGTCACAGCCAGCGGGGGCGCTGCTGGCTCCCGGCAGGCAGGGCGGGTGCGGTGAATCCTCCGCGGCTGCAGGGGGCGCTGTGGCGCGGGCTGGGGGAGCGGTAATGGCGGCTGGGCCCAGACGGGAAGGGATGGAGGAGAGGATTTGTTCCACAAACCCTGGGGCATCTGATCCCAGGGCCCCAGCAGGGCTCTGAGGAGCACCAAGCTGGAATGGCAGGATGTCTCGGCAGGCAGGGGCTGTGGGGCTACAGTGCAGCGAAAGCTCGGAGCAGTGCTGAAGAAGCATCACGAGCAGGACAGCATCAGCTCGGCTCTGAGCAGGGCAGGGAGAGGTGAGCTCAGGATCCTGGGCACCCAAACATGGGGACAGGGCCCTCTTCTAGTGAGGTGGGTGTTAACAAGGTCCCAGTCCAGTGGCTGCTCTCACAAGCAGAGGCTCACCCCACAGCAGAAGCAGCAGCACTGGGATGGGCAGCAGCGAATTCCCTTCCCCAAGCAGCAGCTCCAACCGTCCCTCTCCAAAGCTCCCTCCTGAGAGAAGGAAAGAGAGAGAAAGAGACAGAAAGAGAGAGAGAGAGAGAGAGAGAGAGAAAGAGAGCGAGCCAGCAGCTGCCCCAGCTCCGTCCTTTACCTGCCCAATTCTCGTGGTATCTCTGCCCCTCAGAGAGAAACTCCCAGGTAAGGGAAGTGCAACCAGATGCCCTCCTCCCCTGAGCTTGGCCACTTTTATTTTTCTCAAGTACCCAGTCATTAGTGTTTCCTAGCAACTTTTGGGAAAAAAAATCCCTAAATAAAAAGGAACAAAATGAAAGGAACCTAACCCCCAACAGGAAGCAAAGGTACCAGGGAGAGGTGTGGAAAAGCTTGCAATGCAGAGCCATTGCCTGTTCCTCTGCTGTGTTTCTGCAGGGCTGGAGGATCAAGCAATTCCTCAGTAAGATCATGTATATGCTCTTGGAATAGCTTAAACCTGTGCTGCCTCAAGGTCATGCATAGGACTGGTGCTGGAAACTCTGGGAGCTATGGAGGGGCAATGCCCCACTATAGGCACTGCTGGTACAACAGTGATGGCTTCACACACAGTTTTGCCCAATTTAAATCTGTTGGTATTGGTCAGGCTTGTATGTGCCATCCACTGGGTAGAAATGTCTACCTGGGTGTCTGCTGGTATTGCATGGCACCTGATTTTAATTTGCAAGGAGATTTTTTCACTACGCTCCTTCCTCAGCTGCTTCTCATGGGGGATGGACAGGAGTTGAGGTTTAAATACCGTGGTCTCAGACACTGCAAGGCAGACAGAGAGGTGCTTGGCAGCAAACTGCTCAGTTCTTCCTTGCCTCTTGCAAGGGCTTTGTGCTGCTGTGGTCACCTCTGGAGGCCCAGGGGCCTGCCACCAGGAGAGATACCCTTTTATATTAGGGTGAGAAAAACCTTCCTCCCATGGGCCTTTGCAGCCACAAGTTAATATTTCTTAGGTTTCGTTGTCTCATTGGTTTGTCAGGTTATGTCACCCTGTTCAGCCCCCATTCACCATATATGCACCCCTCCTAGGATCTTCTTCCTTCCCTTCCTTGAATCCCATTGCTTATTTTTGCTGCAGTGTTCCACCCCTGTGATCCTCTTAGTGCCCCCGGTTCCTAGCCACCCCTCTGCACCATGTTTCTCTATCCCTATTGGACCTTGACCCTCAGGATCACCTTTTTTGTCTGGTATATAACCCTAGGTTCTTGGCCCCCATTTGGCTCTGGTCCCTGGAACACATTCCAGGTTGTACCCACGATGCTGACAATAAGCAGCACTCGGATTTCCAAACGGGACCCATCTCCTCTCCTTTATGGTCAGCCCTTTGTTAGCAGAGTGCACCGGGCCCTGAAGGCACAGGTGGCTCTCAGGGGCACGCTGCTGCACGATGCTACAGTCACCTTTGGCTCCCTGCTTCAGCAGGTAAGGAGAGTTGCAGCAAGGACACCTCTCTCATGGCTCTGAGTGAACGAGCCCTTAGTAGATTCCATTTCAGGAGCCGGGAAAGGTATCTGTTATCCTCTGTATTTCACACCCTAGCTGTCTGCTTAAAATGACAAAAGATGTTGCCAGTGTTTCACAACACCTGTCAAAAGGCGTTCAACATCCTTTCAGAAGAGTCCCTGCTCTTTGTTTTCTCTGGAAGAGGCTGAACTACTCTAGAAAGAGCTTCTGGGTCCAAGCAGAGACAAGGGTATGTGAGAAAGCTGACAGTGAGGTAAGACAGCTCTCTCCTGGTTATTTATGATTGTTTTTTGGCAATCTCCCACAAGCAACAAGAGCAAGCAGCAGTGCCAGGAGAACAGCGTGCTGAGCTCCGATGGCTGACTTCTCCTGGGACTGCGTCCCACAGTGCAGCTCCTCATCCATCATCCACGGGACTACTGTTGTGGCCCTGAGTTTCCTTCCGCCAGGTGAGGAGCATTATTCATCCTCAGCACCAAGGGAAATACAGTTCCTTAGGAGTGCTTTGATGATGTTCTTCCCACAGTGAGAACCCAGCTTCCAATACTTCTGTGCAAAGGATAGGTTTGGATCATTTTAGGGAGGGGTTTGGATTGTACAGTAGGTTGTCTGTTTTTTCTTCCCTTGTGGCTGACTCCTCCATATTACGAGCTGTACGTGTTGTGTGGGTGGAAGACAGAATTAATTCGTCATCAGGACAGTTCAGCTCTGGTTAGCAAAATCTGCTTCTCTGTGCAAAACCTGCTCCCACCTTTTCCAAGGGATCTGTCAGCAGCAATGCTTATTTCCCAAGAGATTTCTACCAACATTTCATCCAGTGCCTGAATCAAAAATGGTGGCAAGGAAAAACAAAAGGCACCTCCAGCCTCTGCCGTGTCCCTGCCATGAGAGTCTCCGTGGTTTGGGAGCTGCTCCCAGTTCCTGGGGGCACAGGACGCCTGGCCCGGCGGTGCCCGGGTGACACCATGTGCCGGGCGGCAGGCAGGCTGCGAGCACCGGCTGCCCTGGGCTGTGAGACACAATGAAAACTGACCCCACCCAGCCGGCTCGGGAGTGCTGTCACGGGTATTTTGCAAGTTCAGCAGATAATTAGTATTAGCCCTTTATGTGGGTTAGGATGATGTGCATGTCAGGACACTTTAATATTATGGGTTCCTATCCTACAGCTAAGTAAGTAATTGCTGGCCTGGTTGGCCTGTGTCCTGGTAAGAGATAAATGAAGTCAGCTTCTCCTTTCTGCAGCTTGCAGTCATCTTTTTATTACTCATCCAGACCGTGGTGTGTCTCCTTGTTTTCCACCCCCTTCTCAGCATAGGCATCTTGTGCTGAGGTTTGCTGTGCCACAAGGCCCCACATCACCCCCTCCTGCAAGTTTAAAGGCTTGGATATTAAACTCAGCCAGCATGTACCCACATTTAATTTAATGGCATGACACATGGGGTGGACACTGCACACACAGTTCAGCCATCCTTTAGGGCAGCAGCTCCTGGGAGCAAGGCAGAGCTGAGAGCTGGAAGCAAGAGCTATTTCTCTCTGCTGTGTGCATAAACCAGCACTCCTGGGGTGCAGCTTTTCACTCCCCCAGTCCAGTGCAAGTTCCTCATGGCCCTGCCAGCCCTTAACCCCCCCTACTTTCTCTGTCAACTTCAGCAGCTGTGAGTAAGCTGGGTGAGAGCACCCTTTCCTGGAACTTTCTACAGGGTGATCTGGAGCCATGTACCTTTGGAGCTGCTCCCAAACTGCACTGAAACCAGCCAGCTACAGTCTTGACTACTAATATTGTCTCCAAAACTGGGAGGCCAAATTCAAGCTCACTTTGAGCTGGTCCCTGTGCTGGTCCCTAAGCCATGCCCAGGCATTATTTGGGAGACTACAAGCTGGTCCTGACCAAAAGTCATGCCAGCTCAGTGGGGCAGACCACCCCGGTCCAGTGCCAGGCAGCTGCTATGGTACAGTTTAGCAGTACGGATACAGCCCTGAGATGGAGTGGAGTTACAGACCCTGAGTGCAGCTCAGGTGCAACTCACGTCCAAGGAGTGACTGAGCCAGGTAAAGTCTACACAGGAGCAGTGTGGTCTCTGCCAGTGCTGCTCCACTGGGTGTGGTTTAATAGTGCAGTGCTTCTGAAAAATGTACACCAGTGCCTCTTTCCCTGCTCTCTGCTCCTCCCAAATCCCTCTTCACAAACACTCCACGAGCGGCCCCAGCGGACCAGTCTGAGGTGCAGTGCCGAGCCGCTGCCGTGGCAGGCAGGGAGGGATCAGCTGCAGAGCCCTGCAGGTCAGCCTGCAGCGGGGCGCAGAGGGCTGAGCTGGCACCGCAGCAGGGCAGCACCAGCTCCCTCCAGCGACGCCAGCACAGCACGGGGGGCTGAGACAGCACGGCTGGAGTCAGCCTCTCCAACCCGCAGCCAGTTATTGCTGGCAAAAAAAAAAAAAAAATGGCTTACCTAGGGTGCCAGTAGGTTCCAAATGTGACACATGGCCCCAGCTGCACCCCAGGCAAAGCGCTTCCAGCTTTGATTTGGTCTGCAGCAACATCCTCTGGCCAGCAAAGGAATTAGGAGCAGGAGGTGGACAGGAAATGGGCAGGGAGACAAGCAGTTCCCACGCTTCTCCTGCCTACTAAAACACCAGCTCTCAGCTATTCTGTACATGCCCTGGGCTTATTTTTCAGATCACAAATAGATTCCAGGGTAAAAGCAACCCATGCTCCGGCAAGTGAAGGGGGGGAGTTGTGGAAAATACCTAGTCAGCAGTTTTCTAAGTCCAGGTGCAACACAGCTGTGCTGGGAGGGTGATGCTGGCTGAGAGAATAGCACAGCTCACTGCTGCTGGGCTCTGGTGAAGTTTCAGGTGCTTTGAACAAGACAAGAAATATAATAGGAGAGAAAGGGAGACCTTTAACTCAGCAACCGCCAGATCTACAACCAGACATTAACTGCAGAATCTGAAATTATCTGACTTTGGGAAGTTCAAGGAGTCCCAGGTATTCAGCTGGAGATGACATTTTCTGAAGGCCCCATGCTCCCTATGAAAGTGTAGCACAATGTCTTGATTCGAGGGCATTTTTGACTATTAACACAACCAGGAAGAAAATGGTGAAATAAACTGCTAACAGCGTGGAATTAGAAAGATCAAATTTCTGTTTGAGGGAAGCACATTTTAACAAGAATAGAAAAATAAACCCGAGTTCCCGTAAGATACTAATGGGGCGTGGCATTTCACGTCCCTTAGGACCCTTTTGTGTTTGCAGCTGGGACCAGCCAGCCACAAGGTGACGCTGTGCCACATCAGTCTGCAGAAAAAACATCTGCCTGAAAACAGCAGACCAAGCCTTGAACACTTGGGTGTTTTAAAATTATATGACAGCCCCTCTAGAAGTTGGTGAATGCACCCTATACCTGTGTTACTCCTGTGCCGCAGCTGGGGTGATTTGCTTGATGGAATCACATCCCGTCTCCAGTCAGAAGGAACAACGGTGCCATGGAAAAAGCTGTTAAAACCAAAACCCTAACAAGTCTGTATTATTCCTCCATTTCAGGAAACTAATGGGGAAATGCCTGAGGCCCTGGCCTCTGCCCTGGCTTCCACCAAGAGCTGTCACCCCTGCTCTGTGCTGCAGCAGCACCTGCAAAACCTCAACTACATTTTTCTGTCTTGAGCAAAGAAACCAGGAGAAGCACTTACAACCATTTGGAATTGACAGCAAAGCTGAAAATGGATGTTTGATGCTGACAGTGGGTGTTGGGGTCTGCTCTGAGGCATGTGCAAGTTTCCCATCATGATTTGGTTCCCAGCCTGTTGCTGTGGTATGCTTTCGCCCTTCTTGCTCCCAAGCACTATTTGAATATAATAGAGGTGGCTTAAGCCTTTAAAGGCAGCTGCATGCCCCTCCACCAGCCCTTGTCACCTGGCCTGACTGCCCACCACTGCTGTGAGCTTGCTGCTGGATGGCAAATTGTGCCAGAGTTCAGCTGTGAAACACAACACTGATGCACACCATGCCCAGGAGAAACCCAGCTGTGACAGGAGAACAATGAGTCTTGCTTGCAATTCTGCTCTCTCCTGACTGATGTCAAAGGTCTTTCCTACTCCCACTGGCCAGAATCTGCTCCTCCAGGGGCTATTTCTCATCAGACTTTCCTACTGTGGTACCTCCTTGTTGCCTTTCCTCTTCCTGCCTCACCTTTCCCCCACTAACTCTGTTGAATTAATTAATCCTTTCTTCTCTGAAATTTCTTTGCTTATCCTCCAATTTGGGCAACTGAACAGGGCAAAGCAATCAAGTTCCTACCACAAGACACAAACTACAAATGACTTAAGAAGCTGGCAAGACTGAGAGAAATTGCCTTCAAAATTACTAGCGATGCAATGAAGCTGATATCCCTTTCCAGAAAGCTCCTCCCCCAGCCTCCTGGGGAGGGTGGGACTGCAGTTTGCACAACCTAAAAGACTAAATTGCACCCAGTAAACAACCAAAACCTGGTGCTGCAGTGTCCTCCCTCCTTTTCGCAGTGATTTTTTAGGCCTCAAGGAGTCAGAATGACTGCTGTCTCTGCCATCTCAGGTTCAGGAAAATAAAGTGCTACCAAGAAAGTCTTCAGGTTTGCCCTGAAACTATCTGAGGCTTCTCTTTGTATGGGCTATGTCTTCTGTAAACACTGGCAGTTATTTGCTGTCTTGTCTGGGTGCAACCAGAGCTGTGAACTTCCTCCCAACAAAGAGACAGCAACAGCTGGACGAGGAGACACACAAGATGCTGAGCATCACTGCTGCCTCACTGCTTGCTGTGTGCTTGGCCTCACTGGATGACCAAGGCCCCACATGCCTGCTCCAGGCTGAGTTTTGAGGACCCTCAGGGACATCTCTGTGCTGCAAAGCTTGACAGCATTCCCACCCTGGGTCTGCACCACAACCTGAGGTGGCTGAGGTGATGCTACAGGTTCCTCACCATCATTTCTGCCAGAGATGGAAGTCTGAAGCAGGGAGTGGGACATAGTGACCCCCACACTACCCCAAGGGCCACATCTTAAATTCCTCAGCCTCTACCGTTTGCTCCTTGTCATTAGTTCACTGGTATCTACTGCCACAGTGGACTGTCTCTACTGGCATTAGAAAGGAAAGATGAGGGCAGCTCCATTGCCTTTCTGATATTACTCAGAATATACATCACTTCAGAATAGGGCTAAGATATTGATTTATGCATAGGAAAACTCACAGCTTGTAGAATTATTAAAGATCCAACCATGATATTCACATCTGGAAAAAGAAGGAAAATAATGCCAGCAGCCTCTATTCCTGTAAGTAAAGATAAATGGGAGAAGTCAGGAGGATTGTTCATAAATGAGAGTCCCTCAGAGGAGAAAGTAATGCTGGAGTGAGCTCCATTCATTCTGTAGGAGGGTATGGAGTTTAAAGAGCAAGGAAAAAATATACCAGTACAAGACCACTATTTTTTTTTCTTCAATTTCCAAACCTTACTTTGAGGTTTTTCTTTAAAACCTGTCTAAATAAAGGGTTCTCATATGGAACCCTGCCAAGTTTCCTAATGGAAAATTTAGTTTCTATTAAAGTAATCTTTAACCCACGGATGTGCGTGCAGTTCAGTGATGGAAATGATACCCTTCTAAAGAGCAAAACTGAGACATGCAAGGCAGAATGTTCCTGGGTCCTACTTTAATTTTTTAAATTTATTACTCTATTCTGACAACTTTCGTGTATCTGTGGAGAGCACTGTTTATCTAACAAAAAACACACAGCTTCCAAAGCCAAGCTAAGATGAAAGATGTCGGTGATTTTTGGCCTCATCACCAGCTGATATATATGCTGCTGTTATTCTTGGATTGGAAAAAAAGCCCAAAAGATAAATCTCAACTCCCTCGGAAGCAAATCCATTATTTGTTAAGAGTCTGAAATGTGCCTTTAGGAAGAGCCAGACTGCAGTTGCAGTGGATTGGTAAACATTGAAGGGCAGCTTTATGTTCACATTTTAGAACTTCTGTTTACAAGCCTGACCCAGGAAAAAACCAGGACCCGAACTTTATAAAGTCGAGCGATTTCCACAAGTCAGGAAAAGAAACTTCCACCAGCACCGGGAGACCGAGAAGAACCGGACGGCCGCTCTCGGGACCGTGTTTCCTTTGCATCGGAGACTGAAAACGCAAAGAGAGCAGCAAAGAGAAAACGCAAAGAGAGCATCAAGCCCGGCTCACAGCGAAGATCAAAAGAGTTTTAACGCCCTTGATGTCCGGAGGAAGCCCCGGCCGCGGCGGGTGGCGCCGGCTCCGGCAGGGCTGCCGAGGGCGGCGGGACACCCGGGCTGGGCTGGGCTGGGCTGGGGCCCCGGGGCCACCGCCGGGAGGGTCGGGGGTGCCGTTCGGGCACTTACCGCCTGCTGGAGCGGGGCCCCGCCGCCTCCCGCCGCCTCCGCGCCGCTCCCTCCGGCCCGGGGCTCGGCGCTGCCGCCGGCGGCCGGGGCTGGGCTGCCGGGGCCGGGCGGTGCCGCCGCCCCCTCGCCGCCGGCCGGCGCGGCCCCGGGCAGCTCCCGGCTCTGCCCCGCTCTGCCCGCCGGGCCCCGCCGCCGGCTGCTGCTGCCGCTGCCCATGGCCGCACCGGCGGGCAGCGCTCCGGGCCGCCGCCTCTCCCCGCCGGGGCGGGAGCCTGTCGGGGGAGAATCCCACCCCGGGGCCGGCCGAGGGAGGCGGCGGGAGCCTTTCGGGGGAGAATCCCACCCCGGAGCGCCCGGGGCCGGCCGAGGGAGGCGGCGGGAGCCTTTCGGGGGGAGAATCCCACCCCGGAGCGGCCCGGGGCCGGCCGAGGGAGGCGGCGGCGCAGGGAGGGGTGCGCGGCCGGCTCTGATCGCGGTTTTGGGCAGGCTGCCGCGCTCCCCTGTCCCTTCCAAAACTTTCCAGCCCAGCCCGTTAGCTCGGGCCTCCCAAGCACCAGAGCCTTACACACATCTCCCAGAGCTGCGGGGAGGACATCGCCATCCTCGGGAACCGTGCAGCAGGAGCAGCACTCCTGGGCTGCTACACTTGAGCACAGCTCTCGCAGACGGGTCCTGCGGACCTTTGGAGGGCAGCCCAGCCCGGGGAATGCCCTGTGGGGCAGGTTCGCGGCGCTGAGTGCCGTTCCCGCCGTGTTCCTGGAGCTACAGGGAAGCCCCCCGGGCACAGGTGGGCCAGCCGGGCACCCCCTTAGCCCATGGCCACAGACGGAGTCACTCTCCGGATTCCCGACAGCCTGTCAAGCCTGTGTAGCTGATCGCCCGACCATCCTCGGCTGCTCTTTGTTTCCAGCAGTGCAGTATTTGCACGCTGTTTGACTGTGGAACATCATAGATATTAAAGGCAAGGCTATCACTGCCTCCAGGGACGGAGGGCAGGGGAGTACAGTGGCTGCTTGGTGTCCAGCCCCTTCTGCCTCCCTTCCTTCCAAACCAGAGGCTGATAAAGGCCGGAGGCACAGAGGTGTAATTCCTCTTGCTGCTCCTCGGCACTGACTGCAATGATTGCATCTACCCGTCGTTCATTCTGCTGGATCTTCCCAAACCACTGAGCTAAAGCCCAAGAGTTTGTAATGGAGGGCTGGAGGACAGAAGGGAGCGAGTGGTCAGATCATTGCCAGAAGGATGAGCTCATAGCAACGGGGGCTTAGAAGGAAGATGGGGCCAGACTTTTTACCAGAGCATGTACTGATAGGACAAGGAATAAGGTTTTAAACTAAAAGAGGGCAGATTTAGACTAGATGCAAGGAAGAGATTTTTTACATGAGGGTGGTGAAACACTGGCACAGGTTGTCCAGAGAGGTGGTAGATGCCCGATCACTGGAAACATTTGATGTCAGATGGATGGGGCTCTGAGAGACTGGCTGTAGTGGAATGGCAGGGGGTTGAAATAGATGACCTCTATAGCTCCCTTCCCACACAAACTGTGACTGAGAAGGATGTGCTGTTGGAATAGTAGACCATCTGGGAGTGTGGGGGTGTGGTGTCACATGCAGAGCCCTGGGTCCAGAGCCAGGCCAGTTACAAAGTTGTTTTGGATCTCAGGCAGATCTTGGAGAAAGGAGAAAGGATGAGGTCTTGTTGCTGAGGAGGAGATGGAGCTGAATATGGGATTAAATAGCCCCAAACAAAATGTCCCAAGGGAACAGGCTCTGCAAGCATCAGAGACAAAAAATCTTCTCAACAAGAAGTGAGCAAATCCCTCCTCCATCCCTGCAGGCTGTCTCTGAAGGAGTGGAGCCTCCTGGAAAGTTTCCTGGCTGCCCACATGGAAACAGTTCATTCCAGGACAGTTCCCCAGATTCACTTGGAAGCAGTGCTGGCTCCATAAACCAGCTGTCAAAACGAGCCAAATGCCTTGTGTTTTGGAGCAGATCACTGCTGGAGCCAGGAAAGTGTTTAAGCAGCAGTGATCTCAAATGCTGCTGTGGTTTAGCAATGACACTGAAGGACTCTGAGGCCATTCAGTGATATTTTCCTGCCCCTAAAGGATTGCTGAGAATTAAAGAGAAAATTTCCCTAAAGCTAAAGGCCTGATAAGCACATGACTCCTCAGATAAATCAATGAAAATTGGCAAATTCCTTTTTATGATGGCCTAGTGCCTTTTAAGACCGTTCCCCAGCAGGGCCAGTGGATAGTATCTTGGCTGATCTTCAAGAGCAAGGGTGGAAGTGTGCAGTACAAGTGCCAAATGTGGCATGTGGATCAATTTTGCATGGCACCCAGCCAGACCAACAAGGAGCCAGAATCCTTCACATCAAAAACACAGTGTTGAGGGTGCCAGCAGTGCTGGTTCCTGGCTTCTCCCAAATCCTGTGGGAGCCCAGGAGCTCTCTGGACAATGATGCTGGAGTTACATGGTAGATGGCCTCTTCTGACTCCTGCTGTGCTGGCACTCTCAGCCTCTGCTTTGGGAAAGAAAAGGATGTATGCTATGGATGCCTGCTGTTAGCACTCTTCAATCCTGCCTTCTAACAGAAGATTTAATTATAGAGATATAAATGCATACATGTATATACACACACATTGTACTTGTACATATTAGCATCTGAGTCTTTCTAAACCATCACATTTATTTGAGGAATATGGGATTATTTTAAGATTACCATTATCCATTGAAGCCACTAGCACTTATTTACCCTGCTATAGAATTTGACTGGACTTTTATAAGCAAAGGCCAAAGTGGAGTTGAGGCATGCAATTGCCTGGACAAAATGTGACTTTCAGGCCTTATTTTCAGATTGCTCACTCCCCAAGTATGAGACTACACCATACTGTTAACTCGTACCTGACTCTTCCTCTATGCCATGTCTCATCCTATCCCCAGACTACAGGCAGGACTGTCACTCCTAACAGACTTTGATCTGTGAAGACAAAGGGCATGTGAAAAATTGCAGCCTGCTCCAGTGACATTTTTTGTTCCCTGCCTTCTCCCCAGTCCATGGTTGCTGTGGGATGATCTCACAGACCCTATCCTACACCTCACTTTAACCTCAAAGGCAGACCCCCTAGTTCAGACTTGTTCTTTGCTAAAGCCAAGGAATTCTTGTTCTTCTGTGATGCAGAGCCTGAGCTTTTTGCTTCCTCAGGTCTTTGCTCTCTTGTCTTCAACCCCTGGAGGAACCAACTCCCTGGCCCCAGGACAGATCTCCGTGGCTGTAGCCAGTGCAAGGACCAGCCCAGTCCAGCCCAACCTGGCCCTTGCACGTGGCAGTGTTGGTGCAAAGCAGGGATGGGGAAGATGGAAAAACATACCTCAGACATGTTCCCTTGGCAGGGAAAACACCCTGAGAAGGTCCCAGCACCAGAATTTGGGAGGGGTGTTGTGCTGGGCTGTGTTGCTGTTCACCCTGGCGAGGTGTGATGGACAGCTGCAGCACTACCAGGAGTTATGATGGGAGCACCAGAGAGCCAAACACAAGGAGCTTCCTTGCTGGGTAAAATAACAGGCTCCCTCCCATACAATAATCAAAACAAAACCTGGGGAGCTGGGTTTTTCCAGATTTTTGTTCCCACCAGAAATTTTCTAAGCTATTTGCAGTTAGTTCACTGAAGGAGCTGATCTTGTAACAATAAATATCACAGCCCATGTGTTTAGATTTAGTTTTCTTTCCTAATACTTGCTGTGTTTTCAGCAAGTCTTCAACAGAGATAGATGCAGTCCCTTGTCATAACAGTTCAGGAAAACTCTGAGGGTTTTTTGGTGGTCACCTGTATTAACCACAAAAAGGATTAAAATTCAAAGTTAAAATACATAATGTCAGATTGGATCTCTCTCCCTCTTGCTTGCTGACTGAAAGGGTGATTTCTCCCATGCTTCCCAGGCATCCTTCACAGGTACCCATTTCCCTGGAATGTAGCATGGGGAGATGCTGCCTCTTCCTGGCTGTCTTCCACTACAGCAGAGATGCTGGCTGACCACTGCCAGGACCGGGACACTCCTGCCTTGCACCATGGGGACACCATGGCATGTTTGGAGAGAGCCTGGAGATCTTGGTACAGATTTTCCCTATAGGTTTGTTAGAAGTCTGATGAATGTCCATCAGAAGGTTGTTTAGATTTCAAACTAGCTTAGACAGCTTTTGCCATGCTCTGAGAAGAAAACAGCAAGATTTAGTCTCTATGGAACAAGCAGGAAAACATTTATTTCCCCAGTGCAAATTGCTGGATTGGTGTTACCCTTCAGTGAACAAGTTTATATATTAATCTGCCTTTCTAACATTAACTTGTGTGTAGCAAAGGCAATGTGTACCTTGCTCAAAGCAGAGCCAGCATCCATCACTTGGCTTTCCAAACATTTACCAAGATAAACTTGGGTTTTTCTGCAGTTCTGACCCAAAACGTTCTGAAAATTTTATTTGTAATGTTGACAGTTCTTCAGGTATTTGCTTTGATGCAGAGACCTTATATCTAGTGAGTCTGTGCCATGTCCTGAGCTGATGTGCTATGAAATCCAGTGGATGGAAAAAGCTGGACTTGAGAAAGAGCACAGAGCCAGTGTTGTCTGTCTGGGGACCCAAACAGGGAGTGGGAGGAGGAAATTTGGTTTGCCTCTGCAAGTTCCCTAGAGAAAAATAACTGCAAGAGAGAGGCCATTGAGATGCAGAGAAGAAAGGTCCATGAGGCTGAGTTGGAAGGTGAGGGTTAGGAGTTAATGTTCCTAAACCTGTTTCATCTCTGCTCCTCCTCAAGGTGCTGCCTCACACTGAACATACCTTTCCTGGCTGAGATGAGCTGGAAAGGTGGGTTTGCAGCAGGGGAGACCAATTCCCTGACTGAAGAACCATCCTTCAGCAGCTTGGGGCCAGGATGCAGT
Source organism: Phylloscopus whistleri (assembly GCA_017589585.1). NCBI lineage: Eukaryota > Metazoa > Chordata > Aves > Passeriformes > Phylloscopidae > Phylloscopus > Phylloscopus whistleri. The sequence goes on from JADMLD010000548.1 coordinate 2,305,629, forward strand.
GGGGAAAGCCACAGCTGGAGGAGGGAGGGAGGTTGCCCCTGTGTAATTAATGGAGCTGGGCTTTGGCCCAGGGCTGGAGCTTGACTCATCTAATTCACAAAAAAACCTGCTGAGAACAGATGTTTAAATATAAAAGCATATTTTTTTAGGAGTGTCTTTTCAACACATCTTGGATTTTACTGCAACCTAAGCATTGCCAGTAAACACTTTTCTCCCTGCTTCCCACGTTTCAAGGGATGGGCTCTGCTTTGTTCAAAAGCACAAGAATAAAGACCCGGCCCAGCAAAGAGTTGTCTTTCGTGTCTCTCACCACGCTGTCTTCCTGCTGTCTTTCCTTTGGGAGCACAGAGGGCTCAGGCCATGGGAGCACTTCCACCAGCAGCAGCTGCAGCTGGCTCTGCCCCAGTCTCTGCACGCCAGAGGCAGCTGTGCCACAGCTGGAGTGTGACCGTACGTCCCGTGTGAGCAGCCTGTGTGCTCATAGGACAGCCCTTTCTTTTGAGTGCCTCTGTGATCTCAAACTATGGCCAGAGGAGGCAAAAGGCCAAAATCACTGTCACCTGCAGTGAAGGGGGGGAAGATCCATGGCAGGTGAGACCCAGCACAATGCAGATGAGCTGGTGTCCACCTGGTAGTGCTGTGTTCCCACCAGTGACCTACAGCTCAAGCTGCAAATTCCAGTCAGTGAGTGGCCACAGGATGGATGCAGTTACCAAAGTGGGGACGCCTCAAGCTGTCTGTGTGGTGTTCTCACATCATCAGTAGCATAAATGCTGCCCTTGGCTCCGCTCAGCCCCTTTGAGTTTGTCCCAGCTTGCTTGTTTCAATTCTGACTTCCCCCCGGCCTTTCCCACTGCACTCCCAACCCCAGCCTATCTCTGAACAGGGATCCCCTGTGCACTCCACAGCCCTGCTCCATCCCCAGCGGGCTGCTCTCCTGCAGAGAGCCCTGCTGGGTGTCCTGCTGAGGCTCCTGGCCGTGTTTTTCTCCTCTCTTTGTCCTGGTATTCACGGTGGGTGGCCCTTAGAGATGGCTGCCTCTAACTCTGTTGGGTAAACACAAGAGTGTAAGGAAACAGGAGAGCTCTGCAGAGATCCTGTGGGTGGGTGAAGCTAATCAGCAAGAGATGAACCTCCCCTTCCTGCAGAAACTTTGTTCTTGATCCAGGTTGTTGAAGATTTTTTTCTCATCCTCAGTGAGGACACGGTTGAAGTTTCTGAAAACTGGCTGACTTGGACAGGCTGACATTCCCAGTGTTTGGGGAGCTACAGGATTTCAGCTACAGCACTAAATCCCAGACTTCAGCAGAGTTACAGGGGCTGCTGGGCTTGAACCTCAGCTTGAACCCTGCACAAGCCTGGGGTGACACCAGGCAGGATGCAGGGAAGCAGGCAGGTGACAGGCCTGGCTTTGTACAGCACAAACTGCCTTGCTGCCTGGACAGCACCCAGTTCTCCTGTGGCTTTTGCCCAGTCCCAGCCTGGAAGAAGGCAAGGGGCTACAGGAGCACTTCCCCAGCTGCTTGCCCAGCACAGACTGGGTGCTGCAGTGATACTTTGTCCAGAGAGCAAAAAGCAGCCCTGACATTCAGCACTGCTGTTGGTCCACTTAGCCAAGTTGAGCTTTGCAGAGGTCCGTGACCAGGGACTCCTCTGACACCCACACCTTTTGCTTTCTGTTGCTCTCCCTGCAAGAGAGGCAATGGGGGTCAAGGACAAATGTAAACTCCTGTGACTTGACACACTGTTAGACTGGTTGACCTCCAGCTCTGCAGCCTTTATCACCACCAAGTGGGACTCCTGCTATTAGATAGAGACTCTGCTCTGTGGAGCCAGGGCCAAGCCCTGGTTGTGCAGGGAAGCCTGATAGAGAGGGACCTCCAAATAGAGAAGCAATCAAACTGGTTTAGCTTGCACAGAGGAAGAAAATAGCTGAGGTTAATGGCTTACTAGCAAGTAATAAAACTCACCTGGTATTCAGACACATATCTGAGTTATGGGAGCTGTCAGGGTTGCCCCCTGACATCTGGGCTGTGCAGGCAGTCCCTCTGCTTTTAGCCCACTTCAGACTTTAGCTACATCCATGCCTCACAGATGACCTGGGATAAAGACATGCCTTTGGGTAATGTTGGGTTTTATGGCACAGGCCATGGAATAACGTCCTGATGGCTGTGCTGGGATTCTGCCCAGTGCCTCCATGGTATGCATGACCTATCTTGGTGCTAACAAACCTCTGTCTCCTAACCAGTCCCGGAGACAAGGTGGATCTGTTACAAGATTTCTGGAGCTGCCCTGTGATAGAGCATATCCATCTCCTGGATGGAGTGGAGGTGGGACCAGAGCTGGGTGGTCTGAGGGAGAGGCAGGGCAGGACTTCCCACGGTTTATCTGCAAGGGGTGGAGTCAACAGGATGAGATTGCTTGTGAAGAGACCTTCCTTTAATCTACTCTGTCTTTAATGTGCAAAACTGTGTGCTTTTACCTCAGAGGAACCCTTAGCATTCTTCTAGTTGAAAGAACTTGTACAATTTTGGTATTTCACATCTGAAGGGATTAATGGCAAGGAAATTTTAAAAAGTGTTTCCTTTATAAAAACACTCACCTGTACAGACTGTAGCTAATGTACAATGTACCTTTCAGCATGTAGTTAAACATGTCAAGCTGTGCTTTTCCAGAAGGAGGCCTGAGGTATGGGAGCTCAGGGATTGGCATTGCTTTCATCTTTGTGCTGCTGGGAATTAAAAGGGGAAGGAGGAGGCATAGGATGGTTCCCTTGAGCTCCCCAGAAATATGGGTTACAGATCCAAGGGTTTGGGCTTTGTAAACTCAGTGACTGCCTCTCTTCTGACATCTGCAAACACGGAGTAGCTTCACCAGGAATGGAGATGGGCAAATTGGTACTGCTAGCAAGGAACACTTTTTCTTCCAGCTCATGGAGGAGTAGAGATTCCAGCAAACTGAATCTCCACATGGGAAAACAGAACCATTTGAGATGTCCTAGAGATGTCACTCCTGGAAGGTCTCTAGTCCAACCCTCTGCTTAATGCAGGGCCAGCCAGATTGGGCTGCTCAGGGTCTTGTCCAGTTTTAAGTATCTCCGAAGATGGAGACTCCACATCCTTTCTGGGAGCTTGCTGCAGTGCCTGACCACATTCACAGTAAAAACTCATTTCCCTTGTTCCAGTCTGTGGCTCTTGTCCTGTTGCTGAGCTCCTCTGGGAAGAGCCATGAGTGTTGTGATTGAGTAGAGCACTGACACCAGCCCATGACTGGAATCAGAATATCCTGAGTTGGAAGGGATCAATGAGGACCACCAAGTCCAACTCTGGATTGCTTGGGCAATCACATTCTACCTGGAGAGGAGGGTGTATTTTTGCTAACGTGCATGCAGCCTGTCTGCACAGGGGGAAAACAGCACATGGCCCAGCTCCTGATGAGTAGAAACAACTGAGCCCAATGGTGGTGCTGCCTTTTTCACCTTTCCTGCAGAGGCCCCTGAAATGCTCGGGTTCTTTTCTCAGGATTACTCCCAATACTCATTTTTGTGACCAGATCCATCAGTTATTATTCTCTCAAAAAGTCCATCCTTTCCTTGGCTTCCACAGGTGCTGGCGAGGTCAGCTTTACACCCTTAGCTCTCAGACTGGAGGCTGGTGTGAGGAGAATGGAGCTGTGGAGAGGTGGCCAGGCTGTGTCAGGTGGCCCCTGATCGTAGACAAGCCCTGCCCAGCCTTATTTACAGGCACAGATGGACCATCTGAATCTCCTCTGGAGCTGATGGAAAGTTGGAGGTAGCTGCACATGTGTGTAAATTATAGACTTAGCAGATTTGTCACCTGTGTGTAGCTGAAGATTGAAAACCCAAGCAGACTGGGGGAGATGGGGGTATTTTATGGGGGCAGACCCTGGGGAGTAGAGATGCTCTGCATAGAAAAATAATTTCAAACAAAATTATGGAATCTGTCACATGATGTACTCATTACCTTTAATCTCACATGTGAGTTTCTTCTGCCAGTACTCTGATTTTCTATAGGCCTGAACTGTTTATTACCGTGACCCCAGCCATGACCTTACATAACCCCTTTATGCCCTTGATTTTAAATATCTGTATACAATACCGTCAGGATATCATCTCTGCAAAAGTCTTTCCTTTTCTTCCTCTAGGGCTCTAGTCCCTGTTTAGCCAGCTCCAGGATGTCAGGAAATGTCAGCAACACTTCAGCAGGGCATGAAGTCAAATCTATATTTTCAAAACACAGAAATTCTCAGAAGAAGGAGGTCAAGTGCCTCAGGTATTTCTCGGTATTAACACTCAAGTACCATCTGACAGTGATCAAATGGAAACGTGGTTTTGTCCAAGAGATATCAAAACAGTGTCTGCTGAAAGCCTTTAGTGACCTTCATTAACAGACCATATGGAAGCTCATTGTCACATCTGCTCAGGTGCCTTGGGCCCGTGAGAGACCAGTGCCTCACCCTAGGGTCAGCCACACATGGCAGGGAAGTCAGCAGCTCAGGTCACACAATGAACAGCACAGCTTTGCCATCTCTGTTAACCAGTCCTGAAAAATGTATTGGGTTATCCCAGAGGACACCAATCATCTGCCTTTCTCCCATTCTTGTGTTCAGATTGCCACCTGAACCAGGCTTGTTTTCAATGAAGGCAAAACATTATTTTTTTTTTTAGCAGTAGGGTAAATAGTGCTCCCTGCATCAGAGAGTCAGTTAAAGCAAATTGGTTTAATGTCACTGAGTCATGAGCAAGTAAAACTTTTGCCTACTGCCTGCTTCTTCTGAGACATGTCAGGGCATCTGTAAGACACGAGTGTGTGTATGTGGGAATAATAGGTTGCTTAATAACAAGCAATTTTTTTTTTTTTTTGCTGAGTTTTGTGAAATGCCCCTTACAGAAATTGGGTATTAAAGTGCTGGAGACACTGCTTTAGTATGTGACCCTAATTATGACAAAATGAAACTGTAAACCCATGGCTTCTATGTGAAAGTGTTGTGTAACCATCAGTTAATGAACCTTTCCCGCCCCTCTTGGGGTGGATGTGGTTTCCTCCTCTCTGTAAGGGCAAAGCAGAGAGCACAGAGATGCTTTGTTGGCTGGTATAAACACTTCCCTCATCTCCAGAAGAACTTAATGCTAAATCTCCTTCTAATGTGGGTAGGCCTTGGTTTTGAAGTAACTTATTTAATTAAAGTTTTGTGGGGGTTTGTTGTTTTGTTGGTTTTTTTCTTTCTTTTACAAAGGCTGTGGAAAAGGCTGCCTTCACCTTCCTTTGTGGCAAGGTGCTGTACAACTGAGTGAAGAGACATCACATTGTGCCTTATGGAGGCCCAGAGTGGTGGTTGTTGGTGCAAGTCCATGGTGTTGCTGCAGGACCCCTCACCGAGGTGCAGTTACAGGCAGAGTAATTGTGTCTCCTCTAAATGCACATGGTTAATGGATTTCCCTGCAAAGCTTCCAAAGCCTGTGTATAACAGAGCAGTACCAGTGTGGGGTTTATGCTATCATGGAATGGCTTTCCACAGAGCAAAGTAAGGCTTATGAATTGCTGGCCCTCAGAAACCAAGTGGGCCCAGCCTGCTGGAATAATAAAGATGTGAGAAAAGTGGGAAGCCAGGCATGGCTGCACAATTTCTAGCAAGACAATGCTCCAAGCAAGAGATGGAAAGGTGAGGATTTAATTGCAAAGTACTAACACCAAAGTAGGTTGCAATTTTTTTTTCCCAGTCTGAGTGGTTTGTAGGATGCTGAAAATGAGTGCAGCCATTAGCATGCTAACTGCTGCCATTGCATCTTCAGGATCTTGTTTGACACCTTGGTGTAATAAGGATGGAAATATTAAATTGTGTGCTGTAAAACCTTGTGCTGGACTGCCTTTGTGCTGACAGTGGCTCATTGCCACTCTGCCTTTAGCTGAGTCAGTCCACAGCATCATAAAGAGCCTTTGCTCAACAGCTGGCAGTGATTCAGGAGCTGTTGGGTTGAATGCAGCAGATCTTTGTGTTCTCTTTTGAAGTGAGGGGTCCCCAAAGGATGCTTATCTTAGAGGTGTGAGCCTCAGCCTGTTGTGACAATAGGTTTTGTTGATTTTTGAAGATCTGTTGAAATGGTATGAAGATTCTTGGGTTCTATAGAGAACATACAGTGGGAACCATTGGCAGTGAGAAGATCAGATTTTATTCTTCATTCTCCTGTTAACTGGCTCTGTGACTGAATTGATCTCCCTTTTTTTTCAGGTGTGTGCTCCTTGTATCCAAGCTCAGCACCCAGCAGAAGAATGGTCCTGCTGGGCCCACTGAGGGTGGGGTTTAAGTTGTGCAGCTCTGGCCACTCAGTGGTCTGAGAAATGTCCACACCCCAACACTGGTGTTGGGGGGATGCACCCACATGCTAGACCACACTCACAAAGTACAGGCAGGACATGCCAAGCACCAGCCCTCCTGTGCACTCGTGTCTGTCCCTCTGTGACCGAGTGGTGATGCCTCCTGCACCCAAGAGAACTTGCTCATCCCTGGGTCATTCTGGTGTGACCTGCATGAAGTGACCTCCCCCAGCAGGGTAACTGGACATGGGGCTAAGAGAAAGCCTCAGTCACTGTCTCTGCCTGCTTTCTGCAGTGTTTCTAGCTCTCCATGGCAAGAGCAATCCAAACAGGCAGGATCTGAATGATCTGCCACCTGCTGAGATGGAGAAGTCCTGGACCAAAACCTGTGCAGGGGAACACCACCACATTCCTGTAGTGCTTTGGATGCCTCTGCAGCAGGGTTGCTTAAAACCCTGTAATCCATTAACAATGACTGCTTTAATATTGTACCAAGGTTACCTTGGTTTTATTAGCCAGGAGAGTCATGCAATGATTTTTAGAGTGTGCTGCTCTTACAGATGTATCCTTAAACTGTCATTTAAGACAAAAGGGGAACAAAGACCTTTTTAAAGTTGGATTCAGTATTTTTTTATAAGGGAGAACTAAATTTATAACACCTGGTGAGACATGAGAAATTCTTAGTCCTTTCATTTTTCTATTTAGCTTTCTTAAGCTTTTTTGGTAATATTCAGATTTCTGTGTGAATTTCTGATGTGGCTATTTCATAGATTTTATTTTAAATATTATTAATCATACTAAGCCAACATCTTAGTAATCTACATTATATTACAAACACAAGCTGGCATTGACAGGCATTTTACTGAATATTTCAATAGCTTTTCATCTAGTTTCATTTTAAAAATGGGAAAAAGGAAATGTCTGGTCTTTTAAAATAATTGTATGATGGCTGTTAGTTTTGACTGCTGAGTACAGGCATTTCTAAACAATCTGTTGCTCTTTTGCAATCTCAACGTACTTAATTTTCATCTTATCATAAGTGAGCCTTTTAACTCTTAAATACCTGATGCTGATAATAAATGCATGTAGGATTGGGATTTACTCATGGCCTGAGCTAAGGGGGATCACAAAGAAGCACTCTTCACAATACAGAGGGTAACTGTAGTAGCAAAGGTCTGATTTGAGAAGAAGAAAGATATGATTTTTTCTTCTATTTCCTTTTTTTTCCCACCAATGTTTGTTTTACACTGTTTCCAGAAGAGCTTCCCAGAAAGAGGTTATTTGAGTTTGAGATAAAGCTTCTGTTAGCTCACCAGAGAAAGCTTTCTCCCAGATCTTGTTTAACATGGATTAGACTCAAAAGCAGACATTGGAAGGCATTTTAAGTACAATAATAATCATCTTGAAAGGATTGTGAGTGAAAAACCATCCACCACCCTCCTGGTGAATAAATCAGCCATTTAATGCTTAATAGAGACCAGGGAGCTTTTCTGGATTAGAAATGTGGGGGGTTTTTTTCTAACTCACTGCCTAGAGGCTAATGTGGCTTTAGGTCCAGGAAACCAAATAAAACCCCCCAACTTCACCATGTTTTTTCTTTTGCTAAACCCAAACTAAATGTAAAACAACCCTAACTGGTTGTACAATATTATAAGAAATTGAAATGGCTCAAGATAACAGTGAGAAGCTGTTTGAAAAAATGCTCATAAAATGGCACTGAAGGGAGCCTGTGAAAAGGAGATAACAGAGAGCAGGGAAATGTTTGTACAATTTGGTGACAGAAATCACTGTTTTTTGTTACCTCAGCAGATGGTGATTTTTATGAGCACCTCTCAAACACGAGCATCTCATGTGTCACCTTTTGGAATTATGAGTGGACCCCAGGGGTGCAGCCAGCAGTGCTTCCATCTCTGACACCGCACAGTTCAAAACACAGATGTGGGTGGAAATGTCCTGCTTCTTCAGTCAGTATAGGGCACTGAGGGAGGATGAAAACCTGACAGTGACGGTGGTGCATGTCTGGGAAACCCCCTGTTTACCACCAGGATGGTACCCAGGATGTCCCTTGTGCAGCACTGTCCCTGCCACACAGCCTGGATTACATCCTGGAGCTCAAAAGAGGGGGTGGAGAGGGCTGACCAGTTCAGCAGCATTTCCTTTTGCATGACTCTGTCCTCCCTGCCAGGTCCTGGTCCCCTGGGAGTTAACACCACTGCTGACTGCTTTTGTGGGGTGATTTGGCTGTGGCCACCCAGTTTTGAAGGCTGTTCCCCACTGTGCTACTTGTAACCCCTGACGATGCTGTGGCTGCCGCCTGGGGAGTGGCAGGAGATCGAGGATGAGACTCAAGTTTGCAAGGTCGCTCCTCAGCCTTGCCAGCTGGAGAGCTGTGCCAGAGCCCCTGAGGGGCTGGCTGCTGCTTCTGTGCTGGGCACAGAATTCCCAGCCTGCAGGACATGCCACTGCCTGGCACATCAGAAGGAGCTGGGTGGTTTGCTGCCTGCCTGCTGCTCCCAGCGTGGCTGGTGGTGTGCTGCACGCACAGGCTGTGTGCAAGCAGAGTGTGCATCACTCTGTGCCTGGTGCAGCAGGGATGTGCCTCCTCCTGCCTCAGCAGCAACTGGCAGGGCTGCTTTTAGCCCCTGCCCTGAATTTAGCTGGCTCAGATCAGTTAACAGCCAAAGGGGTGGTGCTTTGCAGTGTTTTCTCACATCTCACCTCACCACCTCTGTAAGTTGGCAATGCTCTGTTCCCACCTCTCACATCCACTTGCCAAGCTGTAGATTGCAGGGGGACTGCACTTCACCCACTAAAGTCGAGGCTCACACCATGAAATTAGAATCAAAAGCCCCAGCTGGCTCTGGAGGCTGACTAAGAGCTGTGGAGGGAGGTGGTGATGTCTGCACTGTGCCCCTTGAGGCCTGGACCATGCTCAAGGCAGGAAGCCAAATGCTTTGTTTGGTTTGACAGCAGGGTGGTGGTTACTCTTTACATCATCAGGTTCTTGTATCAATGCCCTGTTGCTAAATATGTTTAGTTCTGCTCTAATTCTGTTCAGCCTCATCAGAGCAGATGATAGCTGCTCACCTCTCTACAATCAATGGGACAGACCCAGCTTAGCCCCACTGAGACAAAATTCTGAGCCATGGTTGCTCATAGTGTGCTTGCCAGGCAAGCTCAATACTCTCTATTTACCAAAACTTTGCATGATTTGTGGCTGCACTCAGTTGGACTGATTTGAAAAATGAAGCAGTTGTGGGTCTATGTTCCTCACAATCCCTGACATCTTCCCCTTTCATTAATGCTTCTATGTGAAACCAGTGTGAGCACATAGGGAAAGGTGTTGGGAGAAGGCATGTTTTCCTCCTGGCAATGGTGGGAGCAGGACATACTTGGCCAGAAGTTAAAGTGTATTTTCCCTAGTCATTAGCACTACTGTGGGATACAAGGGCCTGCTCTTGGCTCTCATTTGATGATCATTCCTCTCAGCATTTAAATCTGTGTAATCTGAATAATAATTTTTTGGTGGTTAACTAATTGCTGGTGATGACAGGCACCTAGGAAAACAGTGGTGACCTTAATTCCTTCTGCTTTCTTCCCATGGCACAACTTTCTCTGAGTTCTAAGGTTATTGCTGTAGGTGTTGAGAGGTGTTTGTTTTGTGGAAGCAGTGTGATGGAAGCAGCCCTGTAGTGCCCATTTCCAGGTGGTGTGACTGAAGTCTGCTCAGCTTGGCTAGCAAGCTGCTTTCTTCCAGTGGCAGAACTTCCTCTGGGTTTTAAGATTAATGGCCCATCATCTGGGAAAGAGGAGGAGGTGATATGGAGAATGGAAACCTGAATGTAGTGGGGTGTGAATTTAACCCAGTGCTTATCTCCACCTCTGGTATTTCCTTAGCAAAGTGTTTTGATAACTGCCAACACAAGACAGGGAGAGTGAGTGTGTTCTGCTCAGGGCAGGGCAGATGCTGGCAGGAGCTTGGGCCATTTTAATGTTATTTCTAAAAAAAAAAAAACAAAAAAAACCACCAGAGTGCATGAATTTCAGGAAGACCATAAGGAAGAAGGAAAGGAACTCTGGTCTCTTCTGCTCCTGTTCCCCACTTTGTGTGTGTCCAGTCTGCTGATCTGTGTGAAGTCTCATTCCTCTTCAGGCAGTGCCCAGAGAATGCCAAAAAGGATCATGGCATTGTTGGACTGGCTTTAAAAGTCCAAACAGCACAGATCCTCTGCACTCTCTCTCCCCTGTGCAGCCTTGCTGTTCCCAGCTCTGTGCCTGAACTCATGAACTTTGCAGCCAAGCACCCATGAGCTCTGCAGAGGGGAGATGGTAGGACAGCAGCTGTGTAGCAGTCTCCTCCCTTTTCTGGACAGTGACATTTGGAAACAGCTCATGCCCAGGTTATCATGTGCCTGTGTTTTCATTGCGTGCAGCTGGAGACATCGTGTCTCACCGTAAGGGATGTGTGCCTGGGGTGTCAGGACTGCAGCCAGGGAAGGGATGTGTCATGCATGGGGTACAGGCTGCTTCCCAAAGCTGCTTTTCAGCTGGGATCTGTGCTGAGCTGGGATAACTGGACTCTGGGTCTGAGGCAGTTGTGGAAAATGAAAATGGAAGTGGCTGGGGAAAGCTGGTACTGAAAGCTCAGAAAGGAGCTTCAGGGTCAAGGTGGGGAGGGAACAGGGTCCCAGTGGAAAGAGGGTGCAAATTTCCTTGTCCTGAGCAATTCATGTGACAGCACTGGAGAAAAGGGGATAAATGGGAACTTAAAGCTAACACTAAAAAATAAAGAAGCGATAGGGACAGTCACAGGGAAGGCAACTATTGTAGAAAATTGTATATGAATATGCAGTTCTGCAATGCAGTATAGACAAAGAATGGTCATATAATGCCTTGCTGTCTCCATCTGTGGTTGATCTAGGATGGTTACAAACTAGAAACTTTCCCAATTTCTGCTAGGAAGGAAACACCAGTAGTACTTCAGCTGCACAGTCCCTCTTTTTCCCCCAAGGACTGCTGTGGGAAAGGAGGAGGAATTGTATCTGTTTAAGGGTTTTGAAAGGAAGGGAATATGGAAAATGCTATATCCTTTAAGGGAATTATTTGTGTCTCAGCTTCACTGAAAATGTTACAAGTCACTGAAGCCCCAAGAGAGAGCTGTGGCAATATGTGGTGGAATAGGTATGGTGGGGCTCTGTTGGTAGGGGACTTGTCTCCTGTTTTATAGTGTGTTTTTTTTCTGTTGGAGTTACATGAGACCTGAGTGTTTTGCTGCAACAGAAGTTATTTATTTATTGATGTATTCAGTGTTAAAACTTTATCTTGAAGATTCTTTTTTCCCCTTTCTTCAGCAGGGTGCATCAACAGGCATAGTTGGGGAGAAGCTCCTGGCGTGCCCTTGAGCTTGCTGTGCAATGAAAGAGCATCTTGATGGATGCCAGACAAAAGGACTAATAAAATAATATATCCTAATCCTTTTACGCCCAGCAAAACTTGATGGTAACTGCTGAGCAAGACATAATGTGCCTAAATAAAACTGTCATGTGAAATCTTGAAATCATGACTGGGAATTGAGGAATCTGCCATGTGCTCAGGAAAGCTGTTCAATGGATAATTACCCCTGGTGGGAAATACCTTCTCTCTGAACTCCATGTTCTGGTGACTGTTCAAAGCTGTAAGATCTTATGCCTTTTTTCCCCACTGGCTGATTACAGCCATCCTTGGTTGGGATGGTTACGTGGCTGCTCCCCAGCTTGCCCTCACAGCAGTGAACAGGACAGCCTGCTCCAGCATCTTGCTCCAGGGCAGGTTTGTAATCTTCTGGCATGCCCTGGAGCTGTCTTCTGAACAGCTCCCACATTGTCAACATCCTTTTGACTCTTTGCTGTTGGGACTGGGCACAGGGAGTGGGTTTGGTTTGAGATAATGGCAATGCATTTAGACATCCAGACAACTCATATTGGATGGCTTGACTTGGTTGCCTAAATATGGATATTTGTGCCATTAGAGAGGCTCTGGAGTGCCTAGATGTGTGGCTGGAAAGAATGGCACAGTGAGGTCAGGCAGGATGCTTTAGAATGTCTCAGGTACCCTTGGTGCCTGCACACCCCACCCATGAGTGGGTGTGCCTTTGGGTGGCTGAATCTCCAGCTGAGCCCTGCTGGTGCTGCCCCATGGATCCTGTCCCACACAATGCAGGAGGGAAGCAGTCATGCCTCCAGCTGCAATCCCTCTGCAGATGGAGCAGAGAGGATCTGGTTTGCTCCCTTGACCATGGGTTAGCCTGGGAGGCTGCTGCTGGAGCTGCCATGAATCATCACCCAGGAGCCCCTCTCTGCAGGGCCAGTCCAGCAGTTCATAAATGTGACCTTTACTTTTCTTCCCTAGTGCATGCTCCTGCATTTAGCCTCATTAATACCAAGGACAGGTTACTTTTACACACATTCACCACCCACCACATCTACCACATAAAACTTTACAGGCACGTCAGGATATTTAGCTGGTAATGATATCCCACAACAGTGACTTTCTAAAATCTATCAGTTAACCAGTTTTAATCATCTCAGTGTCACAAAGCAGTGACTCAAATGTGCCCTTACAAAGCAAGGGATTTTTTTTTATCAGCCTGACTGTACTGCCAAAAGGATAATGGATGACAGTCTTTTTTTTTTTTTTTTTTTTTGTCACCCCTTACACCCCATTATGTTCCCATACAGGACTTTGTCTCATTTAATATCAGATCTGCATCAATTTATCTACCTGTGGTTATCCCTTTGAATGCAAGTGCAACATAAACCCACTTTTCTGTGTTTTCATGGTCCCCTAAGTGCTGTGGGCACCTGCCTCTCTCTTGTTTTCTAATTTCCATTTTATCTTTTTTTCCCCCTGGTTACAATTCCCAGGGTCAATTACTGCCTACATATCTGGGCGTATTCCTAGCTCATCTTTCACTTACTTGGGTGTATTTGGGATCTTTGCTGCTGCTGCCTGTTCATGCACAGGGGCTGACCAGGTAAACAGTCCCTTGCACCTTCTCCTATCACCATGGGGTCACTGCTAGACCCCACAATGAAATTGCCACGGCAGAGCAACAGGACAGAGCATGGAAGGAGCTGGCTTTTCCCAGTCCCTTCTTTGGCAACATTGTAATTGAATCCTGACAAATACTGAACATTTTCATGCTCTGCAGGGAAGTGTCTGGCAGATGCCACCAGAAAAATGTTCAGTGATAAATCTTCCTGTTTCCTCTGTCCTGCTGGATGAGTGCAAATGTCACGGCCATCTGGAGCAGAAAAGGGCTAAAATGTTGTACTGTCCTAAAGGTGGGAGGCAGCATCCTTTCTCAGTACTTTCATGACAGTCTTGACTAGGTGGTTTCTTAGGATAGGAATGCCAATGTACACCAGGAAGTCTGGTAGTAGGAGGTATCCACTTTGTTGAAGATAATCTGCATGTTCCAGGGGGAAAAAGAGAATCTCTGGTGGAGAAGAAAAGGTCATTGGAAGAAGACAAAACAGGATGTGGAACACGTATGAGTTCCCCACAGGTGAGTAAGGTTTGGGTGGTAACCAAACTGCCCACTGCTGACCCAGGTAAGAAAAATGATTTGAAGTCCCACCTTTGTCTCCTCAGTTAATTGACTTTCATGGTTTGAGGCTGGTTTTCTTTGGAACCATTTGGAAGTACAGGGGAGCTCCTGGCTGCCTTACTAAGGTGGCAAGGTTGTCTTCTGGGCCAAGAGGGAAAGGGTGGCTCAGACCACTGCGTGTGTATGGTAGCAATGAGGAGATGTCCCAGAAGTGCTGCTGTGCAGCAGCCCTGCTCAACATAACCAACATGGGCCTGCCCAGAGGTTAAGGACCTGGGGCTGCACCCTCCAACAGGCAGTTCTGGGTGAGTAAGTGCTGAGGAATGTAACCCTCAGGAAAGCTCACTGCTCTGTGGTAACTGAAAGCTGCTAGAGGGAGACTTGTACTTGTCCATGTGTGGCAAGAGATCAGCCACAGTCTCAATGACCAGAGCACAGGAGCTGAGACCAAAACAAAGACAAAACACTGACTGCTTGAGGCAAGTCAATGGTGGGCCAAGAGGCTGGAGCCATTGCCTTCTGCTATTGCAGGAAACAAGGAGGTGCTGCTACCAGCCAGGAAAAGCAGCAACCTTCTTGAGCACAGCTGTGAATGCAACGGGGGCCTTGCTGCTCCAGCTCCACAGTGTGCCCACAGATCCTGAGGAAGGCACCACAATCAGTGCTGCTCTTGCATATTACTGACTGCTGATGGCCAGCTAGTGCAGCTGCTTGGAAAGCTTCATTTTTCCAGCTCTTGAAAGTCTTTCAGTGCTGCATCATCTACCTGGCACTTGTGAGACTATATCTGCAGCACTGTGCCAAATTTCATGAACAGCAAAGAAACATGTCCAATTACACCATTAAAACACTGTATGTGGTCATATATTACCTGCAGACTTTGTCCTAGGAGTTGTAAATGTTGAGTAAGGACCTTGAATAGGCGAGAACTACTGTTTGAAAAAAATTCAAGGCATTGGGGATGTTAACCCTGTGAGGGCTTTGCTTTCCAACAGCTCATTATCTCCAAAGAGGCTGACTGTCAGGTAAGCAGGTGGCTAATGATGGTGCTGGAAATGAATGGGCTGCATTGGCAAATGTGATATCCAGCCAGAATCATGCTAATGAAGACTTGGTTTTTTTCTGCTCTAGATTTCTCAGTGAAAGAGCCTGTTGAAGTGTCTTGGCCCTGCTTTTGCAGTTATAAATCCTGGAGTAAATGCCTCTAAACAGGTAGACAGCTATTGGAGGAAATTTTTCATTCAATTTTTGAAGTTTTGGTCTGAGTCCTTATGGTTCAGATCAGTTCTGGAGGGATGTGGAGCATTCTCCTCAGCACAGCTGGGCGAGGAAATGCTGAGGCCTACCTCCAAACCTGCTGGAGAAAGTGGAGGCCATTGAGACCACCACTTACCATCTCAGATGTTGGCTGGTGGCCTCTCCTGCTCACCTACCCTGTCTCAGCTTATATTTAGAGTACTTAGATTTCTTTGTGCTGCATGTGGAACTCAGACCAAAGCAGGGACCCTCAAGCACGGTGCTCTATACAAGTACCAACCCTACCAGACGTGAGCAGTGGGTGAGGATTTCAGGATTTGGCATGGATGAATGTGGCTGGATGAGACCAAGCAAACAAATCAGGAGTAAACCATCAGTAAATGCTGAGTCCTCAGCTAGGGATGAGTCAGTTCTCCTCACTGACTTTCATCAGACCAGTTGCTGCAGTGGTGGGAGGCAGTCTGCCACCTGGAGTCGACTGCTTATCTGATCTGTAGGTAATCTGTTAAAATGGAAGAAAACCAATCCTGTGAGCAAGGAGAACCCTGCCCTGGGCTTTACCAGCAGGTCAGTGAGCTGAGAGCCACAACAGCCATGCTGAGGAGCAGATGTGTGATGGGACACGGGGCCTGGGGGCTGTAGGCTGTGCCTGGTGGGACTGGGCTTTGCTGTGCTGGCACTGAGGGCACCACAGCTGGCACAGAGCTGAGCTCCACGTGCAGCTGGTGGGAATGTCAGAGCCTGGGTGGAGCTGGGTGCTGGGGCCCCAGCATGGGTGCCTGGGGAGCACCCTGCAAACAGGGTGGTTACACAACACCCCACCTCACCCAGACACCCCAGGCTGCTCTTACTTCTGCCTGAGTGTCTGAATTCCTGCAAACAAAGAAGGCAAGAAACTAAGTCTGGGGCTGTTTTTCTAAGCACACAGCACTCAGAACTAGTGGCCATAAGCCATAAGGGCAGAGCATTCCTTCACACACCCAAAGAGAGGGCAGGAGCCAGCTGACATCCCTGGTCACTGTCCCTGTCATCCCTGATGCTGAGCACGTCAGAGCAGGGCAGCAGCCTACTGCCTTCAACCCAGCTCTGCCAAAGAAGCTGCTGTGAAAATGCTGGTCCCCAAATGCAGCTGCATCGTGGAGAAGGACGTACATGAAGGGAGGAACAAATGCAGTTGGGTTAAACTGCTGTAACAGGAAAATTCAGCATGGACACTCACTCATTTCTAAATACCATTTTGTGGCAACTCCAGCAGCACAGAGTTGCAACATGCTTCCTCACAGCCCCTCTCTGTGCTCTCCCTGGTGCTTTTCTCTCCCTGCTGAGCTATCATCCTCAGGACAAGGCTTTGATGCCCTGCCATGGGCTTCTGAGAACAGGAGCTGCACTGCAGAGATAGCACAGCTGTTGTGACAGCCTTTGGCCCAGGGCTTTCTTTATTGGGGTGGGAGGGTAAATGAGTTTGGGTGGGATGGGGAGAGTGCTGCTCTAACTCTCTGCCAACTCTCCCAGCAGCTGTAGAGGTGGCAGGAGGTAATGGGGTGTTCCATGGACACTTTTGAGCCTTTTGAGAGATGCCTGGCACTCCTGTCTCTAGGGCCAGCTTCCTGGGACGGAGCAGGAGCGTGTTTGTGCTTGTCCAGGCTGCCTGCTAGGATGGGGTTTTGTGGTGCTCACTCTCCTGGGATGGAGATGTATATTTAGGTCTGTGTATCAGGATGCATATTTAATTCAGAAAGTCACACAGAACATCTGGGTGAGTGTCTGCACCAGTCTGATGTCCTAAATAGGACCAAAAACCCCACAAGCGTCATGTCTCTGCTGGCCATTTCTGATAATATCCCAGCTGAGGAGAGCTCAGAGCTGAATTTGTGACTTTGACCTACTAAAATGAATAATTGACTTGAATTTACAGTGTCAGAGGTGGTGCTGGAGGGGAGTACTTTTGTTTTTCTTCCAAATCCACAGCAGTAAATTTAACAGAGTACCATTATATAGTTCTGCTGTTCTCCTGCTCTACCTGCCTCTTCTCCAGGCAGGCATAGTACAGTGCTGGGCCACATAACTCATCATCCCTGAGAACACGCTCAGGTGACAGGGACCAGTCCAGGCCATTCTGCATCCCATGCAACTGAAGAGCTTCCAAGTCTCATGCAGCTCCTGGTTTCATTAAAACTGCTTCAGGGAAAGCATTTTAACTCACAGAATCAGATCCCTTGTGGAATTGGATGAGGAAAACGATGTTGAAATTTAATCAACAAAAAATAAAAACTGATTAAAAATTATGAGTATTCAGCTCTTCTTCATACCTGTATACTCCTTTTCTTTTACTATTTATTTAAAACAAGAGAAACCGGGTGGGACGCGGAGTCAGTTTCTCCAGGAAGCCGATTTCCGCCAATTTCAATGCAGGAATGTGGAATCTCTATCCAAATTCAGGGATCAGTGTTGAAAGCGAAAATAATTTGGTAGGTAGGAGGGACCAAAAAAGAAAAGGGGAAAGCAAGGCAAAGTGGCATTTCCAGATCTGTACCCCGAAGGAGTTTTGGACTTTTCCATGGCAGGCGAATCCTTCCCGAGCAGGGGTGAGGAGCGGGGATGAGGAGCGGGGGTGAGGAGCGGGGGTGAGGAGCGGGGGTGCGGAGTGGGGGTGAGGTGCAGGGGTGCGGAGCAGGGGTGAGGGGCAGGGGTGAGCAGCGGGGGTGCGGAGTGGGGGTGGGGTGCGGGGGTGGGGTGCAGGGGTGCGGAGCAGGGGTGCGGGGCAGGGGTGAGGAGCGGGGATGAGGAGCGGGGGTGAGGAGCGGGGGTGCGGGGCAGGGGTGAGGGGCAGGGTTGCGGAGCGGGGGTGAGGAGCAGGGGTGCGGAGCGGGGGTGAGGTGCCGGTCCCGCTCCCGGAGCTCTCCGCAGGAGCGGGGCGGGGCCTCCCGCGCTCTCCCGCCGTGTCCGCGCGCCGCTGGCGCCAAAGCGAGGGGCGGGGCTCTTCCCTCCCGCCGCCGCCACCACAATGGGAGGCGGGGCCCCGCCCGCTGCAGCAGCCAATGGGAGCGCGGGGGCGGGCGGCGGCGGGCGTGGCCGGGGCTGTGAGTGGCCAGCCGGCCGTTCTGGCGCCAACTTCGAAGGGGATATAAAGGGCCAGCGCGGGCTCTCTCATTTCCTGCCGCTCGTCCCGCCGCCGCTGCTCCTGCTGTTGCTGCCGCCGCTGCAGTTTCAACCATGCTGTCCGCCCGCACCCCGCTCGCCGCCCTCCACGACCAGCCCCGGGTGTCGCCCAAGAAGAGTCAGTCTCCTATGAAGAGTCTATCACCCATGAAGGGCCTGGTGCTGAGCGACAAGGAGAACACGGTGAGCGCCCGTCCGCCCTCCCACCCCCCGCCCGGCAGCGCCGCATCGCGCTCACCCTGCCCCTCTCTCCCCGCAGCCCCCCGCGCTCAGCAGCGCCCGTGTCCTGGCCAGCAAGACGGCCCGCAAGATCTTCCAGGAGAGCGACAGCAATCCGGTGAGTGTAAAACGCCCGGGCACCGCGCCCGCTCTTGTCCCGTTTTCCGGAGGTTCCGCAACCCCCGCTCCGCTCTTCTCTCTCCTTTCTGCCCCGGACCGAGCCCGCTGGTCCCCGCCGGGCATTGCACCACCGCACCCGCCCCAGCCCCTCTCCCTCAGGGGGGTCCCTCCACTCTCCTGGGCCCTTCTCCCTCAGGGGGGTCTCTCCGCCCTGCCCAGCCCCTCTCCCTCGGAGGGGCCTTTCCGTCCTCCCAGCCCTTCTCCCTCTCGGGGCTCTCCCCCGAGCCGCCACCCCTCAGTCTCCCTCCAGAGCCCGGCACCGCCCCGAGCCCAGCCCGAGCCCCTCTCCCGCCATTCCAGGTGCCGCGGGGCGTGGAGGAGGAGGAGCCGCTGCTGCGGGAGAACCCCCGCCGGTTCGTCATCTTCCCCATCCAGTACCACGACATCTGGCAGATGTACAAGAAGGCCGAGGCCTCCTTCTGGACGGCGGAGGAGGTGAGGGGTGGGCGGCCACGGCCTCTCCCGCCGCTCCTGCCCGTAACCCTGAGGCGGGGCCCGGGACGGCCTCCCACCGGAGAACCACTTCTTATTTATCCTGCAATGTTTTAGGTGGACCTTTCCAAAGACCTCCAGCACTGGGAGTCCCTGAAGCCTGAGGAGAAGTACTTCATTTCTCATGTCCTCGCCTTCTTTGCTGCCAGTGATGGCATTGTCAACGAGAACTTGGTGAGTGTAAAAAGTCCCGACAGAAAAATCATTTTGGGTAGATAACCAGAGAACTCACATGTTCGGCATGCTTGCTGTGGCTGATCCAGCTGGTTTGCTGGATCATGGAGTGTTACAGCGTTAGAATGCATAGGGCAGTCCCATGTTAATTAATGAATTGGGATAGGTTTCGTAATCTCCAAGTTTGCTCACTCCCCATTGGGCACTGAGTGCTGCCCTAAATAACACTTCACTGTTTCCCAGCCCATTCTCTGCTTCTACCCTCTGTGCTTTTCTTCCTAATGGGGGATAAGTAAAACTAAAACATTTTCCCATGGGGCAAAAAAACACCTTCTGAGTTGAAGTTCTGAGGGGTTGCTGCTTTGCATATTGCTGTTAGTAATCTGCGTCTCTGGAATTAATCCAAAGATTTTGTGGGCTGATCAGGTAACTGGTCCACACAGCATTAATGCCTCTAACCTGTGAATTTCAAACACTTTGTAAATGTTTATTTATTTCCTCTAGGTGGAGCGGTTCAGTCAAGAAGTACAAATCACAGAAGCTCGTTGTTTCTATGGCTTCCAGATTGCCATGGAGAATATACATTCAGAAATGTACAGTCTTCTTATTGACACTTACATTAAGGATTCTAAAGAGAGGTTTGTATTACTTGATGATGAAAAGTTCAAAACTCAGTAAATATTCAGAATTTAACTAATGCATGTCAGTTGTTCTCCGACTTTGAGGCTAATTTTAGGATGTAATTTTGACATATAAAAAGCTACTGCTGTTTAAGAGCAGTTTTACTTCACAATATCTTTTTCCTCTGAGGTGTAAAACCTTGCTTACATGAAGAGTGAAACTGAAATCACTCAGTATTGAAATAAAGCATTACACAATGTAAAACATTTAGCAGTCATATAAGGGGAGTATATTAAGTTTTAAGTGAGTTTCACTGCTACTTGAAAAGCTTGCTGTGTCGTTTCTACTCTGAGATGCTAAATTCTAGCAAGAGTGGCTTACATGAGAGGTCTGATGCCTTCATACTGTAACGTGGATCCTGGTTAATCTCTAGTTCTGACAGCCTGTTCTTGGTGAAACAGTTCTCCCCTTGATATTGTAAAGGGAATTAATGTGAACTGGTGAATTCATTAAACTATTCATCTTAAAATATATCAAAGAACAAAAAGAAACTTGCTATGAAAGGTAAAGATGTTATGGGTATGTGAAAGAAAGTAGTTGATTGGAACAAATAGAGCTAGATTGGTGCCAGGTAAGAGGGGGAGGGACAGAGCATGGTTGAAGTGATCAAGACTGTTTATGGCAGTGAATTTTTATTCTGCTGGTTGTGCTGATGTTTTATCCTAATGAATTTTATCTTTCTCAGGGAATTTCTTTTCAATGCTATTGAAACGCTACCATGTGTTAAAAAGAAGGCAGATTGGGCCATGTGCTGGATTGGGGACAAGAAAGCAACATATGGTGAGTACATCTATTGGAAACAAAGTGAAATTCCTCTCCTAAAGATAGAGGAACCACCATTTGTCTGGACTTCACAGTTAGCAGGGATTATTGCTGTCACAGAGAGAGTACATTCTCTCCAGTATAAGACACTGGTATAATTCTGAATGTGAAGGAAATAATTTTCATTTTCAGGAAACATTTGTAAAATTGCTGACATCATGAATAATAAGGTCATATGGCAATCATCATATGCCTGACTATATGATCAAACTATAAATTGCTGCCACATGTCAGGACATGTCATGGCCATCTACAGCCAGTAGACATGTCTGGCTGCAGACTGTAGTTCATCTGCCTTGGTGATTCCTCATCTCTTGCTTCAAAGGTGAGATGGTATAGATCATGATTTCACTAGAATTGAAACACTTTCCATGGCCAAAGATGAGCAGACACTGACTTATATCAGCTGCCAAAATGACTGCTCCTTTTAGTGAGCCATCTGAAAAAGGATAATTTGAGGGTTGACCCAAGGGGAAGAAGGCTTGGCTTCAGCTACTTAGTAGCCACTCTGATTAGTTCCTACTTCTTCTCATGTTCATTTTGTTTAATGATCAGAAACCATCTTTTAAGCACAGGCCATGGTACACTTGGGCAGAAACAACTTCATTTGCTTTGCAGGATGCAATTTGCTACTTTTGTGTATCAATCCTGTCAAGTTTTCTGTGTGGTATTACTATCAATCTTCTCTTAACAGGAGAACGCGTAGTAGCCTTTGCAGCCGTGGAAGGAATCTTCTTTTCTGGCTCTTTTGCATCAATTTTTTGGCTGAAGAAAAGAGGATTAATGCCTGGACTCACTTTTTCTAATGAACTCATCAGTAGAGATGAGGTATGAGTCAAATTCTAGCAGTTAAGATGGTAATGTGCCACAGTAGCTCAACGTAATGATGCTCAATTGGAGCCTGTATTTTAAAACAGGAATATATTTAGAAACAGGCAGACTATAAAGCTCACTAAAGTGTGTAAACATGTGTCACTGTGGATCTTGCAGAAGCATATGAATGAACTTAGCATTTTACTTCCTCTGAAGTAGTTGGAGGGTTCTCACCAATGCTTGCAGCTGCTGTACCCCGCACTGGCACAACTTGCTTGTGACGCCTTCTGGTTAGCAGAAAGTTGTGTGTAGGAAAGAGTAACATAGCAAAGGTGATGCCACTTACTCTGTGCCCTTTTAAATCTGTTCCTGAAATAATTTTCTGAAACTTTTTCCAGGGTTTGCACTGTGATTTTGCCTGCCTCATGTTCAAGCACTTGATACACAAACCATCAGAGGAGAGAGTAAAGGAGATCATCATGAATGCTGTTCTCATAGAACAGGTAACTGTCTGCCTTTGGTTAGGAACTCCATTGCAATCAACAGAGCTGTTTGGCATAAAAATAACCTGGATGATAGAGAGTGAATACCAGTTTCTGTACATAAAATGCCTGTTATCTGCAGGAATTCTTGACGGAGGCACTGCCTGTAAAGCTGATTGGCATGAACTGCACTTTAATGAAACAGTACATCGAGTTTGTGGCAGACCGGCTGATGTTGGAACTGGGATTTAACAAGGTAAGGCTCTAATACACTGAATATTTATTGGGGAAAAGATAAGGTTAGTTTCCTTCAGAAATCCAAATCCTAAGTTGGCTGCAGCAATATTGTTTTAACTTGTAAAATGATTTCACAGTTCTCCTGCTACATTCTGCTTGGAGACCCACAGAAGAGCAAAAGGGTGCTATGGAAAAAGCTGTATTAGTAGTTGTGCTTCTGTTTGCTGCAGCTAAAAGAAGTCAGGAATAAATAGAGAAGGCTTGGGGCAGAGGTTTTTTGTGATCTGTACATAGTAAGCCTGCTGATGCTGCCATTAGGCTCCTTCCGACTGATCTCTAATGCTCTTGCATACTCAGAACGTGAGCACCTGCGGTGACTGTAGAATTGCCTGTGTATTTCAGATATACAAAGCAGAGAATCCTTTTGACTTCATGGAAAACATCTCTCTGGAAGGCAAGACAAATTTCTTTGAGAAGCGAGTAGGTGAATATCAGAGGATGGGAGTCATGTCGAAGCCCACAGACAACTCTTTCACCCTGGATGCGGAATTTTGAGTGACCTGGGACCGTGTGCATTAATGTGCATCCTGCCCTGTTTGCAGGGAAACACTCAGTGTGCTGAGTCATAGTGACTTGATTCCCGTACTGAAATCCCACTCTTGTAAAGTGTGGTGATACTGGTACACTTTAGAAGGCTGGTTTAGCTCCAGCAGTAAAACCCCTTTTAATTAGATTTTTCCAATGGTGTTAATGCATAGGATGCTCAGGTGTATCTTACAGCACATGCTGTTCCACTCCATGAAAGATACAGGTACTTCCTTCTGCAAGATGGGAGGTTGTGGGCACTGACCCGTGGCTTCTGCTGTTCCCACCATAAACAGAGGAACAGTTAAAAAAATTCCAGTTGTAAATTTGTTGAATAGTCTGTAGAAAACTCTGGGGGCAACTACATGATGACCTCACTGCTTTTTTAGCAGGTTTTAAGTTTACCATTTTTACTATTTTAATAGTTTGTACATAAAGCTGGCACTTTAATGTTTAAACTAAACAATTGTCTTGTAGTATTCAACAATAGTAAAATGCATGTCAAAATCTTTTGCAGCCTAACCTTTTATGACTTGTGCTTCTTTCTGGATATGTAATTTAAAAATGGTGCTGTGAATTAAACTATTCATCTTAAAATATATCAAAGAACAGGAAGAAACTTGGTATGAAAGGTAAAGAACTTAATTGGATATTCTGGGTACTGAAAAATAAGATGCAGGTGGCTTGTAGACTTGATTGCTTTTTCTTTAATACCTGGGAACAGTATTTCATGTAATAAAGAGCTGGTTGGACTCAGTGTTGTACTGGCTTCAGTGCTCCAATGGACAGAGTTGTGTGCTGATTTCCTTTTGAATTACAGTTTTTCTGAGGAAATGCAAGGTCTTCAGGAAATAGCTGCTCAGTCATGTGGTCGATAGATGTCAAGTGAAATTGTTGTGCTTAGCTCTGACTTTGCACTAAACAGATGATGTTTCAGGGTAAATTCAGCTAATTCTGGCTGGTGCAGTATTCTGAACTTTGCATCATGCCAGCTAGTCTTGGTTTGAATACATAACAGTAGTGAAAACAATGTATACTACAACATGGTTATTCCACTCCAAACAGAGCAGTAAAAATTAATGTGCTTTATATAACTGGTGTGAGGTGTGTGGTTTGTGAAGGAATCCTTCTGGGCTCAGAGTTCCTGGAAATGATCTGCAGTGAGATGAAATGACAGTGGAATAGACTGAAAATGGCTACTGCCTTGCTGTACAAAAGGAGATTTTCCATGATTTAGTCTATAGCCAACAAGGAATGTTCTGCATGTCTTCCTTTCCTCAAGCATAGTTAAAGTGAATAAGCTTTATAGAACTCAAAACCTTTTCCTTCACAGGAAAGAACACTGTTTGCTTCTTGCTGCTTAAGTGCTCTCTTAAAGCACAGTATTTGTGGTGCTTCTTGGAGAGGTGCTGCCTTGGTATGAAATTAACTGGCTTGCTGGTCTTTGCTCCTTTGCTCTTGATTGTGCTGAAGGTGATGATGTGTGACTGCTCTTCCTCTGAGCCTGAAGCTAGCAGGCTGCACAAGGCTATCCTAGGGAGAAAACCCCAATAAATAATTAAAAATTCCCAACCTCCAAAGTCTGGGATTCAAGATGGAGGAGTGTTAACTGACAGCTCTAATAAAGGCCTTGCAGCACTGATGCTGCTAACGGGTCAGTGATTGCAGTGGCCTGAGAATAATGTATTAGGAACTGGAATAGGGATGTGCTAAATTGGACAGCCAGACACATTATTTTGAAGCATTGAAATGTAATGCTTTTTTCTGCCTAAATACCAGCATTTCCTTCTCAGCAAATTGGGCTTTGTGTTTTTTCTTGGCTTCTCTCAGCAGTCAAAGCTTTGATCAAATTAAGTGATAAAAGCATCAGAAGTCAGTGTGTTAAGGCTATGTTGTTTAGAGCACAAAGGAGGCAGTAATAAAATACTGAGATTAGTTTGGACCTGAGTATGATTTAGCAGCATTCAATTTATATTCAAATCTGTTAATTCATATACTTAGATGATGTAGAAAAAAGGTAAAACTTCTGATCTATGAGTAGGGTCTACCTGTATTACAGCCATCTCTTCCCATTTGATTCTTGGTACGTGCCAAGGATCAATATGCAAACAATTAGAAAGATTTAATCTGCTGTCTGCAATCCTGGGAAATGGGAACTGGGACTATTTTCAACACAATATAGGAGGACTGCTAGGAATGGATATGAGAGCCAAGTAATCAGTTATAATGGGAGGTAGGAAGAATGTCCCTTTTAGCCAAGCATTGCTCTTATGGGGTAATAGATACTGTAGTTGTGCACGCATTAGAGATAGATTAGATAGGAATTAGAAGTCATTCAAAAGGAGAACAAGGCTTGCTGTGGCTGCTGTTGATCTTATTGGTGCTGCTGCTGTCTAAATGCCTTAGTTTTGGTATCTGTACCTGCTGCAATGCAAGTCAACTTTTCCTGTACAGTCTGGAGAAAAGCTGTGCATCTGATCTGATCCCACCTATTTTAATTCTCTGTTCTCACAGGGATTGAAATGTCTTGCTGTTTCTTAGTTTGAACAGATTATGTCAAAGTCTTGATGAAACACTTGTTTACTGAAAACGGATTACTTTCCAATTTGACTGTGATACCAGTTGTTTGGACACTTGATCCTCTTAAGAATTAAGGAGATAAGTCTTTTATTTCTTTCAAAAAATAAATGAATACTTCCCCAAATAAATTTCAATGAAAATTTAAATAGCCCTTTGGAATACGTCTTGAAATGGAGTTTGGAGAACCAGGAGAGATTTGAAGCGATCAAAGTGTGCAGATGTTTTTATTGGTATGAATCAGAATGGCTGTCTGGTAGGCTGTCTGCCACAGAAAAGTGGAAAGTGATTAGGCTAGTAGAGGAAAAATGCTGAGGGGTAAGTAAAACTGGATGTATTTGATGATGCAATGGCAATGCTCTAATGTCGGTGGTAAAGTTATGCATAACTGATCCCTGGCTGTCCCCTGGGTTTCTTTATTGCTGTTAAAATTAATGGCTTTTAATAGCAGCAGATAAAATGGGAGAAGAGTAACCTCAAGCATAGTTTCTCTTGTTACATTTTTTTTGTAATTTATTAAAAAAGCCAAACACAGTTTCAGGTAAGAAAGCTTCCATAGCTCCTTAATTGACATATTTTCACTTCACATTACATGTCAAATGTTGAAATCTTGACAATGTGGAGGAGGAAGAAGCAGCCTAATGTCAGCCTTGTCCTCAGGAACTAACTGCAACATCAGAGTCTAACAAGTAGAAAATCCCCTGATTTCTGAAATTTCCTGGGGTGATTACAGGAATTTGTGCCCAGAAGAGGTCAGAGAACAATTGCAGCTGCTCGTGCCTGCAACAGGGCACAGACAGCCTGTGAATCTGAAGGCACATTAACAGTCTGGTGTGATCCCTGAAGGGGTAACCACTTCCTCCACACCAGTCAATCAGAAATTTTGCCTGGCAGAAGCAGGGAGTGAATGGAGTTGTCTTATTCCAAGCCTATTTTTCACAGCCTGCTTTATTTTAAGCTGTTGATTACCTCTTGGAGCTTTGGCCCCTCTTTTTGTGCATAATGTACTAGAGAAGGAAATGCTTTCACCAGGAAAGGTTTGGGAGCTGCCGAGTTAAGGCTCAGTCCTGTTTGGTGATGGATGACTAGTTTTTTGTTAGGGATTGATCCCTTGGGACTGTTTCTGAGATCTTATGATCCACACAGACAGTCTTGGTTTCTGTGGTAAAACAGTCCTTACATGAAGAATAGTGAAAGATTAAGCTAGTAAGAAAAATGTTTAATATGTGTCAGACACTGGTTTTACATTTCAAGGGTACCTCTGGATCCCTGGCTCCAAAGGTGCAGCACCAGGGAAGGACAGTGCATTTCTGTTCATTCCACATTCCTGCTCCATGCTCATCTGCATCTTTGGCAGATGAGCATTTACACAGCACTTACACAGCATTTTACTTCATATTTTCTGGTTGTTTCTGATACCTTTAGCCACGTTGCCAGGTGTTTTTCCTATCCTTCTCTTAGCTAGGGAGCTGCCTACCTTGTTTGTCCTTTCAGTCAGCTGTTAGAATCCAGCTCCTAGGTGTTACCCAGTGTTCTAACTCAGGCATTTGTGAGCTCATGTAGATCCAGGGCAACAGCAAACAGCAACCTTGTGTTGCCTGTTTTCCAGCATCCTTCTGCAGCCTTGTGGGCTGCTCTACTGCCAGGCACTGCAGTGAGTCTGCTCTCTTACTGGTGTTGGCCAAAGCTTCCCTGCTTCTCTTTGGAAGATGTTGCCTCATTGAAATGAAAATATTTTGTCAGCATTTATCTCCTAAATACTCAACCAGAAAAGTCCTGATAGGATTAAAAATCAAGAAGAAGCATCAAGATTCAGCAGTGTTTTTCGTGGTGGGTGTAGCACCTGTAAAGATTTTGGTTTGATGTGATCTAGGAGCTTGCAGTAAGTATGTCTAAGTGCTTCAGAATGGATCTGCATCTTCTTT
Organism: Phylloscopus whistleri; assembly: GCA_017589585.1. Lineage (NCBI taxonomy): Eukaryota > Metazoa > Chordata > Aves > Passeriformes > Phylloscopidae > Phylloscopus > Phylloscopus whistleri. The sequence continues at coordinate 2,333,155 of JADMLD010000548.1, forward strand.
GCCCTGGATCTCTGCTCTGGGAGACATTGAAATGTATTCTGATTCAGGACACAGTCAGGAGTCATGAGTTGCTACCTGCTTTAGTTTAATCCTGGTTCTGTAAGTAGCAAAGATTATGGTATCAGTTGAATTTCCACATCCTTGTCTCTTGGTATTTAATTGAATGATTTATCTCTTCTTGAACTTATTTTCAAGGTGAGCCTCAAAAAAGAAATAACAAACCCCCTGCATTTCCTTGCTTTAAAAGCTGATATTCAGCAGGCAGTGGTGGCTTGGCAGGGGAACTCTGGAACAATGAGCAGGTATTGGGTGAAGGTGAGAAACAGGGTTGGAGGTAGGGAGTGTATTAGAAAATAACATTTCAAGATAGGGAAACATTGGCTGGGCCAAGTGTTCAGTGTCTGTTCTGGCTGTAAATTTCTGCCATGTCACTTAAAAGCAATGTCACCCATAAAAAGGACCAAATGTAATTCACCCATAAAAGAAATTGAAATAGTAAGTGTATATTAGATTTGGTAATAACTTTAGGCAGAACACACTAGGTTTATTGGAGGCTTAGCAATAACTTTGCTGTTTCAATTACTGCTTGTGAAAATTGCATCTCATTCTATTGATATAACTATTGCAGTTACCCTTGATAATACTATAAATATGGACAGATATACAGACTTTGGCAAAGTTATTCTGATCTGGGTTTATTGCAGTGTGTGGATTAAGACTGGCAAATGTTGGGCAACCTAACAGGATTATTTTTAATACACATTTTCATAAAACAGTTATCCCTTGTCATATTGAAAAGCTATTTACTATGCTAAATAGGCTAATTTTACGGTAAGTTTTTAATTTTGCCACCTTTCCATTATTCAGCTGTGATGTTGCACTTGTGACTACTAAATCCCTGGGATTATATGTGAAATAGTTGGATGGCTGGCTTGCATTTAAATGAATTAAAGCAAAAAATATTTCAAATAAAGTGTTAAATATTGCTGTGTGGATATTCAAGAAGCAGATGTGATTTCACCACTTATATCCCAAAATAACATGTGCAAAAGCAGATTGTGCAATATTTAAATATGCCTATACACTCAAATGTAGCTTTGCAGGCTCCCCAGGGATGGAATTGTGTGTGGCTTGGGGAAAGTCGTTCACCACGATGGAGTAGTTTTGTTTGAAGGAGCCATTTAGGAAAGGGCTCTCCAAAACCAATCATGACAGAACTGGTCCCAGAGGTGGTGTTGAGGTGAGCAGGCAGGGGCTGGGGCTGGTTGGCAGGGTGCTGCTGTGCCCCTTGGGGTGGCACATGTGGTTCTGGAGATCTGCAGGAGGTGGGTGTTCCCATGACCTGCCACCCCTCCTCGTGCCTGTGCACCCACCATTGCTCTGCTGCCTCAAATGTTCTCGTTCATTTGGGCCTTGCCACAGCAGTTAATCAGGAGTCTCATTTTGGAGTAATTAGTGCCCTAACACGTTCCCTGTTGCAGGCAGTACATGTGGCTGTCACCAGGGGGGCTCCTTGGTAAAGAAAGCAACAGCTGCTCCAGCAGTTCAGGTGACACTGCCAAGCACTGGCTGTTTTTGAAGTGCCAGGTGGCTGTCACACCTGGGGGGAGAGCTGGGCTGCAGGAGCTCTCCCTCCCGATGTGCATACGAGTATGGTCCACACTGGCTTGTTTACTGAGTGCAGGGCAAGAGATTACGTGTGCAAATCCTGCTCTCCTCAGGATTTCGTAGCAGACTGGTCCCTTCAACAGGCAGCTCCCCCCAAACACATGGTACAGGCTGCTGTATTTTTGGGGGGAGTTGCCTGTTCTGCAGCATGGGTGCTTTTCTCACCAGCTCACAGACACGGGACTAAATGCAAGTGCATCATGTGTGCTAATTCACCATGCAACACAACAGCTGAGGATGGGAGTGGCTCTTGTAGAAATACATCTTGTAGATGTATTTTAGTGAATGCCAGACCTCTGTTTGTGCTCTCTTTCATTCACCTCTCTGGGAGCCCTTTCCAGACTGTGCTGTGCTCTTTTTGGGGTGCTGGGGCCATAGCAAACAAGCAGTATATCTCCTGCAGAGAAGGACTTCTTAGGGTGCCACCCCAAGTGCCCTCAGTAGGAAGAGATCCTAATGTCTGTTAATCTTAACTTCTTCCCTCAGGAATCAAGGTCATGGCTCTCCTTGAAGCCTCCAGCAGATACAAGCAGTCCAAGCAGAAAGGTTTATTTAATGGGATGAGAAGAGAGCAGAGAGGGGCTTTCTGTTCTGTCCTACAGATCCTCTAATTGGGGTTGGTTCTCAGCTCAGGGTAGTGTCAGTCCACGAATAATTATTTGGGTGCAGTCACACAGTGGATTGAGGCTGAGGGGTTAAAGGTGGCTTTATTAGGCCTGAACCTCTGCTGCTGAACAGGAGCACCAGGTGATACTTAAAACAGGTAGAAGGGGGGGTGGATCTGATTTGCAGCAAAAAAAAAGTGTGTATTGCTGAGCTGGTAGTTCACCTAAAATTCATTTTACATGGGCTGTGCTGTAAACTGAGATGTTACATCCTCCTGAGCTGCACAAGTGCAGGGGTCCCCTGTGGGGTGTTTACCCGGGTGTCTTCAAGGACTGAACCTGTGTTCATACTGCTGCCAGCACAAAGGTGCTGGGATGTGGCTGTTGGCAGGGGATGGGGCTGGCTGCAGTGTGGTGCCCAACCTCAGCTCTTCCTGCTGCAGCCTCACCACCTCTGGGCACAGCAGCATCTGCTTCTGACTGTGACTTGTACCAACACCCTTCCAGGAAAAGCTCTCCAACTGTAAGTGCACTTCAGAGCTGCCACGAATGCCTGGTGTGAAAATTCTCTTTTCCCTGGCTTAGATGAGCCCTGTAAGCCATTTTATTTGGGGATTAGTTGTGCCCTGCTTATCGCATATTAAAAACATAGTAGGTTTCTCTTGCCTCCTTTACATGCAAACAGGCAAAATCCACCCAGAAGTGCCATGGTAACGGGCTGAAGCGATGCTGTCTGCAGTGCTGCAGGTGCTGCAGCTGCTCTAGGTAATCACTGAGCTCTGTTGACAAAGAATGGGGTTGTGAGACTCACTCTAAATATTTCCCAGAAAGTTTGCTTGGGAATGGTGAACATTATAACACAGGACAGCTAAAAATAGAGTTCTTGCTGGTAATTTTTCGGCGTTTGGTTTCACGGTGTGGGATGTGATTTTTCAGAGGAGCTGTACATCTCTGTTCCCCCCTCCCTGTTCAATCACAGCGTCTTTGCAAATCAGGCCTTTTGTGCCTCCCAAAATCAAGTTCTTAAATAAAATAGAGGACAGAGTAATGGAAAAAAGTAGATCTCAAAGTTGTACTTGTGAGGGTTTATTGTGGGGGTTGTTAATGCCCCATGTGGCATTTTAGAGTTCACCAAAGGGAGATTGGAAAGGAAGTCTCACAGTTGTGTAGGACTTGGGAATTAGCTGCACAGGCTTTTCAAGTTGTTTATGCCAAAGAGAGACAAAAACCTGAGGAGGAAGAAGTGGGGTACTGTGAATCACAAATAACTTGATCCTGCCCTTGATGAAGTGAATGCTGCTACTCTCTATTGTCGGTGAGAGAAGGCTGGGAGGCTCTTGCAAACCCTACCCTAATTAACTGACTGCTGCCTTAATGCCTCCCAGGAGCCTGGGGTGATGCTCTGTTGTGTGCTGTGGGAGCCCACTTGGTCCTGAGGCTTTGCAAATCATGTTCAAGACCTCCTGAGAGGTAAGTTAAAAACATGGCTTTTTTTTTTTTTTTTTTAAAACCATTCTTACTTTGGGAGCCTGTAGAGCTTTATGGTAAGGAGGCTGCTTCTTGCTTTGTGCTGGAGGTTCTGCTGAGGTGGAGAGGCTCAGAATGGTTTTGCTGTGGGCTGACTTGTCTTTCTGTTTACCATGAATATCTTTTCCCCCTGGGGAAAAGGGATGAAGATCCCTGTTTCCATGTGGAAGGGTCAGGCTTTGAGATGGAAATGGGTGCAGTGCCCTTGAATTTTTCCTGCTGGGTCTCTAGCTCTGTGATCTAAGGTAGAACTAACTTGCAGGAAGGTTCAAACCTGTGTGTCAAAGGAGCAAGACTTTCTGAACTACTGAACTTGTAAGATTGGAATGTGTGGACTTCTGGTTCACTCTTGACTCGTGATGATCTATCTGACCTTGCTGGAAGCATGAAGGTGTGGGGAGTTAATGTGCCTGTTCCAGACGAGGGATGAATGAGTGTTTTATGGCTGTCTTTCAGGGAGTGGAGACTGTAATAAAAGCCACTGTCCCTAAGCAGAATGTTGTAATTCTCTCTGTGTGTTACTATGGTGTTCCAGCAACTATGGATTGCCAGGTACTCTTTCTAAATAATGGTTTCTTTAATTATTTATACCTTAAGGGTCAAAGAGGGTTTTGTTTTGACAGGTTACAGGAACAACTGGATGAGTCAGAAGAACAATTGACAGTGCCATCAGAGAAACCTTGATATTTCTAACAGGAAGCTTATAATTAAGCTGAATCACTGTGTCATTTGTGTTACCCAGATCCATGTGTCCAAAAAATATCATTAGCCTCATCTTGTATTACAGGGCTGTGGCTCCATTCACAGAGCTGAAGGTTGCTAAAGCTTGGTTTTGTTAGCTCTGCTTGTGGTGCTGATGCTTTGGAATGGGATTTGAGGTGTGGAAGCATCAGGTCAGTGCTGAAGTACGATGGTATGTGTTGTTAGCTGGGGTTTCAGTGTGCATCCAGCCTCTCTGCATGATACTTTGGGTACAGATTCCTAAACAGCTGGATTGGTCTTTCTTGGAAGTGCATAAGAGAACCCCCCCTAGTCTCTCTAGTATCTGAAAGACCTTTTCTCAAAATCAGGCACTTGTTGCTAAGTCTTCACTTTTCAAGAGACTTCCTGTGCTGCCTGCAAGAAGAGTAATTTCCCACAAGGCAGCCACGTTTCCTTGGTGTTGATCTTAATTAGGACAAGTATGACAAATAATGTTGCCCTTAAAACTTAATGAATGATTTCCTCAAACAGTTGTTAATTATTACATAAAGCCACTGCCTTCAGACTTCATTGAAATGGTACAGAAGATGCATATTTTTAAATATCACTGTCAAAGTGAAGTTTATTCATCTTGGACGATGAGCTGCTGAGATGGAGCAGGCCTGTAGTAGCATGAAAAGCTAGTGCCATGCGTGAGATATCCTGGGATTAGTTTCATTTAAGTTTCCATGCTTATGACAAAGAAATTTGTATCTGGGCTGGTAAACCCAGTACCTCCTTAGAGCTGATGAAGGGGAAGGGGCAGCTTGTATGGCCAGTGTCAGACAACAGCTTCCAGGGGGATGAAAGGTGCCTCATTTCTTTTCATGAATGGCACAGGCAGTCTTGGGGATTAACTCTTGTTTTGGCATTTACATCTGGTGCCATGAATTCCAGCTTTACACAGCTGGAATCACATCATCTCCCTGGTCCATCTGAAGCTTGTGGGTTTTGTAAAGGGGATTCTCCGTGCTGCCCAGCTGCTGGTATCCTGTATCACACTGGGATCAAGCCAGTCCTCCTCTGGTTCCCTCTTTTGTACCTCACACAACCTTTTTCGGACCTTTGCTGAGCAGGCACTCTGTTTGCTGCCTAAATCCCAGGGATTATGTGATTGCTGAAGTGGTGAGCTGAGGAAGGCAGCTTACGCTAATGCGCTGGGCCGTGAGCGGCAGGCAGGAGCCTACAGCCCCTGCAGCCAAATCCAGCTCTGCCCATCTGTCAGAGCTGCCCTCCAGGGACTCACAGGTTGTCACTGAGTGTTTAAAGGCTGCCTGTTGGGTTGGGAGCTGCTGCATCCTGGTTTCAGCAAAGGCAGATAGAGAGGCACGGAGGAGGCGTTCATGGGGCAGCTGTTTGGATGGGAAGGAGATCATCACAGTACCTGCTGAAACCCACAGTCATGTACCAGCTCCTTGCATCACTTCACCTGTCAAGCTCATGAATGCCTGTCTCCTGAATTTGCCTCTTTTGCTGCTGATCTTGTCTGTTACACATTTTGGTTTGTGTTTTTATTTTCTCTTGGTGTGATCTGTTTTCCCTCTGTCTCTCTTTGCACATGCTCCCTCCCAGTTTGTCCTGATGCTCTGCTTGCTGTAGCATCAAGGCAGCCAAGATGAAGAATGGAAGCAGTGATGTTCATATTGGGGCTTTTTTTATTGTTTGGTTTTTCCTTTTTGTTTTGTTTGATGCTTGTGTCTGCGAAATATGGCCAAAAGGAGAAGAAAGGGATGTTGGAGCATCTCTGCCCAGGAGGGTGCAGGCAGCCCTGAGCTCACATGGAGTTCAAGCTGTGTCTGCGTCCAGGCAGGCAGGTACCCGAGCTGTGCAGCAGCCCCTATGGGCACAGAGGCCACCTACAGCCTCTGAATAACATCGTTGTCCTGCCAGAGCACATGAGAGATGCAGACTAAAATTTAGGTCATGCTTAATCTGTATCACAGATTAACTTGTTGAATGGATCCTCATAAGCGTGTCATGGATGTGAGGAGTATGTGATACAAACAGGATGAAAGTAGGTATTATGGATGGGCATAAGCAATTTGTATGTTAGCTTATGTGCTTACTAACGTGTATAAACATTTATGTATTCTGATTGTTACTGACCTTTTATATGAAGACTTTAAACAGAACCTTCATATAAACACTCCTGCAGTTTAACAGTGGCCTGCAGCCCCAGAAAATGTGTCTTCTATGCTTTCCTGCAGTAACAGTGTTGTACTGTCTCATTCTCTGAAAAGACCTCAAATGGAGAATTCCCTCTGTTGGCTGCTAATGAATTTCACAGGTTCTTGTAGGGAAAACTCTGAAGCTTGTAATATTTTTTTTCCTTATGCTGAAAAGACCAGTGATGAGGACAAAGACTGCCTGTCTGATTGCATCTGCTGCTCAGAGATGCACCCTCTGCCAACACTGGACTTATTTTCTGTGCCAGCTCACTCCAGAGATAGATCCAGGCCAACTGGAGACCATTCCTTAGCAAGCTCCATGTTTGCAGAGATGCTCAGGTGTGCCTGGGGCTGTGGGATAGCATCTTCCAAAGAGTATTGCAGGCCAAGCCTGCCCTGTTTGGGAAACATTGTTCTGGGCAGCCTAATGTGTGGAGGGACAGACGTTTGCTGACTGTAGAGGATCTAAAACGTAAGATGCAGCAAATTTATTACCAGGCTGCTCCTTGCTGCAGCTTTTCGCAAGGTGAAGAGATGAAGCAGATGATTAGATCTGTGAAGAAACAGAATGGTGATGCACAGCCTTCCCTAGGGTGGGAGTGAAAACCAGTCGAGCACATCTCTCCTGTCTTGCAAAACAAACATGCTTCCCTTGTAGATTGAAGGAACAATCTGCACCTGGATGAGCTCTGCTGTAGCTGCTTGGCAACTTGAGTGCTTTGTTATAGGGGAAAACCCTTTGTGTTTAGTTCAGCCTGCTGAAAATGCTGTTTGCTATCAGCAAAAGGGGCTAGACCTGACTCCCCACCACCCATGTTTTATCCACCTGCTATAAAGCAGCCAGTGGCTAACCCTCAGCTGGAGCTGTCCCAGAACCTGGCACTAAAATCCCGGAATATCCAGTCCTCTTAGAAGCCAGATTTCCTCTAGGCTTGCAGTGCTGGTTGCAGCAGCAGTGAGCAGCTGCTCCCCACATGAGGTGTCCCCCTCTTGGTCCCCCTACCAGCTCTCATGGTGGGGTTAAAGTGATGTGCTCCACAGGAACTGTCCTTGACCTGTCAAGCTTTTTCCCTCTTCTGTTCCATAGCCAGGTGTTTTCTGGGCCAGGGAGAGCCTCTAGATGTGCATTCATACTTAAGGGGAGGGTGGCCAGCTTGTGAGTGATGGAATGGGTGGGGACAGTAGGGGCTTCTGGTGCTGAAGCTGCAGAATCCTCGAAGCTTCAGAAGCCTGGCTTTGCAGCCAGCTGCTTCCACCAGCTGTGTGCTGTGGCCTTCAGGGGCAGGTCCCCACTCTGCCCTGCTCTTTGGCTTCCTAAGACATGCAATGGGTATTTTGTGGCTTGGCCACCTGGAAGCAGAAGTCTTTTATGGTGAGGGAAGCCTTGTGAGTTATGAGCCTGATGGGGCTTATCCATTCTTACCTGGAAAATGACAGAATAAGCCCAGCCCCAAGGGACTCTGGAGCCTGGGGTTAATTTAAACAACCAAAATCAGGTGCCAGCCTGAGTTCCTGAGGCAGCTGAAGGAATTGGACCACATTCACTCATGTTCCTAATAAAGCTCCCACTAATGCAGTGCAAGGGACTTCCCCCCTCACCTCTGGCTGGGAAATGTGGGCAGTATTTAAGTTATGTGTTCTCTTGCCCAATGCCTGTCTTATTTAGAGCCTTCTGCCTGTGTTCACTTAGTGCTTCATTATACCCCTAGTGGTGTTACTTTTGCAAAGCCATGCTTAAATAGGACAGGAAACATATTTACAGGACATGAACTCTTCCTGGCTCTCTTGCTGCTGAGGCTTGCTGCTCGTCCTGCTTCTTCCTTACCCCAGTAGATGACTCCCTTGCAAAACTCATCTGATACCACAGTGGGAGAGAAAACAAAAGCCTGTATCAAGAAAATCATGGCCAGCAGGACTAGGGAAGAGATTGTTCAGCACTGGTGAGGCCACACATTGAGTGCTGTGTCCAGTTTGGGGCCCCTCACTTCAAAAAGGACGTTGAGGTCTGGAGCTGGTCCACAGAAGGGAAATGAAGTTGGTGAAGGGTCTAGAAAACTTCTCTTACAAGGAGCAGCTGAGGGAACTCTTTAGCTGTTTAGCTTGGAGAAGAGTAAGCTTAGTGAGGACCTCAGCTCTGAAAGGAGGTTGTAGTGAGGTGGGGATTGGTCTCTTTGCCGTGTCTCAAGTGATGGACAAAAGAAATGGCCTCAAGTTGCACCAGAGAAGGTTCAGTTTAGATACTAGAATTTTTTTTCACTGAAAGAGTCATCAGGCATAGGAATAAGTTGCTCGGGGGGGGGGGGGGGGGATGGTGGATTGACCATCTCTGGAAGTGTTTGAGAGGCATCTGCATATGGAATTTGGGAATATGGTTTAGGCACCAATAAGGTAGTGCTGCACTGATGGTTGGACTGGATGATCTTGAAGATCTCCAACCTTAATGATTCTGTGAAAAGGTGAATTACAGGACTGTGCCAAATCTGTTGTGATTATTGAAATGAACAGAAGCACCTGGAATTAGGTGGAGTAATGCATAAACCCAAACCAAACTGAAGAATTACTGAAAATACTGAGTTGTTCTGGAATTCTTTAGTGATGAAATTAACAGAGAAGTGAATTAAAAGTGATGTAAGATAAGTCACAGTGCAACACAAATATCTCATGATTGTCTTCTATATTTTAGAGCTTGTCTTTGAGACTTACATGGAAGAGAGCTACAGTGAATGAAATATGGAGAATATAAACAAACACAGGTCATGTTTTATTCAGTTTAGGGAGAGGCAAGATTTAAATTACACAGACTTGAATTCTGAGTCTGAGCCTGGGAGCTGCTAGTTCCAAGGATGGCATAATTTACTGCTATATCATAATTTAATGATATTTAAGCACTTGCAGTCCACAGGCAATATTTTTAATTGTCTTGCAGGTGTAATTTAATTCAGATTATCCAAGTAATCTTTAAGATAAGGTCAAATCCCAAGGTGGGATATTTTGGTCATTGTGGAAAGATGTAGATAGAAAAAATATCTGGTTTTGAATGTGTAAGGTTTAGCAGTTATTTCATATATGGTCTGATAAAGCCTTAACAGTAAGAAATGTCTTTTTTTAAAACGCAACAGATGAATATGTTGAAAGTACGGTTTCTAGAAATGCAATTCCAAAATTAACAGCTACCTCTGAAAGACTGCCTTTCCCTTTATTAGGTAGACTGTTGAGTATTTTCCCTTTGGATGCTCACTTTGCCCTGTAATGCTTCAGGGCTTGTTAAATTCATTGAGGCTTTGTGATGACCTGGGGCATTGCTCAGCTTGCAATCAAGGATAGCATGGTTTGTGTTCACACATCACTCTTACCTCTTCTTACATGGAGGGAGTGTGCCAAAGGGAATGTTTGCCTTCCACCTGAAACTGGTGGCCAAGCTCTTGCTAGTCTGCTCAGACCCATGAGGTTTTATATGTAATGGGGTGTTGCATTTGGAATGTCTCTGTTGATTCCTAGGCTGGCTCTATCCACTTGTGACTGCTGATGGTAAACCATCTCTATTGTCAATCTAAAGTCATGCTTTGACTCATGCCTCTGAGGCTAAAATACTGTCTGCCACCTTTCTCCTGCTGTATTCCTCCCCATAGACAAGGGCAGTATTAATATTTCAGTCCTCTTATTTATTTTTGAGATGATGCTGTTCTTGCTAGTGAGGTTTTCACCTGTGATTTTGGTGTCTTCAATTACTCTTTCTCGCTGTGTTTCTTAAAACTCTTCTGCCCATATGTACCAGTGAGTAGATGTCCCCTCTGGAGAAGCTGCATTATGCTTAGGCCATGCCTGCATGTGGAGAATTTCCTTTTGTAGCTCTGTATGAAGTGGCAGGTCACAGCTACATCCCTTGCAGCTATCATTCCATAGCTTTAGTTTTGTGTGCACTGGGCTGCTCTCAGAGTACCCACCACCAGTGCTGAACGTTGGGGAGAACAGGTATATCTCCTTGTTGCAACTGTGGTTGGGGGACATACCAGGTGGTCAGATATTGCCTGTAAGGTGTGTCACTGAAGTGCTGTGGGTTCTGAAGCAGAAGGAGACATGAGCAAAGGACCCTCCTTCTCAGATCCACCAAGTTTTGTGTGCTGAGAGTGAGGTCCTCCCACACAACTACTCTGAGCTTTTTCACTCATACCCTGTATATCTTGACCTCACATATCGGACGTGGAGCCAACCTGCAGGTGAGTGCTGGATGTGGCTGAGGAGCAGGCTGCAGGATCGTGCTGCCAGTGGTGATGGTGGGTCCATGCCAGCCACAGCCCTTCAGCAGACAAGGTCTCTGACATGGCTGGATTGCTGGGTGCATAATTCTCCTCTTCCAGACTTGGTGAACTTTCTTTGAGGGGAAACTCAAATTCTGGTTAAGTATGCTGGAATTCAGACAGGTACAGCCACAATTGTCACTGCTGACTGCAGGGGAGAAACTGTGTCTTATTAAAGAAAAAGAGGCTGGAAAGAGATGGAAAAAAGAATGAAAAGAGCACATACAGGACTCTACTAGTTTGGTTTAAAACCCAGACAAAGGAGTTTTGTTCTTTGTCTGGATGACTTGCTTAAATGACTGGGGGTGTGGGGCAGAGGAAGAGAAAGTTCCTGTGATGCCTTTTGGAAATGTCGCTCCTCACTGTTCAAATACCACATTGCACTAAGGCTTGTAAATCACACGTCATTTCCTAATTAAAAAATGATGAGCATAATTGTGTCTTGACTGCTGCGGCAGAACCTTGCTCAGACAGACGTGCTCTCTCTCAGGGTCTCACTGTGTAATCCACCATGCCTGCCTTCTGCTTTCCTGTTTGGGGCTAGGCTCATCACAGAAAGGGCTTAAGCAGGGGACCAATTTTTGTTGCTGGCAAGGGGATGTTGAATGACTGATTGAAAAGAAAAAGTGCATGAAAGCCTATTTTCTGTGTGCTAAGCCATGGTTTAGAATTGTAGTCCAGGCATAAACTACTATTGCAGTAGGGTGCTGAAGAAAACATGTTTGATTTCTGGTTCATGGTCTTTTTGGAGACACTGCATCTGTATCACTTGCTTCAGTGTAGCAGCATTGGGATTCATAGTAGCAGTTATAAAATATAATTCTGACTACATCTGTCCTGAGAAATTTTAGAATTGCATTTTCTACTGCGGTGCAACTCTCCTCAGCAGAAAAGCAATTGTGCTCTGTAGACAGCATATGCAGAAGATTACTTACAAATTTTGTGGGCAGAAGTATGAGCTTGTGGTAGGCATTTCAAATAAAGTGAAAGTGTCTGTTTTGCAAGCTCCGGTTGTATTTTTTTGTCTCCTTCACTAATTAAAGTAATGAGTGTTGCTTTAGTTATCCTGCTGTGAATAGCAAGCCACTTGGGGGAGAATTAATATTGACAGGAGCTGTTAGATATTTAGAATTTTTTTGTGTGTGTCCAATGAGGAAAATGAGTTTGTGGACCAAGCATAGCACAAGTCTCTGTGCCTCCCATGGAGACTGCCTGCTGCCCACCCTCTGCGACCTCCACAGCTCAAAGCCTCCTCTGCTGCTGTGAAGGCACTTAGCCAAGCTGAGCTTCCCCTCCAGTGCAGCAGGCTTCTTTCTGCTCATGTCCCTTTTTAAGGTGATTTATTTCCCAATTATTGAGTGAGTGAGTGAGTGAGTGTGCTTGTTAGGTCAGGTTGGTTTGCTCAGCGCTGGTGGTGAGGAGCCAGCCAGTGGCTTTTCTTACCAACCTGCAGCCCAACAGACAAAAGGACCATCTCTTCCAGGTCCCTTGCTGTGCCTCCCCACTGTCTGCCTCTCAGTTCCTGTCAGCAGGGTAAATCCCTTCCTCATGTGATCCTGACTACATTTTGGAGCATGAGAGCCGCTCTGTCTTTAGATGTCCTAAAGGAGAGGGTGATTCAAATTGCATGTTTACCTGTGGAAGTCAGAGGCCATGCCTTGTCCCAAGACAGGGTGAATTCTGCCTGAATTACTTTACTTATATGTGCACCAAACTATGGCTTTGCACCTTACCCCCAGGTAAAGTGCTCTGGATCTTCACTATCTTCACTGTTAAAAATCCTTTCTCTTGTCTGCTCTAAGTCTCCTTCTGATTTAAACCTTTTGGTTATCCTGACACGGAGGACAATTAATCTTCTCTGCTTGGTAGCTACTTTTCATGTCTTTAAAAGGAAGTATCAAGTCTCTCCTCAGCCTTTTCCCTCCTTACCTGCCTCACCACCAGTTAGTCCAACCTTTCCTTTAAGACCATACATTTCTGGTCACTGATGATGCCTGTTGGTCTCCTGAGTGTCTCTTCTGAAACATATGTCCAAGGCTACATTTAGGTTTCCTGTTGAGTTCTTACAGCTGTTGGTTCCTGGGTGATACTTGCCTCCAGCCCTCCCAGGTGTTGCAGGATGTTTTTTCATTCTGCATGGTGTGGATGCACACAGTGCTTGCAGGGCACTGCTTACTTGTGATTAGTGGTGATGCTCTGATCCTTTTTTATTAAGTTGCTGCTTTACCATCTCTTTGTCATCCTGTATTTTTCCACTGCCCTTTTGAATTGCATCCAGTTTATTTTCAGCTTGATGCTTTTTCCTTGTTTTGCTTTCTTCTCATCTCTAAACATAAGCTATATAGCCTGAAAATATATGGCTGTACTACATGTAAGGAAAGAATAACACTTTGCACGTCACTCTTACCTTTCAACAGATTTAGATATCTGACTGTCTTCTCTGAGACTGTATGAAATTGTTGTTAGCCACGTGGAATATTCCATCAGAACAGTGCTAATTTCCTTCTGCAGCCTCTCAGAAGAGCTGTGTTGTAATGCTGGGTAATTAAGTTTTACTTCTATTGGCCTTTTAACCAAGGGTACCGTAACCTTGCTTTAAACTGGAAATTCACAAGGAAAGCTTAAACCTGAGTCCTGGCCCAGCAAGATCCCATGTGAGGTGCTACTGTGAGGTGGTGATGCTGGAACCAGTGCTGTCCTGTGGGACTGCTCTGGTCAGGGAGATAAGTGAAGGATGCTCTGGGTGGATGTGTTAACCTTGTGCTGTGTATCACATCAGAGGGAGATGTACTGGCTTTGTGGATTCCTGTGTCTGTGCTTGATTTTCCATGGTAAGAAGTTCCTGTACCACTCTGGAGCTGAGCTCAGCATCAGAGCTGTCTTCCCAGTGCTGCAGTCCTTTAAAGCACATACCACACTTCCCTGCTCCTCTCCCTTGGCAGATGCTGTCCAGGTTTCATGGAATGATTGATGTGTGCTGATGCCATGATTTGGGTTGCCACAGCCCACAAGGAGCTGTTTGCCTCATAACCCTGGGGGGGCAGGGCAGGGCACAGGCTGCAAGCTCGGTGTCCCCTCTGCATGCCAGGGGCTGTGGTTCCAGGGCCAGCAAGCTGGGGGGTGCAGACAAGATGCTGGGAGGGGTTCAGAGATGGAATTATGCTGGCTGGGGCCTCTCTGTGCTGGGGCAGGCACTGAGGCAGGTATGGATGTCTCCTGCAGGAGTGGGTGGTGGTAGAAGCACGTGAAGAGATGGACTGATCAGTGCAAGGAGCTGGGTGTCCTTGGTGGCTCCTTCTTCAGTGTCTGCAGGCATTTAGTGGAGAAGATCAGATCACTGGTGTCTCCTGTACATCACTGGGACAAGTCAAGCAGAGCCTGTGGAGCAACAGTCCAGGCTGGCCACATTTGCTTTTGAGGCCACTGTGCTTAGTTCAGTCTTGGGAAGGGGGAAAGAAAAAGCCAGTGGAGAAGGTGGCAGCTTCTCTCCTCCTGCTCCCATCATTTCAGAGTTAGATTAGATATTAGGAAGGAAGAAATTCTTTACTGTGCAGATGGTGAAGCACTGGAAGAGGTTGCCCAAAGAAGTAGTGGATGCCCCTGGAAGTGTTCTAGGCCAGGCTGGATGGGGTTCTGAGCAGCCTGGTCTGGGGGAAGGTGTCCCTGCCCACAGCAGGGGGCTTGGGACTGGAAGATCTTCAAGGTCCCTTCCATCCAGACCATTCCATAAAACACTGCCTGACTCCTGCCTCAGTTTCTTGAGCACATGCATTTCCCAGGAGTATGGAGAGACTTAACTGTTACACAGATTAAAACAGATACAGAAACAGCAAGGGCTGGAGTGATGTGTCTGTTCAGCAGAAAGTGGGGTATGGCAGGAGGCACAGAAATGGCAGTTTTAATTATAAATGAATTTCTAATGCAATTTGCACTTAATACATCTGGCACAATAATTTTTCCATGGGAACTTCAGGATGCTGGGTTGAACAAATTGAGTGCAGCTTTCACTAAGTTATACTAAGTTGCACTAAACAATTGTATTTGTAATTCAGTGAATTCCTGACCTTTGCTGGGTGAATAAATTTGGACAGTAGGATGAATGCAGAGACACAAAGATGCTTTTTGCTTGACATTTAGATACTATTAATGAGCACAAGTAAAAGAATAAATTCTAGCAAATGCAGGTTATTTCAGTAATTGGAACAGTAATGATTCAAATTTTATTTTATATTTACAAGTTTATCACTCATGTGAAGCTTTCTAAAGGAAGCTGCAAAGGCAGACACCAAATTAAAAGTAGCTGGTTGGCTTTCTGTAAGAGACACTGCCTGGAAATCACCAGACAGGAGAAATTTAAACTCAGCCCATAAATGCAGGTTTCTGGCCTCCCCACAGTGTCATTGAATTCCAGGTAGGAAGATCAATGTCTAGTTTCTTGTCTCTAAGTTCAAATCTAATTCTGGTTGTGGTTGGTAGTGATGACCAGTTTTTGGGGTAGTGGTTGTGCCCTGGTCAAGTGGCAAATCTTGGGATCCTGCATCACTTCAGAGATTGTTCAGTTAAGGTCAGGGACTCTTTGCAGATTGTTTTACCAACTATAAACCTGCAGAGAAGTATTTTGTGTTCGCTGATTGTATTCTTTCTGTTCTTTTTTTTTTTTTTTTTAATGGATAGATGGGAGGTGAAAAAGATGCTGAGTATTTTCATCTTGTATCTTTGATCCCTCCCCAAAAGTTAAGCTGTAACAGAGGGTATCAGAGAAAGGTGTTTATCCAGATCACCTTTCGTGGAGATGGTTTAAGTCCAGCAGGATATAATGAATTGTTGCTGTTGAATCTATTGACAATTTAACAGGGAATGAGGTGTTTCTCATGCTGCTGTAGAAAGCTAATGTGGTTAATTATAAGAAGGAAATGAACAAAAAATTGAGGAAACAACCTCCCATGTTCATCACACTGGATAAAACAGCAAAGCAGATGGAGAGGAACAAGTGCTTGAAATATTGTTCATGGAGAAGTTTAGTCAGTAAATAACCCCATTATCTGTAGATGACTGTGAGCAGATGATTTTTATTTGGTTTTGTTAGACAGGTCAGAAGCTAGAGGAGGATAAACTCTCCTGTGGACATGGATCTGTGATTTGTGTATGTGTCATTGCTTATCTAGCCCCTCTGTGACTGGGAGCAATTTCTCAGTTTCTCCTTGCAGAAGATGAAAACAACGACAATTGCTTAACTATTTGGAAGCTGCAAGACTCTGTAAACAGGTAAACCTTTTTGTTTTCTAAATAAAGTATCCATGCAGTGTCAGTCCAAAGTGAAGCTGTGATGTATTTAGCAGTGGTTGGACAGTGCTTGTTTAATCTGATTACTTCTCCTGCTCTGATTATCTCTTGCAAGTGCCAAGGAAACTTTCTATTTGCTGCCTAAAATGCAGGACTCCAAAGGGGTCAGCATCAAATCTGTCTTCTTGGTGGTGCCTCTGTATCTTATCCTGTGTCCAGACTCTGGTCCCACTGAAAATCACTGCCATCATTCAGTGCTGGCTGTCAGACTGTGCTGAGTACATCATCCTCAGGGTACCAAATGCTTCTGACATTATGCAAATTTCTATAATGGCTCAAGTCTTAATTTGCTGGCTGCTGTGTGCAATGAAGCTAAGGGCTGGGAGCAGCAAATCCTGATCCTGGAGAAGACTCCAGAAAGTTTTTACCTCTCTCACTATAACCCATTGGTCCTCTCTCAACAGTCACAAACTGGTTTGGGACCATTTCAATAATTATTTGTTTTGAAATTATCTGGCAGTGTGGCACCAAGATTTACAGCACACTCGTGCATTTGGGCTGTGTCAGATCTTGGTGACTTTGACAAAAGCATCTGTGGAATAGGTGGGATGTTGGTGTAAGGGCTGTGTGTGTTAAACCTCTGTGCTGAATAATCTTGCCTTTATCAGGCCTGGACACGCCTGGTCACTGAACTGGGTGTACACCCAGCCAGGGGAAAGTTTGTTGGACCTTAGAGGGGAAATACATAAAGTTTTGTCCTGAACTCTGCTGTTTCACTGACCACAGAGTTCCCTTCTGGGTTATGTCCATTCCCAGGCTCTCCTGAGACTTATATGATAAGTCATTTAGGAGTTGTGACAGGTCCTAAATACTTGGAAGGAAAATATCCAACTCTGATCTATCTAAAAATCCGATTTAGTTTAAATGCATGCAAACAGTGGGAAGACAACAAAGGACATATCTTCAGGTCATTCACCTTTCTTAGAAACCTCCAGTAAATCCTCTTCTGGAAGAGCCTTTCATTATTAGGCCCCTCTCTTGCAAAGTCAGAACCTTTTGGGGAGAGAACTGATGATTTAGGGAGCAGAGAACCAGGGGTATGCACAAGTCCATGAAGTTTTTTGGTAACTTGTGTGGGGTACTTCTGAGGCCTCCCCTGGACATTTGAGTGTAGATGGTTTGATTCAGGAGCTCTTAGATACAATCATAGAAGCCAGATACTGATCTGCAGAGTTTACAGAGTTTACAGCTGTGGGAACAGCAAAATTAATGTTTAAGTTGTTTATTGTTAGAGGCAGGCAAGCAAAATGTCATGTATGAATGATTTCTTATAAGGGTTATGCTGAAGTTTTGTTGGCAAACTTGGAAACTTATAATTGTCTTGTAGATCAAGCCCCTTCAGCAGGTTCTGTTTGGGTACCTCCCCCATTCCTGAGCTGCATTCCTCGGATGTTTCCGTGGCTGGTGCAGCGATCGTCTGTCGATTGCTCAGTCAATAGGCAGCCAAACCAGCTGCCCTGTGCTGGATGCTAACAAGCACAGAGCCTGATCTTGCAGGCTCTCCTAATTGAATTTTGCTTACAACACAACACTCAGTCATTTGGTAGGACGAGACCTATAAATGGTGGTCCCCGTGTCTTTTTGTGTAGCTGTCCATGGATACAACAGCTGTGCTAGGGAGGGATGCCCTTTGCAGGAGGCTTTGCAGTATGAGAGAAAGACTCAAAAGCAGGGGGATGTTACTTGAATAAATGAACTCCAGGGTTTTATATCCTTCACCAAAAAAGTCTGTCTGGAATCCACAGGGATAAAATTAATGGTGAAAATAAATTACATAATCTAGATTCTGAGGCAGTTCTGTTCTTCATGTGTGGTTTCTAGATCATCCTAGAGAAGAACTGGTTCTCCATTAAAATCTAAATAATATTGCATGTGAGATGTGATGTGTAATGTCTGTGGGCACACTGATGAAGACAGCTGGTAGCTCTCCTGCAGGATCACAGGATCCTGGAGGAGAAGCTGGATGCCTTCATAGTCTGCAGGAATTTGCTGTACAATGATTCCTGGTTTGAAAATTTAATCTGAGCTGATGCCAAACTGTCCAAGAGATCACAAACACACAGAATCCTTAAGGTTGAAAAAGACCTTTAAGATCAAGTCCAACTGTCAACCCAGCATCACCACCATGTTCATCATCAAGTCATCAGAACTTTGATTTCCTCTCCCTCTCAAATACTTCAGTCTATTTTTTAATGAACTGTAGTGACTATACTAATGTGCAAAGAACACCCTAAGGCTTCCAGTTCACACTGCCTGTTGGATTTTAGGTTGTTCTAAGGGCAGAAATTGGTTTTTTTCTTGTCTTGAACCATGCCTGTTGTATTGGCACAAAACAGGTAGCAGCTACTGTGAGGATGCAGACTGCAAGTTTCTGTCCACAGTGTGACTTGATTTCAGTAAAATTTTCCACTACAGGTCCTAGGGTTTGACCTCTTAGAAAATGTTCCCATCACTTAGTCAACAAAACCTTAGCTAGAAAATCCAGCACATGTCAGAGCAACCTACACAAAAATTGTTAGGTTTTCCTAAAGTGGTATGAACTAGTTTGAAACATTTGAGCATTTACTTAAAAGATGATAATCTGGCATGTTTAAAAACAATGATTCTTGCTCCTCTAATTTTAGCAAGCGGAGCTGCTGCCCAGGAGCTCACAGTAGGCGATGACATTTTCTTGAATTCTCTAGGTCACACTGCCCTGTTTTTTAATTGGTACCAAGCTGGGCTTCTAGAAACAGTCAGGTATTTGGTCTAAAAACCCTCACAAAAGCTCTTTGTCAAAATCAAGTTTTATTTCATTAAAAAATGTTGCTCAAAGTAGCACTGATGAGAAAACAGATAGTGGAAAAGAGCTTCTTTGGTGTTGCTTGTAATTAAAGGCAGCTACATGGATGGCACAGCTCTTGCAAAATGACTGCTTTAACCAGTCTGGCTTTAAATCTGTGTAAATCACTGAAAGCCAAAATAACCTATGTTTAATTAGCAGCTTCCAACACAACACAACTGCTTTGGAGTGTTGCATCTGAGACCCCTGTGGCTCTGAGACTTTGGCTCTGTGGGAGCCTGACATGCTTGCAGTTGTTACTTGGTTCCTTTTGCATCCCTGATCTCATTCCAGAGGTTCCCAGCTGTCCCGTCTCATGTCATGTATGATTGTGACCACGGGTTAAGGGGGTGAAAGAAACCCTAAACCAAGACAGAATGATTTTTTTTTTTTTTTAAAGCTAATGCAGATTGCTTGACTAAACCAGGTTTAGAAACTGATGAGCTCTTATGCTGGAGGATTGGAGGGAGTGGACAACTTCAAAGGGGTAAGAGATGGGTGGAGGGTAACATTCACAGGAGGTGACTGACCTGCTGAGTGCAGTGCTGGGGACCTGGTGAGATGCTGTCTCTGGGCCAGCCAGGAGTGTGGGCTGGATCCCCTAGCACAGCTCCCTGTGAGGTGTTCACCCATCAGAGCTGCTGCAGCAGCCCGTGGCTGAGGGTGGATGGGTGCTGGGGACAGCTCACTGCTCTGCCAGCTGTGTGCTCCTGCCAAGGTGCTCTGTGTGCTCCTGCCAAGGCTGACCAGGTCTCCTGGTCTGACATAACCAGGTGGTGGTTGTCTGAAGCAGATTTTAACCTTCCCTCAGACTGCTCTGCTCTCTGAGGTGGATGAAGTAATTTGGTGAGCAACTGGGAACTGATCTCTGCTGATCTCTCTAGAGCCAGGAGAGGACAATTTTTAATTGCTTTAAAAGCCATTTGAGCTTGTACCTGTTGAAAACCTTCTGTCTGCTCTCCCTTTTAATATATTTCTTTTTAATATCTCATCTTTCAAAAAGATGAGATATTTCCTCATCTCAACAACTTTCCTACATCTTTCCTTGAGCAAAACATCTCCCTTGCTTGTAGACAGCACTGCTCTTCTGGGGTTTGGAAGGAAGTGCAGGGAAAGCATTGCTCCCTGAGCCAAGGAGTTTCCCAGAAAAGGAAAGTCTTGAGATTATTCTGTTGTGATTATCAGCCTCTATTCTACTCAAAACACTTGGAGCATGTGCAAACCTGGGTAGCTCTCTTAGTGAGACCCTCCAGTACCCACTGGGAGACTGCTCTCTGCTACTTCAGTGTCTCTCAGTGAGACTCCAGATGCAGCTTTGCCACTTTCGAGGTGACCACATCTTTTCTGGTCTCTGAGTTAATGGAGACATGGGCTGTGTGGATCTGCTTTGGGATGTCACTGTGTTTGTTCTTTTTGCTGATTTCTCAGGAAGGATGGCAACTTGGCACAATCCAGGATGTTCCTGGCAGCAGTGTCAGATGGCAGAATGGCAGCAGGTACATTGGGGCAGGGCAGAGGTTTTTTCCTTGTGAAAGAAAGAAAAGCTGTGGGGCAATCTGAGCAGAGCAGCCAAGTCATTACTGCTTTATCTGGGAGTGAGATTTAGAAACAGGATTTGGGTAATAAATACAGGCTTCATGCTAGCTATTAAAGCAAACACAGAGTAACACAGATAAGCCTGCTGCATTTATTCATGGATCAGAACGTGATATAGAGGAACACAGAAATACTTTGTCAGAGGAAATCTGCTCCTCTGGAGAGTACTTTTAATTGCAGTTGCCTCAAGGCAGCTGGACCCCATTTATGAGGTGTGCTGCAGGGGAGGAAGAACTTGTGACCTCTTTTGGCCAAGATCGAGGGCTCAGACTCAAGTGACTGCTGTGTAACGAGTTGCTGCTCCTCACCTTCTGGTCTTGTTCATGCATTTGCTTTTAGCCATGGCAGACATGGAATAATTTAGCTTAATTCAGAGGCACACATGAAATCTAATTGCCACAGGTGTCCCACAGGCTTGGAGTGAACACAGACTATTGCTGGGGCCTGGAGGAGGCTGGTTAAGCACAGCAATTGTATTGTGACCCTAATGTCTGCTTTGAGATGAGATAGGGCAAGGCAGTGCAGCAAAAGGAGGGTGCAAAACAGGAGTGATGCTATTGAATCAACACCAGCCAGCAGCTCCCTGACAGAACAATCCCTCTGCTTTGGGGCACAGGAGACTTGCAAGGAGAAGTTAATGCTGGATTTAAAAAGTTTTACTGAGAACTCTGTGTCCAGAGGCAGTATGAGGGAAGCAGAACAGGCAAAGAGCTTAAAAAGGGGAAGCAAAATACCTTATGATTTTGATATGATGGAAAAAAAGATCTGTCAGGTAGGAGCTAGATGGAGAATGAGGCAGCCATAGTATGGCATTCAAAAAAATGATGGAGTGAATGAGGGCAAAGTGGTATGTCTGAAGCCAGCAGTCACCAGGTCGTGGTGTTGTCCATGAGCACCTCAGCTTGGGTGGGGTTAATTTTTACAGTAGGTGAAGAAAGAGCATTTTAACTAGAAAGGGAGGCATGCATGGATAAATCATCTGGGAAGATTATAAACAGTCATCAGCAGAGTTTTCAAGAACAAGCTACATGAATATGTGCCAGGGACAGGCTAGGGTCCTGTGCTTCCCTGTCTTGTGGGATCACTTAAATGATTTTTGCAGTGTCTGATTCAGCTGGAATGAATTTCATCTTTCCTCCTGTTATCAGGAAATGAAATCATTGGTCATGGAAGGTCTGGGAAGACAACCTGAAATAAGGCAACACTTTTATTGTCCTGGGTCTTTTTCTGCTGCTGAGGATGTTGAGAATGAGGACCAGAATGGTGCTGGTCCCTACACACAGGGTATGTTAAGGGTTAAGGGAGGAAGCTTTGAGCTGAGGTTTAGGCATAATTTTGACTACTGATGCAGTAAAATGCATGTCTACCTTGGTAAATCCTACTCCCCATCACTGACCAGGGGCAAAGGAAGGTGGATGGGTAGTTCTTTGGGCTCCTTTCATGTAATTGCATCCCAGGTGGGAAGGGATTTCTGGGGGATCACATATGTGCACTGTCTAAGTGGGCTGTGACAAAATAAATCCAGATTGTTCTTGAAAGATATGTATTTCAGAGCTTCTGCCTCTCAGGTCCTGTCATTTCTTTCAAACTTGATTCCCAGGGCAAGTGGTGGGGCTGATCTCAGGGTTACAACCTCTGCAGGTAGGAAGGACTGAATTCAAGCCCAGGTTTGCTTTTGGTTTGCAGCAGATGATGCACAACACACATTGCCACACTGCATTGTGCTTGATTTGGATAAGCAAAGAGTAAAAACAAAGGTACCTATGTAAAGATAGGTGTGCTTTGAAGAGAGAGCAGCCATGAGAAACACCCTTGTCAGTTTTCTCTATTTCATGTATATGCAGAAGTAAGCAGTGCTTGAATGACTGGTAGGATAGAAACAGCAAGCTATCAATCTTTATTTGATTTAATATGTCTTCCAAGCATTTGGTTTAACACTCAGGTGCACATGTAGATATTTCTGAAGTGGGCTGTTAACCTGAATCTTAATAAGGTCAACAGTCTTAGTGTAATCCAATAGAGCAGTACAAATGAAAAATGCTCATCTCAAACCATCTTTATTTTCCTGTCATGTTGTATGTCCCAATCACTGAGTTTTGTTCACTTAATAATAATAAAAGGCAGCATGAAAGAGAACCATTTTCTGGAAAATGAAAAAAAAAAAAACCTGGAAAAGGTTGTGTAAGGTTGTGTAAGGCTGTGTAAGGCTGTGAGTCTGAAATTCTGTCCTGGATTCAAACTAACCCCACCCATGGTCCAAACCTCTGAGGTGTAGTGTGTTGTCTCACCTCGCTAAGAATGCAGTCCTGTTTGAGGTCCCAGCCCTTCCTAGGGTACCTCTAATAGAGTGAACATCAGTAAATTAGGATGCTTTTAAACAGCTGAGATGGTTTTGAAAAAGGAAGCATTTCTGGCCTGTTTGTTTTTGAAAGCAAGTGTCCTAGTCTCAGCAAAACATGATTTTCTGCACAGTAACTCATATTGTGCTGTGGTTTGGGTTTGTAGGGAAACAAGGTTAATAACTCCAGGATGCTTTTGCTATTGCTGGGCAGGGCTCACACAGAGCCAAGGCCTTTTCTGCCCTTCACCCCATTAGTGAGTGAGCTGGAGGACCACAAGGAGCTGGGAGGGGACACAGCTGGGACAGCTGACCCTGACTGACCCCAGGGATATCCCAGATCATATGGCCTCACACTCAGCATATGGAGCTGGGGGCAGAAGGAGGAAACAGGGGACAGAGTGACGGCGTTCGTTCTTAGCAGTCTGTGTTCCGTGTGATGGAGTCCTGCTTTTCTGGAGATGGCTGAACCCCTGCCTGTCCATGGGATGTGGTGAATGAATTCCTTGTTCTGCTTTGCTTGTGCATGTGGCTTTTGCTGTTAAATTGCCTGTATCTCAACCCCCAAGTTTTCTCATGTTCACGCTTTCAATTCTCTCCCCTCACTGGAGAGGGTGAGCAAGCAGCTGTGTGGGGCTGAGCTGCTGGCTGTGGTTAAACCACAACATATACAAAGTACTTGAGGATTCAGGTTTGGTGGAAACAGCTGGGAGGACATGTAGAAATAGCATCCAGGATAGCTGGAATGGATGCTCACTAAATGCCTCAGTGAAATCCGGAGAGGGTAGTGATTAGGGGAAGTCTCTCATCTGCTGCCATCGCCATCTGCTGTTTTGTCTGTTCCAGAGTCCCACCCAGAGATGTCCCCATAGACCTGTCAGAGCTAAGAATATCTGGGCTCCTCCATGCTTTCTTCCTGCCTTATTCTATGTCAGTCTTCCTCTAGTGTGTCTTTTAATAAACCATGTCTGAAGGGAGAGGGATGGCTAAAGACAGTTTTGAAGTGAAAGATGATCCCTCTGGGGCAGCATGGTCAGAGAGCCAGAGGGGCTGATCCCAGAGTGCTGATTCAGCTGTCTCCTGCCCTCTGGGAAGAAAGGACAGAAGCTGACAAGCTTTTACTTTGAGTTCTCCTGATCTCTTATGGTGTGGATATGTTGATGTGCTTAGGACTTAGAACCAAGGAGTTTGTGTAATTAGTACCACGTTTTTCTATTGCCTTTATCTGTCATCTTGTTACCACCACTTACATGAAGATCACATGCAAATAGGATGAAACATCAACTGTACTTCAGCAGGATTTATTTTTACAGGTAGATTTTAATGAAGCTAGTGCATTGCATTGGCCCATTGCTGGTTATCACTTGTCTTTCCTGCATTTCAACGTGTTGCTGCTTAGGGATAAAGCTGTTTAACTGATCTCCAGTTGCTCTTCATTGTTTCTGTACCATTCAGCAATGTGTATTACAAATATTTTTCACCACTGAAGAAGTGGCAGCTGTAGCAGATTAAGGAACTGGGCTGGTATGAAAAGAGACAAGGGTGGAGATGAAACATGCTTGGCACTTGTGGTTTCTCACGAGTCTTTTTAGATGGAAGGCTGATTTCTCTCTCCTTTTTAGTGCTGCTCTTCAAGTTGAAATGGAGAGCTGGAAAGAGAAATAAGTGATTGCTTTGGAGAAATGCTCTTGCCCATTTGTGATTTGACCTTGTGCCAGTCCTGCTAAGTCATTAACCAGTGAATTGACTAAAATGACTCCTATGAATCACTGAAATCACTGTTAAGATGGCAGCTTGATTTTCTCCTTTGTGCCTTGTCCGTTTCCACCTTCCCTTGGACTCGGGCTTTAAGCTGTAGTGCTGTAGCTGTCTGCAAGTCGTGACAGCCTTGCCTGTGTGACCCGAGACCCAGCTGTGTCCTGGTTGCTGAACAGAGGCAAATAACAGGTAGGAGAAAGTGGCCCCCATTGCCAAAAAGCAGAGTGGACACAGGGTGTGATGAACTCCTGTGGCAGACAGCACAGGGGGTTTGTGAAAGCAGGCTGGGGTTGTCTGGTTTGCAAAGGAGCTGAGAAAAATGGGCTGGGAGAACAGTGTGCAGATACTGCATGGGGGTGCTGAAGGTCAGCTTGGTGTCCTTTACTCTTCTTCCTCATCCAAGAGCAGGGGAAATGCTGTGAAAATGGAGGTTAGTGACTCTAACTGCAGTGAAGAAGCTGTTTCTTAGGTCTGTTTACTGTGGGCTTTACTGAAGCCAGGAGCTCTGCATTTTCCAAAAACATAGACACCCACATGGGTGATGAACTTCCCCTTTTCAGGGCAGAAAAAGATGGTATGAAGTTTGTGTGTTCCTGTTTCATGGGAAATGCCAGTGAGGGCAGATGCTTCCCTTTGCAGGGGATTAGTCAGGGCTGGGGCTTCCCAAAGAGTCTCCCAGCCCATCCCAGCCTGGCTGGCTGCTGTGGGGGTCAGACAGCACCTCGGGTGGGCAGAGACATGCAAGGGCTGATGATGTGTGCCTCATGCTGAGAGTGGAGTTAATGCATTAAACCTGTGCTATCTGCTCAGGTGGAAGTCTAACAGAGAGCTTTCTCTCTGGTAGGAGCAGAGCCAATGAGCCAGACCTCAAAAATGTTTAAAATGCATCTGACCTTTTAAAACTTCCAGCATGAATCTTTTTGTCTCAGCTTTTTAGTGGCCGCCGTGGCACTTGAAGCTAACTGCACTTGTGATCTGGCTCAGGAAAACAGCATTTGTGACAGGCATTTGTGTCTGCAGAACCCATTTTGGCTGTTGAATCCACCTGTTCGATCCCTTGGGAGCCTTGTAAGCCCCAAAGAAAGGAAGGTGATTATTTGGAGACTTATTTAGTAAGCTAGATGGACAGACAGAGGTTTTTGCAGACGTCTGTCCCAGACCCCTCACCTCAGGCTTGATGCAGGGCCACCTCCCTTCCCAGAGCTGCTCAGGGCTGGTCACTTCTCTGCCTGCTCTGTGCTGGGGTCAGAGGGAGGTGCTGTGGGCAGCCCCTGTGGTCCCTGGGCAGGCAGTGCTGCCTCCTCACCCGCACTGGGTGCTGCTGGCATGGGAGGGCTGCTTCGATAGGTGACATCTCATTTTTCCAAGCATGGGTTCAAGAAGTTTCAAGCTATTCCCTTTGGAATCTAGTATTTTTCTGCTGCCCCAGTTTTTCTCTTTTTTTTCTCTTTCCCCCGTTTTTTCACCTTTGCTGCCTGTTTAGTCCGGGAGCTGGAGGGCTGGAAGGCACGGAGGGCTTGGAGTCGGTGCTCCGGCTGTAGTGCAGCCTCTGTCCCTGCCACCCACCCCGGCAGCCACCCCCTGGGGCATCACCGACAGATGGGCCGTGCCCGAACAGCAGCTCTGTGTTAATTGAGTTAAAAACCGGCACAATCTCCTAGAGCAAACAGGATTTCTTAGCTCTGGAACGACTTTCTTTTCTCGCTCTCTCCTCATATTTTGTGTGTTTTGGTTGGAGAAAAAGTAGAAAAAAAAACCCCAAAACTCAAATTGAGTCAAATTTTAAACTTTTTTTTTTTTTTTTTTTTTTTTTTTTTTTTTTTTTTTTTTTGTATTTCCTTTTTGAGGTAAAGAAAAAAAGCAAATGTTTCCACTGACAGCTTGGAATAGTGTGATTTAGCCACTTCCAGAAAACTTTTAACATTCTTTTGAACTGTCATAATTTTTTCTTTAGTCGAGCCAGGAAAGAGTAATTTCAGTTCTGTCCCTTGATGTATTTGCCAGTGTGGTTGCCATTATTTTCTCTCTTTGATAGAAGCAATTGTCATGTTACTTTCTGCCCCGGGAGGCCTCAGCTGCCACAAAGGGCTGCAGTCTGATGGGATGTCAAACCTCAGAGCGCTTGTTAAGCTCCCGTGACTGGCAGCATCTGTGCATTTGCAATGACATCTCTAAATCCATCCAGGATACAAAAGTACTCTAAAATTGTGTGTGTGCTGTATGTTTTATTTATAAAGCTTTTAGAGATAGCAGCTTGTTCTCTAATTTATTTTGGGTTGGTGAGGAGGAGGAAATCTCATTGGCAAGATAGGGAATTTGCATTCTGAATTTAAAAGGAATGTAGAAAAAAAAAGGAATTAAAAAAAATTTTCCAAGGTTCTGGGACATGTTTGTGTGAATAATAATGCTTCCAAAATGATAATGGATTGTGTGTCATCCATTTGTAGAACTGTAGAAGCCGCTATGATAAATAAAATATGTCACATTTTAAACAGCATGGGGCCTGTGAGTGTCACTCATCAGATACAATTAAACATGAGAATAATTGCCTGCCTGCTAAGTGAAAAGTGGCAATGTCACAGTACCATGTTCAGCTTTTGTTTGCTCTGGACACCCAGTTAAGGGCCTGGCCATGTTTGATGAGGAGCTGTGAAGCCAAAGATGGATAAATCTGCCAAACCCTCTGAAGAGCCAAAGCTGTGCTGTTGTGATTTAGTGTTTAAGACCTCTCTTACATATTTGTAGGGGCTTGACCATGACTGACCCTGCTGGATCCTTGTTCCCTGCTGGGTGTGGAGTCCTTGCAGCACCAAGCACCAATCCACTGTTCCTTCACAGCAGTCATGTCCATCTCACTGGGATGGTGTTGTTGGGTCCTTCCAGCCTGACTGTGAAGTCTTTTGCTCTTGAAGGGTGTCCTAGTTTAGAAGCAGAAGAAATACAAAGACATGGCCCCAGCCCTGGGGAACCTCTAGTAGCAGCATTGCCTTTGCACAGCTTTAGAGGTGGAACAGGACCTGCTAGAGGAGACTGAGCTTGTCTTGAGGAGGGAGAGAGATGCAGGCTGGCTGATCTCTGGGGTCACTGCCATGTCTGTGTTTCTGTTCCACACCATGCTGTGACTGCTGCTGCCTGGAGACTAAACTGGTGTCAGAGATGAGGCAGGTGGGACTGTTTCTACAACTGATGGAAAGGCAGCAGAACATCCTTTTGTTATTCAGCCCTGGCCCATTTCTCTTTGCTTCTTTTTGTTTCCAGTTCCTGGCATGTGTTGGTGCTAAAATTAGAACTCTGAATTGCTGTCTGCTCATTAACTAATAATAGGCAACTCCTTAGATGCAGATCATGGACAAGTGCCTATTAGCCCTTCTGGTTTCACTGTCTGCAAATACTTTACTGGAGACAATAAATGTTTCCATGAAATTACTTGAATTGCTTTTGGGATCCAGGTGTTGTAATCAGATGTGAGGGGAAATACCTATTTTTCTGTTTGTTCTCTTTTCCTTTGACCATGTCCTTGTTGCTTCTTTCTGTGCAGATTTAAAGTGTTTTCTGTTCTATACAGGTCTCTAACACAGCTCTATACTATGTGAAGATTTCCATCTGCATGAAGGTTTGATGAAAAGTACAATTGTAATGCCAAAATTCTGCTTGCATTTTGGGACTTTAAAATAAACATTAGTCCCCTTTCAAGTAATGAAAGGTCCCATTTGCCTTCAGCTGTGCAGTAACCTAATGCCCAAGGTTATGCTGGTCCAGCAGAGCATAGGAGCACTCAGATATCTTACTAGTAAGATGATAAAAGTATGATGAAATCAATTACATTGTCTTTTGCAAGAATGTGCTGTTCTGCAAGGTGCATGAACAGATAAACTTAACTCCTAATCATAACTTCATGGTGGGCACCATGCTCAGAAGCCAGGCTGGCTATGGACAAGACATTTAATGTTATTTTCTTCTCTTGTGTGTTCTTTCTATGTTGAAAATTCCCTGGAGCACCAGTTTCTTGTGTTTGGCAGCGAGTGCACACAGGACTTGTAGACTCTACTGGGGTATGAAAACACAAGGGGTCAGGGCCTGTGATGGATGCCAGTGGAGAGGAGGCTGATGGTGTCTGTGGCAGCAGCCTCAGTGCTCTGGTGCTTTATCCCAAGAAGACTTTGCATCACTGAACCATGAACTTTACAGAAAGCACTGCTTGGACAGTTTACTTCAACCTGTTGCCTGGTTGTTACAAGGAAGAAGATAAAACTGGTGGAGAGCACTGAGCCAGTCTAGATCCTTTGGTCCTTTTGCTTCTCAGATTTTTTTCACTGTAGCTGAAAAGATGCTACTGCTGCCCAAAAGCTAGCAGCAGCATCTTACTGTCCTGAACTGTTGGAAGCATCCTGATCCCAGGGCAGGACAGCTTCCTTGCTCCATCCCCACATAGACTCCCTGTGCACCTATGACTGGAACACTGCTTGGCCTGCTGGCAGTGCCACCAATACTGCTCACAGAGCCTGTCAGCTCAAGATCTGGCCTTAAGCATACAAGTCCAAATATCTCAAATGCAGACAGAGCCATTAGCCTTAAAGGTCAGCACTGAAGCCTTCTGTATACACAGTGCAGGAGCTATCTGTGTTAGGAAGTTCTCATAAAATTAGAGGGTGATAAAATGAGCATTAGCTGGGGAGTAAATGGATTTGCTGGATTGTGCCCAGTAAAACAGTGAAGCTGAGGCTGTGTCTGAGCAGTGCCAAGCTATCCTAGGGCATGGCATTGTGTTCTGTGAGGCTGCTCTTTATCTGCCACCCATGGGAGTCATTCCTCCTCGTGTGCAGCATGGCTGGGGACCTGTCTGAGTCCCCACGGGCTCTGAGCTTCCCTGGGTCCCCATGGCTTGTGTGCAGCACCTTGGGGCACATGTCAGCCTCCAATGGCTGACTCATCTTGTGGCCACTGATGTCACTTTAGGGGAGGCTTCTTTTGGTCTTGACCATGATCCTTGGGGATTGCTGCACCTGGGTGCATCACTGTGGTTTGGCCTAGGACTCAGAACCATCAGGGCTGGAAGCACTTTATGAGAAGATGGGGGGGGAGCTGGTTGGGCTGATCCTGCCTGCCCAGCTGTCCACTGCAGTACCTGTGGCTGTATGTCACCTTTCTGTGCTTGGCTGGCCTGTTCTACACAAGATTTTAGGCTCACCTCCTGTGGAAGTGAAGCTGAGAGTTGCAGTCTGTGCCAGAGCATCTGTCATTTTGCTTGGAAAGAAGAAGCTCTGCACATGCACAAAAAAGCTAGTTTCAGTTAAATTTTACAGAGGGGTGGTGGCCAGTGGTCTCAAAGTTGTAGTGTCCCAGCAGGGGCAGGTGTGGAAGAGCTGCTCTGATGTGCTCCCACAGGGGCAAGGCTGCACTGGGAGCTCAGCCTTATCAGATACTCCTGCCACAAGGGTGTGATTATGAAATTCCCAACCTTGCAGGAAGCTTGAATTTAGAATCATAGTTTTATTTAAATTGATAAAGACCTCTAGGATACTGAATCCAACCATTAACCCAACATTGCCAAGTGCACCACTAAAACATGTCCCCAAGTGCCACATCTACATTTTAAATACCTTCTGGGATAATGCTCAATCACTTCCTTGCACATCTTACATGTTGTTAAGCCATGAGGGAGTCCTGCCATAGCATAGCAACCAAATTCCACTGGTTTGGGGCTTTGTTTTAGGGTATTTTACTTCCCTGTATGAGATAAGTCAGAATGCCAGTGACAGTGTGTGCTGAATGCTGGCTGAGCTTGGGCTGCCTGTGCTGGGGGCAGCCTGCAGGGAGAGCTGGCCCTGCTGTGGAACTGGGGCTGGAGCTCTGGGCACAAGCATCAGCAGGTGACATCAAGGATGTGCACCTGAGGGAGGGGAAAAGTCTTAGAGGGGAACCTAAGATCAGGTCCTCCTGATTTTCAGTAAGGTCAGGTTGGATTGCCATCTGCAATTTTTTAATTTTTTTTCCCCAGAGAAGAGTCCTGTCACTTTTTCCTCTCTTCTTGCTGCCCTTTTTTGTAGGGCTATGCTATCAACTCTAAGGAGCCTGAAAAATGGATATTTGCTTTTCTTTTTGGAGATCCTTTGCCTTTGTTTTTTGGAAAGCCCAGACCATTTCTATGATCCTGGCTCCATCATAGGCCTGTGCAAACTTGTGTCTGCACAACCAGGGGGGACATCAAACTGCAAACATGAGAAGCTGGGGACAGAGAGGGGAGAGGGCACTGGGCATTGCCATCTGCCTGTCAGAGCCTGCTGGGAATGCAGTTGTGCTCCCAAGCTGGTCAGAGGACATGGCACAGGCTGCATCAACTTCAGGTTTTTGAGCTGGCTTTAAGAGAGACCACTCCTATCTGAATTTAGGGTGGTGTGGGCAGGTGGTACTCAACTCCAGTCTAATAAATACAGATATGAAGTTCTCAAAAAAAAAAATCAAAAATCTAAGGAACTTAAAACTTTAAAGGTGAATTTATACCAAACTGATGAGGTGATTTTGCTCCTGAAACTCCTGTGTTTCTGTAGGAGCTCTGAAGCCAAATTTGATATATTGGCAGAACAGGGTCTTCATAATTATTATAGAAAAGGATTTGGGTACCTAAATCACACTGCTGCTTTCAAAACCTTTTTCCTTGTTACTGTGTGGTTTTGATAAATTTAGTCATCAGAAAATTGAAATTTTTTTTGAAAATACATCTGAACTATAAGAAATGCCCTTTTCTTCTGAAAAAAAAAAAGAAAAATAGGCTGGAGATAAGTGGAAGGAAAAGTCATAAAATACTGACAAGCTCTCTTTTTAATGCTGATAGAATTCCTCCATGCACAACTCCATAAATCATATTTTCACCCAATTTTGAAAGTCTTGATGTTTGAAAGTGACTTTGGGAATAGCCATGCGTTATCTGACAGAGGAGCCCAAATGAATGTGTTTCTCCTCTTGATGTTGCCAATGATCCTTGAGATCAAATGCTGTAAACATTGGTTTGAGGATTGCAAGGGCTGGATGATGGGAGAGCGGGCGCTGGGGGTTTGGGATGGAGGGTGGAGCAGTCAGTGTGTGTTCCCTGGGAACTGGTCCTGCTTGGGAGCCTCAGGGGGGACATGGTCCCTCTCCACAAACCAGGTGAACTTAACTTTGCTACAAGGAAAGTGAAAAACTGAGAAATACAACCCTTAGCATAGCTTTCAGTTGTCATAAATGTTTCCTTCTGACTTGGCTAAAGGAGGGTTTGGAGCAGTTTTTATTCACAGGGCTCTCCTGGTCCCTGAGAAGTTTTCTAAGTGGGTATCCTACAGCAGGCATGCCAGGGAACAGGGCACATATTTTTCTTAATTTCATGGAGATCAGAGAAGGTCACATTTGAAAAAACTGTGTGAAGCTGAAGGTTTTTCAGAATTAAAGGTCAGGATTAGGTGTGGGTCTTCACATCACATCATCTCTGTGAGTGTTTTCATGTCAGCAGAAAGAACAAGAGTGAGGCTTTCTGACCTTGAAAGAAATGCCTGAGGGAAAAGCTCCTTCATGAAATTTTTAATACTCTTCCTAGTGACTTTTTGTTTTTTCAAACTGCTGTAGCACGATACAGGTTTGAACTAATGAATGTCACGCTCATATGGGGCAGTTCCAAAAATGAAAGACCTTGAGTGACTGAATGCTATTATTGCACTATTTGAAGATGTTATCAACATCACCTACATTTCTGACTTTCAAGTGTCTCAGTATCTCATAGTTAGCCTGTCTGATGCTTGAGAGGCACAGTCTAGATCTAGTTTTAAACCCATCACACAAAACTTTACTCAAAAAAGAAAAGTACATAAAAGAGAGCATTAAATGCGATTATTTTTTCATTTAATTGTCATTTGCTCTTTCATTTAAAGAAGTATTGCTAAAGGCTGTTCTCAACAGCAACATTCCTCCCAAATATCATGGGAAGTAGGGATCATTTTCAGATGCCTTTGAAAACCATTTTTTGGAGGTCTTTGGAAAACATCAGATTGTCATTGTGGTACAACTGTGGGTGCATTTTGTGCCTTTAGCAAAGCACCTTGGTCATACCACTTCTCTCCTGGAGTGGGAAGACATCCTTCCTATCAAGCATTCCCCATAGTAGATGTGTTAATTTCTTGAGGGAGGTAGCAGACATTAGGTCAGGTCCTCCTCCAATGAGATGTTCATCTCAGGCACAAAAAAATTTGTATGATGAGCTGCTCAAATGGGGCTCTGTTGCCATCAAGACAGGTGTTAGGGTTGGAATTGAGTCCAAGTTAATGATAGTATATTTCCTGGTCTCAGTGAAGACAATGTTACGCCCCTCTGTTTTGGGCAGGAGTATGAGGATGTAGGGGTCACCTTTCAAACATAGCAGGCAGTATGCAAAAGGCACTGTACTGGGCCTGGGACAGTTAAGTCCTGACCCTACCACTGGCTTTCTGGAGCACTGAAATTAGGTTACAGCACTTATTTCAGTCTCAGTTTCTCCAGAAAAAATTCTCTAAGTGTAGATATTCAGGCACAGTTGCTAATTCCCAGACTATACAACTTCCTTGATTCATGCTAATTTTTTGCCTTTGTTCCTGCTTTTATTTCAAGATCATTGGATTAGCTGTGTCTCTTTAAAAGTCTCCCTGGCTATTTTTTTTCTTGAAGTCGTGCAGAATATCTCTGTACTAACATTAATTTTCCTCCTCCATATCCCTTCCCCTGCTGCTTCTCGGGTTAGCAAAACTTTTCTTGAATATCAGTCAGGATTTAAAGAGCTGGAAGAAAATTTAAAGAGCTGAAGTGAATGGGGGGTCTATAGAACTGGATAGAGTACAGTATAGTCAGGACAAAACTGATCTAGTTCAGTGACCCAGAGACATGTGTCAGCTTAGGGAGGGTACCTGCTTTGGTGAGCTGAGTGTGACCCTGGACACTCGTGTCAGGGAGGGGTAAGATTGCAGAGTGCAGGGAGGTGTTATGTCTGGCACAGACTCTTCTTCAGCACTGCTTCAGAGCTCCTCAGTTTGAGTTCACTTCAGTTGTTTGGCCTGCAGCTCTACAGTGATGTGCACAAACTCCACACCCACACCTTGCACTACAGAAGAGTAAGATCTGAGGAGTTCTGGCTATTTGACACAGATGTATATGACAATGGACAGTAATATCAGCAACACCACAGATTGCTCTTGCCTTAGGAGAAGAGGTGCTTAACCTACTTTAGCAAGTCACAGCTGACAGTGTACCAGCTTTATTTAGGGGGTCTGTGCTGTCTGGGATTCTTCCATGCCAGAACTGATTCATCTGTGGTCTTGTATGGTCACTTGCAAGCAATGAGAGGATGTTGTAGGACACACATTGACTTTTGATTGACAGAAGAGACAGAATTCAGCAGAAAGCTGCACCCAGAGCCTCATGGGCAATCCCTTCTTGGAGATGCTGGTGGAGCCTTGCCCAGGGCCCACAGCCTGTGGCTGCACAGAAGGTCCCTCCAGCATGTGGTCTGCAGCTGCTGCAGCAGAACCCAGGCAAGCTGCTCTCTGGTTCTGCTGCTGGGAGATGTTACTCCTCCCCCTTTTAGTGCCATTACCATCCAAGAAAGCTATTTCAATAAAATCCCTGTGTCACAGGACTCAGCTTATAGAGCAGGGCTGTGCTGCTGGGGCCCTGAGCCAGTGCTTCCCAATCTCATTTCTGCTGACCAGCAGTATCTCTTCCATTACAGAGACGTGAAGGGGCCTTGGGTTTTTCTCAGTAACACCTCATGTAGCAGCCAACGCAGGGTGTATTGTCCAACCCCAACCACAGCCCCTTTTTCTTTCTGTGGCTGCCCAGCAAAATGTCCCAGGGTGGTCTGGCAGGGTTGAGAAGTTTTCCACCAGCCATGTCCTGAAGCTGTTTGCAGCTGGAGGTGGAAAATTGAATTAAAACAATGAATCAAGCCAAGTATGCAAAACATCTTTTTAGCGGTTGGCAAGGTGGTTTTGTGATGTGAGTCTTGGACTCTCAGTTCCCTTTTATTTTCATAAGACTGTGGAATCAGAGGATCACAGAATCATTTAGGCTGAAAAGAAAT
Source organism: Phylloscopus whistleri (assembly GCA_017589585.1). Classification (NCBI taxonomy): domain Eukaryota; kingdom Metazoa; phylum Chordata; class Aves; order Passeriformes; family Phylloscopidae; genus Phylloscopus; species Phylloscopus whistleri. Next base: position 2,368,096 of record JADMLD010000548.1, read on the forward strand.
CTAAGATCTTTAAGTCCAGATATTAGCCCAGCACTGTCAATTCCAGCATTAAACCACATCCCTAAGTGCTACATCTTTAAATACCTGTGGGTGTGGTGACTCCACCACACACCTGGGCAGCCTGTTCCAATGCTTGACAACCTTTCCAGTTAAGAAATTTATCCTGATATCCAATCTAAGCCTACTCTGGTGCAGCTTGAGTCCATCTTCTCTGGCTTCTCTGGTACTATGGCTTGCTACTTGTGAGAAGAGACTGACCCCAACCTTGCTGCAGCCTCCTTCCAGATGGTTGTAGGTAAGGTCTGCCCTGAGCCTCCTTTTCTCTGGGCTAAACACTCCCAGCTCCCTCAACTGCTCCTGGTACCACTTCTGCTCCAGCCTTCCTCCAGCTTTCCTACCCTCTCTTCCTCCAGTTCCACATTAGTAGTGGTTCAGCCTGGAACAGGCTGTAATTATTTAAGCACAGCAGGTACAAAAAATGAAGGTTGTGGCTACTTGGGAAGCACTTTGGTCAACAGTTCAGAGGGGTCAGCCTACAGCCACAGAGTTTCTCTCATTTTGTTGTCTTTCAACAAAGTCCTCTAAATATAAGATAGAAATTACCAGGGGAAAAAAAAAAAAGGGACTGCAGAGTCTGGTTCAGTCATATCTTTCTTTTTCTATAGTTTTCCTCTGAAATAGCTCTAGCAAGAAATTGGATCTTAGTCTGTGCACAAGCTGTGGTTTTGTGTAGAAAGTATAATTCAACAAAGAGGAATAAATATCCAATAAACTTGTTTTAAAATAGACACACAGGCTGGTTGTACCTGGGTTATTTTAGACTGTATTTTTCACCACATTTTGCAATGGCAGAAGAAAATATGATTTATAATTTGATGAAGATTGTTTTCATCTGAACATTTCTCATTTATTTTAAGTTTACCAGGAAGAAATACAGCTTTAGTTTTCTTCATTAAGTTGAAAGTCGGGTTGGAAATAAATAATATTGTCAAAAGGGGGAAAAATTCAGTGGTGAAAGAAGTTCTTTATCAGGAAGAATTTTTTCCTGCATACAAAATAGTATCTATTTTTTTCATAAGGAACGGAAAATATTAGATACTTTCACATTTAAAATTCCTATATTTGCAAATGTCTTTTCTTCACCAAGAAATAAATTATAATGGATATTCTAAGAATTTGGTTACTCTACTCTCTAATGCCTCACCATTCCAGTCAAGGTGCTCAAGAACTTGTGCTGCTAGTAATAAAATAGCCCTGGCAGTCCCCAAAATTACAATGCATTATAAAATTTCACAGTACAGTTTTATAAGTTAAAATTCCTCCTTCCATAGTGGAAGGTCAGCCTTTTATTTGTTCTATCGAGAAGGTGAATGTCAGAGTTGTTTCAAGGGTATAAAAACCACTGGACAGATAGTGAGGTTTTTTCCCTGGTGCAAGAAATCATACTTCAGTTTAGACACATTTTGTGCAAGCAGGAGGTAAGTTCCACAAGTGGTTGCATGATCTGGGTACTTGATAAGTGGCTATTTTTCAAAGAAGAAAAATTAATAATGTGAAAAGCTTATTTGAATACTTGAAGAAAACTGGTATTTTGGTCATTGATAAAAATGACTTTGGTTACAAAGTAGTTCTGGTTAAGAGGTGGTGTGAAAACTTTTGTAAACAAATCAATATTTAATAAGGGTGAAAGGGAAGCTGATGGATGTAATTAGCTGGTCATTACGAAATGTGCCTAGTTGTTGAGGGAAGATAAACCCAGGAATTAAAAAAAAAAATCTGTAAACGAGGTTAAGGAGCTGTCTGTCCTACAAAAATAACATTTATGTCTTAAAACCTCATTAAATGACACCTCAAAAAATCTATTATCATTTTGCAGCAGTGATCAGCTAGGATATGATTTTTTCTTGGCCCAGAGTTAGTGAAGTTTTAGATCCAATATCTAACATGGTGTCTGAGACACCTGCTGAGATGAAAGTGCCTGTTTCCCTTCACTGTCATTAAAACGAGCTCTCAGTGACAGACTAGACAAATGCTGGATAAAGCTGAGATTAATCTCTCTCTCACAGCATTCCAGGAGCCAGAATTGTGTCTGCCTGGGAGAGCACAGGGCTTTACACATTAAAGATGGAGGGGTGCAGGAATAGGAGGAGGTTCCCTATGGAAAAGGTGACACCTTGGCTTGGTGTCCTGCTGGGACACTGCAGGCAGTGCTGGCTGAGCCCTGCTCCAGAGCTCAGAGGTGTACCAGGGAAGTCTGTGCCATCATGAAGAAGATGCAGTGTCCTAAACACAAGTGCCTTTCATCACTTCAGTGGTCCTGGGATGTCTCAGGGTGTGTCTAGAAGGACACAGGTCTGTGCAGACATTGTGACATGCCCATCAGCCCTCTGCAGACACCCTGAGAGCCCTCAAATGGCACTTGTTGACTCTGGCTAGAGAACTAAAATGATCTCTAAAACACCATGGACTGTGATGGGAGTTTATACACTCAGTGTAAATGTAAATGTCTGAATTTTAGGCTTCTTAGTCTAAAATTGAATCATGGCCAAGCTCTCACCAGCATCATTCAGCAATGGGCACAGCATGACTCCTGTGGTTAAGTGAAATGTGCTGTGTTTGTCAGGAGAGCTAAGTGACTTTCCAGACAAACCTTTCTCCACTCCAAGCAGGTAATCCTTTCAGCAGGTCTATTTCCAGTCCTGACTGCTGGATACTTCTCAGCTGTAAGATGGGAAAGGGAAAATCTTTCTAGTATGCCCTGAGCAGGAAGGGAAACATGAACTCTGGCCACCTGGCTTACTGTAGCAGATGCTCAGGGACTTGCTGGCACAGTAGCTCCGTTTTGTGCCCTCACCTCTCTCTTACCTTGGTCAACACCTGACAACAGGACACCAGGGGTGGGTGGACACCACGGGACATGCAGAACGTGTGGGGGTGGTGAAGGAGTTGCTTTGTATGAGCCAGCATCTGAAATCCTGTATTTCTTCAGTTGCCTTGTGATTAGCAGCTGTAGTTCAGATCCTTTCTCAGACTTTAGAAATGCTCTTACCCTCCTGGAAAATGACTTTGTGGGGTCAGTGCTGCCATGTTCACTCTTCCCCTGAGGCATCCATGAGAGAATCCTTCACCCCAGGTGCCTTTTTGGGTTCTCCCTGGGTGGCAGATGCTGTCCTAGCCTTTCTCACAGTTTTGCTTTTTTCTGGTCCTTGCTGCACACTGGCCCTTGGCTCACTCAGATGCTGCAAAGTGCCTTGTGCCTCAGTGCTTCACTTGACTGTGGATGAGCATATGTGCATGTGTGTGTGTGTGCATGCAGGAGGGAGAAATGGTATTTAAAATTCACCAACTTTGCACTTCATATTACTGCATGTAAAACAAACCCCAAAATCGCTTATTTCTAGGCTCCTGCCTTGATTCCCAGATTTTTGATTTAATCTTAAAATATTTAATCATTTCCTTGGCAAATGACACTGAAATTGGACAGATGGTTTAAACTTAGCTCTCCTCCCTGGAGAAAAGCTGCTCAATTAAAAAAAGCTGTAGCTCTCACACATTCAATTCATCCTTATCAGGCTGTCCCAATTAATCCTTTAAATGCAGTGTTACATAATGTGGGATCCTCTCTCCCTCATTTACTTTTCCATCTTGTCATTATTTCCTCCGTGTTTGCTTACCTGCGTGGCACTGTTGGGAGTCAGGAGAGAGCTGCTGCAGGAAGAGAGGTCTGGGATATTTCTGAATCACATCTCTTGGAGCAAAGGCAGGGATGTGCATAGCCATCACACCCAGTTGCTCATGCTTTTACTCTCTGATGTTATTTTTCTCCTTGGGCAAATGATCTTTGCAAATCTTTCAAACAGCAGAATTAAATTTCTATTATGCTCTTTTCTGAATAGCCACTTTCTGAATAATCCCTTTCTGCTGCAAGTACAGGGAGTGATTGGCTTACAAGGTACTCACTGCTTGCAAAAATGTGTTTCTCTGTGTGCTGGGGGAGTGCAGTTGGTTTGGCTGCTGGGCTCAAGGACTGTCAAAAATGGCCATAATAAATCCCACTGGGGCCTGGGAGATCTAACACTGTTAGTCTCACCTCTGTGTGGTACTGCCTCCATCGTTTCACTCCACCACAGTATTAAGAATAATAATTTGCATTTAGTAGGTCTGGATCTAATTCATGCAGTCAAAGAGGGCAAAGTTCTGCCTTGAGGAGCCTTGGTTCTTGTTCCATTGCTGTGATCCTGTGGAGGGTGGAAAAACAATTCTGGGAACAAGCACACACACGTCAGGTCCTCCAGCTCACTGCTGCTTTATCTTGGCTGTGTGCTGGGTTCAGCACAGTCTTGGGTGAGTTGGGTTCAGGGCAGCTGGAGGTGGCTTGGGCTGCTGTGCACCCTCTGTGCCCTTCAAGTGCTCCATGGGCATCCAGCAGTGCCAGGATGGGTCTGTAGAGCCTCTGGGCAGGCTCACACTGCACCCTAGGGAGCATCACTTGGGGGTCCTGCTGGAGAAAGCCTTGGGTCCAGGGAAGTGCAAAATTCATAGACAGGTTGGGTTTGTTCAGACTTCCTTCAGATTGTAATGGAGGAGACTGCCCCAAAGTGGCATCTTTGGCCACTGTGGTTCTGCTCTAAATGTTACAGCACCACACAGATTTCTGTTACTGGTCCAGAGCTGATATGCAGGGTAATAAAACCTGACATTTGAAGGGCTTTGAAGCCAGTCCTGTTTTGAGTGGGAGATTGGCCTGAGGACCTTTAACAGTCCCTCCTACAGTCAGAGAATATTAAGTGCAATTATTAACAAGGACAATCATCAGGAAATGCCAAACAAGATTCGCTGTGTTTGTCCTCTAAATAAATCAATAGAATAAGGTGATCTGCTTTACATATTTATTTAAATACAAATACCTTCCTAGAGTATTCGTGTTTCTCCTGAGTAATTCCTTTGACTGCTAACAGTACTGGACAAATGGCTGTATGGGGAGGGGAAAACCTCACATCTTCAAATATCTGGAATTTCCTTTGTATTCTACAGTCATTAAACAAGGTTTTGTTAGTTACCTGGAACAGATCTTTTGTTACTGTTATTTTTCTGCAGGACAATTTAATTTATGCAAATTCAGAGCATATTTGAATTCTAAACTGTGAAAACAGAATATTCTGTTTGAAGAGCTTTGTGGGGAGCCACTGAAAAGAAGCAATGTATCTAGAGGTCTTTTACTCAATCTCTCTATCAAAAAAGGGAGAAACTTATCTAATACTGAGGCAAGTCAGAAATAGAAAATATTTATTGACACAGCAGATTTTTTTCACTGCTGTTTGTTTTTCCAGTTGTACATCCAAGGCTGTAATTAAATTTGGAAGGTAATGGGAGACTGCTTACCTGGGGAATTATTCCACTGTTTCATTTTCCAGGAATTCTTCTGGGTATTCAGGGAAATGTCAGGACCTCTTAATTCCTTCTTATTATTTTCAGATTTATTTCTATGTGTCAAATACTGAGTCACTGGTATCTCTTAATGGCATATACCTGAAGTAAAAGCAAACCAAAGCCAAGGCAAATCTTCATGGCCTAAGACATCTGTAATCTTTGCCAGGGTTTCTGATACTTGGGAAGGTCTATGCACTGATCCTCTTTAAATCCAAGTAGTTACAACTGTGCTTACAGTACTTCTTTGTCGTAAAAAGGCTGATGCTATTATGATTCGGTAATATGTTAGCAGGAGAAGCATCTTTGCCATTTAAAAAGGGAAATTCTAAAAATATGAATTGAAGCATTGATCTTATTATCATTCCTGTGGATTCTTCTCTTTTGACAAAAACATTTTGACCTAAATTTTCCCCACTGCAGTTCCTTTTACAAGGCTGAATTGAAACACTCACTTTTTGCGTCTCCGTCTCCTCAGTTGTAGAAAAAAAAATTTTGGGCCATGGAAAAGTGTTGGGAACTTAATTTTATTTAGATTCACCAAGGGCCCTGAGGTCCCTGGTGAAAATGGGTTTTGAAGGTATCAAATCTTCTTGTTGCAGCTGGAACAACCAACTTACTAACAAATATTTTTAAATAAATTAATGTGAAGACAAACTCAAATAAGACCCTGACTATTTCATTCTAAGCAGCTTTCTCTGAATGCTTCTAATTTTTGGAAATTAATTATGAAGCACAACCATATGTCCCTGTAATTACAAGAAAATAGATGGAAGATGAGGAGACTGACCTGCATCCCGTGCATGAATAAATCTCCTCATCAAACACATCAGCCGTAATCCCTCCCTGGGGAATTCACTCCAGCCACACACCCATGGGCTCCATCTGTGCCATCCTACCATACTGCTGGGCATTGCTGTACCATGGAACTAAGTCTTCTGGAAAGCATTGACAATAATAGGCCGGTGAGGCTTTAGCTCAGAAGTGGAGGAGTGAGGGCTTGTTTTGTGCTGGTGGCTGAGGCACTCGCCCCTCACTCTCTGCCTTTTCATAGGGACCATTATCTCTCATGCCCAAGTCACCTCTGAAGCCGGGGGAGCAGTAGGAGAGAGCCAGGTACGTAGTGTTGAAGCTTCCCTTTGGTGTTGAGGTGCTCAGGCTGAGCAGAAGCAGTTCAGTTCCACCTTGGCATGGAGATGGCCCTGTGGAGAGCAGTGACTGGCAGCTGCTCAAGGGATTGTGCCAAGGGATCCTGGAAATTATTACTCAATACCTTGAGGTTTTCTGCAGTCAATATCAATGACCAAATGTACACATCTGACTCAGCCATTGTGTTCCAGGATTAATTTATTGACTTGTATGAAGTTACTACTCCTGGTTCCCACTGATGAGGGTGGACCAGAGCTCCCAAAGGATTTTGGTGAAGGTTACAGAGAGGGGAACCATACCTGGCACAGAAAAAAGGTAATTCTTTTCTTTTGACTGACTGTGCTGGAGGAACAGCAAGGATATGCTTTTCAAATTCCAAGTAAAAAAAAAGCCTAATGACTAATCCTGACCCAAACAACAGTGTATGTGAAACTCTTTCAGGCTTTCATTTGATCGCTGGGAGAAGATCCCTGGTTATTGAATTTATGTCACCATCCTGCTCTCCCTAGGACACTGCTGCCAGTTTTCATCAAGTGGTGCTTTTAGTTGAGTGACTGTCAGGAAAAAAGGATAGGAAGAAACCTGAAGCTGTGTTGCTCATGACAGGCTCAGTATCACAGTATCCTCTTCAGGACTGTCATCACCCTGCACGGAGCCTTTGTTATTAGAGATGATTCCCTGTGACATCATGTCATTTAAAAATTATTGCACACACTCTGACATTGCTTTGCACATCTCTGTGTGGCCATCCATCCATCAAAGAGGCAGCTTGAAAAATGAATGCCTAGCTGAGCACAAAAGCATATACAAGACTTATGCCCAATAGTTTTGTATGAAAAGTTGTGACTGAAGCTCAGCTCCCTTCTTATCATGTTTTATCTCTGGATACTATGTTGGTTTTGTATTTTAAATGTACAGTAACCACTATAATGTATGTTTTACTTATTAGACTAACAGTTAAATATTCACACTCTTTTTTTACAGACTTTGACTACAGTGAAATGACTGTTGTCAACCATCTTTCATCTCCAACAATTAGGCTGAACAAGTGATGCAAAACCAAGTAAGCCTAAGGAGCACAGACTTGAGGTCCAGAATTAAAAGTCTTCCAAGAGGAATAGAAAATCTGGTGGGACCAAAGAAAGCTGGGAGCCCTACTGTGCTTGACTTACAAAGGTTCAGCCAAGGAAATTTTTGGTAGAACATCAAAAAGCAGAAACAGATTGCTTTCTTTTTTCTCAGGGCTGCCTGCTGACTTCACGACAACCCATTTTTGCCTTTTTTTATGCTCTCATTTCCCCAGGGGCTCCTTGTGGTAACCTTTCACTTTTTGTATCCAGAGAGCAGGATGTTCCCTGTGGTGTGTCAATAACTATTTGGTTTTCTCTGATATCATATTGAAAAATTCAACTGACAAGTCCAGTACTGGCAATTCAGATGACAAACTCAATACCTGTGACTTAAATATGTGACAAATGTGAGCTGACTTGAACAGTCATTTCAAGTCACCTGTCAAGATATTGAAGATCTTGGGTCAATTTGAAACTGAGAAAAAAAGCCATTAATATATATTAATGCAGAACTAGCATTGACAAAGTGGTATGCCTTGAAATGGATTAGAGAGAGGAATATGACCAATGTGCTTGGAAATAGTTTGTGATGTCCAGAGCAAGGTGAATATTGAATACATAGCCCTTTTTTTGTAAGGTTGGAGTTTTGGTTTTGCTATACATTATAGCCTTCATTTCTAGTAGCATCACATGTGATGCACAGCCCCAGAGGAAATCATGCTCAGTTTTGCCAGCAGTCAGGTTTGATGTTTGTACTTGAACCTATCTTTGAAATTCTCCAATTATAGAAAGGAGTTAGAGGTTGGTGTTACATATTCCCATCATCTGAACTGCAGCCCACTGAAATGGTAAGTACTGCGAGACATTCCAGCATCATGAAGTTTGTCTCTGTCCTTAACTGGGGTGAAAAGCTGGAATTTTGAAATGTTTTGTAGAAGAGAAAAGCTAAAAATTTTATCTGGTGGAAACATCAGACAAATTTCTTGAAATACAGCATTTCAGTGGGGTGTCAAACTGTGCCATGGATGTCAAGCAGCTTCACCCAATAAGGTGGAAAATATATTCCACCTTGCCATGTTGTGCTCTGTTCTACTGTCAGTGCAATGGGAAGAGAAAAGGACAGCTGGACATAAAGGAAGACAACAAATTTTGATTTTAAATTATTCAGAAACCTTTTTCCATGGAACATATCAAGATAGAACTCTTTCAAAGAAACATCAGAATACTTCTTTACACAATGCCATTTCCCATGTAGTTTAACAATGACAGATAAAATATGCTCATCCCTGATCGCTCATCCCTGCCAGCACTTCTCTCATCCCATCATCCCTCCTCCTGCAGCCAAGGCCACAGCTACTCCTGAGGCTGGTTGCTGGAGCTGTGGTGGGTCTCTGCTGGGACGGTACCATCAGGACATGGTACAGCTGTGCCAGGCAGGCAGATCCTCCTTTAAATAAAAGGGGAATTTTTATACCCAAGGTGTTCACAGATTAAATTGAGCTGAGGACTCTGTGTTAACCCATCTCATGAACCTGGATGACACATCTTTGAAAATGGAGGGCTGTGTGGCCTGGGGTTGTTTTTTCTTGCCATTGCCCGCTGTGAGTGTGGGCTCTTTTGGGAGGGATGTCTCTCTGTCTCTCTCTCTTTCATGTGGGGGTGGTAGCTGTGTATGTGTCCTCTTTGGAGTGTGCCTGGGCAGCCTGGAGGTGTCACATATCTTCTGCTGCCTTGGGCAGGCTGCCAGAGCAGCAGTGCAGTTGCCCTGCAGCCCTCGGCCAGCAAAATGAGACGGTCACTTGACCAGTAGGTCCAGCTAAGGAAAAACTCCAGTGTCAGGAGTGACCAGAATATCCTTGTGGTAGTCCTGGCAGTCAGCACAGTTACAGGAGGGAAGGCAGTCAGAGTTTTACCAAGAACTAGATTTTAATCAGAGAGCAAACAGGACATGGTGGGATTCCTGTGTGTGCTTCGGGGCCTGACTTGAACGCTACTGGGAGCTAACCTCAGTGTGATACTAGAACATCCTACCAGCTGCCACCCTGCACGTTCAGGAGCCAAATATGAAAAATGTGAAAACACAGTTGATTGATTGATTGATGCAGACTCCCACTGGGCACAGCATATTCCTGGCTTTGGAGATGGATCCTCCATTTGTTCTCCCACTTAGGCTCTTCTCGGCTAAAGATCTAAATGTTCTAAAGTGAATTAATCTCCAGCTCTGTTTTCTCTGAGTGTGTAGGCATGGATGAGCACTTGGCTATGGAAATTACAGTGAGAGTTATTCAAGTGTTTTAATTGTAACATTAGTCTTGTGGAATTTGGAATACTGTCTTTTTAATAAATTGCATACAGAAGCACTAATTAATATTCCAATGGGGTGCTGTTTGTGTGTGTGCCTATCTGCCACACCATGTCCTGCTAACAAAGCACAACACTCACATCTGTACAAGAAATTAATCATTCTTCAGTGAGAGAAAATGCTTCATTTTCATCTCTGTGCCATTCCACATGTCCCATTGATTAGCATTCATTAAGCACCAAGAGCACGCCTGGTGTGGTGTGGTACAGAGCTTGCAGACTGGCCATGGGTAGGAACACTGAGGCAAAGGCCACTCTGGGAAGTGGCCACCCAAAACCAAGCTGGGGATGGAAGCTGAAGAGAGGAATTGAAGCTTCACTCTATAGACAAGACAAGGACAAAGCAACTGCAGACTTTGTAAATTCTGTTAGCTGAACATTTAAATACATCTGAGGTAGGAATCCTCTTAGTGTGATAGTAGGGCACATGGGATTTCTAACATGGCTGTTTTAGGATAAGGAGCAGAAATCATCCTGTTTTCACTAATATTGTGGTATATATCAAGTATTTGAGTCCAATGCCAGCTCTGCATGCCCCCAGTCTCCATTTTGTGCTTTGGTCGTCGGTGGTTGTGTAATAAATGGAAAGCACAGTGGTAGATGGGGATTGGAGGGCAATCCTTCCTCTTGTTTACTCCAGTTCAGCTTTTCTCCTCATGAAGGGATCACAGGGCTGCAGCAGAGCTGGACCTCTATTAATTGGACAGGCATTGGAGGAAAAGATTGTGTTTCATTAATTTGACTGTACAAAACCACTGTTGTCCATTGTCCTGTAAGCCCAGATGCTGGTGACTCTAAGGGGAAAAACCTTTTGGCAATACATGGGATTAAATGAGAAAATGTGATTACTTAAAAAAAAAAGGAAGACCTGACCAGAAAAGAGAGACTGCAGTATCATTGGTTTACTTGGCTGTCATGCTATTGCTATATTTTAATTTCAAATTCAGGGGTAGCAGCAGGTATAATTTTCCTGCACTAGGGCAAAGATCTATTTTTTATTCTTTCAAGCACTGTTTGCTTGGCAGGGGACGGACTCCATTGACAGATGATTTATAAACTCTGATCAAGAGCACAGAAAATCCTCTTGCCTTCTCTGGCTTTTTGACAACCCTCCAATTGAGTGAGGCAGCAGGATCATAGAGCAGAGATGGAGACGTGCTGGGGGTGCTGTCACGGTGCTGCCCAGCTGCTGAGCAGGACACAGATGGGCTTGGACGGGTCACAGGCAGCAGCTGGATCTGTGCCCACCCTGGGGATGGGCTCGGAGCACTGCTGGAGCAGGGTCATGTCTGCAGGGAATCAGCCAGAGGGCAATGCCCAGCACAGCATGGCCTTTGACTTTGGCTTTGAAGCCAAGCTCTGGAATTAACAAGCTGGTGGGTTAATATGCTCCCTACACTAACACTGTCCTCCTTTGCTGCCTGGGCTGGCTCGAGAAGGACAATATTAATATTAATATTGGTGTGATAGTTATTCCTCCTGTGTGACATTCAAAAAGTGAATGTATAATATACAGAGGTCAAGGTAGGCCACTCCTGACATTTCAAAAGGAAGAGGAAGTGAAGACAGAATAGCTCTCTTCTTCTGTGAGTTCAACACTCCCATGACCATGTTTCTGAGTTAAGTTTTCATCGCTGCAGGTGACTCGTAGGTGCTGCTTTATGTATTTAAACACACACATGTACACACAAATATGCATATATATGCATAAACCCCACTATAGCTCAGGACATTATCTTGGTTGACTTGCAGTTGTACACTCACACACATTGGAATACGCTTTTTTTGCAGATACTTGATCAAGGAGCAATCACTAATAAATCCCTGAACCTGGCTCAAAGATACTAAAATGATAAATCTCTTTTCTCCAGAGATAAGAGGTTTAATTTTGGCTGAACAATCCTCCACACATTTTGGTTCCCAATGATCCTTTTGTAGCTTAACAATTAATTTTCCCATTTCTACTCTGTGAAGATGTGGAATTCATTTCCTGCTGGAGAGGTTACTGGAATGATAATGCGCAGGTGGCTTGAGATATAGCATAAATATATTATGCTTTGGTATGTCTCATTTATTATGTAAATATGGAGATGCTCAGTGAAGATGAAGCAGTTTGACACTGCAGCAGGGCAGTGCCTTGGCTGGCAGACACTGTGAGACTGTTCAATAATGCAAATCAAGCACTGACCACAGAAGCTGTGCCTTCAGAGAGGGTGCCCTCCCTGCGGCAGCTGGAGGGTGTGAGGCTGTTCTCATCATTTTAGTTTGATGGCATCTGCAGCTGCTTGCAAGCAATGAATGAAATGCAAGGAAAAGGATGCAGGATCTCTGCATATTATGAGGCCTGTAATGACACTGTATGCTTGCTGTCCTTGGAAAGGCCCTTTATTTCCTGATTTTTCCATAGCAGCCCTCACCTACTAACCTTGGAGGAATAAGGGAACATCAAGGCACCACAATTCAGTGCCCAGATTGGTGTGGGGGTATTTGAACAGCTATTTGCTCGCTGATTGTGAGACCTTTAAGGTGTTTTCATGGAAACATGGCCTCCCTCAGTTTCTGTTGGCTGTATTTTGGGAGAGAGATTCTTACTGTTCTAGAGTTGAACCCAAGGAAATCCTAGCTACAACCAAAAGACTTTGAAGAACAAGACTATGGTATTTGTCTTGAGATCACTGTTTCAGAGGGGCTGTGTCTGCTGGTCCAGCTGTGGTATCATGAACACATCACTGTTCTATCTCAAGATGGCATCAGACTTAGCCATGATTTTCTGAAGCAGGAACCACCAAAAAGATGTGAAGAAAAATAAAGACGAGAAACATTTTTTGTCCCATGCCCCTGGCACTTCATGATACGGTGTTTGGGCATGATGAGCTGGCCTGTGCCCTGGTGCTGGGGTGTGGGCTGCTTGTTTACAAGCTGCAGGATGTCACTGGGCCCTGAGTGATTCTCAGGTCCCAATAGGGGCCCTGGCTTTGGGGGCTGGGAGTGGCTCCTGCTCTGGATGTTAATATTGGGCTGTCAGTGGGTTTGGTGTGTTAGGATCATGTCTGCAAGAAATAACTTTATGCCACCATGACAGTTGGTTTTCCCACCTTTTTAGGTAGGTGCAGCCATAAACCAGGCACTTTGGAAGAATTACTCTTTGCACAGGGATTGGCAGTGCTGCTGAGGGACTTGCAGCTCCAAACGGTCCTCTCATTTTGCCTTTTCTTTCCAAATCACACTGTTTTGCATTCAACTATGCTCAATAAAAACAGCTGAGACAAATCTGCCACTGCTGCTCAATTCACAATGATTTGCAAAACAGATCAGAGCCTGAACAGTTGTTACACAAATTAGGACTCAATGTGCAAATGAAAACTAGAAAACAAACAAAACACAGCGCATTGTTGTGCTATGTGCTTCTCTACAAGACAGGTTTGAGGAGGGATGTTTGCTCTTCTTTTCCTCAGGAAAGCAAGGTTGTCAGCTGCTTTCCCTGTTGACTGAACAGTAAGCCTGGGAGAGGCTCACTTTGCCATCAATAAATGGGAGGGTGTCCCACTGCCGTCACGAGTGGCAAAGTGCATCCTACGAGGGCAGAGTTTGGCATCATTATCACTAACAAGTAACTCCTGGAATTTTTCCCTCCACTGCCTGTTGACAAAATGTTAAGAGACTAAGCTTTGTACATGCCTAAAGCTTTGAATGGGTCAATAAATAAATAAATATCCCTTCCCTAAAGAGAATGCTTCCCAGAAATCAAGAATTGCTAATACAGTGGGGGATACTCTGAATGTGAGTGATGAGGGGAGGAGGGGACCATGTGATGAGCAGATGGGGGATTGTTACCATGATTTTATCTTCCTTGTACTTAAATAAAAAAAATCTCCTTTCTTGCATGCCATGGAAACAATAGTATCTGCCAGAATAAACACTGTTCAACCTAATGACCATTCTCTTGAAAATACCACTATAAAAAATTCAGCACGTGTGAGCAGTTTATGAAGTTCTGGTACAGCCTGACCTAAAAATTCAAATCAGAATAGTTTTTTGCCAATTCACTTTGACTGAAAGGCTGATGCACAGCTGTTGGTTTGGGAACTGGGTGATTTTTCATCTCTTTCAGTTAATGGCCCAAAACCAAAAATAGTCAAATGACTATTTGAGTCAAATGACACAAGCCATGAGCTCCCTTGTACAGCCTTGATCTTGGTGAGTCAATAATCTTTTCTCTTCTACAGTTAGATTCAGACACAGTTTCTTTGGGAGATACTCCCATAAGTGCCAATCACAGCTTAAATTCAACTTTCATTTTGCAGCACCCTGCCCTTGCAGCTAGATGTTGGAGACATGAATTAGGTGGTGCAGGAGGGAGAGAGAACATCATGGTTTCTGGTAAATCACACGCAAAACCAGCAACATGATTGCATGTTACAACAGCCTTTGTGGTTCTCTATCCACAGAAAGAAACAATAGGTGATGCAGAGCAAAGAAAGAATGAAAGCTGTGGTGCCAGGTGAGTCTGTACAGAAAAAGCCTGGTCTGGAAGAAGTGATGGCCATAAGTACATGTGAGCCAAAAGCAGGAGCTATTTCCAGCTTTGTATGGGGCAGGTCTCAGGCTCTCTCTGTGCCTCAGCTTCCCAGCATGGTCAGGGCTTGCTGAGGTGGTTGATCAGCTCCTGCAGCTCTTCCTTTGCTACTGTCACACCTGCTTGTGGTCAGCTTTTCCTCAGTGAAGCACAGCACTTAAATAAAATTGCTATTTCAGAGTGCTTGCTTTGGGATCTGGGAATTTTCTGAGGTGGGATGAATGCTGTTCTTTAAACTCCTGTGGATTAAACCATCATTGAAATAACAAGTAGAAATAATGTAAAGGAAATTCCCTTATCCTTTCAGTACATCTGTGCCCTGCTCTCCTTGGGTTTGTCTGGAAGCACTCAGATTCAGGAAAGAAACTTGTGATTTTGTTGTTGCAGGCTTATATAGGCAGGAGTTTTAGGTATGCTGCTGTATGGAAAGCTTACCTTTTCTCTGTGGTTTTTGAATTATTTATGTTGGAAAAGACTCAATCCTGTCATAACCTAACACTGCTAACTCCACCAATAAGCCATGTCACTAAGAACCTGTCTACATATCTTTAAAGAAAAAGCAATGGCAAAATCATCTGAACATGGATTCTCAGGGAGTCTGTGTATTTTGAAAATGCCTGCATTGGGAGAGGAGTGTCTACAAGTGCAATTTTCAAATGTAAACCAGAATTATTCATGAGTTTATAATAATCACTCATGCCTCCCATCCAGAGCTAGTGGTTCTCTGGTGGCCTTCTTTTGTCCCTCTACAGACAGCAGTAGTAGCAGAAAGTGCTATTACTGTGCACTAGCTTTCTATTAATAATGCATATATTAAAAGTGCTTTTTTGAAGGTCTGCATGCCTTTTCTAGAGAGTAGGAAAGTGGAGACAAGCGTAATTTATGCCTGCTCTTGTAGATCTTTGCCTTTTTCCTCATGGCAGAGAATTGCCCATGCCTTTCCCTACCCCCAGAGCCTGATGCATGGGGGAGAACAGGTATCTTCTTGGCTGCCACCAGTCACAAAGCATCACTCAACCCTTGTGTGGGACGAGTGGGAGTATCAGAGGGAGTGAATGGGATTTCTGTAGTTTGAGGACAGCACAGAAGAAAACACTGTGTAGAGTCAACCTAGCCTGCTGGCTGGCTCTTGGCATTGAGGGAGTGAATAGTAAAACAATAAATGTAGTTTAGTCATTGTTGGTGGCCCCACTGGTATTGATGTATTTTCCTTCTGATCTCAGAGCATTCCTGCCGTGTAGAATTTCTCTGTTATCAGATTAGCTTTTGTGATACAGTTGGTTTGGGAAAAAAAAAAAAAAAGATTTTGTTGCTACAGAAAATCCTGGCTTTGGGAGAAATTTCAAACCCTGAAATATTTCAAATCAAAATCGAACATTTCCTCAACTAACAAGCCAGGACAATAAATTTCAGTCCATGTGTGAGGAGTGGGACAGACACCACTCCCTGAAAAGGCAGCCCTCTCTCTTCCTTGTGAGGTGTGTCCACAGGTAGCAGGATTGCAACAGGTCAAGATTTACATTTCTGTGTGGCACAGTAGTGCCACCATGGTGATTGGAAGAGGTTTGCAAAGACTTTAGGAGAGCAAGTGTACACCTGACTGTTGTGGTGCTATCCAGAGGGGCCTCAGCAGGCTGAAGGACTGAGTAGAGAGGAACATTGTGAAGCTCAGCAAGGGGAAATGCCAAGTCTTGCACCTGGGAGGAACAATCCCATGCCCTGGCACAGACTGGGGGCTGAGCAGCTGGAAAGCAGCTCTGCAGAGAAGGATCTGGGGTCCTGGTAATCAGCAGGCTGACTGTGGCCCAGCAATGCACCATTGTGGCCAGCAGCCTCCTGGGCTGTGCTGGGAGGAGTGTGGCCAGCAGGTAAAGGGAAGGGACCTCTCCCTTCTGTTCAGTGTGCATCAGTACACATGAGGAGTGCCAGGTCCAGTTCTGGGACCCTCAGTACAGAGTTGTGGATATATTGGACTGAGTCCAGAACAGGGCCATGAAGGTGGTGAAGACACAGGAACATTTCTTCTGTGATGAAAGCCTGAAAGAGCTGGGATTGTTCAACCTAGAAAAGAGAAGGCTCAAGGAGGGCATAAATACCTGATGGGAGGAAGTGAACAAGAGTGAGCCAGACACTTCTCTCTTCTCAGAATCTTCTTGACAAGATGCACTGGGCACAAATTAGGAAGAAAAGGGAAAATTTAATCAGAATGCATGAATGAAAACAGTTCTTTCCTTTGAGGGTGGTCAAACTGGCATATGGCTGCCCAAAGAGGTTATGGAACCTTCATCCTTGGAGCTATCCAAACCCCAAGTGGACAGTCCTGGGAAACCTGCTGTAGCTGGCCCTGCTTGAGCTGGAGAGTTTGACAAGATGATTTCAAGAGGTGTTTGCTAGCCTCAGCTGTTCAGTGATTCTTTGATATATTAGTTGTGAACATCTGCTTGTGCCTGATAAATAAAAGTGCTTTGACTGAAATGATTACAATAGTGTAGAACCTAAAATACAAATAAGAAAGAAACCCTTAAAGGAGTCAATATATTGGACAATATATTGGTCCAATATTCACTGGTGATGAGACCTGCCTGTTTTTAATGATTTTTAAATTCCCACCTGACAGAAATGAGAGATCCTCATCTGAAAGCAGTGGTATTTCAGTGTTGTTTATATGATGATGAATGGAAGCCTGACATACCTCCAAACACAAGAAAATGTGTGTTCCTCAGATAAAATGTCTGTTTTGGTTATTTTCTGAAGGCAGCACAGGGCAATTATGTATATGCAAAGCCTAAGAGACAAAGAAATTTTTTTAATATTATTTTTCAAGCATCACTTTTTCCTAACACATTATAAATGAATAAACCTGTCACTGAGCTGAGATAAATTACTTGAAGTTCCTGGGAACTTATTACTGGCATCCCTTGTTTCACAGCTCTGACCTGCCCTTCCTAATGTGTTCTTGTTCGTCTGCAGCATGTGGTGCTCAGGCCCCTCCTGGGTGGCTCCACCGTGGCTGCAGCATTAAGCTCAGAGTTGGATGTCACATTTTCCTCTCACTCCAGTTTGCATATGACAGAAGTATAGCTGAACACACTATTTCTTTTGCAGATTGACTTCACAATTTCCATCTGTTCAAGAGGTGGTCTTTTAATCCCCCCCTCTCTGCCCCTCACCATTTCAATGTACATTTATCATTTGCTTTGGATCATCATCAGTCACATCTTTTATTTCTCACTACTGGTTGTTCCATCACCCAGGCAGGGAGTCACTGAAGCAGTTGTTCTCTGTTTGGATGGGTTTTTTTTCCCCTGCTATTATTTACACAGCCATACAAAAGGTATCAGGATTCACCAATTATAGCCCTACTTTTACTAGAGTGGTTATTGGAGGAACACTGGCATCCTTCTGCTGCTTCCATTGAAATCCAGGGCCTGATCCATGAAATCCAGGTGTGGGCATAAGACAACCCTTGGGTTTACTACCTTGCAGAAGACAAGTCTCACATTTCCAGTACTGTGGGACTGACTCATATATTTACAAAAGCCTCACTCTGCCCAGAAGAATAGAGCAGCAGAAACAATGCATGTCAATGAAGATTAAGGGAGGATATTTGGAAGTGCTCAAATTGTGTTTTGAAAGGTGACACAGACTGTTCAACTTTTGACTCTCATTATAACTCAGCCTTAGTTAGCCTTGGAGATGTTTAGATCACCTTTGAAAATGAACCTTGGGCTCTAAAAGAAGAGATGTAGTGTTGAAATATTGCCTTTGGTGTTGAAATAATAGGCCCCCTATATTTACCTGCCAAACACGCAAGTTAGCCGAGCCAGTGCACTCACAAATGCCCTTACAGGGCAGCAGATTCTGTGCTTTTGTGATTACTGCTGCAGTGCAATTGAGTTTTCCTAATTGTATGCATAGATATGTTCTGGAACTCCAGCATCTCCAGTTTTGAAAATTTATCCAAACTCGTCATAGTATGAGAAGTCTCTCAATACATTCCTCTTTTTAAAAAAACTAAACTATATTTTAAGCGCATTGATCTTCCTTCTCACTTCTCTAAAAATCCTAACTCAGATGCCGTATCAAAATCCACCCCACTATTTCATGCCTGCTTTTGCCTTCAGACATCACATTTCTGCTTTCAACCTGTTCCATACATAACCTTTATGAGACTGCAAGATACCCTGCATTTGAGGGGCAGCAGAGCCAGCTGGTGCATCTCGCAAATAGCATCTCTACACCTACATCTGTTTGATGGTATTTTGCACTGCATATGCATAAAAATGTGCACCACTTGTTTCTCTGTTTTTGATAAGAAGACATAATCAGCTCTGAACAGTTCAGCAAAACTAAGTAAGTGTTATTTTAAAGTGCAGTGGGTAAGGAAGGCTTTCAGACAGTGTGAAGGACATTCATGTGTCTGAGTCAGGTGGAAAGTCAGTGAGAGTTGAGGGCTGACTTTCTCTGCTCATCCACCCTCCAGTCATGGCTCTCTGTGTCAAAAGTTTTCTAGGCTCTGTTGGACCTTGCTCATGTGACTTCTTCTGAGGGCTAGGGCTTCTATCCTCTTCTGTTTGGTGAGATGTGTGAGACCAGCATCCGTGACTATTCAGGGTTGCTGTCTGGGCAGTTGAGTTTCTCCATGTGGTCCTGTGGGCATCACCTCAATTTGCCTCCCTGCCAGCAAACAGGTTGCATCAGTAAATGTTGTGTAGGTAAAACCACTTGTGCTTCTCTGCAAATAGACACAGTTTGAGTCTGTCCCCCTGCTCCATGGTGTGTGTCACCTCACTCCAGAAATGGCCTGCTGACGGCCACGAGAGAAGCAGCCCTTGGTCTGTTGGGGCTGACCCTGCTGGTTTTCCCTTGTGGTGCAGAATAGAAGGTGACAGTGAGATGGAGAGGGCTCAGACCTGGAGTAGCTGATGAAAATGACTGGTTTTACCCGCTCTTTGTGGACTTGTGGGGCACAAGGTTGTACAAATACGTGGTTTCTTTTCCTGGGGTATCTTGTCCATCTGCTCCAGACAAAAGTAGAAAAGCAAATAACTGGTATCTAACACCAAGTCACCTGAAAACACTGACCCATCCAATGAACTTCCTATGATGAATCCCACTGTTTCCATAGAGATCTTCAATTTTACTTCTTAGGCATGTCAAATGAATCAGAAATAGCTGGGTTGTATTGTGCATTTTGGGCCTTTCATCGCCTGATAAAGCAGAAAGAATACAATAGAAATAGATTAGAATGGATTAGAATAGATTAGAATAGATTAGATTAGAATAGGATAACCATTTCAGTTGGAAGGGACCTAGAATGATCATCTAGTCCAACTCTAGTCTATGTTACTGTCAACGTGTCTATCACAAGGGCAGAATCTCAGTAGTGAATTTTTCATGGCCAGGTTGGGTGTCCTGGGGTGACTTTCTGGTGCTTGTATCCCCACTTGTCTGTTCTGTTTATGCTGTATGTGAAGTCCTGTACCTTTAAGACTGGTTCTGGGCAAAGCAGAGAGAAGGAGAAGCACCAAGTTTGTTTTCAGAAGCAGCACTCCCTCGTACACGTTCCTGCTCATGGACCGTGTTGTCTGCAGCACGGATGGACAGTGGGACAGAGATCTCCTCTGCTTTTAGTTAGTTTTAGCTAGTTGAGGCAAAGAAGTTCCCTGGACTTTTTTTCCTTTTTCTTGGGACTGTTTAAACCTGCTCTGGGCTGAAACACCCAGAGAGACACCAGGAGCTCCCACCTGTGGCCCACCGGGCCCAGGACAGCATTTTCCAGCACCAGAGGGACTGATAAGAGACTGAGAGAGCCGAGCTACACCTGTGGCAAGGACTTTCTCAAGTTTGCCATCTCTCTTCAGAGCAGCGAGAGGTTTTGTTGTTTCATATTACTCATTTCTTATGCTTGTGGGTACTTTCCTTGCTAAATAAATAGTTTTATCCACTCATTGCTAGGAGATTTTTTCCTGGAGCAATCAGGGGAGGGGCCGGTTTGCTTCTCCAGAGGAACCCCATTCGGAGGTTTCCTCCCAAATTTGCCCTAAACCAGGATGTTGGGACAGGGCAGTTTCTAGGACACTGATCCTTGTGATGAAGTAGCTTCTGTTTCTCGACCCAGAAAGCCCTGCAATTTGTTAGTTTAGAAAACTGGCATCTTAGCAACCACTCAGAGCGTCCCAAAGCTCAACACTGTGGGCTGTGGACACAACACCACATGACAAAGGTTTCATGTGCTGGTGCTGCCTGACTCTTTCCAACGAGCTGCATGGACATACTGGTGCTCTGCTTTGAGTGGCATCTCCTGGAAGAGAATTGTTACAAAGCATCCTCTTGACCTGCAGCTGGCAGGTGAGGACCTTTGCTGGCCCCAGCAAGGTCTTGCCAGCTGCCCAGAGCCCGGGTGCTTGGTGGGGCTGTCCTGACCACGTCACTGGATATCACTCATATCTGCACTGACGCAGTCGAGGTCTCAGTCAGATTATCTTGTGTGGGTGCCCAGGAATGCTGGGAAGGAGCTAATCTGGCTGGCAAGTAAAAGGCACTTCTGCAATTGGAACTGCTACCAACCAGTTGGCCAGCCCCCATGGAAAAATCACATAAGACAACAAACTTGTCCTTTATCAATAAATGCCAGGTGACAGCTAGATAGTGAGACAGAAGCTTGATTAATTCATTGCTTGTGTTTCCTCTTGAAAGTGTCAGCACCTTCTTTCTCTGACATATAACAACCATGAACTGAAGGTTAAAGCATATTATCAAGTTTCTTATTTATTTTCTCTGGTTTAGAGCCAGTACTAACCTTGAAAAACTCGGATTTAACTCATTAGAAGTCCTGTGCAGGAAGGGCTGGAATGGGAACTGGAGCAGCCCAGAGCTCGAGCCAGCTGCTGGCCAGCACCTTGCGCCTGCCAGGCTCCCATAGCTGAGCATAAGGTGGACAAGACTTCTTCCTCCCAGATCTGCATCTCCTTCCTCACCAGCTCCAGGAGAGAGGATGTCTCCATGTGCCCAGAGCTGCAAAGCTGGCTCTGGCTGGAGGCAGCTCAGCTTCTATTCCAAAGGTAGCTCCCAAGGCCATGGAGTTGGGAGAAAAATTCTGCAGGCAAGGGGTTTAGACCGCTTAAAGACCAGAAGTCCTCACAATTACTGCAACTGCTGAAGAAAAGCAACAACAACAACAAAAAGGCAGAAAAGGTGCTACATTTTCCAAAAACCTGTGAAGTGTTGTTCTGGCTCCTTCCATCCGCCTCCTTTACCCCAGCTGGCACTGGGCTGAATTCAGGTGCTAGAGAGAAAAAATAGGAACTTTAAAAAGAAAAGAGGTGTTTTTGCCTTTGATTTTCCTTGGTATGGAGAAATTTGAAATTCTGGCAGAAATGCTTATGTGATTTTTTTCCCCTATGAATTAAAAGAGAAAAGATTTAATTTCTTTCCTCTTGCTAATAGGTATTTTAGAATTTCTTGCATTAGTCAATTATAGTCTCTTTAAGCATAACCTTCCTTTTGCTTAAATGTCATTTACATCCAGAATTTGTTTTGTCCTACACACAGAGATACAACAGGAGGCAAAAAATGCAATTATTCTTTGTACAGTATAGCTTTGTCTCTACCAAATAACTATTTAAGATGTTAAGTGAGATTATTTGAAACTAAATTATGCATTTTCAATTACTTAATAATAATATTAACAGGTTTGCTCAACCATATTATTTTATGTATTTTCTTTTAAGGCAGAGATCCAAGATCACAGAAACTAGTCTAGCCCATGTAAGAACTAAAAACGTTTCCACACCATCTGTAAGGGACATGGGAGCCCAAAATGCTGCAGAAACAAGTGGTATCATTTGGAGCATGAGATATCCCATGTTTGGAGATCTTCCTGTAGTTTGGCAGTTCTTCTCTTCTATCTAAACTCTTGTGGTTTCCCAGTCTTTGACACTAGATTTCAAGATCTTGGTGCACACTGGATTCTGGGCACAGATTTTTGGAGGATATTACCAAGCTGAAACAGGATCTGTCAGAAAATGTTTGTGCTGTGATATTTATGGAACATGGATAGTCTCAAAGGCTCGAGAAGTGTCATGCCAGCTTCAGTGCTTTAATCAAAAGCATCTTCAAACTAATTGATCTGTGCTTGTATTTTCCATATGCTCTTCTTGTAAACTAGTCTGCCATCACCATAAAGTCATGTAACTGCGTGATACAGTGATAACATCTTTCTGAGAATACCTGGTAATGACTAAGTTTTATAGGGGAACAAACCTTAGCATTCACAAAGGCCACTGCCTCTGCCACTTGTGTGTCTTGAATTTTTGGAGCTAAAAAATGGAGCAGTGTGCTGTGACATTATTTACAATGCCTTGGGGAGAAATTTTAAATGATGGCTCTGGCTGTGATGAAGTAAACACCAGAGCTGCTGGGGAAAAGATTCTTCCCTCATCATGAAATTTCTAGCTAAGAATCTTGTTTAGCAGAAATTTATATGTAGTCAAGTAATTATTTTTCACTGGAAAATATTATGACAGAATTTTCAAGGACACTCATTATGAAAAGGCAGCTCTGGAGGTGAACAATTTATTCAGCTGAACGACATAGGAGACTGATGTAAACATATCTGGTGCATGCACAGGTGAGAGTATTTAGATTTTTGGGGGAATATTCACCTTTTTTAAATGAACTGACATTGTGATGTATAGGTCTGTAATCTAACAGTGAACAAAGAACATGTGATGCCTCAAAATACCTCAGTGAACCAAAGAAGGGAATAATAGTGTGTTTCCCATTTTTTCCGTTTTTGTTAATGAATTCCATTGTTTCTGCTAATGTGGGACACCTGTAGAGAGCCTACATGAGGCAATGGTGATGAGTGATGGGTTCACATCACAACCAGTCCTAGGATGCACAAGGAAACTCATCAGCCTGGGTTTGCTCTTCAGTGGTGTACAGGGTCTTACCTGGGAGTCTTTAGTGGGAAAGGTGGTTATAGATGCAACTACACTGCAAATAGTTTTAACATTGTGGTGAGAGAGCAGGACAAATTAATTCAGCATGCAGATGTTACATTCAGAAACAAGGAGTGATATTAAAAGGCAGTAATTAGTGAAAAAAAAGTCACACAGAACAAGCTCAACTCCCCAACCCCCTCAACAGTCTGAAATACTAGAAGGACAGGTGAAACACATGCCAAAAAATAATAGAAAGTGTGATAAAGCACAACATGGTCAACAAAAAGTCAGGATGCCTCTAAAGAAGAAAAAGATGAGTGTCGAAGAAAACCAATTATTTTTCTAAATAAAAATAATGGCAAGGCCCATGAAATATGTGAGCTGAAATGTAAACAGGAGAATAAGAGGGCTGAAAAAATCATTTGGAAAACACCTCACAAAAGGCACTCAAGCCAAGAGTAAAAAAGTTCCTTAGATATATCTAAAGAAAGGTAGTGAATTGGTAGAAAAATCTAAAAGGGACCTTACTGATAAATGGGGCTTCACAGACAGTAAGACACAGCAGAACAGCCCATTGGAACTTTGATGAACACATTGCTGGAAGTGTTGAAAACATTCCCACACTGGGTACATTCCTCAGAGCCTGTGGGTCAAAGGAGCAAAATCAGTGTGAAGAAAATATGTGGGGAATATTAGCTCCAATAGCTGAATTAGATAGTGCTGGCCAAGGTTTGTAGCCTCTCTTTACAAAGTGCCTTTACACCTGATAGCTGCTGAACTGGCAGTGCAATTCCCAACAACCCCAGGGACAGTAGAAGAGCTCATGGGGGTGATGAACCAGTGAACCTGACTGTTATACCCTGTAAAATGGTGGACTTCATAAAAAAGAGTAAGTTTTCTGAGTATTCTTGAGCTGAGAAGTTGTCGTCTTCCCATAACTCCTGAGGATTTGTCATGGAAGGGAATCTTGCCCCAGCATCCTGCTGCAGTTTTGGAAATGTTTCAGGAAGCTGGTGGATAGAGCAGATCCAGTGTACATCATGTGTTTGGCTGGGTGGATACCTGGATGAACACCAGATGTTGCTCAAGGAAATAAGCAGCTTCACTGCTTACAGGAGGAAAGTCCTGGTACGGGGTGGAAGCTGGTTAACTGCTGGGAAGGTTAGCAAATGGGAAGGTAACAAATGGGAAAGCTGTTTAACAAAGGGAAAGGAGAGGGCAGGGCCTAGTGGTCACTTTGCAGGATGGAAAAGAGTTAGCATGGGAGTGATGAAGGCAGTGGATAAAGACAGCACTATGATTCACCAGATCCATCAGCAAATAGAGGACACTCAGAATGGGTCAGAGAAAGTGGTGAGGCTTGCATGCATTTCCTTTTGGGATATCTTGTCCTACCCATCATGGCTTCTCTTCTGGTGCTGCACCCTGCCTAGAGACAGGCACAGTAAGATTGTGGCCTTGGTCTCTTTGGGCTTTTGAACCCCTTTTCACTTAATGAGACAGGCACCTCCTCGTTTGGGAGAGAGAATGGTGGAAAACAAGGCCGTGCCTTCTGCTCCTAAAAGATGTTCCTTGTTTGAGAGCTAGTGGTCTCACACACTTGCTGAGGTTCAGTCCTGGGACACTGCATCTTGTGGAGGAGGAGGATGCTCAGAGTCTTATGCTCTGTAGGCAGAGAAACAGGAATGATTTTAACTCAGAAATATTGTGCTGAAGCACTAGGTGAGGGACTGTGGGGTGGGATGGGGGTGGGTAACACCCTCCTGGGTGATAAACAGATGTTGTTGGAGCCACAGATGGACAGACAACAAACTATAGATCCTCACAGCTGCTGCTGGATGCCCAAAGCAGGTGTGTGAGGTACCTGAGATTCCTGTGTTTGTATAACACTGTGTGTGTCTGACAAAGCCCCGTGCCAGCACCGGCTTCTCCTGCTCCTTTCCCATCAGGGCAGGGGGTGGTGCTGTGTGGGGAGCTCACACTGCTCACCTTTAACAATGGCTAAGGAAACATTTATAATGCCACACTTGGTTTTCTGGTCTGAGGGAGGAAACAATCAGAAGGAACTTCTTCCTGACAAGATTTATTACTGTGTTTGCTGCAGTTCAGAGGCTAGACTAGTAAAGCTGAGCACATTGATAAGGCAGTTTTAGCTGATACAATTTCTTTGGTGTGTATGCTGACATCTCTGGAGAAAGGGTTGCAGTCCTTAATGGAAGGATGCAGTGAAATAATGTAGATTTATTTTCCTGGTAATGCACTGGATTCTGAAATAAATTGTCTATTTTTCATGATTTAGGACAGAGTAGGGAAAAGGGAGGTGTGAGATACTGGTTAGAAGAATGCATCAATGTATAAATTAAAGTGCAGTATTAACTAATAATGATTTCATTTTGAGAAGTTTGGAAAAATTTTGGTTTCAAGGGTCAAAAAGGCATGTAAGTGGTTTACGACAAAAATAAGGATCACGCTAAAAATTACCTTTTTGTTAGCAGAGAAGTGGTAAATATTTTTAAATAGTAGTTAAAAATATGACTGTAAGAATAGATGTACTGCTTAGCATTCAGCTGTTGAAACAGATTCCTGCTATTTGTACCATGTGAATACAGTGTTTAGCAGTAGCTTTTTCAGTATATGTTCAGTTAGCCATGGGTTGTATTTGAAAAGTATTTCTTTTGTTGTGTATTGTAAATACACACTCCTTGGACCCCCAGCTGGAGAAAGGCTGAGCACTTTGAGGTCACACATCTCTCATCCCTCAGCAATCACTCCATTGTGTCCTTCAGTGAGCTCCTTAATGTTATAACAACAAGCTGCATATGGCTCTAAAATAAAAGGAATTATTGTATTAGTGGAAAGCACTGGGCTATCAGAAATAGAGTCAGCCTAAGGCAGGAAATGACTGTACCATTTTGTTTCCAAATCCTTGCAAGTGATTTATTTTAGAGCAAAACGAAGGAATGCTATGTGTATTCACACTCAAATTATTAGAGGAAAAAGGCCTAAGATACCACTAATCTTAGTTATTCCAGTTAATCATCATCCTTGTCAATAATAAGATTTTTTTGTTTATATTTGTTTTAGAATGGTATTCTTAAATGCATTTTTAAAGGAAGCACTCTGATTTTACAGAAGAAACAGCTCAAGTAAACAGGCTACTTTAGTGACCATAAACCTCCCATCTTGTTTAACTGAAGCTCATCAAAGCCCAGACTGGGTATCAGCAGCACTGCTTTAGCTTTTCAATGCCCTCCATGAGCATAAAGTGTAAATAAGAGTGGATTTTGTCCTTTGATTTTTATCTGTCCTACACAGGCATAAAATACCCACTTGGGCTTTCAGCTCATCTCCATTATCTACCCCACCAGTTTGCTTCTCCCTCTGGAGTGGGTGCACTGAAGCTCCAGGGATGCACATTAGTACTGCTCCTGGCATGCTGCACTGCATCCAGTGTTGGTGGGAAGCAGCAGCACCTGTGTGCAGAGTACAAATCAGGCCAGGTCATGGCAAGTCCCCAGGTCCTGATCTCTCACTTGTCTCTATCAGTAGGTTGGCTGAAATGCATCTGTGCAATCTGATTTTCCTCCTGTTGAGGAAATCTGCTCATGGGAGGCTGATTCACAGCCCGTCTGTATTTCATCAGATGCAGGTTAGAGGGGCTCCTGGGTCGTGGTGTTCACAGTGGGCAGAGGTGCCCAAAGACTCTGTCATGTTTTGGGTCAGAAGCCTGACTCTAAAGGCTTGCTGGGATGAAAGAAGGTACACTGTGATCAGAAAGGTGGTGTCAGAGGGAGAGCTGTCAGCCGTGGGTGTAGATCAGCCTCTCTTTTGGAAAAATGAGCTGGTGGTAATAGCCCTGCAATGTCCATAACAGCACTCAACATTTATGGGCAAAGTGGTCTGACTAGTGCTAAATGCTCTCAGGGAGGAAATAAGGGAGACAAAACCCCCCCACCATTAGGAAATGCTCATCAGTGAAAAGATTAATGCAATATATAAATCTTAAGATGGTTTGAGGTACTTCATGTAGATGGGAAATGCATCTCAATAATGCCAATATTTGTCAGGTGTTTGAAAGATGAGAAACCTAAGTAGCTGTTGGGTGCAGTGGTCAGTCCATCTTACTGATGGTCTAAATAGTGTTACTGGTACAAAACACCCTTAAGTGAGAGACTAGATCTGTGAAAAGTCCTCTTCCTAAATAAGATTTCTTCCAAACTGAGGAAGTTCAGCTCCTGTTCTTGCATCAGGCAGTTTTGTAAAATTTCTGCTTGTGGTGGTTTAGCTAAAACTATGAATATTGCTTTGGAGTTTTAGAATATTTATAATTTTTCAAGGCAAAGGGGAGATGGACATTATGTATTTTTTATTTCAATTGATTTTGTAATTTTCCTGTCCCAAAGATGAAGATAAATATTTTGTTGCAGCTATGAGACAGATGTGTACTGTGTATTTTCAAGTAAGTCAGATTAAGAATAGCCCTTTATCTAACCCTACAGCTTGTCCCTCAAAACCATCTCAATCAGTGGAATTAGAAGCTGCTTAGTCCAGCTGGGGGCACATTACAAGAAAATTCCTGTCATCTAGTCTTCCTCCTGTAGCTTTCTTTATTAGATTATTCCTTTATTTTTAGCTATACTCTGGACAAGCACAAATCTGCTCACATATAGGCACTTTTAGATGGTGTTTGTGTGACTCATATGACTTTATTTGAAAGAGACTGTTCCTTGCAAGGGTCCCATTTCCCAAAGGGCTTGTAGAGGTACAAGAAATACTCAGAATAAACCTTCAAGAAAAGCTTGTTCTTACGATCAGAGTTGTTCCAAATGGACATTTTGGTGGTGTCAACAACCCTAGTGAAATACCTTTTTTTGCAAGAGGCTATTGATTTTATTGGCTATAATCATGGACAATCCTGGCCACAAGTGTGCAATTCAAAGTCTGTCTACACTGCAGCTGATCTGGGCATTTCCAAACATGATGTTGCCTACCCAGCTCACAGGCATGAGCTGCAGAACCCACCCAGGTATTCCTGCCCAGACTCTCCAGGGAGACAGCAAGGGAATTCGGGGATGGTGATGCTCAGACAGCCTGTCTGAGTTCAGGACATGACTGGAGATTTGCTGGCCTCTTGGTTTTCCAGCCTGGTCTCTCCATTTTAGAATGCACAACCCAACTCTTCTTTTATTTAGTAGAGTACCTGAAACTTGCAGGTATTTAGCTGGAAAGTAGATTCAAAGACACCTAAAAAGTTACTTTGGAAGGATGATCTCACCCATATAGGGTGAACTCTGCTCACATGAGCCTGGGAAGCTCCAGAAGGAGCCCAGACAGACAAGAACCAAGGGCACCCATCCCTGTCTAAGGCTTCCTGCAGTCCTCTCTTAAATGTGGCATAAACAGCTTGCCTGAGACTCAAATGAATTCTGTGAGAGGTGAAAAAAACCTCCAGGCAAACCATTCTTCCCCAAATCACTACTATTGATTGATGAACATTTTCCCCTCACTCCCCACACATGTGAAGAAATTTCACTTTCCTGTACAATCAGATATCTCCCTTGAAATCACAGCATCAACGTGTGCTGATCACTACAGCATCCCACAGGCTGCTGGGAATGCTGTGTGATTGCTCTCCTTATTTGACTCC
Source organism: Phylloscopus whistleri (assembly GCA_017589585.1). Classification (NCBI taxonomy): domain Eukaryota; kingdom Metazoa; phylum Chordata; class Aves; order Passeriformes; family Phylloscopidae; genus Phylloscopus; species Phylloscopus whistleri. Next base: position 2,397,274 of record JADMLD010000548.1, read on the forward strand.
AGTGCTGATGACCCCCATGATTGCTGGAGCACAAAAATGTCAGCCACTGTATCTCTTCAGTGGATTTTGCCAGTGATGACCCTTTGAAAAGCTGATGCCCAGAAATGAGATATGAGGTGACTGTCTGGGTTTGGGGGTATGAATGGCTTTTCTATCACACGGTGTTTTGGAAATGTCAGCTGTAATTGAAACTTAATCTTCCAACAAGTTTCATCTGGCTGTTATTTGCAGACAATGTGAATGTTGCATTTTAATAAATGGCATCTAAACTAAAAGGTTCTGTTGATTCAGTCTATTTTTTTCCCAAAAGGATACTGACAGCTGGGGTGTGGGTCCTAGATTAATTTGACTTTCACAAATCAGATACTTCCTGTTCTCCAAATATAAATTTTAAAAAATAGTCTGGGTAGCAAAAATCCAACATCCCAAAACTCTGACCTGCTGTAGCAGAACGAGTAATACTGATACCATTTGGGAACTGGCAGAGCTGAAGAGCAGGAGCAAAAAGAGGAATCTAAACTTGTGTCTGCAGCTAGCTGGTGGATACTGCCCAAAAGCAAGGAGCCAGCAGATTTAGGTCAATGCAATCAGAATTTATGCAGCACCTAACTGCATAAAAGAAATAAGAAATATTTCTTATATTTAAGAAATGTATTTTTTTTTAATATAAGAAATAAATTCTGCGAAGGCAGGAGAACATGAAAAGTTGCTGAGGAAGTTAATCAGAAATATGAAACTGTTTCTATAGCAGAAAACACTGAATAGACTAAACTTTAAACACCAAGAAGAGATGACTGGGGGATGATGTCAGATGGTTAGAAGAGGTGAATAAAGGATAATTATTCACTACAATTTATAATCTAGTGTAATCAGAATGTAAGGCATTGTTAGCAGAAAATTTCACACAAGAAAAAGGAAGAAATGTACGTGACTGAATCATGGAAGTTGTGAAAAAATATTGTAGTGGCAAAAGGAAAAGAGAGGCTGGAAGATACAGTTGGTTGTGTCAGTCAAGCACAAAAGTCAAGTGTAGCCCACAACCCAAGTCTTCTCCAAAATGTTGATTGCTGGATGATCTGGAACAGTGGGAACAGTGCATGCTTCACACATTTCTTACACCTTCCCATTGCCACCTGTTGCTATTCAGTATCAGAAACTTTGTGGCAGCTCTGCATGTAACAATCATATCTGACTTGACTGTTTTTTGAGTGGAATTCAAGGACGAGATCCTCCTGCCCTCTTGGCATGGATTCCACCACTCTGAACCCCTTTAAAGGCTTGGATGAACCTGTCCATCAGCTTCCCAGAATTTTCTGTACTCATCTCTGGCCTTAGCATAGAACCTCCTTGGGTGGCTAATGTCATTTGCTCAGGGTTGAATAGATGTGCCAGTTCTCAGGAGCAGGTCACCTCAAAGGATTTTGTGATCCAGGGTTGGACAAAGAGCTACTTGGTCTTTTCCCAGAGCAGCCTAAATAGACGAGAATGTGTAGCTGGACTGTAGTCAGACTTGGGGTGGTGATAGATACTGGTCTTAATGTTACTGTCTAGCACTTGAGAGATTCCTCCAGGGAGCTCACTTGTGGGGAAGCTATCTGACATGGCACCTACACCAGTACTTTATAGCTGTCCTGACTGCTGGCAGGCATGGCAGGCAGCAGGCAGCTAAGCACTACACAGCTGCTCCTTCACTCCCTCCTCCCTCCCTGCGCTGGAGTGGAGGAGAAAATTGGGAAAAAAGTCAGACTCGTGGGTTGAGATAAAGACAGTTTAATAGGAGAGAAACAGAAGGGAAAATAATAGCAATAATAACAATGATACAAGAATTAGAGTATACAAAACAAGTGATGCACAATGCATTGCTCACCACCCACCAACTGATGCCCAGCCAGTTCCGGAGCAGTGGCCCCTGGCCAGGTTTCCCTCTAGTTTATATGCTGAGCATGAAGCCATATGGTATGGAATATCCCTTTGGCCAGTTTGGGTCAGCTGTCCCAGCAGTGTCCCCTCCCAGCTTCTTGTGCACCCCATCCTACTTGCTGGTGGGGTGGGGTGAGAACCTGCAAGGTCCTGGACTTGGTGTAAACAGTGCTTAGCAACAACTAAAACACCAGTGTGCTGATAATAATCAACACCACTCTCATCCAAGATCCAAAACACAGCACTATATTTGCTACTAGGAATAATATTAACTCTATCCTAGCTGAAATCAGAACAACATTCACCCCTTATTCTATACCATTTATGTCATGCCCAGGTCCCACACTTTTCAATAGATCCCAAGTAACCACCATCACTTTTCCTATATATATACACACACAAATATCATTTCCTTAATCTATGTGCCATCCCCCTAACAAGTCTACTGACTTCATTTAGTCCATGATTTTGGGTTCCATCTGTCATTTTAGTCCTTTGGGGCAGGAGAGGTGGTGTGTGATGCTGGATTTTTGCCTGCTGAAGTCAGTTCTCGTTCCATCACTGTTCAGTTCTATCTGGGCACTTTGCCCAGTTTCATCAAAGTTTGTTCATTAATCTGGGTGATTCCTACTGTAATACCCTTGATGTTGCATGTAGCCAGCTCAGCAGTGGTGACATGAATGTTAATGGCAATTAACATTGTACAGTCCAAATCACTGGTTATTCTCACACCAGATCCCCTGGAAACAAACTCTGGACTTCCCCATCCTCCCACCAAGTGCACCCAGGTCCTTGAGCAAAAGCCAAGGATGGGTTTGTCATTGCCTGATGCAGGAATAACTCAGATTGTTTTCCCCAAAAGCTTTTTTGTGTGCACTACAGGGACTTTATCCCCTTCTGCACTGTGTAAAGGTTTTGTTTGAGCACAGCTGGCCCAGCTGGCAGATTCTCTAGTGCTGACTGCCCAGGCTGGATGCCCTTTGCTAAATGTGTATCCCATTGTTTGGAGATCCCACCACCCATTGCTCTCAATGTTGGCTTTAATAGTGTCCTGTATTTTTGATTTTCACAGATAGAGATGTGATAAACCCACACAGTGCCATGCTCTTCAACACAGGTGTCAGTGAGGTTGTTTAGGAACAACCCTTTGTTTGAGTCCCCTTGTCAGGCTCAATTCTTTCTGGGATGCCATGTTGCCATAAGAACTGCTTTCCAAGGCCCAGGACAGTGTTCCAGGTGGTGCCATGGGGCACAGAATATGTTTCCAGTTATCCAGTGGTTGCTTCCACCATCATAAGCACATGGTGCTTGCCTTGGTGGGTTTGTGGGAGAGTAATAGAGACAATCTGCCATGGAGTATCCTGAGTATCTACACTTGGCACTGTTCCTGACAAAACTGGTCCCCTTTGGAGACAGGTGTCATGAGTTCAGGTGAGGGGCAGCCTAGAAAACACATTATTTGAGCCTTTGTGTTAGACCCCCTTTGAGGAGGAAGGGAGCTTGACTGTTAACTCTGCTTTGATTGTGGCTAATCTGAACAAATAAATTGATGGGCCAAAGATTGTTCTTTTGTGTTGAAGACAGAGCACAGCTTGCATTCATATATTTATATTCCCTTACTCTCCAAACTGTGAGGGCTGCACCTTGACATGGCCCATGGCACCTCCAGGCCATGGCTGGAGTCCTGTCTAGAAAGTACTGAGCCTCTAAGGCTGTGCCAGGGAAACCACAGTGAGAATTTGATGGTGAGACACACTCAGGCCACGTGCAGTGTGTGGTGCTATTCAGCTGTCCTTACAGACTCCCCTGTGTGAAGGGAGGTGGCCCCAGCTGTCCTCCTCTAGCCCAGAGGAGGTAACATGGAGCTGAGTCCTGTTGAGGCTGTGTGCTGTTCACCCTCCTGGCTGTGGCATCTCCTGGGTGGTCTCTCAACCTGCAGGACTGTCACAGTGTCCTCCTGTCTAGTGCAGGGCTGCCTGTATTCTCCCCTCCATCTTTAGCAGCCCTCACTCTTCTGCACTGATCCCAGAAGAAAACTCCAGAGAGGTGTATCAGGGTGCCTGAACTGTCCTGTTCCCACTCCTCTCCCAGCCAGATGCCTAAAATTGCAGTGGAGCTTTGCCTAGATTGCTCACCTAAATGAGACTGACTGGAGCCTGTCCAACGTGTCTGTTCTAATGGGTGGTTTTATTGCCTCAGCCTCAATTGTTTTGGAACGTGCTTTGTTTATAGCAATAATTGATCATGCTTTGTTACAAGTGAATTAGTGGCAGCTGGAAGATCTAAGCTCTAATTTTCCTGCAAACAGGGAGAAATTTTATAACATCCATTGCTCATGTATAAGAAAACCCCTTTTCTTTTTTTCCTTTTACCCCTCTAGCTTTGGAAATGTATTTCCAGTGTACAACCCACAATGGGAGTTCATCATATACTATGATGAGTTTGCTGCTCAGGACAAGTCTGTCATTGGTCTTTTTGATTTAAAAATATTGTTTGATGGTTTTTCATTAGACAGAGTCTAACAAAATGCTTTACAAATATTGCTCCAACATAATACAGCTTTCACGAGGCAGATGAAGGGAAATATTCCCAGATGCTTCAAGGAGAAGCTTTGGTGCCTGTTATTACCAGCAAGGGCAATTTTGTGTGCACAAAGAATAGGCTGGTGAGGGGACCACGAGGCATGATCTGCAGCAAGTGTACCCACTTGAGCTCACCAAGGTCTGCAGGATAGTTAAAGTTTTTGTGAGATGGATAAAAACCTTTGAATAACAAACCCTTGGCATTTGAAATAGAGTATTTTAGAGCAGTCTTCCAATTTAACGGTCTCAGAAAGCAAAGTGAAGAGCCCAGCTAAATAATGTGGCATTCTAAAAGCCACTTCAGCATGTTCAGACTTGCCACAGCTCTCCAGTGATCCCAGTTTTAAGTACTTAACAGTGGCCCTTGGTTAAGCACATCTCTCAGTTCTGGCTATCTGTAAGGTAATGGAAAGAGATGGTCACTTTCCAAGATGGTCTGTGTCTTGGGAGAGCTGAATCATGCTGCAGGACTGTCACAGTGTCCTCCTGTCTGGTGCAGGGCTGCCTGTATTCCCCCCCTCCATCTTTACACTTGCTCCCCACTGATGCAGGTGGGATAAATCTGTGCCCAAGTTTCCCTATGGGCTTGGAGGAAGATGTTTTGCTTTCCTGCCTCCATTAGCCTGCCTTAAAAAGTCAGCTTGAACAAAGGTATTTGCTGTGCAATTCGGATGTGAAAATTAAAGGAAATTCAAAAGGCTTGAACCAAGACAACATGGTTTAAATGACAGATGGTTTTTAGAGCATTGGCTGATGTTTCCAGTAATGAGGGATAGTGACTTTAATTCAGGGAGGATCAGCTACAGATCTGATTTTTGGTCTGAAGCATCTAAACTGATTCCTCCTCTTAAGTAGTCATAAAAACATTGTTTTTTCTGGGCTGCAGCAGAAAACAACTAGAAGCCAATGACAATATAAACTAACCCCTAGATTCCATCAGATATGGGGAATGAGCAGGTGTCACATATTTCCTGATCTTTGATGCTCTTGCTTTGAATCTTTCACAGCAAAAAATGCTTAGAAACCCTTGAAGACCTTTTCTCTGTCACATGTTATGCCAAGACAGGATTGTGGCTATTGTCTTCTCTGCTGGAAGGAAAGTATTAGACAAAGCAGCTGTTCTGGTGGTCCTTACTGTGAGTTTAAAAATATTGTGTTGACTAATTTGACATCTTACACTCACACTCTCATCATATTTTTGTTTGCAACAACGGGTCCTGGTGGAGAGTTACTCTTTGAACCAGTGGGTTCAAATGCATCCACCAGGCTTATTGACAGTGGTCTTTTCAACTTGAGAGATGTAGTTGCCTGGCAGAGTCCACTACACTGTCTGTTCTCCTCAGACACCTTCCCCAGAAACACAAGCTGTCACTTTAGACACCTATACAAGTGTTTCTAAGCTTCAAAAGTCTGAGCTTTTGTGCATCTCTTGGCTGCTGCCCAAGCCAAATGTCATTGCCTGTCCTGTTGATGTGAGAAGAGCACTGACAATTTGCAACAGTTCGTGCCTAACCCTGTGCACTAAGCTCTTTAAAATACAGAGCTTTTATTTTTTGCAAACCTTTTAAAAATATCTTGACTTAGAAGCCTGAGAGACAAGGTCACCTTGAAAATGGGTGCTTAGTTGTGAATCCAAACCTGACCCAAAATTTCTGTCTTGTCTGGTTGGAAGATATTGATTGCTCTGACCCAAATCCTGAAGATATGGCCAAGTGCTCTTTTAAGAGTTGATCACAGCTGTGAAAACCTTTAGTGCACATCTGTGGATATTTGTACAGCTGATTGAAGGATTTAAACTCAGGCACCTAATGCCAGCCAGGGAAGGAAAGGGCTCTAGAGAAGATCTGCTGGAGCTCCACAGTTTGTCTCTTGCTCTGAATCATAGAATATCTGGAGTTGGAAGGGACTCACAAGGATAACCAAAGTCCAACTTCTGGCCCTGCAGAGGACAGTCCCAGAGTCAGACCATGTGCCTCAGAGCATTGTCCAAATGCTTCTTGAAGTCTGCCAGGCTTAGTGCTGTGACCACTTTGCCAGGGACACTGTTTCTGGGCTCTGTTGGGAAGATGTCTTCCTCCCACCATTAATCATAGAGAGTCCAGCTTGTGAATGGAGCTGGCAGTGTTGGATTGTCCTGCTTGGTCCTCAGGCATTTATATCCTTGGTTACACTCTAAATGGGTTTCTTCCTTTCTTTTGCAGTTGGGATTAAACCAAATGAAAGAAACAGTGCTCTAACTTTGAAAAATTGAAGGATAGGTTTGATTTTGAAAAATGAATCCTTTGCATTTTTTAATAGACCTCTTTTTATTCAAGTTTAATGAAGGCAAAAGAAAGAGTTCTGAAAAATGCAGCCAACCATGACAAAATGCATAAAGCTGTAGAGAAGCCATGCTTTGCATGTTGGAATCCAGCTGTGTGGTAGTATATAAAAATGCAGGAGGAAAGGAGACCATTATATCACTATTGACAGGTCAGAGAGACACACAGAACAGGTTTAACTCCTTCAGAGCTGATGCTGAGATTTTAAAGCCATATCTTTAAATTTAAATTTTTCTTGCTGTTATCTCTCTCTCCACTTCTACCAGACAGCAGAGTTGTGGTGCCAGGTTTGGGTGCATTTGGCTGCCTCTGCCAGCACTGCTCACGCTCACTGCTTCTGCTGCTGAGGGTACCCTGCTGGGCAGGATGAGTGGAAAAGGTATTTGCAGCTCTGGGCTCTGCAAGAGGCAATGTCGAGAGTTGGGGCTCCCCCTCCTTTCTACCTCTGTCATGCTATGCAGAAAGGTCTGCTTTCCAGTTTCTGGGCAGGCTTTTGCTGACCTGAGTTTTGTCTGGTCAGAAAAAATTGGCACAGTAATACCTGGCTCTGAAACTTGTAACCCTCCCTGAGGTAAAAGAAGTGTGTTGGCCATGTGAGCACCTGCATGAAGGTGTTCAAATTCCACTTCTGTTTTGTTGAAATCTAGTATTAAACCCAAGGCTGTATGAGATGAGCTTGGTCTCTCCTAAATTGAGGTGCTCAATTCTCAGATTGTTGTGTCCTACTGCACCAAACATCTGTGCAGATGTGTGATACAGATGAAAAGTCCTGGTGTATGTACTTCAGAAACAAATTGTATCCTAAGCAGAGAGACAGCCAGTCAACTTTCCAGATAGCTTGCTTTGGGAAAGCTGTGCTGCTGCTCACATGGTGAGCAGTGTAAGGCTTTCAACAGAACACCTGAGCATGTGCTTAATTTTAAAACCACAGCCTGTCCTGAAGACCCCTTGGCCACATGGACTGGGGTGGGTTTGCTGACATGTTCTTCTTTCCTGCATGTACCCTCTTTCCCCATGTGGAAATTTTTCCCGTGGGGTGGGTCTTGGGGTGATGTCACATTTGCACAGATTTCTGGCTCTGCATCCCACCCCATCCATGGAACAAACCCTTTGGCACGGTGCATATACTGTGCGTTTCTTGAGGGGCACAAGCAAGAGTGTCACCCTGTTTTGGTGGCTGCAGGGATCCCCCCTGCACATGTGGGGCACATTTAGCACTCTGGGGGGACTTCCCAACCACATGCCCCTCCCCAGAGGCAGGATGCAGCAGTGAAGCAGCCAGAGGGGTTCCTGGGCAGCCTGCATGAACACGTCTCACTTTAATGCTCATTGGCATTTAGTCCTTTGAACCCGAGGTCTGGACATGGATTTCTGCCTTGGCACTTGTCAGACACTGTTTATATAGAGGCTTAAGTGTCCCTTTACAACTCACACTTTGGAACTTTTGCCTGGCTCACATCAGGCTCTCCCTGTGACTAGGACCTGCATATTTGCTTAAAGTCTTATTTGAAAAGTTATCTTCATAAGGAAGTGTAGGATTTCCTCTATTCCTGAGTGCATTTCTCACCAAGTAGCAGCATTGTTTGTCCGTCTTACACTCCATTTCCCATCATGATCTTATCAAGTTTCAAGTGGGAGGGAAAGGAAGCAGTCAAATGCAGCAGCACACCAATACAACCAATACAACCCCGGGGCAACACAAGCTCATTCTGAAAAATATTGTGACTCCTGGCAGGATTTTGACTATTGATAGTGTTGTATAACAAGCTGCAAGTTGGAGACTTCTAAACATGGCTTTGCTTCCAAAGGGACCCTTCTTATTCACATGCCCTGAATGCTCATCACTGTGTTGTGCTGCTTGTATGGACATTCCTGGAAATTGTGGTTTATGCCTTTACCAGAATTTTGTTTCAGCACGAAACCAGAGCTGCAAATGGTGAACAATAATCAGTGTAGCTGGGTTGTTCCATCTGCAGGATGGATTATTGAATCATAGCTCTGGGGCACCTCTGTTTTGATCTGTGAGAGATTCTTGAACTGGTGCTTTGAGGCTTTCTGGTGTAAAAATCAGGAAGAACAAAAATTTCCAGGTATTTATTGTCTAAATAAAAGAAAATGAGCAAACAGAAAATGAAAGCTGATTTCCAAACTTAATAATAATAAAAAAAAAAACAACAAAATTTTGCTCCAAACTGTGTTTAAAAAAACTATTTTAAACTCAGAGGGTTCTAGTTCCAGCCTTCTTTATTGAAGTCAATTTCCATAGAAGCCCCTTAAAACATCATTGCAGAAAGTAGAGTTTTGCCAATGATATTTCTGGTAGGAGACATGATACCAGTCCTGGATATTACCTTTACAGCATATACCTCTCTGCATATAGTTTTGATGCTATTACTGAGATCATGACACATGTATGTATGTATGTATGTATTTTGTATTCCTGTTTATCCTAAAGATACAAATCAACAGTGTTACAATTTCCTGCTTCATTTCAATTATTAGTATGAAATGCAGGTACTTCTTTTGCTGTTAACTGCTATCCTTTCAGGGTAGATATTAGGAAAATATTTTTTATTAATATAACACTTTATTTTGGCTTACCTAACAACTAAGAGCAACTAATGGCAATCTGTTTTGCTGGAGATGCTAGCTGTTGGTAAGCTATGGCCCTAAGATACGAATTTTAATTTATACTTAGCCAGTTGGAAAATCTAATCTTTCTCTGAGAAGCAAAAAAATTTATTTTTCTATTAAGTTAGAGATTTTTGGACACACGACTGGTTTTCAGTATTCTCTATGTATACATCCCTACTAGTAAATAAAAGAGAGTCAGATACTGATCTTTGTGTGGGAGGCCAAGGGGAACAAACAGGTTCATGTCTGTTCTGCTCCCTCCAGAGCAGACTGGCTGCATCTACACTTAACAGCACTTGGCCCTGGCTCTCCCCTGGGCCCCACATAAAACTATGATGATTATTTTTACTGTATTTTTCCAGTTTCACTTGTCTAAAGGAAAATGAGTGAAGTGTGGCAGCCCACCACAGCAGTGGGTTTTCCCCATGATGCTGGTGGTGTGTTTTGCTGCTGTTTAGCACAAGGACATGTGAGGTTGCAAAGCCATCCAGGATAGTTCTGCAGAAGTGGTGGTGCAGAGAGAGCCAAACACGCTCAGAGAGCTCAGAGAGCTCTCCTCTCAAATCAGTCACACTAATAGTCACACTGGGGAGATGTCCTGCAATGAACCATCCCAGCACACATGTCCAAACCCTGCTTTGCCGACAGCTGGTGGGGAAGGTTCAGGGCAAAGCACGAAATCACCTGACTGAAGCAGTGCTTGATGATCAGGTGCTTAGTGCTGGGCTTTTCCCCCCACGTCCCTTACTTGGGATGTAGATATATTCTATGTGACAAGCACTTTCTCTAGGGAGCTCTTAGTAGCACTGAAGGCTAAGGAGAGCTGGAGGGCTGCAATTTTCCTCTCCCCAGCAGCACAACTTCTTGCTGCAGTCTGCAGCCCTGCCCATGCTATATGATCTGTGGCACAGACAATTGCTTTGAGGATGGCAGTTCAGGGATATTTGACTAGGAATGAAAGGAGCCACCCTAAAGCCATGTCAGAGCCTGGCAAGACTACCTCAATGGGTTTTTCTGTCCAGCTTCAAGGAGTCACAGGTTGCACCTTCTCACCAGCCCCAGCCTCAGCGGGCTCTAGGTGAGCCTGACCTGGAGAAAGACTCTGCTCACCTTTCTTACCTACAGGCTGGGGAGAGAGAACAGAATACCTAGGACTGCCCAGGCAGGAGAACCATGTGTCAGCAGCAGATGCATCTGCAAGCCTCTGGGCTTGCTGTGGGAGTTGGGTTAAAATCTTCTAGATACAATTTTCCACTGCTGGTCAAACAGATGCCAGAAAAGCACAGCAAAGACTAGGATGCAATGTGGCTGAATGCTGGTGGTGGAATGACAGAGCTGTACATAGAAAACTGTTATTTTTGCAGATATTGTGGCTTCTGTTTTGTCTCCATCATCTGAGAAGGCAGCTCTGGCATTCCAATAAAACTATGGAGTTAATTTTAATTACTGACAACTGCAGCTTGGGTTGCTATGGAAACACAAAGAACTGCCACAAGTTCGGTCTGTAACTTGTGTCTGGAAATATCATATGGGGTCTGATTCCTCTCCTCTGTCTATCAGTAGCAAAAAAAGCATGGCCACGCTATCAGCCCAGTTTAAACAATGCACAGTCCAGTTTAGGTAAGAATAAACCCCCCACTTTTTTTTCTAATAGGCGCCATTTCTCTGTGGTTCTAAAATAAAATTGGTATGTTCCTAGTTTCCTAATGACTTGAAAAACAGTCCCCAGCCAGTTGATGAAGGAAACTAGAGCACAAAATCATTGATATTAGAGTTGAAAAACAGCTATTAGGTCACATGGTCCCCATACAAAATTGTTCCTATGCTATTTTTTCCTACTACTTTTCACTGTCTAATTAAAAATGCAGCTGCATTTGTAATAAAACCTCCTTCAGCTTTAGTTTCAGGGCCAGAATATTATACCTAAATCACGAGTTACTGGACAAAGAAGGCTATTTCCATTCTGAGCTTTTCAGTTTGTTGCTGTTTTCTTAGCCTGAAGTGTCTCATTTTTACTTCCTGCCTTTTTCCTGGGAGTAACTTTGAAGAGTCAGAATCTGTATACTTTGTCTACATAAAAACTACAGAAAAAGTTTATTTTTTGCATCTAGTTCACTAAAAATATGATGTGTTGAACTGAGGCCTGGAGTCAGTGTTATAACTTACTGAAATTAATGGAGTTAAACCCATTAACTCCTGGGATTCCTTTCCCTCTAGATATGCTTTACATTATAAATTATGCAAAGTTTCTCAGTTGCTGCGGGTCCTAGAGGAGTTGGACTCTCCTCACATGACTCAAAGATCTCTCACGTACTCTTTGCAGAACAGGTTTGTTAAAAGCAAATACTGATGTACTTTTACAAAAGGAATACTGAGTGGGATTAGAGTTGTGCCTTCAGCTTCCTCACAGTAAATACATTACAGATTTCTATGGTGCTTATAATTTTTTATCCCTGCTCTGGGGTACTTGAACACAATTCCCACTGGTTTCAGCTAATTGTCCCATTTTGATGGCAAGGACACACTGTCCCCTTTGGAGAGGCACCCATCCCCTTTCCCAGAGGCTGCCCCAGCTACAGTATTACCCTGAGCAGCTGCTTCCCTGTCCAGTGTCCCCAATCCCCCCAACCCATGCTCAGAATGCCTCTGAGTGCCTGTCTAAACCTCATGTCCACCTTCATCTTGTGGACCTCCCCCTAATCCATCCATCTCAGGAGTTCAATTGCCTCAGACTCTATGGGACAAAGGGAGAGCAGGTATGCCAAGGCTTGGACCTTGGGAGCCTGAGCTGCCCTACAGAAATGTTTTCCTCTCTGTTGACTTTGTAGGGAGCTTGGGCTAGTGAATCTCAGGACTCACTGTTAAACTCTTTGGACTCACCAGGGGCATTTTGACCAAAATGGAACAGGGATCCCTCCCAAGAGCAGCTCAGACAGATCTGAGCAGGTCTGGATTCTCCTGGGGGCAGCCTCAGGCAGCATCACTGGCTTCCATGGGGAACAGGACATGTGTTCCCACAGCTTCACCCCAGCAATGCCAGCTTGCTGCTACCCTTTTCTTCATCACACACAGGACTTCCTGAATTTCAATGCTCCAACCTTTTCCCTCCAAAAAGTCATAAAACCATGTGCCACCATCCTGAGTAGGGTACCTAAAAATTATGAGGAGCTGGACCTATCCTAAAAGCCTTCTCCATTCTCTGATTATACTCCAGCTAACTCTTTTGCTTTAAAAATTGGAGGATGTATAACTGATGCTCTGGAAGTCTCTGAAGCAGCCACGAAGTGGCCTGGGCTTGAGTGCAGGGAAAGTCAGACACAGGATTTCATTGGGTATCTTAAATGAGAGAGAATCATTCCTCTTATGTTTTACAGTATGTACTGCTTTGAACTGGAGGTTTAGGAGAATGCAAGAAAGTTATCTAATGCTCAGCTCTATCTAGAACTTTCCTCCAGTTTGTCAAACTAGGCAGAAAGTTTTAATAAATGAAAATAGTGGGTCTGACACATCTCTACTGCTATACTTGGAGAATGGATAAAGAGCACAGACTGTGTGGCAGCTTTTGTGGAAAACGTTCAAATGGCTGACAACTCACATATGAGCTGATGAATGACTCAAAAAAGAGCTTAGCTCTCAAACTTACTGTTGGCACCCACAAGGAATCTGATTCCAGACACGTGTCCTTTTGTGGTTAGGAAATCCATAGCTTTCCCCTGTGCTCAGCTGTTGGGAGATGACAAGACAGAGGATGTAAGTGCACCCCCCTGCTGAGCCATGTCTGGCTTTCAAGGGAAGCTGCCAAGGACAGGAGGGAGCCAGATACAATCTACTGGTCCTTCTTCAGCAGTTTCTGTGGCCAGGGTGGCTGTGCCCCACCTCTGAAAAGTCAAGGGGTCTCTTTTCTCTTGTGTTTGGGCTTTTGAACATCCCTATAGGTAATATGTTGTGTGTGGTTTGAGACACACCACATGGTTGACTACTCCTTGACTTTGTTTTGTAAATTTATATGGTCCTTTCATGCTGGAGGATGAAAAGCCACCACGAACACAGTTAGTATGTCACTTCTACACTTTGGGAGTTTTGCTGGGAGGTGATGGGGGCAAACTTCTACCTGCAGGATCAGATGTGATTAACTGTTTTCCACTATAATGAGCCACTCATTTGTTCCTTTCCTTCAATTTTGCTATTCTCTAGACTCCTGTACAAACTGTTTGTTCAAGACCTGTTTAAAGTGAAGATACCATACTGGTTTTGCCTGAGTGCTTTTTGTATAGATACTGCTTTTACACAGTCTGGGTTGTCTCTCCATAAGATTCCCTATGTAATCATGAGGCAGGGCAGTTTTTTCAAATGATCACAAAGACGGTAAGGTTTTTAATACTTCCATTGAAAATATATGCACTGGAAATTCATAATAAAATACTAATTAATACATGTTTTTAGCTAATCAAGGACTGTCATTGCAAAGTCCTTAAAGTGAAAAAGTTAAAAATGTCCAATTAAGGGAAGAGGCTGACTGTAAGATTATTCAGTTGCTTTGTTTTCAAGTGAAACGCAATCCTGACTTCTAAAAGCGAAGCAGGAAAAAATCCGCAGCAATTTCCCAGTATGATTGTGAAACAAAAAGGAGATAAAGAAAATCATGGCTTTTGAAATTGTGGAGGATTTTTCTGAGGAAGACTTTGAGACAGTCTTAGAATAAGTAACAGCTGTCTGCAACAAAGGCATGCGACGCAGGCACGACAGGAACAGGTCATGAACTGCTTTGAATTATGCCACATAACTGCACTGCAGGGCAGCTACAGCAGCGAGGAAAGACTGTGTGGGATCAGCTCTGTGTACTTGATGCTGTAGGAAGTCTTTGGCCTCTTGCTCTCCGAGATGAGCTCTGCATTTGGGGTATGTACCTCTGAGGTACAAGGGGTCAAGGACATTAGCTGGGACATAAGAGGGAAAAGGGGCCACTGTGAAGGAGCATCAGCTGCTGTTTGGGGCAATTTTGGGTGTGCTGCTTCTGGGGAGGTCTCGAACCAAGAGCTTCAGATGGACAAGTTTTATGTTCCCATCTTGGCAAAGAGTGAGGCTAGAGGGTCTTCATGTGCAGTGGAGGGCATGCTCAGAGCTTTGGGGCCAGTGGAAAATATAGCACAGATTTAGACCCACCTGAGCAGAAGGGGGATTTAGTGGCCCACCTTGACAGCCAGACTGGAGGACACATCCCTGAGGAAACCATGACAGTGATATGAGCTGCCTTGCCTGGTCTCCAGGAGCCAGTGTGCTCAGCAGCAGTTGAGCAGTTTCCAGAGGGTCCACCTGCCTCTGCTTTGATGTGCAGGGCTTGGTATGTCCCCCCCAAATATGCTCAGCAGGGAGTTATGATCTTGGGGGGATCTAAAATCCACTTAAAATGAGACAGATGAGTGCCCTTCTCTGCCATGGATTAGTGGGCACCAGAAAGAGCAGAGCAGCCCTGGAAAATTTCCTTGTTTTATTGCAAGCATGTTTTATTGATGCACTGCATGGTGAGAGTCCAGTTGCTGCAGTAATTGGTTTTATTGGGTGCATTTATCCAACATATGCTAAAAAATAGACACAGAGCAGTTGGGAAAATGTTTCCATGTCTCCTTTCCACCTGGAGTGGGTCTCCTCCAGGGACATGCCAGCAGCACTTCCACCTCCTCTCTGTGGCCTCTCCCATGTACCAAGCTAAAGGCATGATCACAGTTGATATCAGCAAAAGTCATGCTCTTGTTATACATCAGAAACTCCCTCTCTCTTTGGGTCCTGTACTTGTGACTTCTCAGTGTGCATCACAGTACATTTTGTACCTATTTCCTGGCTGAGATGACTTATGTGGTGGAACGTCATTTTTCTCAGTGCATGATGGCAGTAACTGAATAATTTTAATGCCTCTGAATGCCAAATTTTTTGAAACATGTTTCTGTTTTGTCTGTAGTAGACTGAATGAGAAGGCTGAAGCTGTTGTCTTTTTAGAATTCAACTTCAGTTGCTGACTGTTTTTTTTTGTTTTTTTCTTCTTTTCTGACTTCCTCTGGTAGTCTATAACACTTGAGATATGTCTGAGTAATGTTTTCTTTGGTAATAGTCGTTCCTTGTATTAAAATGCAATATTTTTGCATTTTAGAAGACTTTCTAAAACCTTAATTGCTTTTCATAGGTGAAATGTCTTCCTTTTTTTTTCCCCTCAGTGTGTTTAATTTGAGAGGCCATTCAATACAGTACAGTATTGATATTCTTTCCATACATGGTGATCAAAGAATTTACAGAAAAAATTTCCTTTCTCCATAAGATTTTGGCATTGAATTCCATAACAGTATATACTATTCAAAAATAAGTGTCACGTAGCATGAAAGATGAACTGAAGTGAGACATAAGCAAAGTATCTGTCATACTTAGCAGTTTTGAAACCTTCAGTCTCTCATTTTGTATCTCTGAACTAAATGAGAAACCCTGAAATTGAATTAGTGCAAAGCAAATGCACTGACTTGGTGACTTTGATACATCTTGAGTGGCCTTTTGGCAGAAGCAGAGCTGGCAAGTGGCAGTCTGAGGGGTATTTCACCATTTACCCAGAACACCCAACCACTGATGCCCAGGCAAGGAACATGGTTCTGCCTATGCCTCCTATACAGTTTATGGAAAGAAACAACATCCTCCAGGAGCTGACAAAAAATAGGGGCCGAGCTTCTACCCTGACATGTGCTCTCCTTTTAGCACAGAAAGGGCCAGAGGAGAGGAGGGAGGGAGCAGAGCTTGCAGGGCACAGGAGCTCCCTGTAACACCCAGGGTTGGTCTGGGCTTAGGTGTGGGTGCCTGTGACCCTGGAGAACAGGTGGAAATATGGGAGGCCTTGGACCTCCAGGGCACGGCCTGGGTAGCCCTGTGGGCTCCTACCCTTGCTAATGCCATAGCTTGGAAAGCTTCCCAGCTTTCAGGCTCTTCATGATCATCATTATTTTCTTCAGAGAGGCTTTCCTGAATGCTGCTGTGTGCCTTGCACCACTCGGGGTCCTCCCAGTAGCCTCCCAGCCAGGAGGGGATGGATCTCACCAGGCCTGAGTTTGGGTTCAGTCTGATTTGCCATGGGTGGGGCAGTCCCTTCATCTGGCTCTGCCTTACCTGGCCCTGTATCTACCCTACAGCCAACTCTGCTTTTCCTTCCCTTTGCACTTTGTCCTTTTCCTTGGGGAACTCTGACTTGCTGAGGCTTTGCTGATGAAGGAGACTCGGTATGCTTGAGCTTATCTTTACTTACTTTTATTTCTATTTTATCCTTTTAGAGTGCATACCCAAGTCAAATCCATTACTCCCATTCTGAACTCTGTTTGACTGAGACATGGTTTTAGAGAGGACATCACAAAATGGAGAATTTACAGTAATGCACTCTCAGGTTTCATCACTCAGTATGAAATATATGTGCCTTCTTTCTTACTTTAAGGCATTTTAACTTTGCATCTTTAGTGTCTATTATGTTATTCTCTGCTTGTTGCACCTTCCTCTTCTTTCCTTCCTGTCTTTCATGTTTCTTAATTTCTGCTAAAATTTTCGTCTGTTTTTTTCCCCATTTTTCGCTTTTTGCTTGTAAGAGGACATATCAGCATCAAATAGCTGTATGAGTTCTAGTAACTGTTTTTATCTCTAGAGATTTTAAACTTTGTCAGAACATCCTGATAATATACTGATTGAAATTCCCCTCTGAAGTCTCAATTTAATACACACTGTTGTTTCCCCTGTAACTCTTTGCAGACAGACACTGATGTTTTTATTTAACCTCTTGAGAAGACACAAAATGGGAAACAAGCAAGTAACAAGCATTTCCAAATCCCAATGCTATAAATCTGTTTTGTTTCCCTTCTGCTTACAAAAGTGGCAAATTATTTGTTTTATTATCTGATATCACACCAATAACAAGAGGAGTCTGTTCCATGCAGCCCAATTATGAAAAATTGCCTGAGATAAAATGACTCACAGTGGGCCTGTTTTTCATGGCACTGTTTCAAGGAAATATTTACCTGCCTGAAGTGAGGAGAATTTACACTTATGCTGGCAGCTGAAAATTTCCAATCAGAAGAAAAAGAAATTGCCAGATAAAATGTTAGTCATTGTCCAAACAGTTGTTTGGACCATTTTCTTGATGCATGAAGTCTAGTTGGACTCCAGATGTGGAATTTTTTCTAACTTCAGCCAGTGGTAGGATTTATGGCATTGAGATGGATTGGAGGGTTTTCTGAATTCCTTTCCAAACTGGTTTTCTGAAAAGCTTAGTACAAGTTGGACTACACAAATGTTTTCTGTTCAGATGTGAGGATGTGAGGGGATTTGATTCTTCTGGGTTTGGTGTTTTAACTGGTTACTGGTAAATCAGCTAAAAGACTGCATCACTCCCTGGATGTGTGCAAAGCGTTGGTGGAAGAGAAATGTTAGCAATGTATGTCCATAATAAGATTAGAGTGTTGATTATTTAATTTGGTTGTATTCACTTCCAAATGGCTGGATCCCCTCCAGCAGTGTCACAAAATGGAAGGATCTAGAAGAAGCAGAGATCAGACTTCATTGCCAGAAAGCCATGTAACAGAGGATTACTTATTTTTTCCGTATTATCACAAAAAGTCGCTAATGTCTTGACCTCCACTAGAAGTGCACAGCCTGCTAAGGCTTCAGCCTTTAGGAACAGCTGATGAAATGCATTGATTCTGTTCATCAGGCTTTCATATCAGAGTGGAAATATTCTGAGTATAAGTACATGGGCGTACAGACAAGTATAGAGAGAGAATGACTGTGTTGGTCTGCAGCTGCTTCAGAACACTCTGTCCCATCCTAACCCCGCTCCTGTGCCTCCCACAAACCACGGGGGCTGAATTTTCTGCACCATCCTGGCTGCTAATATGGGCACTGATGCTGCACTGGCTGGGGGTCCTGTGTGGAGAGGGGAGGTGGTTTGAAGGACACAAAACCAGGAGCCTGCATCATCAGCGGGGGACTGATCCACTGCTGGAAACCAAGAGCATTTCTCAGCTCAGCAACATGTTAGTTAAGATTTAGTGCTCAGTAATGGAGGAAAAAGAATTTCTAAACATGTTTATGTGACATGGGGGATAAGGCTGTCACTTTGGGTGCAGACCAAGTGTACGAGTTTTCTATTCACCTGAAAGGTGGCACATGCAATTAGCCCTAAGGGTACCATGCATAAATTTCCACTCCCCAGCCCTGTCCAACAGCCTGGTAACAACTCCGCAGCCATTCTGGGTACTGAGAATGAAAAGAGAGCAAGGACAGTGCATTACTGGGGCTTTCAGTAACAAGAAATGCAAATTTTGCTTGTTTTTTTTCTCTCCCCTTTGTCAGTTAGTATGTTCTGGGGGAGAAAGTGCTTTACTTCCAGATCAAGTGATTAAGATTAATGATTTATAGCAGAGGAACATGAAGATGGTTTACCAGGATGGGCTTCTGTCAAAACAGTGGTGGTGGTGGTGGTAATCACATATTCATGTTCATATATGTAGTATTTTTGTGTGTTTTTGTCTGGATGTGTTGCTGGAAATTTATACTAAGAATATCTTCTTTGAAATCAGAAAATAACCCTTTTCTGTCTCCTTTGTGTCTTAGAGAACAGCAGTAGACACATTCCATCCTCCTGAAAAATTCATGCTTGTTCTGGGAATTTCTTTGGCCTCAAGGCAGCACATTTAGAAATGTACTTTTAAAAGAAGAGCAAGAAAGATATGCTGAGCCACCGCCAAGTCTTGCAGAGGTCCCTGCCCTGAGATGATCTTTTTCCCCCAAACAAACCCCCACGAGCCTGAGCTCCCTGCTCCACTCAGACCAGCCTCCACCATGTTGTGGTGCAGTGGGCTTTGCTGGAGAGGAGCCTTGATGTCTGATGCAACCCAGTCAGGATGGTTTGCCATGTGCTGTGGTTTGCCACATACCATGGTAAAAAAAAGAGTAAAGCAATTCCTGCTCTGCAGAGTGCAATCCTGCTTTGAGGCAGACATGCAGATACAAGAAGGTCTCACAGACTGTGAGGATGAAAAGAAGATCTGTTAATGAAAGCAAGAGGATGCAGCTAACAGTATTATTATTGCCTGGAGCAGTTATAAATCACTGGAGAGGTTAAAAAAACCAACAGTGCTGCAGCAGTGATGGAGCACCTCCAGGGTGCCTCTGGGTCCAGAAGAAGGCCTGCAGGGTGTCCCAGGAGAATGTCCATCTCAGATGAACAGAGAGCTTTGTATTCAGGATGAATATGACCCTACCAGAATGAAGCAGCAAGACTGACTGAGGTTGACATCCTCACCTGTACTGAGTCTGTAAGTGCTCACAAAAAGGCTGTTACAGGCCACAGATGAAGATGCTTTTCCTCTTTTTTTTTTTTTTTTGGTTTATGAGACAATCTCTCTAAGGAAAGTGTCCAGCTTCTGACCTTTCTGATGCTAGAATAGCAGTCTGACCACTTCAGCCACCTGATGTTTTATGATGGACAGGTGTGCTATCTCACATCTGTGTGGTCTTCAAAGGCAATGAGACCACACAGTTTCTGGGTCCATTGGTCTTTTCTTCCATCCATCCATCCATCCATCCATCCATCCATCCATCCATCCATCCATCCATCCATCCATCCATCTCTCCATCTCTCAGTCTCTACTGCCCAGCAAAAATCAAGAAATTTCTGTTCTGATGGAGAGATCTCAAAGATGATGTATTCATACTTATATCATGACATTTGACCTCTATCCACTCTCTGGAAAGAGGAGAGACACCAATTCATGTACCTGCACAATGAGAGGTTGCAGTGAGAGGTCAAGTATATTTGTTATTTGGAATCAGCTCAGCACCTGCTCTCCTTTCTTCTGCTGGTAGGCAGAGGTGTGGCAGGCTGTAACCCTGCTGGTAGACTTGTGGTGGTGTGCTGGCTGGAGACCTTTGGGAGGCAGAGCACTTCTCTGTGAAAAGCCAGTGAAAAGATGGATGCATTTTACTCACAAAACACTCAAAAATAATCCATTGGAAAAATAAACCAGATTTATATATTTAATAACAAGAAAGTTCTGTATTTGCAGAAGCTGTTCACAGGGAACATGCCAGGCTATGTCTTTCTTGGAGACCACAAACTAATCTGTGCTCCATTAATTGCCAACCTGCTGTTTTTCCTTCAGTGGTATCACAAAGGGCTTTACAGGGGAGGGGTGGGCAGCCCCTCTTTGCTTTCCTCAGGTGGCCAAAAATGTCCAGAAGCAATGGGGACAGGATGGCTTTCACATGGGACAGGCAGACCCAATTCCAGCTGGATGGATTACCATTCTGGGCTGAAGACAGTGAATATTTGTGCTAACCTTGGTGGTGTCACAAGGACAGCTCTGAAACCTGCCTTTTTCCTAGTGATGCCTGCAGGGAAAGGACATCCTGGTTCTCCTCTTGGGCTGGACATCTCCAGCATGACTGAACAGCACCAGGTGGATGTCACCCTGGTGGGACAGAGCTGTGGTCCCTCTTTCCCCGTCTCTGAAGGGTGGTGAGTCTGGTAGTGCTGCTGTGTGCTCTGGTTATGACTCACAGTGTGACTAACCCATGCAGGGAAACAGAAATCTGTGTTACCTCCTTGTGTAGAGGAATGGGAAGATTCCTCAAATACACTTTGAAATATTGCTGAGAGTGGGATGTCAAGATCTGCCAAGTAGAGCCATCTGACAGAAGGTGGTGAAATGCAGGGTGGAGCTGATCAAGTTTGTGAGGATTGAAAACATTCAATGCCTAGGCCACTGCAATGCCCTCCTGGGAATATGCACACGCAGGTGGAAGTGTTGCATAATGGTTTATGAAACTCCTATTCAGAAATGCTCCAGATGGCACAGGGATTCCCCCAGTTACGTGGTTATGAACTGCAATCAGTTGGCAAAAAATTATAATGAGAGAAAACTGCTGGGTGGAAGTGAGCCCTTTTACATTCCCTCTAAATACTACAGTTGCTCTTTCCCACTACTGCTTCTTTGGTACCCAAGGCATCTTCCAACAGTGGCTGCATGGGTGAGCTTTTCATGGCACCAGTGTCACTGGCATAAGGCTGTGCTGTCCTAAGATTCACAGCACCTGCTTAAGTCTGCCCACGTTTATTTTCATCCAGGCAATTGGGAGCCATGCTCATGAAATGAATGAGCATGCAATCCACGCAAGGCATGCTGTACCAGCCACATTGGCCACAGAGCCTCATAGCTGGCTCAAGGCAAACCAGCTTGGTGCCACTGCTCGATGGCTTGAGCCTGTCCCCTCTCTTGACCACTGGAGTCAGGAGGGTCTGTGCACCTCCTGAGCAGGACAGGCTGCTGGACTGCCTCAAAACTAGGCTTTTAAACCATTTAGCTTGCCAGCTGATCTGACTTGCTGTAACATCTTGCTCAGGGTGTTTACCACCAGGCTTTGTTGTCTCCATTTTACTCTGTCACAGCTGCAGCATTAACAAGTATCCAATTTACTTGTGTTGGGGCACAATGGGCTGCAGGTCATGCAGGGACTGAAATTACAGCTGTGCTCTATGGGCACAACACCACAGCTGTCTCCTCCTTACATCTGTAGCTGTTGTCTTTCTTGTCTCTTTTTCCCCCACGTATCAGCTGCTTTAAATACTCAGCATTCCTGGCTGTGGTGTCTAGGGAGATGGCTTTCTCAGATCAGAAGATGGTTGATCCTCATTTGGATAAATAGAAACCTATGTAAGATTTCAATAAATATAAAGATTAAAGCCAGACATAAATGAAACAACTAGAACCCTCTCAGGCTGAGATCCTTCAAGTAAGACAATCACAGTTCTAAGTATAATAAAAAGTGGCATTTCTGGACACTCGCTGTGTTTGACCCAGTGTTTGTCCAAGGCAGAGTTTGACCTGTTTGAAGTCTTGCACAAGGTGTTCCTATAATTCTCTCCGATATTCCCATGAGTAGTTGTATCTGTTTGAAGTGCTGGTTGTGATCAGTGCAGTCTGACTCCTGTCTGGCTGATTTCCTCCTCTATGTATACTTTGCTTTCCATGAATCCTCGTGAGTTTCCAAAGTTTTCTTTCTGTGAGAATGTGTGTGACCATAACAGAATTATTTGCCTATTTGAAAAAAGCAAACACAGCTGGAGCAAATTAATTTTTTTAAATCATTGTGAGTATTTCTGAGAAAATTTTTGGTCATATTCCCTCTACTCTGCCTTTTCTGGCTGGTACTTGCACAGAAATGTGGAAAAAATATTTTTTTTTCTTTTGATAAGACCACTGCTTGTCTCAGCTTTTAATTGTGATAAAAAATCACCTTTGACAAATCTGCCCATTTAAAAGTCAAGCTCCATATATTGAAATGGAATAAAGGAATTGAACTTCAGTTCTCCCAGAGAATCACTCTTCTCATATCCTGAGCACACATTAGTTCTGGATCTCTGTGGAATACAATAGAAGAGAGGTTATTGAATTGAAGTTTCAAGCACAGAAGCAGAGCTCTGGCCAATTACATTTTTTCAGGGCTGAAATTGGACTAGTAAAAAAAAAAAAGAATATCAAACCACAAACCAATGTGATGCAGAATCAGATCACTTCTGGGACAAAATGATTCTCTGACTGGAAAGGTGAGGGAAGTGATGCTATATTTTTATCCTTAATATCTGCCTGTCCTTCATTCCTTGCTTCCTCACTTTGTCTTCTATCTTAATCTTTGTTGTGTGGCTGCTTAAAATTCAGTGATTGTACCAAATGTTGAATGTCAGAGTGCTTTTGTCTTTTGATTACTGGTCCTTTTGAGGGTGTGCTGGACAGTCATGTGGCAGCTCAAACCATGTGCTCCTTCAGGACCCCATGAGGACGGTTCCCAGGAGGTCACCTGCACAGGACAGGGCAGAAGAGATGACTGCCAAATATCCTGTCTGCTGCAGTGAGATGAGGTTTCATGATCAGCTGTTACGGAGTCAGGGCTGACTTTCCAGTATCTTCCTGTTCCTGTTTGAAGGGCACTTATATTCCATAGTTTGTATAAGGTGGTGAGCTGCTATTTTCTTCAAATATTTAATTTTGTGGCGAGTTTTACTACATTTACTTCCTTTCATATCATACCTTGCCCTGGGCAGCCTGTGCACCTTTACACAGGATTCAGATGCACCATCTGGGAAGCAGTCTGTAGGTGGTTGTGGAACCCACACATACAGCTATTGTTCTAATTCAAGGTTAGAATGCCTGCATTAATCATCAGATTGACTCCCTTGTGTTGCACTTTTAAAGAAAGTCTAAATTGCTCTATTTGTTGTAATTAATTACAGTCTCATTTATATCAACTTTTCTTACACAAATTATTTCCTCTGATGCAATGTAAATGACTCAGTTTTTACAGGCCTTCAGTTATGGTGCCATCTGTGCTTCTGTTATTTCAGGAAATTTTCATTTTGTGACTCTCTTCTTGTACACACCACAAATGTGAAATACGTGATGCAAGGAGTCATTACTGGGTTAAATCTAACAAGATACAGGCAACCTCATTATGCTGAGATAAAATGTTCAGGAAAAAAAATCAATGATTTGCAAAAATTACTGTAGCTTCAGATAAAGTATTTTTACTCTTTGTATCAGTCAACTGAGTTTTCAGATAGTGCAAGTTCTCTACGAGTGGTACTTGCTTATCCAGATGAGATACAAACCCAATATTCCTGGATAGTTTATATTTTGTTTGAAAAGTTCTTTCAAGGTCCTATTAACCAAATTTTGGATAAAACCAATGCTGAACACCCAAAGATTGCACTATGGACATTTCAAGGACACTTCAGACTAGCTCCAGCCTGCTCTCATGGATTGGACATCCACTAGCAGTTGAAGCCCACCTTTGGATTTAGCTTCATCCAGAGAGAGATAAGTGTGCATGGTCCATTCTCGCACAGCGATGGAAATCAGTGTTAAGTAGGGGTCATCACTGGGATATTTTGCTTCACAAGCAGGCTTTTGATTTGAACCAAAATGCTTCTGTAAATGCACCTAGACATTGTTTATAATGACAACTGGAACAAAAAATGTCTGTCAAAACCATTTCTTTGTGGAACATAGGAATTCAGATCAAATTAAATGATTAGGCTGAAGTGTCTCCATTCCACACTCCCCCCTCCCCCCAAACACCCCAAAACCCCACCTATTTTTTGTCAAAAGTTTTTAACTAATAGTTACAGATTACAACTCATACCTTTTCTGTCAGGGCCAGCCCAGGGCATCAGGTGTCTCTATGGAGGTGGGGGTAGGCTGAGGCTGGGCAGGACATCTGGTGGAATAGGTTAGCATCCAGTGTGGTCACAGCAAAGCTGTGGTGTAGCTCAGGCAGGGACTGAGGACAGGACTTCAGCTGAAGAACAGCTTCAGAGAAGAGGGATGACCCTGGCCCAGGCTTTAAGTGAGGCCACCAACCACCTAAACCCAGGCTACAAAACCCCCAGGAGCAGGGGAAACTGTGTTCAGGACCCCGACGTATGTAGAATAATTCCTAATATCCATTTTAAAAAGCAAATACTTTGCTTGCACTGGTAAGTGAGACAGAGACTTTCAAAATTATTACATGTTATTGATCTCCCACTTGGCTTCTTTCTGCATTATTGCCTTAATCTGGAAGGATTTTAACTGCAGTGGAGGAGATGTCACATATTGCCCTGGAAACACCTGCACATTGTGTCAAGGGATACTATGTGAGGGAGCTGGTTTCAAAATGCATTCCATAGGAAAATTTCCACTCTGAGAGTCCATGCCTTAGTAAATACTGGAGACTTCAGCACTGAGAGCTGGAGGTTTTTTGTGGGTGATGGACATCAGGCAGCAATAAGGTGGGATCGTGAGAAAGTTTTTTTTTTTCTGTGGTTTTGCACTGAAACAATAAAACAAATGTGTTGGTAGACTCCAAAGAAGGTGCCTAGGGTACAGTTTGGACTTACTGTTTTCTGTGGACTGACTTACTATTTTGGACAGAAAATTACTTGCTTGGGACGTGCAGGGAGCCTTAAAAGTGAGACAGCAATGGGAAAAATTTCTAAGAGTCTTGGTTAATTGAGTTTCGCCTGATAGTTAGAAAATAAAACTATCTCCTCTAAACTCTAGTCACCTGAGAAGGTAGATAATTGAGATTGTTTACCAAATCTTCTTTGTTTGGAAGAAATAATGAAATAAAAAATGTGCGTTGTCTGTTTTGTCTTTTCACCCTTTATATTAAACTTGGGTGACAGTTTTCAGTTAGGGTTTTGAAAATTTTGTGTGATGGGGACATTGAAAGAGAAAGCAACAACAAAAACACAATATAATGACTCCAGAACTGAACCTTTCAAACCAGTTGCTGTAAGATTTGCAATGAAGTCATGAGGAGCAGCACTGATGGTCAAGGAATAGGATATGGTGCTCACCTAAATTAGCTCAGCTCCCCTGTACTAGAGTGCAAGCCTTTGCCATCAACTATTGGCAGGAATTTACAACCAGAATAAATGTGACTTGGTTATATCTTTGAGCACCTTAATTAGTTATGATGCCCTCTTCCTAAAGACCTTACAGGATCAGAACTGGTACCTGAGCTAGGAATTATGTTCTCTCATATCCTGAATTCCTGAGGCAGGATGCTGAGCACATTCAAACTCACCTTTGTTTGCAGTGTTAGCTTTTACAATGCTGGTTGGGCACATGTACAGACCTTTTTTTTTTTTTTTTTTTTTTAATAGTGAGGAAGGATTGATGAGGAATCTTCATTCTGGAGTCTTGGGAAAAAAAGTGCTAAATTGTGAATAGTACTTTTGGCACCTTTGGAAAATGGGACAACATCTCCCTCAACTAAGGAGCAACAGGGCAGCAGGGTTGTGCTGGGTGTGTTTTAAAAGCCCAACAACCCAGGGACCAGGCAGGTAGCTGCAAACAGCTTGGCTGAAAGAGGGGCAGATTTGAGGTACAGCACTGCCTGGCTGGGAGGGGAGGCAGTGTGGAGAAGCACCATGGCAGTGCTCCATGCAGAGGGTTCTCAGGTGCTGTGGCCTTAAGCAGTCAGAAATGGGTGCAAGACCTACTTGGGACATAAGCTAGGTGCATCCATACCACTTTAAAAGGGTTTGTATGTGTTTTAATGCCCATAAACACTACTTTTCAGCTAGGTCAGTTTACAGATCAGAGGAGCAAAGTGCATATCAAAGCCAGCAGCAGGCATCCCTCAGGAATGGCTGTTCCTGGCTCTGCCAGACAGAGCTGTGCACTGGCCAAGGCAGTCAGTGTGTTTAGCAGTTCAAGAGGATTAAAACAAGCTCATTGGATTTGTCACTTGCAGGGTTTTATCCAGCAATCACATTTAATTTCCCAGCTCTCACTGCCTGCAACCTAATTTCTACATCTGTATCAGGTGTGTGGAAAGCAGGGAGGGGTGGGAGGAAGCATCAGACTCAGAAAGAGCCACTGTCAAATTAAACATAATTTAAACCCTTGAGGCTGAAGCTCCAACAGAGTGATGCAGTGAATAACACCAGGTGCATGCTGGCATAGGACCAGAGCTCACAGGTTACTGTTCTCCCTGTCCCTGCCTTGCTCCTAGCAGGTCATGGCTCCTTCTTGGAGATGTTTTGTTTTATCTGCTGTTTTGTTCTATCTGCTTAACCAATGAGGGTAGGTCTGTTGTCTCACCAATTTCTTCCTGCCCACCTCCATTTTCTCTGCTATGAGAGTTTTGGTTCCCCAGCCTTGTCCAGGGTTTAAAGTCCCCCTGCTCATGCCCCTGCATCTCCCAGCATAGTTTGTGTGCAGGCTCTAATTCTGTGTGTGCCATCACCCCTTAGATGGTGATTAAGCCTTTCAAGTTTATGGAAGTGCTTCTTTTCTCTGCAGTTATCTCTTACCCAAGTTATCCAGATTTAATTGCTTTAATCATTCCTCAATTCCTTCCAGACAACCAAGTCATTACTATTTGATTTTTGCTTTTAATTGTTTCCAGTTTCTCAGTGTTGTAGCTTTGTTTTGTACTGCAGGCATGTCTAGAGACCTCAGAGCTTATGAAGACTCTTCTGGTCTTTCAAGTGGAGTTCTTGATGAGCCTAGGCACAGGGTTAGCCAAGAAGCTGCCCCCCAGCCCCAGCCACTCCAGCTGGTGCAGAGCAAAGATAGATGTGCTGCCAGCTCAATGTCTGGGGAAGCAGGTAAGAGCTAAAGAGGAGTTTGGGCTGGAGCTACAATGGATGTGCAGGGCAGTGTGCCCCAGGGGATCTGCTGGGTGTCCCCAGCTCCCAGTGATGTTGTGAACAAATCTAAGAATGATGTTTTTCCATGTGCAAATACTAGGAAGTGTCTGGAATGAATATTTTGAATCACCTTATGTCATGTTGCATCATACCTCCAGTTCTTTTGGAAACTTTCCATCCATATTATTTGTTTGGAGTTGATATTTATTTCTAGTTTTTAACTTCTGGAGTTAAAGCAAATGTCTTGAAAGTAGAGTCTGATGGCTCAGAGATGAGTGCCAAGTTTCAGAGTCTCTCCTTTGTTGAACCCAACCTCACAGGCTTCCTGGGGCAAGATGTTGGTGAGTTTTGACTCCTTAGCTTCATACTTTTTATTGTCACTACTGCCCAAACTGTAAATTAAAGTGCAATCCCACACTGCAAAGAAAGGATGGAGTTGTTTAACATGTAGTGAGAGGCATGTCTGTGAGGAGACACGTGGAGTGAGCACTTCTATTTTTTTATATTTCTTTCCGTGCTTCTTTCAATTTATTAAATATTAATAATTTGTTGCATCTGGAAATTGACATTAGGTAGAAGAAATAGAATCAATTTTTAATAAATATGAGCAATAAATAAAACATTTAATAAATTATGCATGGAAAAAGATTACTGAAAGATTAAATAATGATCTTGTATACATACTCAAGTTATTATTTATTTATAATTTTTTGCAGTACAGTGTTCACGACACTCAGGAAAAGTACAGTTTCACCTGAAAAATAAACCAGAAAAGAGGGGAACTTCAAGTTGTACCTCAACTGCAATTTTGCACCTCAGTGGAATTCAGATTAAATGTCTTTTATGGATGAGAAAAAGAAAATGTTTCCTTTCTCTTGTGCCAGCCCTGGAAACGCTGTGTACCCCAAACTCCACTTGCTACCAGGCTGAGGCTTTCTGCAGGGCAACTCTTGTGAGTCTGTTACTCCCTCCTAAAATATGTAACATAAGAAATAAAACCCCAAAACTGAAAAATCCAGTGTCAGTCAATTTAATTGGACTGGGACTTTTGTTTTTAACCCTCTAAATGCATTGGTTTTTACAATACTAAATTTTCATGCTAAGGGAGTTAGGTGGTTGTATCAGACTTGGCTCCCGAGGTGTTAAACTCTGTTATGAGGCAAGAGAGTTACTAGAAGAGATCAATATATTTGCAGCTAAACGTGATTATTACTGAAAAGGTTTCAGCAATGAAGATTCAAATACAGTTCAGACACCTTCCCCTCTACTCCCCCCGAGAAAGTGCTTTAAAGCTGTACAGTGCTTCAAAGTGCTGTGCAGAAAAATAGGTTTTAATTTCTAGAACTGAAATGAGCAGTTTAAAAGCAGATTTCTATAATTATTAATGAATATCTGGTGCAAAATATTAGTAGAGATATTTTTTTCTTTTTAGTTTTAACGTATGTAGGCTGAGTTTTTCTGCAGACCAAAGGAGTGGGAGTAAAAAATCCTATTGATTTTTTTTTCAGGAGTAATTGTGTGTCAAGAATTTGTGTAGCCTTTCAACAAATTTTTCAGATACCAATTGGCTTACTCTTTTTGCATCTCAGTGTAGTGCTCAGTGGAAAAACAGTCTGGAGGAGCAGATTGGGATCTGCTGTGGGCCTCCCAGAAAGTGGCCATGTCTGCCTGTAGTCTGGCACCTCGTTTGCTTCTATGCAGAACTAGCTCAGTGATAAATATAACTACTAATTATATTTTAACCTACATATTTTCTGTCTTTTTTTTTCCCTTCATGTTTTCATCTAACAACTTTAGTTGCCAGTGGAAGACTTAAAGGAGGCATTTTATGCAGTCTATGTTTAATTACCAAGCATTCAGTCAGACAATTTTGGCATCTCAGTAGAAAAAAAAGTTGAAAAATGCAAAGGGCAAGTGGTGGTCAAACCTGACCAGTGAGTTTGTGAGTGACACCAAGCCACACATTGCTTTCAGGTGGGGTGGAAGAAGGCTCTCTGCCAGCAGCCGTGTCCCCGCTCAGCCCAGTGAAGGCTCAGCTGGAGCAGCACTGCAAACAAAGACCTGGGGCTGATCCCACTTTGCCTGCTCTCATGGGCACTTTAATGCAAGTGTGATTTAAAGGCTGTCTGTCTGCATTTCCTGTCAGAGGGGACAGGATTACATGTATAAAATCAGATTATGAACCTAGCCCCAGTAATGTGTAAGAGGAGGACGGAGGGAATTGGACCCTGTACCAGAAGCTCGCCTTGTTTACAGTTCTGGGATTGCTCACTGACTGAACAGAAATCTCCCTACAGCCTTTTTTGTTTTCAGCCTGTTATTATGGGCCTGAAGGAAACCAAACTAATATCAAAGCATGTTTTTTAAGAAACAGAGAGATTGTTTCTCAGCCTGTTCAGGTTGTACATTGCCACTACCAGAGTTGCCAAGCACTCAGCTCTTTCAGTCAAAATTAAGCAGATGACTGATGAACTTGCAAACAGGGCTGGCTAAGATGTCAATTACAGTTTCTTGTTCAAATACAGTGTCAGAGTCTCTTTAGAAAGTGGCTGGAAGTGATGGCCCTGTGGCATGTAACAGACTATTTCAGGAAAGCCTCTTCTGGAAGGGAATACAAAGAACAAGTAGATACACCAATGGTAATTTGGCCTTTTTTCTCTCAGTGCCAGTAATGCTTATCACTGATCCATCCCTATAACACCTGGAACTACACTGTGTGTCTGATTGACAGAACAACAATGCTTTACTGAATCCTGCCAGTAATTTTCTTCAAGCCATAAGATTTCTTTTCTGCTCTGTGAGGAAGCAAACTGGAACACAAAGCCTGAAGAACCACCTTCCTGATCCTGGGGCAGCCTTTATCCAAACCTAAATGTGAATTTTGTCAGTATGGCTGGTTTTTGTTATAGATTAGCCCCTTCTCCTTTGAGCAGCTGAAAGGACAAGCAGGCTCTGTATGTCCTTCTATTTCATGTGCTTTATACCACACCTTAGGAGGTGCAAAGTCTAAGGGAGCTCAGCAGTTTGAGACCACTCCCAACATTTATGTAGTAATAGTATAACCACACTGATTGGATCCTGCGTGCTCTGGAGAACCAAGAATCTGCATCTTGTGGGAAAACTGATGGTAGTGCTTGCTCCTTCCCCTTCTTTCCACTATCAGCTGAGGAACAGATCCGAGCGAGCAGCAGCACATGTGCTGTGAAACCTGAAAGGATTTTACACTGATATCTGGAGTTTCCCACTGGGAACCATGATGCTATTAGGTTGTAAACATATGTTGCAGATGACATTTAGCGTAGAGATGGGTGCAGGGGAAAGGAGGGGTTTAAAACTCGTCTTGCAATTGTTGGGGTTTTTTTCCACTTATGTGTGAAAGAAATGTAGATGCAAAGTGAGAGGCAGGGGAAATGATAAACCTAGTACCTCCAAAATGACCATTCAGATTAACAAGTGTATTAAAGCACCTCCTTGAATAGAAAAAAAAAATAGAGTAGAATATTTAATTGCTCAGGATGGATCTTTTGATAGGAAGTACTACAGTGAAATGATGACATTTACTAAGACTCCACCCTCTTACACTGAAAACAGAAGTTGAAAGGGTGCTGTGGGAGACAATAAGCAAGTGTGTTTATTTGTGCATATGTAGATTCAGAGAGAGAGAGAGACAGACAGACTAGCTCACTACTCTCTCTGTGAGAGAGAGTATTTGACAGCTTAAAAGCTGTTTCAAAAACGTGGAGTGAAATCTTACCCTCAATTAAGGCAATGGGCTTTCTGGCTTGAATGGGAGAAGGACTCCTTGCTGGTATTTTGCTATTTAGACCTCCAGTGAGAGAGGCAGTTGTGTTTAGCTTTACTTGCCAGCTTTCAGCTATGAGAATATTTGCAAAATCCAATTTTTAAATTTTTTTAAAGACACTGGTCTATTCTACTTTTGCAAAAAACCTCTTGTGGGCTATGCTACTCTTAAAAACTTTCTCCTGAGATAGATATTCAGGAATCAATAGTAGCAACATCTCTTATTGTTCTAAAGATTTATTTTGAGATTGCCAGCTGTGATAACTTTGCAAGGCAGTTCAATGCTTGAAAATAATTCTGGTTTAACAGTGAATGTGGTAAATAAAAATTGAAGATCAGTGTAGCTTAGGTTAAAGCCTCAGGAAGTTTACTGTATCTAGGAATCTCAAGAAAGATTGAAACTTACAAATTTTGCATGAAAAACTTGAATTATTCATGCACTGAATCAGTAAATGAGGTTACAGTGCCACAGGTGCATTGACCTTCACACAAGAATTATAATCAATGGTTATTATAATTTTTCATGGATTTGTGCAAGGATAAACCAGCTCAGCAGCTTTTTTAAACTTCAGCAGTTGTGATGAGATGCTGAAGTTTGCCCTCCTGGAAGCTGCCAAATAGTAAGAGGAGTGAACTGGAAGACTTTTCTGGGTGACTACTGGTTGTGCCACATGGTTATTGAAAGCATCTCAAGGACAAAGAGTATTTGGAGGGGCTTCCAAACAGGATGGTCCTCAGCTCCTGGAAAACATTCTGTGGCCTGGCTTGCAGTAGCAGCCTGCTTGCACTCAAGTTGCTCAGGTGGCAATTTTCCAGTCTGAAAAGCCCCATGGCCCACCACAGTCTGAGCTGTCTCTCAGGAATTCAGCCTGGCTCGTCATGGTTTCCCCCTTATGATCAGCAGTCTCATGAGAGGTGAAGAGCCAGAAGGCAGAGGGAAAGAGAAATACAGATGGCTGGTGGTGTTAGGCTTTAGGGCTGAAGGTGGGTGCCAGGGCAGTTGTCATAAATGCATGATTTTTTTCACAAGGAGCTCAAGTCTGAAGAGAAATTCAACTGTGGGATGAAAAGTTGCAGTGAGCTCTGTAGCCTGTACTGCCCATATCCTATCCTCATTTCTGGACCTCCTCCAGAGCAGTCTCTGGTCACACAGCCATGCTCAAGCACTGATGCCAAGGGCTTGCCTCCAGGAGAGGAACACATGCTTGTAAGTACATATTGCTGCTCCTGTTTGACGTCACCAAGTCTATTAGATAACACCATTTCTGTGGTAAACCCGTATCAGCCAGCTGTGATTTAAGGAGCTTTACTCTCCTTTTGCTGTGACTACCATTTGAGGGTGTGAGCAACTCTATTCCCTGGAAATGTGTGGAAATGGCTGGTCCTAGGCACTTGGTCCACAGTGCAGATGTCAGCAGCTGGACTCCAAATTAGTGATTGCTTTTGTTTAACTGTTGTGCTTTGGGCTTTATCTAGATCGTGGTGGTGATTTCTCCTGTCACCTTTTTTAAGGTGAGACATCAGATGCTTCTCTGTGGTGACTGTCAGCTTGTGTTTCTGTTCTGCTTCTGTTGGCAAGCACTGATTTGGGCACCATTAAATTATAAAAGAGGCAAGTATTAGAAATGGAAGGATTTTAATGTGTTAAGAGAAAGGCACTTTACTGATAATAGTTTTGAAGAGCCTACCACTTGTGTGAGTTACACAGCGAAAAATAAATTGCTACCGTAAAATGAGGAAGGCTGAAAGGTGCTTTTAGTCCAGAAATCAGATTCACGTAAAAGCATATCCGCCTTTGGTTGTCTGTGCCAAGTTTTTGTCCTCATATTCATTTTACTGAAGGATGAGACATTAGCTAGTGAACCTGAGCCTGAAGGCTTTGCAGTCTCATCCATCAACAGCAGCAGATACATGAGAGGGCGAGACTAGCCCAGGAAAGTAATTTGCAGCCTGAGTACAGGCACCCTGACACCTGTGCAGGGTTTCAGTCTAGAACTGACTGTAGAGTGGGAGCCTACATTTGCAGCAGCATTTAAGCCCTGTTGGTTGGTGTGAGTCCAGCTGATGTTCACAGTGCAGCCTGGGGAGTGATCCCACTGAGCAGGGATCTAAAGGGTCTATTTTAGGATATACAGGCCCCTGGGGCTCTCTGCAGGCTATGTTGAGACCTTAAATACCTGGTGTGTCTGTAGGACCCTTGATCTCCATGAGTCTCATGTCTGGGATGCATACATGTAATTTGTTACTCCCCTCTCTCACCTTTATGGGAGCTGTGGAGCTGTGTCCTGCATCCTGTTTCCTTGGGTACAGAAGGCTGGATCCCAGCTGCTGTGTGCAGTGTGGTGTGTGACAGTAGCCTTGACAGATGCTGCTGGCAAGATCTCTGCCCCCAGGTATCAAGAAATGCACACAGCTTTCTTTAGTCTTAAACAGCTCCAGTTGCTCTGGCAATCAGATTTCCCTCTTTTCCTGCTTGGGAATAGAGGACACCTTCCAAACCTACGTCCTGAGAAAGCAGGGCACTGGACTGCCTGGCCTCATCCACAACACAGCAGTGGCACATGGGGTAGCATGGACAGGAGGCAGGCTCACTCCTTGGGTCTCGTGAGCAGATTTTTCCTGTGTGTCTTCAGAGGTGGAGGATTGAGAGCTCTGTGTCCAGCTTGCAACAAACTCAGTATGAACAAGTGTGTGGGTGTCTGCTTTCTTGTCTCAAACAAACTAGCTGGTGTAGCTGGGAGAGTGAACTGAGGCAAGTAACAACTTTAGTCCATGTCCTGTCACACCTGAGATGCTGCGTGGTCTGTTGGGAAGTCAGCGCGAATTTTCTCTGTAGCTTTTTTGTGAGTTTTGACTATTCCCTTTCCCTTTGAGAGCAGCTATCTGGTTTTCTGGCAGCGAGTGTACAAGTGGGAAGGATAGAAATGGAGAGCAAGTATGGAACGTGTTATTATCAAAAAGCTTCTCAAAATCCTTAGGTCATTTTCACCTTATGTGTGAATCCTCGTGGTCTTTGTTCTGCTGGAATTGATAGATGTTGACCCAAAATACTTTCAATTCCAAAGCTGCTGTCGGTACTTAAGTACACACCAATTATCTGTCTCAAAAAAAGCTGGAGAAGTAGCTCTGGGTACAAAACCTCCACCACTCAGCCAGTAACATTGATCACAAGTGGTATGTAGGATGGGAGAACATCAGAGGCCCTGATACGAGGACTGAAACTCAGTAGCTGCACCGTGCTCTTCAAAATGCTTTCAAGCTCTTCAGAAGTGCTTCAGAAAACTGGCAGCTTCAACCAGCGTGGTATGTTTCAGGGGATTCAGAAATTCTGATGAACATTGGAAAAATACAAAAGATTACCCTCTTTAATGTTATTCATCATAGACTGGCCGGGCTAGATAGCAGAGTAAATTGGTGTGTCAACCTCTGCAGAAATGTGAGGCTGAAATGTCTTCTACTCTTGAGTGTTCATCATCACAGTTTTCAAGCGTCTTTTGGAAGCACTAGTGAATATATCCTCAAAGAAGCACTAAATCCTCTGCTGCAGATGGGGAACAGAGGCTAAAAGATTCCAGTTAAATGAGGATCATGGAGCAGGCATAAATCCTGGATTGACTAAGGATCATTAATGCATCTACATCAGCATTATAGTCTTCTCAGAATTACACTCCTGAGTGAAACTCCTGCTTGTCCCCACCTCCCGGGACATGGTTGCCACCAAGGAATCATGTTGGGTGGCATAGGCCACGCTCCTCTCAGATGCACCTAACAGAGTGTGTTACTGTTTCTGGTGGGTGTCAAGTCCTCAGGGCCAGAATAAAGCTGGTCTGGAAAAAACACTCTGAATGTGAATCTCCTCCCCCTGTGTTTGTGCTGTTTGCTAAGGGAGGCAGCCTCAGTGTCCCTTACATCAGCACTGCAAGTGCAAGCTCAGGCTTTGAGCATGAAAGGCAGGTCAGACATAATGAGATCAGCTAATGGCTGGTTGTTGGAAGCATAATGTCCCGTGACTTTGATCTTGCTGAGGGATCACCAGCAGGCAAGTCTCCACTCAGAGAGTGCCAGTGCCATTCCTGCCAGAGCGTGAGTTTCATGCTTAGCAGCTATGAAGAACCAGCTGATCTAGTTAAATTGCTTGAACAGAACCTCAACCACAAAGTACACAAATGAAATTATGGTGTGTTTCCTGGGTAAATGTTTTTTAATCATTAGAGAAACCAGAGGTCTGGTGAGTTAATAGGATGCAGAAAGATGATTTGCTGATTTGGTTTTGGTAGCCTGGAGCTGAAGTCAAGGAGTCTGGGGTTTAGCCATACTTCTGGCAGTAATTATTTGGTCAAAAGAAACCAAACCTAACTCCGAACACTGATACATGTTTGAGTATTTTAGCATGTTGTACCCAGATAATAAGTAGGTACATATATATTACATGATAGATCCACAAAGAAAGAAAAATGTAATATTTCAGCCACCTCCTTGTCTGATTGTTATTTTGAATGAATGGTGAATAAGGACACCTAATTACAGAAGCAGAGCTGCTCTGTGTTTGGTGGATGTTGGGCATACAATGTCCCTAACACAAGGCTCATGAGCAGGGATAGGCTGGGGGGAGAAGAATTAGCTGTCGTTGGGCTGGAGCTAAAACCTTTTGGGAGAAGCAGCTTTACTTGTACTGCTCATAATTTATTTCTCCATTTATAATGGGATGTTGTGGTCAGGAAAGTGGTTGATGTGCATTTGCTAAGCAGCGGCCACAAGGAAAAGAAATTGGCTGCCTAGAACCAAAGTGGCTCTTTTCAGCAGCCAAAATCCAGTGTTAACAAAGGGAACAAGGTTTTCAAAGCCAGACTGCAAAATTTAGGCTTCATTGACAACCTCGGCAACGTTCCTGCTGACTTCAGGAAAACCAAAGTTCACCCAAATCATCTAATGCAATTGGGAACTTCTTGAGCAGAGAGTACTTAATACTGATTGTGCCTCTGCTGGGTGGATTTTCAGATCATGAGATTATGTTCTTTATTTGTCTGTCAGTAACTGCTGTAATTTGTGTCCACACCTGCAGTTTTGCTGTGATTTCAGCCTGTCTGTGCAGCAGTATTAATAGCATTGCTGGGAGAGAAGCCATGATAGGCAAGTCTGTCAGAAAGACTCCTCACAGAGCTTTGAAAACACGGCTCTCTGTGATGCAAAGTGCTGATCCAGTGCAAGCATGCTGTGCTGGCTCAAAGTTATTCGAGAAACGCTGACATACATCAGTTTTCACAAGGAGAACTTGTGCTGCATGAGTGTCCTCTGCCCTTCTGCTGTAAAAAGAAGTTAGAGTACAAGCATGATGTGAGTGCAAACCCCATCCCTTATGCTGATGGATTGCCTTTGATGGAGATCCCCTTCTGACCAGGATCACACTGGGATTAACAGGGGTGGACCAGCACTGTCCAGAATGGTATCTGAGGATCAAGGCACCATGGCAACAGCTGGCACGAGCAGGACGCTGCTGGTGGCTTCTCTTCCTCTTTCTCCTTTTTCTCAGTGTTTCTATTCTTTTCTCCTGTTTTTCTACCATTAAGACCAGTTGCTAACTTAGTCCCCTTAGCAGATTCTCAACTAATTGTCCTCAAGTATTTGTCCTATTGAATTTATGTAAGAATTTTAAATTACAATATCATCATCTTCCTAGCCTCTCGGTAGATTACCTGTCAGTGCACAGAAGTGTTACAGCAATCAGTTCCAGTGCACAAACAGTTGTATTACCCCTGAATTAACGTGCAAACTCTGTGATAGAGGAGAACACAGATATGGTGCACATTTATTTGTGCTTTAATTTTTACTGCCATTCAAAGCTAATCTAGTTTACAGAAGCCTGACAAGTGCAGAGGTGTGCTTTACTGTAGGGATGTACTTTAGTGCAGGGACACCAGTATTTTCAGCAGTACCTCTGCAATACTCTTGGATTATAAACTACCTTTTACACATGATGAGTAATGTATTCCACTGCACATTTACAACTGATGGGAGCCTTCCTTTAAATTTTGACAAATAGGTAGGAAGGAAGTACAAACATATTGACTAGAACTACTTCCAAGTCCTCCTTAGTTGCAAACTTTATAATAAGCTGATAAGAAAGTGCAAAATATTTAGTCAGCTCAGAGCTCAAGTTCAAGTACCACAGCACATTAAAACACTTGGGATCATCTGATGAAAAGTGGTTAAGCCAAAACTCCACACTAGTGATGGAGTTTGTTTTGTATTTTCATTGAATATAAACCACATGCCTTCTGTGGTGCTTTTGGCATAGGACCAGATTTCTGTCTGGGTATGAACTGCAACCACCACACAAACTATTCTCAAGGGTTTCTGCTGCTCTTCTGCTTCTTGCCCTCCCTCCAAGGAGGAAACCCTGTAGTGGGCCATCATGTTATTCTCTTGCTCTGCTCTCTTGACTCTCTTCAATGAGTTTCAAACGAAGCCAACAAAGCAGACCTTATTCCTGCATTGTTTAGGTTCAGGAAACCCTTTACCCTTATGTTCTGCCTTTTTCGTGTTTGCTGCTTGTGACTGCTGTGGCTTTGCAATAGCCAGTCCTGGGAATGTGTGTGTGTGAATGAGGTCACAGTCCTTCCAGGATCTGTTCTCACAAGCCATACTCCAATTTCTTATTGTCATTTGACTCATGGAGAGTTTCCCTTCTATCATTAGGAGCAATGACTGCAGGTGGGGGTGAGCAGGGAGCCACAGTGTGCTGCAGGCTGTCCTGTGGCACATTAAACTAGAAACCCCATGTAGACATGGTCTGGCCATTGGTGTTCGTATTGATGCTTCCCCAAGGGTTATGTAGGGGAAGTCACTGCTCTTAATATTCCAGGGCCATTGGCCAGCATCCCATGTCAATAGTCTCTGAATGCTCTTATCAGTCACCAAGTCATACAGAAGGACAAACCTGTATCCGTTTAATCTGTAAGCAGCTGCCTGACTCCATCTGCATGTGACTCCAGATATAAAAAGAGATTTAGGTTGGGAAGTTTAGCCTAAGCATGCTACAGAGTATTTCTAACAGAAATAATTCCTACTTTTCTCCAGTCAGCAAGGTTATTTTTTAAGATTTTGAGTATAAAATCCAAAGCGTTTTAACCCCCTTTCTAGGTCTTGCAATGCCAGCACAGCTCAGATAAAGTGGAAGGAGAATGATAAATATTCTGCCTTGGTAAAAACACTGGAAACAGTTTGAATTTAAATCTCCTTCTTGTTAGATTCAAATTAAGTATTTTGAGATATCCAGATCATTAATTAGTCTTGAAAACAAAAGCTTAGAAAATTGCATCACGTGCTTACAGTGGCATTGGTATTTCCTTAAAGCTTCTTGAAAAATTAGCCTGTATTTTGAGAAGAAATTGTGAAATTGGGCTTATTTTCACTTGAAAAATAAGATCCTTTAAAAACATTGATTGCCTCATTATCATTCAAAAATGGCTCTCTCTGTGAATGACTCTCTCTATGAATGAAAGCCAGTTTTAAATGGAGTGTTCCGAAACATTAGAGTAATTATTGACACGAGAAAATAAATATTCACATACTGAAAAGTAAACAGGAAAGAGGAGCATTCATTCTTTCCATGGCATAATTTAGCACATTCTTGAGTGCTAATTGGGTGCACAAGCCAGTGTAACACTGCATACACTGAAGTTTATCTCTGTGGAATGATTTTGAAACCATTACGTCCGTAACAAACTCTGAGGTGCAGGATGTGGAGGGAGGGAGGAGAGGGGTCATAAAGACAGTGTGTACACAGGGTGTATTTTTGCTTCTGTGCAGGAGCTCTGGAGCATGTGTTCAGTGGGCTGAAAAATGACTCAACAAAAACATGAATTGTTTTCTTATGTTTTGGGCAGCAACACCAGTCACTTTAGTCTGAGTGTGGAAGCTGTGCTTTTCCTAATAAAATTCTACTCTAGATCTTTCAAATATATGAATCATACCCACATATGGGCTTCTGCCTCAGCATGAGGTTTCACTTCATTAATAGCTTCATTATCTTGCTAGCTCATGGACCTTTTTCAATGTTGAAGTCAGGAGTCATCATTTTTCTGTCAAAGTGTCTGATGTCTCTGCTTGGCTTGAGCCATTCATCTGCCTCAGACTCCTAAGATGGCACAGGCCCAGGACAGAAGGAGTCAGGGAGCCTCCTCAGGTTAGAAGGGGTTAATTGCAGACCTGACAGAGCATCTTTTGCACAGCTGCAGGGCACAGCCACCACTCTGCAAGGAGGTCCTTCTGCAGGTGCACTGCAGGTAGAGAGGGCTTTGAACATTACTTTAGGAGCCTGCACCTTTCCAAGCACTAACAGTAGCACACGGAGGAATGTTATGGCTGCGGCCCTTTGTTCAAAACAGATTTCTTTTCTTTTTTGAAAGAGTCTTAAGGGTTCAATGACGATTTTTCCATCTGATCAAAGTACAGCCATTTTAAAGAACTGTTCAAAGCTTGATGTAAGCTTGTAGAGTCTAGAACAGGATTTTTGTTTAAGACAGTGTGGAGCCCAGTGGTTAGAGGTCTTTGTAGTCCCAAGTTTCTTTGCTTTCTTTAATCTTGGTTATTTGAATCTAGGTCTTCCATGTTTTAGGTTCATCACCTGAATGGTTTGGCTATCAAGGGGTCAGAGGTTGTCTGTCCTTCTCTGTGTCTTGCAGGGGTGTAATTATTAAATGAAAAGCAAAAAAAAAAAAACCAAAAAACCACCAAAAAAACCCCCTCAAACTTGCTCCAATGTGGAAGAGATCTGAATGCTGATAACCTTCTTTTTAAACTGGAACTTCAGTTTCTGGAAGCCTATGGGCTTCAAGCTCTTCAGTCTGGAATTTCATTAAGTTACAGTTCAGCAAAGCAATTAAGCAAAGAATACCATTGAAGTTAATCTTTGCTAATTCTATGGGTTGAGATACATGTGGCCATGGTGCATTTAAAACAATTTTTAAATAGCTTTAATACAAAGGTAATTTTGCAACACTAAAAGAAGTCAGGATATTCCACCCCATAACATACAAAGACACTTGTCTCCTAGGAAGGGGGTCTCCTGCTGTATACTCACATCCTCCTTCTTGGCAGGATCTAAAGGTAAATCCACTTGACCTCTCCACAGCCCAGTAACCAGGCTGAGAGCTGGATCAGGCAGTGCTGGCATATGGCCCCCACCAGCATCAGACACAAGGATGTGCCTGACAAAGGGCATCAGGAGTCACAAGGGACCCCACCCCTCAGAGAACAGGGAAGACAAAACCAGAACTAACTTAACATACAGATTTATAAACTTTTGCCATCACCTGATCACAACCTTTTGCATAAAAAAATATAGATACCCCCTGCCCTTGACTTTCACGAGACTGTTGTACCAAAGGGCTGTCAGTCAGAGATGCAGCAGTGGTACCCTGTCTGCTCTAGCTGTCTCATGTAACCTTCAGCCTCTCAAAAGAAGTGCTCAGACACCCACCTGACAGACGGATGCCGTGTGACTGCTCAGACACAGACACAGCTTCTGGCTGCGCTGCACATCGATGGGAGGACGGGGGTCTAGCAGCAGGCAGGGCTGCCAGCCTGCGCTTTCTCGAGTACTTGTTTAGCAACAACTGAACTTGTGTTCTCACTTACACAGTACCACTCAGTATGGGTTTGGATTGGCTGAGTTGGGGTAGACTTGAAGGGCAACTTTTCACATGTTTGAAATGCTCTGTCTGGGACGAGTTGAAACCACTTGAAGTCCCCAGACGTAGGAGAGTTGGCAGGGACTTTGTTGACACATCAGATTATATAAGCACTCGGCAGCTTTTCTGTGTGTGCATGGGTGTGTTGTGTATGTGTAGGAGAAGAATAGCAGTGGTCCAGACCAGCGACCATGATGCACAGGCATCCCATAATAGCTTCCATACGCTGAACTGTCATCTTAAACTGCATGAGATGGGGGGGTGGAGGACGGAGGCACAGCTTGATTTTTACCTTCAGCAAAATTCCACTTTAGTGTGTGTGGGTGGACCTGCCATTTAGTTAAATGCACGGGGCTGAACTTGGTTCCCTCTGTTCCCGGGTGGTGTCTCACCATTTAGGTGATAACACCTGGTCCCAGTGATAACACCTAATGGGAGCAGGATTTATACTGGCAGAATGAAGAAAAAAGCTTCAGAGATTGTGTCTTATGTCCACATCAGTGGAGTTTTAGGTAAGCAAGGGAGGCAATTCCTGTCTGGGTCCCCAAACACAATGGTAAGCCTGCTCTGATGGCCATGTGCATGAGCTGGATCTCCAGGTCCACAGGGAGGCTGATACATGGGATATTGGAATGTCCAGGGTGGGGACAGCACCTGAGCTTGAACTTCTTGGGCTCAGTTTCTTTTCAAATAAGTTAGGATTTCTACTCCTCTATCTCCCAGAATCATTGTGATTAAATGGCTTTGAAGGTGTTCAAAGGATTAGAACATTAAAGCATTTTCAAGGTGGAAATTGCCATTCTGGACTAATTCTCTGAATAAAATCTTTGAGGATCAAGTGGATGAATGACTTGGGAAGATATTATAATGCTCTGAGAAACAAAAAGATGAGTCAGGAACCTGGAAGTCCAAGATGAATACAGCTCTTGAGAAGCCCTCCTTGGTGAGGCCTCCCAGATTTTCTGTGGCAACTTGAGAGAAATCTGAGGCGCGGCCTTGCCTCAAAAGGGGTGATTGCACAGGTTGGTGATGAAGCTCATTCTGACATGCCAGTACAAACCAGTAGGAGACCACTCCTTTGACTCCTGTCTATCAGGCAATGGATGTGCATTTAGGGCCAGACTTTCAGAGCTGGGAGCAACCACAGTTGTAGCTG
Source organism: Phylloscopus whistleri (assembly GCA_017589585.1). Lineage (NCBI taxonomy): Eukaryota > Metazoa > Chordata > Aves > Passeriformes > Phylloscopidae > Phylloscopus > Phylloscopus whistleri. The sequence goes on from JADMLD010000548.1 coordinate 2,439,594, forward strand.
TCACATCCAGAAAACCAGGCCCTGGAACAGCTGAGCCAAATGGGGGTGGCTGGTGGCTGCAGTGGGCCTTGGGTGTGAACCTATGTGCTCTAAAGAAAAAAGGGGATTGAACTGAGAGCTGTCCTGTGGTGACCACAGTGAAAGGGCCAGAAGAGACATTTTTGGAGCTCCTCAAAGGGCAGCTTGGTGCCACTGCTTTCCTCTGCACTGAGCCTGGGGCTGGTGTACATTGCCTGAGTGCCTGTCCTATTATTCAGCACACAGCCCTCACTCCCTCAGCTCTGCAAGGATCAAGCAGTCTGTCCCAGCCTTCGTCACTGTGTCATGGCTCCTTTGAAAATTGAATGTGTGTTGAAAAAGTAGGATCAACATATGAGAATAATTCACCCTATACTAACAGAAATGTCTCTGGCAGATGTTCATATTGTCTGTTTTTCTCTCTACTGTTGCAGAAAGAACCTAGGTGATCATTTTAGGCCAAAGAAGTCAAATTGTCTGAAATGCCTGGCTCTGAATCTGTCTGTTCAGAGGTATAAGAGGTAGATAAAAACTTAAGAGCTTTTCCAGTACTCTCAGACTACCTTCATGTATATTAATGCCCCACTGATTAATCTTTCCCTTGTATTTACTTTAAATGCTTTGTCAGTCTTGGGTTAAATAAAGTACAGAAGATTGAACTTGGTTTAAAGGCCTTCTATAAGCTTGTGTAGGGCTTCATTATATAACTTGACTTTCCAAATGTAAAGTGTCTGTAGCAATTATTCACAAAAGAAAATAAATTTGTGAGGAAGAAAGTTTTGGATTGAAGGTGTTATTTGTCCACAGTTCTCACAGACTTCTTAATTTGAAAAACTTACCACAGGTCTTTATGATGCCCAGAAATTATTGCTTGGAGGATGTTGAAGGCATGCACCTATCTAGACAGATGCCTCAATTTGTAACTTTTTAGATTAATGAAAAACAGTTTTTAAATTTCCTCTCTTGTACACAAGTCAGAGAAACAGCAAAGTATTTTGGCATCCCTACTGTCTGTGGAGTAGTTTGGATGCCCTTTATGTGTTTTTATGGAAGATTCTGGTTGCAAATGTTTTTTGTAACTCTCAGTGATTCCACCTAGCAATAAGGTCCTGTCAGCTTGACAAAGACTCTGCTTTGAGTTGATTTGAAAAGAGGATGACCCTTAATGACTTATTCACCTTTCGCTCTCCCTCCTTGTGAAATGGACATTGTGAATAGCTCAGAGTCCAGAAAAACACATAATTTTTCTAAACTCATGAGGCTTGCAGCAGCCCTCACTGGCTTACCTGCCACACATCATATACAGAAGAGATGTTGGCCCTCTGCAATTCAGTGTCATCTTAGTCTGTCTTTGTATTGATTACATTTCACATTGTGTTCTACTTTAATAATCCTCTTTCTTCAGGATCTTGTGATTGTACAATAGCAGAGTTTATCCAGTATTTTTTTTTTTTGCAAAGAACAGGGATTTTCTTGTCATATTGCACTGTGCTCAGGAGAGCTGAGCAAAGGGACCTAATCTCCATAATATTAATTTGTCTGTGCATTGAGAAAACAAAAGCAACGATAAATCTGCACATGTTAATTTTTTGTTTGGTTTTGAGTTTTTTGTTCAGCAATCCCAATGATTTATGTAAGGAGTTCCTGGGCAAGGGGGAGGGAGTCACAGCCAGTGGTCTCAAGTTAACAGTGACTCAGTATACTGAGAAGGGATAATGCAAGTGCTGGAAAAATAGAGGAGAAGATAAGATAGACAAAAGTGTTTTCCTTGATAGGAAAGCTATTAAAAATTTAGCTCAAAGGAGCAGACAGTATGTGTGCAGCTTCCCTGGAGTTTCCTGGAAAATCAAGAGTAAGAAAAAAGGAGGGTGTAAGGAGAATGCTAAGGGCTGGGAAAAGGGTTATACCTGGCTGAGGTGTGGAAAGCAGACCAGGTGCAGATGTGTGCTCTAGAAAGCAAGAGCTGGAACAGGACACCCCTTCCTACCAGACACAAAGTTCCTCATTTTCCAGACCTTTTCTGTCAAGGAAAATTGCTTCTCCTGATTTCTCATACAAACCTTTCCTAACTCACTGGAGGGAAAGGTAGGTGACAGCTGCTGCCTGGATAGATGCCACCAATTGAATCAGGGGCCACTGGAGCTGAAAGCATCTGTGTTTAGAGCTTGTGCTAATTGAGTTTTGCTGTCTCACTCCCCCCAGAAAGATACACAGCCCAAACCAAGCACTGGTTCACTGGTGCTCCGTGCATGTCCCTCTTCCTAGAGCCAGTGTGAACTCAAGGACACACTGCAGCTGGTACTGTGGTTGAGGGTGTCAAGGGCTGCTGCTGCAGCAGTTTGGAGCCATGTTGCTCCCTACAGGATCCCTGGGCACAAGTGGGTATCCCTTGGTCTCACAAACTGCTTAGTGCCCTCCTGCTTCCCCTGCAGATGAGGCACCTGGTGTTCTCCCTCTGCCTGCTCCACTGTGTATCCTGGCAGGGCAGGATACAGGGCAGCCAGCCCATGGTGTGGAAAGCACTGTTTTGTGTGAAAAGAAAAGGTCTTGATAATTTTGTCTTTATAAAATTTATATAAACATTTGTACATGAGCTTTTTTTTCCAAGAGAGGTATATTTTCACATATATGATCTTTGTCATATTCAAATCTCTCTGCTGTAGAAGCAAAGGATGGTGGATTCAGAGGGTACTGAAGAACAACATCAGTGCAGGACCAGTGTTAGTGAGGACACTTGGGAGTAATATAGGACTAATCCAAGACTGACACCAAGCCTCCTATTTGGGGCATGAGTGGCATGAGTGTCTCTGCTCTCAGAGTCAGTGCTGTGCAAAAGAGCTCTCCTGAGCAAGCAGATGGTCTGATCCTGCACCAAGGTCTGATCCTGCTTGGTGGCCTGTTGGGTGGCCACCAAGCACAGTGACAGACCTGCACAAAGAAATCCAGCGGGAAAGCTCAGACCTCGGTGTCGCAGAGATGTGGTCACTGCTCAGTCCCTCTTTGGGCTATCTCCTGGATATCAAGGACTTACAGGTGCATATCCCACATATTTCCAGGGTGGAAAATGACATGTGCCTAAAGGAAGCTCCACAACCTCTAGGATACCTGCTGTGTTTCAGAAGCAACGAAAGGGTTAACAGGCAAGGAACTCATTTCCAAGGGAGAGGCATTGAGAATAAGCTACTAAAAGTAGCTTAGTAGTAGTACTGAAAATGAGACTTAATGTGGTTGTGGATGTTGCAATTAATAATGCAAAGCAGAGATGGGTCTGAGACATCTGAAGGAAACCTACCAAGACAAGCTCATGGCTTTGGGATCAGAGCCTAGTCATGAGGCATCACTGCTGCAAGTCTGCGTGCCAACACCACTGCTCTGCCTTTTCACCTCAGGACAGTCACAGAGGGCTCAGCAAGACCTGGCTCCACATCCCACAGTGTGAGAAATCATGGAGTGTGGTGGTAGGAAAGAGGTAGGAAAGTCCCCATGCCTAGATCTCCTACTCGTATGGACTTGTTTTAGAGTGCTCCAGTGTCACCTGTTAGCCCAGATATGTGCGTGAAGCAGTGAGTGCCTTGGATTTTTTTAACCCAAGAAAACCAGAATCATGTTGTTACCTCAACATTACTCTAATATTTCTCTTTCTGTCCTGTCTGTACATATCCTACATATACCTGCAGTTTGGCATTTTCCTACGGTAATTTGTCAGGCAGTATCTCACTTTTGTGCTTACTGCTCTGCAAGAGTTCCTCAGTCTATTGCTGATATTTTTCTCCAGTTCCTCTCCTGTACCCAGGACCAACCGTGGTGTTGTGTACAGAGGGGTCTCTAACGATGGCTGTGTAGGGAGGGTATGGCACTGGTCACTCCTGAGAGCTTAGCCCAAGCACAGGGGAGCTGCAGAGGGAGCTCTTATTGCTGTCAATTTGCCTCCACAAAGCTCACATTGCTCATCCAATCACATTGCTTCTGTTTGCCCTTCTTTTCTGCCCTGATGCTTTTTGGATACCTCTTCTAACCAAGATTCTGTATTTGTGTTTACTTTTCTCTCTTTCACATGGTCTTAACCCATGTGCCCCCTAAGCTGCCTGTTCAAAGTCTGCCTTGGCCCCTGCGTTGTCACAGCAGACAGCCAGAGCAGCCTGTCTGTCTGCAGAGCAGTGAATGCCCCACAAAATGCAAATTCAAAACCATTTTGGTTGACTTTGATGACCTTCTGTGGCTTTCACACAGGGTTCTTCATTTCCTCATTTACTGCACTTCTTTACTGAGATTCTGTTTTGTTAAATTGTGTTTTTAGGTTCCAGATATCTCAGCTGCTTTGAGTGACTGAAAATTCCATATTCAATCAAATTATTAATGGTTTTCTTCATCAGCTACCTCTGATCCCTTGATATATTTAAAAACTTCTTCATGTCCTCTTGAAATGCTTTGCTGTGTTTAATGCTGATACCTATCAGACTGGTGTAAATAGACTAAAACTGCATTCAAAGCGACAGTTAATCTGAAATTACATTAAAAGAAGAATTTGTCCTTCTCTTCAGCTGATGCTGATGTTGAAAAGACATTTGGATAAAAGCTGAAGAGACTTAGCTATATCAGGCACTCTTAATATTCCTACACAGCTGAACAGATCAGCATTGACATAGATCAGAAGGCATGAGAGAGTGGCAGCTTTGAGGAGATGTTTTAATTACTCAGGGATTACACAGCTGTGCTAAAATAATAGGGGAACCATGTCCACAGAAATAACCTGAATTGCTTTCAGTATTGCTTGTTCAGGAGTCAGATGCTCTCTGGCTTTTTCCTTGACTTTCGAATGGGCAAAGTGTTATTTGAAGGAGACGTCACTACAGAAAAGCCAAGCTTGATTAATCAAGAGAGAGCCATCTGACATTTATTTTTATCTCTCTTACAATGAACCCCTAATGTCTCTGAGGAGAGATGACCTATGGAAATGTGTGTTCTCTCACTTTCTCCTCTTGCCTCTTCTTGCTCTTTCTCTGCTGTTGCATCCAGCACCAATTTCGTCAAGCACCATGCTGGACCCTAACTAAATCTCTCAACTTGTTTGGATGGGCTCTGAGCTTTGGATAGTGCCAAACAGGATGTGGTTCCCATCTCTCCAAGGGCTACCTGAACTATTTCTTCAGATCATGGCAATGCCCAGGGAACAGCTCAGTGCTGGCTGAGATTGGCATCACTGGCACTTGGTGGGGACATCCTGTGTCATCTCCCCAGTGGTGTGGCAGCACATTTCTGAGCAGGAGGAGCAGGGGGTGGATTGGCAAGTTGGTTAAATGCAGAGACAAGAGAAGGGCAAGGTGGATTGCAGGGACAGCCTGTGGTGGGTGAAGGGCAGCACATCTGCAAGGATCAGCAAAGTACTGCCAGTGGCATCAGACCTGGCATGGAGGACACACCATCATGTGTTTTGAAGGAGGAGGACAGAACATCCCACATCAGCTCCCCATGGCCATGTCTGGGCAGCCTTCAGTACCACAGCAGATTCGTTCAGAGCTTGCTGATACCTCTGCCCAGCACTGCAGTTTCCAGACTGCCTGTGTGGCCTGTTGTGAAAACTCTAAGGGGTGTCAGCTCCTAAGGGTGTAAATCTCCTCTGAAAATGAGAATAAGTGGAGAGGGAGACCCATGGCAGAGCTATGTTACAAATAAAACCTCCCAGATCCTGCACTGAAGCATAAGCATTTGCAAGGCTAGCTGGGCAGGGAAGCAGCTAAACTGGTTGGGGGTTTTCTTTATTGAGCAGGGTAAGTCCCAGCTGTCTTTGCAAATCAAGGCCGTAGATCAAAGCATGTGAGTAGCTTCAAGGATACCAGTAGATCAAGGGTTTGCTTAAAATACTTGCTAAGAATATCCTGACTCTCCCCAGAAAGGGTTAAGATGACTCACAACTACTGTTTCATCTGGTTATTGAGCTTCAGTAAGACCAGGAATTCAATCACAAGGTTAATCCCAGTGAGATTTTTTAAGTTTGCATGATAGTTTTCTACTTGCAAACAAAACTGATTGAGGGTTTTTTTTTGTGTGTGTGGGATTTGTTTGTTTGGTTGGGTTTTTTTGTTTGGTTTGTTTGTTTCAGGAATTCACTAAGATTTCAGATCTTCATATTTCCAGAAGCCCTTGCCACCTTCACCCTTCACTATTACTTTCTGTAAAAGGTAGCCCCATCTCTGTCACTTTCCAACATCTTGTGCTGATAGGGGCTTACAACAGGTAGTGGTGTGTGTCTGCCTCTGTGTAGGATCATTGTTTGCAATTAGTGTTGTGTCTTTTATGTCCAAGCTGTTGCAACAGGCCCAGCACACTAAATGGCAGTGTTGGCACATGTGTGGCAGCAGATTAAACTGGAAGAACAGGAGTGAGTGTGTGCTTGTGCCCTGGAAGTCGTGACAAGGACACTTGGATGGGTTGTTCAGCAGCTCACAAATGACTTCCACTAATGGGAAGTTGAATTTACCTCACACCCACCTCAGTTTATTTTGTGTGCTGTGTTGATCCTGCTGGGGTACTCAGGAAGGGAGTGGTGCAAGAAAATACTCCTGCCTTCCCTGTTTAATCTGCAGCCACGTGTAGGTCAACATGTGGCCAAGTTCCTTTGGCCTTGGCCAGGCAGACAGGCACTTTCTGTATTATTGCTTTGCTTTCCTCTCTAAAGAGAGCTGTAATCCCATTCTGCTATTTTTTTCTGGGAAGTAGTTTGAGACTTGTCAAGGAACAAGCAATGTAAGGAAATACTGTCTTGTGTGGGGCTGTCAGCTCATCTGAGAATGTAACCTTTATCACATCTAAGCTGGCAGCCTGAAAGAGACTTCACTGCCATCCTGAGGAAGGGACTTCCAAGAAGACAAGATCAGCCCAAACTTAAAATATGATTGTGAGAGTTATGGGAAATTTATTTTTATGAAAAGGATGAACATTTCCTTACTGATTCCAGTGCTGTCATCTTTTAGGACAGGAAGATTGATCTCATTTCTGGGACTAGGAAATAAAAGCTAGATGTTATTCCCAGTCGGCATGGAAGGAATATCAAGAGCTGTCAACAGCTGAACAGTTATCTCATTGAAATGATGGAAGACCTGTGGTCAGATATGAACTTTTAATGATGGGCAGCCAAGGCACACAGACTGATATGAACTCAGTTACACGCTGCTGAGATGACTACAATCCTGCTGGAGACCTGAGACATGAGGGACATGGCAGGCATGACCTTGTGAGCTTATTTTCCTGTGTAATTCCAACACCAGAACCCCAAAATACTGTATTCTACATGAAAGCTGCCTTGTTTCAGAAGTCTGCCTGGTGTCACTGCAATCATCTTTTGGTTATGGGTGAATACAGTCTTTAGCAAGAAAGTCAGTGTTAAGCGAGAACCAAATAATGCTGCAGACTGTTTGCTTTTGTGAAAGGGGGGCTCTTCCTTTAAAAAGGGGGACCTACTATTAACAGGAGACTGTAGACAAGCACAAGGAAGTTGGGCTGGGGATCCATGACAATACCTTGCAGTTCACAAGTTACTTTTTACAGAGGAGACCAATAGCTCTGAACAGTGTTAAGAGCCAGTTATCCTGTGGCAGATACAGAACAAACAAAGATAGTGTGGAGCCAACCATCAAAAAGAACTGTTTATTCTGATACAATGAGAAGTTTATAGATAGACTGTGGACCCACAGTTAATCAAATCTCACAAATTATATGCACATGTACTCACACGTGCAGCCATGGCTTGTGTCTTTGGTCAAATGTGATTGTTGTGAAAGAAAAGAATTAGTGTAAGGATTTATGTTATTGGAGGATACCACTGTAAGGTAAACCTCTATCTCCTCTGAGAGCAGAGTTCCAGTAATTGTGTTTTGGTGATCAATAATTAACACTTCAGATATCAGAAGGGAAGAGCCTGACTCAAGTGCAGAGTATATACCTTAGTAAAATGACATTTACAGAAATGTCACAAATACAAAGTTTTGTGATCAAACCTACTCCCACGAGTGATCCCAAATTGCCAGCATCTCAATTCCACCTTTCAGGGGAGAGCAGGATGACACAACTACTTTTACAACCTTCTTCATTCATGACAGCTCCATTCTTTTTATTTGCAGTCTTCTGGGATATGGAGCCCAATAACCACGTGTGTCTCTGGCCCAGATCCATCAAATCCACCCATGGGCAGTGCAGATAGTGAGTGCTTCCTGATGGCATCATTTCCTGGCAGTGGGAAGCCTGCCTCTGGACAGATGGAGATGAAACACAGCAGCTCCTCCACGGCACACAACAGGTCACACAGTGGGCAAGGAGGACACAAACATCTGGTCCAGGACAGGACAGGATTTTTTAACCTTCTCAAACATCCTGCTAAGCCAAACCAGTCCTCAGAGTGTCCTGAATGAGAGTCCAAGGCACCATTCAACATAGTTATGCTTTATGCTCTGCCATATCTTTCCTGGCAAGGTGCCCTGTGGCTTGGCAAAGGTTGTTGGAAAGCCCTCCCTGCTTTGCTTATCCAGCCTCAGTCTGCCAAGGGGGTTATTAGTCAGCAGTGTCTCATTTCTGTGCTGCAGAGAACCAGAGCTGTCACTGAGGTGGATGTATTTGGGTTTCCTTGGCTGGTGACAGGCAGGTGCATGCTCAGTGCTATCATCGTTGCCTGCCGTGGCTCTCAGGTGTGCTGCCAGACCAGCAGAAGCCTGGCTCTTGCATGGTGTGACAAGGAAAAAGGAGGAACCTCCCATTCCTGGACACTCAGAGATAGATGAAAAGAGTAACTGGGACTGGGGCATCTGTAGGTCCAGCACCTGACCAAGGCTCTGAGCCCTTGGCAACCTTAGACTCTTGGTAATACTGAGGTTAGAAATCCCTAGCTCAACTGATAGAGTTGTGCTAAAAAGTATCCTTCAGAATCCCAACAAGCCAAATCAGGGCACAGTGCTCAGTGTGTTCTGCTGGTCTTTCACAAGCCCTAAATCTCACTGTGGTGCTCTGGACCCCACTCTTTAAAGTTAGATGCAGGATGAAATTTTCAAAATCTATTCTAGATTTCCACTAAGAAATGAAGCACATATTAAAATGTATTTGGTCATTGAAATCAACTGGCACATGTACACTGTCAAAATTCATCCTTCAAAATAGGAAGGCCACATCCAGAGTGCCTGCTGGGGGCAAAATCTGGTCTGTGCTAACAACTTCTCTGTGCTTGGGAAGGGTTTTGGTGGGTGCTGTAGCATTTGCACAGACTGCCAGTGCTCTTCTCGCAGTTTGAGAGTGCAGACCATTGACTCCCAATTTCTGCTTATGTTGCCTAGTTTCTTGATACAGAAGCTGTCTGTATGAACTTTGATCCTGAATCCAGATTAAAAACCTGAATTATGGCAGCCTTTCTTAAAGCATGATCTTTTATGAGTGCTCTGGTCATAAATACTGAACTCAGAAATTGGTGCTTGTTGTAGTAGGTTGTAGACAGCTCTCATGGATAAGCAACAAGAGGGAAACCCATCCTGCTGCTGTCAGACATGTGCCTGTCTGGGAAAAGTCCTAGGAGAATCAGCTGGAGTTGTCTGGTAAGTCTGTTGTCTTTCAGAAGCCACAGATTTGTTTCTTGCAGATATTTATGTCATCATTGAACAGAGTTTCTGTGTTCACCAAGCAAATTCTCCTTTGAAAAACTACCCCAGAGTGTTGTAGATGCATAATCATGAAAATATGCTCTATTTTATAATCCTTAACTCGGGAATAGTCTGTGTTGAGGGTGGGGATTTGGTCCATGCCCTCAGTGGCACCATCAGAGCTGGAAGAACATATTCAGTAAGGCAGGCTGCAGAGTCTGGATTTCTGAAGTTGTCCAGTAATTGCTAACTTGTTTCTGTGGAAAAATTTCAGCTATATTTGTATTTGTAAGCCTACTGTTGATGGCTTATCAGGCTGACCTGAAACAGAGACTGGACAGAGCTAGAGAATAAAGTAGGTATTTACTAAAAGGCCTCCAGGATCCACCTTGGGTAGGACAGGAGCTTGGCTAAGGCTGCACCCAGGGTGGACTAAGAGTAGTCACACAAAATGGCTGACCCATCACGAGAGCTTACATTTTTGTAAGTTTTGGTCCATTTGCATATTGGGGTTTAATTGTCCAATTACAGCTTCACGTTGTGAGGTCTCATCCTTCTTGTTTTCTCTCTTCAGTCCACCATTGTTTATGCTGTTGGGCTGAAAGTTGTCCTTGGTCTTCATCAGGAAAAGGATTTGTTTTGTCTCCGTACTCTGTGAAGAGAGCTCACTAGCACTTAATGCGAGGCTCAGAACTACATCTCTAGGCAGCACAGAATCTGAAAATATGAAAGCTAAAGCTTAAGGCATCGCTACACTCTTCAAGGACTTGGTTCTGTAAGAAGCCCAAACTGATTAATTACCCATCTGAAGAGAATTTAAGTTCCACACTGTCTCTTTTACTCAACTGACACAAGGCTATCACGTTGTTATCATCATTATTAGTACATCCCTGGATAGCAGGCCTCCAAGGGAAGCAATGGAAAAACAGTAATGTTTTTAAAAAAGTTTGTTCCTACAAACTCCTGCTGATTTAAAGTCACCTCCAATATTCACAGATACAGGCTGGCTGAATGAAGTTGCTAGACCTAACTGAGGGCATGCAAACTTCCAGCAGACAGCAATGTTTATATTTTACATATAATTTTCTCCCTTGACTTCTATTTATTTTAATCTCTCTCTGTCACTGCAGGTTTGTTGCCATAGGATACGTTTCTGTGTTGGGCCTGAGTTCAGAGGACAGAAGTGAATCTGGAGTGTCATAGGATGTAGAAATGTTTTTTCAACAGGCAAATCTTTCAGCACAGATATTGTGCTTTAATAGGGTGGAATGTTTTGCTGCAGCTTGTGCATTTCTGATGAGCTAGAGAATTAAATTGTCACTAAATGTGGTCATAAATGATCCCATGGCATTTTTACAAATGCTCTTCCTCTGCTAATGCAGCTTTCTGCTTAAGTTCCAGCCCATGAATCCTATCCGGACATCTTCAGCACTTGCAATTGCAGATGTATTCAGTCACTTGCTATGTAGGGTTATCAGGGTTATCAGTCCTGCTAAATCACCACTTAGTGTTTCTAAGTGCATGTTTAAGCCAACTGCAGCTGCATAATCCCTGAACAGGCTTCAGCAATCATCTTTACTAATGCCCTTGGCTTTTACAAGATGATTTTTTTCCTTTTCTAGCCATTGTTAAAATTGACTTGAGCATCTGTGGCCTGGGCACGTGAACACCACCTTAAAATTCATTTTCCTGTGTCACTGCTCAGACTGGAACACAACTTGCTTGAATCACAGGACAGTTCATGTTGGAAGGGACCTTAAAGATCCTGTAGTTCCAAATCCCTGTGCTGTGAGCCAGAACACCTTCTACTAGATCAGATTGCTCAAAGCCCCTTCCAGACTGATCTCAAACAATTCCAGAGGTGAGATGCCCACACTTTTTCTAGGCAACCTGTTCCAGTACCTCACCACCCTCAGTCAAGAATTTCTTCCTAATATTGAACTTAAACCTACTTTCTTGCAGCTTAAACCCATCCCCTCTTGTGCTATTACTGCATGGTCTTGTAAAAAATCCCTCTCTATCTCTCTTGTAGTCACCTCTTGGCATTGGAAGGTGCTCTAAGGTCTTCTGGGAGCCTTCACTTCTCCAGGCAAAACAGCTCCATCTCTGTCAGCCTTTCCTCACGGGAAAAGTGCTCCATCCCTCTGAGTATCTTTGTGGCTTCCTCTGGACTTACTCCAACAGGTCCATGTCCTTCCTGTGCTGGGGATCCCAGAGCTGATGCAGCACTGCAGGTGGGGTCTCACCAGAGTGGAGCAGAGCAGCAGAATCCCCTCCCTCACCTGCTGCCCATGGAGCTTTGGATGCAGCCCAGGAAATGTTTGGATTTCTGGGCTGCAGGGGCACATGGCTGGGCCATGTTGAGTTTCTCATCAACCAGTATTCCCAAAGACCTTCTCCTGAGGTTTGTTCTCAATCCATTCCCCACTGAGCCTGTGTCTGTGCTTGAGATTGCCCTCAACAAGGGCATTTTTCTCTGTTGAATTTCATGAAGTTTGCATGGGACCACTCCTTCAGTCTGTCCAGGTCCCTTTGGATGGCATTCTGTCTCTCCAGCACGCGACCACATCACACTGTAACCCTTTCTGATACTCCTTGGATTCCTTCTGGCTGTATCACTAGTGCCCACAAGAAATATCTGTTAGTGCTCAAGGCCAGGTTGAATGTGGCCCTAAGTAACCTGATCTAGTAAATGGCATCCCTTCCCATGCCTGAGGTGTTGGAGCCAACTGGTTTTCCTATGATCAGGAGAGGATAATAGTCAGTGGACTGTACCAGGCCTGCTAGTGCCTGAATGGCACTTAATGCATGGCTGAATCTCTAGCAAATTTTCTGTGACATCAAAGTATATTATTGAGATGGTTCTCTTGACCTCTTTTCAAAGGTGAGTTTCAGAAAATCATAACACTGTAACAGTGTCATTTTCCTTTTGCTATATCAAGCCCCTGACTGAATTGCTATCTGTTGTTGTTTTCCCTGAAATTTCACTCCTGAGCTCTTAGAGGAAACAGGGCTTAGAATACAAGCTGCAGTTTGCAAAAGCTTGGAGGCAAAACCTGAGAAAGTAGCTGAACTTTTGTCTTAGTGTTGTATCTTGAGGCTTACAGATTTATTGGTTGTATCTGCTAAGGTCAATCTGGCCTGTGAAGCCAATCCATTACTGTGCTGCCGTCACCACTCTTTTACTCATTTGTAAAGACACCCCGTTGCCAGCATTGACTTTTAGCCAATTTCCCCTTCTCTTTCAATCCCTAAGCTCTTATGGTTTTGTTTATTCCTTTCTGATAGGTAGAGTGGGAGAGAGATGAAGAAAAATGTATTCCAGAATAGTGTACAGTAGGTGTCCTGCGATGAATCATCCTTCCTGCCTATCTACCTCTCCTAGAGTGAGTCATTAGAAGAAGAACACGAACCCTCTTAAGGGTTAGGCTTTTCTTAGTAAGACAATCATTCACTGTATTCTCATGTATAAGAAGATCCATTCTAGTTAAGCTATTATTGTGCCAACATGAAATAATTGCTGAGATATTTTAAGTATTTGTCTAGTGCAAATATAAGGAGGCTCTAAAATGCTGGTGCTCTGAGAAAAAGGAGCCTTATGGTTTAGTACAATGCTATCAATTTATTTAACAGCCCAAGCTTCAGTTGGTTGCTTGTTTATTTGTTAAGAAGCTAAGATGTTCTGCCTTTTCCTTACTTGCACACAGAACAGTGGGAAGTAGCAGGTGGCCAGCTCTTTTGAGAGCCCACAGGGACTTCAAACCTTCTGGCTACACTGAGAATTTCCTAATATCATTTGTGTACAAATACAAAAGCAGAGGTTATCCTTCCTGTCTCCGAGAGCCAACACCACATGCACTTCTCTATTATTCCCTTCGCTACTCAGAAAAATCAAGAGCCACATTCAAGTCCTCTAGGAGCCTGGCTGAGCCACCACAGCAGGTAGGGCAGTGAAGTTTTGAGTTCAACGAGCCATTCAGATAATTTTAGTTGCAGAACTACCAGACCATTACCTGATCAATGAAGAGAAGTTACCATGGTGCTTACACTAGGCACCAACAGCTGAAGTCTTGAATGTGTCCCATGTTAGGCATTTACTCCCACCTTCTTTCCATCTTTCTTTGAGTCTCATGTAGAAGTCAACAACCTTTCTGTTATCCTTATATCTCCATAGTGTGATCATCAATAAACCATCTCTTGAAAACTATTTGAGCCAGCAAATGCTTGCATTGAAAAGAGCATCAGCTGTGAGTAAACAAACCATTTTAAATATATAAGACAAAAGCAAGAACTGGCCTTTGCAAAAGGTGTGGAACTTCATGGTAACACCCTTGAAGTCTCTGTCTTTCCTGTTTCCCTTTCTCTAACTGCTACAGTAATTAGAAGGTAAATTCATATTCATAAAACCACCATGATATCATGTGCAATTAATTCATTAAAGTGAAATGACACTCTCTTGAAGGAGCTCAGACAAGAAATGAAAATCCTTAATGAGCTGAATTGTTTCAATTGGCTGTGGTGGCTCTGAGCATTGTGCCATGGCTGCTGGAGGTCAAGACATCACATAGAAGTAACAAGGCTGGAGACCTGGATTAAAATAATTTTCAAGTCTTAAACTTGTCATTCCATCACAACCCCCTGTCTAACTTTGTTCTCCTGCAGGGTAAAGTTAAAATGCCCAGCATGGTGGAGTTAAACTGCAGCAAATGTGCCATGATGGCATTCTCTAGTAAGTGAATCAAGAGGGAAGCTTTTGGTGTTGTGTTTATTGAGCTTTTGGGGATGAAGTTATTTGATTCATCCTAAAATTGTTCTAGCCCTTCACGCTTCTCTAGGATAATCTAACTGAACAGTAAAGAGAACTGTGTGACATTTTTTGTCAAGTAGTTTTGTCAAGTAGCAATACTTCATGCTACTGCAGCTGACAGTGAGGGAAAGATTAATGTATTTTGCCATGTTTTCCCAAATATTTGAAATCCCAGAGGTATTGTCAGCTGTTGGTACAGGAGAGGGAGGCACCAAAAGCTGTGGATTTTCCACCTACGATAGTGGAGCCCTGATGAAGAAGGCTGAAGATTGGGAGTGGAGCAGCAGATAGATACGGGCCAAAGTTGTCCCTGTGATTGATCCCCAGCTGTACCATTCCTGTTTGCAGCACAAGCCAGATCCTAACTCTCCAGAACACTTCTACTTCACATCTACCTTTGCCGTCCCCTCTTTGTTCCTCTTCTTACAGAGGGAAAAGTGCATTCTCCTGCTTACCCTCTCTTCCCTAGGGCAGCAGAGCTCAGTTTTTCCTGCTTCTGCAAGGAGCTCTGAGCTGGCCCTGGCCGAGAGCCCAGATTGCATTTACACTGCTACATTTGCTAGGCTTTCACACTCCTGTGACCTGTCTGCAAGAGCTGAGCAGTACCAGTGAGCCACATGGTAGTAAGAACCGTCTTTTAGAACTGTATCCACATTTTTCAGGGTTTTCTCACTCAAAGAATTCTTCCAAAGCTATATGAAAAAATCCTGTCTGATAGGATCATGCTCAGGGCCTATTCAAAGAGTCAGTTCTTTAGTATATGATTCTTCTGCATACAGGATAGAGTAAAAAACATTCCCTTGACATTTTTTCAAAGGCAATTCAATTTGAAGGAAGACTTTAATGGCAAATGTAAAAATACCTCTTGAAAAGCGTTCATGGCTTTTTTGGTTTTTTTGTCCAAAGACCTTAATCTTTTCCCATGCAGTGAAGAATGTTTCTATTTGCAGCTTTTGAAAACCAAAATGTTGTTGATTTCTTTTTATAACCAAAATAATTGTATGTCTGATATGTCAATAATGTAAAAAATTCTAGACAGCTCTCTGTATTTATGTCACCATAGCACCAGTAGTCCTGGAAGGGGCTGGAAACTTTTACAATATGTACTGTACACTCGGAGTCCTCAAAAAAGGATTTATTTTGCAGCTTGATTCTCTTTCACTGAAACCCAGTTTTCTGTCGTATCTCTTCCACAATGAGAAAAGATGAGGTGCTGAGACAGCTGTCATCAAGCAGTTAGTGAAGGCCAGTCTTAAATCACCAGCCACAGGCTTATCTTTTCTAGCTACAGTAAGATAAAACCAACAGGATCTTGTTTCTGTCAGGATTGTAGGTAGAGATTGGATGGTATATTGAAGATAGCTAACACAACATCTTTATCTGAGAATTTTCATTGCCAGCCTCTTCTTGTGGTATTACTAAAATCTTTTCATTTGGATTAATTTAGTCTGTGTTTAACTTTGCCTTATATACTTAAGTAACAAGCTGAGCAGAATGTTTGTTACCTTGGGCAACCCAGAACTGACTGACAATAATTTGGGGTTTTTTTCATTAGCATTTTGTTCCTAAACAGAGATAAACAAACAATTAGCAGTAGGCAATTCATCCATTTAATTTATTTTTTTTTCTATTTTCAACTTCCTTTTTTACAGGTTTAGACCCAATTCTCAGTTGATATGAACTGTTGTTATGCTGCTACTGCTGCTGCTGTAGCCATGCAGATTTAGCTCATCTAGACTAGACATTCTGTCTTTCACTAAGATGTGAATTACCTTTAGAAATTTGCTATCCACAAAAGCAGGAATTTGTACCTTTAGATGGCTAGGACCTAGTCTTGCATTAATGATTTTCAGCTTTGGCTGTTCATTATTTATTCATGGTGCTTGTGGATGTTCACCTAAATCACACAGCTTTGTTTCTGCTCCTGGCTGAACATCTGTGGCTGACACCTCTGGTGTAAGTTGTGGTATATACATATTTTGCTTGTATGAGTGTGCACATGAGAGTCTGAGTTTGATAACCATTGGATAACTTTCATGCCAACACCATCTCACTTGAAGTAATTTTTATGGAAAAAATAGAGACATATTGCAGAAAAAACAGTCAGGATGCCTGCATTCACATTCAGTCACTGTGTTCATCAGCCCCAGCACATTTGTTTGCATGTAGAAACTAGGGAAGCACCAGAGCATGGACCATGCCAGGTCATACCCAGCTCAGTCCAATCACCTGAGGTCCTCAAGGTCTCAGACTCTGCTGCTGGTTTCCTCTTGTAACCTACAAGGTCACTTTGTAAAGGGGCAAAGCCTTGACTCTGGCCTTACTTATCCTACAGAGTTGCTGTGGCATCAAGCAAATTTTATGTTCAGCTTCTCTTGATGAGATGACAAGCCCAACTCTCCATCATATCACAGAAGTCTGCTGCTCAGTTCATGTCTGAAGAACATTTTCAGAGCTTTTACATGATGATGTTGAGCAGTGAAACTTGTAGCTGCTGTTATGAGACAAATCTGTTCTTGCCAGTGAGACAAATTTATTCCTAGAGACCTGAAGTTGCTATCTTTAGAAGGCTTTTCAGAAATAATCCAGTATTTCTTTTTCTTTCTTTTTCTTTCTTTTTCTTTCTTTCTTTCTTTCTTTCTTTCTTTCTTTCTTTCTTTCTTTCTTTCTTTCTTTCTTTCTTTCTTTCTTTCTTTCTTTCTTTCTTTCTTTCTTTCTTTCTTTCTTTCTTTCTTTCTTTCTTTCTTTCTTTCTTTCTTTCTTTCTTTCTTTCTTTCTTTCTTTCTTTCTTTCTTTCTTTCTTTCTTTCTTTCTTTCTTTCTTTCTTCTCTCTCTCTTTCTTTCTCTCTTTCTCTTTCTCTCTCTCTCTTTCTCTCTCTCTTTCTCTCTCTCTTTCTCTCTCTCTCTTTCTCTCTCCCTTCCTTCCTTCCTTCCTTCCTTCCTTCCTTCCTTCCTTCCTTCCTTCCTTCCTTCCTTCCTTCCTTCCTTCTTCCAGATGAGCCTGGACTCTGGACCAGTCTCAGTTTTAATTCCTGTTTTATTTGATGTTTCCTCTTTTCTTGTGTACACCAGCTATTGGGATATACTTGCTTAACAAAACACAAAGAAGTGGTGCAGGGGAGAAAATCTAAGCTGAAGTTCAAATGTTCAGCTAGCACCTATTTAATTAAGGAAAAAAAACCCTATTACCTCAACTGTCCACATCTCTTTCAGAACTGTCAGTTATTCACTATTTACATGGGATGTAATAACACTATTTATTAATCAATAGTGATATCCATGGCAACCTTGGCATTACAGGGCCTGATATCTTGTGGGAACACTGCTGAAGAAACACTAACTCTTAATCTTTAATGCACAGTTCTTTTGTGCCAGGTTTCAGAGGAAGGTAAATTTTCCATTTTGTGTCTCAATCCTTTCCTTAAAGAACAAATCTGCTTTTGGTCACCATGTCTTTAATGTCCTTTTGCTTTTAACACCTCAGTGTGTGGTACAAATAAAATGCTACCAAGGGACCAGGAGAAGAATGATCCAAGGTGCAGTGGCATCAGGTTGCATTTGTATCCCTGCATTTGCATCTGTATCATAGAACTTTATATTGAAATCTAGGATGGACTGCTCAGATGCCATTTATTTGGCCAGGAGCATATCACTGACTGTAATACATTTTTACCTACCTTTGACAGTTTTTTTTCTGTTGCACAAGAGTATTAAATCTCTTTTCCCTCATATTCCTGCACTTTGGTCACAACAGCCTCATGCATTGCTACGGGCTGCTGAAAAATTGACTGGAAAGCTGTGGTGGAGAAGAGCCTGGGGGTGCTGGTCAACAGCTGGCTGAACACGAGTCAGTGTGTGCCCAGGTGGCCAAAAAGGCCAGTGACATCCTGGCCAGCAGGACCAGCGTGATCACCCCCTGTGCTCAGTGCTGTGTCCAGTTCTGGGCCCTCCACTGCAAGAAAGACATTGAGGGGCTGGAGTGAGCCCAGAGAAGGGCAACAGAGCTGGTGAAGGACACAGAGAGTGAGTCATATGAGGAGTGGCTGAGGGAGCTGGGGATGTTTATCCTGGAGAAAAAAAGAGTCTGAGGGAGGCCCTATCACTCCGTGCAACTGCCTGAAAGGAGGTGTAGCCAGGTGGGAGTCGGCCTCTTCTCCCAGGCAACCAGGAATAGGACAAGAGAAAATGGCCTCAGAATGCACCAGGGCAGGCTCAGGTTGGAAATCAATTTTTTCCCATTTGTTAAACATTGAAACAGGCTGTCCAGGGAGATGGTGGAGTCACCATCCCTGGAAGTATTCAAGAAACAATTGGACATGGCACTTAGTGCTATGGTTTAGTTGGCATGATGGTTTTCAGTCTGAGGTTGGAATCAATGATCCTGGAGGTCTTTTCCAAGGTTGGATTCTATGATTCTATGATTCTATGATTCTATGATTCTATTCAAATTTCTATTGCTGTTATTTTAAATGCAAAATAATGAAGGTTTTTCTCTAATTGTTTCTGGTCCTCCAATCAAATGTCATCACCTAGGTCTGTTTCAGCCTTGATTTTATTAATATGCTGGTGGAATTTTGGATAGATTGCTAAGCCTTGATTTCTTTGCAATAGTCTTTCTGCTTAGTCCTTATGGCATTTGTACTTGAACATTTTATTGTTCTATTTTTAGTTAGAATTTCAGCCAATTTCCTGGTATTAAAATGATAGTCTGGCACAAACTCTCAGGGAGATCCTTACAGACCTGCTGATAGGTATGATTAAGGCTGGCTGAAAATTTTCCATTGAAACTCTCAGTTAATGAAAACTGGTTCATGACTCAGAGACAAGTGTTGAGGTTTATTTTTGCCACAGAAGTTTTCATTGAACGAAAAACAAATGCCAGTAGAGCCATTTCAGAAAAGTTGTGGCACTCCATCCCCAGAAGCATTCAAGGTCAGGATCAATGAGGCTTTGAGCAACCTGATCTAGTGAGGGACATTTGGGACTATGGCAGGAGGGTTGGAACTAGTTGATTTGTAAGATCCCTTTCCACCCAAGCCTTCCTATGATTCTATGATTTACACTGGTGAGTAGCAGTCTCCAAGGAATCTGATTTTCTTTTTTTTTTTTTTTTTTCTTCAGTAAGACACAACAAGCTGATACAGGTAAAATTGTCTGAATAGATGAAAATATCAAATAATATATATCTGAACTCTCAAAGCAGAGAAATTGTAAAATGGGTTTAAAAATGTTCTTTCTCACAAATGGAGTGTACTGTGTAACCTGTTACATTTGCAGCTGGGCTTAAATGTAGTCAAAACATGTCTGTGAATAATAAAGCAGCTATAACCCCAAGTACATCTTTACAACTCCACAGGTCTGGATTGGGAGGCTTTGTGATGTAAAATAAGCTTTCAGAAACGGAGATCAGGGAGAAAATTCGATTCTGCATTAATTGCTGCAGCATCTCGTTTCAGGATCTGGATGCTGACAATAACCCCTAGGAAGTAGCTGGAGGGAGCTGGAAGTTTGATCTCTCATGGAAATCATCTCTGTTTGTGGATTAATATTTGTGTAGAGGTCGATACCCACCTTCCACCAGCCAGCTGCCATGTGACATCTTTTTCTCTTTTCCTATCAGCTTAGGGAAAATGGTAAAAAATGCTAATAGCAGAAGGATAAGCCTTAGGTGTCTAATGAACATTCCATGGTCACAAGTCACAAGTCAAATATCCCAACCCTGGAGGTGAAATACAGGTATAGCCCAGCCCTGGAGGTGAATAAACACCTTGAAGGCCAGCTATTGCAAGGGAAGCTGTGCCTAATGTCCTGTAGCTCGAGGAATCTACAGGCCCTGGGTTCTCCCTGCGTGTAAGGAGAGTGAAATTCCTCTAAGTGTGATATACAGCACTACAGTGGGAACTACAATATCTCTGTATGGTTAGTTCTTAAATGGGTGATTTGCAAGTAAAAATTTTACAGAATTGGATGTAATTCTTTCATCTCTATTTAATATTTGCTGTTTCCAATGCTCCGCTGTCTATAGGACACTAATGGACTAATAGAAGATAAGCCATTATGGAACATGGAGCAAAAATATGTCTGGACATATGCTCAAGTTGTATTTGAAAAGAATAAACCAGCAAATGATGTATACTGATCACAGAACTGACTGAAAAAGTATGTCATTAATTTTTCAAAAGATGGCAGCTTCCAAAAAAATGCAAGGTTTGTCTGCAAGGTTCTCATTATGACATGATGAAGGAAGAATACTAAAGATCTCTGCAGGAACTTCAGTGACAACTGGAGATCACAAACCTGTAGGAGAAGAGTTTCCCAGAACAAAACTCTGATTTTCCATCTGAGTGTTTGGAAAACCAGCTGCTTTCAGGTGTCTGCTGTGTCATTTAGGAAATGCCCTGTTCCCATTCCAACACTGACTTCAGAGGTATTTAGACTCCTCGAGTCTTTGAAAACCTGCTAGGTACCTTTGAACACCTGTGTATATTCATAATCATTCATGATAACTGTTGATATAATTCAGTGCTTGCTGAAGCTGAAGGCACCTTTCCTCTTCCCTTTCATAAAATTAGGCCAATGCTTTAAGCATTCTGGACAGATCAGAGTTTTGCTTTGTTCCAATGTATCTCTAAGCTTGGATTATTACCCAAAAATGAATTGACTTATAACAAGACCTGAATTCAGTTCTGTTGAGAATGCAAATACATTCACCAAGATAGAGCTATGTGGTTTTATTGACTTTTCCAAGAAAGCACAGTTTTGGGGTGGGGTGGGGGAATCATCTGTTTGCTTAATTTCTTTAATTTTTAGAAAATCTAGAAAGTTTAACTTTTCAGCTTGCAGCCCCCTCACATAGCAGTGATCTACCAGATGAACAGAGATGAAACGACACTTGCTATACAAATTAAAGAATGTGGGTTAAACAAATGCTTAGTAGGAACAGTGAAAAATGTTAAAGAAAAATAATCATAAAGCTCAACTGATACAAAAAGCTAGAGGCACAATAATGCTCTTTTTTCAAAGGCACGAAAGATGAAGTGGTTTCATGCTGTATGAAGAAGGAATAGAAAATTCTCTTGAGGTACCAGCAATCATGGATCAAATTCCTGGATTATGTTATTTAACCTTCAAATGTTGTTCAAAGCTTCATCTAAGTACTACGTATTTGAGAAACTGGTATCTGTTGGCTCTTTTTGACTGTGAGGGATGATCTCCAAGGTGATATTTAATCAGAACACCACCTATCACCATGATCTCTCAATGTTGGCTGAGTCTTTCTTAAGTTTTATCTGTAGATAAAGGATGGTATAATAGAATTTGCATTAATTTTCTCCTTTGCTCTAAATCTTTTCCTTGGTGTGTGTGTTGTGTGTGAAAACATTGGTAGTTTCCAGGTCCTGTGCACAAGAAATGCTGAACGTGTAGACAGTGGCAAAATGCTCACTGATTTTGATGGTGCCAGGATTTCACCTGAGAAATCCTGGCCCCAGTCAATTTTAGATGAATGGTTTGTTTCCAGCCAACAAATGCAAACTGGAAGTCATCTGTCCTCCTAAAATGAGTCTTATTGCCTCCTGGTTCCAAATTAGCTTTTGGTGTTAGGCAAACATCCTCCTTTCATGCAATCCTTCAAACAATGAGCTTTCCTGACAGCTGAAAGCTTGGAGGGATATATACATGAGACATAGAAACTATGGCGAAAAAAAAGGGCAGGGGTGGGGAGGAAAGAAAAGGTGTCCTGTTTACAGGTGTGTGTGTGTTTGGTGGCTGGCTGACTTAGCTAATGTGCCCTGTGCGATTTTGGTAGTGCATCACATTGCTGGCTTAGCAGAAATTAAATTACTGCTGCCACATATGAGGTCTGATAGAAATACACAGGTGGCCCCAGTTTGCCCGGGGACTTCAGTGAGAAGGCCCAGCTGGACAGGTCTGTTTGCCAGCAGACATGAAATGCAGAAATGCCTTCAAGGCTTTGGAGACATTCATGGTAGGAGAGGCCCTCAGCAGGGACCTGTGTTATGTGATCTGATGTGGAAAGAGCCCACGGTGCCAGACTCCAGATACCTGTCCCAGCAGCATTGCTACCCAAATCCTAACCATGAGAGAAACGTGGCCAAGGAGAATCCCTCCAAGTGGAGGGGTCATTTGGGGGGTAAAGTAATACTGTGCACACTGGCTCTTCCAGGTGCCTGCCTATGCTGTGAGCAAAGCATTTGAAGATATGAAGTCCTATTAAATGCAAACAGGGATGTGTCTTATTCCTAAGAGCATTTTATTCTTTTAAATTTTGTCATTTTTCTTGAGCCTTAAAATATTTGTCTTTACTCCCTCCTACAATTTTTCCCACTTGTCTGATACTGTGCACCAAGGAGAATCCAACTATAATATCAAAATTAGGGTGCTTATTTTCTGCTGTGGATGACACCCCCAGGTGATGGTTTTTTAGGAAACAATGTATGTCCTCTTAGAAGGAAATAAATTCTGCCAGCCATTGGAGAGTCAGTGTTGGAGCTCATGCTGACAGGTGCTGGCTCTTGGAAGGGAGCAGATGGCAGAGAGACATCCAGCAGATCTAATTAAACTAGGAGGCATCACATTAACTATGAAGGAAATATACCTAAGTCCAGTCCCATTACACTTGGAAGTTCTGTCAGGGCTGCTTGGAGCTTTGGGGAAAAAAAAAATTGTACGTTGTTATTACCATTTATTTTATTAGGTGTGTTGACAGGGGGGTTAGCCTCTCCAATATAATCTCATCCATGCCATCTCCTCCTTGGGATGGAAAGTCCTGTCAGTGGCAGCTGATAGGACTTCAGGAGGAACCAATGTGAAGAGTACAGGAGGCAGGAAAATCAGGATGCTGAACTGTGGCCTACAGAATAGGAAGATGCCTCCTGCAATAACCCATGGTTTAGACTTCATCCTCTGATGATTTTTTTCTTTTTTTCTTGGTCTTTTCTTTGCAAACAGAGGTGGTCAAGAGGTTACTGTCTCTGTTCTCCTTTCTCTGCAATATGAATACAAGAGATTCAGAATGTTTAAAAATCTCATTTTCCAAGTGAATGCTTGGAACAATGCTAATTATTGCATAGTAAAAAGGGTTTGAACACATTACAGGATTTTTTTCTCTGAGAAAAGATCTAGTTTTTATTGAAACAATTTTTCTTTGAAGCTGCAAACCATTAGGCATCATATACAGATAGTGTACAGGTATTATGTTTACAACCAAAATATAATCATTAAAACACCACTTTTTAAACAAAGCTGGAAACTTTTTGTGAAAGAACCATTAGGATCACTCATATGCACAGATACCAATTTACTAAGTGGTAGGATAATGAAAAATCTAAGGCATACACTAAAGTGCAGATAATGAGACTCCTACTTATTCACATTTCATTAGCAGCATAAAGGATCTAAATCAGCTCTGTTGCTACTCATTTCATAAAGCATTGTCATCACTTTCATTTAAAAATACTGATCGTAGTTCTCTATAATTACTGTATAAAAGCCCAAGATATTGTTTCCAACAGATCAGGTTTACTTTCCTGAACAAAAATGGGTATGGGCATCATAATGAGCTTGGTATCAGCTAGTCAGGTTTATTCACCCCTACAATGGCTCATCTTACTCTGGAAATAAAGGGACCGCTGGCTGACCTTTTCTTTCAGAGTTCACCGGCCGGGAGCCTCTTCTAAAGCACAGTTGGCCTCTGCTTTGGAGCTGGAGGGGCTGTTCCCTTCAGACAAAATACACCCACTGAGACAAAATGGCCCATGAGCAAAGGTTTCAGCAGCTCCTGGAGACTGGGAACCCCATGCAGTGCCAAGGGTGTGAGGAAGAGGAGGTCTTTGCCTCCCTGGACCCTGCTGCAGAACCGGGACGCTGCCCCTCTGTTGCAACACCCTGGTGCTCATTGCTGCAGCTGCAGGGAGCAAATGTTACCCAATACTTGTACCCTGTTACTGGACAATTATACTGACCCTGTCCTGGCTGGTTTCTACCATGAGGATGGTTAGTTTGCCCCAGTTGTTTGCTAGCTCAGTTGCCTATCTCCTCTTTAAGACACTTTAATACCTACATAAATGTTATGTTACTGGCTTTTTCCTTCATCAAACCCATAGTTCTCAAATATTTTGAGTATAAAAACCTACAGCAGATTACTCTGAATGCTGCCAACTTAACATTTAATAACTTTTATACTCTTTTTTACTAAATTGCTCTATTTAAGAGGAAGATAGCTCTTGCTTATGTTCAGAGAGCATGACTGATAGTCAAGTAACGTTTGGTTCACTGGCACATCTCATCCTGAACCTGCAGCTCGTCCTAGGAGTTATTAAACTTCACTGCATTTATGTGAGAAATATTCTTGAAGTGTAGTAACTTCACTTCACATTAAGGTTGCTCCAGGTAGTGACTGAAGGATTGAATTGCCCATAGTCTCCCAGCAGGACTGTGGGCAAGACAGATAGAAGACACTGGCCTAGGTGTTCTAGGGGAAGCTCTGTGTGGCTTATTGCTCTGATAATATAGCACATTACTTTTATTTAAAAACAGTGAATGGATCAATAGAACAATGCTGCAGAAAGATTAATTTTGGATCACAGTCATTCTCGGAAAATATTCATCATGACTGAATAATTGCTTTACAGTGTAAAATGAAAGGGACAATCTTGGTTATTTAAGCATATTCTTATTATGCAACAATCACTTTATTTAGCAATAGAGTATTATTTTTAAAACCACGTTACTAAGAAATAGAGCATTTTTGGGTTTAGTAGCAATCTTTGAAAGTAGAAAAAGATTTTTTTTCTACAGCACCAGCAACCCATTTATTTATTAGGCCGATACGTTTTTCTTCTTGTTTTTAAGGTTTTGTTTATTTATTTTTTCAGTTTTCATAGGATTAAGGAGGTTACATATTTGTGACATGATTTCATTCAAAATTCATTGATGTGTCACTGTGTTGAGTAGAGCATGAAAATACTTGGGTCACAGTCCCCAGATGCTACAGACAGAGATCCTTCACAGGCTTCACTGGCACCACCATGACTGATACCAGTTTGATAATCTGCTGGCTTCAGTCAAAGAAGCTTTGGTATGAATTCTGTTCACTCATAAAAATACAGCTGCTATGGATGAAACTGATAATCAGAGTCCTGCTTATTAAAAACAAAAAAATTCTCATTATTTTTAGAGAGATGAGCCTGCATGAGAATTTTAAAATCTTCTATAAGCCCATGTTTTGTTTCTTGAAAAGATGAATTCAAATATTTTTAAGTGCTTTATCAAGGAAGAAAAGGCAGGAACTCTTCCTCCTGTGCTTTGCAATTTAGCCCTGTAAACCTGTGAAAAAAAATGGTCCAAAATGCTGCTGAATCTACATGGAAGTTTTTTTTCCTTTCCTGCTTTGCACCAGTGAAAATGACTTCCCAAAATGCTGTAATTAGTAGACATATCCTGATATTCCTATCTTCTATCTCAAATTTTAATCAAGAAACAGAGTCTGCATCCAATTAAATGTGAAAAAGGTGGGTTGATTTTTGCAATGTTGTTTCCACTGAGCTTGATACACTAATGGTTCTCTAAGCAGTCTCCAAAGGTGGCGTAGTGCTTTCTGTTCCAAGCTGAAGGCTCATCAGGCTGGTAGGGAGGCAGTAGGAGCTCCTGGGAGGAAAGACGAGGCTGATCACTGCTGTTCCCCCTCCCTGCAGCTGGGGTGGCTTTCAGCCCTGCTATTCAAGCCCAGATATTCACTGATTTTTGACACCCCAGGACTTTGTACTGCAAATCAGTACAAAGGTTGGGATCCCATTGCCTCCTTCAGTCTTGGTGTGCCCTGGCTTTTTTCAGGTTACATCTGTCCTGAGAAGTGATGTGAGCTGATAGAGGGGTTTGTACTGCAAGTGGTGGTGGTGATGACCCTGGGTCCACATCAAGTGCATTTCAATGAGGCACCTCTGTCCTGGTCCTGTGCATTGATGCCTCTTAGAGAATGGTAAGTGGAGACAACTGCAAGATAACTCCTCTCAAAACTGCACTCATGATCCAAACTAAAACATTACAGCTCAATACACTGATACAGGCAGAAATATCAAGAGGGAAAATGATGGTGAAACATCCCGGCGAGTGGCTGCAGAATTTCACTGAGGAGTGTCTTGAGAAGAAAACAAGCCCAGGGACATAACAGAGTGAATGAACAGCCAGTGAAATTTCTGAGACGTAAATGGTTAATAATAGCAAAATTCCAGAGGTAAGTTCTGGGGGATTTAATTTTTAATTACATTTTTTGTTATAAAATAGGTGTTTAGAAGAAATTCAAATTGACAGAATAGAAAGATTATTTGGAAAGTTAAATTTCCCCATATTCTTGTGATAAGCAGAAGCCCAACAAAAGGAGGAGAGATGAATCCCTTAGGTTTTGTTTCTAAAAGCAAACTGCATTTGGACAATGGATTCTATTATTACCATTTTCATATAAGCTAATGTAATGATTAATATTTTGCATTACTTGTAAAATACTTGCTTATTTTAGTCCCTTAGGATTGTCAGTGAGATACACTGCCATAGTTGTCTGCTTCTTTTCCTTCTTTCTTAAGTAAAAATTACTTCCTCCCTCCCCTGGTTTCCAAGTGTCTTTCCAAGAAAAAAAAAAAATAGCAACTCATTGTCATCTGGTTGGGTGGAGAGAGGATGTGCAATGGAAGCTGTCCAGAAATGTGTTTCCAGGGAAAAACATATGCCATGAAATTCTGAATGATCCAAACTATAGACTACAAGGACTACAACACAGCAGAGGGGGAAAAAGGAACAGAAATTTAAACAAATGCTCATTAAAGCACCTGAGCCTTTATGGTCTATTTAGAAACTTCTTGCCAAATATAACATTTAATTTCAATACCAGCATCAGCCTTAGATGTTATCTCTTCTACTTGATGCCAAGAGTTATTATTAATTGCTGTCTGAGTGCTCATCTTTATGCAGCTTGTGGAGGCTGACTAATGTAGCATTTAGGGACTTTCAATCAATTCACATAAATGCAAGCCAAGGACTATTGCAGGGAACTTCCACAGCAAGCATGGGAGTGGATTTAAAGTTTATTTGCTGGAAAGACATTAGGCAATCATCCCTTCTTTTACTGTGCAAGACTGTGTTTGAGTTAGAATCTGACCCAAAATTACATGATTGCTGTTATTCTGACTCTTTCCATAGCTCGGTAGAGAATGAATTAGGAAATGTAGTTTCCAGTTTTACAAATTTAAAGATAGTATTGATACTTCTCCCCTCTTTAAATCATTCTAGTTACTGCCTATTAATCTCTGCTTTTCATAGTAAATTGTAATTGCTCTTTGCAAACCCTTTCCTTCTTAACTGCTAATTTTTAAGGGTGAGATATAATGGCAGATAGATTCCAGAAAATTCTTTACTCTGAGCTGTTTTCAGTTCTACTTATGTTTTTATGATAGATTGATATCCTTACATGCATAGTGAAATCTTCAAACCTGCTGTTCCTTTCTGAAAGGAAATAAAATTCTTCAAACAATAAAAATAATTCCTTCCTGACCTGTGTATCTGATGTCACTCAACCTTTCTTTCTGAAGCTAAATAGAGCTTTTTCTAACCAAGGAGTAGAAAAACTAGGATATTATTTTTTGCCATGTCTGAATGTATTCTTTTCTATTTGCCTGATGACTCCACTTATTTGGAAATCTTTAAATACATCTTAATCTGAAAAGGTACAGTGATTAGAGTGCTCCTTCTCTTGTTTTCAATCAGGCTGTGTTTTGTTCCCTGAACTTCAAAGAGCTGATTATAATGTATCCTGGCTTCTTCTGGGTCTGGATTTTGATCTTATTCATAATAGGTAATTGAGAAAAACTTGCTTGAAATCACTGTGTCCTGTCAACAAAAATAAGATCTGACTTGGATTTTATTAAGAGAGAACTATATTTGCTCTGTTACTCACACTCCAACTCTCCATCAGTTTTCTGTCTGCCTCCAAATCCTCACTGCAGGGTGTCCATAGAGTGTAGGGACAGCTCAAGAACTCTAAGCCTTACTTATATTTTTTCCCACTACTAGTTCCTGTGTCTGGTGCTTCTGCCTTCTGCTTGCTCTCTCACAGTACCTCTACAGGGTTTTTCAACCTCTCTTCTTCTCAAAAATCCCTCCATCAGAGCTCTCTGTCCTGAGCTACTTAGCTACTTCATCTGTTTGATTCACTAGAAATTATTCCAGATGCCATGCATCTCTCTTCTGTTCTCTGTTGAGTCCTCTTGCTGGGAATAATTAGGACATTATCTGCTGTCTGAAATAATGGCTTGCAATAGTTGCTTCCTTTTGGGTCACAACAGTGGGCAAATAAACATGGAATCACAGTATCATAGAATGGTTTGGGTTGGAAGGCACCTTAAAGTTCATCTCGTTCCAACTCCTGCCATGGGCAGGGACACTTTGAAAACCACCAGACTGGGTTGCCTGGCCTTGAACACTTCCAGGGATGGGACAACCCAGAAGCAGCATTAGCCTTTCTTCCTGTTTGCTCCTGTTGCATTTTTGACACCCTGTGAGGAGAGTTGACATGAGGGTTTTGTGCAGACAAGATGATCCTTGACATGGTTCACAGGAAATATTGAGTGATATCATAAAATTCCAAAGCCTTTGTCTTAATATGACTTTGTGTTTGATAATTCTGTACCTATAAGCACCATACAACCACACTGTATCACAGAACTCGTGTGTTTAAACTGATTTGTTCTCCTGACCTGCTCCATGGGCAGTTCCAGCCTGCAGTGCAAACAGATCTCTGATGTGTTTGATGTAGCCTTGGCTTTGGTCACCTACTGAGAAGAGATTTTTTTAGCCCTTTGGGGAAAAATGCTTCTTCTGTGAGTCTTCACTGGTCACAAAAGTAGCCAAATGATCAGTTGCTAGACAGAGCTGCATGACAATTTTCTACCTCTCTTTTCCGAGATCACAGGTCTCAAAACTGTCTTCATTAAGTGATTGTAGCTACCATCACCTCATCACACCATCAGCCCATCTGCTCTCCACCTTCTAACAAAGGCAACGTTCTTCTGATCAATCCCTGCAACTACTGATGTGGAAAGGCTGCACCAAGAACTATTCATATTTTGTGTTGCCTCTTAATGACATTTTGCAAGTGAAAGTGACAAGGAGCAGAAAGCATTATGTCATTAACAAGCAAGAAGAAGAGAGAAATGTGGAGCCATCAGAGAGCTTCAGCACAGAGCAGTGTGGGACAAGGGATGTGTATTTATTTCCTGGAGACTTTTTACTGAAGGAAATGCAGTATGAGAAAAGTCCACTGAGATATCTATTGAGGTAAAAATAATTCAGAGAAAATGGAGTAATACATTTACCTCTGGTTTTTTTCCAAAAAACAGTGAGCAGTGTAGATATTTTCATAGCTCTCTGAGACATTCCAATGCATTCATGTATGTTGTTGGGTTAATGACAAACCAGTTAATGTTACTGGTTTCATGGATCCCTGAATGTAACTTGGCCTTATCCCATGCCTGCCATTGCAATGGAGATTTTCTATTGTCAAACACAAGGAAAAAGTTTGCTCGAATAATAAGCAATAGCATCAGGTCAGCTCAGCAGAATTTTTTAGAGCATTATCTTGCAAGACCATTTGTTTATTAATGGCATTCAGGTCAGGTGTCCAGCAGTCAACCTTGTGGGACAGCAAACATGTTTGGAGCTGCTGGAGAGGAGAGATAGCTCTGGGAGGACCAGTGGGGGAAAGTGGCAGCTCTGAGTTTTGAAGGTTTGTAAGTCATCTGAATATTACCATGTATGAATCAAATGTTAAAAGCAAAGCTAAAAATGCCACCATTATTGATCATTGAGAGTGTACTGACAAGGTTTGTGTTCCCCCGTTTTTGTGGAAGAATGTCAGTAAAAACTACTGGAAAAACTCTAGGGGAAGTTCTAGACTTGATGGAGGAAATGGGTATACTCCCAATAGCTTCATCTTGATGGTGAGATGGCATCGTCCCCAACATCAGTGGTCCAAAAGGCTGCTGCCTGGTCCATGTGATCTCCCCAGAATCTGCCTTCAAATCATTATTCCTGACATCAGAGAGGGCAGTATCTCCTCTCAAGAACTTAATCCCCAAGTCCACTGGTATTAAGAGCTTTCCCATGGGATCATTTGCCTTACTGGAAGTCTCTCCCAGTTGATGGTGCTGATTGGGCTTTGTCTGGGAAGAATAAAATTAAACAGAGGAAAGCACTGAAGCGAACTGATGTCTGAATTCACTGGGGTAGGACTGGGAAGAATGCTCCATTTGTTCTTACCTATGTCACTAGATCAGCTTGATGCTGAAGATTCTTCCCTCAAAAAACCAAATCAAACCAAATTAGGCTAAAGCGAGCAGACCCAAACCCCCAAAACTCCAGAAACTGACATTTGGAAGGTGTATTATAAATGGTGGCCACCTGCCTTGCCTCTGAGTGTCTTCTATATAGCTACAAACAATTCTTTTGAAGGTATTATCTTCTGACAAAAATCTTGCAAAATGTGTGTTTTCTATTGCTGATTGTAGTCTCACTATAGACAACTAGGACATAGAGATCCACATTTGGTCATACCCAGATGACAGACTCCTGAAGATCTTGGATTTTTTAGAAAATAATGACTACATCACCCTAAGAAAATTTGGGAGGTTTCATTTAGGAAAGGGAGAAGATTTTCCTGTAACTGTTTGAAACCACATCTACCATATAAATTAAATACTGTCCTTCCCACACTCTCTTCTATTTTTTTTTTTCCCATGAGTGGTAGACCTTTTTTTCCTACATAGAGATACTAGCATTGAAAATTGGGGCAAACAAATCTGAAGGAGTTTTTTTTAAAATGTCATATGGGGTTTTGTAGCTGAGAAATACTGAAAGGGATACTCAGTTAATGACACATATATCAGTCCAAAACTATCTCTTTTTTCCTGATTGTTTAGTTTGGAAAGGATGAGCATCTTATCTTTTGTCTCCTCACTTTACTGGTGTTTTCATTGGTGCATATGGAGCCTGGGCATGGATCATAACTCTCCTGTTTCCAGGTGGGGTGGGAGGGGAAGCAGCCCACAGAGCAGGTTTAGGCTGCCTCAGTCATGGTAGCAGAATTCAGAGATGGATGGAGTGGTGAGAATGAAATTTGTGGTTGCAGTAACTTAGTCTCTAGAATAAAAATTAAAATTATTGATGCAGTTTGGGGGTGGTGGGGTGAAAGAGGTGTCAGAGGATTTTGTGGACACTCTGTGATTTAAGGCACCTATTGGTTTTAGGGATTTTGATCCTGCTTATCACCCTCCTTCTGTTCTAGAACAAGGTCCATGACTTCCTGGTCTGTCCCATAGCCTTGGAGGAAGGTTCTCCATTAACATCTTGAACAACAAGGACAGCCCATCCCCATCTGCTCAGGCACATGCAAAACAGACAATCTGAGGGCTGAACCACAACTTTCATGGGAGGTTTGTCACCCAATACTTTTCCGTGAATATGACTTGAATGGTCTGTAACAACTGGAAAGCAGATCAGTTAGCTGCAAATGTGCCATGTTAGTGACCTATTTCATGGGACATTTCTCCTCAGATTACATGTGTACATTTCCGAGTGTGGGACATCAGCTCACCTGACAGACGAGGGTTTGAACAGGAGACCTTGGGGGGCTTTCAGCTGCTGCCTGGGTGGGGATCTGTGGTGTGGCACACAAGCAGCCAAAGTAGCAGGATAGATGGCTCTGTGTGTCCCTGCTCACCTTGTCCCTCAGGCACTCCTGCCTGCTGGATGTTGCTGTCCTTACACTGCTGTAAATCTGGCTGCTACCTTTGCTCATTCCTTAGCACACACTTCCCCCATTAATAGGTTGATATCCTTTCTGGTTTTTAGGTCAAATTACAGCCAAAGAATTGCCTTTGTGCTTCCATGCATCCCACCTCAAAATTTGCCACATGGTCTTTTTCCTTCTGGCAGCTCCCTCCTGAGCTGGCTGAGTTTCAGTAGTGGAGGAACAAAGTACTTTTGCAGAAGGTGATCAGCTGCCATCAGCCAAAGCAGCTCTGCTCATTATGATGGAGTTTTTCTTCGACCCACTGATAATCTCACCCAGGTTCCTTAAAAGCACCTGGGATTCAGGTGATGAGAACAGAGCATTAGCTCAGTGCTGGCTGGTGCATGGGAAGATCCCAACCATAGCCATCAGGATAATTTTTATAAGAAAAAAACCTCTTAGCAATGCTTTGCCCTGCAAGACAAATTGGCCAGGAAGTGTCCAGCTGCAGCCCTGGTATCAGTCCTGGCCCAGTGGTGTGGGCTGTGTGAGTGCAGCAGAGCTGCCTGGGCAGCTTTGCTTAGATTGAAAGGTGATTATCGCTGCTGCTCTGAACTGTCTCTGAGGGTACAGCCCAAATGTTATTTGTGTTGTAGTAATGCCTTCAGGTTCCCAAAGACATTAAGGACCTCACTCTGTTATATTCTCCTCATAGGAGACTGTCACTGGCCCATAAGCTGCCAGAATAAAGACAAATGCATCATTCTGTGAACTGTGCAGTTAATGAAGCTCACATCCATACAGATTTGAAACTATGTGTCTATCCTTTTCCAGAATGCTCCCTCCCTCCCCATCCCAAATCCTCACTGTCCCTCCAGCTATTGCTACAGAAACACCAATTTCTCTCTATAGTGACATTATTCCCTTCTTCAGGCCCAGCCCCAGGCCAGTGGCAGAGCCCACCCTCAGTGGTGGGGATGGAGGCAGTTTGTACCCTGGCTGTTCAGGAGCTGCATGTGTGGCTTGGGCAAGAAGCATGCACTCACTGAATGCCTGGAAAAGGGCTGCACTAAAGAGGGAATTTCAGAGCTGCCTCTGGTAGGGCCACTGGGTTGGCTTTAATTCCTTAAGCTCACAGAAATATGATGCAAGCAGCTCTTCAGCCAGGGAGAGTGTTTGATGACATTAAAAATGATCAGGTTCAATATAACTTTATGCCTATTAAAACCATGCAAGATCTCCACCCAGATTTTTTGGCAGACAATCCCTTTCTGCTTCTGACCTTCTGATTTTTAAGTACTCCAGGACTGTAGCAGGAACTCTTTACTGTTCTTTTAAGAAAATCTTTATTGGGAAAAGGGGCACTACTAAGTTGTGAAAAACACAGTATCAAAGTATGTGCAATTAGTATGTGTAACAATATCCCTTCCAAGTACATTTATCATCATGTATCTAATCACCTTCTCTGCTACAGCTGCAGATGCATTGTGGTCTCTTAAAAATGTAAATTAAATAATCCACTGATGAATCTGTTGTGCAGATTTAGCATATTGATGATTTCAGGTGCATCAGAGAAGCTTTTTTTACAGCATGCATCTGGTTATTACTGAGTCTTGGTGAGGAAAGGCTGTGTGGTGGGATCTCTTTGGTCATCAGGAGCACAAGCTCCATATCAACAGCTTTGCCTGCATTCAGCTGGGCTGTAGTCTAAGGACCAAACATCATGCCCAGGCCCAACAGAGACACCTGAGATCTACAAATGTGAATTAGAATCAGCCCTCTGTGACCTCTGAGTGCCTGAAGCAGTGTAGTCTAATGCAACAAGGTGAATTTAAGAGATATTTGATCTTTGGCTACTATTGGATCTTTTCTGACTTCCATATCTCATTTGGATATTTTTCTGCCTATCCATAGGTGCTTTCTAGTAAGAAGTACATTTCCTAATCTTCCCACATAGTTAGTGGAACAAGAAAAGACTTGACTCCTTCTGAAATTGCTGTTATCTCTATTGTCTCAGTTGTGAGCCTGTGAGAGTTGCAATCCTACTTTAGGTACTTAAAGATTACACTGGGTGCATTTAGACTTGATTTCCATTCTCTCTTTGGTTAAAACATTTCATGTCTAAGGAATGAAAGGTTTCTGTTACAGTGCTAATATTGTACCACAACCTTTAGGAGAAACTGAAAGGCAGAAAACAACAGTGATCACAAATGAAAAAGGAAAGCACGGTTGCTAACAGCAGAAAAATAACTTCCACCCATCCTCCCACCCTGAGTTGTCAGCCTGCCACTAGACCTCCCTACCCACTCACTTCTGCCTCCCCTGCTGGGCTGGGCAGCAGTTTTCCTTCTTTTCTTTATTTTTTAAGTAGAGTTATAGAAATCAATGCAAGTAAGAAAAGGAAGAGAGCAAAGGAAATTATGAAGAGACATGGGTGACAGTTAGGGGGTGGAAGTGAGAGTGTGGGTGTGAATGCTAGAATGAGAAAAAGAGAGAGATTGCCTTTTAAAAACAGGAAACAGCTGACAAATAACCCTGAGTAAAGCCATGAGTACAGGAAAGAGTAGAGTAGACATGAGGAACACAGATCAAATAAAGAAGAAAATAAATGCAAATGAAGAATGAATAAGAAGAGTAAGACAAGAAAACTGAGTTTGGATAAGCTAATTTTGTTTACACTTTCAAATAAAAGTTTCTTCCTGAAGACAACCTACATCACAGCTAAAAACAAAACCAAAATCAAAACAACAAACAAACCAAACAAGTGATGTCAGGCAGAAAAGGATAACAACTCATGCTGCCTGCCTTCTTCAGTCTTCACAATAAACATGTGAAAATGGCTCTAAGCATGGAAATCCTGCAGCAGAAATCCACTTCTGCCAGAAGTCCTGCAATGGAGAGATTGCAACATGGATAAGCAAGTCTTTGGAAGCCAGGCATGTATCCCACTTCATCCTGCACCACTTGTCTCCTTTTTCAGGTACATCTATAAAAATGATTAAGAGGAGGATGGGGGCAGATGTATATAAGAGATCAGCTCTTTGACAGAAAGCAGTGGTTTGTGGTTGGGTGTGTTTGTCTCAGCTCCCTGGGCTTTCAGAGGCCTCCCTCTTCCCCAGGCTCCAACCTGCTCTTGCTGCTGCTTTTCCCTTGAAGGAGTGTTAGGTTGCAGATTTCTTAAAACAGTGATGTGAAATATCCTGCTTCTGTCACCATTGCCTAGTTGATGCTTTTCCTAAGACTCCTTGAATTAGTTGGAGCAGGACCAGCTGCTCCAACTAATTATTGACAATTATTCTGAGGGAAGGATTGAATTCCTCCCCATCTTCCATCACTACAAATCAAGCTGGCCAGAGGGAAGAGAGGCTATTTTTATATCAGGTACCAGTGTTTGATGGAAGATAAGCAGAAGCAATCAAAACTAAACTAGAGTTTCTACTTCTTGAAAGGAAAGTAACCTTATCTACCAGCTTTTGCTAACTATGGGACATCAGCTTCACAAAACTACTGCCTTAAGGATCTGGTCCAGACACACTGTAAGCATCTGTAGATCATGCAGGAACAGGAAATAATGGTGGGGAAAGGAAAGCAAATGGCACCCTCTTTCATCTGGAGAAATGAAGAGAATGGGAAAAATTTTGCAACCCTTAATAAGATGGTGTGGGAAAGATGAAGATTAAATATCACCCATAAAAATAAGCAAGACAAGCATAGAAGCAAAAAATTAATAACTAAATTACTCTGATCTTGCCAAGGGCCTTTCATTTATGGTGTTTAGCTTTAGAAAAGCTGCAGGGAATCTATAATATGAGGTTAAGCCAATCCAGAAAGCACAGCAGCTTTCCTGATATCAGTAGAAGATCTGCTCTGAGGCATGCTCCAGGTTTTGATGAGCTGGTGATCATGGCTGATGGTCATGGCAATCCAGCTAGATGTTTGGTCTGGTGGTGGTGGGTTCCAAACCTTGGCTGTGGAGGGGAACTCTGCTGTTCCCCTGTCAGCAGGCTGCTGGTCTTCTCCTAGGTAAGGAACATGCACCTCAGTGTGTGTTCAACCTTACCATGTATTAAACAGTACATCTCCCAGGAAGTAAGAAGAAGGCTGCAAGAATTCTGTTTAGCCAATTGAATTTTACAAGTCCAGTTTAAAAGATTGTCCCTACATCTTCTGAATTAGCTGATATGGGGGTCAGTGAGGCTTGTAAGGAGGACTGCTTTGGCTGGGTGACTTACCAAAAAGACAGTAAATGCAGATTAGTTGTGTATATGAATGGGAACATATTGATAAATTCCTCATGCATGGCTTCAGTCCTGTTTCTTCCAGCAAAGGCACATGACTGTCAAGATGCTGCTAAGACTATCCCCATAGAGTTGGAGCCTTGGGGTCCTGGATTTGGGCAGATGTGCTCAGCATATACAAGCCATTTGGAAAGGATGATCTGTAGGTCGTTGTGAAATAAAGTGTGAAATCCAGCACATGTCAGCATGAAGGCTAGTGGGAGTCTGCTATTCTGCAATTCCTAGACATTCATTTTGTGGGTCAGTGTCCTCTGAAAATATCCTCACAGATCCTTGTTGATGCCATATTTATACAGCTTGAATTCCAGCTCAGCTTATCAGATGGTGTCACATGCTATGCAGTCCAGGGAGATAGCCATGGTTTTAATTTGTTCCCTCTTTCTCCTACCCATCCCCTGACCCCTGCCATTAAAAAGTATTCTTTGCCTGGCTCCACTGCAGTCACCCCTTTAGTTTTTCATGATACCTTATTTTATTGAACCTTTCAAGTAAGAAATCATGAGGACAAGCAGTTAATTTGGCTTTTATTTTAATGAGCTGTAAGACATTCTTTTCTTCACCCATTTCTTTGGACTGTACCATGGAAATTTTATACTTATGCCATTTTTTCCCCTTCTGGTTCTTCTAGTGTTTATTTTTGTCCTTTCTAGAGAGCATGAGCAGTGAGCCCTTCTGTTGATGTGTCTTGGGTTTTATGCTGTACCAAACTTCTTTTTGAGGGTCCCTTCTTCCACATCATTTTAGCATGCATGTTATTTAGCTGAATTTTCTCAAAGTTGCAGTTTGGGCTGTGTTGATTCACATTAGTTTCTGAGTTGTGTATATACAGAGAAGGAGCTGTGCATTTTTTTTTTTTCAAGACATATTTATAGTTGTTTTTGTGACCTCAGATAGCTGACTGGGAGATTTCCTTGGAGATTGCTTGAGTTGACTTTGAATGTGGTCAGTGGTGACACTGCATGAGATGCAGACAGCATCCTGAGCTCTAACACATTGCTACAGTTCCCATAAGTGCAATTACTGAGTAATCTCAGTGTTAGTTGCTGTAAACAGCGTGAGCTTGGTGTGGATGAGCCTAAAGTGAGTCCAAGTGCTAATCAGCACACTGAAGCACACCCAGATTTGTATCACATCTGCTGTAATTACCAGCCAGGAGGAATCAGAACTCTTGACAGTGAACTGAGTCAACTAAACACTGGTCAGTGTGGACATGGATATGGCTGTGTGTTGGCCTCAGATCTGATATTCCAAGCTAAGCTGCAAGTCAACTTCTGAAAATACTGAGCTTTTGGAAATAGCTCTGTGGCATGAAACTGGAAAAGGGGGGAATTCAGAGCTCCTGAAGATAGATGAAAATGGCAGCTGATATCTGGTTTCAATCTCCTAAATTACAACTTCCAGAATTGCTGTAGCTGAACCAGTTAAGCAAGGCCTGACTTTGCTGGTACATAGAAAAAACCTGTGTCTGCCTGCTGTGATGGCAGTCATGGCTTTCTCCTATTGGTTGTCCCAACAAGGCTCCACCTGTGCTGGGAGCTTCAGCTGCTCCTGGTGTCTCTACAATATGTACAAACTCAGCTTCTCATGATGTGCTGGCTGAATCCAGGTGATTAAAACAGAGCAGGGATTTCTGTTGCCCTGGGATTAGTGAATATAGATTATTCTGCTGCAAAGCAAGTTATCAAAAGTCAGGGATGTGGTTTATTAATGTGGAAATAAAAAGCCTCAAACTGGATTTCTCTGGGGCAGAAGGAGTGACTAGTGTAAATTAATTGTGTGATGTCACCAAAGCTTAGAGGATTGAAAAGTATGGGAAAGGAGGGGAAATACTTAGTTGCCACCAGAATAATAACTACAGTACTGCTATTGTCAAGACAAGAAACTAAACCTGCATTATGCAGGGTGTAGATGTTTCAATCAAAGGGGAATTTCATGCTCTCAGCACTGGGTGGGATATGCTCTTTGCCTGACAGATAGAGGCACATAATTCTCTAGCAGCTTTCAAGTAAACAGAGGTGAAATTGAAGTTTGCACTGGGAGATCAAACTGTATTAGGCAATAAAATTTGCTCTGACTTACCCTGCAAGTGCCTGCACTGGCTCCTAGGTGGGTGAATAGATTGGGACTGCATGGGTGCCACTACTGCACATTGTTTGTTTCCGTCACTATTCTTCCTGTCTCTCAAGCACTGAAGCTAACACTAAATTAACCAAGAGCGACAAAAATCCCTTTGGCATGTCTCCAAATCCCTCTCACCAGCTGTAATTTATTGTGACTTAATTTTGGGCCAATATTTCCTTCTTGTTGAAAAATTGCCCTACCATTCTCTTTAGCTCTTTGACCTGTGACTCAAAAAGCAGAAGCCTTGGTGCACTGCTTGTTTGTGTGACCCCTGGCAGTTGATGAAGAGCTCTCCAAACAAAACTCTGTGCCTAAGTAGACAAAAGATACATGTCTAATTAACACCTCTCCTGCTGTCTTTTTTTTTTTTTTGTGAAGTTTATTTAAAATATAGGATTATTGATTTCTCTTCACATTAATTAGATTAAAATGCAATGGGTATTTTGCTCCTTTTTTTTTTTTTTCTCCCCAGAGGTATTATCTAAACTTCATCTAGATTCTTGTCTGCTCAGTTCATATATTGGCTAGAAATTTTCATCCCTTCTGAGATTTAGGTTGGGGATAGCAACCTAAACCTCTGCACCATAGATTGCTGCACTCCCCAATGCCTCTTGCATTTCACCCTGAAAGGCTGCAATAAGTATTGGAAAGCATAAGTAAAAAAATATTTTTGCTTCAGTAAACTTGATTGCTGTTCAAACATCAACCGACCATGCTGTTTGTTTTAAGACACTATTGTTAGCATGACCCCATTAACTGCAAATTTGCCTGTTATGTTCTCAGAAATCTGAAAAATCAATAGGTAAGGACCATGAACTCTGGAAAAATGCACCCTGTTCATGTGGCATAGGAGGGAAAGCTGAAAGTAGAATAGTCCAGGTGATGTCAGAAATAAAGAAGTTCCACCTCAAAAATAACTTTTCTGAAAATCTTCCTTGTAAAATGTTAAAACTTCTTTTTCTTCTTTCCAGGAAACTTGAAAGAGGAAAAAATAGCTTTTTAAATTAAACATGACCTAATCAATATATGTAGAGAAGGGGGAAAATAGAAGAAAACAATAAAGGAATTTGGTGAAGACACCAGAAAAATGCAATGTCTTAAAAGGTGTACGCATGGGGTCAAAGGTTGCCATGCTTGTGAAAATCTGGCTGTAAATGGCTAAAGGTAGGGGGAAGCAAGCTGGTTTTGTTTTGATTTGGTTTGTCTTTTTTGTACTGAAAGCAGTCATAGTGAGAGTTACTGAACTCACTGAAAAATGTAGCAACACATTGCATGATAACTGTTTCTATTACAATTTAGTTTCCTGGAAATTCTGCTGATCTGACCTGTACAATAGGTGGGTGCTGACAAAACAGAAAATCTCCTGGTTTTTTTTTCCCCCAAAATGCTATCAAGATCCCCAAATTTTCAAAAGGAAGAGTGGTGGTAGTGCCAATGTGGTAACACACACCACCCAGATGGTTCTTTCTAAAAACATTTATGCTGCATATATTACTAGCCATAGCACATATTCTCATTCTGCTCTAGACTTCAATTTGCTGCAGCTTCTTATAATAACCATGTGCTACTTGGGATTCCGTTGAGTGATGTGACTTACATGTGTCACACTTCACTGGTTCTTCTGTTCTTTTCTAAGACAAGACACTTAGAGAGTAGGAGTTTTGCATATATGTGTTGCACACATAGCATGAGGCTGTTGGAAACCCTTTCACAGGCAGTGTTGGCTCTGGAGTTGGTGGTTTGATAAAGGCTTCATTTTGTCCTAAACTAGCCCCAGAAATTTCCCTTTCTTCAACTGATGAGGGTGTCACCAGTGAAAGTGCCCTGGCTGGAAGCTCTCTGGGTTGGAGAAGAGGGTGAACAGTGGTCTGCAGCCCAGAGCCTTACAGGAGGATGATCAGATGCCCTGAACTAACTGCAGCATGAGTGATTAGGGTTTGCTGTGGGGGGAGTTATTGTGTTTTGCTTGTTTGTTTGTTTGTTTGTTTGTTTGTTTTTTCCATTCAGAGAATATTGCAGAATGAAATTCTGTCTCAGTTGTGGCTACAATAAAAATGAGCTGTGCTGTAGACGTGGCTGAAACTCATCCTTAGCCTGGATCCTGCAAACCAGCTGAATAAATCTTTCCAGTTTGTCTACTGAGATACAGAGCATCATCAGAGATTTGTTG
The DNA here is from genome assembly GCA_017589585.1 of Phylloscopus whistleri. Taxonomy (NCBI): domain Eukaryota; kingdom Metazoa; phylum Chordata; class Aves; order Passeriformes; family Phylloscopidae; genus Phylloscopus; species Phylloscopus whistleri. The sequence continues at coordinate 2,480,422 of JADMLD010000548.1, forward strand.
TGATCCTTCAGCATCATTCCTCTTTATTTGGGTTGTCTCAACTCTTTATGATCTTGCAGCTTTCCTGTGCTGTTAGATATACCAGTATAAACTGTTACACCATGGAATGTCAGAGATGATGGTGTCATGAATAAATTGACAACATTTTCATGAAAATACACAAGGAAAGGTGTTTATGGAGGACTTGTCTTGCACCAGCCAAAAATATTCTGGAGCACTGTGCTGGGAAGAGATAGCAAGATATTAGCAGTATAGTTAGAGCAAGCCTAATCTAATCTGATTTTTTCTTGGATAGAGAAGGAAAGTCCTGTAGATGATAACAAGTCCTTTGGCTTGATGCCAAGCATGGACATAATATGGGTCCATGCTAGAGCTGTAACTGTTCTAGGTAAAAGCATTTCTTACCACTGAAGCTTTATTGAACATTGCAAATTTAGAGTTCATTCCCAGCTGCAGAATTTGTACTTCCTTTCTGTGCAGACACGAAGTCCATCAGACAAAACAAATGTAAAATAAGGTAAACTTCAGATTGGAAACATGATTTGTATTCCTTGAAACCTACTCCCTCACTAATCTGAAGAGACAATGTTTTTCCTTTGGTCAAATATTTAAACTATTTATCCCACATTTTACCTCAGTAAAGCACTTTGTGTGTTTATTGTATTGATTTTATCTGCATTACTGTGGAACTACTGCACTGAATAACATCATGTAGAAATTTCTAATTTTCTTTCTTGAAGGCTTCTGTCCTGAACACTATCTCTGGCTCACAGATGATCAACACATATTATTAGTATGGGAGTAGTTGGAAATTGTTCAGCAGATAATATATCATCATCTTAGATCACTTCAGTGGTTAAAGCTACCTTTCGGTTCTGCAACATTTAAGGGATTTTCACAGTTCACTTCTAGGCATGCCCAGTCCCTTTTCTTATCTTTATACAGCCATGGTTATAAATTGTACAAGCCAGATCAATAAAAAAGGATTTTGAAGAAGGGTGAAAATAAATGTCATGCTTCGTAATTTCTTTTAAGACATCACTATCTTTATTATTGTCACACCTACACTTTGCTAAAAATAAGCACAGGTTAGAAGCCAGAGTTAAATTCATTTTCAGATATGTCCTTTTCAGGTGTTCCCAAAGAAATATTTGAAACTGGTATTATGCACCACCACTCTTCCAAGTTATATGCCTTCAAAAACTCAGAAACAAATCCTCTCCAGGCTTCCAGCCCAAAGAATTTGTGACATTGTCACTCACTGTGAAATCCCCTGTGAGCCTTTTGGGCCCTAAAGCCCTCTCAGAGGAGAAAACGTTGCCTGATGCTGAGTTTGGGGGGTAAAGTTGCTGGTGGTTCTTTTGGATTTTCATGTCCATAAACACCTGCTGGGAAGGAAGACAAAGGGTAGGTGGGAAGAGAAAGCCAGATACTGACAGTGCAGGAGGCACAGGGCACAAGTTAAACCACATGGAATTCCATCTGAAAACACTTTTTTCTCTTGGGGGGAGGGGTGGTCAAACTCTGGTACAGGTTGCCCAGAGAGGCTGTGGAATCCCCATTAGTGGAGATACTCAAAACCTGGCTGGATATAGTCCTGAGCATCCTGCTCTGAAAAGTGAGGTTGGATGAGGTGTCCTAAAGAAGAAATGCAAGTCCAAGGGGCTGAGGACCATTCCAACCTCATCCATTTTGTGAGTCTGAAATTTCCCACTGGCTCCAGGAGCTGCATGTATCTTGCAGATGCCTTAACATTGAAAGGGATGGTGTAGTTCAGCATCCCTTAAGAGAAATCTATCTGTGAGTCCTTTCACATGTGGAAACCTATTTCCTTTGGAATACACAGCATATAGACTGAACATTTGAAGAGCTCATGTCTGAAAGTATAATATATAAAATAAGATATAAAAGCAGGGAGGGAAGAGGGAAATCTGCTGGGCTGAAAGGTTTATTGTGAGTTATTGTCTCCTGCAGTGATCAGTGAAAGCAGAGGGAAGCCTCTTCCTGTTAGGAATTACCAGGTCAACCCCTTCATCTGTGAAGAATAAAGCTGTTGAGAGAACCTGCAGAGGTTATATTAGATTTATGGATTGACATCCCTTGTGTGACAGCTTGATACCTTTAGGTTTACAGAGACATCTAATTTATAACATCAGGATTACATTCTTCTGAATATTCTTTGTGATCCAACTGCTGAGATGTAATACAAATGCAAAAAATCCCCAAAAACCAAAAACAAAACCAAACAAAAAAACCTCCAAAAAACCACAAAAAACCCACAAAACAACAACAACAAAAACACACAAAAACACCAAACAAAACCCCACAAACAAACAAACAAAAAAACCAAAAAAACCCACAAAAAACCCAAAAAAACCCCCAAACCAAAACCAAAACCAAAACAAATAAACAAACAAACAAACAAACCAAAAAAACACCAAACCAAAAAACCCCCAGAAAACCTATGAAATACTTCAGCTCATTTAAATGCTCTTTTGGTAGTTTTTCTGTCTTTTAAGGAAGGTTGGTTGCTGTATGTGTGTGGATACATTTTGTTTTGAAGCGCCCTTCCTACACTTTTGTTACAGGCTTTATTTGGTTTCATAGATGATGGGATAAAATAAAGTTTAATGAGTCTGAAAGAAAAATGAAGGCTAGAGAAACAGCACTTACTGGTTCCTCCTTGGTGGGTTCATGCCTGCTGCTCTGGTCTGGGGCACTGCTGTGTCCAGCAGCCTCACTGGATTGTTCCCAGCCCAGATGCTTCTTGTACAACACCAGAATTTGAGGAATGTGGAAGCAGACCCCGTGATGTGGGGAATGATTGGAAATGTTTAGGAAGCTTTCTTTAGTTTTAGCACTCATCTTTCTTTGTCCCAGCTGATCAATAGTTTCTGCTGCATTTGCTTTACCAGGGGAAGTATTCCTCCCTGGCGTGCAGTGCAAGGAGAGGTGTTCACATCTCTCGTGGGCCTTGACTGTTAGGATTTATTGGCTGGGGTAGCAGAAGCACTTATCCATTGCAATGGTAATTTCTGCATTTTCACACATGCTGCCCTCATTTGAGGTCATCTTGATACATCTGACAAGCCATCAAAACAAGCCTTCAAATGACATCATCAGACAACTTGTGCAAATAATTATTTTGAGAAAATCTTATGCACAAGGACTACTAATTAGGAGAAATTGAGACAGAGATGGGGAAGGAGGCATCAGAGATCAAAAGACTGGGAGTAAAAGATGGATCCAAAGCAAACATATGCCACCCATGCTGCCAAATTGTTTGTTTTAAGGGGGAGTTGGGGTTTAGCATGTGTGAAAGCACAATACCCCTGTCCACCTTGATAAACAATTCTGTTGTCTCCAGCAGACAAAGCTGGAGGGAATTCAGCATGCAGCAAGCCCACAAAATTGTCTGAAAATTAAGCCTGGGTGGAAAAGCCGAGATATCCAGGATTGATCACAACAGCCTGAGCTTAAATAAGATTGTCTGAGCGGAAATGTGATGGCTGCAGGTACACAACAGGAAATAGTGAAGAGGTCAGGGATGGAATATTACCATTAATGACTGAGGACAGAACAAGGAATAATGGGCTCAGTGTGTGGCTGGACACAAAAGGTGACTACAAAAATGGCACAGTACCCAGGCGGTCTCTTTGTTGCTTGTGATGTTTGAATGACTTTCCCAGGCAAATAACTGCAGTGCAGGCTTTAACAGTGAGCTGATGCAGCCTGGCTTTCTGCTCTGGGAGGATGTGTCTGCAGCATGTTGGATTTAATCTTTAATAATGGGACAGGGCGACTGAGAGGCGTTCCACGAGTTTTTTATTTCATTTTCTGTCTCAGTGAAGGTAGAGACATAAAAAGATGGTAAAATTCACACCATAACAACAGAAGTCAAATTCTCTTTGTTACAAGGCCTTTTAAAAGTTTTTTAGCCAATAGGCTAATGCTAAAAGCTTACAAGCATCTACTTAAGCTAACCAACAAACACTAGACACACACCTTACAGCATACAATAGTTACTTGTTTTATATTTTTTGCAACTCAGAAACTTTCTATGCTCCAAATATTTCAAGGCCTAAAATTCAACTCTGGTCCAAACATCTATCAATGTAAGCTTATTGCAATGCTGTAAAAATCCTCTGCTTTTTCAGTTCCCACAGCAGCAGAGGCTCCCTTGGCAGGGGAACTTCTCAGCTTTTGCTGGTAGACTGGAGCTGCAAGAAGTGCAAGCACAGTGTAGTGAGGGAGCAGCAATCTGGCATGGGGCAGGAAAGAGGGGGTGCCCTGTCCCCCAAATCAGCACATCACAGGGTGTAGACAGAGGTAGACTGCAGAGGCTGTGGAAGGAAGAAAAGTGGGGGAAATGGGCAGTGCTGTCAGAAGGAGGGAAGAGAGGAGGCACCTGTTAGGAAGAACAGCCAAGGGAAGTGGATGGAGGGAGCTGGACAGCCCAGCAATAAGATGTTGTGATGGTTTAATCACGTTCTATATTTCATTTGACTGGAAGAATATAAAGCAAACCAGGCCCATCTTTAAATTACAAGGATAGTTTATTAATACACACAAAAACAACAAGAAAAGGGAAAAAGACAACAACAACAAATGAAACTTCTAAAACATCTTTCTTTCTCTTTCTAAGTTTTTTACCTTTCTTCACTCAACATAAAAAGACATGACTTGCAACTTCAGCCAGTTTTACCATTTTAAAAATAACCTTTTATCAGTTCTTTTAGGAAAGGAGTCTCTCTGGGTTCTATATAGACATACCATACCCATTAGCAGTTCTTTCAACACTGCACATAGGCCATATTTGCTTACTGGGGTACTGTTTAAGGATGCCTCCTCTAGTGTGACACAAAGATTCTCTTTTTCTATTTCCAAAATCATCTCAAGACCCAAAAACAAATCTCCTCTTTCTTTAGGAGCAAAAAAAAAAGCTTCATATCACTTTTAACTAGAACCTTACATCCCCCCAAAAGCATTTATATGTTACAGGAAACAAAACCAATTCAGTCTTTATAGTTTACCAGAAATGTCCAGCCAAAATTAGGCCACTCCTTGTCCTTTTGCTTTAAAGTCCTTTTCACTCTTCCCTTACCGACTGTAGCTTTATGCCGTGTCTTTCCATAGTTCCTTCGCTATAACTGTTCTTCTTCCGGAGAAAGATGATGTTTAGGAAAATCCATTTGCTCACAACAAAAAGTTAAACTTTTCGGGCTGTCGGGCTGCCCACGTGGCTCTGCGGCGGGAAACTGAGTCGTCCAGAAGCAGTGCGCTGGTTTCTTCGGCTTGAAAAGAATAGCAAGGGCGAAGGAGCACTCCGTCCGAGCTCTCTCTCTCTCTCTCCATGCTGTCCGCCTCTCCGCGAGACAGCGGCTCCTAAAGCTCCGACCCGGCCTGCCCCGGCTCCAGCAGCATTGGGGCCCGGCCCGGCCCGGCCCGGCGCAGCCGCCCCGGGGCGGGGGGGGGGGGGGGGGGCACCGAGGCCAGCCGGCCCCGGCGGCCCTCCGTCCTTAGTCTGCCACCCTAACGACGAAGAGACCGCTCCTCCCCCCCACCCAGCCTTTTTAAGCATTTCGCCAAAAGTCGCAGCTTGTCTTCTACTGGATAAATTGCTTGTCAATCAAAAAAACTGACCCCGATTGGAACAAAATCAGGCTTTTCCTAGCCTATGACAGATGTACACGTTGCACTGATTGGGGGGCTCAACTTGCTTTACTGAGTAAGTGGAAACACCAGGGCTGCTGGTGCTTACAGCAGAGCTGGGCACAGGTGGGCAGCAATGGACAGAGAATTTAGTGCTGCTGTTTCCTCACTCCCCAGGGTCCCATGCTCCAACAGAGGGACTTGGAGAGTGCAGAGATGGGTAGTCAGAATGCTCCTTGGGAGGTGGGCAAGCTCCCATTTTAGAAGCTTGGAATTACACTTTCTGAAAACTTGTTTCCAATTTTAGTAGCACTGAGTTTGCTTTCTTTCTATAGCAGACAATAGTGTCTCATTATTAAATACATTGATTGCTTTGTATGGAGATGGATACTCCTTTGCTTGGCTATCCTGTCTCCAGGACTGGTAATCACTTACTTTTGTGCCACATTTACAATATAAAATACTTTTCTTCTGTTTATGCTTTGTGTTGTGATGTATTTATTTAGAAAGTGCAATCATATTTCTTCTCAGCCCAGGGTGAGCAAAACAAACCATCCTTTTTCACTCTTCCTGACAAATTGTAGTCTCTTGCTCATACCAGTTAACCTCTCTTTACAGCTACCGTGCTTTTAGCCCCTCTCTCTTGTGTGCAGTGGGCAAAACGAAGATTAAAGCTAATTTTCTGTTAATACAGATTCCTCATCCTTGCTGGAAATGTCTGATGGTTTCCTAAGCACTGATTACATAATTTGTTGGAGTTGGTGAGTGCAAGTAGAATAGGTTTCATTAGCCTGACTTCAGTAGGCTAAAAGATTTGAAAACAACTTTTGAAACAAAGGAGAATAGATAGAATAAGGTATAAAGTAAGGGTGGATTATGCTACCTGTACCTGGTAAAAAGGGCAAAGTGCCATTGCACTGTGCATAAATGAAGTGGTATTGCAGGGAGAAATGACAGACAAGCAGAGCTGCTGCTGCTTTAGCAACTGCACTGTGTGTGAGAAACTGGCTTGCAGGGAGGGAGGATGCTGTGAGGATGAAAGCTTTGGCAGCAGGAATTTGCTGTAAGAGTTTCCCCGGGCCTGTCCCTGTGGGAAAACTCCCTGCAATGTTTGCAATAATACTCTCCACACAAATGCAGTGTGCTGATGAACAGGGTTTTGGCATTGCCTATAAATGATAATGGAAGACCATTTTAGAATAGATCTTCAGAATAAATAGGGTGAATGGATGAAAGAGGACCCAAACAAAGGTTGTAATCATGATGTACAGAAATACTAATGGAAAACAGCAGACCGTAGAGCTATTTGGGGTGGGGTGTCTAACTTCACAAACAGAGAGTTTAAAGTAACTGGAAACTTTAAGGAGAGTCTCAGACAGACTCAGTGGCAGCTACCAAGTTGTGTGTGCTGCCCAGTATGTTGTACAATAGCTTTTCCATGCTCCCATTAGTAGCTCTTTTGCTGTGAGGGAACTGAACTTTGTCCTTGCCATGTGATCTGTGTCTGATTGGGCTCCACAGGTTCCAATGAGGCTCTGAGCAGACAGGAAAGCCCATTTCCACATGGGCCCCCTGGCCTGGACCAAGACATCTGTCACTCCAGGATCACCAGCAAGTGGCTGCACGGTACCTACAGCAGCCAGGAAGCAGCTGCTTACCCTCAAGGAGATGGACGACCCCAGGATGAAAAGCAATGCTTTTGCCAGGCTTGCCCACTGCAGCATTTCAGCATTACTTTCACAAATGCATTACTTAGTACTCTGGTTGTATAAAATTCACTTTTCCAATATTTCCAAATGTTTTAAAATAATTATTCCTTTTTGGGAGGGTATTCTTTCTTGTTAGTATTTCCCAGTAAGGTGGTACCTGGTCCATATTTTAAGTCATTCTCAGGAGTGCAGGATCAATCAAAATACCTTCTGCAAAGTATGAATATTCCTTGCAACTTGATGCCATTTGATTCTCACTCTAATGTCATCCTGAACAAACCTTTAATAAAGGACAGCAGAGCTTGAAAAACAACCAAAACCCACATTCCCATTTTGAACTTAGCTCCGATTCTCCTGTATTGCACATCCACAAAAAATTCAGGGTATAATCTTAGATGGGAGATGTGACTGAGGGAAATGTTTTCTGGCATGTGCATGTGGTTTGTTTACCTACATCAGGAGGAAGGACATGACTAAAGAGATCCATTTGTGGCTGTGCAAACAGCAAAATCTTGCTGTCAGTAGATGCTTGTATTTCCATTGCAAAGATTTAGTGGTTCTGTATTGGACAGGTCCTTGAGTAATGGCAGGCAATCTCTCCTTCTGGTGAAGGTACTAATGGAGCTGCAATAAACTTTCCTCCCATGAGAAGCCCATGGATATGGAGATGGTTGAGCTGCTGGTATCTCCATCACAGCCAAGGGGATTGGAGCAGGATGGTGGCACAGCCTTCAGATGGAGCTCCCCACAAATCTGAGATGAGGGCTGGAGGAGAAAGGGAGGTAAAAGTCTCTGGAAAACCAAGACACACTAGGGAAGAGGTTCTGCCAAGTGTCCACCAAGGCTGCTGTTAGAAGGATGAGTAATGTGATCAGACTGAAGTAAAGATCTGAGGTGACTGATACACCCCTGGGAGAGGAAATACTAATTTCTGAATGACTCAGTCTATAATTTTGTTGCTGATGGCTGTTTTGTTTCCTTAAACAACAGTTTAGCATTTATGCAGTACATTTAAAATCTGCTTTATGTAGAAATTTTTAACAGCCACCAAAAGGCAAAGAGATACACCTAAAATATTTTTACAGGCTGAATCATCTGCCTGTATGACCATGACAACATGACCATTTGCTCGCTGAAGGTGTTATTGATTCATACCTCTGTACCACATCCTGGATGCTGGCTGTACAGGGGACTGTCTCCAGGATCTCCTCCCTGGAATGAAGGTGCTGAACTGAGAGAACAGTCACAATCTAGGTTTTGATGCCTTAGGAAGGCTGGACAGAGCTAGAGAATAAAGTAGATATTTATTAAAAGGCTTCCAGGACCCACCCTGGGCATTACAGGAGCCTGCCCAAGGCTGCACCCAGGGTGGGTTAGGAAATGGCTCCCCAATCACAGGATTTTACATTTTTATAAGTTTTGGTCCATTTCCATATTGGGGTTTAATTGTCCACTTACAGGTTCAGGTTGTGAGGTCTCATCCTTCTTGTTCCCCCCTTCAGGCCACCATTGTTTGTGCTTTTTGGGCTGAAAGTTGTCCTTGGTCCTCAGAAGGAAAAGATTTGTTTTGTCTACTTGTTCTGTGAAGAGAGCTCACTAGCACTTAATATGAAGCTCAAAACTACATCCTTAGGTGGCACAGAATCTGCAACTATGAAAGCTAAAATCTAAGGCATCTGTTTGAATCGCAGTGTTATTTATATATTCCTAGTAATTGAAATTACAACTCCACAAAATGACGACCATGACACTGGTAGTTGTCGCAGCATCTGAAGATATACCTCCTGAAAGGAGAGGAGATTTACACTTTTCTATGAGTTATCTCATACAGACCTGTAAAAACAGGAATAATATAATTTATGCAAATTTTACCTACCAATTTGCTCATTATGGACTGTCAACTCTAAGAGTAGGCCAAAGGGACAGATGATAATTCTGTTGTAATATATGACATAAACTCTTGCATCTTTTTGTTAAGCAATGTGAATGTACAAAAAGTAATGACTTGCAGAAACAGTGAAAGGCTGCCTTTATATGTGTATCACTGGATTGTGGCAGTAAATTTAAAATTGGTCTTCCTCTATTTACAACAGCTTGAGTCAAACATCTTGGCAGGACAATCCCCTTGAAATTACAAAAGGGAATTAATTTTTTCAGTACTTGAACTTGTGGAAATGTTGAGGCATGTCCAGCTAAAAGGTTGTTAAATGTCTTTTATCAGACAGGGGTTTAGGTGAAGCTTACTCACCACAATATTAAGTTATTTGAAGATTTTCTTCCTTCTCTAACCACATACAAAACAATAGGGATGATGGAGAGATGCTTTACTCCTGAGTACTGTTAGCTTCTTCACAATAACCTGAGTGCTTTCTTGTTATCGTATTAAATTTAGAAAAAAACCTGAATGCATGTTCTAAAATTTGACATGAAAATTAAGTTGAATAAAGAAATATTAGAAAAATATTAATTTAATGAGGCATATATTAGCTTTCTGATTCTGACTTCACATTTTCTTTTCAACAGTGTTCGTATGTTTCAGAAATCTTTGGGTTAGAGGTGGTTTGGTATTTTTATCTTCAGCTCCTGGCCCTCTCCACTTCTCAGAACTAATGGAAGTTGCTCCTCTCATTTCTTCTTGAAATTTTACAGTGGAGAGGCCTTTTTGCTTGTGTGTTAACAGAGTTTGACAGATTATATAAACCTGCAAAATACTGGTTTTGCCAATGAAGGGTGTCAAATTAATTTGAATTATCCCTTTAAAGAGCTTAGACACTGATTAAATATACTAAGTGACATTTAAAATATTAAATTGTAGCTTTGTACAATTGCATATATTAATATAGCTGCATATTTTATGGTGGTAGAAAAGCATCCATGGCTACAAAAATAGGCACTCTCTTAAAAGCAGTGGTTCAGCTTTAACTTTAAGAGGTTCCTCATTTACACCCTAGAGGTTTAAAGATGCTACAGATGAATGATCCATGCAACAATTTGGGCTGGAGAGGGTTGCAAAGCCCAAGTCCACACTCAGCTCTCAGCAGCAGGGGTTTAGCTCTCCCTGTCTCTGCCCTGGCCCCTGTTCATGAAGATCCCCACTGCTGCAGAGGCTTGCCCAGCTGGGCTCCTTTGCAAGACAGGGCCCTTTCTATAAAACAATAAGGAACAGTGCCATATCTGCCACAATTACAATTTTTGATGCAAAAATCCACGTTTTGATGAATGGCTGCATAAAAACACCTTGAGTAGCTGAGCTGGTGTATACCCAATCCCCCTGGATGTGACCACTGGACCAAGCTTCTCCAGCACTGCAGAATCTCTGGGATGCACCTCCTGGCAGAGCTGAGCTGGAGAGCATAGCTGTCACCTTTGGAGTGAGGTCCTGCTTTGCTCTCCAGTGCAAGTCTGTGTGTGCCACACTTGAAAGCACACTGTTGGTGTGTGCTGGCACTTGTCTGCATTAGCAGGCTAAAGGGGCTAGAACTGCCCAGGGATCCACGCTTTCCCTGTTGGCACAGATGGTGTAGCAGGAGTGTGAGGGGGACTGCATCAGCTGGCAGGTCTCAGCAGTGCTGGCTCTGGGTGCCCCTACCTGGGCTCTGCATGACAGATCCTAACGCTCCTCTTGTGCTCTGTGCAAGACAACTGATGCTTCTTAGTGAGTGATGCTGCAGGATGAAAACACAGGCGTGGTCAAGGACAGGAGGAGCCTGAATTATCTTCTTGGTAGCTCTGTAATAAAGCACAGGGTAAGGCTTAAGCATGAATGCTTTGTGTAGGACATTTATTCAAGCTGGTGGAGCTATGTCCTCTAACTGCCATTGTCTCTCTGATGTGCATTTGTACCACGGTTCCTCTTTGATACTGAGGACTTTGTGCTCTTTAAAGTTCTTGAGTGGGTCTTTTGTAAGTGGGAACTAATGTTAAATGCTCCCCTGACTTGGCTTGTCAACTGCTTAATGAGAAGAAGGGCTGCAATATGTTTCTGCCAGTGAAGTTGTCTTGGGTTGTGGAACCTAGGATGTGTATTCTATTTTCATCTGCTGAAAGCAGTTGGGGAGCTGTTTTGTTTTATCTCTTGTTTACTCTGGAAGGACTGGGGCGGGTGCCTTTTGATAATGGCCCAACTGTTAAAACCATGTAGGGCATTGTTTCTTATCTTTTTCCTGCTAATGGACCATTTAAACACCCCTAAAAGCACACATCCCAAAACTTATCCTCCCCAAGATAGTACATTCACATTCCATCATTCTATTGTGAGATGCTCCACCCAGTGGGGGGAGCCAACCATTCCTACCTGGATAAAACTGGGACTCTGGAAGAGGAATGTCTCTTGCTTCACCCGATTACCGGAGGAAGACAAGACCCTTCTCACCATCACCGGACTCCCTCTCACCACCTCTGGACCCTTTTGGCTTCAGGATCATCTCCACTCCAACAGAACCACATCTGCCACCCCAGGAGGACTTTAGGACTGCTACCAACGTCCTGACCAACAGGGCATCAGGTACCTGACTCTGTCAGGGCTTTCCAAAATTGTTGTTTGTTTGCTGGTTGGGTGGGGTGGTTTTGTTTTTCTACCACATTTGTATTATTGATATTACTAGTAAAGAACTGTTATTCCTATTCCCAAATCTTTGCCTGAGAGCCTTGATTGCAAAATTATAATTTGGCGGGGGGTGAGGGGTTTGCATTCTCTATTCTAAGGGAAATCCCAGTTTCCCTGGCAGATACCTGTCTTTCCAAACCAAGACAGAAGTTTAGCCAATGGCTTTTCTGATTGTGCAGAGCTGCTGGGATATCAGCCCTCTGGCTGGTCTGGCAAACTGGTCTGGCAGTGATGTTCTGGTTTGAACCAAAGTGCTGGTACAGAATGTCATGTCAACGTGAAGCAGAGGAAATGGGTTTAGATTATACAGAAATCCTCACAAAAATATACCTCCTTTTTGTGTTAAATATTTTCTAGCTTTCACTTCTTTGTAATGAAAATAGATTCTCCCATTTCTAGCCCTCACCTTCACCTAATGCCTGTTTTTCTATCTATCCACTATATCATTGTTCCTTAAGTAAATAAAAAGATTTAATGAAGTGCCATTTAGAGTAATTCCTTTCCCTTTCATGCCCCACTGTAATTTTCTTATGGAAACAATATTATGAGTCCAAATAATATTCTTCTGACTCCTTCACATGTGATTATGTTGAAACAATACCAAGTTTGTGGCATGTGAGATGTCCCTTTCAGTCAATACAGGAGTGAAGTAAAGGGGAAAAATAAATTATTCAGTGTGGTTCAGATTTGCTCATGCAAGTGAGTAAGCTCAGAGCTCTGAAGTGTAAGAGCAGTCAGAAGTTCTGCTGCCAGCCTTCCTCTCATAAAATCACCTGGTTTGTCCTCCCTGTATTCAATGTTGCATATAATGTGCACAGATTAGCAAGAAAACACTGCCTGCAAGGCTGAAAGCAGAGCATTGTGTGCACTAAAGTGCTTACTGGGCACTTTTAGGCGTATTTATGTTCTCGACTCTTGGAGACAATCTGTGGGAACTCTGTGTTGAATTCCCATGTACCCACTGCAGAGAGAGGGAAGGACCCTCAAAGAGATAATGCTTATTCTTCCTTAACCTGCTCTCATTCCTTTTCCAAATTTTAGGAGCGGTGACTTCACTTTTGTGGTATGAAAAATTAGGTCTGCTGGTCTCACTATAGATGGGGACACCTCTGGTGAGTGGACACCACCTTCCTGGAGTCCAGGTTTGAAGGAAGTTGAAGGGAGGTAGTGTAGTACAGCCGGGGGTGCGGGTAGGCAGTGTCAGGAATGCTGCACAGACAAGGAATGAACCATTTACCAGACCCTAACTAGAGCTTGGACTGGGGGAAAGATATCGCTCTGTTCTTCTAAGGTTTTTCTAAAGTTCTTCTAAGCCTTCTGATGTTTACTTTTACTGATAGAGTTTCTCATGCACTTTTCATGTAAATAATGAATGTTTTGCATTCCTTTCTGGAGGAGGAGAGAATTTATGGACTGTTGGGTTGACCAGTGTGGTTGGAGAGGACAATTTTCATCCTCCAATCCATGGTCACTGTTGGAATTCTGTAAATGTCGAGGTCTGTAAGTAAACTGCCCCTTTTTTGCCTTGGATATCTCAGTGTGTGAGTGTCGTTCACTCGTGTCGTACTGCGACAGAAAGACTAGGGTTCTCCCGTATGGATTCCAAGAAAATTGGTTTAGAAACTCTGCAGGATGTGACAATTAGATGTAGAAGTAAAATTTTGAAGTTAAAGCACAGACACAGTAGGGAGTGCTGTGTTTTTGCTGTATTACAGTCACTTACCTTTGCTTACTCTTGCTAAAGAGTGGAGAGGCATCCTTCAACTCAGTCAGAAGAGCCAGCCATTTTTATATCCATCTACTGTGATGGATCCCTCCAAAATCATAGGCCAGAATATCTGGAGCTCAATGACTGGGGAGGGAGATGGCAGCTCACACGAGGAAGAAAATGTGATATGGTGTAAGTACTCAGACACAGGAAAGAAATTGTGCCCTCGTGAATTCCCAACTCTCAAATGTAAAGCCTTTGTAGTGGCTTTAACTACTGCTCAGTGGTAGTTCTGGGAATTGCAGAATATTCTGAGACTATTCTGAGTTGGAAGGGTCTCACAAGCATTATCAAGTCCAGCTCCTGGCTCTGCACAGGACAGCCCCAAAACACCACACCCTGTGCCTGAGAGCATTGTGCAAGAGCTTCTTGAATTCTCTTCGGGTTGGTGCTGTGACCACTTCCCTGGGGAGCCTGTTCCAGTGCCCAACCCTCGGGATGAAGAACATTTTTCTAATATCCAACCTAAACCTGCCTTGACAGTTTCAGACTGTTCCCTCAGGTTCTGTCACTGGTCCACTACAAAAAAGAGATCAGTGTCTGCTTCTCCTCTTCCCCTCAAGAGGAAATTTGTATCTGCTAAGAGGTCTCCCCTCAGTCTCCTCTTTTCCAGGCTGAACAGACCAAGTGACCTCAGCTGCTACTCAAAACACTGAGTAATTACACCTCTTCTGAAGATGAAGGCCAAAGCTTTTATTACCTTTCTATCATCTCTTGCAGATGGCATTCGGGCTTAATTCTGGTATTATTCCAATTTACGTGGCAGAGAATCACAGCTGTAACTGCTGACATTTACTCTTCTCCACAGAGAAGCCATGTACAAGGACCTAATTCAGCATAGCAGTTTAGTGCAAATTTTGTCTTCCAATGAAGTCTGACGAGTTTCAAGACAAATGTGTGTGTGTGTGAGAAAGGGTCCATTTAAATGTCTGTTCAGCCATGAACCAGTGTAGGGTGAACACCTGCCTTCCAACCCCAGCTTAGCTGGTCCAAGTCATGCTACTTTACTGAAGCTGAGAGGGCAGCTCGAGCCCCTCTGCAGAAAAGAAAGTATTTTCAGTCTCTAAGGGTGGTGTCTCAGTACTTTTTGTAACATTTAAATCACTTTAAAAGGTCTTTAAGAATTTACAGTAAGCCCTCAAGTTCTTCCACAAGCCACAAATTAATTAGCTTGTTCCTTAAATTCCAGCAAGTTAAGTGGAAATGCTTCAGAGGTTCCTTTCCTGGAAACTGTAAAACATCCTTTGATTAACTCCTCACTTCAAAATAATGAAGGCCTGGGGTTTTTTTCAAAGAGCTTGATGTGATTTTTAAATTTACGTATCGAAGTAGGGTTTTAGTCAGTGTTTGAGATTAGACTGGTACTTTACTCAGAGTTGGAGGGAAAGAATTTAGTTGGCCATCAGCAAGGAGAGAGACCCTTCTGCCAATGAGAGAAGGACCATCCCACTCTGCCTGCTGACTGAGGCAAAAAAAAGCCCAAAGCAATGTGCTACTACAGGTTACAGATGGAGAGAGACCAGAGGCTAGGGCTGCAAACCTTGTGGGTGCACGGTATCATGGAAACATGGAATGGTTTGGGTTCTGAGGGACCTTAAAGATCATCCAGTTCTGACCCCCCTGCCATGGGCAGGGACACCTTCCACTAGACCAGGTTGTTCGGATGCCCATCCAACCTGGCCCTGAACACTTCCAAGGGTGTGGCATCCACGGTATCAAATTCACTTGTTAGCTCAGTCCTCATACCTGTCTGTGTGTGTCATGAGTCTGGAGAATGAACCATGGCTCAGCAGATTTGCAAGGGTGTTTGAGTGAGACCTGTGGACACTGCCCCTGGACCAGGCTATCCTCGTGCCCTATCAGACCATTGCATTGCACTGCTGACCAGTCAGCCCTCTTTCTTGCAACAGTCTCTGGAGATTTCAGGATCCTGATGTGCTCTCCTTGGGTTGCCTTTCCTTTAGTGCATACACAATTGTCCATCTTTTTCAGCTGTTTTCAGTGATGGCATTGGCTTCCCTTCCCTTCCCTTGGTGCTTATTTCTATGTCCTGCTTCCTGGATCCCCTGGCTGGCAGATTTGAAGTCAGAACTCCTTATAGATGACAGTAAAGGGAAAATAAGCCTGCTGCTTAGGAAGCTGCTAAATGAAAAGGTCAGATAAAATCTAAAGGGATTTGAGAGGCTACAGAAAGAGAATGGACTTCATACAGCGCTGAAAACCACAAGCTGGCCAGTTGCTGAGAAAAGAAATCATATTGTCATTTACCTGGAGATAAAATAGAGAGGGGGTGGTGTTCTTTCCTGCAGAAGATCTAATTCCAACCATCCAGCTGAGGTAGGTTAATTGCTAGTTCCTCACAGTGGGTGGGGTTTGGATCATGCATCCACAGAAACAGAGGTTGGACATTACACCAGTCTGGATACTGAAGCCTTCTCAGACATGGCCTTGGAAGAGCTCTGTGGGCATACAGTGCAGTAGGGAATTGTCAGCAGGTGCAAATATGGCATAACTGTGCCAAAATACACAGCTTCACTGCAAAACAGACAGCTGAGAGCCATATATGGTCCTTGAGCCAGGGAAAGGCTTCAGGCAAGGTCTGAAAGCATTAGCAGAGTTTAAAAATCAAGTTTTCTCCAGTACAGCCCTGTTCTCAGCTCATCTCTGCAGTGAGACTGAGCGCTAGGGAGACATCTCCATGGCCTTCTGCATCTCTTCCTAGAGGATTGCTTGATCCTCACCCCAGATATTATATTTTTCTCTTATGAAGTCACAGGGGTGACTAGGCCTCACATTTTTGCCATCTCAATGAGATGTTCAATTTGCTTTCCCAGTATTGGCAAAACCTTTCTAACAATGGGTGGATCCTAAACTGTCAATAACCTTGTTTTACGTAGGTCGTTTAATTTGGACAAGGCAAACCTTGGCCTTGGGTTGTTCACTGTTAAGGAATGCTTGCATTGTGTGTAGAGTGCGAAAACCTCTACAAATTCTACTGGTGGTTGTATCCTTAATGCACAAGTTACTACAGTATGGTTGCCAAAAAGACTGTGTTGTTTTGCATAACATTGGCTGCTCAACACTAAAATCTCATTCCTGCAGAGAGATAACTTGGTTGAGTAAAGCAGCTAACAACGAGACTGCAACTATGGTTCTTCTAATTACTTCATATGCCACAGAATTAAAAATTTGATGATTATCTGGCTCATAAGGGATTAGGAGAGAAAAAAATTATACCTGCTCTTTGTTAATAGCTATGTAACAGTTGATTTTGTTTTCCACAGGAAACAAAGTAGCAAGCTGCAAAGAATGAAAAGATCTGGGCAAAAGACAGATGAAGGGAAAGACAAGAGTGTAATAAACTGAAGCTTAATGGAAAGGCATTCTTAGAGGGTAACAGGAACAAATACTTGTACAGTAGGTCATGAAAGTCTGGGGGAGACGATTAGCAAAAGACTGCTACAAGGTGGTTATTTCTGAATTACAGCTATTTAGGTGCTTTCATCCATCTTCAAAGTAAGAATAATGTAAACCTCTTTCATACTCAGGTCAAAATGTACTGCTTTATTTTTCCTTCAATGGAGATGTTATGGAAGGTTATGAAATAGAAAACCTTGCCATGTTACTGCAGGAGAATTGAGTTCCTCTCCCTCTAATAACAGTTTTGCACCGTAATAGATCTATGTTTTTATACCAGCCTAGTACTTTTTTTGTTTAGGTTGTGACATAAGGCAGGATACAGATTGTGTATTTCAATGACTGTAGTACTATTTAAGGGGATAACAAATACCAAAGTAGTTGAGAGTAAAATACTCAACCTTATTTTTAAGGGAAAACTTGCAAAGCAAGCGTGCTACAAGGAAAGGCAGTAGTACAGTCTCAGAAAGTAGGTTAGGGTACCCCAGAGACAATTTAAATGAGCTAGTAAGGAAAAACAGATCTGGGACTATTTTGAGATATTCCTCTGTTAATATTGTAGAAATGAGTAAATCCAAGGGAAAAAAAATAAATCACATTTCATATCTCCTGTTTCATGTTGTGCTGATTTCTCAAGACCTCAGTGAATCGTTTGGATGTGAAGTGTGGGAAGAGAGGATGCCAGGAGGAGACAAACATCTGTGACCCAGTGTTACAGCAAAATTTACAAGAAAAGACTGGGTTTTGTTTCTTTTAGATTGAATTATTTTGATTTTTGATTTTGGGGTCTCTTTTTGCTGTGCACAGTGTGTATCCCTGTTGCTATCAAGGTGCAAGAATAAAAGCCTGCCCTGACTGGGATGTCACAGTTTAGCAAGATACACAAGAGGACTTAACACAATTTCTTGGGAGGGCGCTGGAGAAGGAGTGAATCATGGCACAGCTGAGATGAGGAACATGAACTGTGGCATGTGGGCCAGGAAAGGCTCTTGCTAAGGCTGCTCTGAGCACTGTACCTGCAGCTTCGGCAGCAGCATCTTGATATAGAAACTCACCTGGTGCAAATAGCAGTCAAAAAGTGAAGCACTGCAAGATGCAAGCCATCAGTTTGGGGTCTTGCTAGCCAAAGGCAAGTCTTTATGCCTGAGGCTGCTAATGGAGGGGGCTGTAGGCAGTGCCTGCTGCAGTTTCTGTGGCTCTGGGCACCTCTGGGGGTCTGGTGCTCTGGGTGCTCTCACTTGGCCAGCACAGGAGGAGTTCACAGTACAGTCAAGCCTCAAATCTTTTAGCTGGGCAAGCTGGTAATCTTTTCTCTTAATGTAGAACAGATCCTTCATTTCGAACACAGTAAATTACTGACAGGCAGAATATCCAGTGGTCCTGGAGCAGCTTTTATGCCTTTGTTCAGTTACGCTCTAGTTGTTCCATCAGCTGAGAACCTGCCATAGGGGAAAACACCACTTACATCCTGTCCTTATTCCTTTGTAGCATCCCCAGGTGAACAGCACCATTTAAAAAAGCCCTCAGTATGACCTTCTATCTTCTTTATGGCATAGTTCACTCACCTGAAAATAAGATTTTATCTGTTGGTAAAATTAGAAACCTTTTTGTGAAGTCATATTTATTTCCACAACAGTTTGTAATGACATTTGTTTCATTTGGGATTAAATTCTGCAATTTCCAAAGCAGTAACTGTGAATACTGCTGAACCTTATATGGCAGAACTGCAATTCTAAGCCCATTACAGACTATGATGAAATTTCCAAATCAGCTGGAGCTAGGTTTACAATATGGGAACAGGAACAATATACAGATTTTCATCCAGATGTTACCAGTTTTAACCATTTGGTCATATAACTATAGCAAAAGAAAAGGTGTGTGTATGCAAGTCTGCTTGCAAATGTTGATACTGATAGAGAAAACAGAATTCAAAATTTGAATAAAAATCTTGAGGAAAAGCTGGGGTTAAAAAACAGAGGAGAAACTCTGTCCAGCAGTATGTGACAATCAGACTGATCTTTCATCCCTCAGGATTTCCAGAATCAGGTACTATTTATATTTCTACCTACTGGATGATAAGAAGGAACAAGCAATTTTGTGTGCACAGGTACTGATGAAGCCTAGTTTCCAGTGTTCTTGTCTGCTGGTTGCCTGCTGGTCCAGTGGATGTCTTACCCTTAGGGAACAGAGGAACCTCATAAAAAGGCTCATGTAGCTGTCATTAAGTTGTGGGCTTGGACTACAGCTTTTCCATTTGTCAAGGCACTTACAGCATGTTTTCTCTCTCCAGTACTTGCTCAGCCCCTGTGCTTATGATACTTGAGGAACTAGAATATCTCTTCTTCTGTCAACTTCTGGCTGGGATGAGCCAAAGGGTTCAGAAGTTATTAGAAGGAGACAAGAAGAAAGTGTGGAAGCATTAAGCCTTGTTCCCATAGAAACCTGTTTAAAAAGCATTTTTATCATCAGATGGCAGGCAGGGAGAGCTGGCTTGCTGTTCCGGAGAGCTCGGCCACAGGCAGGGGAATATGCAGGTTCTCTCTGATTTGTATCTTCATGTGCTCAATTCTGTGTGCTGTCAGCAGGGCAAAACCAGGCACCAGAAATACTCCCCCTGGTTGCTTTCTTCTGGCTGCTGATCCTGGGTGAGGTGGGGACCATATTTTGAAAAAAGGACTGCATGCCTGCTCCCAGGGAAGGAAGGTGTGTTTTTAGCACAGCCTCACACAGAGCCAGGAGTGGCCAAAGAGACCAGGCAACTACTGAGATAAGCATGCTTCCAACTGGATTCAGGGAATAGAGACAGACTTTTCCTTAGGGCTCACAGGGACTGCACAGGATGTGCTGCAAACGAAGCGCCTTGCCGAGGAGACCAAAGTTTAGCCCAGAGGCTGGGATAGAATCATAGAAACAAAGAATGGCCTGGCTTGGAAGATCACTCATTTACAAGCCCCCTATGGTGGACAAGGACACCTTTCACTAGACATAGTTGCTCTAAGCCCCATCCAACCTGGTCTTGAACTCGTCCAGGAATGGGGAATCCACAACTTTTCTGGGCAACCTGTTCCAGTGCCTCATCACCCTCACAGTAAAGAATTTCTCCCCAACATCCAACCTAAACCTACTCTTTTTCAGCCTGAAGCTGTTCCCTCTTGTCTATCACTGCATGCCCTTGTAAAAAGACCTTCTCCAATTCTCTTGTAGGCCCTTTTTGGGTTCTGGAAGGCTGCAATAAGATTACACCAGAAACTTCTCTTCAGGCTGAACAATCACAATTCTTTCAGTCTTTCTTTATAGGAGACGTACTCCATTCCTCTAATAATCTACCCTGCAAGGTCATGGATGGTAAGGAAAATGCTGGCTGACATCTTACCTGAAAGTTGATTTTTGCTACATACAATCTTATTTTGCATGCAAAACAAAGTCTCAGAGTTGACACTCTCATTGGTTTTGAGATCCACCTTATAGTTTGTACTCTTTTGTGGTGAACCAGTGCTTTGCCACTGCAGGGTTTCACTCCACATGGCACTTAGCTATAGCACAAAGATGCACAGTGGCAGAGCATGGCTGCTTTGAGCTGGGAGAGGGAATGGTTTCACTGTGCCTTGGTGAAAAGGACCCTGTTCCTAGTGTACACATTCTGCATGGGTGTCCCGTGGTTATCATGCTGTCACTGGGCATCTGGCAACTTTTCTCACTGTTTATTGAGGTACACCAAATGGAAGTTGGCCAGAATAAACAGTTTCTAAAAATTTGGGCCAAACTCGCGTATTTCGTCATTATGTCTTTTAGAAAATTATATTCCAGTGTCCAGCTTTTCATGTTGTACCAGGCAGCATGCAGTGGCATTATGGAGAAACTTTTCCCTCTAGGTCCTTCCACATTATTTCTCCATGCCAAGCACAATGTGCCCTAAAGCATCTCAACTTGTTCTGCACATTAAGGGTTGTCCTTTGCACTCCTGACCACTGCATGTGCTGGATCACTGAGCAGGACAAAGGATTATCTTTGCAGGTTGTCAGCTCAGTGGACAAGATCAGGTCTGCACGAAGGGTGTTTTCTGAAAAACCTGTGTATGGTCTACCCTGAACTATTTATTAACGAGGAAAGGGAAACAAAGACCAGACAAAATCTGCCAGAGGAACACCACATTTTGGGCATTCCTCATTGCTTTTGCTGAATATCCATTTCCATGTATTACTAAAACCTTCTGGGACCACATCCTGCTCAGTAAAGCTTCTCATTTTGCCATCTTCAGCAGGATTTCAGCTCTTAAATGTACTGCACTTAATATAAGTTGGCATTCTTGTACAAATTTGAGCTGACATTCCTGTATATGAGTGGTTACTGTGGTCATCTGGGCTCCTTTTGAAAATGTTGTTCTTAAAGAACAGAGCAGCTGCAATCTTGGAAATATGGAAAAGAGATGTGAAAGAATAATTAAAATGATAATTGGAAATCATAACAACTCAGTTCATGGCTTGAAGTGACTCCTGTTTCAATTTTGACAGTGTGTTTCTGTTATAAATGTTCCTTTCTCTTTCCTCACTGGGATGATGTTACAGTCTGGTGCTGATCCGAGCTGGCAGGGTTGAAATGCCAGGCATTTCTATCCTCCTTACTTGCAATACTGCATCAAAGAGATGAAAAGTCTTCTGTATATGTATGTGTAGCTGTGGCTGAGGGGTGAGCAGTTAGCATTCTGCTAAAGGCCTGAAAATGCTGAGCCAATTAAAGATAATTCAGGATATCTAGGTTTTGATTCAGTTACTGCAGGCCTAGAACAGTTTTTGCAGAAAAGGAATAAATTTTCTTCCTCAACTATTTGAAGTGGATGGGGAGTTTGAAATTATTTTTAAAAAAACTTCTTTAAGCATTGATAATTTTTTCCATCCATGTCAGTTGAATCTGATAGCTGCAGATTTATGTTAGACAAAGTCTTGCTTCTTTACATTAAAGTTCTTGTAATATGTTCTGTTGGTCTCTGAAATCCTGAGGTTTTTTGTAACCCACCTAAACTTGAGAAACTGATGAAGACAACCAATTTAAATTTGCTTAGAGAAGAACTGGGTAAAAAGTTTTCTCCTAAAATATGCTTCTCCTTTTAAAACTATTTTTTCCTTTATTAAATTCTCTGAAATATTGAAATGGAAATCTTCAGACTTCCAGAATGACATTTTAAAGGCACAAAGCTTTCTTAGTGTCAACGGTTATTTGTGCGTGTAGCACGCAGGTTTTGGAAAACCAGTTCACTCTCTTCCACAAGAAAATGTCTTCAGTTTCCTCCTGTAATGAAATATGAAGGAAATACTGGAGAGGAAAGTCTTGCACAAGGAGATGAAGTGAGTCACTTGTGATTGTCTGTCAGTGCTGGCGTGGGTAGACCTTCGTCTCTGGAAGGTCTCACCAATGCAGCTCATTCAGTTCCCAACTTGAACTGATGGATTTTAACTGTAACTTCCAGCTAGGAAAAAGTGGTTGGCTGTATCCTGTTGTGCTTCTGGGGATGGTGGTTCTTTGGCAGGGCTGAGGGCAGTGTTGTTCTAATGCAAACTTTGGGGGTGTCATCCTTTGGAGGTTTACAATCGTTTCCCTGTTAAGGGGCGTGTGTGTGATCCATGACTGAGTGTAGCCACAGGGACCCATCTTATCAGCATTTCTACCCACCACATCTTTAGTCTTTACTCAGAAATGGGAGCTATTTTAAAAACAGCCTATGAATACAGATTCAATGATGTTGTTGTAATTACTGTACCAGACAAGATGGCTCATTTCAGGAAAGGGAAAGTAGTTACAAATGCAGCATTTCATAAAAGAGACTTTAATTAAGTTGAGAGGCAAAACATAATAACAGTCTTCTTAATGTAGAGATGCTGTATCAAAGATCCTCCAACTCACAGGAAGATTAAACTGGTTAAGGTTTCTACATCAGCATAACTCTTGAATTCAACACTTACCAAAATAAATAGGATCATAAAACAGGCAGGTTCTTATATAGCAAACTACAGAATGTTTACAGGTTTTATATTTTAATTTGGATGAAAAAAGTTTTATTCACAATGAATGGTTTACTAGTGCATGCATTGGTATAATGAGAGATCCCTGAATTAATGACAATTACCCAGGTTCTACCTCACTTCTTCCCAATAGAGCTAAATCCTGGCCATATCTTTTCATATATACAGTGCTGTTCATACGTGCACTGCTCCCACTAAAGCACTGCCAGTCATGATAGCACTGCAATGGCTTTTCTGATGTCCAGTGGGAGTCCTTGAGTGGTGGTCCTGTGATGTTCCATGCTAAGAACCTCACTGAACTTCCCAAAGTTTTCCAGCTCTTTTGCCCCCCTGGAGGTGTCGTGACATGCTACCCCAGCCTGTACATGTTGAGTTCTTTCTTTTATCTCTCTGTTTTATTTATTCTCCATCCTTGCAAAGTGACAGGGCTTCTCTTTGGGACTTGGAATACAGAAATAATCTCAGTGGAAGCAAATAATATTTTTTCCAAATTCGTATTCTCCATATAAGCAACAGAATACTTATGTTATTCAGAAAGCCAGGCTGTCTTGGGTTGATCCCTAGGACTGCCTTTGGAATGAATGGTCAACCTGGGCCAGCTTCTGGATGTCCCTTCTGCTTCTATGACATTGTTCAAGCCCCTGGGCTTGGCTGCTCCAGCAGCAGATGGGAACATCAGGGACTAACACTAGAGCTTCTACCTCAGGAAGGACAGAGTGAACTTTTCTGATCAAGTAGGCACCAAATGTCTCTGTGCTGTGGACTTGTGCTGCCAAGTTCTTAAAACACTGGACTTAAATCAGTATTTATAAGACATCAGTCCCTATCTTTGACACAGACTTTTTTTTCTAAGTCAGGTAGGTCTATGTCACTAAAGACAACTTTATAAGCCTGACTCCACTTGCAATGATAATTTCTGGTTAACTTTAGTGTGACTTAGCTTTTGGATCTAAATTTTCTCTATTCATGAGATGTGGATCCTTTTGCTTCCTATTTGCCAAAGCTGGTGAGTGTGTTATTCTGTGCATGTGAAATAATTTGTACAGTAGGAAACTGCTACAGTAATACTATTAATTATTAGTGAAATTCTGGCACAAAATAGTAAATAAGGGTTGTGAATCACTATTACCTTCAGGAACTTCATCAAGGCTTTAAAGTGGGGAGCAAATCAAGACTACAGTGCTATAGGCTGGACTGTAATTTCATGATAATTTTAATTATAATGGCCCTTTGGGATGAAAGATATTTTGTGAATAAAAATGTCGTTTGTAGTCATTCAATATTTCAGAGCTACCCTGCTATTGCTGACTGTCATTACTGGGAAGAAGCAGGCCTTTTGGAATTCAAATGATATACAGAGAGCATCATTCACTGGGATGACTCCACTCTTGTTGGCAATCTATCAAATACACTGTCAGTGGGAGTCCAGTTCTCCAGGATGAAGAACAGTCAAATCCACTGGCTCCACTGCACCCCACGCTGGTTTTCAGACAGGTTTGAAGATGGGTTCCCAAACATCCACTCTCAGCCACAGCTGGTGGTGGGGTTGGTCATGGCTGCTTGAAATTCTTTCAGAGGTGGGAATATTTCACTGGCAATAGGAAAGATGCTGAAGGCTCCCAGACAAGGGTCTTGCTGCTACAGCACTAGCATTTTCAAAAATATCCCAGAAAAGCTTTTTCTCTACCTCTAATATTTTAGTTGCTTTTTTGCTCATCAGGTTTGTTGATAATGATCAGGTTTTTAATAATGCAAATAACATCTGTTTTCAACATAGTATGTGCACAGTACTCTTGGGAGATAAGTGACCTTTGTCTGGTTAAGGGTTTGATTTAATGGATTCTGCCATCTGCACTTAACTGAGAAATTATAGGGGGCATTGTCTTGGTCTGGAGCCAGGAAGCAGTTTCCCTGGGCTGGGGTTATCTGTCTGCATGTTTGGGTCAGCTCTCCTGGCATGGTTCCACAGACAGGGACTCTTTAGGGCCACCTGGTTTCCTGCAAAGGTTTCTCTAAATGACTCTTTGCTGGGCTACCTGGGAAATCCCTCCTCAATCTGGCTTCTCTGCAGCTTTCAGAGGTATCATTCAGCTGTTTGACTTCTGTGCTGGCACTGGGTAAGCCATGAACATTTCTTTCCTGCTCTCCTTGTGGGGCCACACACACCAGCTCACTCACATCCCAGCTGTCCCACGGTCCCCTTTCCCAAACTGCCAGGAAAGCAAGGTCATGGCAAAGAAGGGAGAGGAAGTGTTTTTCTTCCCATCTGTCAACCCCCACATAATTAACATCTGAATTGTGTCCAATGGTGGACAGTCTAGTTCATCTGAATTGGTTTCAGGCAAGTGCTTCTTGTTTTTCAGACCAAAGTGCAGAGATCAGTGCTCAGTTGTCTGTTTCCCTGACAGCAAAACACTAATTTTGTAGGGAGGGAAACGCTTGGGAAGATTTAAATCAGGAACCTTTTGGCTCTTGAAACCTGCTGGATAAACACTGGTTTTGTTCCTGGCAGATGTTCTTAGCACAAGTCTTTAAGAAAGTAGGATGTGAAGCTGTGCTGTCACTGAGTGCATGGGTGGTGCAGGGTGGTGCAATGCAGAAAATGGGCTGGAGGAGAGGTGGCTCTGCCTCTCTACACAAAGAATTGAGAATCAGTTCTTGAGAATTGATGAAACAAAGGGCTAGATATGACCCTGGTGATATTGTTAACATTGTGAACGAGATGTAGTACCAGAAAAATCTGAGAGACCAGGGCACTCCTTTTTGTCCCTTAGCCTCTCCCTTTGCCATCTTTAGCTGGCCTCTGTTCATCATGCCCTCCTGTCACATCCAGCGAACAGCTGCAGGCTTTGGCAGGTTTCCCAGCCCTCCTCCACAGTCCAGCCACTGCAGCTGGAGACAGCAAGGGCTGCTGCTGGCCACACTGTCCCAAGAGGCTGGATGAAGACACTTTCGTCAATCAAGATTAGGTCATAACATTCTTTAAAAATAATGCAACCTAGATATGAAAGATCTTCTCGTGTCTCCAGCTGCACTTACACCTCTACAAATCCTTAAGCAGCAAAGTGTACCAGTGCTTGCTGTGGTAAGGTGTAGAAATAGCTCACTAATTTGAAGATGCAAACCCATGGTAATATTGCTGGGTTATGTTCCTGTGGCTAAAATCTCTTCTTATGTGCTGTTGTCCATTTGGTTAATATTAATGCCTGGGTAGGTGAAAGGCAGTGTTGGGTTTCTGTTGCTTTAAGTTCCTTCTAAGTTGCTGTCAGTTTGGAAATTTAAGCACCATGTGTGGGTAGAGTTCCAGTCAAGCTGTAGAGGTCCCATTTGGATGCTGAGTATCAGGGTTATTTTCTGATCCATGGAGATACTAAAATGTGCTTTCTGCAAGGGAGGCAGGCAGTGGTCAAGGATACTTGAATCTTTCATGAATTATTTGATAACTGAATCTTTTCTTCCTATTGCAGCAATCAGACTAATATATTCAGTTTTCTGATTGCTTTCTGAAACCATTCAATTGCAAATGCTTAACCAACTTCACAGATTTTGTTATCTGAAATACGAGAATTAAACATATTAAATAGAAATGAAAAGTAAACATTGCTTGCTTCTCCATTAGAAGTATTTCCTATTTAATTTCTGAGATGTCACCAGTATCTGCATGATGCTGGTATCATACTTAAGGAATGGATTTGCCTGGTAAAACATGACAAATAATAGCACAATATAGGTTACAGTTTCAGGCACAAGGAATTGCTCAAGTGCATAGACCTGCCTAGGTGGTGATCCAGCCCTTCCCAGAAACATGGTTATTTTCAAAGCTATAGGAGAGTGAAGCAAGAGAGTGAGCGTGTGGTAACATGTTCACACCTTCTTTCCGTCTGCACCTCCCATCTGTTTAGAGACACAAGGTGGTATTTGTCCAGGTTGATAGTCTTCAGTGGGCTCCTGTCCTCCTCCAGATTTGTGTAACTCCGTTTTTTGCACCCACAAGCTTTTTGTAACCTGTGGCAAGGAGCTCTAGAGATGTTGTGTAATCAGGTATTTTCTGCACTCTCAAAATTTTGTCCAGCTGGAGAACATTAAATAAAACTGATAGGAGACAGGCTGAGAAATTATCATCCTGCTTGTCTTCTCTGCCCCACCTGAACTTTGGAGCTCTCTCTGGTGCCTCTGATCTATTGTCTCACTGACCTGAAGATGACCAGTGTCTTGCACCTTCATTGCCCTGCCCTGTGTCCCTGCCTGCTCATCACTGCTGCTGGGAGTGAAGGGCACCTGACCCACACACCGTGGCCTGGAGGTGTTCTCTGCGTGGCCCCAGCTCCACTAGGACAACTTCTTTACTGTTCTTTGTTTCTCTCCTTATTTTTATGATCACTACTTCTAACTGCAACTGTGCTGAGTTTTTCAAAAGCTATCTCATCTATTAACCATATGGAAAAATAATTTAAAATTCACCTTAGGCAGGATTAGAATTTTTTCCATGTGTGCCACTATGTATTTTTCCATTAATTGCCTACCATTTTGCTCCCCAAGTACTGCTCAGTAAGGTCCTTCTGAAATTTTTCAGAATTTTCTTGGTTTAAAGAGCTCTGTCTCAGCAGCAACATTTTTTGATATCGTTATTCAAGCTCTTTACAGCTCATTACATCTCTTAAAACTTCAGCATCCTTTTCCTGAGTAATAAGGGATTGTTCAGAAACTACTATTGTGGAAGCAAAGCAAGATCTGTTCATCTCTTGTCTATTTATCCACAGTGTATTTAATTTGCCATTATAGAAAATTATGTTGCTTTAAAAAACAGAGGATATTTATTTAAACCAGATTTTTTAAAGAAGCAAATAATTAAACAGAAGGTCTGTTTTGAGATATGAAATTATGACAAGTGTATTAGGGCAGAACTTGCTATAACAGCTGAGAATTTCACCACACAAGCATCTAAAACAAGGGTATTTTTTGTCAAAATAAGACAGTTTTACAGCTATTTCATCTCAGCTGGAATTCAGTGGGGTTTTTGTTTCAGCATGTTCATCTAATTGAGCTCAAAGACAAATAAATTGAAAGCTGAAGAACTGTTTCAAAATAGGTAAAAAAACAAGTGTGATTTGTCTGCGTTCTCATAGAAGTTGAATGTGAGGAGAGCACTTTAAAAGGCTTCAGTGTCTTGACAGACCCTGTGGTTACTGGTGGCCAGTTCAATTAATTTACCATAGAAAATGCCTATGCTAATAAATAAGAAACTTTTTCAATAGCAATCATGTTTCATTAAGGATTTAAGGACTATACAACCAACATTTTTTTTTATTATTTTTAAGTTGTTATTGGGTTTTGTATCTGTATTTTTAGACAAAAAAAAAATGATCCCAATTACCTAGGGAAAAAAATCACATGCAAAGAACAAATCTTCAACTTATATTTTAAAATAGGAAATTATGAGCTACAATAAAAATTTGGAAGCCAGATGTACAGATAAAGTTTATCTACCAGTCCACAGATAGTACCTCATGTATCTCAATCTTTCAGTAAGTTTTAAAATGTTGTATCCTGGTGAATGCTAGAAAAGAAGAATGATGTTTTTTTTAAGTAACTTATCCATGATATGAATAAAATTAATTTGTTTCAATCTGCAGTTGTCAGAACCTATTGAAACTTACAGAAATTGCAGAGTCCACCCTTTAGGAGAGAGCTGCCACTGATAGGTGTCCTAATCTCATAATCTTGCTTCTGTCAGCAAGATACCACTAGAGCCAGAGAGTCACACAGAGTATTGGTTTATGGCAATAGGTTAAAATAAAGGCAAATGGCTGGGTACTTGGGTATATTCTGGCTAAATCTTGGTGCAATTTAGCAGCTACTCCAGCCAAACTCTGCCATTGATAACAGAGGTCTCCTGATTTGGAACAAGCCAGGTATTCCCTTCTTGGTAATTCCTCTGACACCCTGAACTTGGGCAAGTTTTGGTTTTTAGGGGCCTTGGTCATGACATGCAAATGGCCATCAAAGGCTGCAGCTTCTGCCGGGTGAGGTCTGGCACTAAGAGCTTCCTTAATTTTCACAGGCTCCCCCTGGACTCTTCCAGCACTGCTCTGATTCTCAGCCAGCACAAACCCACAAAACCCCATTGACTGCAAAGGAGGCCCATTGACAACAGCCATGGACTGAGCCTTGTTTATGCACCTGTGTGTTTTACCTCTAATATAAAGGAAACGTGGTAATTGTTCGTGTTGGTAATTGTTTGTTTTGCTAATGGCTGTCCTTTTTCATCTACCCCCTCTGAGGTATGAATTAGCTTTCTTTCTTCTCTGATGAGCTAAACACGGTGGCCTTCCTGGAGGAGGATTCAATTAACATGCAAATATCAGATTGTATGGAGAATAGATGACACCTCTGTCTCAACCTTTGTGAACTTAATTCATAAAGCATTGTAAGCAAAATAATTGCTTCTTTTCTGAGTCTGTAATTGCCAAGTACACTATATTTGGTGTTCAGGAAGAAATTATCACTGTGCTATCAGATAAAAATCTGGAACTAATAGGAAACACAAAAATTTGTGTCAGGGAAATACAAAACAAGGTCATGTAATTTCTGCACATAATTGTGATAATGTAAAGCCTAATTCTGCAAGACCATGAAATTCATCCACTGAACAGGAGTCGTGATCAGACAAGTAATTTTAGGAGTGGGTTCATACTAAAATAACAATTGTGAACAACATTCCTAACCAGACTTAAGTTGGGATAACAAGGCACTGTGGTAAGCATTCAGATAAGACACATTAGATTTGATCATAAGACGAATATGTAGATAATAATTTAAAAGTTTCGGGGAGTCAGCTGACTTGTTTTTGTCACATATAGCTTTTTAAAGCAAAATATAAGAGACTGCCTGATTAGGGAGATAGTATCTCAGCTGCTGATTTGAGGCAGAACTTGAGAGCAGATGTTCTCACCCCCAATCAGTGATGCAGTACAATCAGGTAGATTTCTTTTGACTGTGGTATTTTTGTGGATGGACCAGATCAGGGAGATGGAGCTTCTCTTAAATAAAAGCAGATTAAACATGTAAAAAGAAAAAAAACCACACCTTTTAAGCAAAGAAAATACGACTAGAACTACAATGTGAAAGAAGGGTGTTAAATGCTGAAATCTCATGTACTAAACTTGCCAAAGCAGAATACCTGTAATGGTGTTACCAGCTTCAAAACAAGCCTTGTGTTGTTAGCATTGCTCCCTGAGTTAATGCAGTGCTCCTGCAATTGCTCTGGCAGCAGAACACTGACAAAGCTGATTTTTTAAAGATATGAAATGAGGAGAAGAAAAAAAAATCTCTTAATACAAAGCAGAAACAAGTAATGGCATGGGATAAAACGAGAGGTAAGGGACTAGACTTCTGCACAGGTCCTGCCAGTCTGGGGGGCTTGGAGCAGTTCAGAAAGGACCATGCCCTTCCCTGGGGGTAACCCCCACCAGGCAGCAGGAAGGGATAATTGCAAGTGCATGAGGATGTGTAAGTGAATGTGGGGACAGAGGGAATCATCTCTGGTGGGAGCACTGCAGGAAACAATTCCTGTGCCCAGCTCTCCCAGCCCTGGCAGCTGGTGGCAGGGAGGGGACAGCTGCAAGCAAAGGGAGCAGGCTGGGCACACTGCACATGGCTTGGCCCTTGGGGATGACAAGGTGAAGTGCTTTTCAAGGGTGGATAAAGGCCTCAGGTGTCTGTGTCCACACCAAAGGAGACAATCCAGGGAGATGGAGCTGCCACAGCAGCTGGGAGCCAGTAACTAAGGCAACTTGATGCCCAGTACTGAGCTCATCTGTCTCAGTGCAGAAATATCCTCTGTCTTTGATGCCTGTATGATGCCCTGATGTGCCATAGTTGCATTCCTTTTGACAGGAGGCAGAAGCACCTCTTTGACTCTGCTTTTTTTGCTACTTGATACAGTTCATGGAAGTGAGCGTGACCTTGCCTTGGACTAGGTGAGGGGCTAAGCAAGCTCTGCCACAAATGCTGCCAATTGAGAGGTAAGATTATCCCTTGAAGAGAGATTTTCATTGCTATTAAATAACTCTAGCTAGGTTTCCTTGTGCTGGTATTTATGAGTATGTTTGAATGAAGAAAAGACATGCTCCTTTTTCAGGATTCTCTTGCTGCCTAGGAACTCTGTGTGTCTCTGCCTGCCCTTCACCCACGTGTTGGTGCCTGCTGGGAGCAGCCACAGCCTTTGCCAGCTGAAACTGCAGCTTCTCACACAACAGCACCCCAAGTCAGGGCATCTTTGTGCTACCATAGGGTCAACAGCACCCTGTGGGTGGAGGTGCATGCACAACATAAAATTTGG
Organism: Phylloscopus whistleri; assembly: GCA_017589585.1. Classification (NCBI taxonomy): domain Eukaryota; kingdom Metazoa; phylum Chordata; class Aves; order Passeriformes; family Phylloscopidae; genus Phylloscopus; species Phylloscopus whistleri. The sequence continues at coordinate 2,511,932 of JADMLD010000548.1, forward strand.
GAAAAAGAGATGTTAATATGGGACGTCTACCATTGCACTCCTGAATTTCAGAAACCGACCCCTTCTGTATACACACGGCACTCTGTAACTGGGATTATTGACAGGATCAACAGTGCTCTCACAGCGCTGGAGTGACATTGCAGTAATCTTCATCTCTTTCATTACCAGATCCAGAAATAAAGGATATCTTATGTTGGCATCTGCATTATTTGTAAGATGTTCTCACTATTCATCACCATAATTTTGTTTCTTTCCTTCTGTGTATAAATGCAGCATATTAGCTGGGTGCTGTGATTTTCTTTCTCTTATTGTTTCTCAGAATTGTATTTCTCTTCCACATAAGACTGACCATGCAGTCTGATATTGCTTCCTTTCTGAGAGTATTAGATTTCTCAACAGATGAAATATGGACACTATTAGATGGCATTGACTTTTTTAAAGCTGTAAGTAGTGGCTGATAAAATCAGTAACACAGATCATTTTAAGTGACCTTTCATCCTCATAATTCTTTGGCTTTGTCTGATACGGAAATTAATTTTACATAATGGGAGAAGATATATGTATGGAGTCATGAAGAGCATTTTTTCTTCTGAGTTACTGAAACTTGCAGCTGTATTTTCTCTTTGAAGTTTGTGTCATTCTTTGTGGTAAATGACTGAAGATGCTCTCTGGCACTCTGTGTTAAAATTTTGTGCAGTGGAGGATGTGGCTAATGTGCTGTGCAGGTACTGCAGTCACGCTGTGTGAGTTTTGTGACTCTGTGAGGGTCTGCAAGAGGCATCTGCAGCTGACCCTGGCTGTTTGGAGGTGGCTGTTCACAAGGGTTTGCTGTCAGTAACACCTCGACTGGCCACAGTGATGTCAGTAAGGATGAAGTGGTGAAGGCAGAGTGGCAAGGGGCCTCTGCAGTGCTGGAGTCCTCTCCAAGCTGTGACAGCAGCTGGAGAAAGCATGTGTGGCTGAGGATGAGGGTGGTGGGATGAAGCTGCCTGCCCAGGGGCTCTGCTGGGCAAAGAGGTTCAGAGCAAACTTGGGCACGTGCTTTTGGGGATGGTCCAGCAACTTGTGGTCTGCAAGGAGAAAGGTTTGCATAAAGAGCTGAAACAAAGTCCAGCAGATCCCTAACCCAGAGATATTGGGTTTTCTTCATTTACCATGAATGGGTGGGTAGAGTAGATCTGCAAATCCAGAAAAGCCAGTGCCCTGGCCTCCTCTGGAAAGGAGCTGCAGGTACTCCTGAAGACAGAGCTCCCACTCTTGTTCAGAGACCGTTGTCTCTGTCTGCACATGTGAAAGAGAACTGGGTTGGGAAAAGCACCCAGTGGCATTGGATTGGGGTTGGGTTGGGAATGGAGCCAGAGAGTGCATCTATTGCTGCTGCTGGAGAGACACTAAGGGCATCTGCTTTATGTAAACTGTGGAGATGGAAAGAGCAAGCTGGGGGGAAACTGCTAGTGACAGAGCAGGGATATTGTGGATTCATACTGTTGTAACATTCAGAGGGCAGCTTTTGGGTATCTGCTCTGTTGAATGCTGGGTAAACATATAATGGCCATTAACAAATGAGAACAAATGTCAGCTTTGCTTTGAGGCAAGAACCCCCTTCTAAATGAGGGCCCAAATTACTTGAAAATGTCATGTCCTGCAGTATGGTGCAGGTAAATACCTTTTGTGGGTAACTGAGCGTGGGATCCTGGAGCTCTAACATGTGCCCATGGAAAGTCTTCCATCATCTTCTAACTCAATCTTGCATTTTTTGTCTTTCAGAAACTGTAACTGGGCATTTAGGAGGGGCTAAGGATGACTGCTGGCACAAATTTTAATGGCACTTGAGATAAACCTTGTTTAGTGTCTAATCTTTCATTTTACTAAATATGAAGATTAATACTAGTAACTTGTGTTTCATTACCTTTTCTCTGTGCTTCCAGACTCTTGGAGGAGAAGAGCATTTAAATTTTCACAGTTCTGTGAATTTAGAATTACTAAATAATTTCCATTCTCAACTCCTGTTTTCAGTTGATTTTGCCTTGTCAAATAAGTTTGAATCCAAATGAATTACAAATTACACTACCTATCTCAGAGGCTGGTGGCCTTGCAGGCTTCAGCAAATTTGATCCATCAAATTTGGAAAAAGTCTGACACAAACCAGTTTAATTTCCTTAAGTCAGAATTCTTGGAGCTCTTTAGCCTGAACTGCAGTGCCTCATTTTGGAGCAGGAAATGAGGCTCAGTAGGAGGGTTTGATTTGCAACTGGATCAGTTTTCATTTCTCCCTCTCCTCAAATCTGGCCAAGACATAAACCTCTGAAAAAAAATCACTATTTCACTTATGCTTTAGATATATGGTGCTGCGGGTAAGTTCTCAGATGATTTCATCTCTGGACTTAAGGCTCCAGCCCAACAGAGTCTCAGGAACTCTTGCTTTGTAATTGGGAATTGGAGCCAAGGATGAAGGAATGCCACACTTGCAGTTCAAGCATATGGATGCATAAGGCAAAGCTGTGAGAAGCAGGCAGGGACAGACTGGTGAGTGGAGAGCAGATGCAGAGATAGACAGGGTAATCTGGATGGTAGGAACAGGAGCAGGGCAAAAATGCACAATAAGGAGCTGGGATATGAAGCAAGAGAAGATGGTGGAGAGGCAGGTGGGTTTGTAATCAGTGGAATGTATGGCCTTCTAAGATCAAATTCAGGATGGGTGAGTTTCTTCAGCATCTTCCCCAGCCAATGGACTGGAAATAACATCAAGTAAAATGTAAATGTCCTCCTACATAGAAGGCAAGGGTTTGCTGTCAGCCCCATGAGCTGAGTTTGAAGGGATTCACAGGTCAAAGCAGCCCAGTGGGGTAAGGACTGCTTTGGGGTGGAGCATAGAGGTGATTGAGGTGCCTTGTACACACAGGAGATGATGGGCTAGTGCATTGGAGGGAAGAAGAAAAGCACTGAGACATTTCAGTACAAGGTCTCCTCAGTCACTGTGGGACAAGTCACCACAGAGGAACACTGCTGCCACATTAAGCAGACTTGTCTCTAGTGATAGCGTTTGAACAATACCATCAAAATGCTGGCAGACGTGTTTCAGAACACTCTAATATCTTGTATAATATCAGCTAAGGAATGAATTGCTTTTCCAAGCTTCATCAAGAGAACTGGGACAGATTGGCAGAGCACATCATACTGCAGGATGCGTGACACTTCGAAGGAGAGAAGTACAGGAGACAGGATAGACCGAATTTAATACCTTTTGTATTAACCCTGACAGCAGAAAATAGAGCTCTGCATGTTTCTATGCTAAACCTGAAGTGATCCATTCACCATATATGGTGAACTCTAGCTCTTATTGTCATCTGGGTTAAGGCTCTGCTTTTCTCCTCGAGGAAAGGATTGTGAAGAGTTGGCAGCATTTGAGCAGGGTTGATGCAGAGATGCAATTAAAGGACAAGGCAGGTATTAAAATTAGTGGGTAGCCACAGGGCATTGATCACAGGAAAATGACAGTCTTGCAGCTGGAGCACAGACTGAGTGTGATACCTTGGCTGGGAGAAGAAATGAAAAGCTGGCAAAGAAGCGAGGGATGCAGCTGACTCATGAAGGAAGGATGATGGGGGTGTGTATGGGGGTGCTTTGTGCTTCCATTCAGTGCCAGGGAGATGTGAGCAGTGGTATTTCAGTTGTGAATGACTGATGCAGGCTTGGTTTGAAGAAGTAGCCTTGAATCTCTGCGAAGTATTTTCTGGAGGTAACATTTGCAAGAGCAATTGTTTCCAATACAAGATAAGTGCCCTCAAATCCAGCTGAGGAGGCTTTTGTGGAAGGTGATTCATCTTGCAGGGGGATCAGGTGCACCCTTGTTGGGGAATGAGGGCCAGGAGATCACTGACCAGTGTCAGCAGGCCCCCAGAGCAGCAGCTGGGGGGCTGTTGGCTCTCAGACCTCTCTCGAGTGCAGTTATGACATTTGTACAGGGAAGGAACCTCCCCTGTGCTGCCAGTTCCATCCTGGGTTTGACCACCTTGATGGGATGCAGTACAAATCATCCCATGGTCACTGAATGGTTGTTTGTAGGCTGTAAAAAAAAAAACCAAAAAACCAAACAAACAAAAAAAACCCAAACAAAAAAACCCAACCAAACTAACAAACAAACATAAAAACAAACAAACAAACAAACCCAAACAAACAAACCAAAACAAACAAAAAAAACCAACCAAATTTGGAAGAGCAAACTCAGTTAATTGAATGTACTCATTTGGAAATTTTTCCTGAAGCCTCGTTTGAGATCTGTGTGCATTTAGCATATGCATGTCTTGTAAGTGCCAGAAGAAATTGAATATGCAGGTCATGAAGCAGACCTTTGGATGACCTCAGGGAAATGAAGGGATATTTCAAGCAAGACTGAGAAGTTTCCCTCCAGGGCAATGCTTTTCTGGCAGAGATGGCCTACACTGCCTTTTTTGATCACCACAGAAGTGTGTTGGGGTCTTACTTTTAAAACTGGGCAGGTTTCAAACCCCTCCAATACTGGATTTACCAGAAATATATAATTTAACAATTTAATGTTAACAATATATTAATGCAATGAGTACTGCCTCATCTGCACTTGGACTGAAACTAAAACAGAGCAGTTCCTTCACCCTGACCCCTTCAGTCTCAGTCCCCAGGATGGGACCAAGCTCAGGGTTTCCTTCCTGCAGAGTGAAAGGAGAAGTTGGCATGAAGCAGAGTCCTAACAGGGACTTGGGCAATGTCTTGGTCCCTCTACATCCAACAGAGCCTTACAGATATTGTGCATAGCACTATGGGCTTTTTCTTGCCTTGCAAAGGCCTGCATTAGAGAAACCAGCCACGAGACACAGGTTCAGTGAAGAAATAATGTGCTTGACATACCCAGAGAACTCAGGATTCATCCCTAAGTAACACCTTCCTGAAGACAGTTTCCATGGGACAGAAATTTCTTTGAGTGCTAATGATCTACCTTGGAAATATGATTCTACAACTTTACTCATCTTCTTCATATAAGTAAAAGAACATAAGTTATGAGCTTCAGAGTCTGAGTCAGGGCAGAGAGGTAACACTTGAGAGGGTTTGCAAACTGGTTCTCCTGGTGGCTGCACCATATTCCTATAAATGCTGGTTTCAGTGCTGATACCATCAACATAGGCCTAATGAAGCAATATTGTGTCGAGAGAAGGGAAAAAAAGAGAGAAGGAAAAAAAGCTTCAGTTTGGAGATGAAGTTTACTTTTCTTTCTTCTTCTAGACTGATTGTTTTTGTATTACTCTTTTAATTCTGTGGTCACTTTTCAAGACCTCCTGCAGGGAATTTTGCCTCCTCCTCCTCCCTGGGAAGAAGGTTATGCAGGAATTTTCCAGCTGTGTTCAAGTGCTGAGGAAATAGGAAATTTAAAAATGAAAAATATGTTTTTTTAAAAGGCAAGAGCCAGACATCTTTGCACGGAGTTGCAGGAAATGATGGATGAAGTTTGGAAGGTTGTTATGAATATGAGTGGTGCTGCTGCCTGATCTATTTGTTATGTACTTAATTTGTGGCTTAGCTTTAAATGAAGCTAAATGCCAGAGCTGTCAATCTAGCTCAGAAATGGTACAAAATCTGTGATTCTGGCTGTAAAACTTGTGTTGCTCAAGGCAACCTGCATTAATAGTCTAAGGTAGCCCATCTTGCTTTTCCTAAAACAAACAGTCAGCCATTTGGGTGATGTATATGCTACTGTCTACTGTAAGTGTTGGTGATACTTTCCATGTAGAAAATGCCGTCAGTGTGACAGATACTCACTGCCAACACATCAAAATGGAAAGCCTGCTGCAATTCAAATAGAAATATCCTGGGAGGTTCTCAGCTATGTTGAATTAAGGCAGGAAGAATAGATCAAATGTTTTTTTTCTAAGCTCAGTTAACTCCATGAGAACAGGACACAGCTGTGAGTCCCTTCAAGGCAGTACACTTGTCTGCCAAGTTAGGAGGCAATTATTCTTCATAAATCTGTCTTTTTAAATTCAAGCACATCGATTGTCTCGTCCATCCTTTGCCTATGCAAGCACCCTGAAAGGCTCTTTTAGCACCACCTTCGACTAAGCACCCCTCTTTTCAGGAGAGCTCATCACCATGGAGGTGATGGAAGTCCTGGCAGCACTGCATACTCCTTTACAATGGTGGATGTAAAGGTATGTTCATTTTGCTCACATTTTTAATGCTTTAGCCAAGAAGTCTCTGTGCTGGTTTTAAACATCATCTTGGCTTTAGATATCTGACCTCTATGCAAAGAAATAGAGTACTTCTAAGAATTTATTGTCTAGCTAATAGGGAGAAAAGTGTTCCAAGTAGGCAGAGTGGTTTCCTTACGTATACTGTCATGGTTGCATCGGTGTAGAGCTTCCAGAGCTGCACTAAAATTGGCTTGGTTACAGACAGTCATCTCCTAATAGCCCTATTTTGCCAAATCACCCGGGCTCTGAAAGTCAAAATGGCTTCTGCCCTTCCTGGTCACCTGTAATCATGGGTAGACATCCAGCAGATGCAGTGAAAGCAAAAGCTATTTGGCACAGTTGTAAGCAAAGGCTGAATAAAAATATATGCTCATTTTGATCTGAGTAACACACTGGTGATTTTCACTTTCTCTTTTTTTCTTCTTTCAGATAGGGAGAATGCTTTTCAGTATTTGCAAAGTGCATTTTGAGATTGTTCTGACTACAGCCATTACTGCTATGGTGTGTCTTCTCTGGCTGACATTTGGCCCTAAAACCCCAACAAATGCTATAAGAAAGTGAGAGGAGTTGGCATAAATTGTTCTCTCCCATGCTGCGGTGGCACAGCAATGGAAGCAAGGACGTTCATTTTTCTTTTCTTTAGATTTTATTTTAGGAACCATATTGATATATGTATCTATTCTGTTCTCACGAAACACAGCAAGGAAATGAAATGTTTGTCCTAATTAACAAGCTTCCAGACAAAATCCAGCAGGAGAAGTGAGCCAAGCAGAGATGAGGGGTGGGATGTGGTGTGGAATAGATTCAGCAGCAAGCCCTGGGCCAGCTGCTCAGTGGCACTGGGTACAACTGGGGCAGCCTGGAGACACCCTAACCATTTGCAACCTAAATACAGGAGAAAAGGATGTTCTAGGTATGAAAAAGTATGGGAAATTCTGCTGGCATCTAGGAAGCTTCTGGTTTAACTTAGTTGACATCATAGAACAACCCTCTGGGGTCTTAGTCCCACCTCTGATCACAGTATGACCAACTTAAAAGTTAGGTGATGTTGTCCACACCCTCAATCCAATGAACTTTGAAACTCTAGGATGGAGAAAGCATTGCTTCCCTGGGTAACATGTCCCATGCTGGACTATTCACCCTCATGATGAAAATATCCTGCTTGATTCCCCTGCTGCATGTCTGACCACTCTCCCTTGTCCTTTTGAGAGGTGAAGAGGTGAAGCACCTTTTGAGATGCTTTCTCCTTCCCTTCACCATGCTATTAAGCAGTGGGAGGCTGCTTCCTTCCAAAAAAGTAAATGAAGATATTAGATCTGAGCCAATATATTCATAATAGCTTCTGGGAGACTGAAAGGCCACGTGAATCTCAATTTGTGAATCATTTCTGCTGCAAAAGCAGAATAAATTCACAAAGGTGAACAGCTTGGTATTGGCACTTCCAGAACAGGAATTGGAGGGGGTTTTCTTTAATCCTGCCTTTGAAGGGACTTAGAGATCGACAAGGAATGATGGAAGAAAGAAGGGTTAAACCATCAGGAAGCTGAACAGAAACACTTCTCACTTCCCTTATTTTGACCAATCTGTAATTTGTTGCTTATATTTTGGCTCCACAAAAACAGAGAAAAAAGCTATGAGCATTACTTTCTCAGCTCCAGAGGAGACCAGAGCAAAGCCCGCTGGTGACTTTGTGGGAGCTTTGCTCCAAAAGTGGTGAGGTGTCACTGGGCTTACACAAGAGGGCTTCCACTTACTCCTGGCATCTCCACTGTGGTGTTGGACAGTGGAACTACATCTTAAAACCATGAAAATGTGGAAAACTGCAGCTGTGAATCCTATGATAAATCACAGAAAAACAGGGCTAGAAAGAGTCACAAGGGCTCATTTAATTTTTTCTTCAGCCTCAAGGCAGGTTGTACCACTTTATCATTTCTAACCACCCCCTGTCTGTCCTATATGTAGGATGATGGAAATTTCTGTCTCCCTAACTGCTGTCCTTACCTGCAGGGTTTTTTTCCCCATGCATGCTCTGAATTTTTGTTTGCTTTAATTCAAGCTCATTGCTCCTGCTTATGGTAGACATCCATTTATGACAACATTTTATGTAGATGGAGGATTATGTTTCCCTTCAGGCTTCACATAATTAGGCTAAACCCCTGTTCAGTCAGCCTCTGCTCCCGGGGTGTTTCCCCCCCTGCTTGGCAGCTGGGCTCTCTGCAAGCTCCATTCCTCAAGACACAGCACATCACTCTGTCTTGTGTGGAAGGGTAATTTCCCATTGTATGGGCTCTTCTCCTACTATAGCCACACTAGAACATCTATGTTCAGCACAACAACATGACATTGTTAAATCATGTTCACTCTGCAATCCACAACCACCCTCTCATCTCTTTTTTTGGCAGCTGAACCCAGGCTGTGTTTGCACAGCTGATTGCTCCTGCCTACCTCACACGCATCTCTACTGAACTGCATCCTTTTCCCAGGCCTTTTCCCCATCTTTTCATCATTGTCTTGAATGCCCTTTTCCTGCCCACAGCTCCACCTGCTTCACTTTATCCATAATCTGACAGGCCTACTCTCCATTTCTCCATTATCTGAACCCTCAGCAGATGCTCTTCTCTTTAACTGACCCTAATGTTTTTGGACACAAGGCAAAAATATGTGATGCTTTATCTTCCACCCACTTTAGAGCTCTAAAAAGCTGAGTTTCAGAGAAATGGATTTTGTTCCCTTTGGAGCAGGAACCCCACAGCAGGGCTGGATATGTTTTTGACTGATACAGTAATTCCTGCCTCCTCTCTCCAGTTGCTTCATGTTGTGTCAAATAATTCCTGCACTTGCAAACAAAGGAGAGGACATCTGCTTATAATATACACCCCTCTTGTGCACATTGGATGGCAATGGCACATAGGAGAGCCTTTTGCTTTGGAAGATGCCAATGAAGTAAATGAAGTCTCTAGAAAATCGTAGCTCACCCCAATGAAAAGAGCCCTTGTTTGATAGTGTGCTATGGCAGTGCCCAGTAACTTCACACTGGTAGTGAATAATGGCATAGCAGGGAGCTTGTGGAAACAGGAGCTGACACAGCACAGACCCCTCTGCCAAGTCACATATGTCTTCAGTCAGGAGGTAAGACTGGAAGTGCCTGGTCCTGTGCCAAACAGGACACTGGACATTGAAACAGCTCCTCTGAAGCACTGATAATCTCCTTGTTGGTCTGTGAGTCGCCTGCCACTTCTGGCTTGAATAAAACTGACTTCTCAGGTGATCTGCTACTGCTACCAAAAAAAAGCAATAAACTCCCACCTCTCTGTGGGTATGCTCTTTTAACCAGAAAAAAAAACCAAAACCAAGTAAAAGCAGAGTTGGTCTGTGGGATCTTGTGCAGAGTCTTCTGGAGCCCTCTGAGATGCTGAGGCCTCTGGGATTACATGATATCTGCCATAAACCAGTCACCCAGCACTGGCTCCTCCAGCACTCAATTAAATCATGCCCAGGACACAGCCTGACTACATGTTAGCACATAAACTATAAAAATCCCACATCTCCCTACCTGAGATGGGCGAGTTAAATGGGCAGTCCCAAAGATTCAACATCTAACTGGGCACAGTAATGACTGGTTTTAAACTTAGGAAAATGAAAGAAAACTTCTATGTTTGCTTGCTGGTGACTCAGGGCTCAGGGTCAATGTTTTCAAACTTGCCATGAAAAAATATGGACTAGGAATATAACTGGTTAGGAAACTGAAGGTTTGTGTCTACAAGGAACACATGAATTCCAGCATCTGGGGCTTTGAAAAAAGCCTACATGTGATATGGTCTGCAAACCAACTGGGGCTTTATCAACCAGTGGTAGCACAGTAGACATGGCAGGGGAAGCAATGTAGAAGCAAAACAGGTTAAACTAGCATTATAACAAAATATTACAGAAAATATCACACCCTATTTACACCTGGAGTATGAATGTTAACCTGAAACAATTGTAGTCCTTTCTTTTATGCTTTCCCTACTAAGAGGTGTTATTTTAGATTTCTACTTACTTCATCAAGTTATCTGTAGGGGCTGCTTTCTCTCCCTGGGCTGAATGCACCCCAGGAGGAGCTGTCTATAAGACTATACAATTCTGCCAAGTCTGAATTTGATCCACTATGCTCAGTTGTCCTACTAATGCATCTGTCTTGGGTCCAAGTGCTCTCCTGGTTTGAACTATAATTATCCTAAAACTAGATTTTTCTAAATTTCATTCCCTTGTAGCTTTTTATAGTTCTGTGAATTAATTATTCAGAGCTGTAAAAGTTCTCAGCAGTGCTTTTCCATAGCTTTTATGGACATGGATGCATTTCACTCATGTAGAGCAGAGCATGCACTAGAATTTCAGATGGGGACAAGGGAAAGACTTTGTCCAAATGTTAAACACGCTGAGTTCAGCATGTCCTCCTCTGACACCATCTTCTTGAATCTTTTGAGGCATAGAAAATCTTTGAGGCTAAAAGTGCCTGTATTTCCTCCCTGGCTTTTTTAGGCTTTAAAGTCTCCATTTTCCTGTTACAGGTTGATGCCACCTGTAGCAGTGTGGGGCAGGTGGGGCTGCTCTGAGCAGGAGGACCAGTGTGGCTGCAGAGCTGAGCACTGCCAAAAATATCTCCACATTTTGGCTGGGATGGGGCTGAGGTGCAGCTGGGGTGCAGTGGAGATTGGCAGACACAGACTTCTAGCCTGGAATCAGAAGCTGGGGAGAAGTCAGCAATATCATTTTGCTGCTGAGAGTGAGTGGATGTGTGTTTGGGGATGGCTGGGCTCTTGGGGGCATGTGAGAGGGGTGTCTCTGGGATGCAGGCTGGGGAAGATGTGTCCAAATAAAGCATAAAGCTTTGTTTGAATCTCACTTGAGCAGGAGGTTAGTAGGAATATTTGAAGGTCATGGAAGCATCAAATCACAGACCTATGGGGCTGCCACTGGCACAGTTCTCTGGCTTGCTCAGCTAAGCCTGAGCAGTCCCCAAAGTAGCAGTGTGGGGACTGCTCCAAGTAGATGTGCCCACATGGAGGTGTTGCTCCTGCCCTCACCAGGCTCACCCCATCTTCCCAGGGAGTTACAGCCCCTTCTTTCATTGGACCCCTTCCCCTGGAAAGGCCACTCACATTGGGAATTTCCATCACACAGAGCAGTGAAGGGAAAGGTCTGTGCTGCAGCTGCCAGGCTCTGAGCAGGACCCTGGCTTCCCTGCATTTGGCTCTGCAGAGGCAATACAGCAGCACCAGCAAATGAGATTGAGCCTCTTCTGCCTCCCACATCCTCCTTTGGGTAAATGCAGAGTGTGTACTTTAATTAGTGATGATACATGAGGGAGACAGGAGATGAAGCAACATTCAAATTAAGTATCTGCAGAGATGGTAAGAAGGTAAATATGAGCTCCCAGACTTTGGGGATTTTTTTAGTCCCTTCTTTTGCCACAACAATTTGGGTTTTAATTCAAAAAGCAAACAAACCAATGTTGCAACACTTTCTTCCACCAAAGTGCACCTTTGAGGTCCACCTTCACAAGCCTCTGAGCTTTATGGAACCCAGGGTGGGTTAGTGGGGCTCCCACTGCAGCTGGGGGCCAGGCCATTCCCATCAGAAGAAGGGTTGTTGCTTCCATGCTGCAAACCCACAGTGAGGGTGGTGGGCTGACACCTGCACGATACCACCAACCCTCCTGCAGCAGATCACCCTTTGACAGAGGCAAACCACAGCAGGTTTGGAGCTTTTCCTCAGGAACAGAGGCTTCAGTGACCTGATAACTAGCCCAGCTCCTCTCTCCCATCCCTTTGCTCTGTCAAGGGGGGCTGTGAGGACACCTCTGCCCCCACCTCTGCATATATTTCTGCACCCATGATCAGGAATCACTGCTCACAGTTGTGTACTTCATCCCACTGCTCATCCTGGGACATCTGAACAGCTCATACCTCACACTGAGCATCCTCTTTCCCACGGTCATGGACAGGCCTTCAGACTGAAAGCAGGTGGGATGCTGAACACAAATATTACACAGGTACCAGATAAATGAAGGTTCATTGAAGAATAAATTAACCTTACATTAATTTTTTTTTGTAAGTGCTAAACTTCCTCTGTGTCTTATATGACAGATTTTTGTTTGCTTTTGTAAGTAATAGAGTATTTAATTAGTGGACAAAGCACATTTCATATCAAAATATGTTTTCCAAAGCATTTTGAACTGACAAACACCAAGTATTCACACCCCCTTTGCTATGATTTCACTTTAATAATGATTTTGGTGTTTCAGTATGAGTCAGGCAACAACAGAGGAATTGCTGAAGAAATTTTGCTAAAAACCTCTCTGAAAAAAACAGTTATGAGTCAGAGGAAACTCAACTGAATTTTACTGGTTCAGGGCTGGCTTGGTTGGATCTGTAATTTCAGAAACCAAATTCCACACCTGGAGTTGTCTACAGCTGAGCTATTAATAGGAGGTCTGTGTTTTTATTTTGATGCCACCACTGGGAGATAGGACCTGCCCTGAGGAAGGTGGCTGCCAGTGGCCACCAATGCCAGGCACAGAGAACCCCACTAAAACAGGAGATTTCCTGCAGTGATGTCTCCAAAGAAGCAGCCTTTTTTCCAATGGAAAAATGCATTGTCAGGGTGAAAGAAAAACAATTAGCAGGGGCCAGAAAAGGAAGATACTGGAAGACCCCAAAAGCTCCAGAGTTCCTACTTTATTCTCTGCCCCTGCCAGTGTAATTTGTTTACCTATCTTCTTGTTACCAAAAATTAAAATTTATGTGCCATTAAAGGCTGGTTGTTTCTGACAGGATCCCAAAGAATGACACAGCAGTTGTGTCATTCTTGGGAGTTCCTGTGTGGAAGGGCAGAAACATGCTCTTTGCCTAGTTGAAGCCAATCTGTAAATTAATTAATCAGTGCTGAAACTCTTACAGGAAAGGTGACCCAGTCCAGCACTTTTAGGAATACATCTGGTTTAGGAACTTAACAGGTGCTCTTTATTATTTCTCAGCCTCTGTCAGCATAAAGGCATGCCTCTAAAACCTCTGTCAGAATAAATTTTGCTCAGACACTACCAGCATGGAGTAAATAACTGAATTTCTCTTACTTGCCTGGATACAATTTGATACGAAACAGGACACTTGGTATCATGATAATACAAAAAATCTGGTGGTATTTGCATGGCAATCAGAGCTCAGAGGAGCTGCTGTGGCTGCAATAAGCTGTGCCTTTGAGTGCTGTCAGGGGGATCAGCTGAGCGTGGCTGTACCTTGCCAGAACACCAATGGGATGCTGATAATAACAGTGTCACACATTGTCCAGGATCCTGCTAGTGAGCTCTTTTATTGCATTATTGCCTGTTTGGAGAGGGGAAAATACCCTCTGCTTGAAGCAGATTGCCTCACGGTTTGTGTTGTGACAAAAGGTGATCAAACATCCATGTGAACTGTGAACCTTTTTAGCTACAACGTTGCTGCCTCTCTGTTGGTTTTATTTAAAAAGTGCATGTTTTGGTGGTGCTGTGGCAAAGGTAGTGCAGGATGCTTGGCAAGGCTAGAAGGCAGCCTGCCCTGGGGAGAAGTCCTGCCAGTCCAGCAGGAGTCCTCTACACTTGGCTGTCACTGGCTCTGGGTGAGCAGCCCCAGATCTGCTCCTGTGGCTTTGTGGGATCACATCTTGGGTGCTCCAGTTGGTGGGAAACACACAGGAATTTTTCAGGCCAGTGAGTGAACATGGTTGTCTGCATGCTTGGAATTGTGGTTTTCACTACTTGAAGTCAAAGCTTGAGGCAGGAGAACTGGGACATTCCTGCAAGAGGATGGAGGATCTGGTGACCATCTAAATGCGTAATCAATATCCCCATTTACTGACCAGTGTGCATTTGTCAAATGCCCAACAGTGTCATTACCCTATTTAAGTATTTTCTTCAGGCCTAAAACAACCTTTCCAAAATTACTAACTTTTTTTCTCATTGAAAGTGTTGTTAATTAATACTTTTAGTGTCCTCCCCTGTGATTTGCTTTCTCTTAATTACCAACAGGAGCAACACAAGAGTGCTCCACTGCCAGTGCCAAAATTAAACTGACTTTCTCCAAATTGCATTGAATGTGATCCACATGGCTGTGCCTTCAGGTACTAAGCAGGAGACCTCAGTCCCATGGGAAGTGCTGCTTTATGAGGCACTCTGTTTTCACAGAACCACAGATTGATTTGGGTAGGAAGGGACCTTTAAAAGCCATCTAGTCAAACCCCCTGAAATAAACAGAGACATCTTCAACTAGATCTAGGTTGCTCAAAGCCCCATTAAACCTGCCTCCCTGAAAGTTTACAGGGATAGGGCATCCACCACCTCTCTGGTGGATGTGCCAGTGTCTCACCATCCTCATAAAATGTTTTTCCTTCTATCTAATCTGAACATGCCCGTCTTTTAGTTTAAAACCATTACAGCCCAGTCCTACTGTAACATGCCCTGCTAAAGTCTGTCCCCACCTTTCTATAAGCCCACCTTAAGTATGGAAATTAATTTCAATTATAAGTATTTCAGGGTGGTTTCATGCAGATGGGAGCAGCATGAGGTCATGGGTGTCCAGTAGTAAGGTTTGATCCCTGAATGAGAAGTGCAAACATGGTGCAAAGTCCCTTAATCCCGGGGTGCTGGGGAAGCAGCATCCTGATGCCAGTGTGCAGAATGCCCTGGCTTTTGCAGGGCTCTGGAAGGCATCCCAGAGCATGCAGGCTGGAAGAGCACTACAGTATCATCTTGTTGGCTCCAGCATCCCAGGAAGTGCTGTCAGATTTCTTTATCCTTCTCTTTTGTTCAGCCATATGAAAAAAAAGTGGTCTCAGCAAGACTGAGAGTTGCTGTGGGGGAATACCAGGCTTAGAATAGTATTTTTCTTTGCCCCGATTGAGCAAAAATACTTGGCATTACAAAAGCTTTGCAAGGCAAAAACTAATTTTCATTTAGACACGCCAGTATTTTTTTCATACTTATTTTCTGACTTTTGCATTCTCCTGTCGTGTTTCAGAATAGAAACAAGTAACAGTATTGATGCTTTCTGCTGCACTGAAACACTTGAGTCCTCTTACTCTACTCCCCCTTTCTCAGCATAAATTTGCCATGTTGAACAACAAAACCAGAGTTGACTCTGTTACTCTCAGTTTTTCAATGGCTACTTCTCTCTGTGGGAACTCATCCATTTCAAGGGCTCTCTGTTATTTTCTGCTCAGACAAATTAGACATGTCATTTTGTGTTTAGAAATTGCTGCTGCTGCCAGCATGAGGAAATGGCCTGGGTGGGAATGCCAAGCCCAGGTGGGAATGCCAGGGGATCACGGGCAGACACCCAAGGCCCTGCTGCTCTGCCCTGATGGTGGATGGATATCCTTGTGCAGAGACCCTGTGGGACAACAGGGTTGTTGGTAGATGCAAATGGAAATAATTGTGAGCAGGCTATGGGGTGTAGGAAATTCCAATTTTTTTGCTAATACAAAAAGATACAGCTGAAGTGCCCCGGCCCCAAATTTTGTTTGATGATGAATCCCAGCAAATATTGTGGCAAACCCCAGAGTGAAAAACTCTAGCAAAGCACCACAGTGAGAAATTAAGCTTTTAAATTTTCCTTATTTAGCAAAGTCTTTCTCTTTTTGCGTAAGAAACTTTAATATTAAAATCTTGTCTAAAACACCTAACTTTAGTGTCTGACATAGCAACTGCAGCCTGGGAGGCAAAATCAGGTCCTTTTTAGGCTTCCATGTAATAAATGGGTAGACAACAGTAAATTAAATGAAAACGTGTCAGTTCAATTCATAAATTCTTCACCTCTGTCAAGCCTAATTTTTTTTAATATCTCCACCCTCAGTCTTTCTATTATAGGAGAGAAGAACCACGCAGCCAATTTTCCTTTATGTTGGTTTAATTGTTGCTCTTTTTGACTTTGAAAAGGATACCGAGTGTTCTCATATATGTAAATGTGCCTGATGGCTTTGGCTGTTCAAATACTAAGGCCCCCAGAGGCACTGGGGTGTCCCTGGGGCAACCTTAATATAAATGTAGGTAGAAAGTGCATTTTTGTATTTGTCCAGCTGTGCAGGCTCACATCTGCTGTTTTCAGGCTTGCTGCCAATCATTGCAGCTCTTACCATTTATTTTTCCTTGCAGGGGAAGAAAGCACCCAGGATAATCCTGCTAAGAGAAAGAAAAGAATCATACAAAGGTGGACTATTGACACTATTTTTGTTACTTTCTTTTTCCATCTATCTGATGTTACTGGCACAGTGGTAGGCATAGCAAGTAGGTTGGAGATGAAAAAGTATGCAAAAATTACATTAAATATTGTGTTGTAGCTACATTCTCTGAACACTCATTTGCCTTGCTATATAATATTATATAAATATAATAATGTTATATTATTCAAACAAGACAAAGAACCTATGGAGGTAAGTAGCAGATTCCCTTCTCCTGCCTCTCCCCATCCTACAAGGTCATCTAAAATAGGCCAAGGAAGTACCCTAGAAAATACTGCAGGGAACAATCCTGCTTTGGCAGGAAAACGCATTGTAAAAGTCCACCAGCTCTTTTTCACTTCCAGTTTCTGTGATCCAGATGACTGGCAAAACTCCTTGGCATATTTGTTTTGGTAGTACATGAAATACTAGGTCTGCCTGTTCAGGTGATGCTGCTTGCCCATACAGAAGAGAAGAACCATGGATGCAGCTGGCATTTCCCAAGTTATGTTTGCCTGGTTAGTCTGACTTGGAAATGAAAAGGAGCACAAAGAGGGGTTAAACCTCTTAAACAAAGAGGGGGCAAAGATTCAAGCCCCTGCACCTGGTAGCAAAAAAAGGAGGTTTTATAAATGAGCATCCAGAGGTTTATCAATGGAATTCAAAATTTATCAAAGAAAATAGTTCTGACAAACAATTTTCCCTCTTATTTCCCCAAGCACCTTCCAACCAGCTTGGTTTTATCACAGGTAAATAACAGTGGCTCATGTCCCCATTATTGTTCTCATTTGAATTTCTCTAAAGTGATCCCTCATTGAGGGATTTCCAAAAACAAGATTAAAAGAGGATTTAAGAAAAAAATTACATTGTCTTTTGAAATGTTGCTTTCTTGTTCATCAAACGTACATTGTGAGGAAGCTCAGTGATGGAGGGAGTCCCAGGGCTGCTCCTCCAACCTCTCTTGCAAGGTTGTTCTGCAAATGGCCCAGCCAGGCAGGAGCTCCTTCCCAGGCAAAATTCTGGCCAGAAGCTTCCCTTGGGGAAGGTCCATGTGCCTCCAGGACCACAGTGTGGGGATGACCATGTCCCAGCTCAAAACCAGAAGAAATGCTTTTGCTGTCACTGTTTGCAGAGGAGGCAAGTCCTGGCTCTTCTGGGAGAGGCAGATCAGAGCCAGCCTGACCCACAGTAATCGTCCTTGCCAGATCCCTGGCTGTCTCTGGAGCAATTTTTCACCTTCAAGGACCTTTCCATCCCAACAATCATGACAGATATTGAAAGACCAATGGGAAAAAAGGACTTCAATTCTAAATCCTTGCCAGCATTTTCTTCCTTTGCTTTTTGGTGCTGGGCTGGCCAGGTCAAGTCGATAAACTGCTCAAAAAAGGTAAATACCACTTTAATCTCTTCCTCCAGTTAATCATGGCAAACCACAGGAAGGCAGATAGTAATTCAAGATTAGCAGTAGCCTTATGAAGCTCACATTATTACCAAAGAAATTTAAAAAGCCACGCACCTCAAATACCTTAGTTTCCATCTAATCCCTTGATAATTAAACCCCAGACAGCAAAAAAAACTTCACACATTATCTTCAAATTCAGCATAATTGGAATGATGCAAATGAATCTAATTTAATCCCTCTTTGTTTCTCACTCCTGACTGTGGAAACAGAATGAAAAGCAGAAAGAAAAATCAAACAAAAGGTGAGATGCCAGAGCAGTTGTGGATTTAAGTTTGTGAAGGTCCATGCTGGGTCATCATGGGATTAGTACAGATAGGCTTAACAAACATACACCATCAAAAGAAGAACTCCAAATAAACCAAATATACCCAGTGGGACCAATTTTGCAAATGCCTTCACAGAATCAGAGAATCATTTAGGTTGGAAAAGACCTCTAAGATCATCAAGTCCCACCACTAACCTAACAGTGCCAAGTCCACCACCAAACCGTGTCCCTAAGTGCTATATCTACTCGACAATGCTTCCTTATGAAGAAATTTTTTCCTAACATCCAGCCTAAACCTTCCCTAGCATGGTTTGAGGCTGTTTCCTCATACTCTACCACTTACTAACCTGGAAAAGAGATCAGCCTTCACCTAGCTACAGCCTCCTTTCAGGTAGTTGCAGGAAGTGATAAGGTCCCCCACGAGCCCCCTTTTTTCCAGGCTAAACACCCCAGCTCCCTCAGCTGCTCCTCATAAGACACGTTTTCTAGATCCGTCACCAGCTCCATTTCTCTTCTGGGAGGGGAGAAGCAGCCCTCATAGCCCTCACAAACCATTGCAGGAATGGATCTGCAGCCTCTTTTCATCTCAGATTGTTTGCAAGCAGCTGTCACCTTTCTATGGCCATTTTTCTTCATTTCTCCAGGGATTTCTGTAACTCAGGAATTGATCATTAGCAAACATTAGGACTCAAAATCATCTGACATTTTGGTGGTATTTATCTGGTTGGCTGTCTGTCTGGATTGAACCATCTTGCATGCTGGAAGGCTGTGATTCTTGAAGAAAGAAGTTGGGCATCAATGATAGCAACACCTCATTTGGATCTTGTGTGTTCCCCAATAGTTGTTGAATATAGAATTATTGATGATGATGCAATTTCTTGTGGGATAATACACAGAACATTAGAGGGCTCAAAGAGAGCAGCAGCTGCAGGCACTTCTCAAGTATCCACTGACCATGGAATGTCCCTGAGCCTCCCAACACAGGCAGGTCCTGACAGACACGTTCAGAGCTGTGCTGAGCCGGGTGCAGAGCAGCACAAAGAGACCCACCTGAGGATCTCCCCAAACAGAACACAGTACTCACAGCTGCCAGTCCCCGCTGAACCTGGGCAGCCTGGAGAAGAGCCCAGAAAGGGCTGCAGGTCTCATCTCAAAACCTGCCCACCACAGCTCACAGGGCAGTGCCACACAGAGGGAAACCTGCTGCTCTTGGGGCTGCAGGGTGACAACCACATTAATAAGGAAAGTGGGGCTGAGCACCACAAACTGTTTTGTCTCGCCAGACGTGAGCCCTGAGAGCTGTAAATCTTGGAGGAGGCCTCAAGCAGGTCTTTGGTCTGTTGCCACCTGTTCCTGGGCGGAGTGGTGTCGTCACCTGTGGCAGCGCCCTGGCTGGCAGAGCCGCCGGGGAGGCACAGCCCCATCCCCGAGCCAGCCGCGCTCCCGTCGGCAGGGCTGGCACGGGGAGGGCTGTGCTGGGAAATCAATCAAAAACTCACACATCTCCTGCCAGGAGAGTCCAGCGTCAAGCAGGTGAAGTTGACAGCACTGGTGGTTAGATAGTTTTCCATTATATGTTCCTGGTTGAGTTAATTCTAGTTTAAACTGTTCTTTAGTTTCAAAGTTTGTTTTTCTCCTTGGGCTCATATTTTTATTACTTTCTTTTTGAACTGGCAGAATGGTTCAACTATTTTTGAAGGGCCTTGGAGAAAGTGGTTATTGTTAAGTAGCATTTTTATCTCTGTTACATTTTCTTCTCTTTGCATCAATGTATCCAGTTTCAAGGTATTCCAGCTTTGGAGTACGTGTGGAAGGTTTGGTTTCTTTGTGTATTTTTTGTTTATTTGTTTGCTTGGTGGGTTGTTTTTTTTTTCTTTTCCCCTGTCCCTATGAAAATATGTTGGACTTAATGCAAAGATAAGCTTTGAAAAACTGCTTTGGTGGCAGTGAATTTTTTCTGTGTGTTTCCCCCCCCCGTTTTGTCGCTTAGATCTTTTAGTATCTTTTTCCTGGTGTGGCCTTGATTTCAGCTCTATTCAGTTCTTATCTCAAGACAGCACTGAATGTGCTCATGGAGTCTCCTAAAAGGGGAGGCAGAGTGAAAGCTACCGATAAGGCACAGTGACAACTACATTAAATTCTTCATATATTTTTGACTTTAAAATGTGCTGGGCAGGAGCTGGGAAGGGGTGGGTGGGGAGGAATATCCTAACAGGAAGACTCGCTTCTTTGTGCTACATGCCGTATTTCTTTGTGCTACATTACCTCCCTCAGGAAGGAGATCAGCATCAATCCCTAAATCCCCTCCATTTTGTGATGGGGTACGCGGAGAGGCTCTGCAAGTTGATGTTTTGCACAGAACAGTGAAAGAAGGGTGGGCGCCTGTCTCTAGAGAGGGGGACGCGCCCGTGCAGACTCAGCCGACGGCACCAAGTTCATCTGTGCCGCTCCCCGCCCTGCTGGGGCCACTGCCGACACGGGACGGGGGCACTGTGCTGGCAGGGGCTCGTCCCATTGCCCTGTTCAGAGGGAGGCGTGGGGTCCATGTGCTGGGGGCGGCTGCGCTCGCTTCCAGCGGCCGGTCCAAGCGGCCACTGCTGCCGACGTTCTCCCTCGGTCCCCGTGCACCCAGCCCTGGACACCTTCAGCCGCGCTATGAGATGCCTGCAGGGTGAGCTGGGGTCCCTGTCCGGCGTTCCCTTATTTGTTTTGCGGGTAAAAATCACACACACACACACAAAAAGGGACAAAAGAAAGGGGGGAGGAAACCCCCCCCCCCCAACACCAAAAATCAGAACTTTTCCCGCCCCGCTGCCCATGCCCGCGCTCGCGGTGCCGGTGGGGCCGGCAGCGAACGCGGGCGGGGCGGGCGCGGCTCCCCGCGGGCGCGCAGCCCCGCGGAGCCCCCGCTCCGCGCTGCCCTGCCGGCCCCGCACTTCCTGCCCGCGGCGGCGGCCCCGGCGGGGCCGGGCAGGGCGATACCAAGTGTCCGGCGCGGCGGGAGCGGCGGCGGCGGGCGGCCCCGGCGCGGGGCTCGGCGCTGCGCACGCCGCGGGGCGGCCGCGGAGCGGCGGTGCGGTGCGCTCCGCCCCCCGGCGCGCCCGCTGCCCCGCCGGGGAAGTTGCGCTCTGTCCCTCGCTCTCCCCGGTCCCTCGGCGACCGCTCCTTCCTCCCCCTCCCTCCCTCCAATGCGCCTCCCGCTCATTTCCTCTTTTCCTCCCCGCTCGCCGCCGCTCCGCAGGCGCGCGGCTCGCCCGGGCGCCGCCGCGGAGTTGTAGCTCCCAGGAAGCCGCCGCGCCCCCGCGCAGCCGCCGCCGCCGCTTCCAGGCCGCCCCGGGACCCCGCTCCGCCAGCCGGGTAAGAAGCCGGGGCCGCTCCGCCGCCGCCCGCGGAACGGCGCGGAAACTTCGGCGGGGCTGCGGGAGGTCTGCGCGCTCTCTCCTGCCGCGGGGACTGTCGGAGAGGGAAGCTGGAGGGAGGGGGCTGATTTCTGGCTTTCGGCGTGGGTATTTTCGGGGAGAGAGGGCTCAAAACGTCCTGTCTGGATTGCGGGCGCGGGGCGCTCCGCGCATCTCTCACATCCCCGCGGGGCGCGGAGCGGGGCGGCTGCTCCCTTGGCCGCCGGGAGATGCGGAGCGGATCCGGGCGCCCTCTTCGCCTCCGGGGGATGCGAGCGGATCCCCCTCCGCCGCCGCGGGGCTGCGGTGTCAGCGCTCGCCTCGCCCCGAGCAGAGGGAATTGCCAGCGTTTCCCCTGCCCTCAGAAAACCCCAAGCCGTGTGTGCCTGTGTCCTTGTACGTCTGTAGCTGTGCGGATATCTGTGTGTGCGGATCCCCGTGCAGCCCGCGTGTGTGTGCTCGGCTGCGTGAGCCTCCCCGATGGTGAGGGGCGTTTCGCAGCTCTGCTTTATGGTGGTTAATGGTTTACCCGGAGAAGTTCCCGACGCACGAATGTTACAGGGCCCTTTGAGTCAACTCCTACAGATCCGGACTTCCTATTGCCAACCTTCCCAAACGACCTTTAAAAAATGCTGGCGTTTGCCCCTGGTGAGCTGGCTTTTTTGTCTGTCTCCTCGCCTGGGAGATGTCCGGGGCTGTGCTGGAGGCTGGATGGCTGCAGCCAAGGTCACCCCAGTTCCCCGAAAGCTGGGCAAGGGGGGACACCCTGCTCCTGTGAGGTTGTGGCAGCAAAGGCATCTGCTAGCCGTGGTTTGCATCAGGCTGCCGGGGGACCTGCTGGAGCACATGGCTCCAGCACACACTAGCTGCCGAAGTAGGGAGAATGACAAGAAATAAGAAATAAAACAAGGCAAGTGTGTTTACAAGTAAGTTTCTATATAAATATAGAAAACTCCTGCTCGGTTTGGGAAAAGGTCATCTTATGCATCGTCGGGAAGGAAAGGTTTGCTGAGAAAAACTGCTGGGTGCTCAGTAGGTCTGTGTCTCCTGCTCATAGCTGGGTGATTTATACCTGTGTGACAAAATCCTGGGCTTTTTCACAGGAATACTTGTAGGCAAGCACTGTAGCTGAGCATTGTCCTGTAATCCCATTCACAAGGGAAAATCTGGTAGGAAGATCAAATTTTCTCTGTGGGAGGAAGAAAGGAGGAAACAATCACTCCCTCCCCAAAATATTTCCCGATTTTCCTAATGGGAGCCATTTGTCGTAATTTGAGGTTCAAAAGCTCTTCTTGCCTGGGGTGAAATTCGACCAAAGACTGGGGGACTATTTGAGCAGCCACTGATACCCACTGACACCATGCTGTCTTACATGGGGTCCACTGGCATTGCTGGGTACTTTTGGCCAGGAGGAGCCTCACTGCTTGTTCCAGGGCTGGGTATCGACCTCGCTTGTGACCCCTCAGCTCTTCTGAGATGCTTGGATTGGGAACCCTTTGATTCAGGTGAATGGATCTTAGAGCTGAGTGTGTCTGACTATTCATGTAGCGTGGTGGGGCTTGGGGAAGAAGGCAGATCATCTCACGTTTTCCTTAGGTTCGGTGTGGAGGTGCTGGCCAGCCAGCAGGACATGCATCACCTCGTCCTCACACCTATTCTCTGCATTTCTTTGTTTCTTGCCCTTCTCTTTGTAGAGGTGGAAGTGTAGGGAACTGTGAGGGGAAAAAATGGGTGCCACTCTAGAGTGGCTGTTGCAACACTGTCAGGAGCTCTGCTGAGGAGTCAGCTCTGCTGGCAAAGAAAGTGCTTTTGTTGGCATAGCTTAGACTGTTCAGGGAATTGCTACGGTGCTGGAGCAGGGTTTGCTCTTGCAGCTGGCTGCTTGCACCGGCAGGAACTTGTGTAGGCAAACCTTTCTAGCTCTCAGATGAGGCTGCCACTCTCTGGGTGCCGGCGATGCTTTGCTCGCTGCTGGCACTGTGGTGCCCCCATTCTACCACCCCAGCTCATGGGCATGGCAGTAACATGGGCCAGTGGTTGGGAGCTGGGGATAGAGATTAATTTGTAGCCTAAGCAACATTAAACTTGGATTATGACTCCACAAAAAAAAGAAAAGAAAAAAGAAAAAAAAAAAAGAGAAAAAACCCCATGTAATCTGGGTTTAGAAATGTTGCAATTAAAAATACGCATGCAACGTGATTTTATTTATTTTTTTTTTACAAGCAAGGCAACATTCTTTTGAGTGTTGATTACTTTGACATGGGGGAGAGAAGAATGCTGGTAGATCAAGGGGGCAATGTGAATTAAAATTCTGTATCATTGGGTTTTTTTACTTTGTTTAGTAATGTGAAACTGTAAGGAATGAAGTTGCACTGTTTGCATGTGCAAGATGTACTGATACTCATGGGAAGAGGATCTCGCACATTTCCAAAGGACTGCTGGAATTTCCTTCAAGCATGACTTTTAGGTCAGATTCAGGAAAAAATGCAATGTGTTTTCCAGTTAATGGAAGAAATACAGACTTTTTTTTTTTTTTTTTTTGGATGTGTTTTCCATCATGTTCTTAGGATGCTTTCCATAATGTCTATATGTGGGATCAGTTTCTTTGTTCATTATCTGTATTAGAAAATTGTTTGTGTCCAACATATGCATCTGCATTGAGCTTAACTTGGACAGAAGTTAAATTTCTTTTGGCAAGAGGATTATCTTACATCGTGTTAACTGTGTTACTGTATTGTGTGGGATGCTACCCATGGATAATGAAAGGATTTGCTTTTCCAAAATTGTTGAAGTTTGGCTTTAATAGACAGAACTTGTTTTTGATCAGTGCCTAAAATTTCCATTGTTCCAATAATCCTCTACCAGCCGGAGAGGATAACAAATGCAAGCAGTTATCTTCACTTCCTCAGTCTTCTGCTGTATAAAGGGTTCCACTAGTCGGTTTTGTTTTGCTAACCTGCTAATTAACCCATTGATTTCTACATTTCTCGACTTACCCAGATAAATAGCCTCTGCCTGTTGTCATGCTCTGCTAGCAAAGTAATTGTGAATCCTTGAATAGTGGGGGCAAATGCTCTGTGAGGAGCTCCCTTCTTTACCTCTCAGACTCTTTCGGAGGATAGGAGAGAATTTTCAGCTGAATCTCCTGGAAATGTGACCTTTCTGGAAGTCTGGTGTTGCTTGATGACTGGGAGAGCCACAGGGCTGACCGCAGGATGAATTATGCATTCTCCTGCTCTGATTGTGTTGGAATTAGAAAGCAGGAGTGGGGGGGTGGGGGGGGCAGATCAGTCTTGTAATCTAAGAAATATTGCAGTTCTTCTGGATTGCACTGCATGAAAGATGCCTTTATTATTATTATTGTTAAGAAGTGCTGCTTATCATTTGCACAGTCGGATTGTAGATACCTGTGAGTAACCAGTGTGAAAGAAATGGCAATGGTAGTTGTGTGTCGGGTTGTTTCAGTGTTTCTTGTCCTGTAGGTGTGTATCTTTTTAAAATCAAAGAAAGCAGCAAGTAGTTTAAGGAACTCTCCCTGGTGATCAATGTTAGTTGAGATACTTGGAAACCCATGCCAAGCAGCATTCTGTTCAAAAGATGCCAGCTACAACCTGGCCAGCCCTTTTCTTCCCTTGCATGTACAATGTATTTCCCAGTGATTGAGCTGCCTGTCTGAAGCGGCACAATCCCCTTGAAAAACAAGAAAACTTAGGCGTAGCTGTAGTTGCATGCACTTCAGGCATTAGCCTTTGAGACCTTTAGCCAGTTTTTTTGGTGACAACTTCAAATATGTTTTAATCTTTTTTCTTTTTCTGCCCTCCGTTTTTAAAGGAAGTCAGACTGCCTGATGGGGAGGAGTGCAGCTGCATAATTGCACATTTAACAGCTGGGGGGAAAAAGGATGCTCGCTGGTATTTCACTTGCTGTAATCTTAATGTATTCAGAGAGGTGTTTAAGCTGATGGTGCCCCTTTAAATTTCCATTTGGGTTGGAGAACACTGGATTGGTGACAGGGACACTTGGAGACTTCAAGGGTGGAAGGCATGGCTTGCACCTTCAGAGATACTTGCTGAAAAAAAAGGCGTACTGGGATCCTGATATGTTTGCCAAAAGCAACAGCTAAACTTGGGCAGCTGGTTTAGCAATTAAATAATGTTTTTGTTTTGGACAATGGGTTTATCGTAATGAATTAGCCGGTGGACTAGTCAGAGTGGCAAAGGGGTTTGTTTTTGATTCCCCAACCATGCAGCATTCCAGCATCGGGCACGTACTTCCCAGCAATGGGAGTGCAAGAAGCATTTCACACCAATTGTCCGGGAGTGGGAGCATGTACACCCGCGTGTCCCTTGTGTGGACACCCCAGATTCTTGTAATCTCTTGAAAACAGAAACGTGATGGATGGTATAGCTTGGGCATGGAACAAGGAAAGACATGATGCCTTGTGCTTAGAAGTTGGCGTGTGGCTCATGCAAAGTCATTTTAGAATAGTCGGGGGCGGTGGTGGGAGGAGGGAGGAAAAGAAATGCCTTCAGGGGGCTGGGAGCCAGAGCGTGGGCGTGCTGCAAGCCGTCCTGCCAGCCTTCTGCACCGCTTCTCATTCACCTCTGCTCCGCACAGCCTGGCCTGCCTCTGCAGAAAGGAGCTTCTCCTTGCTCGGCGGTATCAGGAATTTTTTTCAGGTTTCTTTTTTTTCTTTCGAAAGGGCATTATGCGCAGGATGCTCTGTTCTTGGCAGCTCGCCCACTGTGTGAGGGGAGAATGCTTGCTGGTTTGGTCACAATGCAGATAGCCAGTGTCAAAGCCAGTTAGCATTTGCAAGGCATCCTTTCCTTTTTCTCTTAAATAAAGCTTTTTTTATTTAGCAGGCAAATTTTGTTCCTCCAAACACAATCACTTTCTTAAAACTTATCTGGGGAGAAGCAGACTTTTCTTTGTAGAGCAGTTTGGGGCTGCTGGATTAAAAAAAGCTGCTTGTGTGTGAGGAGAGTGGGAGTTACATGGGAAGATGTTGTGGATGCATAACCATTAGCACCAACTTTGATTATGAAATGTGTGTTCAAAAAATAAAGGCAACCATAAGCACTCTGCACTGCTTAGGAATGGGCCTGGAAGCAACATCTGTTCAATGTGTTAGAAGACACTTGAAAACCCTGTGTCTCACTTGCCAGAGCTGAAGGGAAGGCAGCAGCCCAAAACCTGGGTTTGGGAGCAGGGACCTGGCAGGAGCTGCCTGGCCAGTGGGTATCACAGGCAGCTGCCTTTCATCATCCTCTGCAGAGTGATCAAAGCACTGTCCTGGAACAAGCTGGGGTTTCTGCTTTTCCTTCTAATTTCCAACTCAAGATTCTTTTTCAACAGTCAATACCCCTGTGTCTTGTATCACCTCTCTGATCTCCCCTCCGTGGTGTCCACCCTCCTAAAGCTCTTGTACTGAGAGATCTGGAGTCACAGTATGGGGCAGGGGGGGAAGAAAGTGGGCTCAGCATATAAGGCCCTCCATGGTTAGTCACCACGATTTTTGCTGGGCTGGGTTTTATTGCCCTTGAGCTCATGTCTGTCAGCTTTGCTTCAGAGGGGTTCTGGGAGGCTTTCCAGAAAATGGGTGCTCCTGTGTGTAAGAGTTTATTAAAGGAGGCACTTATGCCAAATAAAACGTGGGTTGGAAACACAGATATTTGACTGTTGTGGTATCACACTGTGTTTCTGAAAGTCAGAACCATTTAAATGGGAATGAGCACATGCTTGTGTCCAGCCTCTCGAGTGGCTTTGTGCAATGAACCCTGGATGGTTGCATCCAGCTGGAGGACCAAGATCACCCCTGATGTAAGAAGCCAGATTTCCCCAAATCCCATGGCGAATGATTTCCCTTGGCTTAGGCTTGATGTGAAGCAAACTGGCTGGAATCAGTTGTGTGAGACCTTTTGATTTCAGGTGGTTCCCCTGCTCTTTGGCAAGGGATGGTTCACTGGGTGCTGCACTCTCAGTGATGGCTGAAGCCCCTTCTCTGGATGTCAAGAGTTTGGTCACTGCTCGTGCCTATCCCCCAGGGAACACAGTGTCAGCCTGAGGTGCTGTGCTGCTCCACGCCAGGCTTGTCCCAGGAGCAGCCCCTCTGCCAGGACAGTTAGGGTTTCTTTCTTCTAGGATTATCAGAAGATGCCTCAAAAGATAATTTTTTTAAAGTGAAAATTAGATTTCATTCCAGCTGAGGGTAATTGAAGAGGTGGTAATGGTCTGAAAGTAAATGAGATTCTGCTCTATAGACTGCAGCCACAACTTTCTGTTCTGCTTGTGTCACGCTTCTTAAAATGGCATTCATTCCTAAATCTGGCCCTAAAGCTCTGTTACAAAGAGCTGTATTTGTCTCAGGAGATAGGAAAAGATCACACTTTAATTTTAATTCATTCTCTAGCCCTAGTCTCCCATCTCCTTAAGGATTCCCTGAACCTGCAGGCTGAATTTCCCAGCCAGGTTTGTCCCCATGGGAAGCCTCCTGACCCCAGTGGGATTTGCAAGAGAGCAAAGAGTCTGTCTCATCCTGTTCAGATGGAACAGCCCTCCAAAGCAGCTTGCAGTTTCAGGCTGAATAATCTGTCACTCCAGCAATGCTTCTCTACCAGTCACAAAGAAGAGAGGAATCTCTGCAGGGGAAAATTCCATTGCTGACACCTGCTGAGGTACCACTGGACTGTCCAGAGTGGAGGACAGATGCAATTGCTGAGCCTGTCACAGGGGGGGATCTCCCTGTCTCTCTTCTGACAAAATGTCTTGGTATACACAGGGTTTGCCAGATCTGATCTGCTCAGTCACACCAACTGTGATTTCTCTTCGTTCAGGTCTCCTGGTATTTGACTCTGTCTTTCGTGGACCCTGCTGTGGGCTGTTGGCAGGCTGTTCACATGGCGTGTGCTGGAGCTTTCCAGAAGTCCTGTCCCTTAAGTAAGGCAAGCTGTTCTGAACTGATACCACCAGAAACAGCTGAATTTACTGCGTGCTTGTTTTTATGGGTGCAATTCAGAAGGCAGAGTTTGGAAATGGAGGTGCACTTGCTAGCCATTTCCAGAGCTCTGATTTGTTGCAGGACACATTCAAAGATGACCTTCCTCAGCATTTGGCTGAGCCATCACCTTCTGGGCACCAGGGGCTTCACAGCCAGGCATTGGTTAGTCCCATTTGTGTTGGGACGTTTTGAATTAGTTGTGCTTTGTTTTCAGATGCCCACTGCAGGTGCTGGGGTCTTCTGTGTATCACTAATGGTTTGCCAGCTTTTTATGCTTGGTGAGGAGACGTGTTTCTAACAAAAATGCTCTGTGCTGCTTGCTCAGTTCCAGGAAAGGATTGCAAAAATATTTTGGTGGAAGTTCTGGTATTCTTTAGTCATATGAATGCAAAAGTCCAGGCTGACTATTGAATATTAATGGCTCCTCAGGGGCTTGTGAGAAGTGTGCCTTGAGGTGGAGTGGCCTTAGATGGAAAGATGAGCTGTGAGTGGCACTGGGTTCCACCAGGGGTTTGATGCTGTGCCTGCTGCTTGCCCTGCGTGCACACTCCCTGTGTCCTGCCCAGTGTTGGAATGCAGTGGGGCCTGAGGAAGATGTGCAGGTGCTGGGGCAGAGCAGCACTGCAGGCTGAGCTGCTCAAGGCCAGCCACCACTGCCATCTCTCTCTGTGACTGTGACATCCCTGTGCCAGGTTCTGTGTCTCTGGCTGCAGCCTGTGGCTGCTGTGTTGTGGAGCTCACAGGATGCCAGTTTGTCACTGCCTGTCTCCTCTCCTCCCCCATCTCACCCTGCTGTCCACATCAAGCCGTGGTGATGCCAGGCTCCTGCTCATGATATCAGCCTCCATTTAAGCCCATTTCTTAACTGGTAGTCAGAAGTGGGTGAAAGGAGAGGGAAAAATCCCTGACTGGAGTAGCAACGGTGACAGGTTGCAAAGACATCAAGGTGGTCACCGTCAGACTCCTCCAGAAGCTTGGCTTCTCACAGGATATGGCTCCCACCAGGTGAAAAGACAAGGGGACTTCCAGCATTGTCACCCAGGTGTCCCTGTGGCTCCTGAGGAGGAGTTTGCCCAGCTGTGTTCCAGACAGCCCTGCTGCTGGCTGAACCCATCTGCCCTAGTTGTGCCAAGACAGACTGTGCCAAGGTAAGCTGTGGGCTGCAGGAGGGCTGCCTGTGAGGAAGTGGCAGCCTGTCCTGGCATAGCAGGGAAGACCCCTCAGCTTAGAAAAATCTTTTTCACCTGCGGATGATATTTTACAGCCTCTGAAACTGTGAGTGATGTGTGCTGGAAGTTTTACGCTTAACGTTGCTTTTCCAGCTCTCTGGAGGTTAACAAGACACTGGTGCATCTGGTTTTTGCTCCTCTTCCAAGGTGGTTTTCCCCTTATAAAGATGAGAGTGTGTAGATTTTTTTAAATGAATAAATGATCTGCCCAGGAGCAGTAGTTTGTGATAAACTTAATTTAAATGCAGCTGCATTTTCTGTAGCTGGAGTGTGGTTTTATGTAGCATGAAAAAGCCTCAATATGCAGAGAGAATTAAGGTTATGTGAGGCACCTTGGCTCTGCCATAACGGCTTATATCACTATAATTTGGGTTTTGAAGTAATTCAGGCTTCATTCAGTCCTTGGAAAGTTTTTGAACTATTTCAACTATTGATCTCTTATGCCCCTCCATCTGGTATCTTAGCTAATATAAATTACAGTCTCCTGTAATAAAAGGCAGTTGACACTAGGCCCTATGTAGCTGCTTAGCAAATCTTATTTTAGCAGATACCTCCCTTCCCGTGACCTTCCTCATTCATTATATCACTCCCAAATCTTTATTGTGTAACTTGAACGTAATGTTTAGTTTAGAGCATCCTGTGAAGCAGGGAAATGCAACTGAAAAGGAGGCTAAAAAGGGGAAGAGAGAAACTTCCTGTCCAGTGAATGTGTAATTGCACAATTTAGTTAATTGTATTGGAAAAAAGTTTAAGAGGAGATAGGGTAAATAGCTGGCACTGTCCCCAGCTGCCTGTACCCTGTTTGGCTGTGGGCTGACTGCTAGGGTGCAAATGTGGCATTTGTCAGTAGTCTTCTTGGGGGAAAAAAACCCAACAAGCCAACATCTAAACAACTCTGTGATTCAGTAAGGGAAGTCAGGAGGGACAAGAGCCAAAACTGACATATAATGCAGAAATGCAATCTGGAAATTTGGGTCAGGGGGAATTGCTTCTGCCGCCACTGAGATGAATCTGTGGCAGAGTAGCCCATGATGTAGTTCATGAAAGGCCTGGTTGGCATGCAGGTTTCTCCTTTGCACAAGCTTCTTGTGGCTTCTGTTGATTTCCCTGCTGTTTCCCTGAATCTGGCAGGGATCACTGCTTGCTATGATAACATCAGTCAGAGATAAGATTCTTGTACAGAAGGCTTCAGGCTGTCAGTGGTTTAACTACCTCTTTCCAGCTGTGTTCAATAAATAAACCTTTGGGAATTCTCTTTGGGAATGGGGTTTTTGGAGGTGTGGAACAAGAGTAAGTCACTGCAGACCTAAGCTACTAATGTAGGTCCTACCTTTTCAGAGTCTGCCCCAAGTGTTTCTGTGCTATAAGGAGAGCTCCAGCACAGCAGATATGCAATGAATATGTATAGGGCAGCACGGAGCATTTTCTAAAATCCCACAGGAAACATCTAAGGTAATAGATGTGTTCATTTGGTAGGATTTCTGTGGCTTCTGTGAGCCCAACTCTGATGTCTCACAGCTAAGGCGTGATGTTCCTGCTTGGGCAGGAGCATAAGTCACAGCCTTCCAGACAAAGATGTTGGTCTCTTAGTCACTTGGAGAGTTTAATTTAAGCTCCCAGGTGAATATCTTGTGCTCTCAAGGACTTGTTGACTTACCTGATAGACTGATTGCCAAGGGAAACTGAGAGAAAACAGGACAGAGATTATACCACCATCCCTGCAACACCCAACAGACCCACTCTCCTGTTTTAAGCTGGTGATTTTTTCCTTTTTTTTTTTTTTAAATTATTTTTTTATGGTTTTTGTTTTTGTTTGGTTTTTTTTCAGGATTTAAATTGATTTGTTGTTTGTTTGGTTTTTCAATGGTACAGTATGGGGTAATGGTTTTAAACTCAAGAAAGGTTGCTTTAGACTAGATGTAAGGAGCAAGTTTTTTACCATGGGAGTGGTGAATCATGGACACAGGTTGCTCAGAGAGGTGATAGATGCCTCATCCTTGGGAACATTCAAGGTGAGGTTGGAAGGCGTTCTGAGCAACCTGATCTAGTTGAAGATGTCACTGCTGGTTGCAGGGGTGCTGGACTGTATCACCTTTAAAGGTGCCTTCCAACCCAAACTATCCTATGATTTTACATCCACAGTTCTTTGTTCTTTCTTCCCTCTGAGGGGTGGACCTGGCTTTGCATTTCACTTCATTGTTACAGATTAAATTCACCACACAATGTCAGGGTGGCT
This sequence comes from Phylloscopus whistleri, assembly GCA_017589585.1. Lineage (NCBI taxonomy): Eukaryota > Metazoa > Chordata > Aves > Passeriformes > Phylloscopidae > Phylloscopus > Phylloscopus whistleri. The sequence goes on from JADMLD010000548.1 coordinate 2,543,976, forward strand.
TTGTGAACAGATGTTAAGTACCAGTGATACAGCAACAGGCTTCAGGTTGCAAAAATTTATGTTGGAAGGTTGTCTAAGTAAACTGCAGAAGGGAAACCCTGGAGGCAGAGAGCTGGCAGGATTTGGACGCCTACTAAAAATGCAGGCTGCTTTACAGCATGTGAAATCAAAGCAGCCTGGAGCCTGGTGAAGTTGCTCAGTCAATAGGTGTAGAAGGTGCTCCAAATAAGCAATACATGGCCTCCAAGGAATGTTTCAAACTCCTCCCTGTTGCTGTTTCCTGATACTGTCAGTTCCCGGTGTTTCCTCCATGCTCTGGCATTATTAATATTCTCATAGTTACTGGAGGTGTTGAAACACATTGCTTAGGTGAAATGGTAATGGGAGAGGTGCCACTAGAGGAATCTGAGGCAGAAATAGGAGGGCAGCAGTTTGTGCTGTGGACACAGCATCAATCTCTCTCAACAGTACCAGCCTCTCAGGTGATGCACAGTCTGAGGTGTTTCTGTATGGCAGCTACAGCAGGGTATTGAGAAGAACACTTGAATTTAGCTTTTACATTAGCCAGTGTCTAATTTCCTAATTGTAGCACCCTGGAGGTCAGGGAGGGCTGGAAAACCTGCTCAGAAGCCTGCACTGGGATGCAATGGCATCTGGGCTCTCTTGGGTCAGGTTGACAGTGCTCTTGGGTAGTGATTGTCCTTTGATGGCCAGAGTGAACTGACCAACAGCTCTGCTGTTGGGACCTAGAGGCCTCTGCTTCTGCCAGGGAGTTAGTTTCCTGGCTTTGTGGGTTGAATCGTATCTTGAGGTGGGCTCCAGGCATGGTGGCTTATGGGCCTGGTGTGAAAGATGGGGAGGAGATGGGGGTGAGATGTGAGTGGGAAGAGACTGTGCATTAGAGGAAGGGGTGAGTGGACACACTCCAGAGCAGCTGGGCAGCCAGCACAAGTGCTGGCCTGGTTGCACATGCTGTCTGGGTGCATCCACAAGCATGTGCAGAAGTGAACAGCCAAAGCTGAGGTGTGGTGGTGGGTGATGAGTGAGCTGGCTGGGGGGGACTGGAGGAAAGTTAGAGTAGAATAGACCAGCTCAGTTGCAAAGATCCCACAATGATCATTGAGCCCAACTGCAAAGCAAGTGACAGGACAATTAGTTCTTCTTATTATTTCTGATTGCTACCCACACGTGAAGGGGACAGCAAAGTTGTGTATTCTACAAGCCCTCATCAGTTTGCATTTGCAAGAAAAAGATAAAAAAAAACTCCACCCCAAATTTATAAAACAGCAGAAAAAGAAATTGCAAATAAGGGCGTGCAGAGACTTAATGTAGTCCTGGGAGTATCTCCACGGCTGCATGCAGAGTTTGCAGGCAGGTCACGCCATCCACAAACGTGGCAATGTTAATAACAATATTGATTTGTCTTAATGCAGTTATGAAAGCTGAACCTTGGAGGTGTGGGAGGGCCTTATTGGTAATTGGCATCAAGATTGATGAAGGAGAGTATCAGCCAAAGGTGAGCAAATGGAGGCTAGAACAGGGCATGGTAAAATAGTGACCAATACAGGAAGAAAAGCGCCCACAGCGCTTGAGGCTTCTCCATCAAGTAGAAAGAAATCTGCTTAAAAGGTAATACCTCTGACTCAAGGTAAAGGAATGGAGTTAAAATCACTTCGAAAAACAAGACAAAAGTAAAGGTGTCTGGAGTGTCTTTGGTGCAAGCCAAGGCCTGTCCTAGGATTCTGCAGGACGTGGCAGAGCTGCAGTGCCTGTGGGGCAGGTGGGGGTGGGTGATATCTGACCCTTCAGAAAGAGTTTTACCCCTGTCAGATCAAAACGTGTTCTGAAAAAATGATTTGTCACCTTGGTTTCTTAGGTCTCTCAATTAAGCTCTTTTTGTAAGGAGGATCTTTACACATGTTTATTTGGAGCAGTCTTCCTCTTAAGCTTTTTGCTAGCAGCTCTGAAAATAGTAGACTGATGCACTCACCTCTTCCTGCCCAGCCTCCAAAAGTTTCTGACATCTCTTCCTTTAATTCTGCTTTGTAATTGAATTTCTGCCATGAGTTTCTTCTGTTAATTCATTTATAGCATACTTTTAATTGTCAGTGAATTTGAATGCTGCATGGACTGTAAAGAGAAATTAGTGTGTGCTAACCAGTTACCCTGTACTCCTGCAGGTTGGAACAAACCTACATATGATTTCAGACATCCCTGAAAGTCTTTTGGGATGTCAAAATCCAGCATCTGGACTGTGAAATTCTATTTACTTTGAGCAAATACATATGGCCAAATAATATTGCACTATTTGGCTTGTTGGATGGGGCAAGTACAACAATTTTGTAGTAGCAACACAGAAGAGAAATTAAAAGAGTTTGTGGGTTGTGTTTCCTAGTTTGCCATTGAGCAAGTTCAGTCCTTATCTTGTTTTTCCATTGGGGTTCGTTTGTTTTGCAGCTTGGAGAAATAACATCCATCACTCTGTAAGATAAGGATATTAAATTTTTATCATAAAAAGATGTTAAATCTAAAATGATTTGCTTAAGTGTTTTTGTTGCTGCTAGGTTGCAACATTTATTAGTGCCTGCCCATGGATCTCAAGGGTAACAGAAAACTTCACGGTAGCAGAAGGTTTATTGGAATTTACTTCCTGGGGGCAGAAGATTGGTGTAATTAAAACCTGTACTGATGAGGAAAGCTACCAGGGTAAAATAAGAACTCAGTAATTTAGGGGGCACACACTTAAGGAGTTTTTTTTTCTCTTTGTCTTTATTTTTCCTTCCAGGCTCTTTGGGCCTTAGGGAAGTGTGTTTGAAACTACTCCCCAGATAATGGGAGGGTGCATGTGGGAAGGTTGGTCTGCAGTACAAGCCATTCAACCAGCATCACTCACCAGTGACTGGAGAGAGGGCACGTTCAGGGGGTGACTGGTGACCCTATGTCAGGGCAGGGTACCCTGACCTCACTTCTGTGACACTTGTTCTGTTCTTGTGATTTGTAGAAGGAGCTGCACTTCAGCTGGCTGCTTGTCTTCTTTTCAATTTCTTCTTGGTGTTTACTTCTGAAAACCTGTGGAGAGTTTGTGACGTTACCATAACAATCAAAAAGCAAAATATATACTGCTAAATTTTTTAAAAGAAGGAGATGGAATTGCAGTGCAGTCACTCTGACTTTTATTACAGTGTTTTTCTGGAAGTTGATAAATTATTTCCCACCTAGTCATCTTCTGGGTGCTTATGAGTAACAGTCAGCATGGATTAGTTTGGAACAAATAATGTCAGACATCCTAATTACTCTCTGGAGTAGGCTAACAGGTCCTGTAGATAGAAAAAGAGCAGATGATATGATTTACTCCAATCCTAGTTAAGTTTTTGGTAATGTTTTGATATTCATAGAAAAAAAAAAAAAACCAAAACTAAGGAAAAGAAATTTTGTTGAAAGTTATGGATAGTGCAAGGTTGGTGTGCTGACTTAGCTTCTATGTGTGATCAAGTTTAGAAGTAGTGTTGGGTGAGGATTTCCAGAAGTGGACCCTATGGCATGGGTCATTGTTATTGATGCACTTGATAGAATGCTGGTTCAGACTCACCAAGTAGCACCAAACTAGGGGATGTTGCAAGTACTTGGGGGGAGAAAGGTATTTATTTTCAAGTAGCTTTGGACAGAACCAGAAGATGACCTTGGAGGGTCCATTACTCTCACCAAAAGGCTTCAGTGTGGCCCTGCATTTATCTCTGGTGGATGGGTTGGCTGTACAGAATACTCAGGGGTGGTTGGAGGGCCTGCACTGAAAAGTGTTGTGGGGTCATGGTGGGTCATACATTGCTTTTCCAGTGTCATCCTGCCCCAACAGAAGCAGACACATGCTCCCATAAACAGGGGGATGGACTTCATGTCCAGTGTTGGGATCTCCTGGTGCTTTGGCATTGCAGGAGTACTGAAGCCTGAATGGGGCACTGCACCTGATGGAAGATGTAAAAAAAAATGAAAAAGTCTGGTGAGGCTCTACATAAGAGAACTCAAAAGGAAAGATGGGAAGGAATAAGGGTGTTTGGTCTGGAGAGAAGGTGTAGGATTGGCATGAGGAGTTACAGTGTCAGCAAACAGCAGCAGCTTACTGTAAGGGGAGAAATATGAAACCCTCTGTCTGTAGGGGTTAGGGCCAGTGGAAATGAATGTGAGTGGCACCATGAAAAGCAGGAACTCGTGTTTGTAGGGATGGTGAAGTATCGAAGGAGACTTGTTGGGAGGCTTTGTCTGGGATGTCTGTGGCTGGGGTTTGGCATTGGGCAGACCACATGTGTGTGTGTTAGGTGTGGGCTGGAGGCACCTGGGAGCTAAACACAGTGAGATTTTGTTTGCAGAAATTATAGGGTTACTGGGTCAGACAGGGATCTGGTAGAAAAGCAGTTGGTGTATTGGGCTAGAGAAGATGAATTCTTCCCAGCTGAGCTTGGCCTTGGTGGTGGAGGAAAATCATGGTCAGCTCTGAGAGAGAGGGAATCAGAGCAAGTCACTTGCTTTCGATTTTCTAATCCACAGATTTTGAGAGATTAGGAATCACGGGAGAAGGTGAACCTTGCTCCTGGTGCTCTTATCTGTGACTCCTTAAAGGCTGATAAACCCTCAGCATCCAGAGCTGACACATGCTGATGGGATGCAAATTATTATATTTTTTTTCCTTGAGAAACACGCTCAGTGAGGGGAAAGTGATTTCTAACCTTTCAGAGCAATGCTTAGTGGCTGCAGTAAACTTGGAACTGGCTCTCATATTTTTTGTTTATTTTGTTCCAGTTTTTACATTTTGATGTAGTAATATTATTTGGTATGAGCCAAGAAAACCTTCTGAATCTGAACTCGATAATTGCTTATTTTGAAAGATTACTTTTTATAAAAAAAAAAATTAAAGTAAGAAGTGTGATTCCAACAGATTATTAAACATCAGAAGACTGCTGTCTGAATTCAAGACAAATCTCTGCATTTTTCAACATGGAATTCTTTCTTACTTCAGGACAAATAATAAAATGCAAGTGCATAACAAAACTGTTTCCCATTGTAGGGTAAGAACTGGACCAGGGATTTTGCATTTTTAGACTATTTCTGGGGTTTTTTTTTAACTGGGAACGGTAGCTGTTACCGGGGAGGCCAAGAGTGTGAAGATTGTCACTTAGAGAAAACTGTAATGTAAAGCATGTTTGGTTTGTGTCTTTTCTTCCAGGTAATCGAACCCTGTGGACTTTCTCTGAAGAGATTCCAAAATAGGTGGTGAGTACTTTGCAGAGCCTGCTCTTTTCAAGACACAACTAAATGAGAAAATACAAGCTTTGTTTTTTGTTTTGCTCTGAGTGCAGAAGTTTGCATTTGCTTAGGTAATGAGGTGCTTTAATTTTAAAGCTGGCAGGGCTAATCTTTGAGCAGGGCTTGGTTGTCAAAATGTTAAGCTTTGCACTTAATAATAACCTTTGCACTAAAAATAATTTCCTGAGATTGGAGAAGTGGATTGTTACATTTTAAAAAATACTTGATTTAGGGAAAATCTGTACAAATTACGTTGTATTTTTTACTAAAAGCCTACACACCCCACTGGGGCAGTGTTTTCTGTGTCAGAAAGCAACCTTAGGATGTTTTCCCTTCTGTTCTGTCCAAGGTGTTAATCTAAAGGAATGCAACTTCAGAGAGTTAAATGAGCTGCATAACCCATGCTAATCTTTGCCACATGTGACTGATTTTGTTCTGCCTGCACCCAAGGCTTCCATGTATTTCATTTGTATGCACTTCATTAGGTTCTTATTTGTAAGTGAAACATTAAATCAGTCAAGAGCTGCAGGAGGATGAGATGGCTAAGGGCTGCCAATGTGGTGCCATTGCAGGTGCAAAGCCACCTCTTATGCTGATGTCAATCAGTGCAATTTATGTTCCTTTGCTGGAGCTGGTCTCTCCACTGGTGCCCTCTGAGACTCTGCTCTGTAACACCCTTTGCTGTTTGTTTTTGTTGTTTCTAGAGAAATACATACTCTGTTTCCTTTTTCAATTCTAGATTTCTTTCCCCTGAGATTAACCAAATTATATAATTACCCATTAATTCCTCAGGAAGTTCATTCTTTCGTTGCATTTCCCTAGTGCACAGGATACAAGCTATTAGAGCTCTTGTGTGTTCAGACTGACTAATGAACGAGGGCAGAATGCCCCAAACCTCTAATGGACTTCTCTGTCTTCCAAATCTGTGCATCTCCCATAGATCAGATGCCTTTGATACATATGGTCCCAGGTTGATTTGAAGTGTCCATACAGGTGAAATGTAGCCATCTGTACTGGTAATTTCTCAGGGCAGGGTAGGATAGAGCCTAAATATGTGTTCATTGTGCTAGAAAATGGTTAGTTTGCATTTATAAGGGGCTTACTTAACACCCCTTAAATGTATGTGTTATCAACTACATCTTTCATCAATGAAATCATCTCTTAATTAGTAAGCTGTCTTATCCTTATTTTCCGTATTGAGGCTTGTGTTCCTAAAACTTGAGTTTTACAAGCCCAAATCATGAATCCCATGTGCCATTCACCAAAATGCTCTTGTGAGCTGTAGCTTATGAACAGCTCTTCCCCAGCCCTGCAGCTAGGATGGGATCTATATTGTAAACCTGCATGATTTGTATTGCTGATTTCTGTATTGGGACCTGAATATTCAGTGGACCTTTTTTGAGAGGTTGAAAAATGAAATAAAACTCTCCTTCTGAGGACAGAGAGGAGTATGAGATGGATGATAGGAGTACCATGTGGGTAAAATCCAGGTAATTTTAAACTGTCTCTTTAAATTGTACTTAAAATTGGATTTTCTTGTTTTCTTGTTTCAGGTAACACTTGGACAGGGTATGAGTAAAAAACCACTTGTTGATACTCCAGACTGTCAATATGTCTATCTATCTCCTGGGTAGTCAGTCTCTTTGGATAGTGCTTTGAAAAGCTCCTGTGGTCTTTCAGCAGAGCTCAGGCTCCTGATGCACTTTTGCTAAAATAGATTAGAGTTGTTGGATGTTCATACATCACATTTTTTGATGGTCTGTATTCCTCACCTTTTCAAGTTAGGTGTGTCCATGATTTCAGTTTGGGAATTTATATGATCCATACCAGATCCATACCTCCAGAGCATAACCTCCCCTGTATGAAGCTTTACAGTGGTCAGGCTGCATCAGTTCATGTTTAACATGTAGTAAGAGACAGACTTGAAGGCAGACCAGTGTTGAGCCTGATGGGCATTTTCCCAAATGTAATGTGTGGCCAGTGGCACATGGATGGCTTCAGAATGAAGTATGAAACTAAGATGTGTATGAACATGCCTGAACATAGCTTGAATTTTACCCCAACTAAGCACATCTGGAAGTGAGTGTGCTGGCCATGGAATTGGCATTTGGATGCTCTCCTGCTGGGATACCCCAGGGTCTGATGCAGCAAGCTGCTTACCTGTGTTTCTGCCTGTAAGCACATAAGCAGCTCTGGACAGGGAAGACCAGGGAGCCAGACACACGATGGGAGATGCACCCACCCTGCTCAGGACACCTGAATGGACAGCTGGGTCAGGAGCCCCATGCCTTGGCATGTTTCAGGGTGCTGCTGGAGTGACTGTGCTGGGAGGGTGGAGCTCAGATGTGGTCAGGAGGTCTGTCTCTGTCTTGGGTGCAATGCAGGGGGGCAGTGGTGGTGGCATTGCTGTAACCTCCTTGCTGTTCTGGAGAAGCACATAAGTGGCTGTGACCCAAGGCCTGGGAAGGCAGAGGATGGGACATGAGATGTTGTGAACATCATTTCAGAAACTGCCTGTTGCTTGCATGGACATGGAGCTCTGAGTCTGGAACAGGGCTCCTCACTTCTCTGGTCCAGAGCTGGTGTGTTTCATGCAACATGAAAGTGAAACTTTTTGCAGCCAGACTGACAGATGTGTCCTACCAAACTGATTTGAGAAACATTCTATTTTTAAACTGAAAGCTGAGTTGAAACCTCTGCAGCCTTTGTGTTTGTGGCAAGGGGCGTCCCCTTCAATGGGAGGTTGCAAGAAATACTGGAGGGCTGAGCTTCTGAACATATCTCAGGATCACCTATGGCAAGACATGGAAATCATGGAACCTTCATGCCATTGATGTTGGGGATTGTGTTGGAAATATGCTGTACGTTCTGTGCACAGAGCAAGGCCATGGCCATCTCCCTGTGACCTGGCTCTGTCCATCACCAGAACATCCCCCCTCACCAGGATCTCCTCATCCTTGAGTCCTGGTGCCTTTCAGCTTGGCTCTGCCTCTACTGCCCTTGTCAGCATTTCCATGCCTTCTCTAGAGCCCACCTGTGTCCCTATATCCAGGGTCCCATAGGATCACCCTTCCAGTGAACATTCAGGCTCTGCAGAAAGAAAAAACCCAACAGCAGTGCCAGGCTGAGCACCAGGGCAGATAAAGAGAAGGGAGCAGGCAAGACAAGTGGGAATTTGAGACTATTTTCTCCTTCCCCTGGGCATCATCTGCTCTACAGCCTTGAAAATCTGCTTTGTTTCAGAACTAAAACTCAAGTCCTCTTGGGAAAGGGAGACCTTTCTGTTAACTTTTCCTGTTACCTTTCCTTGCTGTCTGGAGGGAGCTGTGAGAGCCACATATCTGCCATACATAAAACTATACTGTGGGTACAGGGAGGGAGATGGAAGAGCAATTAACTGGAAAATGTGTCTTAAAAAAGAACAAATGGGGAGCACAATAGCAAATGAAGTACCTTTTGTGGGTAGCTTATGTAACAACTTGAAAATAATTCATTATGGTTTAACTTGTCTTTAATCAAAGCTTCCAATTTTTTTCCTTAACCACCTTAAAAAATTGCTATTTGAGTCTTTGACTTCTACATTCTTATTATAAATAGGTTTTACTGATGTCTCCTCTGTTGAGACTTTTCTATGTTTTACTGCACAATTGCTTTCCATATACACTGTTTGCTCATTCAAGGATGTTAAGAAAAAAAACCCAGAATGACTGTGCAACACTGCTGTTAGGCTGTGTTTATTTTTATGAATTAATCTTCTGCGTGAGTGCTCACAGGCTTTGGGATTGCTCACTTTTCAAAGATTTCCAAAATTCAAACTTTTTCCTTAATTCTTTACTGTGATGGGGAAAAACTAAAACAGGCCTTCCTTTTAAAAAAGTGAATTCTTGGCCAAGATTTCCAAACTGGAAGATAGTGGGGCTCTAAAATTGCCCTGTTTTCCCCATTGTGCACTGTGCTCCCCAAAACAACAGCCTTCTCCATTTTGTAGAGATGTTGCTATGTAGCATGAAAAAGGAATGGCTCCTAAGGCAAGTATCTCGTGTTGATTCACTGCTATACAACTGTTCATCCCCCTAAGAGTGTGGGATTACAAAGCATTATCATGCTCAGATTGACTCAGGTAGTACTATTTTTATTTAAGCTGTATTAAGGTATCGTTGTGAATCTTTGGTCTTGAAGCATGGGTGTAATACGATTTACTATTTTTATAAAAAATCAACATGTCTGTACAAATCCTGTCCATGGCAAGAGCTGCAAAGATTAGTCATGAACTCGACACTTTTTTTTCCCTCTCCTCTACAGTGAGTTGTTACATTTTTAATTTTCCTGTGATCTCCATCATGTTGACCAGGTTCGGAATAAAATAAGATGATGCCTTGACTTATGGTGTCAGGGACTTAGTACTTGCTGGGAGAAGCTTTAGGGTAAGTGGGGGGCTTTGGTGTAAGATGGAGCAAGGTTTGGGGATGCTCAGGGGAGTTACCTGGGCAGTCACCAAGGGAGTGCAAGTTGGTTTCATCCACCTGAAGCCTTGAGGACCCTTCTGATTCAAGAAAATGGGACCTGCCATGACCAGCAGTCCTGTCCATCCACCTTGCTGGCTTTTATGTCAGGCCCCACTAGTCTTAATTTTAAAAAAATCATAATTTGGAGTGGATCCTTACCTTGCTCAGCTCCTTCTCATTACCCTGCAGCAGCTTGTTACCCTGGTAATGCAAAGATAAACATGTGTTCTAGGGTTGAGGTTGGCTAAGGGATGCAGTCAGGAATATCTATAGACAGCATGTCTGTCCAGCTGCATGCCTGCAGGTTGGATAGACTGCTAACCACTGTGTTTCCACAGGGGAAGGGAAAAGAATCATGGTCTTTCTTGAAAAGGGAATGCAATGAGATTTGGTGTGATTTTCCTCAACTGGGACAAATATGAAGGTGATCAAAATAAGTTCCTTTGCAATGGGTCTGAGTGGAGTTACCACTAAAAGTCAGCATGGTTTGCAAAGATGGTGGGTGCAAAAACTGCTTCACCACATTGCTTTGGTGATCTAGGAATTGCATAGCTGAATTACAGTAACCCAGGGAATATTTCCTGTAAGCTGCTTGCTTGCAGCTCCCTTTCTGGGGAACTCAGTAGAATGAACATTGCCACTCCTAGACTTTCCCCTCCAGGATTCACTGGGATGGGGGGTTGCTCTAGGGCAGGGAATGCAGCACTGTCTCCTGAGGGGGAGTTTCTAGGAGTCTTTCTGGCCTACATCAGTATTTGGGAGGAGAGCTGATGAAGAGAGAGGGTGAATGTAGGCATCCTCCTGGGCTCTAATCCTGAGACAGCCTGGCTGGTGAGCAGCTTAATTGCTGTAACTGGTTCATGGCACCCAAAGGCAGCAGGAAGCAGCCATAGTTATCTTGAGTGTGGCCTGCAGTTGTGTGGGTATGAACATTAAGAGAGACAGAAGGAGCATTTCTGTCCCCATCAAGCCTTCATTTGAAATGAAGGAGGCATTTAATATGGGGGTTTTTACAGCCTTCTCCTTAATTACCAGGAATGCAGAGTAACATTCAATAATTGCTTGACTGCTACCTTAAACAGAAAAACCCCCGTGGCAGTGGCTGGATGCTCCATGGTTCAGTGTGGGCAGCACAGCATGTCCAGCGAGGGGGGGAGAAGATGCTGTGGGTTTGCTGGTGCAGGTCCACAGCCAGGTCCTTGCACAGTTCTGTTCCTGCTGACCACGAGCTGTTGCAGTAGGTATGGAAATCAGCTGGTAAAGTCTGGTCTCAGTTATATCATTTAGGGTAGAGGAACATAAGGTACTGATTTTGCCATAACAAAATATATGGATAATTTTGACATAGGACCCACATTGCTTTGTTAATGGTTTTGTTTGGCAGTCTTTGTTTGGGACTTTTTTGGAAGGGGACAGTTCCCCCAACACCACCAAGTGTTGCATGTACATCTGCTGTCATGTCCAGACATTTCCCTCCTCCTGCAGGGTGTTCTGGTGAAGTTCCATCAGAGCATTGGTGGGGTTGGTGGGGTACAAACCTTTTTGTATGAACAAAGAGAGTCTCAGCTAAGCCAGGCAGTTTTGTTTCCTTCTCCCTATGCACTTGGTATTTATAAATATCACCCTTGGGCTACCATAAATCTGGTCTCTTAGCTAGGAGTCATAATCCCAGTTGTTCCTTTCCAGAGGGCTGACATGAACTCCCAGGAAAAGCAGAAATGGCTATCGGTCCCTTGTCTAGATTTGTTGTTGTCTGGAAAGAGGCACTGGCATCGGCAGCTGAACTAAATGATCACTCTGGGTCTTTTTCCAACTAAACTGCTTTGTTCTATTCGAGTGCAGACAGGATTGGAGAGCTGGAAGAGGACTGGATTGTAGATCCCAGTGCAGATATGTTCCTGCTTTTGTGCAGGAGAGGTGGGAGAGATTTTCTTTGCTAGGTGCTTGCTGGCTGACTATCTTATGCCCTAAAGCCCAAGAATTCATTGTCTCAATATTGAATTCATCAGTAAACTGAGTATAGTAAATCTGAAAAGTGAGCAATCCCAAAGCCTGTGAGCACTCACGCAGAAGATTAATTCATAAAAACAAACACAGCCAAATGAAGTGGATTAAAAGACAGAATTTTTCATTCCATCAAAAAAACTGTATTTAACCTTCATTGAATTTCAAAGGGAATATAATTTGTCATTTTATTCAATGGAATGCCACGGGCAAAATAATTTAGGAAAAATGTAACTTTTTGTAATTTGAGGAGGAAATTTCATTTTAGGTATTTACCATCAAGAAATTATTTTGTAGCACATCAACATTAAGACATATATCCTTATGGATGTATATCATGTCTCATTGCTTGCTATTTACCATTACTTCCTATTTGTCAGAATAGTTAATTATCTAGTTCTGATAATTTATATTGGAATCACTAAGGCAGGTTGTTTTTAGGTCCTTTTTTTTCCTAGGTAAAAATACCTTCTTTCAAATGGTAATGAAATATTTTAACACTGCAACAAGGAGCACAATAGAGAGGTATATTAATACAAGTGCCTGAAAATATAAACTTGAGAATGTAAAATCTGTGCTCACTGGTTTCAGAATATGCCAGGAATACCTTCCCTGAGTTTTCATGTGTTTTTCTGACTGTTTTGAATCTGAAGAAAACAGATTTTTCTTTTGTTTTGATTGGTTATTTGTTTTCAGTTTGACTAAGTAGAGTTCTCCACTATAAAAATACTGGGAGGCAAATTTACCTGCAAAGTGGCAGCTGAGTGGAGGACTCATAGAAGATAGCAGATGCAAAAGGAATTTCACAGCAGGCAGGTACTAAATAATGTATTTTGTGTGGTACCTGGGAAATGACTTCAGAGTGTCCTCCTGAATCAGTGTGTTTTAAAGATCATAGCCTGGGACTCTAGGAAAAGGGGTTTGGTTTTGCAGGTTACCTGGTTCTTCAATTGTTTCGAGATGTTTAACAACTCTGTGGTAGTGTTCCCCTCCAGCCACGTTTTTTCTGCACTCTGGATAAAGTGTGACTTAGTAGGAGAGTGGGCCTTGTACTTTCCACCCCTTCTGAATCCTTCCCATGATGATAAAGAATATCTAAACAAATGAAAAAATTTTATTTTATTTCTCATTGCGTCTCAAGCACCTTCCTCCCAAGCTCTGCAAGATGCCCCAGCTGGGGATGATGATGATGTCTCTGCCTGGACAGCCAGGCATCCTGGGGGAACTGAGCAGCATCCACCTCCATGACAGCACCCACACAGAACACAGCATTTGTTATGCCTAAACACAAGTCAAAACTTGTGAGAAGTGGTTAATAATGGGAATATCAGCAGACCCCTGAGTATAATGCTGCTGCTGTATGCTTTCATAAATCTAAGGTTTAGGGATGACAGTTATGATGCATGGCATTGGGAGTATGTGAAACAGCAGTCATTAAACAAAAATTGGCTTTTAAACTAATGACAGCTGCCTAAATGGCTTTGCAGTGAAACAGATTCCCTGAGGCTACCATTCTTCAAATAATACAGGTCCTATTGACTTTAAAAAAAGCAGAAAAATATTTTGTTTTGGTGCTGTAGTACTGCTTTTACATTCATCCCAAAGGTCAAGCTGTGAAGCGTTCGCTAGGCTTTAAACTGGAGGTGTTAGAAAATAATGAATGACAATATTTCCAGTAATTCATTCTCTGTTATTCCCCTGAATTAAGCCACATGCAATACCAGAGATTCATACCTGTTCCAAAATGGGTTTAGAAGTGAGTATGGGGACACTTTTCTCTGTCTAAATTCAGCTTAGTGTTTAACCCTGTAGGTAGTTCTGCACAATATCTCTGTTATACAGAATTTTATCCAAATGTCTTTATCAAAACCTCTTCCAACTCCTGCTGGTTTAAAATTACACACAATAAAACAATATGTTGCTTTGTCTCCTTTGAGGACATCATTCCCAGCCTAAAGCCAAAGGTTTAAAGAGGCATGTTTTGCCTTTTCCTTCATGCTAGATGTCCTGACGGACAATGGCTACCCATATCTAAAATAAATTGGCCAGTTCCCTTGAAGACACATTTTAAGCAGGTTGATGGTCGCAGAAGACCAACCTATTCTCAGTCAACCACTTGCACGTCTTTTTAACTTTTGCTTTTCCCCTGCCCAAGTTTGGTTTCTTCCTGAAAGTGCTTGTTTGGTTTCTGTCTTCCTGTCCCCCTCATTGTTCACCTTTATCAGAGCTCATGGGATTTTTGTTCCTCCTTGTATTATCAGGAACAGAGAAGAGGACAGAATAACCCAGACTGTGAAAGGATTTCAAACAGCAGAATTTGGTTGTTTTACATCCTATCTCTTCATACCATACACAACTTGGAGCCCACTTCTTGCTCTATAAACACAGCTTCAGCCTGGGGCTGGCCTTGCTTGCTGAATAACTCCAGATAATTCCACTTTTTTTATAAAGCAAGCAGTTCCACTACAAATCTAGTGAAATCTGTTGAGTGCATTCATATTTCACTTTCTCCCTGTCATGAAATGGCAGTTTAAAGCTGAATGTTGAAGTGCTCTCTGATGTTTCTTAGAGCTCTGCAAGACTGAGCAGAGGTTAGGAAGGATGGGATGGAGGGTGGGCCAGAGGTCTCCTGACAAGCCAGGGATGTTGAGTGCAGCTTTCAGAACCTGACAAATTCTCTTGCAGACGTCATCAGAAATCCTGGCTCTCTTCAGGCTTTGGTGCTCCTGGGAGGCCTGGATAATACACTGTTCTTTCCACCACTTTTCTTGTTTGCCTCCACAGTCTGTCCTAATCACAAATGTGCTTTCTGTGGGCAGTTCCTCGTGGAAGAGGATGGCTGTCTAGTTGTGGTGACTTCAGTGATATTCTCCTCTTCCTACAGAGTCATACTCTCTTCTTCCCAGGGAGTATGCTTGAGTCAGGAGAGAAGAGTGGAACAAGAAGAGTTGTATTAACTAAAACATGAACATTTGAACAGATGGCTGACCTCTGTAACACCAAGAACTGTTTAATTTTAGAAATTTGCAGGCTGTTTCAAGTTTGTCATGCTCCTTACAACCATCTGAGCATAGATACACAATGATTTATTAGCTTATTGCAAAGCTTTGTTGTTTAATTTCCCTGCTGTTTGAAACACTGAGCTTTAGGTTGAATATGCAAGATCCTGGATCATCAGTGGGATTGGTTCCCTTTGTGACAATTTCCTTTAAACCACTGAAGTCTGAGGGAGAAGAGATGCTCCTGGTCATGGTGGAAGGAGCTCAGCTCTTCTGTTTTTCCCACTTCCCCAGCATGCTCAGGCACAGACAGGGGCCATGGAACAGTTAATTGTGGGCAGGGAGGAGACAGATGATCATCCTGCCCCAAATCACTTAAACGCCTTAGGAGTCTACCCTTGCCTGTCTGAACGAGCCAACTAATCTTTCAGTGAGCTGCACAAGTGAGCACTGAGTTATATATGATACCAAGATGGAGATGACACAAATTGATCAAATTCCCCTATTCTACCTCTACCACAGCAAAAACTGTGCATCCTTTGCTTGCTTAATAGTAGAAGAACATCACTGTTTGAGGAAAACAGTTTCTGGCTGTGGGGGGTTCTCATCCTTTGGAGGCTTTCAGGTCAGGGTTGATATCTTTTGAAAACAGGTGGTATAGGCTGACTGGGTGGTGGCTGGGTGCCAGAATTCTTGGAGGAATTATTTGAATGAAAAAATATTGGACTAGATCAGTGGTTCTCAATGCTTTTTGTGAGATCACAGTGAATTCCAAGGACTGTGCTTCAGGCACTTTTGTGGCAATTTGAAAGAGCAGTATCTGCATGGTGACCATACATAAAGTCTTTGGTGCTGTACTGGAGACCTGCTGGGATGAGTGATGCCAAGGGTCCCATCTGGGATTCAGTGAGTCAACGTTGGAGGAATAACTGTGAAGGACTTGGAAAATGTCTTTATAAGGAGTGTACCATGTTAGTCCACCAAAAAGAAGGGAAAGAAAAAATAAATCGGTATCAGTGCATCATGTATTTTTTTATAGACATCTGGCTTATCACTGTGGTTGGCTCTTCTTAATTACTGCTAATGCTTCTGAAGGCTGTGCAGTTGGAGATGGAATGTGGCTGGCCCAGAGTCAGGGCACAGCAGCTTTTATCGGGGCCACTTGGAGACAGACCATCTGCAAAATGTATTTATTTTTTCCTTGGTTGTCTTCTCTAAATAAAAAACGTGATGCTGTGAGAATGTCCATTCCATCCTATTCCTACACTTCACCAAAATTGCCATTTTCTGACCAATTGTTTTGAAAGTTGTATTTTGCAAACGTCTGTTTATTAATTCCTCTCCTGTCGTTGCTGCTTGTCCATGAAACCCAAATCTCTTTGCATGCAAGCTCAGCTGTAGCTCAGTTCAGAGCATTTTTTTAAAGTGTAGTTGCTTTATGCTCATTTGGGGTTTTTTTAGCTCCCTTCCTTCGGCAATGGAGGAACTGCTGGTGCTTCACATCTGATGGAGGCAAACCCCATACCTGCAGAGCCAAGGGCTGTCAGAGAAGGTGTGACAGTCCCATGGTCAGGGTTCCTTGCTCACCCCAGGTGTTGGAGCTTCAGCATATAGCTATAACACAGGAGTTTAACAGGGATTAGCTTTGCAGGAGTGAGTGTCTTCTGCCTGCAGAAGAACATGTGAAGGTCCTGCTGGCTTAGGTCTGTAGCCAACAAAGGACACTTCATCATTACCTTCAACAAAATTGTCTTTTCAGGAGAAGACTTGGAAGAAGTAGCTTTTTCTTTTTTCTTTTTCTTTTTCTTTTTCTTTTTCTTTTTCTTTTTCTTTTTCTTTTTCTTTTTCTTTTTCTTTTTCTTTTTCTTTTTCTTTTTCTTTTTCTTTTTCTTTTTCTTTTTCTTTTTCTTTTTCTTTTTCTTTTTCTTTTTCTTTTTCTTTTTCTTTTTCTTTTTCTTTTTCTTTTTCTTTCTTTTTTTCCTTTTCCTTTTTCCTGCCTTGGTGCCCTCTCTGAAGTGAACTTAGCTGCTTGGGAGACTGGGTTTTGTTTTGGAAATAAAATAGTCCTTCATCATAGAGCTCTATTCAATACTGTGGTGTTCAAATCAGCAGGGGAAAAGGGATAGTCCCTCTGTGACACTGACTTTATACCATTTTTTTAAACTGATAAACTTAAGGCTTTCCCTGAAAAAAGTGAGTTTAAGCAAATCATAACATGTTTTCCCCATAGTTACAGTGATGCAATCCAGCTTTGGCTATCCTTGCCTAGCAGTGGGTGTTTCTGGAGGAAGGTAGAGAATAGGGACTATAGTTACAAAGGCAAATGCAATTACAAGAGCAAACAGTTGTTTATATTCTATAAAATTGGTACTCATTGCTCTCAGGTTCACCTTCCTTGCCTTAAGGTTTTCTCATTAGAAGCAGTTTCTGTAAATACCATCTCTTCCTTTCCCCTTGGAGAGATCTCAAAGAGCTGGGCTGTAATTAGTGTCTGGGTAATCAATAAACTCTAATCTACATGATGGAGTTTTTTTCCTTTTATTTGGTTCTTTCTGTACTGGAGAAAGCATGTCTAAAGCAAATGTGAAATGAAGAAGGGTTAGATTTGACTTGACTCACTGTTACTATGTGTGCTTACAGTTTTGCAATATGAATGTCTTCCAAACAATTACAGTTATTGAAAGGTTGACAACTAAATGATTAATCTACTACCAGACAGCCAGTGCAGTAGTGTCTTTGAAACAATTTTTGAGCCTCTTGCCTGCTGTTCTTTCCCTGCAAGTCTGATTTAAAGATAAGACACTGACCATAAAATAAATTGTGGTGTGTGGCCTGCTTCTTTTTCAGTCTCCTCCTTTGCTTCAACATTGTGCTTCTGTACGCATTGAAAGGTGTGTAATGAAAGGATCTGAAGTCTGCCCTAAGCCAGAACATTCAGTCTTGTATTTCATTTGAGGCATATGCTTAAATTATCTTGGGGTTGGCTGGATTTATTTGTGCACTTAGGTGCAAGTGCATGCTTAATCCAGGTGAATAATGATACTTGAAAGATTTTGTTGATGGGAGGTCACAAGTGTTTTGCTTTATGTTAGTGGCGTAGGTGCAGAGCATGTGAAAATATTCATTGCTCATCTCATTGTCTGGAGCAGTCCTTGTAATGGGAATACCTGCTTATATGCTGGTTTTCTTCTCAAAAGGTCTCTGCTTTTGTCTACATAGCGTAGAGGGAGAACTTTTCATGCTTAGTGAAGGAGCAGCTGAATTTAGGGAGGCGACTAAACACTGTAAAATCCAATAGCTTGTGAGAGAAAAGGCAAGACCACAGAAAAGATTCCAGTTTGGTTCTTCATGCATTCTACAAACTTGTACATTTTTACCATTTTTACAGCTACAAATCTTCACACTGTGTAGTGTGCTGCACTGAGACAACTGACTCAGAGGAACCCTCCAACACCTGTTGATGCTGTGGACCTTCCTATGTTCTAGTTCTGGTTTTAATTGTTTTGCTGTTTAAAGAGATGTCCTCAGATGTAACCTGAGGTTAGAGGTTAAGCTGTTCCTCATTACTCTGAATAGCAATGATACATTTGGTTGTACGCCCCGTGGAGCTGGCTTGGAGCTGATGAGCAGCAGTGGGGCTGGGCATAACTCATGGAGTTACTCACAGATTCTTAACCTTTTCCTTAAGTTGTTTTGGTTAATAATACAATGTAATAATAATTCTGGACAATAATAGGTTTGCTTCTCTGGCTTGTGTGATGCCAGTTCTGCTGTTGCAGACGTTTTGTGTTCAGCTCTCAATAAACATCAGGCACAAAGCCACTTGCTGTGTGCGTGGTTGACCACGACTTGATGAAGCTATAGCACATTTTGTCTGCACTTGGAAATATTTTCTTGTCTCTTAAAGGCAGCTTGGTGCTCTGACAGTCACACTTTCATTGGAAATGAGAAAACTTTGACAATGGCTCCTACTGCCCACTTTTACAATCCCAGCTTTCTCAGGTACATGAATCACCTTTCTTTAATTCCATACAGTGGAAGAAACAGTCCTGAAGTGCTTATAAATTATGTAGTTTGCATTTGCTCAGTATGCTGAAGTTTGGGAGTGAGCTCCAGGAAGATATATGTGCTATGTTAAGGTTATTCAGAGCAAAGCTTGGTTTTGATCTTAATGCCTTTGCTATCAAATTTTAGTAGGTAAAGGTGAGAGAGACTATTCCAACCCAGCAACAGATTATTATTGTTTTAGTGGGGCAGCTTTGGTGCCTCTTCAGAAATGACTCAAATGATCAGTGCTTAAAAATAAGCAGTCTCCCTTCCTCTCAACCTCCAAGTGTGGGAGATCTGTGCTGAAGTCAGAAAAGGGATGCAAGGGGAGCATCAAGAGCACCCTTGCCTCTGGGTGCTGTGGGATGAGGCTACAAGTGGCAATTGGTCCCATTTAACCTTATTTTTAAGATATTTTTCTACACACTCATCATCACACATCATCACACTCTCATCATCCTCTTGTTTAAGTTTCTCTGTGAGCTGGTTGTGGTCAGCACGTTTCAAAACAGCAGATTTCATGAGGCTGTGCTGATTGCAAAGCACAGTCTCGTATTGTTGCAGGGAGCAGCGAGTAGACTCCAGCCCAAACAAATTGCTCCCCTCTCGGATGCTTGCCCTGGGGATAGGCTGTTCACCTCCACCCTGACTAGAAACACTTTCAATTTCAACTTGATCATGGACTGTTTAATAGTTTGAAGGGGTTTTTTATTAGTGCTGTGAGTTTATTTTTTTCCATCTGCTGTTCCCCATCCTGATGCAGTAACAACAAAAGCTCCTGTCCCTTCTTGTGCTTTTGTTATAAGATACATCAGCCAAGTGCTGCTAATTTCCACTTTCTGTACTTTTTTTTAAAAAAAAATGTATCACTGAAGAACATTTTGATCTTTGTTCTTTATTTTTATTTGCATGACCTAATTCAGCTTGACTTTGGCAATTTCTCTTTCCCCCTTTGTTTCCTGACCTCTGACACAGCTGCCTTTGATGAACAGCCCTTCTTTTCCATTCCTCACATACACCCTGCTTAGCCCTAAAAATTCCTTTTTGGTGATACTTTTTTTCTCCATTTAGATCGGGACTCATTCCCTAGATATCTCTCCTACTTTGTTTGGGGTTGCTCAGTACCAACTTTTTTTTCCCTCTTTGCCATACAGATATTCTAAGCTTCTTACAAAGTGCGTTCTTGAACTCTCCTGTCCAGTTGACATCCATGCCGAGTTCCTTAGATTCCTCAAATCTTATGGGAAATTGAAAAGATGGATTTTTGTGTTTCCCTAAATCACCTCTCCATGATTACAACTGCCTCCAGAGTTGCTTTCATTGAGGACTTTCAGCTACTTACAGTGTCTAAATTAGAACTGTCCTTTTCTAGTTCAGCAGCTGGAGGATTACAATTGTTGTCTTCTGCTTCCAGGAATATCTGTGGTCAGCTCTTTACGTTAGTTGTGGGTTCTTCAGTTGAGTATTTTGGGAAGTTGCATTCCCACAGCAAGATAGGCCCTGTTGGCACTTCTGTCTTGCTGTGAATCTTGCAATCTGCACTGCACTGCCATGCAGACTCTATAGGGTGTAGAATAACCTGTGATGTGGCCCCTCCTTCTTCCAAGCAGTGTTGACCCCATACCACTGCAGTCTTTTGGACTTTCTTATTCTGCTACCTGAGTTTTCTCTTGCAGTGCCCTTTCTCTTGGTATCAGCATGTTAATCTGTGCTCTTGTTTCTTACTCATTATCTGTGAATTCTGGCTAATTATCTAACATTTTATCTGGCTGCTGCTATTAATGTTCATATGTTCTTTGCTCTCCTAAGTTTGGATATTATGTGCTTTTTGGTCCACACTTACCAATCCCCCCACCTGTTTATTAAAACCAGATGTGGGAATTAACTGATTTTCCTGATTATCCTGTCTCTGGAGGTGGTTTTTTTTCTGTAGTTTAAAAAGCCTGGCTGTGCCTGCTGTGAACACAGAAGGACATATTTCATACACAGAGAAAACGTCCTTTTTTCCATGAATGCCTTCTGCTGGTGGAACACCCTAAAACTTCCCATCCATATGGATGACATTAACTTGTAATAGCTTTTCCTTCCTTTTGTAGCATCAAAAGGTCCTCAGGGATGATGCTCAGAGTCTTAAGTCTGGTCTCCCCAGACTCTCTATAGCCTAAAGGGAGGCAGACACCACCAGAGAGCATCTAAAATAGGCTCCTGCTCCAAATTGCCTTCCTGATCTACCAGCAGAAAGACTATCCTCTTCTGGGCTAAATTTAGTCCTGAGCCTGGTTCATGCCTGTGGTTGAGTTCTCCATCTGCACACTGAGACCAAGAGCCTTTCTCTTACTGTAAGGCCAGAGATAAACCTCTGGGGGGAAAAGGAGCCAGAATACTCTGAGTAGGAAGAATCAAGTGAAGTGGTATAAATAAACAGAGAGCTGAGGACAGTACAGTGGAGCAGCCAGGGGACACAGAATGGAAAAGGAGATGGGGAAGCAGAATATGATGGAGAAGAGTCAGGCCTCCAACACGTGAGCTATGGCCTTGCAATCAGAAGCAGCTGAAAGACTTTCTTGGTGCAATGTCTTGCATCATCTCTCCAAGCAGGAAAAATAAGTCCAGATTGCTGTGTCTAAAGAATTATTGTTTTATTTCCCATTAAGAGGGTAGACGCAAAATCAGATTTCCACTCCGAGTTGTCTTATATTTTTAGCCTGTTATTGGATTGCAAATGCACACTGGATATTTACATTTCTGGAAGCAGACTCTGGTGCTGTTGTCTTAACCAGGATCCAAGTTAATTTGCTGAGCTTACAGATGGGAGCCATTTGTTTCTCTATTACACATTTGCAGGAATGCTTGATTTAATCTAGATTTTCTAGCTCAGTAATTTGCCTATTTTAGCATTCAAGCATTTTCCCTACCTCCCTCTCTGTTTTTTTTTTTTCCTTATCCTTGAGCTGAATTATCCACTGTGCAGAATGAAGGAAATGGGTTTTGCAAAAGGAGCCACCTGTCCATCATCCATCCAGTGCAGAAGCTCTTGGGGAGCTGATTGTCCTTCCATCTCCTACAAAAGGTTTCCTAAGAGGTGCCTAAGTGCAAGACATAGCTGGTAGAGTCTCTTAGCCCTGTTTGACTTGGTTTGTTGAGACTCATTACATTTTGCTATCTTCTTTGTTTTAAGCTATTTAATGATCACCTTTTTCTGGTCTAGTCCTTGTGCTGAATATAGATGTTGCTACACTATTGGCTCTTTCTCTGTTGTGGGTAGATAAGGATATTTGCAGGAGGAGGTTCATAATTTTCCTTAGCAACATTCAGCCTCCAGTGCATTGAGTAGCTTGTGATTGTATTATAGCCATTTCTTTAATGAAATTTTGAACTATGTGTATCTCTTGCAATCACTTCTGCCTGGGATTCTTAGATAGCCATGCAAGCACTGTATGTATAAGTGCTGTGGCATGCAGAGCATACTGAAGGAGCAGAAGAGGTGTAGATAGGTAATGTTAGCTTATGAGCCAACTCTTTTCTTCATTGCTGCATTTTCCATAACAGCTAAGACTGTGGTAGGAAAAAGTGATGCACCATGTTCTAGCTACTTTAGTTTCAGAATGAGTGTATTGAACCAGCTTGAGGTCAACTTTATTATTTCTTCTTCTTGTATTACAAATTCCCAGTGCTCCAAATAGCCAAATGTCATTCCAGAAAAACACAGAAGTGCTGCACAGAGAGTTTGCATCCCTAAGCCCTGGAGACACAGCATGCCCAGGGCAACAGGCACAATTGGGAGCTTGTCTTGAGCAGGTTGGGTCAGCACTGTGCAGTGCTTGGCATTGGATGGACGTGTACAATTGCCCAGCATGGTTTCTGTGTTGCTTGTGGTGATGGAGCAGCTGAAGGAAGCTGAGGCTGGCAGGGAATATGCCAACTGCCCTATATCATATAGCATGTAGTTGCCTATATCATAGGCAACTGTCCTATATCATTCCGTGCCAAGGTAGGTTTTCTGTGAGGCAGTGATGATGGGAATGACATGAAGTACCAGAAAACATCTTTTTATTCTTCATCTGTACAACATAAAGTCTTGCTGCCTCCTGTTCTGGGACTCAAGCCCCAAGATGCTGGGGTGATGTTTTCAGCCAGGTGGTGCCCAACCCTTGCAACTACAGTGCGAAGTGGGTTTGCAGTCAGGTTCTTATAGTCAGGCCCTTGTACTTGTGCCTTTTGGGCATGAAAGGGTCAACATTAGCTTTCTCCACAGCACATGAGCAGACAGGTTTTGGAGTGCTTTATCAGGTGATGGAAGAAATGAGGCAGGGCAGGTGAAGCAATGCTCTGGCTGTACCTGGGAAGGCTCAGCAGTGTGGTTCATCCTCAGGACCGAGGGCAGGGCATGAGCCTTGTACATGCTTGAAGGGTCAGGGCAAAATTTGGACATGATTCCCAGCACCGCTGGCAGGCTGTTATGCACCACAAAGGCAAAGGTGATGTAGTGGAAATGTTACAGTAAAAAATTATTTGGTTAACAGTTCTCAGGTCAGCCTGTCAGGTTAACAGACAGTAACTCAAACAGGGTGGGATTTCTTTAGAAAGAATAAAGTAGTGTAAGAGATGTTTAAATTCTTGTGATACATATTGAAGACAATAATGAGCCATTAGTGGGAGAACTGGTTTAATTTACTTACAGGAACTGAAATGACATGATATATTAGAATAGGGAATATATTAGAAAACTTCTAGGATGGAAGTTTTCTCCCTATTATGCTGTGCACACAAAGTCATTACAACCCTCTAGGAGTTTCTCAGAGTCTTTTTCTGCCTTCGTGTGATCAGGACACTGAAAACACGAGATTATCCCCTATGCTCCCCCCAGTCACAGCAGTATGCATGTGTTGTGAAAATGGTTCAGCAAGGCTGCCCTGCAGCAGCCCGAGCTGGTTCAGGCTACCTAGGAAATCCTATTAAGTCAGAAGTGTCAATACAGTATGCACAACTTTGGTGCAGAGGGGACTATTTATAGCTTCAGTAAGAGCATTGTGTGCACAGGGCTTTTCTTTCACACCTAATCAGGGACCTTGACAGATTCACCGTCCCTTTTACCTGCTCAAGCAGCTCGGGTGCCAGACCTCTGAGAGCACCAGTGTTTTAGCTGGAAATCCTCATCATCTTCTAAGAGCAGCTGAGGGCCATTGTGGAGGAGGAGGCCGTGATTTTCCAGCTGCCTCTCTGCACATCATCTCCTCCTCTCCTGACTCACTGGGTTCAGCTGTTTGGCTCCTGGGGCACGCAGTTCCCTGCTGTCACCATGAGCCTTGCTGTGGGAAGAGGAGGGCTGCCATATGTATGTCAGTGATGTCATTGCAGTTCTGAAGCTCTTCTCAGTGATGAGTGAGCTTTGTGGGGTAAAGAGTGTAGGATCAGGAGGTTGGAGGGACAGAATGTGGCAGAGCTGCAGGGTTGGTAACAAGACAAGGTGCTTGGCCTTCATGGGAAAGATGATTTTTGCACCCAAATGTCAGTCATGGGCAATGTCAGTTCATGGTTTTTTCGGGTCTGCCTGGGGAGAGAGAAAGGACTCACCTATAGGAAGTTTCCAGGCTGGGATAATCCAGTTGTGGATTCTCACACAACTCCTTGTGAGTGTGTGTTCACACTCTTAAGCTTTGGTATTTGGTAAGCACACAAATGGTACATCAAGGAATTACCATGAATTAGTTTCAAAATAACATAGCATTGAGTGGAGTACAAAGAAGAAACACATTTCTTCCAACAGCTGGCCTGGGCTGGGGTCCCCCCACTGCTGCCAGCCCCCTGAGATCCTGCCACAAAGTGCAATCCAACGTGTTAACAAAGTGTGTGAGCTTTCTGCAGGCTTACTGCATTGCATCAAGTGAGTTGATTAGAGAGACTCTTGATTTTACTGGGTTTTTATGTTCTTATTGGGAGCCATTTGTCAGTCTGCACAAAAATCTGATTAGCTGAGAATTGCTGGCTCTCTGGTATATGTTGACCCATAAAGTGAAGGATGCAGCAATAAACACAGTCAGCTGGGCTGCTGAAGGAATCTGTAGGATTCCTTGGAGGCTGGGAAGGAGAGTTCTCGACACTTGAATGCTTTTCCTTTGGGAACCTGACAATGTTTGGCCTGAGGGTTCTGTGCCACCATTCCTTGAGGGGGCTGGCAGCATGATTCAGCCCTCCCTGGTGCTGCTCTCTGGGGTGCCTGTGTCCACCCCTGTGGTGAGACAAGAGGGAGCTGCCTTGTTATGGGTGGTCTTGTGTGGGAGGGGAGCAGGAGGCTGGTGTTGCTGCAGTTTCAAATCTACCCCATTGGCAAAGAGGTGAGGCAGAGCCTCAGGCAGTGGGAAAGAGAATATGCTGCTTCTGCAGAGCAAGGAAATTGTAGCTGACTGTGGTGTTTCAGTGGTGCTTCCTAACAATAAGCACACTGCTCCTTGCACAGTGTGGTAGTTAGTTAAGTAGGTTTAAACTCAAGTCTCCTTCAGGAAATGAGGTACAAGTATAAGCTTTCCCTTCACCCAGCAAATACACCTCTCCATTGCTTCACATAAAATAATCTGCAGTTCTGCAGGGGATAATTAAACTTGGCACCAGGCACCTTGGTGCATTTTCAGAGGGTGCTGGTTGGGCACTGTAAATAATTGGATAAAGCATGGACAAGGTGGCTGATGACACCTGCAACAACCAACAATGAGCTATTTTGAAAACCCAGTTTGGCTGGTTGAGATGGGCCAAAGGGCTGAGCAAGAGTGAAGCAAGGGATGGTCATCAGCTAACATAATCTGCTGTCCTAAAGCCAGCAGCTTACCATGTGTTTGTTAGGTTGGACTGGGAGAAGATGTTCCACTTCAGCTCTGCTTCCTCCAGTATACAAAAATGGTTGCTTTTCCAACAGATTTTTGAATTAATTAAGGTGTCTGCAGGGCTGCACTGAATCTACTTTTTATTCTAGTGTAAAGGAACACAATGGTTGGAATGATCCAACCATCTCAGCTTCCACCTTTTTGTATTCACAAACATCTTATTATTGTTGAGATTGTGGAGCAAAGCTTATGTCTTCAAGTCTTGTAATGCTTGAAGCTGTTCAGTCCATCCTTGAGCTGCTGTGCAAACTCACCAAATTCTTCTTGTCTTGGAGGTAAAAGCCAGTAGGGAGATATTAAAATTGAGGCAGATGCTTTCCTATGATTTCAAGTGCCTTGTTTTATCTCTCAAGTTTGCTTTCATCAAAACTGATGACTTACACTTGCTGTCCAAGCAGTATGGTATTCAGCAAGTAGTGAGGACATTTTTCTGCTTGGGGTGAGGCATTGCCAGCAATCTCAGGGTGGTGCAGAGCTGGTGTGGCGTTTGTAAATGATCACTCATAAAGCCAGTGCTGCGATTAATTACTGTTTTCAGGGCTCTGAAGCAGGCATTTCTGTATTAATGTTCATGTCTAAGTGGCACTCCGCTGGTTTGGAGTTTCTCTTTGAACAGAAGTTGAAAACAGGTAATTTTGTCATTAGAGCCTGAATGTAGCCACATCAGGCTGTGGGCACAAATTGGGTCTTATGTTGATGTGTTTGCTCCTTGAAAGTTTTTGTCACTTTGATTCAGAAGTCTTGCAGCTCAAAGTGTAGATATGTGTGTACTGACCTAGGGCCTCCCTTCCTTTTAAAGAAGGTGAAGTTTCAATAGACATTTTGGAAAAAATGGGATCTTTCAACTTTTTATTTTGGCTTTGAGGGAAGTTATATGAGAGTTATGTACCAAAAGTTCCCATGGTGAATGGGTGGTCTCCTCCTAGCTTCAAAAAGTCAACCTGTGGACTACAAAACTATCTTCACTATCTGCTGCTGGGATACCCTTTAACTCTTTCCACCTGCCTGCACCTCTGAAACTAAAGTTTGAGGAGTCACTTGAGGTCCTGTAATTTTTTTATCTGAAACACTCAAAGATACACCTGAGGAGATGCAGAAGAGAAGCAAGAGCCAGCTTCTGGTTAGTAGGGATTCAAAGCTGTGGTTGAGCTCATGGGAAAGGACCCATAATCCCATACTAACTCTTCTTTCTCTGAAGAGTCTGCAGCAAAGCTTTGGAATTGTGAGCTGCACTTTCTGCCAGTGCTCCTGGATGTCCTGGATGGTTTTTGAGAATGAGGGAAAGGGGGAGACAAGCTGAGAGCAGGGTCACCTTCACTGACTTCTCTCTGCAGGCTTTGCCTGCTTCATGGAGAGACTTAATTCAGTGTTTAAGAGACTCTTATTTTGCCAGTGTAGGAACAGGGATACTGAGGGGCACAGTGGAAATCTGTGGGGTGATGTCTGCTCTGCGTCACTGCCCAGGAATTTTTGAGCGTTGGAAGGATGCAAAATGTAAAACCCGTCACTGGGTGGAGTGAGCGTGAACATGTGGTTTATGCATGTGGTTTTGCTTTTTATTTAAGGGAGGAAAAAAAAGTTAAAAATAAACTGCTGGCTCGCCTCCACTTCCTGGTTCACACAGGGCTCTGAAGGAGCAGCCAAAGGGATGGGGTGGCCAGTCCAGCCTGGAGATCCTCCTGCCTGAGCCCAGGGCATCTGGAGGGGTGAGGTGAGGGGTGAGTACAGGGCAGCCAGCACCCTCTTGGGCAGCCAGTGAGGAGTGGGGCTGGTGATGTGGGGCTGTTCCTTCTCTGGGTGCCAGGGGGTGACCCTGCAGTCACCCACTGACTGTGGGTGTCTGTCCCACTTGGGATGGGTGTGCAAAGTTCCTCTACACCCATAAGTATTTGTTGTGGGGTGAATGTTTAGGTCCTCCATCAGTCCCAGGTGTATGTTTTGGCAGTGAGGGAAGGGGTTGGCTCTAAAGCCGAAATCCCAGAGAGTAGCTTAGAGGTCTGGAATGGCTTAGAGGTCTAGGTGAAATGGGTGAGCAAGCAGAGAAATGGTGAAGCCATCAAAAATGTGTAATATAATGGCAGCCCCTTGTGCTGATGCAGCACTGGGGTGACAGGGTGGTGTAACTGGTGCCAAAACTGGGCCTGAGAGCCACTGGGCATGGTGTGACACCAGCCTGGCAGCTGCAGAGGGCTTTGCTCTACAGCCAGGGAGGAGCAGTGGGTGCTGGAGTGGTTTGCTGAGCTGGTTCTGGGAGAGCTGCAGGGAAGGGAGAAAGGCATCTCCTGGCTGAAGGGATGGTGCAGCTGTGTTTGTCAAGAGTTGCCCTAGGAGTTTATTTTTACATGAAGGATACTACTTTTTTTGTTTGTTTGTTCTGAAAGAAAACCTAATGACGCTGTGTAGGCAATGCACTGGTGATTAAAATGTTCATAATACTAAGATGTTTATGAATAAGTTGACAAAAGCAATATGAAGTTGCTTCGTGTTCTCTGCTCTTTATAAGCAGGATTTAAATTCCCCAAGGCTGTTGTCAGTAAGGTGTTGTGGAGCCTGGTTCTGGCCCAAGCTGCTATCAGGGACATTTATGTTATCCATGTGATCTAAATTTGTTTTACTCCACCTTGTTTGAATCTCCATGAACCTCCCTCACTTGTCTTAAATCCAGAAGCTAATGATTTGGAAAGATTTGTCTGAAAATCCTCCTATATTTTACAGGTGATTTCATGTCATTAGTCCTACCAACGTCTCTCTATTTACATGGCATATTGTTACTTTACAGCTTGGTAGTTCTCAGAGGTTTAGAAATCTCATGGAAAAAATTGTATCAAGCAGTAAAACAACCTGATGGGGTAATCAGTGACTTTGGTCCTTTGTGATCTCAGTTTTCTGGCCCATATTAACGTATTTTTCCCACAGCTTGGAGGAGATGGTGCTGGCAGGTTCAGCTGTGGGCTGGTGGAGTGGCACCAGGAAGGTGTGGGCTTGCTGAGCAGTGGGTTGCACATCTGCAGTGGCTAATGAGAAGCATTTTAAAAGCATTAGAAGACAATGGATATTATGTCTGTATGCAAAAGGTACTTTAAACAATGTCTGGAAGGGTTGCAGGTTGCCCATCTAGCTGGCAAAGCATCTGAATCTCAGAGCTGCATGGAGAAGCATCTTGCCATGCTTGGGACTTTTCTGAAAAAGAATAAAATGGATGGATGTAACTTTGTGGAAAGAGAAATGTGGCTGGTGTGGTGCAATCGAGCAATCTGGGTTTCTTCCCACCTGTTTTTTCCCTAAAGCCAGTCCCAGCCCTGTTCCGTGGCCCCGTGGGGATGCTCTGAGCTGTGGCCACTGAGCACCAAAGCACCCAGGGAGGAGATGCTCCAAGGGAAGAGGTGCTCCTGCATTGACTGGAGAGGTGGCACAGGGGCTGGGAGTTTGTTTGGCGAGGGCTGCCATCACCTTGTCCTTGCTGCTGTTGCAGCCCAGGGATGACTTGTGGCTTTTTATGAGCTGCAGGTTGTCCATCTGCTTGGTTTGCCTCTGTGGGGGAAGAGCTGATCCTAGCACAGGGGTGCTCTTGGTGTATCTGGAAGTTTCAGCTTACCTTGAATTTTGTGACTTAATTGCCGCAGCAATTGAATTTGGTGTCTGAAGACAGCACTGCAGTCATGCATGATGGGAGGGGACAAAACAAATTTTTCTATTTAGCTTCTTTGAGCACTTCTTTTAATCCAGCTAGTTTGGCCAGTTTAGTAGTTGGATGTTTGGTTGGGTTTTTGTTATTTTGAGGTGTGTACGTGTTTGTGGTTTTTTTGTTCTTAAGAAAAAATAATAATCTTTATTCCTCTTTAATGTAATTAGATGGCAGAGCAAACTATTGAATGGCTCTGGCTAAAGCTGTGAAAAAGTATTTTTAACTTCATGCTGTTGTATGAAGGGTTTTCCCTTTTCTGCCTTTATGATGCTGACTGCCCTTTTATTTTTTAGCATCTGTTCCTGTAAGAATGTGGAAGGAAATGAGCTGGCTCAGCAGAAACTGAAACCCAAACTAATCTCATGCTGTAGTAAATGCTCAATAGTCTCATTGTCTGTGGGCACTTCAAGCAGTGAATCCGGGGTGGGGGGAGAAGCAAAAGCAGTGTTAAAACCTGAAATAGATGGCAGAGAAAGCACCAAAGCCCTTTTGTTGTTTTCCCCAGCACCCCGCGGGCTCTACTCTTGTGGCCCCTGAGCACAAAGCCCAGCAGCGAAGCACCTGTGGCTGTGGGTGCTGGGCTGGGTCCTGCTGCCAGGGTGCTGGAGCCTGGCTTCTGTCACCTGCCCCAGCAGCGGGGCAGCCGGGTCCTGCCAAAGCTCCTTATGAGCTTTCCGAGGCTGGCTGCCACGCGTCCCGCAGCGTCCTCCTGTCCTTTCACCCCGTGCTTCCCCGCTTACATAACCGGCTTAGCCAGCACACTCCCTGCCCTCCCTGCCGTGCTCCTGCACCCCTCGCCCGCTTTGTTCCAATAAATACCTTTCCAGCCAAGGCACTCCTTAGGTGAGGCTGGAAGGGTTTTGAGGCAGAGGCACCAAGTTTACATTCTTGCCTATTTTGTTTTGCAGATCTGTTTCATACCTAAATTCACTGGGATTATTTACTGAAAGTATATGAAAAATAACTTTTCTCATTAAAAAAAAAAAATAATCCTGGTAACTTGTGAACCCATGGTGCTTTCTCTGGTCGGAAACTGAAAGTGAAATGGATTTTTTAATTGCTTTATCAGACTGAGAGAGGTGTAGAGATTAGTAGAGCATACACAGAAGGAAGTAAAGCATCTCTTGAGAGTTTTAATGATCTGAGTGGCTATTTTGTTTAGTATGAGTTTGGCACTTAGGGTTTTAATTTGTTAAATATGAGCAAATGAAGCATGGAAATGGAGTTTCTAACTGTTGTGGTCCAGTGTAGCTGTGCACATATTCCTCAGTCTGTCGGGTGCGTTTGCCCAATCCCTGCTGGTATCCCCCAGCTGGGCTTTTCTGTGTGAGGTGTTGACAGGTACAAGGGAGGTGTTCCTGACCCTCTGGTGAGACCTCTCCTGGAGCACTGTGTCCAGCTCAGGAACCTTCAGCACAGGCAGGGACATGGACTCGTTGCAGCGAGTCCAGAGGATGGTCATGAAGATGGTCAAGGGGATGGAGCTCCTCTGCTATGAGGAAAGGCTGAGAGAGTTGGAGTTTTTCAGCCTGGATAAGGCTCCAAGGAGACCTCATTGCAGTCTTCTAATATGGAGGGGCTTGTATAAAAGGTGGAGAAAGGTGAGGTATTTTCAGAGGTCTGTAGTGACAGGACAAGGAGCAATGGTTTTAGACTGAAAGAGGGTAAGTTTAGATTGGACATAAGGAACAAATTTACTGTGAGGGTGGGAGAACCTGGGACAGGTTGCCCAGAGTTGTGAATGCCCCATGTCTTGAAGTGCCCAAGGCCAGGTTAGATGGAGCTTTGAGCAACCTGGTCTGGTGTAAGGTGTCCCTGACCGTGGCAGGAGGTTGAACTGGATGATCTTTAAAGGTCTCTTTTGAATCAAACCATTCTGTGATTATGTGATTATTTCAGTCTGATCTGGTGCCAAAGTTTGCATTTGTTTACTGGCAAGGGCTGATATTTATACTGTACTTTAACAACTGTTGGCACTACTGCTTGATGAAGGTAAGCAAAATTCCTCTGAGTGGAAAAAATATTCTTCAAGTTTAAGACACGAGACCTCTAATATTTTCAGTCAGGGTAAATTTAATGATATTTAATGGACTGGGAAGGAGCAGTAGGAAAAAGGACCATAATCTTTGGAGGAGAGGAAGCCTATTTTTTTTTTTTTTCTTTGCTTGCCAAGCACTGCCATTTATCAGGCAGCTCCTCCTTCTCCAGCCCATCTTTAGACTTGCTAAGGACTGACTTGAAAGGACTCTCCACCTCATCAGTGCAGGGTGATATTTGCTGCTGCAAAATGTGTTTCTGCAGCCAGCTGCCTGGCAAAGATGGGAAGTCCCATCAGCTGCCTTTCAGCTTGAATTACTCACTTTTTGGCACAGTAGCAGGCTCTTTTTGGCCCAGTTCATGGTGCCTGGCACAGCAGAAGCAAGATCTTAGCTGCCACTTCTCTGCATCGCAGCAGGAGCCCTTCAGCATCTTGCTTTTGTGTTGGGGCAGCCACTGGCAGATGTTCCCCCTTGCAGAGCTGG
Organism: Phylloscopus whistleri; assembly: GCA_017589585.1. NCBI lineage: Eukaryota > Metazoa > Chordata > Aves > Passeriformes > Phylloscopidae > Phylloscopus > Phylloscopus whistleri. Next base: position 2,575,914 of record JADMLD010000548.1, read on the forward strand.
AGCAGTAGGCTTTGCCACTGGTTAACTTTAACTTGTACTAGCCTAAGATGTGCTCTTAGTGAAAAAATGGGAGCTCCCACTGCTTGTATGGGTGCTTGAAACCAGGCTACTCATATCAAGTGTAGCATGGTCTGGAGTGTGTGCATGCCACAGATTTCTCCTGGAAAGCTGCAGGCTTGGAAATCCTGGCAGTAACAGCAGCATCAAGAAATTGGATGTGTTTTAGTGGGGTTATTTGTGGGTAGAGGGCAGTGCTGTTTTTGAGGAGCTCTGTGAGCTTTGCCTGAGGTGCTCCCAGCAGCCCCTGTGAGTTCATGGTGCAGCCTCGAGAAACATGCTGCTGCAGCTTCCTCCCTGCTGAAAAGAGCAGTGCTGGTGGAGAAGCAGTGACTTTCCATAGGAAAAGTCAATATGGGAGGGTTTATGCACACACAGATTTTATTCAGTGGCATGCTGAGACATTTGTCATGACTCACATGTCAGCAGTGATGGGCCATCCGAGTGAGTGCCCAGCTGAGCAGAGCTGTACCTGGCCAAAGATGCCTGCATGCCCCAGTGTACATCCAAATGCCATCATGGCATAGCCCATAGCTCTGGAAAACTTGGGGTATTTTTGCACCATTTCTCCCCATCCATTGGCTTGCACAGTGATCCAGTCCAGAGGGACTTTCTGGTTTGCAGAAGGTCATGTTGTGTTGCTCTGGTGTGAATGCTGCTTGGAGCTAGGGGAAGAGTTGTGTTAGATCCCTGTGGGCCCACCCAGGGGTTAGAGCAGCAAAAACACACTTCTTTTGATGTAAAATTTCTTTGAAAAGGAAAAAAAAAAGTGCTTTTCTCAGCAGCAAATCTCTCATTGACTACAAGAATCATGGATCTGTAAGCATCCCTGAATATTTGCTGAACTGCTTCTGCTGCCCCTACAGCAGATCCTGAGGCTCCTCACACTCCAAGGAGGCTACAGCCTGCTTGTAGCATTCAGGGGTATCTTCAGTCACCTTTTTCACTGCTTAGTAAGGAGGGGTTCTTTTTATTGTATTCTCAGAGCAAACTGCTTGATGGCCTTTCTGTTTGTTTCAGCTGTTCCTCTGAAGTGTCAGAACTGAATCTCACCCTTTATGAGGAAAAAAATAACACCTTTATTTTGAATAAAATGGAAATATATGTGTGTAGTACACAGATCCTACTGAATAGCAAATAGAGAGTGATTGTGGTCTCCCCTAGTTGAGGGTGTGGTTACATTTGGTTGGTTGGTTGGCTTTGTACAACTGTACTGTTTTGTTTTTAAAACAAATAGGTTATTATTCCCTCTTCATGCACTGGATGAGTGATAAAAGTGGTCCTTGTCATTCACCTGACACTGAGAGCTAGAGAAGAAATTGGAAAAATCCTTGTATGACTTGCACTACTGGGTTTTACATGTGGAGATGTTCCAGTAATGTACTGGATCACTTACTTGTTGGCATTATTTTTCCTCTGAGCTTTACATCTCATCCATTAGACCTTCTCAGCAGATGGGTTTTGAAGCTCCAGATTCAGGGGTGCACAGGTCATGTATTTAGTGCCATGACACTGCCATTTGCCATCAGCTTGGAAAAAGATCAGGATGTCATTCTGAGAGAGCAGGGTGCCCCTGAGGATGGCAGCAACAGAAAAGGCATGAAACACAGGGGTAGTCTGTCCCTGAACAGGGGAGAAGCCGCTCACTGGAAGTGTGGAGGAGAGCCCAGGCAGAGCTGAACACAGATTGACCCAAGGCACTAAGGTCAAAAGGCAAATCTGCTTCTTGGAAGAGTTCCCAGTGCAGATAAGGAAACTTGGTGTTGAGATGGTGCGTGCGGTGCCGGGGTCAGGAGGCTGTCGCTGCACTAAGTGCAGGGGAGGATTTCCATGACACGGGGAAAGGACACTCTGTGTCTGACAGGAGGTAAGAAGAACCTGATCAGTTAAACCAGGAAAGCCAGGGCTGATGTGGGAGTGATGGCTCTCTATCCCTGTGCACAGCAGAGGGGAAGTTCCAGAGAAGATCATGTTGGGACCAGAGCAAATGTGGTTACCAGCACTGAATACATTTGAGCTCAAGTTAGAAGATGATTTTTTAGCCAGTAGAGGAATGAGACCTTGACTGGAGGGGTGGGAGAAAAGCCTGTCTGGCTTTTGGGATAAAGCTCAGGAAGAAAGTCAGTGACTGACACTACATCTGCCATATCAGGGCCTGAACGTAATTTTACCAAGAGGAGCAGCTTGTCTTCAGGAATATTGAAAACAATGAGTACTGACTGTATTAAAGTACAAGTATATTAAGATACATCCACTCTGACATAGCTCTGTACAGAAGCCATTAGGACAAAGCTGAGTAACAAAAGCTAGTAAGACATTAGGGCATCTTGCAAACAACAAGAAATGGAGAAATAACCTATAAGAATCATGTTGAACTTTCAGGAACAGTGGCATTCAGCATCTTTGCTTCAGTGCATGCCAGTGGTAGATATGCCTTTCCAGGGCTGGTACTTGAGCAGATCTGCCCCTCTCAATCTTGGCTGCAAATTTAGTGTTGGCATGGGCTGCTTCCTACTGCACTTTGCCTTATTTCAGCCCAACAGAGTCCCCTCCCCAGCAGAGTGCTCACCAGATTACCGTGGGCTGTGAATTAGTAGAGAAAGTCTGGGAATTTTATTGAGAGCAGTTTGCTGTCCAGTGAAGCCAGAGCCTAGCAGATAATTGCTATGAGAAGTAGTTTTGTCTCTTTTGCTCCTTTGTAAAGCAGGACAGGAGTTGAGAACTTTCCCAAATTTGAGCCAAGTGCACTTTCAATGGCTGTCTCAGCAGGTCGATATCACAGATGTCTGTTCCAAACTGGTGGGTAATTGCTTTATGCAAATGAATCCATGAAATAATTTTTTCCTCCAGGAATGTGAAATTTGCTAATTCAATCCCATTGTAGAGCAAAGCCATTTTTTACTATAGCAGAAATGTGTGCACAACTCAGTTCTTTCTGACCTGCCTATAGATTTGTTTTTGTTGTGAGAATATAATTTGGAGCATTTTTCCCACATTGTTTCGTAATCTGTGTAGCCTGATATTTTACAAACCTCTGGTTTCCTTCCTTCCTTCTCTTTCTTATTTTCTATTATTAAGTCTTCCAGGCCACCAGAAAATATCTGAGATGCAAATTTTAGCAATTTTGGCGCAACACAAATCTTCTTTTGGGTTGTAAGCAATGGGTGCTCTAGCAGACTAAGGACAGGTTGAAAAACAATAAACAGGCTTCTTGCTGTGGGCTGATGCTCAGGGTGGAGAACAGGGAAGATGGGGGTTATTACAATTGAATATGTACACTAAAATGGATGGATAAGATAACTGATGTGGCACTGTAGAGAGGAAAGATGTGGATGGTTTGCAAGTATGTGTTACTGTGTTTAGGGTCTGATTCTGTTACATCCAAGCAAAGTAAATATTCCATTGGTATTTTTTAGGAGAGGGATGGTTTTTGTCAATGCCAGTCATTTTCTCATCAGTATTGTTGCCCAGCCCTGGCTCCCATGTTCATGGTCTGTGTGTGGGACCATGTGAGAGGAAGGAGGGAGGCAAGGGGGGAAGATTCCATGTGGCTGCAGAGATGAGGGAGTGTGGAAAGGAGCTGAGGGGGATGGAGCAGATTGAATGTCTCTGTCCATCAGAATAAATGTGCTGCTGTAGCCTCATAGGCCATACAAGAAAGGGCTAAAAGGTAAATGGGTCTGAGAAATGACATGACGTTGAAATGGCATTACAAAGTATAAATGTACATTTTGATTTACCTCTTTCATCTAAAGATGTGCTTGACGGGCAGGTCTGGCTCTGCACCTTTGGTGGCAGAACTGAGAGCCCTGTCTTGAGGTTTTACAGGCTTTTTGTCTGGTTGATGCCAGTCACAATGGGACTGTGGGCAGCCCAGCGCTCCCACACTTCCCACCAGCCTGCTGGAAACTGCAGCAGAGCAGCAGAATTCCCTAGGAGAGCCCCATCAGCCTTCAGCTGGGTCCCAGTCAGACAGAACTTTCTACCAGCAGCAACCCTTTTGGTCTTCAGCTGAGCTCAGGAGGAGGTTTATTTAAAGCCCTGGTCCATTCTGTGGAGGAAGTAGGAAGCGCTTCCTCCCTGTAGATCTCTATCCAAAGCTTTTGTCCACTTTCTTACAGTCCCACCCTGCTTGGAGTCTCTCCAAAACCCAGCACGCCAGGGCTCTGTGCTATTGTTCAGCAGGGTCATCCTTTAGCTGCAGCTCCTCTTCTTTTGTAAGACACAGAGTTTGGGCACCAAAATGCTGAAGAGCTCTGTCCTGGGCTAAGAGATGTATACATCTCTCCCTGCCCCACCATCCTCCTGCAGCTGGAAATGTTAGTTGCAGAGGAAATAAGAGGGTCAGCCTTCCTTCGGGAGGCTATTTGATTCTTGCCGCTGAGTTTTAGTTGTGAAACTTCAAGGAGGTCTCAAAATAGGTCTGACAAGTCATGATCTCTGCAATAGAGGATCAAGAAACTAAAAAAATAGTGTTAACCACTAGAATGCGAGGGTCTAAAATGCTTTTAAGGTACTACTGCTTACTCTCTTCAGAGCAGGGGCGGGGAAATGTGGGATTATTTCTGTTATGCTGCATTTATCTCAGAGCAGTCCAGCAGCAGGATCATGCCTGTGTTTGCAGGGGAGGTTAGAAGAGTCTGAATGACAGGCTCAGTCAGGGGAGAGTGTCAGCTGGTGGATTTACCTGGTTCTTCCATGGTCCAGATTTGCTTCAGCTGAGCAAATAAAACTTCATCTTCCTCTGGCAGGAGCCTCTCCCCCAATGCCAGTGTGACTCCAAACATCTCTATCAGTTGTGGAACTGACTCCTCTGACCCTGAGGGTGATGCATTTGTTGGCCTTCCCTTTTCAACATAGGTAGTACCAATAAAGAGCTGTTAGCAGGCTCGAAGGCAAAGGGAAGCAGCCTGGCCGTTGTGTGCTGAAAGATGATGTGCGCGCACCGCAGGAGAAGGCATCACTTCAGAAACTTTAGATTCCTGTACCATCCTCCACCATCAGAGCCCTCCTTTTAACCACTGCTGCAGCCTTTAAACACTTTTTTCCTGTTCCTTTCAAGAGGAAAAAATAAATGATAAATTATTGTGTTGATCTTACGCAAATGTTGCATTTACGGAAAGATCTTGTTGACATGGTTTCTCACACAGGATACCTTCTCCTCCTGCAGAAAAGTTGCTGAAAGCTTCCAGGGAAATAGATAATGTTATTCTTGGGGAAGGAAAATAAAAATAAAAATAACAAAACCAAACAAACAAAAAAAAAAAAAAAAAAAAAAAAAAAAAAAACCCAAAAAACACACACACACACAAAAAATCCCAAACAAAAAACACCAACAAGCCAGCCTGCTGTGGATCTAGTGTGGATCTTGGTTTGCAAAAGATGCAGAATTTGGTTCAGCAGGATGTTTTTAGTCCTGTTAGAAGTGGAGCAGACTAGTAGTTGATACTAGGTCTAGCTTAGGGTCTTTTCAGAGACCAGAGTGATAAATTTAGAGGTTACAAAATGGCTGAGGTTGGTATCCTGACCACCTGGTGTGGCCATACCCAGGAAAGCTTATCTGTCCATGGCCCGATAAATTAAAACCTTAGGGATTAGGTGCTCTTTTTGCATTTGCTAAAATGAAGTTCACGAAGATTCTTCCACCTGAGAGAGCAATTTTGAGGGGGTATCAGGAGTTGATTTTCTCCGTTATCCTCTTCTCATGTGAACACCAAAGTCCATCTTCAACATCACTGTTGAGAGAAGGCACATTTCCTGTTTTTGCAATCGAGACCTTCACCAATGCGCACCAAGGCGGTGGGACAGGATGTGCCCCATGTGTGGTCTCAGGTGGAGGTCAGCTCTTCTCATCCCACGCCTGTTGGGATGCTTCCTGCTTCAAAACCATCACATCTCCTTCCTGTTACTATACCCAGTTAGGGAAGAAAATGCACCCATTTGGCCACTACTGCCATCAATCAGATATAAATATAAAATTCAGCATGACTTGATTTTCCACTTGTTTCTTACCCAGCCTACTAACAGAGGCTCAGCTCCAGGCAGCCCTCACCCACAGTGCTCAGAAAAGCACATTTGGTGTGGGTATTGCTGGGGATGGAGTCCTGTGGTGGAGGTTAATGAGAAAAGTGATGTCTTGAGTGCAGATTGCATGATTGGCTTCCAAGATGATTTGCATTCAAGTGTTAAATGCTACACAGAAATGCCAGAAGAAAGGATTTTCATAGGGCTGTTCTTGGTGCCCCTAAAATTACCACTGTCTTTTCTTTCTCCTCTGATATGGAGCACTCCCTTTCTTGGAGACAGACAGTCATATTGTTCTTCTGCATAATTTATAGTGAATGCACTTAAGAGCAAATCAAACTCTTGAGTGCTCAGGATTAATGGAAGTTGCAACTACTAAATGTGTGGGCTGGGACTGGAGGTGTCCTGCCGTGCTGCTGCACCAGCCTCCTCTCGCCTTGATCTTGACTGCTGGGAGAGTCCAGTCAGTGCTGCCCCTGATAGCTCAGTGAAAGGGTGGTGCCCATTTTTGTAGGGATTTTAGAGGAACTAGTCACAAAATCATATGATTTGCTGTTTTCTGGAGATAACTCTCCCATTTTTAGTGATGGAAGCTGAAGTGAGAGGTGAGTGAAGGTATTACTGTATCCCTGAGCATCATGCATGGCCAGAGAAATGGTCTGTCATATCACTGCTGGTCAAGAGGGCCCATTGTGTTCATGATCCACATCACAGGAGCACCAGTGCTCTGCTCATCCCTGTGACCATTTGGTCTGGAGTTCACACCATCAAGGCACTGCCTTGGGCAATGCCCTTGCAGGTGGTTGTCTGTGGGGAGCCACCAGCCTGGGTGTGCCTTGGCATGGGCAGTCCTTGCCACCCAGGGAGGACAGCAGGACATTGCAGGACAGCTGGGTGTCCACATCCCAGCATAAATGTTGCCATATCCAGCACAAGGTGCTTGCCATTGTGTTCTCAAGGCACGAAGGCTGCCCTGGTAATAACCTGAACACAAACCTTGCATCATGTTCCTGGTGTGACACTGTGGTCCAGGGTGTGTCCTGCATCCATGGCTTTCCTGCACAGGATAGTAGTTGCTGTAATTTTGGCTCCCTGGTTCTAAAACCAAATTTTTTAAAAAACCTGTGAGATTGGTACAGTCACATGCACCAACTTCAGCAATATCCTTAGCTGTTCTAGGGCTTGGGCTGATTCCTACCAGCAGATTTGATCTTCTGCTCCTTGAATTGCTGCATTCAGCAGAACCAGGTTCCTTCCTTATGTGTGGGATGCTGTTCTCGTGTAGTTATTTCACTCTCAGTTTTTAATTCACATCTCTGTAAGGAAAAAAATCCAGGGAAGTTAAACTCTAGGTTTGCTATTAGATTTCAGTGGGTTTTTTTCCATTCAACAAACAGGAAAATAAAGGTGTGAAACAATTTGATGACTGCTATTAGTGTTTACCACTGAAGGGGAAATAGAACACTGTTTTGAGAAAAAAAATGTTTTAGTGGTTTATTTTTACAAGTAATTTAACTAGTGGGTTTTGTGCTATTTTGAAGTGATGACCAATTAAAAAAAAAAGATACTTTAGAAATCTAGATTCATAAAATAAATGGGTGCATATATATTAGATTTAATATTTTTGGAACAAACCCAACCTGTGTATTAGTAGCAGGAATTGTTAACAATAGCTGTGTATTTGGAGGTTGAACATGTTGGTGACAAAGAATCTTTCTCTTTTGGTTGATTTTTTTTCCCCAGTATATCTTACTACTTTTAGTTAATGTTGAATTTTTGTTAGAGGTAGCTGTTTGGCATATCTCCAAAGCCACATTTTGAAGCATCTTTTTGATGCCTTAAGTTTTAGGTTTTATATTATCCAGATTCTTTACTGCATTGGTGTATAACTTTGAACTTCATATAAAGTGTGAGCAAGTTCTCCTCATAGCTTAGTTAGACAAAACAATCCTTTTCCAGCCTAAGAACACCATTGCAGCTTCAGGCCCAAAAAGTATAAACAACAGTGAATTGAGGAGAGCAATCTGGGAGGATGGGACTTCATAACCTGAAGCTGTAACTGGACAATTAACCCCAAAATGTAAATGGACCAAAACTTATAAAAGTGTGAAACCTTGTGACCAATGGTCCATCTTGGGCGTAGCCTTGGGCTTTTGAAGGCATTTCAATGTATCTTTTGAAGGCATTTCAATAAATACCTACTTTATTCCTTTAACTCTGTCTGGCCTCTGTTCTAGGTAGCCTCTCAGGGCATCATTTTCACTAAGGATGCACCTGCCAAAAAATGCTTTTTTAGTTAAATAAAAAGGTTTCTTTTCACTCTTTGAAAGCAAACCCAACTATCTTCCCTGCTCTGTTTCAAAGTAGCCACCCTGAAATCCCCTTGATTCCTCCAAGCCCTCTATCTCTGCACAGTACCTGCAGCTGGGCAAGGGAAGGATATCAGATCTTTTCCTTGTTTTTTTATTTAGGCATCATTAGCAGTGAGGATGGTCTTGCAGACCATGCCTGAGGGCTGGATATCTTCTGTCATTGTTTGGTTAGCTGGTGTCATTGTCCCCAAACTCTCCATCTTCTCCACAGCAGTGGCTCTAATGCTTGCTGCAGAATTTGCTCAGGTGCCATTGGCTGGCTCTTGTTACTGCTAGAGTTTGACTAATTCTTCTGATATTTAATCTGGGTTCCTTTCTCCCAGGGCTGTGATTATTCTCTAAAGAATTTTTCTGTGATTTATCTTCATCAATTAAATAAATGTATCATAGGAAACTTCTAAAATCTAATGACAAAACAGCCCAACTGTGCTACTTCTGTGGTTTTAATTATATTAACAACACAGTGCCTTGTGCTATTTTTTGTCACTTTTCTTCCCTTTTTCTAAAAATGTTCTCTCTGATTTCCCAGTTCCCATCAGGAACCTTCCCCTATCCTGCAGGCCAGCACTCACTGAGTTTTATTAAAAATTATGTATTACAGTACTATATTCAGTGAGCATGACGTGGGTTTTTCCTCATGCAACCCAACCTTCTCAGAAAAAGACTTTGTGCCCTAAGATATTGTGCAGACATGTTTTCCTTGATCTGCAACATTGTGTAAACAAACTATTTTTTTAAGCCTTGCCAACTTTACACAGCGTCTGAAAAAATAGGACTGGCTGCTTCTCCCTTGGTTTTGTTTAAAAAAAAAGGACAAAGGGAGGAGATGAGGAAAATCCACTCATGATTTTCTTTTCCTGTCTGCAATTACAAGCTGCATTACTGCCCAAACTGCTCCCACCCAAATTAACCCAATATCCTAATTTACTTGAAATATTTCTGTGCTTTTCTTACTGCTTTGGGAATATTTGCCCTTTACAGTAATAAGCTCTCCTCCCTGAGCTGGAGAACATCATGGAGAGTTCCCCTAAGAACTGCCACATTTCTGGTCCCAACTCATTTATTACTCATTATCAACAATTCATGAATGTTTGGGGGTAGTTTGTGTTTTGTTTGCTTCTTTTCAGTAGTTTGTAACCATACTATCCATGGCAAACTCTCCTCTGGTGGTGGGGGTCAGTATTGGTGGGCACAGTGAGTAGCAATGGGTGCAGCAGGTGCCACCACCCCTGGCTCCTTACTCTGACTCCAGCACCTGGAAAGATCCTGCCACTGTGATCTGCAAACACCTCTTTACCACACACTTGTGATCCGAATGCAAAATGGTTCTCAGGTTAATTTACTGATGCTCAGTGTCAGTGACTTAACTGATTTTTCCCTGTAAATCAGGAATATAATCCTGAATAAAGTGACCTCAGTAGATGGGAGCAACCTAGACACCTGTGAGTGAATTTATTCTGTTTTAGCCTTTGCAGCTGACTCCATGAAATGAACGTGCCAGCCTGGAAATACTTGTCTCACATAGCCATTTGCAGGGTTGGAGTATTTGTAATTATATCCTTCTTTGGCAAGGTGGGGGGTAGGTGGTTATTTATAATGGATTTTCATCCCAGACATGGAATCAGGTTTTCAAGACCACGCAGTTCCTGGCTATGTGTTTATGGATAAACTTACACAGTGAGGTGGCTTGAGGTCTCTTTACCAATTCACCTTTCAAAGGACATTCAATGAGCTTATGTGAATTGTTAGTTTTCTGAAACTGAAATACGGGTGGTACACAGAGTGGTCCTCCCCCTTCACCCACTGTTTTTAATAGACTTCTGAAAAGGATTGAACTTGAAAGTAAGTTGCAAATAAGCAATGTTTCTTATATAAATAAAAGCAGAATTAGTCACTGAAAGTGAAAATTTTAAAAAGACCATTTATTTATTTAGAGTGGTCTTTTCTTCTCTTGTCAGGTTTCGTTTTTGTTTCTGTTTCCCCAAAGGCAGAGGCAGAAGCAGTTTCAGCCCCTCTCGACCACGAGCCGTTCGCATCTCAGACCCTGTAGGGTTTGAATTTTTTGCAGCATTATTGATAAAGGTTTTTCTTTTGTCTCACTGCTTCTATTGTTAGATTTTTCAAGAGGTGAAGATACTCCTTTTTGCAATTCAGATTTTATCAGAAGGTGTTACTTTTGGCCCCCTGCAGCCTGGGAAAATGACACAGGTGCTGCAGTGGTTGGTATCTGGGTGTCGGCTTTTGCCGCAGGGCAGGAAAGAAGTTCATATGAGTTTACCAGTCAGGACCAGATATCTATAGCAACGTGTTTGTATATCCTGTGCCTTGTCTGTTGCAACGCTGGTTGCTTAGGATACTGACATTAAAACATGTAACCAAATCTGCTCTTCACTCTGGAGTTCATTATCTGTCCCCAGCCCCTGTAACTGCGCGTTTTCCCCCCACCAGCTCAGATCAGAACCGCTGGCGAGCGTCGGCAAAGCATGGTCCAGAGGATGTTGTTATAATCCTGTTTTGCAGCCTGTTGCTGCATGATCATTTTTCACCTAAATATTTGTCACTAGCTGGGGTGTCTGGGAACCCATCTCCTTCTTGCTTCTTGGCCCACAGGAGTGGAGGCTTCCCAAACATCTCTGTGTGTTGGCTGAGTTGGTGTGAGCTGGTGCTACTGGTGCATGAAAGGTATTCTCGAGGGTGTGTTCCTGAGCTGTGGCAACACAGATCTTTAGTGGCTGAGGCTTGCGTTGGGACTACCTGTAGGGAGTTTCTTGTGGGGTTTTGTTTATTTGGTTTGTTTTGTTGTTTGTTTGCAGGGGTTTTGTTTGGTTTTTTTTTGTTTGTTTGTTTGTTTTTTAATACAAAGATCAAACTTTTAAAATAGAGCCTCCTGACAGATCTGATGCTTTAGGTGTTTAATTAAAAAAAAAAAAAATCCTCCACCCCTGTTGAAATGGTTCTCGCATTTCAGACCAACCCAGAGCAGTGTTTGCTGCCTGGCTTATGCTGTTCATTTTCTTTGGGCTCCTGCAGTCCTGAAGGCACTGTGCTACAGCTTCACGACTGTAGCAGATTTGACACACTTATTCTGCTTTATAAGTGAGCACTGCAAGAGAAATGGTGCTACACTTCTCCCCTGCAAAGCAGATAGCTCAGATAATATGAAGAGTATTTGTTCTGTTTCTCTGTGCACTGTCTTTCTCAGCTGGAGAGCACCTCTGTCCTACAGACAGGCATTTCATCAATTTTCCTCTTTTTATTAGCACTAAATTAGAATCCAAGGGGGTTTGCACAAGGAAATACATCTTTAAGGAGTCATTCCTCCTTTTGCAGCCGTAACTGATTCATTGAGAGGATCCCATCATGAGCTCATTTCAAGGCAGTTTGGCTTTCACAAGCTTTGCAGTAAAAATCTGGTTTGGTCTCTGGCTTTCTGGGTTACATGGTCAAAGCATGCTTCTACCGGCTGTGACTGGTGGTTGACAGAGAGTTCTTGTGAAAGTGGGATGCACTGAGCTTTGTTACAAATATTTCAAGTGCTTCAGTGCGTGGATGCTGACAGCCAGTCCATCTGTTGGTAAAAACACAGAATTGCTACTTTAGCTGTTTCAGACTTTGCTAGTTACTCACCCCCGTGCTGCATCACCAAATGTTGTGGTTTAACCCCAGCCCCCAGTGGGACAAGGAGGGGAACTGGGGGGAAAAAAAGTTAATCCGTGTGTTGAGATAAAAACAGTTTAATAACTGAAATAAAAGAAAGTATCATTATAATA